>JARWMC010000018.1:3577139-4957972 GCA_029959065.1 Colias behrii
CTCTCGTGGCTGCTGACGCTGTGTTGCTGGCCCGTTGCTGCTGCTGCTGCCTCACCTGCTTGATGAGCTGCATGATGTCAGCTCGGTGAGCAGCCGTGTCCTTCTGCAGACAGCGCTGCAGCAGCGCCTGCGCGAGCGCCCCGCGGTCGTCGCTGTCGCTCTCGTGGCTGCTGACGCTGCTGTTGCTGGCCAGTTGCTGCTGCTGCTGCCTCACCTGCTTGATGAGCTGCATGTACAGCTCGGTGAGCAGCGTGTCCTTCTGCAGACAGCGCTGCAGCAGCGCCTGCGCGAGCGCCACGCGGTCGTCGCTGTCGCTCTCGTGGCTGCTGACGCTGCTGTTGCTGGCCAGTTGCTGCTGCTGCTGCCTCACCTGCTTGATGAGCTGCAATGTACAGCTCGGTGAGCAGCGTGTCCTTCTGCAGACAGCGCTGCAGCAGCGCCTGCGCGAGCGCCACGCGGTCGTCGCTGTCGCTCTCGTGGCTGCTGACGCTGCTGTTGCTGGCCAGTTGCTGCTGCTGCTGCCTCACCTGCTTGATGAGCTGCATGTACAGCTCGGTGAGCAGCGTGTCCTTCTGCAGACAGCGCTGCAGCAGCGCCTGCGCGAGCGCCACGCGGTCGTCGCTGTCGCTCTCGTGGCTGCTGACGCTGCTGTTGCTGGCCAGTTGCTGCTGCTGCTGCCTCACCTGCTTGATGAGCTGCATGTACAGCTCGGTGAGCAGCGTGTCCTTCTGCAGACAGCGCTGCAGCAGCGCCTGCGCGAGCGCCACGCGGTCGTCGCTGTCGCTCTCGTGGCTGCTGACGCTGCTGTTGCTGGCCAGTTGCTGCTGCTGCTGCCTCACCTGCTTGATGAGCTGCATGTACAGCTCGGTGAGCAGCGTGTCCTTCTGCAGACAGCGCTGCAGCAGCGCCTGCGCGAGCGCCACGCGGTCGTCGCTGTCGCTCTCGTGGCTGCTGACGCTGCTGTTGCTGGCCAGTTGCTGCTGCTGCTGCCTCACCTGCTTGATGAGCTGCATGTACAGCTCGGTGAGCAGCGTGTCCTTCTGCAGACAGCGCTGCAGCAGCGCCTGCGCGAGCGCCACGCGGTCGTCGCTGTCGCTCTCGTGGCTGCTGACGCTGCTGTTGCTGGCCAGTTGCTGCTGCTGCTGCCTCACCTGCTTGATGAGCTGCATGTACAGCTCGGTGAGCAGCGTGTCCTTCTGCAGACAGCGCTGCAGCAGCGCCTGCGCGAGCGCCACGCGGTCGTCGCTGTCGCTCTCGTGGCTGCTGACGCTGCTGTTGCTGGCCAGTTGCTGCTGCTGCTGCCTCACCTGCTTGATGAGCTGCATGTACAGCTCGGTGAGCAGCGTGTCCTTCTGCAGACAGCGCTGCAGCAGCGCCTGCGCGAGCGCCACGCGGTCGTCGCTGTCGCTCTCGTGGCTGCTGACGCTGCTGTTGCTGGCCAGTTGCTGCTGCTGCTGCCTCACCTGCTTGATGAGCTGCATGTACAGCTCGGTGAGCAGCGTGTCCTTCTGCAGACAGCGCTGCAGCAGCGCCTGCGCGAGCGCCACGCGGTCGTCGCTGTCGCTCTCGTGGCTGCTGACGCTGCTGTTGCTGGCCAGTTGCTGCTGCTGCTGCCTCACCTGCTTGATGAGCTGCATGTACAGCTCGGTGAGCAGCGTGTCCTTCTGCAGACAGCGCTGCAGCAGCGCCTGCGCGAGCGCCACGCGGTCGTCGCTGTCGCTCTCGTGGCTGCTGACGCTGCTGTTGCTGGCCAGTTGCTGCTGCTGCTGCCTCACCTGCTTGATGAGCTGCATGTACAGCTCGGTGAGCAGCGTGTCCTTCTGCAGACAGCGCTGCAGCAGCGCCTGCGCGAGCGCCACGCGGTCGTCGCTGTCGCTCTCGTGGCTGCTGACGCTGCTGTTGCTGGCCAGTTGCTGCTGCTGCTGCCTCACCTGCTTGATGAGCTGCATGTACAGCTCGGTGAGCAGCGTGTCCTTCTGCAGACAGCGCTGCAGCAGCGCCTGCGCGAGCGCCACGCGGTCGTCGCTGTCGCTCTCGTGGCTGCTGACGCTGCTGTTGCTGGCCAGTTGCTGCTGCTGCTGCCTCACCTGCTTGATGAGCTGCATGTACAGCTCGGTGAGCAGCGTGTCCTTCTGCAGACAGCGCTGCAGCAGCGCCTGCGCGAGCGCCACGCGGTCGTCGCTGTCGCTCTCGTGGCTGCTGACGCTGCTGTTGCTGGCCAGTTGCTGCTGCTGCTGCCTCACCTGCTTGATGAGCTGCATGTACAGCTCGGTGAGCAGCGTGTCCTTCTGCAGACAGCGCTGCAGCAGCGCCTGCGCGAGCGCCACGCGGTCGTCGCTGTCGCTCTCGTGGCTGCTGACGCTGCTGTTGCTGGCCAGTTGCTGCTGCTGCTGCCTCACCTGCTTGATGAGCTGCATGTACAGCTCGGTGAGCAGCGTGTCCTTCTGCAGACAGCGCTGCAGCAGCGCCTGCGCGAGCGCCACGCGGTCGTCGCTGTCGCTCTCGTGGCTGCTGACGCTGCTGTTGCTGGCCAGTTGCTGCTGCTGCTGCCTCACCTGCTTGATGAGCTGCATGTACAGCTCGGTGAGCAGCGTGTCCTTCTGCAGACAGCGCTGCAGCAGCGCCTGCGCGAGCGCCACGCGGTCGTCGCTGTCGCTCTCGTGGCTGCTGACGCTGCTGTTGCTGGCCAGTTGCTGCTGCTGCTGCCTCACCTGCTTGATGAGCTGCATGTACAGCTCGGTGAGCAGCGTGTCCTTCTGCAGACAGCGCTGCAGCAGCGCCTGCGCGAGCGCCACGCGGTCGTCGCTGTCGCTCTCGTGGCTGCTGACGCTGCTGTTGCTGGCCAGTTGCTGCTGCTGCTGCCTCACCTGCTTGATGAGCTGCATGTACAGCTCGGTGAGCAGCGTGTCCTTCTGCAGACAGCGCTGCAGCAGCGCCTGCGCGAGCGCCACGCGGTCGTCGCTGTCGCTCTCGTGGCTGCTGACGCTGCTGTTGCTGGCCAGTTGCTGCTGCTGCTGCCTCACCTGCTTGATGAGCTGCATGTACAGCTCGGTGAGCAGCGTGTCCTTCTGCAGACAGCGCTGCAGCAGCGCCTGCGCGAGCGCCACGCGGTCGTCGCTGTCGCTCTCGTGGCTGCTGACGCTGCTGTTGCTGGCCAGTTGCTGCTGCTGCTGCCTCACCTGCTTGATGAGCTGCATGTACAGCTCGGTGAGCAGCGTGTCCTTCTGCAGACAGCGCTGCAGCAGCGCCTGCGCGAGCGCCACGCGGTCGTCGCTGTCGCTCTCGTGGCTGCTGACGCTGCTGTTGCTGGCCAGTTGCTGCTGCTGCTGCCCTCACCTGCTTGATGAGCTGCATGTACAGCTCGGTGAGCAGCGTGTCCTTCTGCAGACAGCGCTGCAGCAGCGCCTGCGCGAGCGCCACGCGGTCGTCGCTGTCGCTCTCGTGGCTGCTGACGCTGCTGTTGCTGGCCAGTTGCTGCTGCTGCTGCCTCACCTGCTTGATGAGCTGCATGTACAGCTCGGTGAGCAGCGTGTCCTTCTGCAGACAGCGCTGCAGCAGCGCCTGCGCGAGCGCCACGCGGTCGTCGCTGTCGCTCTCGTGGCTGCTGACGCTGCTGTTGCTGGCCAGTTGCTGCTGCTGCTGCCTCACCTGCTTGATGAGCTGCATGTACAGCTCGGTGAGCAGCGTGTCCTTCTGCAGACAGCGCTGCAGCAGCGCCTGCGCGAGCGCCACGCGGTCGTCGCTGTCGCTCTCGTGGCTGCTGACGCTGCTGTTGCTGGCCAGTTGCTGCTGCTGCTGCCTCACCTGCTTGATGAGCTGCATGTACAGCTCGGTGAGCAGCGTGTCCTTCTGCAGACAGCGCTGCAGCAGCGCCTGCGCGAGCGCCACGCGGTCGTCGCTGTCGCTCTCGTGGCTGCTGACGCTGCTGTTGCTGGCCAGTTGCTGCTGCTGCTGCCTCACCTGCTTGATGAGCTGCATGTACAGCTCGGTGAGCAGCGTGTCCTTCTGCAGACAGCGCTGCAGCAGCGCCTGCGCGAGCGCCACGCGGTCGTCGCTGTCGCTCTCGTGGCTGCTGACGCTGCTGTTGCTGGCCAGTTGCTGCTGCTGCTGCCTCACCTGCTTGATGAGCTGCATGTACAGCTCGGTGAGCAGCGTGTCCTTCTGCAGACAGCGCTGCAGCAGCGCCTGCGCGAGCGCCACGCGGTCGTCGCTGTCGCTCTCGTGGCTGCTGACGCTGCTGTTGCTGGCCAGTTGCTGCTGCTGCTGCCTCACCTGCTTGATGAGCTGCATGTACAGCTCGGTGAGCAGCGTGTCCTTCTGCAGACAGCGCTGCAGCAGCGCCTGCGCGAGCGCCACGCGGTCGTCGCTGTCGCTCTCGTGGCTGCTGACGCTGCTGTTGCTGGCCAGTTGCTGCTGCTGCTGCCTCACCTGCTTGATGAGCTGCATGTACAGCTCGGTGAGCAGCGTGTCCTTCTGCAGACAGCGCTGCAGCAGCGCCTGCGCGAGCGCCACGCGGTCGTCGCTGTCGCTCTCGTGGCTGCTGACGCTGCTGTTGCTGGCCAGTTGCTGCTGCTGCTGCCTCACCTGCTTGATGAGCTGCATGTACAGCTCGGTGAGCAGCGTGTCCTTCTGCAGACAGCGCTGCAGCAGCGCCTGCGCGAGCGCCACGCGGTCGTCGCTGTCGCTCTCGTGGCTGCTGACGCTGCTGTTGCTGGCCAGTTGCTGCTGCTGCTGCCTCACCTGCTTGATGAGCTGCATGTACAGCTCGGTGAGCAGCGTGTCCTTCTGCAGACAGCGCTGCAGCAGCGCCTGCGCGAGCGCCACGCGGTCGTCGCTGTCGCTCTCGTGGCTGCTGACGCTGCTGTTGCTGGCCAGTTGCTGCTGCTGCTGCCTCACCTGCTTGATGAGCTGCATGTACAGCTCGGTGAGCAGCGTGTCCTTCTGCAGACAGCGCTGCAGCAGCGCCTGCGCGAGCGCCACGCGGTCGTCGCTGTCGCTCTCGTGGCTGCTGACGCTGCTGTTGCTGGCCAGTTGCTGCTGCTGCTGCCTCACCTGCTTGATGAGCTGCATGTACAGCTCGGTGAGCAGCGTGTCCTTCTGCAGACAGCGCTGCAGCAGCGCCTGCGCGAGCGCCACGCGGTCGTCGCTGTCGCTCTCGTGGCTGCTGACGCTGCTGTTGCTGGCCAGTTGCTGCTGCTGCTGCCTCACCTGCTTGATGAGCTGCATGTACAGCTCGGTGAGCAGCGTGTCCTTCTGCAGACAGCGCTGCAGCAGCGCCTGCGCGAGCGCCACGCGGTCGTCGCTGTCGCTCTCGTGGCTGCTGACGCTGCTGTTGCTGGCCAGTTGCTGCTGCTGCTGCCTCACCTGCTTGATGAGCTGCATGTACAGCTCGGTGAGCAGCGTGTCCTTCTGCAGACAGCGCTGCAGCAGCGCCTGCGCGAGCGCCACGCGGTCGTCGCTGTCGCTCTCGTGGCTGCTGACGCTGCTGTTGCTGGCCAGTTGCTGCTGCTGCTGCCTCACCTGCTTGATGAGCTGCATGTACAGCTCGGTGAGCAGCGTGTCCTTCTGCAGACAGCGCTGCAGCAGCGCCTGCGCGAGCGCCACGCGGTCGTCGCTGTCGCTCTCGTGGCTGCTGACGCTGCTGTTGCTGGCCAGTTGCTGCTGCTGCTGCCTCACCTGCTTGATGAGCTGCATGTACAGCTCGGTGAGCAGCGTGTCCTTCTGCAGACAGCGCTGCAGCAGCGCCTGCGCGAGCGCCACGCGGTCGTCGCTGTCGCTCTCGTGGCTGCTGACGCTGCTGTTGCTGGCCAGTTGCTGCTGCTGCTGCCTCACCTGCTTGATGAGCTGCATGTACAGCTCGGTGAGCAGCGTGTCCTTCTGCAGACAGCGCTGCAGCAGCGCCTGCGCGAGCGCCACGCGGTCGTCGCTGTCGCTCTCGTGGCTGCTGACGCTGCTGTTGCTGGCCAGTTGCTGCTGCTGCTGCCTCACCTGCTTGATGAGCTGCATGTACAGCTCGGTGAGCAGCGTGTCCTTCTGCAGACAGCGCTGCAGCAGCGCCTGCGCGAGCGCCACGCGGTCGTCGCTGTCGCTCTCGTGGCTGCTGACGCTGCTGTTGCTGGCCAGTTGCTGCTGCTGCTGCCTCACCTGCTTGATGAGCTGCATGTACAGCTCGGTGAGCAGCGTGTCCTTCTGCAGACAGCGCTGCAGCAGCGCCTGCGCGAGCGCCACGCGGTCGTCGCTGTCGCTCTCGTGGCTGCTGACGCTGCTGTTGCTGGCCAGTTGCTGCTGCTGCTGCCTCACCTGCTTGATGAGCTGCATGTACAGCTCGGTGAGCAGCGTGTCCTTCTGCAGACAGCGCTGCAGCAGCGCCTGCGCGAGCGCCACGCGGTCGTCGCTGTCGCTCTCGTGGCTGCTGACGCTGCTGTTGCTGGCCAGTTGCTGCTGCTGCTGCCTCACCTGCTTGATGAGCTGCATGTACAGCTCGGTGAGCAGCGTGTCCTTCTGCAGACAGCGCTGCAGCAGCGCCTGCGCGAGCGCCACGCGGTCGTCGCTGTCGCTCTCGTGGCTGCTGACGCTGCTGTTGCTGGCCAGTTGCTGCTGCTGCTGCCTCACCTGCTTGATGAGCTGCATGTACAGCTCGGTGAGCAGCGTGTCCTTCTGCAGACAGCGCTGCAGCAGCGCCTGCGCGAGCGCCACGCGGTCGTCGCTGTCGCTCTCGTGGCTGCTGACGCTGCTGTTGCTGGCCAGTTGCTGCTGCTGCTGCCTCACCTGCTTGATGAGCTGCATGTACAGCTCGGTGAGCAGCGTGTCCTTCTGCAGACAGCGCTGCAGCAGCGCCTGCGCGAGCGCCACGCGGTCGTCGCTGTCGCTCTCGTGGCTGCTGACGCTGCTGTTGCTGGCCAGTTGCTGCTGCTGCTGCCTCACCTGCTTGATGAGCTGCATGTACAGCTCGGTGAGCAGCGTGTCCTTCTGCAGACAGCGCTGCAGCAGCGCCTGCGCGAGCGCCACGCGGTCGTCGCTGTCGCTCTCGTGGCTGCTGACGCTGCTGTTGCTGGCCAGTTGCTGCTGCTGCTGCCTCACCTGCTTGATGAGCTGCATGTACAGCTCGGTGAGCAGCGTGTCCTTCTGCAGACAGCGCTGCAGCAGCGCCTGCGCGAGCGCCACGCGGTCGTCGCTGTCGCTCTCGTGGCTGCTGACGCTGCTGTTGCTGGCCAGTTGCTGCTGCTGCTGCCTCACCTGCTTGATGAGCTGCATGTACAGCTCGGTGAGCAGCGTGTCCTTCTGCAGACAGCGCTGCAGCAGCGCCTGCGCGAGCGCCACGCGGTCGTCGCTGTCGCTCTCGTGGCTGCTGACGCTGCTGTTGCTGGCCAGTTGCTGCTGCTGCTGCCTCACCTGCTTGATGAGCTGCATGTACAGCTCGGTGAGCAGCGTGTCCTTCTGCAGACAGCGCTGCAGCAGCGCCTGCGCGAGCGCCACGCGGTCGTCGCTGTCGCTCTCGTGGCTGCTGACGCTGCTGTTGCTGGCCAGTTGCTGCTGCTGCTGCCTCACCTGCTTGATGAGCTGCATGTACAGCTCGGTGAGCAGCGTGTCCTTCTGCAGACAGCGCTGCAGCAGCGCCTGCGCGAGCGCCACGCGGTCGTCGCTGTCGCTCTCGTGGCTGCTGACGCTGCTGTTGCTGGCCAGTTGCTGCTGCTGCTGCCTCACCTGCTTGATGAGCTGCATGTACAGCTCGGTGAGCAGCGTGTCCTTCTGCAGACAGCGCTGCAGCAGCGCCTGCGCGAGCGCCACGCGGTCGTCGCTGTCGCTCTCGTGGCTGCTGACGCTGCTGTTGCTGGCCAGTTGCTGCTGCTGCTGCCTCACCTGCTTGATGAGCTGCATGTACAGCTCGGTGAGCAGCGTGTCCTTCTGCAGACAGCGCTGCAGCAGCGCCTGCGCGAGCGCCACGCGGTCGTCGCTGTCGCTCTCGTGGCTGCTGACGCTGCTGTTGCTGGCCAGTTGCTGCTGCTGCTGCCTCACCTGCTTGATGAGCTGCATGTACAGCTCGGTGAGCAGCGTGTCCTTCTGCAGACAGCGCTGCAGCAGCGCCTGCGCGAGCGCCACGCGGTCGTCGCTGTCGCTCTCGTGGCTGCTGACGCTGCTGTTGCTGGCCAGTTGCTGCTGCTGCTGCCTCACCTGCTTGATGAGCTGCATGTACAGCTCGGTGAGCAGCGTGTCCTTCTGCAGACAGCGCTGCAGCAGCGCCTGCGCGAGCGCCACGCGGTCGTCGCTGTCGCTCTCGTGGCTGCTGACGCTGCTGTTGCTGGCCAGTTGCTGCTGCTGCTGCCTCACCTGCTTGATGAGCTGCATGTACAGCTCGGTGAGCAGCGTGTCCTTCTGCAGACAGCGCTGCAGCAGCGCCTGCGCGAGCGCCACGCGGTCGTCGCTGTCGCTCTCGTGGCTGCTGACGCTGCTGTTGCTGGCCAGTTGCTGCTGCTGCTGCCTCACCTGCTTGATGAGCTGCATGTACAGCTCGGTGAGCAGCGTGTCCTTCTGCAGACAGCGCTGCAGCAGCGCCTGCGCGAGCGCCACGCGGTCGTCGCTGTCGCTCTCGTGGCTGCTGACGCTGCTGTTGCTGGCCAGTTGCTGCTGCTGCTGCCTCACCTGCTTGATGAGCTGCATGTACAGCTCGGTGAGCAGCGTGTCCTTCTGCAGACAGCGCTGCAGCAGCGCCTGCGCGAGCGCCACGCGGTCGTCGCTGTCGCTCTCGTGGCTGCTGACGCTGCTGTTGCTGGCCAGTTGCTGCTGCTGCTGCCTCACCTGCTTGATGAGCTGCATGTACAGCTCGGTGAGCAGCGTGTCCTTCTGCAGACAGCGCTGCAGCAGCGCCTGCGCGAGCGCCACGCGGTCGTCGCTGTCGCTCTCGTGGCTGCTGACGCTGCTGTTGCTGGCCAGTTGCTGCTGCTGCTGCCTCACCTGCTTGATGAGCTGCATGTACAGCTCGGTGAGCAGCGTGTCCTTCTGCAGACAGCGCTGCAGCAGCGCCTGCGCGAGCGCCACGCGGTCGTCGCTGTCGCTCTCGTGGCTGCTGACGCTGCTGTTGCTGGCCAGTTGCTGCTGCTGCTGCCTCACCTGCTTGATGAGCTGCATGTACAGCTCGGTGAGCAGCGTGTCCTTCTGCAGACAGCGCTGCAGCAGCGCCTGCGCGAGCGCCACGCGGTCGTCGCTGTCGCTCTCGTGGCTGCTGACGCTGCTGTTGCTGGCCAGTTGCTGCTGCTGCTGCCTCACCTGCTTGATGAGCTGCATGTACAGCTCGGTGAGCAGCGTGTCCTTCTGCAGACAGCGCTGCAGCAGCGCCTGCGCGAGCGCCACGCGGTCGTCGCTGTCGCTCTCGTGGCTGCTGACGCTGCTGTTGCTGGCCAGTTGCTGCTGCTGCTGCCTCACCTGCTTGATGAGCTGCATGTACAGCTCGGTGAGCAGCGTGTCCTTCTGCAGACAGCGCTGCAGCAGCGCCTGCGCGAGCGCCACGCGGTCGTCGCTGTCGCTCTCGTGGCTGCTGACGCTGCTGTTGCTGGCCAGTTGCTGCTGCTGCTGCCTCACCTGCTTGATGAGCTGCATGTACAGCTCGGTGAGCAGCGTGTCCTTCTGCAGACAGCGCTGCAGCAGCGCCTGCGCGAGCGCCACGCGGTCGTCGCTGTCGCTCTCGTGGCTGCTGACGCTGCTGTTGCTGGCCAGTTGCTGCTGCTGCTGCCTCACCTGCTTGATGAGCTGCATGTACAGCTCGGTGAGCAGCGTGTCCTTCTGCAGACAGCGCTGCAGCAGCGCCTGCGCGAGCGCCACGCGGTCGTCGCTGTCGCTCTCGTGGCTGCTGACGCTGCTGTTGCTGGCCAGTTGCTGCTGCTGCTGCCTCACCTGCTTGATGAGCTGCATGTACAGCTCGGTGAGCAGCGTGTCCTTCTGCAGACAGCGCTGCAGCAGCGCCTGCGCGAGCGCCACGCGGTCGTCGCTGTCGCTCTCGTGGCTGCTGACGCTGCTGTTGCTGGCCAGTTGCTGCTGCTGCTGCCTCACCTGCTTGATGAGCTGCATGTACAGCTCGGTGAGCAGCGTGTCCTTCTGCAGACAGCGCTGCAGCAGCGCCTGCGCGAGCGCCACGCGGTCGTCGCTGTCGCTCTCGTGGCTGCTGACGCTGCTGTTGCTGGCCAGTTGCTGCTGCTGCTGCCTCACCTGCTTGATGAGCTGCATGTACAGCTCGGTGAGCAGCGTGTCCTTCTGCAGACAGCGCTGCAGCAGCGCCTGCGCGAGCGCCACGCGGTCGTCGCTGTCGCTCTCGTGGCTGCTGACGCTGCTGTTGCTGGCCAGTTGCTGCTGCTGCTGCCTCACCTGCTTGATGAGCTGCATGTACAGCTCGGTGAGCAGCGTGTCCTTCTGCAGACAGCGCTGCAGCAGCGCCTGCGCGAGCGCCACGCGGTCGTCGCTGTCGCTCTCGTGGCTGCTGACGCTGCTGTTGCTGGCCAGTTGCTGCTGCTGCTGCCTCACCTGCTTGATGAGCTGCATGTACAGCTCGGTGAGCAGCGTGTCCTTCTGCAGACAGCGCTGCAGCAGCGCCTGCGCGAGCGCCACGCGGTCGTCGCTGTCGCTCTCGTGGCTGCTGACGCTGCTGTTGCTGGCCAGTTGCTGCTGCTGCTGCCTCACCTGCTTGATGAGCTGCATGTACAGCTCGGTGAGCAGCGTGTCCTTCTGCAGACAGCGCTGCAGCAGCGCCTGCGCGAGCGCCACGCGGTCGTCGCTGTCGCTCTCGTGGCTGCTGACGCTGCTGTTGCTGGCCAGTTGCTGCTGCTGCTGCCTCACCTGCTTGATGAGCTGCATGTACAGCTCGGTGAGCAGCGTGTCCTTCTGCAGACAGCGCTGCAGCAGCGCCTGCGCGAGCGCCACGCGGTCGTCGCTGTCGCTCTCGTGGCTGCTGACGCTGCTGTTGCTGGCCAGTTGCTGCTGCTGCTGCCTCACCTGCTTGATGAGCTGCATGTACAGCTCGGTGAGCAGCGTGTCCTTCTGCAGACAGCGCTGCAGCAGCGCCTGCGCGAGCGCCACGCGGTCGTCGCTGTCGCTCTCGTGGCTGCTGACGCTGCTGTTGCTGGCCAGTTGCTGCTGCTGCTGCCTCACCTGCTTGATGAGCTGCATGTACAGCTCGGTGAGCAGCGTGTCCTTCTGCAGACAGCGCTGCAGCAGCGCCTGCGCGAGCGCCACGCGGTCGTCGCTGTCGCTCTCGTGGCTGCTGACGCTGCTGTTGCTGGCCAGTTGCTGCTGCTGCTGCCTCACCTGCTTGATGAGCTGCATGTACAGCTCGGTGAGCAGCGTGTCCTTCTGCAGACAGCGCTGCAGCAGCGCCTGCGCGAGCGCCACGCGGTCGTCGCTGTCGCTCTCGTGGCTGCTGACGCTGCTGTTGCTGGCCAGTTGCTGCTGCTGCTGCCTCACCTGCTTGATGAGCTGCATGTACAGCTCGGTGAGCAGCGTGTCCTTCTGCAGACAGCGCTGCAGCAGCGCCTGCGCGAGCGCCACGCGGTCGTCGCTGTCGCTCTCGTGGCTGCTGACGCTGCTGTTGCTGGCCAGTTGCTGCTGCTGCTGCCTCACCTGCTTGATGAGCTGCATGTACAGCTCGGTGAGCAGCGTGTCCTTCTGCAGACAGCGCTGCAGCAGCGCCTGCGCGAGCGCCACGCGGTCGTCGCTGTCGCTCTCGTGGCTGCTGACGCTGCTGTTGCTGGCCAGTTGCTGCTGCTGCTGCCTCACCTGCTTGATGAGCTGCATGTACAGCTCGGTGAGCAGCGTGTCCTTCTGCAGACAGCGCTGCAGCAGCGCCTGCGCGAGCGCCACGCGGTCGTCGCTGTCGCTCTCGTGGCTGCTGACGCTGCTGTTGCTGGCCAGTTGCTGCTGCTGCTGCCTCACCTGCTTGATGAGCTGCATGTACAGCTCGGTGAGCAGCGTGTCCTTCTGCAGACAGCGCTGCAGCAGCGCCTGCGCGAGCGCCACGCGGTCGTCGCTGTCGCTCTCGTGGCTGCTGACGCTGCTGTTGCTGGCCAGTTGCTGCTGCTGCTGCCTCACCTGCTTGATGAGCTGCATGTACAGCTCGGTGAGCAGCGTGTCCTTCTGCAGACAGCGCTGCAGCAGCGCCTGCGCGAGCGCCACGCGGTCGTCGCTGTCGCTCTCGTGGCTGCTGACGCTGCTGTTGCTGGCCAGTTGCTGCTGCTGCTGCCTCACCTGCTTGATGAGCTGCATGTACAGCTCGGTGAGCAGCGTGTCCTTCTGCAGACAGCGCTGCAGCAGCGCCTGCGCGAGCGCCACGCGGTCGTCGCTGTCGCTCTCGTGGCTGCTGACGCTGCTGTTGCTGGCCAGTTGCTGCTGCTGCTGCCTCACCTGCTTGATGAGCTGCATGTACAGCTCGGTGAGCAGCGTGTCCTTCTGCAGACAGCGCTGCAGCAGCGCCTGCGCGAGCGCCACGCGGTCGTCGCTGTCGCTCTCGTGGCTGCTGACGCTGCTGTTGCTGGCCAGTTGCTGCTGCTGCTGCCTCACCTGCTTGATGAGCTGCATGTACAGCTCGGTGAGCAGCGTGTCCTTCTGCAGACAGCGCTGCAGCAGCGCCTGCGCGAGCGCCACGCGGTCGTCGCTGTCGCTCTCGTGGCTGCTGACGCTGCTGTTGCTGGCCAGTTGCTGCTGCTGCTGCCTCACCTGCTTGATGAGCTGCATGTACAGCTCGGTGAGCAGCGTGTCCTTCTGCAGACAGCGCTGCAGCAGCGCCTGCGCGAGCGCCACGCGGTCGTCGCTGTCGCTCTCGTGGCTGCTGACGCTGCTGTTGCTGGCCAGTTGCTGCTGCTGCTGCCTCACCTGCTTGATGAGCTGCATGTACAGCTCGGTGAGCAGCGTGTCCTTCTGCAGACAGCGCTGCAGCAGCGCCTGCGCGAGCGCCACGCGGTCGTCGCTGTCGCTCTCGTGGCTGCTGACGCTGCTGTTGCTGGCCAGTTGCTGCTGCTGCTGCCTCACCTGCTTGATGAGCTGCATGTACAGCTCGGTGAGCAGCGTGTCCTTCTGCAGACAGCGCTGCAGCAGCGCCTGCGCGAGCGCCACGCGGTCGTCGCTGTCGCTCTCGTGGCTGCTGACGCTGCTGTTGCTGGCCAGTTGCTGCTGCTGCTGCCTCACCTGCTTGATGAGCTGCATGTACAGCTCGGTGAGCAGCGTGTCCTTCTGCAGACAGCGCTGCAGCAGCGCCTGCGCGAGCGCCACGCGGTCGTCGCTGTCGCTCTCGTGGCTGCTGACGCTGCTGTTGCTGGCCAGTTGCTGCTGCTGCTGCCTCACCTGCTTGATGAGCTGCATGTACAGCTCGGTGAGCAGCGTGTCCTTCTGCAGACAGCGCTGCAGCAGCGCCTGCGCGAGCGCCACGCGGTCGTCGCTGTCGCTCTCGTGGCTGCTGACGCTGCTGTTGCTGGCCAGTTGCTGCTGCTGCTGCCTCACCTGCTTGATGAGCTGCATGTACAGCTCGGTGAGCAGCGTGTCCTTCTGCAGACAGCGCTGCAGCAGCGCCTGCGCGAGCGCCACGCGGTCGTCGCTGTCGCTCTCGTGGCTGCTGACGCTGCTGTTGCTGGCCAGTTGCTGCTGCTGCTGCCTCACCTGCTTGATGAGCTGCATGTACAGCTCGGTGAGCAGCGTGTCCTTCTGCAGACAGCGCTGCAGCAGCGCCTGCGCGAGCGCCACGCGGTCGTCGCTGTCGCTCTCGTGGCTGCTGACGCTGCTGTTGCTGGCCAGTTGCTGCTGCTGCTGCCTCACCTGCTTGATGAGCTGCATGTACAGCTCGGTGAGCAGCGTGTCCTTCTGCAGACAGCGCTGCAGCAGCGCCTGCGCGAGCGCCACGCGGTCGTCGCTGTCGCTCTCGTGGCTGCTGACGCTGCTGTTGCTGGCCAGTTGCTGCTGCTGCTGCCTCACCTGCTTGATGAGCTGCATGTACAGCTCGGTGAGCAGCGTGTCCTTCTGCAGACAGCGCTGCAGCAGCGCCTGCGCGAGCGCCACGCGGTCGTCGCTGTCGCTCTCGTGGCTGCTGACGCTGCTGTTGCTGGCCAGTTGCTGCTGCTGCTGCCTCACCTGCTTGATGAGCTGCATGTACAGCTCGGTGAGCAGCGTGTCCTTCTGCAGACAGCGCTGCAGCAGCGCCTGCGCGAGCGCCACGCGGTCGTCGCTGTCGCTCTCGTGGCTGCTGACGCTGCTGTTGCTGGCCAGTTGCTGCTGCTGCTGCCTCACCTGCTTGATGAGCTGCATGTACAGCTCGGTGAGCAGCGTGTCCTTCTGCAGACAGCGCTGCAGCAGCGCCTGCGCGAGCGCCACGCGGTCGTCGCTGTCGCTCTCGTGGCTGCTGACGCTGCTGTTGCTGGCCAGTTGCTGCTGCTGCTGCCTCACCTGCTTGATGAGCTGCATGTACAGCTCGGTGAGCAGCGTGTCCTTCTGCAGACAGCGCTGCAGCAGCGCCTGCGCGAGCGCCACGCGGTCGTCGCTGTCGCTCTCGTGGCTGCTGACGCTGCTGTTGCTGGCCAGTTGCTGCTGCTGCTGCCTCACCTGCTTGATGAGCTGCATGTACAGCTCGGTGAGCAGCGTGTCCTTCTGCAGACAGCGCTGCAGCAGCGCCTGCGCGAGCGCCACGCGGTCGTCGCTGTCGCTCTCGTGGCTGCTGACGCTGCTGTTGCTGGCCAGTTGCTGCTGCTGCTGCCTCACCTGCTTGATGAGCTGCATGTACAGCTCGGTGAGCAGCGTGTCCTTCTGCAGACAGCGCTGCAGCAGCGCCTGCGCGAGCGCCACGCGGTCGTCGCTGTCGCTCTCGTGGCTGCTGACGCTGCTGTTGCTGGCCAGGTTGCTGCTGCTGCCCTCGTTGCTGCTCAGACCCGCGTGGCTCATTATGTCCTGTAAAAGGTAATTTGTTATATGAATCTGACCACCAGATTCTGTGTTTGACATGAAAATAATTTGAACAAAATCAAGTGACCATTAAAAAACAAAAAAAGTCCTTTTTTATCTTTTAAAGATAGTTGATGCATAGCAGATTATAAGAATTTCCGATTTCTAAAACCTTAATCGTTTGATGTAAGTCATCTATAGAAAACTAGTTTATTTTAACCAAGATTTTAACGCAAAACTTTAATGCCAATGGCACTTGTAAATTTAGGCAGGAGCCATTGAAATGGATATCTATATCTAAAACCTTTATTTTATCGCAAATACTTTTACATCAATAATATCAAGACACGCAAAGTTTAAAACACATTGCCGATATATTATTTTATCGCAGAAACTTTTACATTGACAATATCAAGACGCAAAAATTAAACACATTGGCGATATAATTGGATATCAAGACACTGTTTAACTAGTTCAACAATCGAACCTTAAATATCTGCATAGCAGCGACTTCCTCAGCCTCATTGAGTTTAGTCAGCGAGTGTGGGAGACTCCGCGCCCAGCACCAGTACGGGGCGGGGAAGCCCTTGTAGCACTCGCCTTGCGACTCCGCAGAGAGGTCCAAGCGCACACGCTCGAGACGGTGCTTGCTGAGTCTGGGAATGAGTTTATTTATTTATTTATTTATTTATTTATGCTTTATTGCTCAAGATAAATAACAAATTGAAACTTAGCCTAGGATACATTATAACAAACGGCGTTCTTATCGCTAAATAGCGATTTCTTCCAGACAACCGGTGAGTTAAATAAAATAAATAAATAAAATCTTTATTTGAATTCATACATAAGTTTGTCATATTGGATTGGGGTTCAGGCCCCCTTACTAGGTATGACCTGTATTAAGGGGACCTGTTCCTTCCCTAGTATTGATCCCTTGCATGAATTAAAACATAAATTTAAGAAGTTAGTTGGTATTTTTGATGGAGAATAATTATATTACAAAGTTTCACATTGATTGAACAAGTGGAAAGAGACAATGTAAACATAAATGCCGTAGATAATATGTCTATCACTGAATGACAATGTATCTTTACTAAACACAGTTCTTTAAATCAAATGTAATTCCGATTATGGCGTTGTTTTCATAATAAAATCAGTATGACACAAAAATTAAACTGAAATATCACTTAATTTTTTTGTCCGCGTACCACGTTACGAACGTTACTTTCTTGAAACTAAATAAATACCTTCTGAGGGTATTCCTCAAGAATCCTCCCGCGGAGAGATCAGGCGGTCTTCTCAATAGACCACAATCAACCAATGCCCGTCTAGCAGAGCGCAGTGCGGCCGCCAGTCGGGTACGTTCACTCGCCGGTGCCGCACGTCTTGGTGGCTCTTCTGAAAGGCTGTTCGCAAGTGTTGGGCTATATGCCGCCATTAACCACGCTGCTTCTTGTTTTTGTGCGCATTCGAGTACTATGCACCTGGAAAAGAAGATTTTATGAAGTTTGTGGGAATTAAAAATTGTTATATGGCAAACGGGAAAAGATCTGTCAATTGCTTCGTTCAATTAGGACAAAAAGTGTCTTTTTCTTGATGTATCTCATAATATTCAGTGATTCTGTTAATTATTATTATGATTGATACAAATAACAGGAATAACAATGTATCTGAGTTAAATTGTTGAGTATGTTGCAATAACGTGGAAAACTAATCTAAGTTTATTAAGGGAATAAAATGACTTAATGAAATATTATCTATACCAACCTTAATCCATCATGTTGTCCATGGTGAGTTAAGCTAAGCGTGAGACCGTTATCCACTGGATCCATGAGTATTGCAGCTATATTTGAATACGGGTATTCCGCTAGAACTACTTTATCTGCTGGTCGAACAAGGACTACACCTTCTGATCCTACTCCTAGCATTACATTCGGACCTGTTGACATAAAAAAAAATAAGTTTTTATTTACTGCAATATTTTCTATTCTATGCTATTGTCTTAATGCATTTTTAATGCTGTCTCTAACTCGAATTTTAATACTTTTTTATTTCGAACAATTTGGTTATACTTTAAATTAACAAAATATAGGTACATAACTTTACAAATGCCCATTACATTATTATTTATCGGTATATGAGAAGGTATACTTTAAGGGGAAATTTTATATATGAAATGCTGTGATAAATATTTATAAATAGTAATTTAATGCAATAATTGAACATACCATGAGCCCAATATCCTTTGTAGGTAACAGGGAACAGTGTGACGCCATATAAAGGATACTGCATCACACAGGATAGGTACAGAGCTTTGGCGGTTAATTCCGCTCGTCCTGCGCCGTATTGACGGTGCGCTTGCGCCAGTATTGTTGCCTAAAAATAACAAAATTGTGATTAAAATTAGAACATTTGGGTGCTTGTTTGTCAAATTTAAATTTAACTCGCGAAAATGTATAATTAGACCAACATGGATGGATGGAAGGAAGTATTTGCGTCAATATAACGAAATGCCTAAGTTTGCGTCTCAATTATTCACATGCAACATTCTCAATACTGAAAAATAAAGAATTTATGTTAAAAGAAAAAAATAAACAACCTGAAAAGCACTTTTATAGGAAAAAGTTGGTATAATTATCATAGCTTGAATTATGTATTATAGAATATCCAACAAATATTTTGACATCAATACTGACCCATTGATGTGCTGGTCTAGTTTTAGCGATCCTCGGTGGTAGGAACTGCTCAGGGTGTGAGTAGTACGCCCTTGTGTGCGGGGGCGGAGGGCTAGCAGCCGGTTCCCCCAAGGATACTTGAGCTTGGAGCCCTGCTAGCTGGAGCGCTACTTTCTCGGAGACTGGGAACTCATCCATCTGAAAGGAATTTAATAAATAAATAAATATTTCAGGACAATTTTCACACACGGCACGATTTGATCCCATACTAAGCTTTCGCTTGTGTTATGGAGACCAGATGGCTGATAAACATACATATATAATTTTAAATAAATACTTAAATATAGATAAAATAACACCCAGACAGGCAGGATCACTACCAACTAAGTCAACCGGTCAGTCAATATAATATTTTATAAAAGCTAATAAGAAGACATTTAAATGTTGTCAAAGGAATTAAAATAAAAAGACAAATGACTGTTTTGTTGCAAGACACTACTATGTAATACAAAGGGAAAGGGACAGAAAATCAAACATAATTCATTTTAAATCAGCTCATACACAATAACATATTTAAACTCCTTTTTTAAAAGAAGAAGAGAAGATAAGAGTAAGTAAGAGTAGCAAAACACAGGATATAAAAGAATACACATACCTTTACAACACTATGCACAGCTTGTGCATACAACAGGGCCACTTCAACAGGGTCATGGGGTAATTCTCGACCACCACGGAACAAGCGGCGCTTGAACACGAAGCGATTGTCTGCTGACCCCCCACCAGGGCCTTGTTGCCTATGAAATGTAGAAAATTGTCAAATAATTTATTAATATTTTTTTTTTTTTTTAATTTATACAACTTCAAAATATATAATGAAATTTGAACGGTCGTCTATATACTTCTGTTACTTTCTAACTAATCTTTAATTAATTAAATCACACAAATAAATTATCCCTGTGTTTTCTGCTTGCCCGTTTATTCATTGCGTTACTCAAAGACGTGCTATAAACAAATACAGTCACAATCGCATATTATAAAACTCTGCCGAGCACTGCTATGCAGGCAGAGTTTAGATAACCTAGTTTATGCTTTATGTTCTACTAGCGGTCCGCCCCGGCTTCGCCCGTGGTACATATTTCGCAATAAAAGGTAGCCTATGTTCTTTCTCAGGGTCTAAAGATTATGCCAAATTTCATCAAAATCGGTCCAGTAGTTTATGCGTGAAAACCACACATACATAATTACAAACCTTTCCTCTTTATAATATTAGTATAGATTGAACATAAAGCATAATTCATACTCACATCTCCCACGCAGCAATAACATCATACAAGTATTGCGTGGCCCGCACGTGTTCCTCCGTACTAGCTCTTTGTTGGTACACTGCCCAGCCAGCCCTCGCATTGGGAGGCAAACCCAGCTTATCAGCTAGTCAAATTAATTTGTCTACACCACAAATACTCACATCTCCCACGCAGCAATAACATCATACAAGTATTGCGTGGCCCGCACGTGTTCCTCCGTACTAGCTCTTTGTTGGTACACTGCCCAGCCAGCCCTCGCATTGGGAGGCAAACCCAGCTTATCAGCTAGTCAAATTAATTTGTCTACACCACAAATACTCACATCTCCCACGCAGCAATAACATCATACAAGTATTGCGTGGCCCGCACGTGTTCCTCCGTACTAGCTCTTTGTTGGTACACTGCCCAGCCAGCCCTCGCATTGGGAGGCAAACCCAGCTTATCAGCTAGTCAAATTAATTTGTCTACACCACAAATACTCACATCTCCCACGCAGCAATAACATCATACAAGTATTGCGTGGCCCGCACGTGTTCCTCCGTACTAGCTCTTTGTTGGTACACTGCCCAGCCAGCCCTCGCATTGGGAGGCAAACCCAGCTTATCAGCTAGTCAAATTAATTTGTCTACACCACAAATACTCACATCTCCCACGCAGCAATAACATCATACAAGTATTGCGTGGCCCGCACGTGTTCCTCCGTACTAGCTCTTTGTTGGTACACTGCCCAGCCAGCCCTCGCATTGGGAGGCAAACCCAGCTTATCAGCTAGTCAAATTAATTTGTCTACACCACAAATACTCACATCTCCCACGCAGCAATAACATCATACAAGTATTGCGTGGCCCGCACGTGTTCCTCCGTACTAGCTCTTTGTTGGTACACTGCCCAGCCAGCCCTCGCATTGGGAGGCAAACCCAGCTTATCAGCTAGTCAAATTAATTTGTCTACACCACAAATACTCACATCTCCCACGCAGCAATAACATCATACAAGTATTGCGTGGCCCGCACGTGTTCCTCCGTACTAGCTCTTTGTTGGTACACTGCCCAGCCAGCCCTCGCATTGGGAGGCAAACCCAGCTTATCAGCTAGTCAAATTAATTTGTCTACACCACAAATACTCACATCTCCCACGCAGCAATAACATCATACAAGTATTGCGTGGCCCGCACGTGTTCCTCCGTACTAGCTCTTTGTTGGTACACTGCCCAGCCAGCCCTCGCATTGGGAGGCAAACCCAGCTTATCAGCTAGTCAAATTAATTTGTCTACACCACAAATACTCACATCTCCCACGCAGCAATAACATCATACAAGTATTGCGTGGCCCGCACGTGTTCCTCCGTACTAGCTCTTTGTTGGTACACTGCCCAGCCAGCCCTCGCATTGGGAGGCAAACCCAGCTTATCAGCTAGTCAAATTAATTTGTCTACACCACAAATACTCACATCTCCCACGCAGCAATAACATCATACAAGTATTGCGTGGCCCGCACGTGTTCCTCCGTACTAGCTCTTTGTTGGTACACTGCCCAGCCAGCCCTCGCATTGGGAGGCAAACCCAGCTTATCAGCTAGTCAAATTAATTTGTCTACACCACAAATACTCACATCTCCCACGCAGCAATAACATCATACAAGTATTGCGTGGCCCGCACGTGTTCCTCCGTACTAGCTCTTTGTTGGTACACTGCCCAGCCAGCCCTCGCATTGGGAGGCAAACCCAGCTTATCAGCTAGTCAAATTAATTTGTCTACACCACAAATACTCACATCTCCCACGCAGCAATAACATCATACAAGTATTGCGTGGCCCGCACGTGTTCCTCCGTACTAGCTCTTTGTTGGTACACTGCCCAGCCAGCCCTCGCATTGGGAGGCAAACCCAGCTTATCAGCTAGTCAAATTAATTTGTCTACACCACAAATACTCACATCTCCCACGCAGCAATAACATCATACAAGTATTGCGTGGCCCGCACGTGTTCCTCCGTACTAGCTCTTTGTTGGTACACTGCCCAGCCAGCCCTCGCATTGGGAGGCAAACCCAGCTTATCAGCTAGTCAAATTAATTTGTCTACACCACAAATACTCACATCTCCCACGCAGCAATAACATCATACAAGTATTGCGTGGCCCGCACGTGTTCCTCCGTACTAGCTCTTTGTTGGTACACTGCCCAGCCAGCCCTCGCATTGGGAGGCAAACCCAGCTTATCAGCTAGTCAAATTAATTTGTCTACACCACAAATACTCACATCTCCCACGCAGCAATAACATCATACAAGTATTGCGTGGCCCGCACGTGTTCCTCCGTACTAGCTCTTTGTTGGTACACTGCCCAGCCAGCCCTCGCATTGGGAGGCAAACCCAGCTTATCAGCTAGTCAAATTAATTTGTCTACACCACAAATACTCACATCTCCCACGCAGCAATAACATCATACAAGTATTGCGTGGCCCGCACGTGTTCCTCCGTACTAGCTCTTTGTTGGTACACTGCCCAGCCAGCCCTCGCATTGGGAGGCAAACCCAGCTTATCAGCTAGTCAAATTAATTTGTCTACACCACAAATACTCACATCTCCCACGCAGCAATAACATCATACAAGTATTGCGTGGCCCGCACGTGTTCCTCCGTACTAGCTCTTTGTTGGTACACTGCCCAGCCAGCCCTCGCATTGGGAGGCAAACCCAGCTTATCAGCTAGTCAAATTAATTTGTCTACACCACAAATACTCACATCTCCCACGCAGCAATAACATCATACAAGTATTGCGTGGCCCGCACGTGTTCCTCCGTACTAGCTCTTTGTTGGTACACTGCCCAGCCAGCCCTCGCATTGGGAGGCAAACCCAGCTTATCAGCTAGTCAAATTAATTTGTCTACACCACAAATACTCACATCTCCCACGCAGCAATAACATCATACAAGTATTGCGTGGCCCGCACGTGTTCCTCCGTACTAGCTCTTTGTTGGTACACTGCCCAGCCAGCCCTCGCATTGGGAGGCAAACCCAGCTTATCAGCTAGTCAAATTAATTTGTCTACACCACAAATACTCACATCTCCCACGCAGCAATAACATCATACAAGTATTGCGTGGCCCGCACGTGTTCCTCCGTACTAGCTCTTTGTTGGTACACTGCCCAGCCAGCCCTCGCATTGGGAGGCAAACCCAGCTTATCAGCTAGTCAAATTAATTTGTCTACACCACAAATACTCACATCTCCCACGCAGCAATAACATCATACAAGTATTGCGTGGCCCGCACGTGTTCCTCCGTACTAGCTCTTTGTTGGTACACTGCCCAGCCAGCCCTCGCATTGGGAGGCAAACCCAGCTTATCAGCTAGTCAAATTAATTTGTCTACACCACAAATACTCACATCTCCCACGCAGCAATAACATCATACAAGTATTGCGTGGCCCGCACGTGTTCCTCCGTACTAGCTCTTTGTTGGTACACTGCCCAGCCAGCCCTCGCATTGGGAGGCAAACCCAGCTTATCAGCTAGTCAAATTAATTTGTCTACACCACAAATACTCACATCTCCCACGCAGCAATAACATCATACAAGTATTGCGTGGCCCGCACGTGTTCCTCCGTACTAGCTCTTTGTTGGTACACTGCCCAGCCAGCCCTCGCATTGGGAGGCAAACCCAGCTTATCAGCTAGTCAAATTAATTTGTCTACACCACAAATACTCACATCTCCCACGCAGCAATAACATCATACAAGTATTGCGTGGCCCGCACGTGTTCCTCCGTACTAGCTCTTTGTTGGTACACTGCCCAGCCAGCCCTCGCATTGGGAGGCAAACCCAGCTTATCAGCTAGTCAAATTAATTTGTCTACACCACAAATACTCACATCTCCCACGCAGCAATAACATCATACAAGTATTGCGTGGCCCGCACGTGTTCCTCCGTACTAGCTCTTTGTTGGTACACTGCCCAGCCAGCCCTCGCATTGGGAGGCAAACCCAGCTTATCAGCTAGTCAAATTAATTTGTCTACACCACAAATACTCACATCTCCCACGCAGCAATAACATCATACAAGTATTGCGTGGCCCGCACGTGTTCCTCCGTACTAGCTCTTTGTTGGTACACTGCCCAGCCAGCCCTCGCATTGGGAGGCAAACCCAGCTTATCAGCTAGTCAAATTAATTTGTCTACACCACAAATACTCACATCTCCCACGCAGCAATAACATCATACAAGTATTGCGTGGCCCGCACGTGTTCCTCCGTACTAGCTCTTTGTTGGTACACTGCCCAGCCAGCCCTCGCATTGGGAGGCAAACCCAGCTTATCAGCTAGTCAAATTAATTTGTCTACACCACAAATACTCACATCTCCCACGCAGCAATAACATCATACAAGTATTGCGTGGCCCGCACGTGTTCCTCCGTACTAGCTCTTTGTTGGTACACTGCCCAGCCAGCCCTCGCATTGGGAGGCAAACCCAGCTTATCAGCTAGTCAAATTAATTTGTCTACACCACAAATACTCACATCTCCCACGCAGCAATAACATCATACAAGTATTGCGTGGCCCGCACGTGTTCCTCCGTACTAGCTCTTTGTTGGTACACTGCCCAGCCAGCCCTCGCATTGGGAGGCAAACCCAGCTTATCAGCTAGTCAAATTAATTTGTCTACACCACAAATACTCACATCTCCCACGCAGCAATAACATCATACAAGTATTGCGTGGCCCGCACGTGTTCCTCCGTACTAGCTCTTTGTTGGTACACTGCCCAGCCAGCCCTCGCATTGGGAGGCAAACCCAGCTTATCAGCTAGTCAAATTAATTTGTCTACACCACAAATACTCACATCTCCCACGCAGCAATAACATCATACAAGTATTGCGTGGCCCGCACGTGTTCCTCCGTACTAGCTCTTTGTTGGTACACTGCCCAGCCAGCCCTCGCATTGGGAGGCAAACCCAGCTTATCAGCTAGTCAAATTAATTTGTCTACACCACAAATACTCACATCTCCCACGCAGCAATAACATCATACAAGTATTGCGTGGCCCGCACGTGTTCCTCCGTACTAGCTCTTTGTTGGTACACTGCCCAGCCAGCCCTCGCATTGGGAGGCAAACCCAGCTTATCAGCTAGTCAAATTAATTTGTCTACACCACAAATACTCACATCTCCCACGCAGCAATAACATCATACAAGTATTGCGTGGCCCGCACGTGTTCCTCCGTACTAGCTCTTTGTTGGTACACTGCCCAGCCAGCCCTCGCATTGGGAGGCAAACCCAGCTTATCAGCTAGTCAAATTAATTTGTCTACACCACAAATACTCACATCTCCCACGCAGCAATAACATCATACAAGTATTGCGTGGCCCGCACGTGTTCCTCCGTACTAGCTCTTTGTTGGTACACTGCCCAGCCAGCCCTCGCATTGGGAGGCAAACCCAGCTTATCAGCTAGTCAAATTAATTTGTCTACACCACAAATACTCACATCTCCCACGCAGCAATAACATCATACAAGTATTGCGTGGCCCGCACGTGTTCCTCCGTACTAGCTCTTTGTTGGTACACTGCCCAGCCAGCCCTCGCATTGGGAGGCAAACCCAGCTTATCAGCTAGTCAAATTAATTTGTCTACACCACAAATACTCACATCTCCCACGCAGCAATAACATCATACAAGTATTGCGTGGCCCGCACGTGTTCCTCCGTACTAGCTCTTTGTTGGTACACTGCCCAGCCAGCCCTCGCATTGGGAGGCAAACCCAGCTTATCAGCTAGTCAAATTAATTTGTCTACACCACAAATACTCACATCTCCCACGCAGCAATAACATCATACAAGTATTGCGTAGCGCGCACGTGTTCCTCCGTACTGGCTCTTTGTTGGTACACTGCCCAGCCAGCCCTCGCATTGGGAGGCAAACCCAGCTTATCAGCTAGTCAAATTAATTTGTCTACACCACAAATACTCACATCTCCCACGCAGCAATAACATCATACAAGTATTGCGTGGCCCGCACGTGTTCCTCCGTACTAGCTCTTTGTTGGTACACTGCCCAGCCAGCCCTCGCATTGGGAGGCAAACCCAGCTTATCAGCTAGTCAAATTAATTTGTCTACACCACAAATACTCACATCTCCCACGCAGCAATAACATCATACAAGTATTGCGTGGCCCGCACGTGTTCCTCCGTACTAGCTCTTTGTTGGTACACTGCCCAGCCAGCCCTCGCATTGGGAGGCAAACCCAGCTTATCAGCTAGTCAAATTAATTTGTCTACACCACAAATACTCACATCTCCCACGCAGCAATAACATCATACAAGTATTGCGTGGCCCGCACGTGTTCCTCCGTACTAGCTCTTTGTTGGTACACTGCCCAGCCAGCCCTCGCATTGGGAGGCAAACCCAGCTTATCAGCTAGTCAAATTAATTTGTCTACACCACAAATACTCACATCTCCCACGCAGCAATAACATCATACAAGTATTGCGTGGCCCGCACGTGTTCCTCCGTACTAGCTCTTTGTTGGTACACTGCCCAGCCAGCCCTCGCATTGGGAGGCAAACCCAGCTTATCAGCTAGTCAAATTAATTTGTCTACACCACAAATACTCACATCTCCCACGCAGCAATAACATCATACAAGTATTGCGTGGCCCGCACGTGTTCCTCCGTACTAGCTCTTTGTTGGTACACTGCCCAGCCAGCCCTCGCATTGGGAGGCAAACCCAGCTTATCAGCTAGTCAAATTAATTTGTCTACACCACAAATACTCACATCTCCCACGCAGCAATAACATCATACAAGTATTGCGTGGCCCGCACGTGTTCCTCCGTACTAGCTCTTTGTTGGTACACTGCCCAGCCAGCCCTCGCATTGGGAGGCAAACCCAGCTTATCAGCTAGTCAAATTAATTTGTCTACACCACAAATACTCACATCTCCCACGCAGCAATAACATCATACAAGTATTGCGTGGCCCGCACGTGTTCCTCCGTACTAGCTCTTTGTTGGTACACTGCCCAGCCAGCCCTCGCATTGGGAGGCAAACCCAGCTTATCAGCTAGTCAAATTAATTTGTCTACACCACAAATACTCACATCTCCCACGCAGCAATAACATCATACAAGTATTGCGTGGCCCGCACGTGTTCCTCCGTACTAGCTCTTTGTTGGTACACTGCCCAGCCAGCCCTCGCATTGGGAGGCAAACCCAGCTTATCAGCTAGTCAAATTAATTTGTCTACACCACAAATACTCACATCTCCCACGCAGCAATAACATCATACAAGTATTGCGTGGCCCGCACGTGTTCCTCCGTACTAGCTCTTTGTTGGTACACTGCCCAGCCAGCCCTCGCATTGGGAGGCAAACCCAGCTTATCAGCTAGTCAAATTAATTTGTCTACACCACAAATACTCACATCTCCCACGCAGCAATAACATCATACAAGTATTGCGTGGCCCGCACGTGTTCCTCCGTACTAGCTCTTTGTTGGTACACTGCCCAGCCAGCCCTCGCATTGGGAGGCAAACCCAGCTTATCAGCTAGTCAAATTAATTTGTCTACACCACAAATACTCACATCTCCCACGCAGCAATAACATCATACAAGTATTGCGTGGCCCGCACGTGTTCCTCCGTACTAGCTCTTTGTTGGTACACTGCCCAGCCAGCCCTCGCATTGGGAGGCAAACCCAGCTTATCAGCTAGTCAAATTAATTTGTCTACACCACAAATACTCACATCTCCCACGCAGCAATAACATCATACAAGTATTGCGTGGCCCGCACGTGTTCCTCCGTACTAGCTCTTTGTTGGTACACTGCCCAGCCAGCCCTCGCATTGGGAGGCAAACCCAGCTTATCAGCTAGTCAAATTAATTTGTCTACACCACAAATACTCACATCTCCCACGCAGCAATAACATCATACAAGTATTGCGTGGCCCGCACGTGTTCCTCCGTACTAGCTCTTTGTTGGTACACTGCCCAGCCAGCCCTCGCATTGGGAGGCAAACCCAGCTTATCAGCTAGTCAAATTAATTTGTCTACACCACAAATACTCACATCTCCCACGCAGCAATAACATCATACAAGTATTGCGTGGCCCGCACGTGTTCCTCCGTACTAGCTCTTTGTTGGTACACTGCCCAGCCAGCCCTCGCATTGGGAGGCAAACCCAGCTTATCAGCTAGTCTCGCTGCTGCAGCCGCTGCTGTGTCTGCGGGGTGCACGTCTATGGCCTTCGTGCGACCGTCCAGGAAGAAGAATCGGCACACTATGGTACCGAGGCGGCGCATTGCCTGTCAAATATATAAAGCATTATTAATCTTTATGTATGCGAGTCATTTTTTGATATTTTTTGTCAAACTCTGTGCATACTGAATAGTGATGAAATTTAAGATGTTCCCACGTTGAGTTTTTTAACTCGTATACCTTTAAAATTGGATATGGTCGGATTACAGAAATGAAATGTAAAAAAACTCGATTCGATAACGTGTTTCGGATTTATCATCGTAACATTTGACAGCTAATTAATCTGTAGGCGAAGAAGTATAAATATCGAGTATACTTCTACAAGTACTAGCATACTACAACAGTGGTTTTAGCTAATAAAAACTTAAATTAAAATGACTTAAAGATCAGATTTTTCAAACATTCATGCGCTATTGTGCAAGTTAATGATGAGAAACAACCATAGTGGAAATTTTACTCACAGCGATCTCCACAGTACTAGGTGGCAGCTGTCTCGGCGCAGCACCCCTACAGTTATCCAAGCACCACTGTGCACAGTGCGAAGCCCGGGCACTAGAGGTCACCGACCCCACTGACGTCATAGACCCGCCACCAGGTGAGCTCAAAGGACGAGCACGTGCACGCAACCACGCGCAGTAGTAGCGGGCCAGACCACGGCTCGGTTGCCAGGCAACCGCGCATAAACAGAGGATCAGCCACACACGTTCCGCCCACTCTTCTACGGGGCATTCTGTGATCTGGAATGCGGAAATAAATAAATATATGGTACAAGAAAATGAGAACTTTTTATTATTTGTAAGAATTAAAGCAAAATTATGCATTAATATGGGCATGGAAAATTAAAAACATTATGTTGTTTGTGTAATTCGTTGGTGAAACTTACTTGTCGAACGCACTGTACTAATATTTCGTCACGTAGTTCCTCCCGCTCTAGACCCTTTCCAATAATCGACTGAATTACTTGCGTTTCTTTTTCCGAAGTTAATTCTCCTCTCATGTAGCGGCATAGATCCTATGAACAAATAATATCTTTTAGTGCGATTAAAGATGGTTCACACATTTCTGAGAAATGTTGTCTCAGCAAATTCATGATAAAATAGAACTTTTATATAAATAAATAATAGATAATCGAAATATAAATCGAATCGAAATGCTCTTATAAAAAAAAAATGATTTGTAGGTATCGCCGCAGTTACTACACTTCTTGTTAATGATTATACTATTATTGTTCTAATTTTTTATAAACGAATCAGGCCGATGTAGAAAAAATACACTATATAGAATAGCCAAAGTAGTAAAATAATAATACTTACTCTGAAAATATTCACAGCAGCCGTAACACTGTCTGGATCATGCAGTTGTATGTGAGAGGTGGGAATGTTATTTCCTTTGTGGTATGTAATCATTTCTTCTTTGGTTAAGAGCTCCATTGACTTGCTCTTGCGAGTTAATGTCGCCATGATTGTACCTAAAAATATAAGACTTTTAAACGTTTTGAATTGAAATTGAAATGATTAAAAATGGTGATTAATATGTAGTTTCCATGGGCGTAGCCACGGTGGGGCAGGGTGGGGCGCTTGCCCCACCCTGGCTTTGACCTGGAAGGTACCTAACCAAATCTAAAAATTGAATTATCTAGGTACTAACTACTAAGCTTAATATCCGTAAGAAAATTCACACTCGATTCTCGAAAGTCGACAGTCGACACAGAAAATGCGACCTTTTAAATTAGTATTATTTACCTTTAAATTGACTGACTAACAAATTTTCATACGCCCAGCGACCAAACGGCTGAAGATAGGGACACATTTTTGGATCTATTTCGTGGTGTGGTAGGTGAACAATAAGGTGTTTTGAATAAGAATAATTCCGAATAACGGATTACACACGAAAAAAGAAAATAGCTGAGGCTTCTATGTTACATGAACTGTGAAATGAAGAAAAATGAGTGTAGTACAGTAATTAGTTACCCCACTATCTAATCCAATTTCACTTTTGTTGTGTTACACGTTCTACAACTCACTGATACTTTTTACTATACACTTTTTTTTTTCAGTCAATATTTTTTGAAAAAAGTTTCAAAAAATATTAAACAGAATCGCAAATGCCATCGCAAATGCCATCGCAAATGCCATCGCAGTGCCGCCGGCATTTGAGGTTCGAAGACCGGGATATGACTTTGGGTACATACAGTTGCTAGTTACATATTATTTTTTATTGTTGCCCCACCTTGAGCCCATGGCTAGCTACGCCCATGGACTAGTTTCTTTTAGTGTATACAATAATTTGCAATAAACATTTATTTCCTGAGAAAAAATGTTGAAAAGGATACCAATTTCTGGTATTAACTTCGCAAACGCGGTAAGAACACTTGTTTTCCCTGATTTTGTAATATGAGTATGTTAAATAAATATAATTGTTATTACTGTATTGCCCTACGGTATCCAGATATTTTGTTCATTTTACACCTGGTCAAAAAGTTCAAATTAGAAATATTATTACAACTTCTAGTAACTAAATATTAGCATTACCTTCTGGAGATCGAGGATGGTCGTTGAAGTAAAGTTTAGCAAATTCGGTAAGGTCACTAGAATCAGCAGGAGCTTCAGTACTAGCGGGTGTCGTTTCTAATTGATGCAGTCTACGTTCAACACGTTCTTTCCTACGAGCACTGCGTTCTGTGTTCTGGAAAATTTACAATGTTTTTTTTAATCTGCTTAATTGGTCGATGTTAAAAGTGATATACTATGAAAAGGCGCAGTCTTATGTCCTACAATTTTTACTATGCAATCAAAATATATTTCAATTTTATAAAGATTCATTTTGCGTTTTGTTCTATTTACACTATATGGACTTCCAAATATTTGGATCGTTTTAATGATTGAATTTCCACAAAATGGACAACCATAACAAGAACTTTTGATTGAAAGAATGATGATGAAAAAGGTGATTAATAGAACTGTTTTTCGGTCTTTTATAGATTGATGTAGGTTATCAACTTACATTGGCGTCTCCATTCAACATGGGAGGAGGACTGATGCAGCTAGAGTCCATAGCAGTGGAAGGTGTTTCCGCTTGTTCCGGTGACGTCACAGCACTGGGTAATGGCGGTAGCGGCGCTTCCGGTTCTGGCTCCTCCTTGCTTGAAATGCTGTACACGATGTTGTTATAAAACACATGTGAAAGGTAAACAATAAATGTGGAAATGCATATCGAATATAATGTCGTGTTGAATATGTGGGAAATGAAGCCTATTAAATTCTTTGTGACTTACAATAGACAGGATTTCTTAAATAATAAAATTCAAAAAAAAAGTTTTTGCTTTAGAAACCTTATTTGTTTTATTTTGAAGTGAAACGGTCGCATCATGACAATACCGTCACGTCATGGAGTAGCGACGATTTTGGTATTTTTGAATCTTGCCAAAGTAGTTTCACTTCTGACAAGTGTGCTTGGCACACACGCACATTTTTTATTTATAAGAAATAAAAAAAATACATACCCATTACTTTCTGGTGGGTTAAATGGCGGCGGTGGTGGTGGGGGTGACAGCACAGGCGGTTCAGACGGTGGCCTCGGTATCACGGATTCGTATATTGGCTCCTTATCTTTGATAACCATGAGCTTTCCGTTTGGAATTATTCCGTTCGTAAGTTCTGGGGGAGTTGTGTCTAGAATTGAAGAGTATTTTAGCAAATTGTCTTTTAGAAATTCCATATTCACAAATTTTAATGTACATTTTAAATTCTTAAAAGTTAGTAAAATGCTAATCACATTTACATTCTAATTTCTAAGCTAATTCATATAATGTTTGTGAGAGAGTGTTATATCGTTAATAGTTTCTGTGTAAATCTTTAGTATGTTAAGTTAATTAGTTTGTGTACGATATAATTAATATGAGAAAAGTATTTTCTTGTGTTTGATTTTACGCGAGTATTATACATTCAACAATAAAATTTTTAATAAATCGTGTTTAAAATCCATTAGAAAAGTTTCAATTAATTATTCTTAAAAACTACTTTAAATTATGACTTTCTATTCCTTATAAAATTAAGCTTTATTTGATATTAGTTTTTGTTTATACTTGTATAATTTAAGAGGCATATCAAGCAGTTTATTATGTGTTATTTGAGTTGGATGAAATTAATGGAATGATGTATGATGTAGCAAAGCAGTCTAATATTCCTATATAGTAAGCGTTATAAGATAGAAGAGAAGAAGACTCGACCTTTAACCTATATTTAGTTAGTTATTCCTATCCTTTGTACAAAATATGGCAAGTTAATAATGAAGAAAGTGTTAGAGGTTAGTATCTCTATACTTTTCCTACAAGACTTCCTAAAGCTGATAGTATTAATTTACACTTTACACTAACTTTAGTAACACATAAAGTTAATATTTTGTGTCCCCTACATAAGGAAATTGTCCATAACACATTACTCTAACTAAAGTTAATCCTAGACATCCATAATTAAATTGTCCATCGATAGCATTTGTTTCATTAATGTGACTTATTCTATTGTCTATATATAGTTTTAAGTTTTGTTAATAAACCTATCGATTGTACTTAGTTTTTGTTATTCACAAAGTATTATTAACCTTTAAGGGGCGGTGGCGGCGGGGGGCCGGCGGGCTCGGGGAGCGAGCACAGGGGCGGAGGGGGGAAGGGCGGCGAGTCCAGCGCGGGGCCGCAGCTCGGCGGGGGGGGGAGCGTCAGCGATGACGTCATCTCACCGTTCGGTATGCGACCTGCGTGCGCACCGTGTGAGTACGTATTTAATACGTATTTCGCAAGGTAAAGGTATTTTTTTCCCCCTTCTTAAGATTTTTGTATCTTCTCTCTAGAAATTTTTTCATATTTTTTCTTCCCCTTCTTGAAAAAATTTTGCTCATGTACAATGCCATTTGGTAAAGTACAATTTGTGCCCACCGATTCGTATAGTTTAGCAATTTCATTGCTATTAGGTACAACTGTTTTTTGCTTCAATTAAATCTATAAAGACACATTTTCCTACATATGTTTATCAAATATGAAACTTATAAATAAACGTGTACCAAAGTATTGAGTCTGTCTATAATATTATATAACTGTTAATCACAACGCCACCAAATTTGAGATTCCCACATACCCATCCCCATCGAATTGCCAATATACAGGATTTAATAATTTTTTATATACTAGCGAAGCTCACTGTACAACATAGAAAGCGTTATTCTATAAACCATCACCACAAAACTTTAAATAATAAAAACATACCGTTCATAGATGAAGTCATATTATCAGGGGTGCCGTTTACAATCCCGTTACTGTGATTGGATGTGGGGGTAGCGGGGTGAAGTATGGAGTGTAAGGGGAGGGAGTTGGGGGGAGGGGGAGGGATGAATTCAGAGGGGGCGCCGTCCGGTTTGCGTTGAGCGTCTGTGTGCTTTGTGAGCTCGTTCATTTCTTCTGCTAGCACGTGTTCCAGCTAAAATGTGGGAAAGAATTGTGAGTTGTACCTTATGGGACGATTACGATTTTGATAACTACAGATGAAATCATTGAATATTGAAGATTTTTAAACAAATTATAAAACAGATATATATTTTTTAATTTAATTTATTTATAACATAATATGGGAAGTACATTAATGATGCAACCGAAAACTTGATTCAAGTTATTCTGTGTGTAAAAAATGATCTTCAAACAAATCTGTTATTTAGGTATTTATAAAAAATAATGTTTCCGAATTAATTTTCAACTTCATGTTCATAAAATAATTGTTCTACCATATCCCAATAACCTACCTCTTGATTCAAATCATCAGCCAATCTTTCAATAGAATCCCCAATCTCGTTGATAGTGGGCTGATGTGCCGGCTGGCCATCTGGAGCACCTCTTTGTGCTGGAACATCTGCCAGGAAGTCGAACAGATTGTCCAGGTTCACGGATTCTGCTCTCGCTCCAGAACAGGATATACCGCGGAGTTGGTCCGCCATGCTTTCGAGTTCTGCTCGCTCTTGTTCCGCTTTTTCTGCCAGGCTGTGAAGATGGATAAGTTTTTGACCCCTATGTTATGTTAGAATTTAGTTTTTACTGCTGCATTGATGATTTTGTTTGACTTTATACGTTTACTATTGAAGATCTTACAATGGCAAATTATTATCAATACGAATAATTATTGGCGCTGAGATTATGTCGTAGATGTAGCAATTTTCTGGTTATATCGATATTAATAGATATAAATATTGATTTGTAAATCTGACTTATAAGTCAGAGAACTCACCAGTAACTTATAGCCACTAAAACAAGAAATTATTGAAAACTAGCGACCATATTGTGTCTTACCTGTTCCTTTCCTCCCGTAACTTGATTTCCTGGTTGACCCTTTTCATTTCTCGTAATGCTGCAGCGTCTTCCCTCGCAAAAGCGCCTCTCAAATGCCTCTGCAGTGTTAGAGCGGCTCTTCGTAGCCGTAAGAAGGCACCATTGTTCGTACTTCTTACCAAACTATATCTTACCTGTTCCTTTCCTCCCGTAATTTGATTTCCTGGTTGACCCTCTTCATCTCCCGTAATGCAGCAGCGACTTCCCTTGCGAAAGCGCCTCTCAAGTGCCTCTGCAGTGTTAGAGCAGCTCTTCGTAAACGCAAGAAAGCCGCTCGTTCGAACCAACCGCGCCAAGCAGCTTGTAGTACTACGGCTGCTTTACGCCATTGGAGATATTGGCGACGCGCTATCGAGCCTTTGTACCACTGTGAAGTTATATTGGGTATTAATACAATACAATTATGTTTCGTATGACTCTGACTATAAGGTTGTTATTAACATAATTAGATGTGAAGGTTAAAGCTAACTTTGGAATTTGTGTATTGATGGAATCTAATATTTTAAATAGTATTGTTCTTTGATTTCTCGTATAATCGTTTAACACAAATACACATATATTCCGAACCGGTTATTTATACAACTACAACATGACTTGAAAAAGTTTTAAAATTTATTAATTATTCAACATCTGCTTTAGAAAGCTAAATTTTAAGCCTAATTCAGATTTCACAAACCTTTTGAATGAGTAATGCCGAAGACTGTAATAAAGCTGATCTTCTAGCTTCTAGTGGGCCATGCACAGAACTCCTCATGAATATTTTTGTGTGTCCTATTTGCCAGTCGTCTTTTGGTGCATTTACGAGTTCCATTATAGCTCTGTAATAGAAGCAACAATTATTTATTAAAAAAAATATCATTGTTACCAGGGTAAAATGTCCATGAAACGTATCACATTATTGTATTTTTTAAAATATACATAGTAAAATAATAGGATCCCGCAACCTCTGGTGCAAGTAGCAGTATTACGCTCAGAATAAAGGTGCTACACATTTAAACCGCGCTCTTTAACTCTTATTGTAGTTGAATGTACATATTATATAAATTTTGCTTCAGGATCCTGAAAGAGTAGGGTCCAAAAACTCACGTGACATCCGGATCCCGTGGCCTAGGATGCGGCAATAAACATCTGTATCTCGCACAGAACAATGGTGCTGGTAAATGCACAGGGTAGCCATCACGGCGGATCCGAACGATTTCATTCATGCCCAGGTACCGTAGTTGTTCAAGTACTAGTTGCTCGTTGTATTTGCCAGCTACTTTGTGCTCGTTCGGCTTTATGCAGCGGACGTACCTGGAAGTTTGTGATTTGGTATAGGACAACTTTATTGACACTGTATTGTGTTATGAATCGGCTGAATTAAGGTAGGGTTTTATCGGTTCTACCAGATTTTTTAACGAAAAACAATTTTTAATTTTCTTAGAACTTGAAATAAGATGAGTCTTATGACCAAGATGGCTACTGCAGTATTCATAACGTTTAGTAACAGGAAAATTAAAATAATAAAAAAAAACCGAAGTACATACCATACATCAGTAACTTGCAGCATATCAACTAAAGATTGCAACTGTGCTCTAAAAGTGTCCACTACAGTTGGTCTGCCTTTAGAAGTGCCGCGTTGTGTTGTGCTCGTTGAACCGGGGCTTGAGAGTGATACATCCTGTATACATTGTTATTTTTTAAAATGGTTATTGGAGTAAGAAGACAGGAAAGAAAAGAGGAGAAATAAGACTGACAGAGGTATATAGAATAGAATAACATATGCTTACAAATGTTTACATTACATAATATGCTTGAACCATTTTTAATAGCAAATATTGCGTGTTACTTGTTCTATAATCTATAGTATACCGTTATAAATATGTTTATTATTTGAAACGAGAAGATATTCACAGAATTGAATCCGAATAAAACATTGTGTCAATAGGATTGTAAATTAATAATTCGTTGAAATTCTATTAGATTACCTGTCCAGGTGGCGCCAAATCCTGCACATAATCAGCGAGTTCTCTCACAAAGGGGTTAGCCGATCTGCTCAAATGGTCGATAAACGCATCTTGCTGTGTATCCCGGTTTTTATCGACAAATCCCTGCACGCTGTACGTCACTGTGCCCGCGTAGTGTTGTACCCCGAATTCTTCTTCCCATTTCCGACGGGAACCTTTGACGAATGTTTGATGTTCGCCGAACTCGCTTTGAATATTTGTGAGGTAGGCGCTGTCGGAACCCTGAAAATGGAAAAGAATTAACAATTTGACAATTACGTATCTTATTCTCTTTCTAATTATAAATGAATTTAAAATTTAATTTCCAATCTCAATTACATACATATTAACAAAAATTGCTTAAAAAATTGTATATTTTGTTTATTGTAAATTAGTTTTAATGTTTATCAAATAATTTCCAGTCTTTATACTAACTATATAACTTTGACGATTTACGATAAACTATATTAGTATTCACATAAAGATAGTAACATTTTACAAAAGAAAAATATTATTTCATTAAAAAATTTCACCATAGTGATTGATATTAAAATGTATAATTATGTAAGATAAGACAAATATGAGTACCTTTGGCATATGGCATTGTTCACTGAGCAGTTTCAACAAACTGCGCGGCGGCTTTTCTAGCAATTCAAGACACGCGGCGTTGTCCGTAAATTGTATTTGATTGTACTTAATCCCCTCTTGTCGATACTGTAATGAAAAAATAATAATCAATTACAATATAATTAAAATGTACTATTTCAATTGCTTTTCGAATCGATAGAACATCGGTCTATTTATTAGAACGATACGCAAATGCTTTATAAAAATGTGTAGTAAAATTCTTGTTTAAGATTTAGTTTCTATTTAATTTCTCATGTTACATGGCACATAAAATACATTCAATTTAACACAAATAATACACACTTATTGCACGTTGATTTCTTATGCTAGATAAAATTAAATAAAAAATGAACTCACAATCTCCTGCTCCAACGCGAACACGTAATTATTAAAGAACATATGCAGCTTCTCGTTCGCGTAGTTAATACACAATTGTTCTAGAGAGTTCGACGCGAAGTTCTCGAAGCCGAATATATCGAGCACGCCGAGCGCTCGCTTCGCTTCGCGTCCCGGCGCGGAACAACTGTTAACATGGCGGACTAGCCACGCGAACGTTCTGGAATATAGAGCTCTTGCCATGGCGTGACGGTTCTCGCGGGCCTGGATGATTATTTATTTATTTAATAAGATTATTCACATAAAAAAAAAATTAAGATTACAATAATTGTTTTGCTTGCAAACAAACAAAGAACGTGACAAAGAACCATTGAGTTACTATGTACTACGTACGTAGTAAGTAATATTAACTCAATGCAAAGAACGTATCAACGAAACAAAAAGTTTCTTCAGAGATTTCGCAATATGACATCACACTCACTTCATGCAATCTAAACGGTATGTCCGTAACATTCCCCCGCACGTTGATCTGTCTCTCTAACAACACGCGTTGTGCTGTGGGCGGCGCGAGGCCCAACAGATTGGCCACTGCGTCCACTGCTTCTGCGTCTTCTGGCGCTAGGGTCGTGCGTTCGCCGTCTATGTCCTGGAATGAAGATCTTTGTTAAACTTGCTGGTTTTGTGTATATCTTTATAGTTTAGGTATGGGGTTTAAAAAGTTTTATTAGTGTGTCAGTTGCTGACATGGTAGGAAGTTGTTATTATGACGGTAGGTAGTCGCTGGCATTGTAGAAAAATTGACCGCGTATATAATATGGAACGAAAAATTTTGCTTCTTGGTTCTTAAATATATGTAACTTGCGTCATATATAGTGTATTTGGGCTTTGGGAAATGTTTTGAATCTAACCTGTTTGAATCATGAGTTTAACATGATTAATGTAAAAGACGAATTCCAAAGAACTTTGTAAAGATAAGATAATAAGGTATTATACAAATATGTACCTGGAACTGCACATTGCCGAGCCACAGCACAGCCGCGAGCACTTTAAACAGCCCCTCGCACATGTGCGGCGGCACTTGCAGCACAGTTAGCGCAAGCTGCAGAGCCTCCAACCGCCCCGGTTCAGACCTCACTGGGGCCTCTTCGCGCTCTTCCAGAAGGTACTTGAAGCGTATGTCGTCACGGAGACGGAGGGTCGCTTTGAGTTCGGCGTTGTGCTGGAATGTTCGAGAATTTTAGTTTGGAATGTCGGATCGAAGTTTCTAGATGAAATTACGTAGAAAGATTAACATTTTTATATAAGTTATGATAGAATGTGTTAGATGCTTCTGGAATCAGGAATTATGTAACATATTGTGAAATTAAAGCTAGAGGTCAAATAATATAGCGGGAAACATTATGGACCATGGTAAACTTTTGCCTTTGATTATATACTCCCTAGATAACGCCTCACGCAATGACCGATGCAACAAAAACTGGCCAGTATTTACAAGCGTGTGTGAGTGAGGCACGCACACACGCTTAGCGATTGCTATGTCTTACACCAGCGTCATTTGTATCAGGGAGTTACCAGCTAATGAATCTATCCCGATAAAATGGGGCAAAACCTGTAAAATTATGTCATGTTAATAAAATCATAAATAATAGTTTAATATTGTACTTTCAATTGTGTTTAGTTGTCTCTTGAGTTAGAATATGATTTTTATAGAATAGAAAATACAATCAAATAAAAATCAATTAGCATTTACAAAATATGTTTCATTAATTAATGTTTTAATATAGTGTCGACTTATAAAAATACTACAGGTTTGCCGGCAGCTTCGCCTGCATCATTTTTAAATTTAACCCAAATTCGGCGCCATTTTGAAATTCTTTGTTAATTGACCGATTTCGTTAAAAATCGATATCTGAGGATCTCTAGGATCGCAAAACAGGAAACTGTTACAAAAATTTGAAAAAGTCAACGCCATTTTGAAATTTTCTGTTATTGTACAGGAAACTGGTACCAAAATTTTAAAAAGTCAGCGCCATTTTGAAATTCTTTGAGGATCCTTAGGATCACAAAACAGGAAACTGTTACCAAAATTGAAAAAAAAGTCAACGCCATTTTGAAATTTTTTGTTATTGTACCGATTTCGTTCCAAATCGATATCTGAGGATCTCTAGGATCGCAAAACAGGAAACTGTTACAAAAATTTGAAAAAGTCAACGCCATTTTGAAATTTTCTGTTATTGTACCGATTTCGTTCAAAATCGATATCTGAGGCTCCCTGGGATCGCAAAACAGGAAACTGGTACCAAAATTTTAAAAAGTCAGCGCCATTTTGAAATTCTTTGTTATTGTACCGATTTCGTTCAAAATCGATATCTGAGGCTCCCTGGGATCACAAAACAGGAAAATGGTACAAAAATTTGAAAAAGTCAACGCCATTTTGAAATTTTCTGTTATTGTACCGATTTCGTTCAAAATCGATACCTGAGGATCCTTAGGATCACAAAACAGGAAACTGTTACCAAAATTTATAAAAGTCAACGCCATTTTGAATTTTTTTGTTATTTTACCGATTTCGTTCAAAATCGATATCTGAGGATCCCTAGGATCACAAAAAAGGAAACTTACCAAAATTAGCTTCCATGCATTCCATTCATTTTAAATTTCGGTACCATTTTCCTGTTTTGTGATCCCAGGGATCCTCAGATATCGATTTTGAACGAAATCGGTAAAATAACAAAAAAATTCAAAATGGCGTTGACTTTTATAAATTTTGGTAACAGTTTCCTGTTTTGTGATCCTAAGGATCCTCAGGTATCGATTTTGAACGAAATCGGTACAATAACAGAAAATTTCAAAATGGCGTTGACTTTTTCAAATTTTTGTACCATTTTCCTGTTTTGTGATCCCAGGGAGCCTCAGATATCGATTTTGAACGAAATCGGTACAATAATAAAGAATTTCAAAATGGCGCTGACTTTTTAAAATTTTGGTACCAGTTTCCTGTTTTGCGATCCCAGGGAGCCTCAGATATCGATTTTGAACGAAATCGGTACAATAACAAAGAATTTCAAAATGGCGCTGACTTTTTAAAATTTTGGTACCGGTTTCCTGTTTTGCGATCCCAGGGAGCCTCAGATATCGATTTTGAACGAAATCGGTACAATAACAGAAAATTTCAAAATGGCGTTGACTTTTTCAAATTTTTGTAACAGTTTCCTGTTTTGCGATCCTAGAGATCCTCAGATATCGATTTGGAACGAAATCGGTACAATAACAAAAAAAATCAAAATGGCGTTGACTTTTTTAAATTTTGGTAACAGTTTCCTGTTTTGTGATCCTAAGGATCCTGAGATATCGATTTTGTACGAAATCGGTACAATTTAAAAAAAATTATACTGCGTCCATAGATATTCTTAAACAGGTATACCGACCTTTGAGACGTATAGATTTTTTTTCTGTTTTTAAGTAGCGGAAATTGTGTCAACAGATTATAGAGCGTTATTTCCATCCGAAAAATAATCTCATTTACTCTCAACCGCGCCTAAAGAAATTTTACTTCAAAAATAAATATTAAAATATTTAAGACAAAAAAAAAACATCCGACTGCGCGGAAGCTTGCAAAACAAAAACAATCGGTCCATCAATTAAGGCTGTAGGCTCAGCCAAACAGTTTTTAAAACACACCCACATACATTCATACATACATACACACACCTTCCCTGATGTATTTCCTCCTTCTGGTGCAGTCGGGTAAAAATGAACATACATCAGCTTTTAAGACAACTAACTCTATGGGGAAATTCGCAATCCAAGACTGGCAACACTAAAAAACGACGCGTTGATTTTGTGAAAATAATTATGAATTTGTTATTTTTGTTTCCGTAAATTACTATTAGTTTTGAGTTACTTACCGATGGTAGGAGATTTTGTTAGTTGTTCGTAAACGTCCTTTGTAATTTCTGCAGATTTTAATCGCGCAGCTTGTCATTTTCACCGAAATAATCTAACGCAAAAAATGAGCCGTGCGTGCGTATCTCTTGACGTTACAATTGACACTGAGGAGTGGTGAGCGCTTTAGAGGCTAACAGTTAGCTGATATTTTTATCGACGCTTTTGACGCGCCGATACTCTATCTAGGGAGTATATAATCAAAGACTTTTGCTTAGCAACAAAGTTGAATCATCATGTTAAGAAGCTGATGGAATCTGGGTTAAACTAAAAATTACACATATATATGCTTTAAATTTACCCTTGCTCCTTCCACGAGCTGATAGAATACATGGTAGTTAGTTTCCCGGGGCGCCGGGCCAGTTATCCGCGCCCTCTCTAGTAAGAAGTCCCTAAGAACAGCGCCCTTAATGCCACCCCTGTGGTCCAACCGGACTTCTACGAACTTGCCGAAACGGGATGAGTTGTCATTTCGTACTGTTTTTGCGTTACCTAAAAGATGGAGAAAATTGATGAATGTCTTCTCCATAACTTTACAATTTATAACCTTCATTATTTTATAAACTAGGGGTATATTACAGTAAATGAATAAACAGATCAAGAAAAACATATCACAATTATCTAATTTGATTTCTTTCTTGGGATCCGCCTTGACAGCAAAGATATTAATATTTTTTATTTTATTTTAGTTGATTTACCCAGGCTATTACCCTATTTCGATTCCACCATCATTTCACTGAAGTAAAGAACTTCTTATATGTTTTTAAATATATTTCCTTTACTTACCAAAAGCTTCTAGAACAGTATTCGCTTCCAATATCTGCTGTTCAGCCCACGACGCCTGTCCCCCCGCTGCACAGAGGTACTGAAGAATCAACTTTGTAGTCTCCGTCTTGCCTGCACCACTCTCTCCTGATATTACCACTGATTGATTCTTTTCACCATTCTGGAAATAGAATTGTATATTTTATGAGTTTTTTTGTTGAGATTACCATGTTTTACAGTTTAATGTAAATGTAGCGCTAATTAAGAGGTACTTTTTCCTTATAAATACTGAACATTTGTAATTTTATTTAGTTATATTTACACAGTATTAACACGATTTTGAATTACCAGCACAAAATCAAAAATTAAGACGAGTTTTTCTGTAGGTACGATTTAAAAAATAGTGTGTATATCATAAAAATATTTAAAGAACATTTTAACTACTATATGTATAATGTATATTTGTTAAATATGTATTATTCCATAATTTACCTGTAAAGAGCTGTATGCAGATTCAGCCAACGCAAACACATGTGGTGACAGACTTCCAAATGCTTTGCCGCGATAGTTTTGCATATCCTCCTGAAAATGCATAAATTACAGTATAATAATAATAAACAACAAAAAAAAAATAACAGTTTTGAAGTGAGACTTCTTTAGGCGCGTTGAGAGTAAAATTTCAAGGTCGCGTCATGGCATTACCGTCACGTCTTGGAGTAAGGCGACGATTTGGTATCTTTGAATCTTGTCAAAGAAGTTTCACTTCTGACACGTAGTGCTCGGCACGTTGTGTTTAGTAAGTATATTCTTGAGTATTACTCAGAAAGTGTGGTGTTTAAAATCTTTAGTCATTCATCATGAATGTGCAATTGTAATTTTTCACTTTCAATGTCCAGTTACATTTTTATTTGCGTTTAAAATGCCAGTATACAACTGCGATTTATAAAAGTGCATTTTTGTAGTCCTGTTGACGCGTCCTCACAATGAATAATAGGAAATAAAAATCCGACAGCTTGACGCTCTTGTATAATGCAGCTTTGTCCACTTAGTAACAATGACGCTGAGCTCAGCTTTTGGATATATTTAAGGGTGTTTTTGATGACTGGTCGGGGCATTTGGTATTTACTCTGCGTCTAGTGGAATGCTCAAATAATCATTTATTATTCTATAGTATCTGAGGTGCGGATTTGTGATTTTTTATTCCGTTGTATTTGCGATTTTAGAGGAATAGGTACAAATTAACTAGTTGGTTAGCTTTATTTCTACCATTACCAGAAAACATGAACTAATCTGTTGTTTGGAATGTAAACATATTTGACCAACAGGGTAGGATTTCCATTCATAATTAAAACACAACAAAACAATTATTTATTATCTCAATGTGATGCTATTTATAATTTATTTTAAACCTGAGTTAATCACTGGTTCCCGGTAGATTTGGAATATTATTTATCTTTCTTCCGGTCAAATAAAGCTCCCGTTAAATCCAAATGAGTCATCGCATGATAACGTATTGTAGACTAAATATTTATATAATTAATCTCTAGACCTAATTATAATTCAAATAATAATATACTTACGAAATTGTAACATCCCAGCTCCTTGTATGGATTCACTGCCACTAGAATAGATCCTGTGTATGTCTGTTTATTGTGTTAAGAAAGTGAAATGATGTAGTAAGTATAGTTGCAGAAAAATTAAATAGAGGAATTATATAATCGACTAGCTGTGTTCCGCGGTTTTACCCGCAGTGCTCCGCTCCTGTTGGTCTCAGCGAGATAATATATATAGCCTTTAATAGCCTTCCTCAATAATTGGGCTATCTAACACCGATAGAATTTTACAAATCGGACCAGTAGTTCCCGAGATTAGCGCGTTCAAACAAACAAACAAACTCTTCAGCTTTATAATATTATTTTTATTTTTTATTTATTATACTTTATTGCATTAAAAATACATAAATATATATAACAAAGACAATACTACAGAAACAGCAAAGGGCGGCCTTATCGCTAGGTAGCGATATCTACCAGGCAACCCAAAATATTAGTAAGTATAGATAATAACAATTTTTTTAATGATAAGAAATACAGAGAAGATTGTACAGAATATGAACTGTTACAATCAATATAAATCACAGTAAGATTTTTGTCAGTTGACATGCAATGATATCATTATCCCATAAGTAATTATGCTGAATTCCTAAAAGCTTACACATACTTATCATACAAAAGATAAGCAAGTCTGTTCAAAAAATCTTGACTGTAATTTCAGGTATCGCTCTTGGCTAAGATTTCGTAGTTGCACCGTGACTACTCATGTGGTGAAGTTAATCGCAAATTATTCCATATATAGCTCAGTTTATTGGCACATCCAGTCTGATACATACTTATGCATTAAAACGGATGACTTTCATTAAGTTTAACCCCGGGGTATGTATTACGAATGTAGTACCGAAATACTGCGACTTAATTATAATGTAATGTTATCTGAACGCATTTTAACGTTTTTGCTTCTGAATTAACTAACTTATTAGGATATATTTGATTGACATTCTTCCAGTTGAAAAAGGAAATAGAGCTTTTTGGGTTGCTAAAAGAACTCTTGTTCGGAGTATATATCCTTATCATTAATTAATAATTGTAAACTTGGACTTATATCAAACTTGTAAACATGCGGTTTGAATATTACCAATATATTAAGAGTTTAAGACTAACTCAGTCGTTAAGTTTAATAACTTATTTCGTAATCTATAGTCTATTGTAAAAAGGATACATATATGAGGTCGTGCTTGTACCGCCGCCGAAGGTTGTCGTTAATGGCGTCTTCTGTGATGAGCGGCATCATCGTCATGTCGGGCACGCCGGGCCCCTCGTCTTTGTCCTCCTCCATGGTGCTGGAATTTAAAGGATTCTATAAAGATGTGTTTTATTAGGTAAAAACAATAATATTCGCTAATTGAGAGTACAAAATAATGTCTTGTATATTACGATACTACTGGCAAAACGAATCCCGACAAACGACATAATTGTGATTGATCAGAATAAGTACTAAGAGCCCCATAAGAGCATTGTTACAAATATACATATAGACCGTATTAATTAGTTCTCATTTTGACATAAATGGATAAACTCAAGGCCGTACTTAAAAAAGATAAAAGAGCCGCTTAAAAAAGAGAGGAAAACAAAAAATAGCTTCGAACTTGGCTTCGAACCTTCCGTTGTTTTAGGAACGTCGGTTAAAAATCGAGAAACGTAATGTAAACATTAATAATTTCTTTTTGTACAAAAAGCGATTAGCAAGTTGATACAAAATCGCCATCCATATTAAAGTTTGATAATCTTCTCGACATCTATTTAGGAGCTCAAGGAGACCCAAGATCAACCGAGCTGAAGTGTCAGGAGCAGATCTGTAAATACTTGACCCGAGACGGTATCGATTGGCGCAATGTACGTTGAGCTATTTATTGGCTTTATTGGTTTTGTGGAGATGAATATTACTAATATTGTATTATAGGATTAGCTTAAGGTAAATTGAAATGGCAATTGTAATTGAAGCGGTGAAATGTGAAGTATGATTGCCGCAAGATGATTGTATGTGAATGGTTGTCAAGTATTCTGGACTTTGGAAGTGTGCGGAGATGGCACATTCTTATTATTTGTTATGTAATTAATTAACTTTAGTTAAAATTACATAATTAATGTAAGGAATGTTGTAAAAAATTAACACATCGAAGCTACATAAAATATCTACCTCTGTATATCTATAGGCACACCAAATAAATGTTATTAATAAAATAAACTTTAACGACTCTATTATACATTGAAATTAATAAAAAACTAATTGAAGGGAGGACCAAAACCATAAATAGTTCAGTATAAAGCTATTAAAATCTAAAGGATTGTAAATATTCATAGCAAATTGTAGATGACATGTGATATTGAAGTGTCGTAGAAAATAGACCTATAAGATACGGGGGCGTTTTACTATCATGATATTTCACCCGGGGACCACTTTATATGATCCTTATCTTAGATTGCTTGTACATGAACTATGTTTGTCACGTGTAACTTTGGTCTAGCGTACATTTTATTTTCAATAAATTTTTGTGTCGAAACATACAATAAATTCAATATGATTTTAAAGAAACAATATAAACCATTCTTTATTTTACCATTTTATAATGAAAAAAGTGACCGAACAATAAGGGCCAATAGCATTACAACATTCAAAAGGTTAACCTTTTCTACCCTTATTTAAAATATATTGTAAGCTCGTAGACATCTTAAACGTTAAATAAATACGAATCTTAAAATTAGCACACTAGTAAAGTTCAGTAACATCGTAAGTCGTAACATATGGAGGCTAGTCCCTCCCGTTGGCGATGACAGTATAATAGTCCTTGGGGCAGGACGCTCCACTCTCACAAGTTATCGGACGGAAATGTCACTTGCGGATAAATACGTCATTTCGCCCTCGACTCTCCGCTTATCGATATTATAATATAAACATCACTAGATATTACGATTCTTATTGGAGGTGATATAAGAGAGCTCTGTTGCAATTATTTGCGCTTTAAATTTTAATATTTAAGTAGTATATTTAGTAATAAAATATCGTTTAATTTAATAATTGAAACGATTTACATTTATAAATAAGCTTTTCTAGCACCTCAAATCATCATTGTTCATTTGCAGTTATTTTGATTTTATGCCGTCTGAAAGGGTTGATGGGGTAAAAAGGGTAAACAGTGTTATTTGGATGTTTATGTTTGTTCGTATGTTGGTCTGTAGACATAATAGTAGATATAAAGGTTCGGACTGAGGTCAATTCAACGTCCCGAGAGGCTTCGTAGAAAAGGGAATTCCACTTCATTCGCATGAGGAAGCAGTGAAGCGGATCCAAGCATATAAAAACAACAAAAATTTCTTAACTGAATTGTATTGAAAAAACAAATAGTCAAATGAAATGCGATTCCTATGTATGTATTTCACATAAAGAATGCTCCTTTAGGGATTGGTGACGTAAAGTAGATGTTCTGTGTAATAATAAGTCGTAAAAACTATTCAAAAGTAGGTAACCGCACAATGCATCAATCGTCCTACTTAAAAACAACTAGACATAGACAAAGTCACCATAAAGAGATACAATCCATATTTCCTACATCCGCATATTAATAGCGATGTATTTTTTCCATGTCTAGTCGATAGAACCTGTACCAATAACGATGCTTGTCACGCAACAAGATTCCCTTTTAGGATAACACGAGTAATGTACTGTTAGTGAAGACAGTTTATTAAGTTAGGTTAGATGTAGCGAATTTAAACAGGTGAGGTGAGACCACACATGTCGTAGGTTTAGTTTCATTACGGCTTTATGTTTAAGATTTTGTGCAATCTTTATGATTATTTTGTCATCTGTAAAAGTCGACAGTCATACACGATAGCGTGTTTTGCGTGGAAGCTCCTCGGATAAAATCATGGTGCATTTATCTAAGTATCTTTCGTATCCTTATCTTCTTATATTCAAAGTGTAATTTGCGAAAAAATCTTACAATTATTAGAAGCCAAGATTGCAATTTAAATGTACTTTTCAAAACAAGGGGTCAAACGGGTTTTATTGCCGACTGTAAAAAAGATTTATGATAACATTTTATGGTAAGTGTATGAGGTACTATTATATACGTCTAGAACTATTTTGTGATGATGATTATTTAAATGAGATTGCATTCAACCACACCCACGTCGCAATACTATAGCCCTTTTTAATAGGAAAGATATTAGTATTTATTAGTTTATATTGCAAAATTGGAGATTGAAAAATACCTTAGTTTCAGAGAGACAGTTCGGCCTGTCTGCTTTAAGTGAGATGGTATATTATACATGTATGCGTATGCGTCTAATCTTTTTAAATACTAAGCATTCCTCGGCCGAGGCACGTCCACATAGACCAGCCTCGAACGGAAAATGCTTTGCGAGGCTGCTCACTGTGTGAATCCGCCTAATGACAAATTCCAAAACAAACCTCGACATTTTATTAGTAGCTTTACAATCTTTGAACGATAAAAGTAAAAGTTATCTACTAATATAAACGAATTTGAAATAACTACCTCATACTCATCAAGTCCTCAGGGAGGGAGCTGTAAAAGGGACGTCCCCTTCCCCTAATCTTATTAATTACGTCGTTTATATTTTTCATTTTCATCGTGACTGGGTAGATTCGTAATGAAGGTAAATAATTCGATTTCGGAAACGTTTGAAAATTATTGAAAACACGTTTTAAAATTGTCATTTTACTTGTGAAATGTGTCAAGTTAAAAAAAAAGATTCAAATAGTTATGCCACAGTATTACAATATAGGAAATAATATTGTAATACTGTGGTTATGCCATTATTTTAAAATCATTGTAATAGTTGCAGTGTAATAAGTACTATCGAATTAAATAATATAACAATTATTACTCAAGTAACAATGCGACGAATTTAAAGATTCTGCGCTTTTGCGAGAGTTGTATAAGAAATGGTTAATTAAAAATATTACGGTAATAATCGATTAATAAATAATTAAACAGTTCTTTTGCAACCGAATTTATAGAGAGTTCTGAATTGGATCACAACAATTAGATAACGATCGTTATTGATTCCGTATCAACAAATTGTTTGTTTTAATAATTACATTCTAATCTATTTTTTATAAAGTGAAACACGACGGAAATTCTCATGGTCTACACTCTACACAAAACAATGGCGACTCACGTTTCTCGGAAACGCGTTATTCAATTCTGTCACTAATTTTATGCGTGCAGCTTTTACTATGTAATAAACAAATTACATGACGATTGTTTGATTTTACAATTGATTACCTACAATAGTAAGACTTCCCAAAATGACGGAAATGTCTTTGTGGGTTAGTTTTTCGTGTCATTTAAAAACACATCTGTTCTTTGGAAGATTGCGTGGTTCTCCACTCTTTACGATAAAAGTCTTTTCATTATTCAAACGTTGTGTAAATTAGTTTCGTTTCCATCTACTTAATGAGACATATAAACTAATCTTCGAAATCCTTTTGGCAAAATAATCTATACTAATATTATAAAGCTGAAGAGTTTGATTGTTTGAACGCGCTAATCTCAGGTACTACGGGTCCGATTTGAAAAATTATTTCGGTGTTAGATAGCCCATTTATCGAGGAAGGCTATAGGATATAAATATCATCACGCTAAGACCAACAGGAGCGGAGCAATGCGGGTGAAACCGCGGGGAACAGCTAGTATTAAATAAACCCAGTAATAAGCTATTTATTGAACTACTCGTATTTGGCAGGCAACAGGCGCTCCCGTCGCCTACGTGTATCCTTGCCGACCCTTGAAGGTTATTGGGGAGCTTTCGACTTTCATTTTATTAAGAAAATTAATATTTTATTTAACATTTATTCCAAAGCCTGTTGATAACTTTGTAGAGCTCTTAGAAATAGATTGAGTGCTTTTATAATTTCTTTCGTACTTTTTAAAAAGCTTGAATAATTTATAAATTATTTTATTAATTCTAGTCTATTAAGGTACTTTAACGAAATATGATTATAAAAACGAAACGCTTTAAATAAGAAAAATATTATCATAACTCATGAAAAGTACGAAGTACACACTGTTTATAACATATCATAAATAACATTACTCTTATAGTGTTATTCCTCATACTGACTCTAATAAGTAAAATAAATGAAACCGCCTCAACCATAAATTATATAAAGAGAGGGTTGGCTGGTGGGCGGACACGCGGTGGAAGATTTTATGATAAAAATACTAGACTGTCTCGTTTCTTATGTTCTATGTTATAAAAAATCGCACGGATTTAAATAATATCTTATGTTTAAATTGAGGAAATTTCAAAGGATTTTAAATAGATGATGAGTTACTATCTAAAGGTTAGCCTTGTATAACCAATAATTAAGAGTTAGTCGATTGCTATAAGACTAATATTACGCCTTATAATTTATTACATTCGATAGTTGAATATTAGCGGACGGGAATTTTATTTATCCTTGAACATGTAGTTTGCTAATTGTTATGGCTAGTTTTTTTTTACATTATATTTTACCTTCTGCTGCATGGATATTACTACATCTATATCCATAAAGTAGCGTGTTATCTAAAGAACTAGGGCAGATATAAGTTAATAATTAAGTGACGCGTTTTCGCACTTCTTGTCAGCGTCGCATCCCTGTGACACCACTATTTAAAAGAAAAATAAACTATCATCAGACCTAATAAATCACCATGAAAAGTTATACAGTAAGCCCCATATTTTTCTTTATTATAACCGATTATGTATTAATAATTTTGCCAAAATAAAGCATGTCTCTTGAAGTCCTCCGAATAGCGAAAACTTGTAAATTATGACAAGTTACGAAGAACGCGTGGGCCGTACATGATTTTGTTCAAGACGGGAGCAATTTGTAATTTAACTTCACTTGCCTTTGATTTGTATGAGTCGAATTAGGGAGATAGTAGAGCATGTTTATTACCTTTTTGTACTCGTATATCATAAATTATTAGGGTAAGAGGAATATTAACTGGAACTATTCTTTCGTTTATATTTTCCTTGAATAGAATAAATTATCGATCTCAATAATTTCTATGGGTTTAAATTTAAGGTTCCGATTGATAATCTTAATCTTAATATCTTAATAAAGGCGAAAGTTTGTAAGTATGGATGTATGGATGTATGTATGTTTGTTACTCTTTCACGTAAAAACTACTGAACCGATTACAATGAAATTTAGCACACATATAGAGGGTAACTTGGATTAACACATAGGATAGGTTTTATCCCGGAAATCCCACGGGAACGGGAACTATGCGGGTTTTCCTTTGAAAACGCGGGCGAAGCCGCGGGCGTAAATCTAGTATTAAATATTTAGTTACAAAAATATAGAATATGAGTGTACGAGTGGAAATGACAGGGCTTCTACTTTATCCATATTATCATCCTTCTAGATATTAATATCTGTATACCATTATGAACATTATCATGTTTATGTCAAGAAAATAATAAGACATTTTAGGGTAAATACTCACGTCTTACACCTTAAGTGTGTTCGTGAAATTGGATATACTTAAACCCTAATTAAGAACACGAAGCCCTTACTTGCGTGTTTTGTCAATTTTTGGTCAAACTAAGAAACCATAGAGGAAAATTGTAAGAAAAACGTCTAGACCGTCTCTAGAGATAAAGTACGATGGCACTAGACAAGATAGCATTAAATTATGTAGTCTTGGTAACAGTACGTTTTATACTGAAAGTATGAAGATATACAAAAAGTTTATTTTATATTTGCTCTTCAATTTGGATAAGCTAACGAAATACAAATTCTTTGGGAAAGATTTTTAGAATCGATACAAATGCGCTGATGAATGAAAAATATTCTGTTCTATATTCCTTTTTATTTTTAACTACACAGTTATTTTTCGCGGTTCCCCACCATTGCTCGGCTCCTGGTGGTCTAAGCGTGATGATAAATAGCCTATAGCCTTCCTCGATAAATGGGCTATCTAACACCGAAATAATTTTTCAAATCGGACCAGTAGTTCCTGAGATTAGCGCGTTCAAACAAACTCTTCAGCTTTATAATATTAGATACGTAGTATATTATTATTAGTCTGTGATATTAGTATTAATAGATGGGTAAATATTTTGTTGGATGGTTTAATATTTTTAAATTTTGCTTCGGAAAACACGCGTAAATTAATATTTGTGTGTAATGGATGCTTTATATTTGTTTTAATAGCTATTAAATTATTCCGGGAAAAATGGAAAATTTATTTATTTTCGTTTATTTAACTGCCTTGTTTCAATGAAACTCGAGTACCTAATAATTAAACACAGTATTGTTTGTTCCGAGTTCTTAATTAACGTAGCGTATAAAGGAAAATTCTGCTAAATATAATTTGCTCCTATTTGATTTGTCCTTACTCTCATTCCCGTTTCATGTATAGCTAATTATCGACAGTTTATTAATTTTCTAGGCTTCATTTTCTACCCACACTATATTTCTCCATAATTACCAATTACATAAACATTTTTGAGATTTCTTCTCTGTCGTAAAATACAAAATTTACGAGCATAGTTTTAATTTCAAAACAGTTAATTTGACGCCAACCCAGTAACAATGTATAAACTGTAAACCCTTTGTAATATTATAACACGGCAATATACTTTCTAACACTGAAGGCATAAGGGCTGAAATGCTAACTAGCTTCAAGAGATCTTGAACTGTATATTGAAGGGTAAAATTTGAACAAGAAATGTTCACACGACCGTCAGCATGCGTAACAGAGCGTCAAAACTCAAAGGCGTTCAGCGACGAGTGATTTGAAGTAGGTACTTAGCGTCATGGATGAAATAATTTCACATACATTGTTCTTTGAGTGAGTTACGATTTAATAGATAGGAATACAATATGCAATGTATCACTTACAACTCCATTTTCACACAGATAACGAACAAAACAGAAAGTGAAGATTGAAAAATGCTCAAAAGATATGTCATGTAAAATGATATGCGGAAGCAATTCAAATTAGTACGCTTCATTTTTTTATGATTTTGATAAAGGATGAAAGATATAGGTACTTGTAAAATTAATATAAAACGGCAGCAAAAAACACTCATCTTCTCAGTAACTTGAAATTATTTGAAGTGGGTAGTTATACTTACAAAAGTAATCATAACAAACATAAATTATCCCATTCGTCCCGGCCAAGAAAAAGACACAAACTCAATAATTAGACGCAATTCCATTAAACTCGAAGACAAAGTGGTTTAAGTCGGGAGTTTCACTCCTAGTTTATTCTCTTTTAGCCAACATGATTGGAGAGCATTTCTAAAGAGTTTTCTTCACAAACCTCGGTATCTTCATATTTTGTACCCGACTTTACGATATTTACCCCAGAGCATATTTACGTTTAATTATTGCACTGCTACAATAACTTCAGAATTATTCAGAGCAAAATAAAAGAGATTTAGTGTTGTCCAAAGTGCACTTGAATGCAATCTGATCCTTTAGCTTTGATGTGGCTATGAATATTTATTTTATTAGCTCACAAAGAGAACCATTTGCGAGCTTTAAGTCGAGTTGCTAAACAGTTGCATAGGAGATCGTCCCCATGGAGACCTTTGTCGCCTAATGAATAAAACAGTTTTTAAAACATACATAAGCAAGTCCGCGCGTGATCTCGCAAGATGAGGGCGGTGACATTCCTATACCTAATGTGGAACAATGTGAAATTCACGTCGAGTTATTTCGGGCTGTCTCCATTCCAGGCCTCTTTGAAACACGACGCCGCACACGAATTTTTATTTCTTGTGCACTTCGGACGTGAATCGGTTTTTAATTTGATTAAATCCCGTCCAACTGGGTAATTTATAACCAAATTAAGGAACTATCGCGTCGTGTTTAATGTAGTATGTTAACTGAAGTGATGTTGAATAAATAATAGAGAAATAGCTTTATAGAAATATATAATACACAAAGAAAAGTTGTCGATAGGAAACTGCATTTATCACGGCGCGGCTAAGGTAAAACAAAATTAGGCAAGCACCAATGAAGGCAGTTCTTACTAAGAACTATTGTCAATACCAGCATCAGTAATCGTTTTCATTAAGATTTGTGTGAATTAGTTGTATTGATTTAACGAAGTCACTAAATAAAATGTGATTCTATATTTGATTCTATTTTCTGTCATGAGCTGGACTATCGATTGTCCTACAATAATGGCTTTTACACAGGATAGGAAAAAAATACGTTAAACATTCCACAATTGTTAAGACTTGTTTACCTCCCAGGTTCATTAGCCTATCGATAAGTTAATCGTCAAGTAAACTGTCGGCAATTTTGACCACAAACACGTAACGAGAGGATTACCGTTGTTCGAGTGTACTTAATTGACTTTCCGACACGGCTGATGGCGTTAATCTGTTTTTGTTTACTCGTTTTGTAATTTCATTAACGCTTGAATCGTTTTGGGTGAGATTTCGGGGAAATTCTGATAGACAACCACAATCTCGTTTGTGGAATCCAATCGGAGGGCGCAGGTGGATCTTGTCATGTGGTTAGAGATATCGGGGAGAAGATTGGCAATTTAGGAAATACATATGTATGTCAAGAAGGAAAATAAGTTTATACGTATTCAATTACTAGATGCGATACTATTTCTGCTTTTAAGGATATTTCGTCTGCAAAAAAGTTAATTTATTTTCCTCGTGCTTTGGTCCTAATGATACTAGAAATTGAATAATAGGCCTTGATTGAGATATATAAGCACAGAACTTTGTAACAATTGGTATTTATTATTTTTAGTTCATGTGTGAAGTGCAGAAAAAGTCAAGTCTCATACTAGAACAATTTTTTCCAAACATACAAAATACAAATATTCGCTTTATTTATTCTGGCGGTTTCTTTGTACGAGTGAAAACGTCAAGATGAATTTTTTTTTGACGAAGAATTCACTTGACTGGCAACTTTGTTTATTTAGACTGACATAAATAACCAAAGTTAACTCAATTTTGTTATGTTTGAAGTTATTTTTATACAGAGAGGAATGAATGTGTCTTCTGTGATGAAAGAAATCATACAATACAATGTATCTGTGTTATGAATACTTGGTACTTATTTGTTTTCAAATAAAAGAATGATCCTAGGATCATTTGTTTTTCATCCTATATCAGCAGCTCCAATATATATCTAGATATATTAGAGCTGCTGATATAGGATCTAGATTATGGTATAAAAAAATAATCAATAAGATTTTCCACCACAGATCAACGAACTCAAACAAAAACAACAAAAACAAAACAAACATTGACCAAACAACTTTTAATATAGCATCTGATCAGTAAAATAAGCACACAAAGGGTATGTTTGTATTGTAACTTTGCTAAAAACTTTGCTAGGTATGATATCTGACCAAATTATTGAGAGTTAAGAATATGAGAAAGTCTACTTTGACTTAGTTTAACATCTTTATAAGACCTTAAACTATATAAGTACAAATAACCTACTTCCCTAACTATACATGTTAGTGGAGCAAATATGGGGCAAATTGCATTTCACACTGCACTCGACGTCAAATGGGCATTACTTCCACGGCACTTCTATTACGTCATAACTTGATATTTAGGTGGTAAGATCGATACTCTTAATGGAATTTGGGAATTTCTGGAGGAAGTTTGTTTGATGGATTTTATGAATTATATTGATGAGGTTGTGAAATGATATGAAGATTAGATGGATTTCGATTTCTTCAGTATTTTTATAATAATAGTATATTATGCGATTCTAAATATTACTAAGATATCTATTATATTTTAAATAGAGGAATTATTTAAAGTTTCTCAATTACTAAGTATCATACAAAATTTCCATTTTTCATTCGATAAATTTATTCGGACTATTGCTAATGAAATAAGATAAATTTCAAACAGTATTAACTCCTAACGCTTTGTTTTGAACAGAGATATGTCAGAATTTATCTACGAAAAGTTCGTAGATAAATTCTGACATATATGTAGTAAAAAATTATGTTACATTTAATAATTCCAAACTTGCACGATCAATATAAACTACATTGACACAATTTTTACAGACAAAACCGCATCTATTTTCGGTTTTAAAGTCCATCAACAACCAGAAAAGCAATTTATAGCACATGTTGCGATCGCCCAGGGCGCAATCAAGCTAACGTGCGATATTGCGTGCCTCCACCGTTTTAATTTACAAGCTGCTAGCTGCTAGTATACAGCTAGTACTATGTATGGTTCCGTACGTTCCTTACGGAGGTAAATCGGAATAGCGTTTTAGAACGCTTCGATAATAGGATCCTTTTTGATAATAGGATTCTTGTATGTGACGTTATTTAGCCAGAAGCTTGGTGATGTAGTGCGGAATTTAGTGTTTAAGTACGTTATTTTTTCAATTACTAGTCTTATTATTAACCTTTTAGATGTGTGCCTCTAATTCAATTATAGTAGTTGAAATTAAAATTAGTATCATTGCACTCTGTCTTGTTAGTTAAGTTAAACCTGAATTAACAATTTAATAAAATCAAACAAACTAATTAATTCAGATTTTTTTGATTTATAAGACGCGATGTCATAACTGCATATAAAGTCCGGTCGCGGAGCAGAAAGAATTTCGTACAATGACCTCTTTACCTACTGACAGTGGTCACAAACATTTTTGAATGAAGTGCAGTTTACATGAAATATTTGGAGGAGCAAATGTTTTTTACTAACTTATTAAATAAATGTCCTTTATTCATTTACAATACTTATTAGTTAGTTACATTTTAACTTTTTCAATAACCACGATATATTATATAAAAAAAGTGAGTGAAACTTCTTTATGACCTTATTTTTCAAAAAATAATTTACTATATACAATATTACAGAAATACGTTAGCACAGACATACATTAAGATCTTAATGTATGTCTGTGTACGTTAGTCTAACACGCGATTTCGACTTAGGCGGATTTTGATTGGACATAAAGAGTTTGAGGTTTATTCTTATAAATTTTGAATTCACAAAATCATAATTGAACACCTGACACCAATCAAGCAAACACAAACCTTACGCTCTCAGGTTAAAGGTTTACAATCCCTAAGGACGACGGTCATTGCACCTGTGCGAGCAAGACACATTATTTTTACGTTGGAGTGACAGTGACAGGTAATAACAGGTCAATGTACGAAATTCTTCCTGCTCCGCGACCGGACTTTAGCAATAAATATCAAAATGTGATTAAAAACGACAATAAGGAAGAAATAAAGAAATCTCTAACGTCTTTCATAATAATACACCATATCCTGTAAAATGAGTTATATTAATCCCGTGTCAACAAAAATATTATGGTCAATAAATAGTTTCGGATGCGCGCGCGCCGGTAGCGCTCGTAAATCTCGGCCTATCTAATTGACGTTGAAACCGGCGCGTGCGCAGGAAATAGATCGGATAGAGGGAAGTCTAAATTATAATCTACGTATTAAATAGATGTAACTTTTTGCTCTTTCTTCTCCATTAAGACGGATAATATCTGAGAGATTGAATTAAAAACGTATGAATAATTATATGTATCATTAACTATGTAAATTAAGTGTTTTCTAATTGGATCACCTTATTTGGTCAGGTAATAATGCTTTGATTTTCTCATAATATTCATATTCCCTGCAATAGCAGGGAGGTAAAATCAATTTGTATATCTAACAGTTTTATACATAGCAATTTTAATAAAAAAATACTTTAGTTTTTACATTAATGTATCAGAATGCCTCCAAAACAATAAGGTATACGTCATCATATTACTAAATGAGAGAGTTCCTTTTGTTCATTGTAATCTATCTTGCTGACAATTTATCCTAATTCGGCTTGTTAGGAAATTCCTTTATTTAGCGTAGGTCTAGCCCGGTCATGACCTAAAATAATCATAATAACGCTAGCATTAAATGGACGCTCGCAATGTGGGTCTTAATGAAGTTTTTATAGGTTAAGAAATTAACTGTGCCATATAAAACATTTTAATGATGAAAAAATTAATTATATTAATAAGGAAAGCTGCTTTCGAACCTTTCAACGTTATCATATTTACCAAATACATAAAAAATATGTTATGTGAAAAATGGGAACATTTTTCTAAAACAACTGGGAAAACATTTTCGTATTCATTAGTAATCAATTTTAAGTTGTAAGTAATTCACCGCTCCCTTCAACGCGCGGTCCGACACGCACCTGACCGTTCCTGTTTATTTAACTGCTCCCTCTGAACTGTATCTGCATCACTAATCACTACCCTCTGTACTAGAAAGCTAGTCTCATTATTACGAATGCTTAGCTTCTGTTTTTGCTATACCAAAGGGTACACGAACGCCCCTTTTCTGTCATTGTTTCTATCAAATCGTTCGAAAATACATGCATTCTACAGTACTATTTTTTACTATGCCTATTCTTCACAAAGCGTTAAAGTTATAGTTGTTAGAATAAATTAATAAAATAGAAGTCCCCATACAAACTGTCACAGCCATGTCACAGCTGATGACCCTTCGATTCATGCCTGTCAAGTTTTTTACTCAACTTAATTTACTATCATAAAAACGTATCCGTTCCGGATCAATACATCCTTTACAAAAAGAACGTATGAGCCAATGAACGTAATGAACGAATGAAAACAATTGATGGATTAACCTCGCAAATTGAATGAAGTGTGACCCTTGACATGTGTGCGTTGAGTGGTAGACGTGGTTGTAGTTTAGCACTTCTTTACTCCTTACTGTTATGGTGCATGTACACATGCGAATAGCGAGGCAAATAACGAACACGCAACGTAAAGCTAGTCGCCATGCGATTCGCGCCTTGGACATAGCCAATAGCCTTAGAGAAGAATAATGTGTAACAACTAACAGTTGCATCAAAAGTCGTCTACAAATGTTTCGTTGAGTGAATAGGCTAATGGCGAAGAATAATGTGTAAATGCACCTTAAGATACTAACTATACATTTTATTTCGCATATAAAGTCCATTGAAAAAGCTACACTATGTTAAGCCATTCGAAACCAGGCAATTCCAGATAAATACGATCAGGGGCGTGCACAGAGTTTTTCGACAGGGTAGGCAGAAATATTGTAATGATATTAAGTCATAATAACGAATACCTAATGCAATGTTTATATTTTCACATTGCTGTACTCATATATGAGATTATAATACGTAGTAGGTACCTATTCCCCAAAATAATGGAAAATATATTACGATTTACACACATATCTATAAAATAATTTGATAATAACAGTGTTCTATATTATGAAATCAACGATTAACTTTACCTTTGTGTATTACAAATTCCGGTATAGATCGGCCCTTGTTCTATCACTAATTAGTCTCTGTTTGATAAATGTTTATTCATAAAACAAAAATAAGAATTTTTCGTTAAATTATACCTAATTATCTTACAAATTAATACACTCACGATACATAGACATAATCTATTTAGTTACTCCCAAAACACTTCACTTGTAATTTGTCGTAGTTAACATTATTAATTTTCTCAAAAACAAATTTAACCTCAAAGCTTAGCCTCAAAGTAAAATATGTATTAAATAACGTTTGTTATTTCCAAAACAAAACAAACGAATAATGATACTACATATTTGCAGATGGTCTTTACCGCTACAAAAATGTATAAATTATCACACTTCTTAAATTGGTCGCATAGTCAACTTCAGTTTCGACTTTCGATGTGGTTCCGAATTCGGTTCGTACCTAATTCGTATATCTTCGTAAAAAGACACTGCCTACCTTGTGTGTTTGTGTGCGTGGTTTTATAACATCAGTGTGCCGTGTTTACAGGCACGCACACATATAAAATATGCGTAGACACGCAGAGCACACATATGAAAACTTAGACACGGATAGTTTGTGTCTTTGCCGTCCCGTGACGTACTGAGTCCTGTGGCGGCGCTAGTGCAGCGCATGCATAATAACTTGAGCTGTGAGAAATTAGATAATAATGCCACCAAAATACCAATAGATGGATCTGAAATATATTTGAAATATTTTGATTTTTTTTATACTACATGGCGTAATTAATAAAATATAATGACGCTGTGAATTTCATTTATGGATATTAAAATATATTGATCAGAGTTTGGTAAATGCTAGGGTAGGCAGTGTCTTTATGTCTTTATGGAATGCACGCCACTGAATACGATTGTGACTGGGCAGAAAGCAATCGTTTTCTGTCCTCTGAATGAACTTGCAATCGTTCGTACTCTTTTAATCCCGGGAGACTGTTGTTTATTTCGAATTTCTATAAAAGATAAGTGTAATTCTTCAATAATGTTCGTCAGACATTTTATTTAGAAGTCGTTAGACATACATAGGTAGGTACTTTAGATAAATCTAGTTTAAAAGGTCGGTCCTTTAGTAAAAATAATGAAATAAGCGACAGAACATAAATAACAAAGTGGTTATTGTATTAATAGATTACATTAAGATATACAAAGATTACTTCTGAGAATATGAATGACTATAAGTAATTACGAATAAGATAAATCTGCATTAGTCGGATATGAGTCGGATGCACTTCGCATCTGTTTCCATTGATCGATGTTTCTTTTAAGAGCTAAGTCTATATCTGATATAATATTGTATGTAAATGTGTTATTAATTATTATGCTAGTAATGTAAGAACAAAGTAATTTAAATGTGGATTAAATTAAATCCAAATGATATGTTTACTTTATTAAATTAATAACGCAAAAATAAGTAGTAAACACAGTGATTATAGTGATTCATAATATGCGGCATCGCTCTTAATTAACAAAGTATATATATTTAATACATAGATGTTACATGAAGGTACTACATAGATATATGTACATAGCTAGCACACATATTCCGTTGTTATGAAGATTAAATATAAAACTATAAAACCAAAGGTCACATCACACATATTCATTTAATTCAACAAATCAATTAAGAACCATTGTACGATAGCGGTAAACTCTGGTTAACTACTGCGTCTCACATAATATATGAAAGGCACACTAAACCCTTTACTAAACTCTATAAACCATGTAATACTAAACTGCGATCTCAAGAACGATTAAGACAGTGGATTAATTCTCAAGTTCACGTCTGAACAGACGCTGTAAATAAATGTATTACTACGAACCATGTTTCAGTAGTGAAACCAGTATAGATAGATCTCTTATTTGTATTGCAACGCTTACGTAACACAGATCAAAATTTTGTAAATATAAGCAGACTCGTCTTTACTTGCCCATTCAAAAATGTACTTTATACGAGCATTTTTAGGAAGGAATAAATTCTTTTAGGGTGACAAATCAACATCGAGCTATGCTGCGCTGTACTGCGCTGTGCTGTGTTTGGTCAACTCGCTCGTTTAATATTTTAATGAGGATACAAACAAACCATGCTGTGCTGCGCTGTGTGAGGCTACGCTCTGTTTAAAAACGCAGCAGTCTCGAGCGAGGCGCGCTACCCGCCGTGCTGAGCCGCGCTGTGCCGAACTGTGCTATGTTTTTATGGAGCTCTGCCATGCTGCGCTGTGTCGAGCTTATCACTACATAGTATAAAACAAAGTCGCTTTCTCTGTCCCTATGTCCCTATGTCCCTTTGTACGCTTAAATCTTTGAAACTACGCAACGGATTTTGATGCAGTTTTTTTTAATAGATAGAATGATTCAAGAGGAAGGTTTATATGTATAATAACATCCATTAAATAGTGTAGAAGTACTGTTATTTTTGAGGTTTCTAATGTGATGTCGTAAAAAATTAAATTTTTTCCGCTTACATTGCAAACGCAGGCTGAACCCTACGAGTTTTATCAAAATAATGTACTAAGTATTTATACACATTGAAAAGGTCTACAGAAAAGTCCGCGATGGTATATGCCTATCTCTTATGGATAACCCACAATAACTTATTTTTGTCATTTACTTTTTACGACAAATAATGGCTAATTTTCGAAGCGATTTTAACCAATACAGCATTAATCCTTAACCAATTAAATACCTTGAATACATTGTTCATTTAATATAGATCTATATGGCCCTTTACACCGTTTGATTTAAGTGAATATTTTCGAAGATATTACAGATTTAAAAATTGCGGGACGTAGCGTTTGCGGCGGTACCGGCCGGCCGCCCGGCTATATATTTTACTAGATTTCCGCCCGCGGCTTCGCCCGCGTTTTCAAAGGAAAACTCGCATAGTTCCCGTTCCCATGGGATTTCCGGGATAAAACCTATCCTATGTGTTAATCCAAGTTACCCTCTATATGTGTGCTAAATTTCATTGTAATCGGTTCAGTAGTTTTTACGTGAAAGAGTAACAAACATCCATACATCCATACATCCATACATCCATACATCCATACATCCATACTTACAAACTTTCGCCTTTATAATAGTATTAAGATACCCGTGCGAAGCCGGAGCGGGCCGCTATGTTTTTATATTGTACAACGTTCACAGTTTTTCTGTAGTGTATTTAGTATAAGCATTGCACCCGTGCGAAGCCGGGGCGGGTCGCTAGTTAATAATAATTAAAATGATTTTTAGTCATTCGCAAATATTAAAAAAAAATCGTCTTCAGTGGCAATACTCTTTAGAAAATTAAATTCTCCGTATTTTTCACGTATGGTGTGAGGTAACAAGCTACCGTGACTGGACTCTTTTAACGACAAAATAACACATAAAATATCCATATCCGCTTCTTCTTCACTTTCATCTTCATTGGATTCAACTATGTCGTAATGTTTACGTTTTTTTGAAAATAGGGTCATATTTGACGAGATAAACGACTACACGAGCTGCTGATTACTTTATACTGAGCTAGATTGTTAAAAAACGTAGCTTAAGAAACACAGCACAGCACAGCGCAGTACAGCGCAGCATCGTTTAATTGTTAAAAAAACGTAGCTTAAGAAACACAGCACAGCACAGCGCAGTACAGCGCAGCGTAGCTCGATGTTGATTTGTCACCCTTAATCTCGGAGATTCGCGTCGCAAATCAGCTAAGAGAATTTTGCAGATGTCTATAACAGATAAGAATTACATTATTTATTTTTAGTTGATTATGAAAACTTATACGTTCTAAAATCTAAAATAGTTGTACAGAATACAGATGTTTGCAATGCGAAAGTTACTCTTAATGTTATGTACTGATTTAAACGGCTTCTTTAGGACATATAAAACTATGGAAGAGACATATCCTGTCCTAGACCGGCACACAAAGCCTAGATTAAATGGCCGTAGACATTGCGCTTTGAAATTCATTGTGGTTTTAAATGAAAACGTGTTCTTGTCTTGCGTCTGTCTTGGATATATATTTTAATGTCCAGAGATTTGCAGGCTGTGTTTTAAATGAAAAATGTTTTCCTACTTAACGTTAAAATTAATAAGTTTGCGTAATAAGATGTTGGGGTAGTAAAATTAGTAAGATTTTATAAGTATGTCGTTTTTTGTATGTATCGATTTGCGATCCATTAATTGCCTACTTAGACAACAAAATAATCGACTTATATAAAGAATTAAAATAAAACAATATAAAGTGTAAAAGGCATTTTTACATGGGCACATGTCCTATAATAAACTCATTGGGATTCACGACCACAAGCGTATAATTAAAAAGAATGTTACCAATAATTACTACCATATACGACAAGATATACAATTAAAGAACATGTAACATCTTTGTGAACGTTTAAAAACATCTAATTGAAAGATATCTACTCCAGATATAAGGCATTAAGGAAGATTATCAACAATTATAGATACAATTACATACAGCCGCTGGCATTTATGATCCTTATCTGATATAACTGTCAGTTTTATTGGTAATAAATCCACACTTCATAATACCCATGTGGGAAAAGGAACGATATTTAGGAATTCCCGTTGTTTCCGATATGGATAACTTATTCAATATTAAAGGTAAGAGAAAAGCTGCAAATCGTAGTAAATTAAATGGTCAAACGGTTCGTTTGAAGTATTTTAATAAATAAGTGATAATTTTACATAATAGGTTCGTGTGAAAAATACATCAGCATATGCAAGAAAGAACTAAATAAGTAAACCTATTAAGACTTCAGTATTAAGACAATCCTAAAGCGCGTCACACACCCGAAATTTTGTGGGTCATTTGTAACAGGATGGCGGTTCTACAGGGGTCTTAGTAGGCAATGACAAAAAGAAAAATGATGGTCAGAACGCTGATACCGGATACCTTAAGATACTATAACGTTTTATATTAGAGAATCTTAACATAAAATATTATAGTATCTTCACCGTGTGTGACGCGCTTAAAGCTAGACTTAAATGCATTTAATAGGCAACCTTTTGACCGCTTATGATTCACTGGTACTTAACTCAATGAAAATCTTATACGTCCATTCAAGGCATGCTTGCTTGAAACCTTAAAACTAATAATTTCATATGAATAACCCACACATATTTAAATATGAAGGTGCCTTTCAAAGTTGAGATCTGTCTCAGCAAGTATGAATGAAAGTTAAGATTGAAAAAGTTTTAATTGCGTCGTGATTACAGTCTTCAGTTAATTCTAGATGTGGAATACTTGAACAAATGTGATATATATTTGAAGCTTGTTAACCGACTTCAAAAAAAGGAGGAGGTTATCAATTCGGCCGGTATAATTTTTTTTTTTATGTATGTACACCGATTACTCCGAGGTTTCTTAACCGATTTACGTGATTCTTTTTTTGTTCGATGCGGGATGGTGTCGAATTGGTCCCATAAAAATTTTATTCGGATAAGCCTAGTAGTTTTTATTTTATGAGCATTTTTGTCTGTACTCGATGACTTAATTGAAATGTAGCAAGTAACTTTGATTCACTTCCCGGTAACCGATTGAGCTTAAATTTTGTATATACGTATGTAAATTGGATAGCGATGAAACATTATCATGACATAGAGCTGATTTGATGATGGAATCGGAAGGTGGCCATAGGAACTTAGTAATATATTGACTCAATTTTATCGAGATTGGGCTCGTTTGATTCGTGTGGAAAAATACACTAATAAAAAGTATTAAATAAAAATTATTATATTATTTTTATTCATAAATGAAGGTTTAATATTTAAATCAATATGGTTTAAAACGTTACAGCTATTTAATTATTTCAACAATTCTGCTATAAACAATACTAAGTTGGAAGATTTGTATCAAGAACCAAGGTAGTAGAGAAATTGTTCTTCTATTACAATTTACAAAATTAAGGTAAGGTGCGAAGAAATATTCCCCTCAAGTATATGGGTGGGCCCTTCTTTTATAGGGAACGTTTATCATTGACGTTAATGTAGAGTGATATTTCTTTCATCCATACATGGATTCTCACTTAATGTATAATGAATGATATACAACGAAGAATGGTGCAAATAAAGGCTAAGTAAAAACATAATTCATACTTTGTGCACATTATTTATTTCCATTTAAATTAGCGGTTATAATATTGTGATAACAACACCTATATTCGCACCTATATTCTTGAGAATAAATATAATTTAAATTTGGTCATATATTTTTATGTAAAGAATAGAATATCTTATCGACTTAGCTCAGAAATGCTTATATTATTCTTTGCCAACGCGTAGCGATTGGTCGAGTTTCAATATCATCAGATTAGATATATTTAAACTAAAAAAAAAAAAAATACTAACCACTACATATTTCGAACTGCACTAACGATTGAATGTATCTAGAACTGTCGTTCTCGTATAGAAATGCATTTTTTTTTCAGTCAAATCAGAGGTCTTTTTGCTTGCGTATTCAGATTTCAGTTTGCTGCATTGCATTGGCTAGAATTTACGCAAAATAGATCTTCAATTTTCCAGTTAAAAAGCTTTTAAAGTTATTTCCGATGCGCCTCCGTTTGCTTTGAACTGGGTCAGAGCTTGGTTTCGTTTAGGGTTGTCACCTGTCAGGTATATCATACTTGAATAATATGTACATACCATATCTTAGAATTCTATAAATATATATGATAATATAACAGATAAACGTAATAAACATATGCATATACTCTTCGTTGAATTACTAAAGCTGGGCTTTCTCGACACTCGACACCTTTTGTGTTAACTTCTTTTGTACGCTTATTCTCGAGAGATAAACTGAAGAGAATTCTTCCATTTTCTTTCTTATAGTTAACGCAAGTTTAGAATAGTTTCAAACTTTCTTTGCGAACTTGTGTGGCTTGTTAAAATAAATTTATAAATGTTCACAGAACTTACGTACGGCGAAAGAAATAAGTTCAAATTAAGCGTCATGGTCCCACTTTTTCTATTCTTTAAAATTTTTGTAACATTAAAATATCATCATATCTCTGAAATGTGATTAATAAATATATTTTTATTGTCAATCACAAGGACATTCCGCATCTGCCAGCCCTACACTGACATCCCCATGACCCGGTGACCTGCGGCGCATTCACTGACACGGACAATAGGTATTTAATAAAATTTCACACAATGCACTCGTTAAATATTATATCTGGTTTACGCAATAATACAAATGAGGTTTATTATCTTTGATATCGGACAGTAAATCGCGTCCGATATTACTTAATGGTAACTTTTACTTATATTTCCGTATTGATAAGTGAAACGAATTGTCGTACAATTACGTTTCATTCAAAATAAAAGAAAACATAATAAACTCGTAAATACAAAGTTATATCACAGATGATATAACGTATAAAACGAAATATGAATAATTTTGTAATTGAGAGCTATTCGCAAAAAATATTAATACATTTGTATCTAACTCTAAGTCTATGTGTGAACATAGGTATATACTTTTTCTGTCCTATTAATATTATACACATAAAGGCTTTGTTCTTTCAGGCAAGATACCGTCAAGTGTTGAAGCTATTTGGAGTAGAAAAAAGCTTATTTATAGACACTTTGTAGAATAATAAACAAACGAAACGGACATTCAGTAAACATATTGATTTACTTACAGCTTCATATCACTATAAAAAGCAATACCAGAACAAAAACTAGTCATCACTATTCTAATGTTAGGAACTACATTTAAAAAAATAAAATATCAAACAAACTTATACTACATTTAAAATTAGTAGCGGTATTACAAATAAGCTTCATTAAAATCGTTATAAGAGCTCCAAAACATCTGAATGATATCACGTTTTCATTGTATAAGAGTGATCATTGAACAACTTTTGTCAAATCAATTAACCCAGTTAATTGAATGTGGGAAAAAAGTTTTTCTATTTTTGTAATCTATACTAATATTATAAAGAGGAAAGGTTTGTATGTATGTATGTATGTATGTATGGTTTTCACGCATAAACTACTGGACCGATTTTGATGTAATTTGGCACAGATAATCTTTAGACCCTGAGAAAGAACATAGGCTACCTTTTATTGCGAAATATGTACCACGGGCGAAGCCGGGGCGGACCGCTAGTCGTTTTATAAATCTAATTACAAATTTAAATTTAAAGATTTTGTGTACAGATAGCAATCGAATAAAATGTAAACAAGTATTGAATGCAAGTAATTTTTTTTATTATTTCTTAACTTTCACTTTAACTTTAACTTTTTTGTATAATTTTAATTAAATTCTATTTCAATAACGTCTATATGTTTAAAAGTAACATTGCAATTGAACTTATAATATAGAGTTGTCTACATAAAACGTTCACCCTCGTGTGCTATGGGGCCCATTCATTTCACCTGCTTCGCTCACATGCTTGTAAAGACGTTCAGCCTGCCCACACCACACTGACACATTTATACTAAGGTAGTAGAACCCTTCTGTGCCGCTAAGGCGCTACACATAGTACCATCCTACTAATATTATAAACGAGAAATTTGAGGATGGATGTTTGTTATTCTTTCACATAAAAACTACTGAGCCGATTACAGTTAAATTTGGTATGTAGGTAGCTGAAGACCCAGAATAGACATAGGCTATTGAAAACGCGGGTGAAGCCGCGGGTCGACATCTAGTTGTACCATAAAAGTATCACTACCTACCTATAAGCTTTTTTATGACAGAGCAAGCAAAGAAGCAGGTGGGCTACCTGATTTTAATTGGTCACTACTGCCTATAAACACATTACTAGTGTAAGTTGTAACTTGTAGCAGATACTTTGCATTTAAGTGACACTTTGAAATAATATCTCTATATCATATACGCTTTCTTGAAGGTACCGAGCTTCAAGTATTCATGTCATCTGATAACAACAAGCCTTCAGGCATCAGCGGTATAAGTACAACCGTTACCGAACCTTCTAGAACATTAATATGCTAATATATACGTGCATGTTTATGGAAACATGTTCACGTGATTATCACGTTTTTACGATGGAAGATATCTTAATAAATGCAGAGATAAAAATCACTCAGGGAAAAATTACATGATCTCTACATCATCTCTACTCTTCATAAGCAATATCTAATTTTGCTATGATTTCTCGTTATCAATGAGAAATTGTATTGGCTCTTTTTTTCTAGCAATGATTTAAAAAAATGCTTTTGTTAGTATACCTATCCTCATAAAGTATTACACAGGAACTGCAGTTGCTAACTGGGTATTAAATTCAATGCTTTATACAATATTAGATATCCAAGGTAAGGCTGAAATTCTACACACTTGCCGTCATGTTGTGTGACTAAAGCCGACAATGTTTGCTGAGATATAATATAATTTGATATTTATATCACCGAGTTATTTTATGTGTTGTGTAAAAAATGCATTTACTTTTCACAAGACGTTAGCATATAGATTGTGTTTTGTTTTTTGCTGATGAATTATTATGGACTCAATATTAGCACAATTTTTTGTATGAAGATTCCCTACTGGTTGTATCTGTACATTGTGATATTAGTAAGTATGTTATTCGTGATATATATGCACTAACACACATAATTTTTATTCAAATACTCAATTAAACATAATTTACATAAATATACCTACATTCAGTAATTATATTTTTTGTATACCAAAACTGTTCGCGAACCCCAATGTTATTTATTTCTCCAGGGTAAGAAACATGAATATTAATTTAACTATGTATTAGGATTATCGTGTTGGTCTTTCTTCCGGTGATTAAAGCATTAGACATCTAATTATAATCTATACTAACATTATAAAGCTGAAGAGTTTGTTTGTTTGTTTGAACGCGCTAATCTCGGGAACTACTGGTCCGATTTGAAAAATTCTTTCAGCGTTAGATAGCCCATTTATCGAGGAACGTTATAGGCTATATATCATCACGCTACGACCAACAGGAGTGGAGCCACGGAGGTGAAACCGCGCGGAGCAGCTAGTGAATAATACTTGGCTAAAAAATTATGCAATCTGATATAGCTTTATATAGTGAGTATACGTAAATGAATTATTAAATGTAAGTATTGCAATGTATTTTATATTCAATTAGAATCCAATTATTATATGCACTACTTATCATTGTTATTTTATTAATAAAACAAACAATAACAAGGAGATTGAGGAAGGAAAACTTAGTTGTAGTGGAATGTCCCAGATATCCTTTATCATTTGTAGGAATTTTAATGCAAGGCTTGTAAATAGTTTAATTAATTAAATTTTTGCAATTACAGCAATTCAAAAATAAACGCCTACTTCTTACAAAGTATGAAAATTTATTCTTAGTTTAGAAAAATAAATCAACTTGCACAGTATTTAATAAGATAGGATCTTCGTTAACTAATGAAGAATAATGGTAATACATGCAATTTACAGGTCTAGAATATTCGACGAAAGACAATATCTCAGCCATTATTTATGGCAGAGCATATGATGGGCACATTATTTATGGCAGAGCATATGATGGGCACATTATTTATGGCCGAGCATATGATGGGCACATTATTTATGGCAGAGCATATGATGGGCACATTATTTATGGCAGAGCATATGATGGGCACATTATTTATGGCAGAGCATATGATGGGCACATTATTTATGGCAGAGCATATGATGGGCACATTATTTATGGCAGAGCATATGATGGGCACATTATTTATGGCAGAGCATATGATGGGCACATTATTTATGGCAGAGCATATGATGGGCACATTATTTATGGCAGAGCATATGATGGGCACATTATTTATGGCAGAGCATATAATGTTACTCTACGGACTGTAGGTAAACTTCTATTTACCGATATTCTTCAGAAAAATGATGATTAATTAAAAAAGTACGCTTTGACTAGAAAACTGCTCAGTTTTCCAGCGAATTTTTTCATTATCAAATTCATACACAAAATTCGCACCTTCCTTAACTTTTAGTATGCATCCGAATTATGTATACCCTGAAAAGTATTCAAAGTAAAGACCACTCGAGTATCCAGGTCGTGCAAGGTACATCGGCGATCAAAAGAAGCGTTACAATGTATAAGTTATAGGTTAAGTATTGGTTAAGTACATCGTATTAATTACGTTACGCTTCAATGGGTGCATTTCTTCTACACGCTAAAAGCGGATGCAATATTCATGTAATTTACGATCGTAAAGTATTAAGCGTACCTACATTAGAGTATGTAAGAAGGCATGAAATGTGTATAAATAAGAATTATTTTACATTATAATCTTACTACAATTGAATAAATAAGAACTTACTACTACTAGTAAACGAAATAAATTTTGCAATATGCACAATGCACATGCATGAAAAGAAAATGTCGCAAGAATTCTGAATAACGAGTCGTTTATTCCCCCTATCATAACACAAATTTAAAAACACACAAACGTTTTTTTTATAAGATTTTTTTTACAGAATTTAAAATGTACGAAAGTTTTTTCTATACTTCACTCTTCATTTGTTTTACGCACATAACCCTTCACTGCCGTAGGTCGGTCTACCAGACCTAACATGTAACATGTAACAGGCGGTATTAAAACCCGTGGATAAAAGCAAAAAGCGACGCAACGACAAACTGGGACGCGTATCTGCGCTCAGGACACTCCTTTAGCTTTGGTAGTTTCAGGGTTAGTGACCCCGCAATGCTCTAGCTTCGTGTTTCGTTTTTACCAGAGTTAAAAGCGGTAATTTCCGCGGATGCACGTAAAACTTCATGTTTCGTGTACTTGAAACACGTTTAATGTTAAAACAGAAGTAAATAGAATGTGCTACAGGCAAGCATAGCAAATTCGGTGGTATATCTATACGAAGGAAAGAAATAATATCAAATTTTAAGTATTGTAAGTAACGAGAACATGGAACAACAATTTAATATCAATTTTTTATTACATAAGGTTTCTCTGGCCTTTTTGTAAGCTTAATAATGCATTCGATACAGCTAATACTGCAGTTAAATAATTAAGTAATCCATAAAGTATATGTTTTTACACATAAGATTAATGATTGTGAGATAGAGAAAAACCATTATTGTTTTTATTATCAAACACAAGTAGATGTAAAAGAAAATAATAAAATGAAAAGTAATACTTCTTAAAGCAAATGAATTAATTCCGAATTCGTTCTTTCTTTATCATTATAAAGACGCCAGCGATTGATTCGTGAACATATTATAAAATCATCTCATTAATAACAAGAAATTGAAACAAACATTTAGTACCCTCAACTATATTGCATTTAGGTACAGATAATAAATAATTGCTTAATTAATACCGAAATAAATTTACGATGAGTTTTGTATCAGACACTGATAGCAGGGTTATTGAACTTGCGCGTCACAGTATAGGAAAAACTTTCAGTATGTTTAATGGATGCTACAGATTCATTATGGCGCCCGTTTTTTAATTATAGCCGCAATTGAATTTACTGGCAATAATAGTTCTTTTATATCGGGCAATTGGAATTATGACGTTATAAGCAATGGAGGGACAAATCACTACATAGTATAAAACAAAGTCGCTTTCTCTGTCCCTATGTCCCTTTGTACGCTTAAATCTTTGAAACTACGCAACGGATTTTGATGCGGTTTTTTTAATAGATAGAGTGATTCAAGAGGAAGGTTTATATGTATAATAACATCCATTAAATAGTGGAGAAGTACTGTTATTTTTGAGGTTTCTAATGTGATGTCGTAAAAAATTACATTTTTTCCGCTTACATTGCAAACGCAGGCTGAACCCTAAGTGTTTTATCAAAATAATGTACTAAGTATTATACACATTGAAAAGGTCTACAGAAAAGTCCGCGATGGTATATGTCTATCTCTTATGGATAACCCACAATAACTTTTTTTTGTCATTTACTTTTTACGACAAATAATGGCTAATTTTCGAAGCGATTTTAACCAATAGGTACAGCATTAATCCTTAACCAATTAAATACCTTGAATACATTGTTCATTTAATATAGACCTATATGGCTCTTTACAACGTATGATTTAAGTGAATATTTTCGAAGATATTACAGATTTAAAAATTGCGGGACGTAGCGTTTGCGGCGGTACCGGCCGGCCGCCCGGCTATATATTTTATACCCGTGCGAAGCCGGAGCGGGCCGCTATGTTTTTATATACAACGTTCACAGTTTTTCTGTAGTGTATTTAGAATCAGCATTGCACCCGTGCGAAGCCGGGGCGGGTCGCTAGTAACGTATAAAACGAAATATGAATAATTTTGTAATTGAGAGCTATTCGCAAAAAATATTAATACATTTGTATCTAACTCTAAGTCTATGTGTGAACATAGGTATATACTTTTTCTGTCCTATTAATATTATACACATAAAGGCTTTGTTCTTTCAGGCAAGATACCGTCAAGTGTTGAAGCTATTTGGAGTAGAAAAAAGCTTATTTATAGACACTTTGTAGAATAATAAACAAACGAAACGGACATTCAGTAAACATATTGATTTACTTACAGCTTCTAATCACTATAAAAAGCAATACCAGAACAAAAACTAGTCATCACTATTGTAATGTTAGGAACTACATTTAAAAAAATAAAATATCAAACAAACTTAAACTACATTTAAAATTAGTAGCGGTATTACAAATTAGCTTCATTAAAATCGTTATAAGAGCTCCAAAACATCTGAATGATATCACGTTTTCATTGTATAAGAGTGATCATTGAACAACTTTTGTCAAATCAATTAACCCAGTTAATTGAATGTGGGAAAAAAGTTTTTCTATTTTTGTAATCTATACTAATATTATAAAGAGGAAAGGTTTGTATGTATGTATGTATGTATGTATGGTTTTCACGCATAAACTACTGGACCGATTTTGATGAAATTTGGCACAGATAATCTTTAGACCCTGAGAAAGAACATAGGCTACCTTTTATTGCGAAATATGTACCACGGGCGAAGCCGGGGCGGGTCGGGTGTATTTAGTATCAAGCCGGGGCGGGTCGCTAGTAAACTATGTTTGTCAAAACAATTGTTTCATTTTTTATGTGTGGTATGGTTATCGCAGCTTACTTGATTATAGTGATAAGCCCTTTTATTGTTTATGGTAAATAATGATCGGAGTCGTGGAAAAAACTTTTGAAAGAAATGAGTACAGTACCACGTATTAAAAAATACAGTATAGGTAATACATAATACAGTCTTTGTTTTAAGAATACATATAGCATTTAATTATAAACTAACACGTATGTAGTACCTAGGCTTATTTCTGTTCGGTAACCAATTTAAAAATCAAAGTTTCATTCGTATAAAGTCATGATTGTGAAGTGCGAAACGGGCGAATTAAAAATGTAACTAGCTGGGAAAATTTAAAATAATATTTCCCTGTAAATTTTCATCTGTAGGCTACGATGGCCGGTGTTCAAGCTCCGCTGAGCTTTTATTTCAGAAAAAATACACAAACCAGGGTGAAGGAACTCTAATTTACTTATTTGGCTTCACTGCAAGCAAATTGTAATTTCACAGCCGATAAAAATTGTGTTAAATGGAAATTAAAACTACGTTGACATTTAGTGTTCATAATATATTAAACTGACAGAAAACACCGTCATTAAAACAAAGAAATAAAAGCCACATAAAATGATCATGCAGTTCTTTAATGGTGGACGTAATCAAAAGTGCCTGGTACTGCAAATTGCAATTACCTATATTCAACTAACGATCGGATATATTTAGCGCCACCATAAAGAGAACAATATACAGGCACAGTGACTCAAATCAATCCAACGGATATGAATCTACGCGTATACATATGCATAGGGATATACGATAAGGCGGTACACACATACATTTCCGTAGACGAAGCCTCCCAGAATGACAATCAGTGTATTGTCTATTGTGTGTACTTTACTTTACTTCTAGGACGTGTTCGGGTAAAAGGAACAATTATAGGAACTGTGCCGTGAAATGTGTGTGACATACCTGGTTGTTGGTGCTCGATGTATTATGGAATTTTCATCTTGAGTTATATCTGTAATGGAAAATAATTGTATTAAAATATATGCCTATACGTAACACACATACAAATTGATATGATAAATCCCGCGCAAATGAAGATACTCAACTGGTTGAATTAAAAGTTGAAGCGGTATGAATACAGTGTCAAATATTCTACAATTGCGCTATATTTTATAGAAATTGAAATATAAACACCAATACATACAATGTGATTAGTAACTTCTTTAGGTATTTATCAATTTTTTTTCGAAATGACCATTGCTTGAACTGTACTTATTACTTACAATTATTTGTGTAAAGCCATCGTAAAGATTTTGCTCAAATAACAGTTTATATAAAACAACACCATCATTATATGCCAATTTATTTAAATCTAAAAAGTCGTACACGAAGCGAATCGACACGTAACAAAAGTAGCTTAAATACGGTTAAAAGTCAGTATTTAGATTGCGGCAGAAATAACAATGAACTCTTGCCATTAAATATTCGTTAGACAGCTATTAGTTTGATGGAGTCAACTCATTTGGGTAGACCGGAACATAACGTACCGGCGTATATATACTAACTACGTTTAACTATAGGTATGTGGATGTTTTGGGCTTTTGAGCTTCGCAACGTGCTTTGAATATAGCTGCTAATATTATGCAAGTGATTTTAGTTTTTAGTTTTTATAGGATGTGATCAGAGAACCGCTATCGCTAACTACAAACAAATTGTAAGGTAAAAAATTAATTTGAAATTAAAAACATATTTCAGGAGGGGTTTATTTCCAATTTTTTGGCAATTAACAAATGATTTGAATATGTAATCATAATCAAATTTTATAAAATAACACAATATTTTTTCTTTGGCCCTCGTCGGCATTCACTCGGGTTATCCACATTCCACGACACATCAGCGTTTTGATAGCCATGTAAGTTTCCGTTGAGGTTAGTGAGCCTTAAAACGTTGACGAAATATTTATTACTGATAATATTATACAGAAATAGAATTTTAGTTTGTTGTGATATTAAATAATAAAGTTAAATAAGTAATAAAAAAGCGTATGTGCCGAGCACACGTGTAAGAAGTGAAACTTATTTAGCAAGATTCAAAGATACCAAAATCGTCGCCTTACTCCAGGACGTGACGGTATTGCCATGACGCTACCTTGAAATTTTACTCTCAACGCGCCTAAAGAAGATTCACTTCAAGAATGAATGTATTGTTATATTTATTATTTAAGCCTTACACGTTTATCGGATTCATTCTTCAATGCAATAAAAGAACTACCGCTTAGTCCAAGGAATTTAACACATTAAAACAGAAAGGTCTTTACTTCTCTCTTCCTGAATGTGTCATGACCCTTTAGATTTAATTAGGCATGTCATTATTACAATGAATTGTTTCCTTAGTTATAGGTGGTTATAGTTAGGTTTTATAGGTCTGTATGTAAATGGGGAATGGGGATGGAGCGAAAGGCTTCTGTATTTAATTACGTTGCATGTATTGTGTTACAATTGATATAAATACGGTTTTAGCACAGTTATATTGGCATGATTCCAATAAAAATGTTCACTTACAAGTAGTGTTATATGATTATTCATTTATTCATTCATATTCTACAAATAACGTCTATCATATTTTAATATCTACAAAACATCATGTAAGTGAACATTTTTATTGGAATCATCATCAATCAACTTAGCCAAGTACGAATTTTGTTAAAATTTTTTTTCAAATTAATGAAATTCAATATAGTTTAATTAATTAATCAAAATACTAATACCACAGAATATATATTACGTATAGTACGATTCACGAAAGATGACCACAAATGGCGGCCGTCTGCGCACGTACACTCATGAAGAAAAGACTTAAGACAAAATAATATTTTAATGTTGGTTAAATAATTTGTGTAATGTTGTAAACGCTGGTTATGAAAAACCAAAAAGTCTTTTATTCATGAGTGTACGTGCGCATACGGCCGCCATTTGTGGTCATCTTTCGTGAATCGTACTGTACTAATACACAAATCACAATACATTACGATGAAATGTGTAATAACATAATGATACCACTGTGAAGGTTCACAGTGGTATCATTGAAAGATTTAATATTACCAAACATTTAGGTACTTGATATATTTTCTTTCAAACGATCTCGTTCTAATACAATTACGATGAATGATTAATGCCCTCTAAGTGAAAGCATAATCTATAATTACCGTCATTAGTGAAGCATTGTATTCAAATTGTTATGGGTTAAGTGTTGCCTCTTGTATTGGCTTTTGTTGTCAATCTTACAATGAAGGGATTTGTCGATGGTTCATTATTTAAATATTTATTAAATTAAACAAAGAGACTGTCCAGTAACCATGTACCTATTCGTTTAAATTGTCCAATGATTGTTTCACACGCGAATTGACATCAAAAACCACAATATTTCTTTTTGGGAAGTATCTACTTACAAGATTGAATTATTTTAAAGCTTATTACACAGACATAAAGTACAAATTAGCATACCATAACTTTACTGGTGCAAGCGCAAATACTGAAGATTGCTGTCATTGATCTCTTTGCTTTCCAAAGAGACATATAATCAGTATCCAGAGCAGTCGCATACCGAGAAAAATAATATATTTAGCGGATGGAAATCGCATTTATCTATTACGAAGGTTCCACGGTTAATGTTTATTTCTTTAGAGAAAAGATTGATGCAGTCGTAAATATGGCTTTGATGTTTGAAGTGAGCGTAGATAAGTATTCGGAGTGAATAAATTATATATATTACTAGTGGTCCGCCCCGGCTTCGCCCGTGGTACCTACATGTTTAAAATATCCTATCTCTCAAGTTGGATCGAACTGCACATGGTGTGCGAATTTTATTATAATCGGTTAAGTGGTTTAGGAGTCCATTGAGGACAAACATTGTGACACGAGATTTATATATATTAAGATATGGAGGGACAGGTGCAATGGGATTACATATATTATTTCAAAAACATTAATAACTATCCTACTTCCTACTAATATTATAAATGCGAAAGTTTGTGAGGATGTGTATGTGTATGTTTGTTACTCTATCACGCAAATACTACTGAACCGATAACAATGAAATTTAGCACACATATAGAGGGTAACTTAGATTAACACATAGGATAGGTTTTATCCCGGAAATCCCACGGGAACGGGAACTATGCAGGTTTTTCTTTGAAAACGCGGGCGAAGCCGCGGGCGGAAAGCTAGTAGGTTATATATTTAAAAGATTTGGAAAACTTATTTGTTTTACTTATTTAATACATTAATTATAATACCAGTTCCTGTTTTACTATAATAAATGTCGTGTCTCATGAGAAATTCTAATAATACTTCAGTACCGAGCGAAACAACTCTTTTTATGTAATGTCTACGTTTTTCCGAAAACAAATAATAGCAATCGCGTGCATGAATTTCCCCAAGAATCATAACAAGACAGAAATATGAGTTAAAAACATTCATATAATTTTATAGTATCATGAGCTAGTATTTCAATTGCTCTGTAAGAAGTTATTTAATACTCCGTAAGCCCATTGATATCTGCTGATGAACATAATAATTAGATTACTGATTGCAATGCGGTTGTACGGTCTGCAATGAAAGTTACTTGCTTGGAACTTTTTTACCCGAGTTTTCATACAAAACATATGTACAGTGTTATTAACTACGTCATCGAGAATTTTTTTGCTATTTTAATGGCTTTTCTACTATTTTTTAAATGATTGAGTACTGTATATTATTTCTTAAAAATTTACACGTTTAAACTCGTACTAAATCAAGCTATTTTTATTGCTAAACTACTTAAGTTGCTGACCGTACCACGCGATGTAAGGTACCGCATGATAAAAAGCGCTAATTTAAGGCTGCTTGAATAATATTATAGTTTAAATTGCTTGTATTTGCAATATATATCGATGAAATCTTACATTGTCGTGGATGTCCTTTTGGAAATGCAAAACTGGGTGAGTTTTTTCTCTTAGGCAATAAGTAATAAGGCATTGATACGAGAATATTGCTACTAATAAATGCTTTATTGGCATAGTTAGGATTGATTGACTCTCATTAATAATAATGAAAAGTCACCTATAGATTACGTTATACGTACCTAGATACGTTTAGTTTTCTTCATGCTACTGCTTAGTTTTGTATTCTCTATATTTCTATAATATGGTATGTAGATGGTGGAAGAGATCACTCTTTAGTGATAAGGCCGCCCTCATTTTGCATTTGGCATGCATTTTACTGCTTGATTTCTTATAATGCCGATTTGCCGAATCTGTGCAACACGCGTAAAAGAATCCAAGAGAGAATAAATAGAACGAGAAAGCAACTTTGACCACCGGGCTTAAATCTTTTTATTCCTTTAGGTCAGTCTTTCCCAACGTGGGCGATAACGCCCCCTTGTGGGCGCTGCAGGCCTAAAGGGGGGCGGTAAGAGACCCAGAAAAAAAAGGGGGCGTTGTGTAGGGCTTTGGGGTCGATTTATAATTTCATCTACCTAGCTAGGAAGACTCTTAGAAACCGACTGAGCTCTCGACTTCGAGAGTCGACATCTTGTGAACATCAACTAATATTAATTAAGATATAGCTCAAAATCGGTTCGATATAATAGACCGCGGGCAATCATGTTTTAACAAGTTTTTGTTAAATAATCCGATTTGTACATTCCTGTATCAATCGGCTGGTTCTATAATACTTGTTCTTGCTTGTCGAGTACGATTGGGCGTCGAATGAGATAAACGAGTTTATGCACGTTTGATGTCTTATTCCTGTTGGTGCGTGCTGCTTATGCAATCCTATATAAACGACGTAAATTTATTTTATTTTCATTTGCGGTTTCGCGCATAATAGATAAGCAGTACTTGATTTCAACACTTACGTATTTCTCAAAACAAAACAATGTCGGAAGTAAAAAAGAAGAGACGGCAATACTCTGCGGAATATATTAAATTCGGATTTATTGAAAATCCCACAAACCCGTCGTCGCCTTTGTGTCTTCTATGTCTAAAAACGTTTTCGAACGAAGCAATGAAGCCTTCAAGACTGCAAGATCATTTGAATAAAATGCATCCAGATAAGAAAGACAAGAATGTAGCATATTTTCAAGACCTAGAGAAGAAGCATAATACTCAGCCAAGTGTATCAAAACTATTTTCGGCGGCTGCTAAGCAAGATGACGACGGACTTCGAGCTTCGTACAATATCTCTTTGTTAATTGCTCGAAAAGGCAAACCACACAACATCGGAGAAGAGTTAATTTTGCCAGCAATAAAGGAAGTAATAACTACTGTGCTTCATAAACCGGCCGCAGATATTATCCGAAAAATTCCTTTGAGTAATAATTCTGTGCAAAGACGAATTGATGAAATGGCTGAAAACATTGAAGAATCATTGTGCAATCATCTGAGGACTAGTCAATTCTCAATTCAGCTCGATGAGTCCACTTTACCAACTAATGAAGCGTTGTTGCTATCTTACGGGAGGTTTATTAAAGATGAGAAAATACGTGAAGAACTATTGTTTGCCAGAAATTTGGAGACAGATACAAAAGGCGAAACCATATTCAATACATTGGAAAAGTTTTGTGAAGAGAAAGAGATTCCTTTGAAAAATATTATATCAGTTGCTACGGATGGCGCTCCGGCTATGACAGGGCGCCATAAAGGCTTCATATCGTACTTAAAGAATAAAATTCCAGATGTCCTTGCTATACATTGCGTTATTCATAGACAACATTTGGTTGCTAGAAACTTAAGTGAACGACTATTTCAATCACTGCAATATGTCATCAAAGCAGTCAATAAAATCCGTAGCAGCTCTTTGAATGATAGATTATTTCATCAGCTTTGTGCTACTAATGACGAAGATTTCAACCGTTTGTTGCTTCATACTGAAGTTCGTTGGCTGTCAAGAGGCAATTGTCTGATTCGATTTTACAACCTGTTTGACTCTGTGATAGAGTTCTTGGAAACTAAAGATACAGAACTGCGCAACAATCTCATAACATCAAAGAATGATATAGCTTACATGACAGACCTGTATAAACTGTTCAACGACATGAACCTCCAACTGCAAGGCGATGAACTAAATTTAATTAAAACAAAAAATGTCGTTGCTGCTTTCGCAGCCAAACTGCTTCTGCACAAAAAGAATATGGGCAGACGTGAGTTTCACAATTTTCCGAATTTATCAGTATTTTGCAGTAACGACGACTTGTTTGCCTACTGCCAACATTTGGAAAACCTCCACATTGACTTCACCGAACGATACCAGGACATTTTAAACTTGGAAATACCAGACTGGGTGTTGGATCCGTTTTCAAATGTCAACACAGCAATGTCACCTCAGCTGGAAGAAGAACTTATAGAATTGACAACAAACGAAGAAACAAAAATCAAGTTTAAAAATGGATATCAAGAATTTTGGCTACAAAAACCGATCCCACAATTGTACCCTGGATTGTGGTCAATTGTTCAACGATTCTTGATAGCATTCCCATCGTCATATTTGTGTGAACGTGGATTTAGTGCTGTGGCAACGCTGCTTACTAAAAAGAGAAATCGTTTGCGTGTTACCGAACGTGGCGACTTGCGGCTGTTTTTGAGTAAATTGGAACCTGATATCAACAAACTTATTGAACAGCATCAGATTCAACCTTCACATTAGTTTTTATATAAGAATTGATTATGTTTGTTTTATTTTCAATAAAAGATACTCTACTATAAAGTTGCGTTTCAATAATCAGTTATAAGTACTTAGCGTTTTTTAAGTATGTTTAAAAAGGGGGGCGTTAAAAAATAATTTATTCTTAAAGTGGGCAGTAGACAAAAAAAGGTTGGGAACCCCTGCTTTAGGTAGATAATTGGCTGTTTAGAGCGTAAAAAAATACCTCGAATAAATTAGGGCAGGATAAAAAATAATATGTAGGTGGCAAGCCGCAAGAGCAGGTGCGTTCTACCGTCTGCAAAAGTACTGGAAAATATAATTAACATTTTTTGCAATCCTTCGATTTAAAAGTGATTTAAGTTTGCAAGGTGTTGGTACAAGATGTGATGAAGGTGTCTGTTTGTTTAATAGGACTCATTTATTCATGAGCTTTTTGTGTAATGAGATTTTTTAAGGAATTCTGAGGGATCGAAAGGAAAATGAGTGTTGGAAAATAATGTTTTATACATACCTGATTAAATATTTGTGATTATGTTTATACCATCTTGTATATACGTATATGTATATGTGTTGAAACTGAAGCTTGAAGTACCAGCTTGAGGCTTTTTAAAATGTTTATGCGTAACTATATTTAAAATTTTCTCATGTTCTTATAAAATGAACCTCCTAACTATTTCCATGCTTCTGACAAACAGATGTTCAAACTTCAGGTGGCCAGTCTCGAGATTTAATTAAGCCAGTTTTCCAAACGTATACTTATATTTTATCTCGACTGCCCTTGAATAATAAATTTGGTTTATTATTTTGCATTTTGTTGCATTTATTTGCAGGTGTATGATAAAACCGCATAAACCGATGAAAGGTGCTTGATACGTGATCACTATAAATTACCCGTGTTGTAGTACCTGTATTAGTGGTGGCCCGCGACGTTGTTCGGTTTTAATTAGAGATACATGCTTGTTTGTGGAGTGATTTCTTGAATATTTGTATTAATGTTTTCGTTTTATACTTAACGATCTATCTGATCAGTCGATTTTAAATAAACTAACAAATATATAGGATTCTTGGTGAATTTACAATTTTATAAACATGTTTTAAAAAAATGCCAGACTATTTACAGTGTTCAGCGAAAAAAATCATCTGGTTTTAATTTTAATTTTTATATTTAGGCAGGTGGTCCAACAGTTTGAGTTTTATGTTCGTAAAAGAACTTTCAATTTAAATTAAACATGGGTTATGCTTTTAAAGGTATCTAAGCTAAGGTACGTGTGGTACGGTAATAGAAAACATAAGAATGCCTGAGTACTGATAATATTAGATAAAACTAGTTTTAAATCCATTTTATTCGATGTCAAATGATTAACGAGATTGATGCACAATTTTCCACTAGGACATCATTTAAAACGGTTTCTCTGGGATATTTAAGATAATGTTTCTATTCAAAGCTACTACAGGTAAATTAGCTTGGAGAAATTTTTGCATATGTAGTGGTGTGTATATTACTCAGATCTTAGAGCGCGTTTCCACTATATCGTTCTGGCCTATACAAAAATGTTTCGATATCCTAACATTACTATTTAATTTTATACTTATTCCTAGCAACACTTTTGTTTTCAATAAAAACAAGTTTTTATTTGAAAGAAAATGGTTTTGACTTTATAAAAAAAAATATATCATTCAATTTCACGTCCTTGAGCAAACGACAAGGCGACTACCGTGAAACAATAAAATATCGTGTCCATAATAATTTGTTTCATAATTAATATTTGACCATAATAATTACGAAACAAAACAAATAAATAAATCGTCACTTGATAGTGGAAAGTGGAAACACGCACAAAACCAGAATAAACCAGTTTACGCTGTCCGCAGGTGCCACGTGCAGTCGTTTGGTACCGTTAGAACATAAAGCACACATTTAATTCAAAAATTATAATTATTACGTAGTTTAATTGTTAAATTTTGTATTTGTTGATTGTTGTTATTATTTGTTATTATTGTTATAATATTTGTTGAAGTGTTTAATTTGTGTGTAAGTGTTGTAACTTTATATTATTAATTCAAAATGGCTCCAGTGTTAAAACATGGTCGAGGCAAGCCTTTGACTTCTCAAACTAAAGAATTAAACTTTACATGTCGTTTCTTTTTCAGGTTAGTAAATTTTTCATTTTAGTAACATTGTTAATGTAAAAGTTATACGTATGTTAAATGTGCAAATATTAAAATAAAGTCTCATCTTTTTCAGAGGAGAAACACATATAGTTTAATTAAATTTAATTTAATTTAATTTAATCCCTTATATATGTCGTGGCCATATCGTAGATTTGCTCATTTCATGATATGATCGATCATTTCGTGAAATGATCGCATTGCATGAAATGATCGAATGTCTATTGGCCACATCATGATGTGGTTTAGGCAGATCAATGATAAGAAATCGTTTCTCGATATGGCCAACTAAACGCGCGGTTTTTTCATGAAATGATCAAAATTATTTGATCATATCGTAAAATAGTTACATTAATTATTGGTAGAGGCGCTGCAAGCTCTGTGTTTATGTGATAACTGATAATATGGCGGCCGCTGGCGAAAATTTAATTATTCGCAGTTAAAAACTTCATAATTCGTTTAATAACAATATGAAGAAAGTCATAGCAAAGAATTTACGACGAAGAGGTTCGAGTACTATGGAAAATGTGGATATCTTATATGTATTGAAGAAAAAATGCGTCTTAAATAAAAGGATTTAAGACGCATTTTTTCTTTTAGGATATATATTTATATATCCTACTATATTATTATGATTGTTTGTTTTTTAAAAAGCGATCCGCTTCTGGCACTCGCCGGCCGCTACCGCGGCACGCTCGCTTTGCTCGCTCGGCTCGTGCGTTGTTTATCAAAGTCTAACCTAACCTAACCTAACTGTTTTCTATTGCAAAAACCATTCGCTTCTGGCATTCGCCGGCCGCTGCCGCGGCACTAACTTAAATGACACTAAACAAGTTCTTAGAATATTCTGATTTTTTTTAATATTTTATGGACTCTCTATATTTTATACGATCTGGCCAAATGTGGATGATCAAATCGTGAAACGTTGACGATTTAACGATCTGATCAAACTATGTTGGCCATTTCCTGAAATGCGACCATTTCGTGAAATGATCAATCATATCATGAAATGAGCAAATCTACGATATGGCCACGACATATTATATATAAAATAAAAACTAAAAATAAAATGTTGTTTTATTTTATTTGCTGACCATACACTACTACAAACGCAAAAATTTCTCCAAGCTAATTTACCTGTACTTACTAGATTACTACTTACTAGATTACTATGTATATATGTGCTTGGCGTTCCAGTCGTTAAAGTTGTAATGACATGGAGACTTCGTGACGGCAAATTGTTAGAAGTATTCCTAACGTTTTATTGCATGTCTTATTATGAGGTCGGTATTCTAGAGGAGGAAGACTTTTATCTATATGTTATTTGTTTATATTGAAGAAGCTTTGGTAGGTGAAAATATTCGAATAAAATCCATCTTTAAGCCAGTAGGTAGAAAATAACATACATATACTGTAGTAAATATAAAGATAATTATTTAATCGTGCTTCAAAATATGACACGAATTTATATAAAATTCTCGGTATTATTTGCGAAAGTAAATATTTTAACAGTTAATAAAAGTGAACTTTTGCTTTAGTAGACGCAAATATTTACATCATCCTTTGTTCCTCAGAGGCTCATATTCCTTTGTCAAAGGACATTCCTCTTTAAACACGAATTTGCAAGAGATTCTCGTAAATGTAACTGAAACCTGAAAAGTAATTCTTGACATAGATTTCTGTCTAGCATTAATTGCTTTTATGACGGTAAATTTTATTACAAGAGTGAAATACCTCGAAGAAAAGAATAATTAATCCAAAAAAGATTTTTTTTTAATTACCAGCTTGATGGGCTTCATATGATAGGATAGGTTTTTAATTTTTATGTATTTTTATAAATTGCTTTTCGGCTTTATTAAATGACTAGCTATTCGCCCGCGTCTTCGCCCGCGTTTTCAAAGGAAAACCCGCATAGTTCCCGTTCCCGTGGGATTTCCGGGATAAAACCTATCCTATGTGTTAATCCAAGTTACCCTCTATATGTGTGCTAAATTTCATTATAATCGGTTCAGTAGTTTATGCGTGAAAACCATACATACATACATACAAACCTTTCCTCTTTATAATATTAGTATAGATAAATCATAATTTTCACTCAAAATTCAATTGGAATGTTTGAAAATACATGTTATTTGATTAGTAAAATTGAAAAAAAAAATCTGAATAAAATTTAGTCTTTCAAGCCGCTAGCATACACCTAAAATTTATGAAGGTCCATCAAATCTATTCCAATATTGTCCTGAATTGAACCAACAACCAAAAGCGTTCGAAAATCCCTTAATACTAATTATATCAAGAGAGTACTACATACGAGTCTATCGTGTGTATTTGCATACGTAGCGTGGCAGCACGCAACCGCTGCCCATCTATTAGTCACACCCATTGGCTGGCGCTAGCATCTCCGTAATATAACATTTATTTTATCTTCATTTAAAATGTAACTTACAATTCCTCTATTCTGATATAATTTATATGAGAAAAGTAATGCTGGATAATGGGCCCTACTCTTATGATGCCTATGATGATCTTTTAACAAGATGCGGAAGAAATTTTGTCTTCGATCTGGTGAAGGAACGGAACAAGAAATGCTCTGTTTACAAATTTTTTTTTACTGACGCTCCCAAAAACGACGGAAGGTCAATTCGTAGCGTTTTTTTTAACCCCTCACATGCGGACATGCCTGTACAAAACCTTATTAAATATATCTCACTTTTTACCCGACTGCCAAAGAAGGAGGGTAATGTTTTTCGAGTGTATGTAAGTATGTATGTATGTCTTTTCCTTTGTGACCACCTGTAGCCTAAACGGCTTGATGGGTTTTGATGTATGAGGTATCGTTAGATTTGTCTTGATTACGGGAGTGTCATAGGATACATTTTATCCTAAAAGTCCCACGGGATAAAGACATAATAATATTTTTTCTAAATTTCCCTTTAAAAAAATATGTATGCGGTATCATTAGATTCATTTCAATCACGGAGTAATTAATATAGCTCTTTTTTTAGTGTGCAGTCGGGTATTTTGTTTTTTTAATAATAATTAACTTGTTAATATAAACTCTTATACAGAATGAACATATAAGCAGGCACTCAACTGCTGGGTATAGCGTGAATATGAAATTTACACCGATAGTAATTCAATACAATATCTCAGCGCCGGCACGCTCTCCACCATTGATTAATTACGTCAAGTTCTTCGCTGATGTAATTTATTGGCCACTTATACTGATATGAGGTTATTTACCTATTCCAATAAACTTCAAGACACACTGTATATATATATTTTTGAAGTGAAACTTCTGTAGGCGCGTTGAGAGTAAAATTTTCAGGTCGCGTCATGGCAATACCGTCACGACATGAAGTAAGACCACGATTTTAGTATCTTTGAATCTTGCCAAAGAAGTTTCACTTCTGCCACGTGTTCTCGGCACACACGCTCTTTTTTAATAACAGACGTCAAGAAAGAATAAGGTTCCATGTTCGAGGGCACCTTTTTTACACCAATTTCTGTAATTAATTGTAAGGGTTGGTTTGTCTTTTCAGTTTTTTCTAATTAAAACACGCGAATGCATACCTTTAGATAATTACTCCTTTAATGTCATGTTGGTTTAATTAAGTTCGCAGTAAGCGTGACCTGTGACCTAAATAGTTTTGTTTTCGGAATTTTTATTACTCTAGAATGACATGCATTGTAGTTTATATTCATTAATTTAATAACAGATATTATTCCACGTACCTATAGTTTTAAAGGCAGTTACAATTTAAATAATTTCAAACAATTCCTGTTTTACATGATTTACGTAGTTATTCCCACTTTGGTCTAGTATCTAATCTGTGCAGCTGTGCTTTGGTGACTGACACACAGATTAGATACTTTTGGGCCTGGGCTTTACTTATTTTTCAGAAAATACTTTTGTTTTATTTGGTACTAACACTGTACACTATACTATATTGTGAGTTTATAATAAACTAGCGACCCGCCCCGGCTTCGCACGGGTGCAATGGCGGCCGGTACCGCCGCAAACGCTACGTCCCGCAATTTTTAAATCTGTAATATCTTCGAAAATATTCACTTAAATCATACGGTGTAAAGGGCCATATAGATCTATATTAAATGAACAATGTATTCAAGGTATTTAATTGGTTAAGGATTAATGCTGTATTGGTTAATATCGCTTCGAAAATTAGCCATTATTTGTCGTAAAAAGTAAATGACAAAAAAAAGTTATTGTGGGTTATCAATAAGAGATAGACATATACCATCACGGACTTTTCTGTAGACCTTTTCAATGTGTACAATACTTAGTACATTATTTTGATAAAACTCGTAGGGTTCACCCTGCGTTTGCAATGTAAGCGGAAAAAATGTAATTATTTACGACATCACATTAGAAACCTCAAAAATAACAGTACTTCTCCACTATTTATTAGATGTTATTATACATATAAACCTTCCTCTTGAATCACTCTATCTATTAAAAAAACCGCATCAAAATCCGTTGCGTAGTTTCAAAGATTTAAGCGTACAAAGGGACATAGGGACATAGGGACATAGGGACAGCGAAAGCGACTTTGTTTTATACTATGTAGTGATGATAAATTTTAAGCTTATATGATTAAGGTTTTGCTATGAACTCGTTTTCAAGAGAGCTAATTAAATCAAGTATCAATCAACACTTAAGGCTTTTACATGCGCTAATAACCTTGAGGATACTTGACGGATCTCAAACCTCTCCCCCTGCACCTTCTTTTTTCCTCGCATTTTGTATTTAAAAAGATACTAATCAGTGAAACAAAAAATCCTCGTCAGGGACTGTTGTGTAACTGATAATTTATTAAACATAAAATTTTCAGAGCTCTGAGTCAGCAGGTTACGAAGTTTATAGAGTATTTGCGGAAAAATCGATGACCACGGCACATTTTTTTTCTAGAAATCTATTAACTTTGGAAAAAAGTCCTCGCGAGCAATTAAAGATCAAAGACCATCCTATTTTATATATTTTTTTCGGTATTGTGCTTTATGTTGTACCAGACTTTATAGAGGTTGAACATAGTCGAAATTGCCGGGTAACGCCTTAAGAGTCGAGTGTAAAAAAAGAGTGTGAACGAAAAAAGTACATATCGTAAAAATAAAGGATAGAGATTTCATTTTACACTATAATTATTATAAACCATGTTTATAACTATATGGCTGTGCCTCTTTTTTTTGTTGTTTATGGTCACATACAATAATTAGTAAAAAAAAATATTGGTATTTTACAAGGAGGTCCAAAAGATCCAAGATATTGGAAACTGCAAGTGTAAACGAAATAACTGTGTTTCAATAGACTGAACCTCACACTTTAAACCCGTTAGGTATTGTTTCACTTTTAATACGTTTATACTTAGTTTTTTCCTAATTATCTATAACTTATATCTGGAAAACTATTTAAGAACAGCAAATTGCATGCAATAGTAATTAGCCATAAATTTTATAGCTTCTGCAATTTTAAACGGGTAAAAAACAGCACATAAACTACCCATTTCCCAGTCTATGCTCAGTTGTTACGCGTTTTTGTATCTGTAAAGTAAAATATCTCGTGTTAAGTTAATTTGATCAAATTTTTATGGTTTTTTGATTAAATATCTTCAGTATGTCTGAAGCGAACTAATTGTATCTTGTATATTTACAATAGCATAGCGGCAATTAACAAGGAAAATTTATTTGTTACGTTTTATTGCCCGCTTTTTGCCGCTAATAGTGTAACGGTAAAATTCTTACCGCTTATTGTAATAAAGACAATCGAAGTTGCAGATGAATGATAAAATTTTATAGTGATCGAGTGTAATTAAATAAAATGATCTATGAATGGAAATGGTGCTCTACTTTTAGGTTTTAAATATAAATTTTTTGTTCTGACAAGTGGAGACTGGAGTGTCCACTTAACTTCAAAACATAGGTAATAAGGTAATTTTGAAAGTAAACAGGAAAGTGAGAAAAACAGTAATTACATAGACATATAATTGTATTAACACGGTGGTCACCCATCGTGAATCTGCGAAGCGTTGCCAAAAGTCTGCCAAAGAGCCCCAAGCATTGAAAATTAAATAACGCTATCAGCAGTGCTATTCTGTAAGGTTATTATAAAAACTCGAACGCGGAATCCGCGGTGAGTTTTCGATTTCGTATTCTGTAAAACTCGACAGTACTAGTGGCGCCACATCGTCGAGAGCGGCGACGAGGCGAACTGTGCTAAGTGAGTACTTTTGACGTTTATAGTATGAATTCGGCATTCTGTAAGGTAATTTTACAACTCGAACGTCGAGTTCGAGTGTTTACAAATACGAATTCACCTGTCAGCAATTCACTCGCCTATTAGTTGCCGAGTTCGTGAGTGAGTTAGCGGTTGTGGAACAAATTTGATACAAATTTTATATATTTTTTTATTAAAATGACGCGTTATTTTATATTAAGTGCTATAATACGAGAAGCTAATGCTGTGGATATAATAGAAAGTCGCCGGCAAAGTACCAGCATTCGGGAAATGCAAATTATTAATCGAAATAAAAATTTTGTTGAATGCTACCGTTTATCGGAAGAACTAGTTTCTCAAGTGATGGAAGACATTACAGTTTTATACTCTACTTGGGCACGGGAGGGATGAGACGACCTTTCCGAGGAGCTACAATGTTTAAGATTTTAAGTTAAATATTTCAAATTTCAATAAGCTTGTTGTATATGATAATATTTTAGTTAAATACAAGAATCACATTACTCACCTCATAGTTGTTATTTTTGCAGTTTTCTCCTTTAAATAATTTATGCAACACGTTTAACACCAATTACACAACAACTTAATAAAGCCAAACTCAAACATTAACTAAAACTCCAACAAAACTTTTAGAAAGAATGCAACACGAAACACTTTAAAATTAGGTACAAAAAACCACTTGAGAAATAAACAAACTTCAAACGAACCACAGACAATCGTCCTTTTTTTCAGTGACGCTAGAATTATTTTGATTTTAAAGAATTTATCAGTGTAAAATTGCAATTTTAGTTTAATTCCACCCACGGTACAATACTAAAGTGTTATTATATCTTCAAAATGTGTTAAATTGCCGCATTTTAAAGATAATAACAATGTCGATAAATTCAAATCTATAAGATCCCTTCACTCGGCAAGTGAGTTTCGAAGTGAGACTCACTTCGCTTCGCCTCTGCCGAGCGGATGTTTACAGAATGCGAAACCAAAAACACGAACGTTCGAAAGTGAAGTGAGTCGACTCACTCAGGTGAGATGCGAGTTCGGGCGCGTTTTTTACAGAATAGCCTAGCAGATGATTGAAATCTCGTCCCATTTTCTCAATATAGAGCCTGGCTGCGGCTCGCTACTTGTTAGGACGTGTGGATGTTTTCACACATCCATTGTTGTAATAACAATGAACAATGCGTAACCTGCTTCAGCCATCGTACCATTATGTTCCCTTCGTTGTTTAATATTTTATTCTCTTTATATTCTTAAGCCCTTAAAGTGTCCATAACGACCTACGTGACGCCAAACGTAATTACGCATTTTTCGTCAGAGACTCTGACTCAGAGTATATATTCATTGTTGTAGCTTCAACAGTAGTTTGACGAAATATTGTCCATAATAAATCACCACCGTTTTTAAAAATTAAACATAGTTTCCATCTTCAAAAGTTTATTCACCTTTCAGTATCTTACATTCAGCTCAATCCTCACCAAAAAGATGAGTAAAATAGTTGCAACAAAGCCGAAATCATCCCATTTCTGACACCTCAATACGTTTTGTTCCATTACAGCAGAAAGCATTTTCCACTTGGTACTTGCGAAAAGTCCCCTTTGCTCTTGAGGCAAGAGCAATAAACAACCTCTTGTATATGTTTCACTTGCTCAGTGATAGGAATTAGCGCGGCTGGCTGGCTACCTTACTTTTAACCCCTTACAAGGGCGCTTTCAGAAGCGTAGCCAAAAGTCTGCCGAATCACAATGGGAATGCATTTTTTTATGGAAAGCTGTTGTATTCGTGTACTCTGTGATTTTGATTGTTTATTGAAAAACGCGTCGAGAAAAACTTTTTGACAAAGGTATGGACACCGATAAAATACCAATAAAGGTAATTTATAGATATAACTTTTTTCAATACCTACCTACGTCCATGTTATGGAAACATTGAAAACATCTTTATAAACTTGTATAAGTAGAAATTATGATACAGTACTTAGTTTAGATTCGATACACGTTCAATTCAAAAAGAGCATAAAATTCCTAATTTCTTACAAACTTCTTCTATGAACTAAAATGTGTTCTATAAGGACTCTTTACGTCTTTTGGCGCATTGCACTAGTAAAGATGCTCCACAATTGCCTAAACAATCAACCATGTGCGGGATCAGGTCAACACCCTCACCACGTGTTCCTAAATTTATTGCCCACAATTTGGCCGGAGCAATTATTTTTACTCAACACAGGATGCTGGGATCGTTTCGCGTTTTATGATTAGTTTTAATTATGACCTACTTGTTTAAGCTGGTTTATAAGTCTATAGTATATCCATGGAATTAGTGGACAGTATTGCACGCCTCATAAGCGAAGCGTTGAGGTGGGTACTACTGTCACTTCGCGCAAAACATCTGATTTTTCAAACTTAAAATGTCTTTATGTATTTGAATAATACTATCATATTTCACTGAGATTTTAAATACAAAAGTTGGTCATGTCAATATATTTTTATTACGCAAAGATATCTAAATGTATCTAAATATTATTGATTGAGATGCAAACGGAACAAATCCAAGAGCTGAATGAATCCAATACAAGGAATAACGATCAACATAATGATTATATTTAGCGGGTTACAAACCAGACCAACAATTATATTTCACCCAACCCTTTGATGACTATAATTACCCTCACCATTTAACGATGGAGGGCTATTAAGTTGTGTGGTTAGTCGATTAGTTGACTCACCCAATAGATTACTTTTCTCAAACAAAAACATTTTCTCGGATACCAAATAACGCTTTTACTTTTACAAGATACACTAAAAGATAAATATGTTGTGTAGGTTTAAGAATAAATTACACGAAATGCGCTAGAAGATAAAGTTTGAAAAAAAAAAAATGCCTAGGTTCGATACGTATTTAGCATGTATTTTATAGCATTAAATTTATATTTAAATTTTTTATAATTATGAGAAATTTTTAAAGATTAGAAAAAGTGCCACGAGGCGTGTTCGAATTCCGCCTCGTGATTAATTTTTCATCTTAAGGCTTATACATGCGCTAATAACCTTGACCATACTTGACGGATCTCAAATCTCTCCCGCTGCACCTTCTTTTTTCCTCGCATTTTGTATTTAAAAAGATACCAATCAGTGAAACAAAAAATCCTCGTCAGGGACTGTTGTGTAACTGATAATTTATTAAACATAAAATTTTCAGAGCTCTAAGTCAGCAGGTTACGAAGTTTATAGAGTATTTGCGGAAAAATCGATGACCACGGCACATTTTTTTTCTAGAAATCTATTAACTTTGGAAAAAAGTCCTCGCGAGCAATTAAAGATCAAAGACCATCCTATTTTATATATTTTTTTCGGTATTGTGCTTTATGTTGTACCAGACTTTATAGAGGTTGAACATAGTCGAAATTGCCGGGTAACGCCTTAAAGTCTAATGACCAGGTTTAGTAGCAATACTTTTGAAGTTATGTTTCAAAATTAGCGCATTGCGCTAACCTGAAATTGGCTCGCAGACCTGCAGTGGAGTCGCGGTTATATCGATACTAAGTGCACTACTTTTCATGAACTCAATAACCCCTGGAAGTCGGCAAGATGAAACGGTATGAAGTAAACATTTTCGTTCTGTTATTTTTAATCTTCTAGAAAGTGTATGCTTGTACAATGTTAATTTAGTACAAAGGATGTGAAGCCAAATTAAATAAACACACTTTATTCCTATAAGACCACTTAACTATACTGTTTGTAATTGTAACGAAACCGAAAACATAACTCAAAGGGGATGAAAAGGGAGATAGAAATTTGTGTGCAATGAAGGTATGTCACTTAATAAAGTGAGGTGTTTAGTTCGAAGCTGCGGGCGGTTAGCTAGTTAATATAAATTAGGAAATGTTTCATTCTTTCTTTGATTAAATAACGTGAAAGTAAAAGGGACTTACCTTGTTGGAGTCACCAATGTAGGGTCTTGTTATGTGCGGGTGTAATAAAAGATGAATAACTACGCAAAGGTTATATTTCGTTAACTACATATATTTATTCGTATGTAATTAATATTCGACCTAATGCGACCCACCCGCGTCCCGACAAGCCCGTGACTGTCTATGCATAACGCACAAACTGTTTATATACGAGTTACCGTGTGAACCGATGGTGTGAACTTTCTTAGTAGGTACTACACTTGAAATTCGGTAACTCGTAAATTGGCTTGTCGTCGCTACATCATTCCCCCCTTAAAATAAAAAGGGTATACAAGTAAAAAATCTTACAATAAAATTAAACAATAAACAGATGGGTGTATATAAAATGTCGCTGTATAAGGTTACAAAATGTTTACAATATAAAGTATAAAAAATGTTCACAATATAAATCAATCAATACGTATCGTATACAAGTGGTTAACAGTTAACGCCTAATTTCGTTAAACTATTTATGTTATTACAAAAACTTGCGTTGGTTCTTCTAAGTGGCGTGCGATAATTGTTACACGTCATCTAACACTTAGTAACATTAACATTTCAAATCTCAATACGTTCTTTACACTTGTATCGTTTAATATTACAAAGGCTATTACTATACATTCATAAGCCATAAATCAAAAGTAGGTACTTAAATTTCTAAGTAGTAAACATTTCAATCAAAACTCAACACAAACATAAATTTGAAATACCATACTTAAAACGTTAAACAATGAACTCGTTTCAAAATTACTTAAGTTCTATTATTTATTAAATACGATGTGTTGATTACTTAGTATTTATTATACATTTCTATGAAGTCTTATGCATACTTATAATCATCGTAATTCTAATAAATATAATCGGTTATTTTTCGACACTGGTAAAATTAAAACAGCACCACGCACAAGGTTGAAGATAGTACAATCTGGCGTTATGCTTAAAGCAGTAATGAAAAAACATAACCAATTTGGTTTTCTCTGTTTTGAGCTTCCTGCACGATTGTGACTTTGCGATGCGGAACGATGCGTGCTATTTCCATACCTTCGACTGCTAAACGATTTGCCTCTCGAGCCTGCACATTCCAGCTGGTTTATCCGCTGCTTTAGTTGTGCTAACTGCTCGAGGTTTAACGGTACCGACGAAACTGCTCTAACTGGAACTGCCGGATTCATTTTTAATTGTTAACAAACGATATCTATGCAATTCACTATAATAATGTTCACTTTTCGTCGGGAGTCACCAATGTAGGGGCTTATTATGTGCGGGTGTAATAAAAGATGAATAACTACGCAAAGGTTATATTTCGTTAACTACATATATTTATTCGTATGTAATTAATATTCGACCTAATGCGACCCACCCGCGTCCCGACAAGCCCGTGACTGTCTATGCATAACGCACAAACTGTTTATATACGAGTTACCGTGTGAACCGATGGTGTGAACTTTCTTAGTAGGTACTACACTTGAAATTCGGTAACTCGTAAATTGGCTTGTCGTCGCTACAACCTAATTATATTATACACCAACAAAATATGTCCAAGCAATAAGCATATATTAATATTCGCAAACTATATTACATTGTATGAAAGCCCGGTAAATTGGATGATGAGAGTACATGAAAATATGTAATACCTCCATGAAGAAAAAGAGAAAAGGCCTGAAGATCTTAATTAACGTTTCACACGAGCCAATAATAACTGAAATAATTATGACGTGTCAATGAGTTCTTGGCTTGAATAAACCATTGTTGTATGTTTGTTTACCACTTACAGTAATGTGTGAAGATTGTTTCTTACAGTTAGATGTTTTGGATTGGTTTGTAGTTAACATGTACTCGTTAGTTACTATTGTATTTTAATAGCGGTTACTAGTGACATTGTTGTGATAGTGTCCGTCATGTGTGTGTAAAATTTTATCAGAATAGGTTTAGTGGTTTAAGAGTAGTTGTCAGTAATGTAGAAACAAATATGGAAACTTGCATGTTAGTTGTCAGTCAGTGTAATTCATAGAGAATTAATTGTATTTAAAATAAATTATTATTTATTTCAAAAATAATTGAAACCATGCATGAAACCTCATCAAGCAGCTATCACAACACGATTGAATAGCGAGTCGTGACGTCGTAGCGCCCCTACCGAAAAAGCTCATTGCATTAAATTACTTGCAAAAAATTCATAGGTATTCCCTAAATCATTGCTACCAAATAAAGGGTCTACATAGGTAATCCCTAAATCCTGACTACCATATAATTGGCAAAGCAATATAATCATTACAACGGGCGCACGATGCGCGCGCGCCGCTGATAACAGCTGACCGGTCGTCTCTCGTCCGGTTGGTAATGAGGTTTGAGTCGAATATTAACGGAATCATTTGAAAATACATAGTGGTCCTTGAGGAATTATTTTGACAAATTTGTTCCTTTAGGTAAAAATAAAAATATGAATTATACACGACATATTATAATTTAGGTATTCACCGAGGTTCTGACTTGTGTAACAAGATGGAATTTAAATTATATTTTTAAGATTTTGAAATCACTTCTAATCAGAGATGGTATTGTGGTGGATGGTCTATATTGAGAATGTCTAGAAGTAGGTACCTAATTGTGCGAAAAAGGTATCTCTGAATCGTCTCTGAATTCGTATAATGCGTTTTCAGGATTGTGTATAATTTTGCTAGCTTATCAAGACATCACTAAGTAGGCGGGGCCTGTCCATGAAGTACAATATTATTTGTATGACATTTTAACCTAAACAATACAAACCTTCATAGGCGTGAAGCTGTCAAAAAGCAAATAATATAATGGACTAACAAATACTAGGCAATCAAACCTGCTTCTATGATAATCAAGTTTATACCTGAAAGTCTTTTTATGGCAAATCGATTGCAGATAAATATAAATATCCACGTCAAAGGCGAAGGTCAATAAATAGCCCTTATCCATTCGATATATGTATTTGATTGATGACGTGACTTTTCACATATGGCTGAATCCTGCGGAAATTTCTAGAAGTGACGTTAAGTCCGCATTTTTATAGACCTCTTTGAATACGTTATAAATACTTGTATGTAAAGTACCTACAGTAGAACTCCAATTATCCGAACTTCGACTATCCGAATCGCCGATTATCCGAATCACAAAAAAATTGTCAAAAACGGTTGAAGACCGCAAAAAAGCTTACATTGACGGAGATGTTTTAAAAACAATGATTTTTATTTCTAAACTTGTACATAAGTACACTTTATTTATATTTAAGACATGTGAAAATTTCATGTTTCTTTCATTTAATTCAATAAAAAAATAGTGCAATATCAAAACGTAGCTTTTATTCTCTCCAATGGCAATTTTTTTTTTTTAAATCCGATTATCCGAATATTTGATTATCCGAATGGGTCCCGGTCCCCATTAATTCGGATAATTGGAGTTCTACTGTAGTTAGAATATACGAGGGCGATTCAATAAATACTTAGCCTACAAAAAGTATACGAAAATTTTGGAAAAGTGGCAATTTATTTTTCAACATAGTCTCCTTTTAGTTCGATACACTTAGCCCAGCGATGCTCCAACTTTTTTAACCTGTCCGAAAAATAGGTTTTCTCAAACTCTGCAAAATAGGCCTCCGTGGCAGCGATATCCTCCTCGTTTGATCCATATCTATTCCCGGCGAGGGATTTTTTCAGATTAGGAAACAGAAAGAAGTCACCAGGGGCCAAATCTGGAGAATACGGTGGATGAGGCAGCAATTCGTAGCGTAATTCGACCAATTTGGCCATGGCAACGGCAGACGTGTGAACCGGTGCGTTGTCGTGGTGATACAGCACCTTTTTCTTAGCCAGATGGGGTCGTTTTTTCTTTAATTCGGCGTCGAATCGGCCCAATAAATCGGCATAGTAAAGCCCTGTAATTGGTCTACCCTTCTCGAGGTAATCGATGTAGACAACTCCTTGTGAATCCCAGAAAACGGTGGCCATAACTTTTCCGGCCGATTTTACAGTTTTCGCCTTCTTTGGAGCACTTTCCCCGGTCTGGATCCATTGTTTTGATTGCTCCTTGGTCTCTGGTGTGTACCAGTGAATCCAAGTTTCATCGACGGTCACAAAACGACGCAAAAACTCCCCTGGATTCCGCTTAAACAGCGCCAAACACGTCTCCGATGTGGACTCACAGTTGCGCTTGTTTTCCGGTGTGAGTAAATGCGGCACCCATCGCGCCGACAGCTTTCTCATGCCGAGTTCCTCGTGAAGAATATGATGCACTGTTCCTTCTGAAATGCCTACAGTCTCAGCTAGCTCCCGAACCTTCAATCGGCGATCTGTCAATACGAGATCATGGATTTTTTTAATGTTTTCCTCCGTAGCAGCTGTTTTTGGTGCACCTGGACGCGGTTCATCAAAAACCGACGTACGGCCACGTGCAAACTCGTTGAACCAATTCTTGACGGTGGCTATCGATGGAGAAGAGTCACCGTACACAGCATCCAAGCGGTCTTTGATTTTGATGCGCTCTTTCCCGTCCATAAATAGGAATCGAATCACCGAACGATATTGCTCTTTTTCCATTTTTGTAAAACCGATCGACACGTTCGCTTCCATAGGTTGTCAAATTAAAGGATTGGAATGAAAATTAAAAAAAATAATTAAAAAAGAATGAGCTACACTGTGGTAAACCTATTTTGAAACAATAGCGCCCTCTGGCGATGAGACTAGGTACTTATTGAATGCACCAGGTACATATAAAAATTATGAAACTAAGTTATTTTCGCCTACTGATTGATAAGTTGAACATGGGGTTGATAAGTTTCGATTATAACTGTTTATGTAGTTGATTGTTTAGCATAAAGAGCTTAGGAATAGAACCTGCCCTAGGTTTTGAATTCTTTGTTTATGGATAGATGAAAAACGTTAATTTAAATGAATGTGTTAAATAAGTTATTTTAATGATACTCTCTCAAATACTTAATGAGAGAACATGTTTAATACTTTTGCATAAAAGAGTCTATGAAAACTTAAATTTTTCAACGTTCAAATATTATGTTTACGTCATCACAAGTGAACAAAAAAAAGCGAGTGAAAAAAAAATATCAAAACACAGATCCGTCAAACTCAAAGGTGCATTCGTTGCAAATTGCGACTCCGGTGCGCGCAAAAAATAAATCTGCGACAGCTGCCATCAAAACTTACTGCATTTGTATCGATAACGTTTTATTTTTGAACGTCCGTCGGCTAAGTTTAAATCGGTTTCCATTCTAGTTTCGGCCCATCTATAAAATTTACACTCATGTATGTTATGGAGGAAAGATTTTTTTTTAATTTATTTGTGTTTTTTATACAGTACATATTTGTACTCATTAATTATTAAATAATGGTAATAAATATTAAAATTATGTATTTGGACGATTTAAAAGTACTTCTAAAGAAAGTCTAGTTGAATGTATAAGTGTTTGAATTTGATTTGAATTACCTACTGCTACAAATAAAAATAAGTGTATTCATACTGATGTACTTAATATGTATATGAATTGAATTTATATTTTTGGTTTTATGGCATTCAAATGCTTTATAAATATAAATTTATAAAGAATAGAAAAAATTCGAACAACAATTCAACAAAAAAGGTCGTGTTCCATCGTTACAATATTGTATTCACTGAAAAGTGCTTCATATTGGTTGAAATGGTTGTTAATCATCTCAATAGATGGCGCGCGGTGTGTCCCTTCAGACACATAAAACTGAAAGAATAGAATAAATTCGATCACTCGGGCGGGTCACGAGTGGCTGAGTTGGTGAGGCATCCGCCCCGGAATGGCGCGAAGGATGCGGGTTCGAGTCCCGCCTCGTGATCGAATTTTTTCTATTCTTTATAAATTTATATGTATATGAATTATTTAGATTTTTAGTTTCTTTTTCTGTTTAACCCGGCTGAAGCCTGTGCAGATATTATAAGTCATTAAAAGAATAATTCACTTCCGTTTTATTAAGATAAACGTTTATTACGAAAGAATAAGTGATGTTATGAAATAAAATAATAATAAAATAAACATTAAAACGTTAAATAACGCGTAATAATATGAGTCTCTGTGATTATCATATTTAAGCGCTTTCACATTAGATGGTTACTAATTGTTTAAATAAGTTACGTTTTGGTTAATAATAAATAGGTTATTTAATGTTGGACGTAGGTACTTACACTGAACAAAATCGAAACATGTTCCATGGGTGCAATGAACTACTAATATATAATATATAATACGACCCCTCTGGTGTAATTAGATTGTTAACGAATTTTAGTAATTCGCCTTGCCTTCGCTGAACTTGAAATTACTGCCTTAGGTAACTGTTAAGGTGAAAAATATTTTATATTGTACTGAACCAAAATACGAAATGTTTTTGAATGGTGTCGTAACAAACATACCAGTAGAGTAGTATTCTTAAAAGCATTCGGTAAAGGCAAAAATCTCAAAAATCATAAATAATAATTAACACTAGGTAAGTGTTATTTATGCTCAACATAACACTAAAAAAGAAATAACACAACATCACTCATAACAATTATTATTTTTAGTTTATTAGCTGTTGTAATAAATAAAATTAATGGTCACCATCAATCTCTAGTTCTCCAATTCTCTACTTCAAAAGAAAATCAGTAGTTATATTAAATTTACAATATAAACAAACGACAATCACTATAATTTCTTCCACGGTTTTTATTTTTACAACTCCATAAATTTACTGTCCATTTGGGACAGTTCTATAAGGAGAAAGGGAGATAGAAAATAGATTTGTTCAACCAAAAAAATGGGACAAAAAAACCGTGACTCGTGCACACCTGTTCTGTAGGTACGTGGTCCCAAACATCTGCTTTTAGCTGATAAAATAAATTATGGTAATGATTACTTTGCTGAGGCCTCGTTAAGTGCATTAAAACGAGATTTTTAAACATTTAAAATTTAAATAAAAAATTGATCACACAGACTCTACACTCATGTCTTGTGATAAACATCGACCAAATTATACATTTTAAATCGAAGATAAATTTCGTAATTTTTGGTAACATTTCTTGAAATAAACAAATCTTACTCATTAGATACGATAATCTGATACATGTACATATTTTGTAACTTTTAATTAGCTAGGTACAGCATGTTTGTTAACTATTTAGCTGAGGTACATTTTCGTCACAAGTGTTTCCTAGTTCCTATACCTTTTCACTATTTGATCTCTTTGTTTCTTATTGTTATTATTATACTTAGTAACATATAAAAAATATGATTGTCGATTGTGTACTCCAATAAATCATTTTTAGGGTTCCGTACCTCAAAAGGAAAAAACGGAACCCTTATAGGATCACTTTGTTGTCCGTCTGTCCGTCCGTCCGTCCGTCCGTCCGTCCGTCCGTCTGTCAAGACCCTTTTTCTCAGGAACGCGTGGAGGTATGAAGCTGAAATTTATATCAATTACTCAGGTCTACTGTCCCTTGAAGCTGTGAAAAAATCAAATTTGTAAGCCAACGCAATCAAAAGATACAGCCGTTTATGCCGCAAATTTTCGACACTTGCAAGGGAATCAAAACCTACACTCTACAGGGTGCTTCCCGTGAACTCAGAATCTTGAAATTTGGTACGAAGCAACGTCTTATAGCATAGATAAAGGAAAAATTACGAAAACCATAAATTTTTAGTTACATCACATAATATATATATTTTTTTATAATTTTAAACTTACTACCCATTTCCTCATAAACGCGTAGAGGTATTAAATTGAAATTCATACCAAATACTCAGGTCTATAATACCTTTAAGCTGTAACAAAATCAAACTTCTATGTCAACGCAATCAAAAAAAACAGCAATTTAAGCTGCATATTTTGAAACTCGCAAGTACTCGCAAGGGAATCAAAACCTAAAGGGTACTTCCAGTCGACCTAGAATCTTGAAATTTGGCATGAAGCAACGTTTTATAGCACACATAAAGGAAAAATTCCGAAAACCTTAAATTTTTAGTTATATTACAAAATATATATTTATTTTTTAATAAATATAAACTTATTACTTTTTTCCTCATGAACGCGTAGAGCTATCAGGTTGAAATTCATATCAAATACTTAGATCTAATTGCCTTTAACCCGTGAAAAACAAATTGCAGGTTTGTACGGAACCCTCGGTGCGCGAGTCCGACTCGCACTTGGCCGGTTTTTTTGTGTTTGTTAAATACTCATTAATTACCATCGACTATCTTTATAGCAATAAGGAAACCGGAACACAATAACTAGTCCACTTATAATATAGAATTGTACTACCGTATGTTACTAACATGTAATTTGTGTTCAATAAGGAAGAATAGTACCATAATGATGTAATTTATGCAATTATTATACATAATATAGTTATTTTCTGCACAATTATTGTTTCTTACTTCATGTTAGTTCAATTATAATAATTGAAGTCCAACTTAGTGCTTAAATTTCTTTAATATTATTGAAATGTGTTTCTGTTTATGGATGGTTGTTATTTTTAACCGACTTCAAAAAAAGGAGGAGGTTCTCAATTCGACAGTATTTTTTTTTTGTATATTTGTTACGCGATTACTCCGGCAATTATAAACCGATTTGAATAATTCTTTTTTTATTTGGTAGGTCATACGTCAGAGGTGGTCCCATTGTCACCAGGTCAGGATCTGATGATGGGATCCTGGGGAAATCGAGGCAAACCCTCAAATTTTGTAGGCATATACACTGTTTATCAGAAATTATCTTAATCTATGTAGATTTTTGCATCTAATGGTCACCATCTGATGTTGCTGAGCTGATGATGAAGCTGATGATGAATGGTTTAGGAGTATGGGATCTCTGTAACAAAATTATGTAATACCATCGAATTTGAATGTGTTTGAGTCTAATTAATAAGTACTCCGATCCTATGTGGTATTCAGGGTCTGATGATGGAGACGGTAAATAGCCATGGGAACTCTGTAATAAAATAAAGCAATTCCGCCGTGTTTGTGCTCATTTGATTCGTCTCGACTAGGAGCTTCATGCTAGTCGATTTTTAACCAACATCAAAAAAGGAGGGTTTTTGATTCGACAGTATGTTTTCTTTTTGTATGTTTGATCATATAGATTGTTCGAAAACATTCCTGCGGTTGCGACTAGCTTGTCGCATAGCATCTAATCGAGCCGATCTGGATTCGATAGATTCATTTGACAAACGCTCGTGAATCAAACCAAGGCGATGAGAACGTTGCTCTTCGCTTTCGTTTGATAAACGCTCGTGAATCAAACTGAGTCGTTGAGCATGACTTTTTGGACTTTCATTAAGCCTTGATAAGTTTGAGTATGCGAAAGTCTATACGCCCGCTGCTCATCACTCTCATTTGCAATTTTTATTGCAAATCTTTCCCTACTCTTCTTTAGACGATCTTCCCTCTCGTCCCTACTTTCTTCCAAACGACGCTTTCTCATTTGAGAAGCGCGTTTAGTAGGCCTATCCATATTATATACAAACAAAATACACTAACTTTCCACTTAAAAATTAAAAATAAAGTTAATTTTTAGAAAAAAAACAAAAACCGACTTCAAGACTATACGTACAAATTTAAACTGAAAAGTAGAAAATAATATTAAATAATAATAATGATATTAATTTTTTATTTTAATTACTTTAAACATTCAACGAAAAGGTTTCCTAAGTTATTTTTGAAGTCGGTGCCAACCAAAACAAAAAAAAGACGTGTGGCACTCGGGGACTGCCGCGGTAAAGCTATTGCATGCTATGCCTTCATGCCACACCTCCACGCCCGTCGGAGGGGGGAGCGTGAGGTTTTTTCGTTACGGAATTTCTGGATTCGGTCCCCGCGCTCAAGGCCCGCGATAGAAGCTATGCAATAGCATAAATATCCTTAATAAAAAAATAACCTAATAATTAATTACACTATTTATTATATTAATTACCTTAACTTTTACTAGAGAACAGAAAATCGCACGTAAGCTTACTTATAAATTGCAAAGAAGCGCATCAAAATTTTTATGCATAGAGACACAACCGTCAACGACGTCTGCCCCATAGACTATATACTTATTACAGTCTGCCCTCACCATACTTGCTCTGTGGCCCTCACGCGCAGCCGCGTCGCGCCGCCGTACATTCCATTTGTTGCTGCCTTTGCAACAATAAAACTGTTCTTGGGCGGCACCGACTTCAAAAATAACTTAGGAAACCTTTTCGTTGAATGTTTAAAGTAATTAAAATAAAAAATTAATATCATTATTATTATTTAATATTATTTTCTACTTTTCAGTTTAAATTTGTACGTATAGTCTTGAAGTCGGTTTTTGTTTTTTTTCTAAAAATTAACTTTATAATATATTATTATTGAATTGAAATTTTATTCCTACATACAATCGGAACTAATTATTAAAAAAATTGAATTATTTCTACAGTGTTACTTGTATTATAATTATCTCGAAAGTAAAATACCTACGTAACTTCCTAGTATATTTATTTAATTTTCACATTTTAATAAGAAAACCCTATCCAAGCTAACTTTATCTAGAAGTTTGCCTATACGTTGCCTATACGTATTGATGATAAAACCACAATGACCCATCGCTTGTGTATTATATTCGCGAAAAACGTTAGAACTTAGAACCTTATCACTTAGCGTAATACAATGATTTTATTGATCATCAAGAATTATTATTATTAACAAAACTTATAATTTATGTATGTATGCTAATGTAGCCTGTGTGACAATTCTGATGATACAGCTTTCCGGCTTAAGGGCATGCCAATGAAGCATACATACATACACTCAAAATTATAGATGATCTTAGTCTAAAACCATAACCCTCCTTTCACAGTCGGGTAAAACTAAATTACGTAAAATATACATTGTTTACATGGACGTGACGCGCTTGTCCTTCCAAGAAATCGGCTAACGGAACTCGGAACGGCTTTTTCGTGTATTGCGCCTTGTATGGAACTATTGTTCCTGATGACGTGGTTCCGGTACTATAGGAACTAGTATTGTGTATGGTGTATGGTTAAGTGGTTAGGTTTCAATCGAAAAAAAAATTATAAGTTTTTTTTTATAGGTAGTCGTATATCCCAGGTCGAACTTATATTTAAAAAATATCAATAACCATTTAGACTAAAAAAGATAGTGAACCTGGTTTGATGTTGATAGAAATTTTTTACAGCCTTTCAGGCTTCAAAGGATACTTGCTAAAAGTGGTCAAAGTGAAAAGCAAGTTTCGTTTTGCATTTAACAATTTATAAGGATTGAGAAGACTCTCTAATTCTTCAAGGGCGCAAACTATTATCGATCAATTTAAATGGTTTTAGAGGCGAAACTGAACTAGAACTCCCAAATTTCAGAGATAATTGTTTAGTTTCAAATTCTCATTTATAGATCCTCGGAGTTTAATCGTCGTACCTAATAAAACTGTACTGAAACACGATTTAGTTAAATCACTATATTCAACTAAATTACCTAGTCACTACATAGTATAAAACAAAGTCGCTTTCTCTGTCCCTATGTCCCTTTGTATGCTTAAATCTTTAAAACTACGCAACGGATTTTGATGCGGTTTTTTTTAATAGATAAAGTGATTCAAGAGGAAGGTTTTAGTATTAGGTTTTAGACAAAGCGGGCGAAGCCGCGGGCGGTAAGCTAGTTATTATATATTTAACGAAATAATTAAATGTAATATTTATTTTTTATGTTGGTACGTAATAATAATATGCAAAACATTTAACGGTCTGTTTATTCTAGCCAATCTCACCTGACGCTTCCACATTTTAAACTCAGCATAAAGGCAAGTTTAAAACTATTGCTTTTTAACAAAAAATCCTCGTCATTTCTGTTGACAATAATATGTAGCTGGTAAAAACGTACGTTTAAATAACAATTGATATTTATGTAGCCTTTTTTAGAGGTTTTATATTATGGTACTTACAACTCGTAAAGCTGAAATTGACTAATTATTCAATTTACTAGCCAATATTCTCTTGGCATTGAGCCAAATCAGAGTTCTGTATTGTTCAAGATGCTTGTTCATTGATTTCTGAACTAAAGTAACTAAATAAATAACAATCTTTATTGTTTTAATCGAAGCTTAGTATATCACTGTGAAATATTTTATTCAAAAAAGAATAAACATTATACATAGTAGTGCAAACTTACATACGAACAATTAGGTTATTTTTCTTAATTTAAGAAAGAATTTTAATTTTAAATTTTTGGATAGATTCTCCCAATTATACCTACACTCGATGTTGGCGGAATCCTTTTATTGTAGAAATTATGATACGAAAAGACATAATAATACAACCTGACGCGACGTAGGTATGAAGCGAAATTATATTTTGCGCTCCAAAAAGCCACTAAGAATTAGGTAAACTCGAATTACTAGAATTAGGTTGTTAAAATTTAGCCGCATCTGGAGAATGGAACTAAAAGAAAAGTTTGTTCGAGTAAACCCACACGTTTTTTTAACATAATTGGTTGTAAATTTATTCCGCTAGAAGTAGGCACATGACTGATGTCTTAATTGTTTAATGACTGCTAAATAGAGGTGTTAAGTTATACAGCCTTAATAAGATTTATACCAAATGTATATGATTGTTTATTACTAAAATACCTACATAGTTCTCAATTTGTTTCATTACGTGTACATATTTCATGTTATTTATCGCATAATTTTACCGTCATATACCTAAACATATTTGGATAAAGCTTAATTCAATACAAACATTCTATTAGGCCATTATTCATTGACTATTGCTATGAAATCATATCAATTTTTTATATTATGACCTTCCTTTTATTTTTAATTTTATTTTTACTTTTATTTAACTATTGTTTGTATGAATTTTTAATCTAATTTAATTTTTAATCTGTATTATGTTTATGTATTAAATTTAAATCTGAATTTTAAATATTTACCATAACATAATCGCCGCTCTGTTTATAAAATTCTAATGTTAAACATTTCACGGTCCCGCAGGACAGGCATTGCCTAGTGCGGGAACCAATGATTTTATTTCCTGTATTTTAACGTTTTTCTTTAAGAAACTGTATTAAGCACTATGTAATGTATGTATTATGACTGATGTACGTGTCTTAAAGAATAAATAATTTTTTACTTTTACTTATTATAAACTAATAGAAAAAACGAAAGCTATATTTCATTCGTATTTCATGAGTAATGAGATTTTAATCACAAATTCAGCTCATTATGTCATACTCGTTAACAAGTTTTTAAGCCTAGAGCGATCTCGTCAGAATTATAATTATGAATTTTATATCTAAGAAATGACATCGTCTAGAATCTAGATTATTTTATCATGAAAGTAGCTGATTTCTTTTAGACTTTCATAATTCTCTTATAGGTAATCTAATTTATAAAACAATACTTTTGGTAAGACCAGAATCTAGATTAAGGTTCGTATTACAGGTAATATTTACGTATCAATGTGTCAACAAAAGCTTATCAATTTATCTCAAGAAAATTCTCAGATCCGTTCTGAGTCACACGTCATTAGGACAAATCTTAAAAAGCCTTGAATTCCGTGCCCGTGAGTCACACAGCTTTTCTTTTTATTTCGTAACCGGTTATGATTAACTTATTAGTCAAGGGACAGTTTATATTTTATCATTACTGTTATGTTAGTAATCGCTGATAAGCAGTAAGGGATACAATAAGACGAAATCGTAAGGTAAAAACCATATTGTATTTAACGAATTGTAAGTTAATATTTATTATCTTTTGTTTTTCAAATCGAAAGCGATTCATATAAAACAAGGATACCATGTATAAATTAATATGACTTATTTACCATAAACAATAAACATGTTTCCGACGAGATATTCGGAATTTGCAATTTAGTTGGTAGGCAGGTAATTAAAACACACCGTACAAAATTGAATGTATTTGTTATTGTAACATAACAGTATAAATTTTATCATAATAATTTCGTGCTATTTTTGCCTTTTTGAACATTATTTTAGAGAATGTGATGATTTAAGCAAGTACTTAAGTTGTAGGTACTTTTAAGTTCTTAGGGTAGGTAGTTGTCATGGGCCCTGGCAAAATAAAACCCTTATTATAAAGTGGTATACTTCACACATCGTTATAGGTTATAGAGCACGATTCTTATTCGCTAGCAGGTACAGTACTCCAAAATTAAAAATGCGCATGCAGATCTTCGCTAATTATCGTATTTCCAGAAACACCCGAATCACCCCGAATAATTGAATCGTAAGTGCCCTAAACAATGCACTTGCATCTTGCACCTTGTTCCAAAGATATAGGAGTCAATTCAGAGTCATACACAATCGAAAACAATTCAGGCGATAGGTGACGGTAGCCTGTCAGGCAAAAAATTCAAAAATCCGTCAGTCGTCTTTATATATTGGTGGTGACCGTACGTATTATCTCTGTATGGAATTGTATAGAGCTGCTGTCACATACCCTTCTTAGTTTTGTTTCAAAGTTGAATTTTCCGATAAAATGATTATTTACACAGGTAGCAGATAGCAGTGGGGAAAGTGAAAATTAATAAGAGCATAATGAAAGTTCTGATCATTCTACGATATCAGAAATAGAGATAATCCCTGATTCTGTAAATCCTTTGGACTGAGATTTTAATGATTAGATTTCTACAATTTAAATGTAAACCAGTGTTTGAAAATCATTTTTTTTTTATATAAACTTTGTCTTATTTTAACCTTCCATACATCCATCATTACGCCAGCTTCAGTAAGACACTTTAATAGTTCTAAGTATAGAAAAATCCGAGTAAATCAATACAACAAATATATATTCGCAATCGTGTGGCTTATCCTCGCTATTAACTTACATTGATGATTGAACTATCGAAACAAATTTCGTTACTTATCTCTTTTACCATAAAATCACAATAAAACTCATAATTCTAATAAACTATGCATGAAGAAAATACATTTAACCACTCTATATACATAATATCATCTTCGGAGGCTCGGGGAATGACAGTTGCCGAACAGTGACGAATTTTTCTATGCGCATTATCAGTTTGGGAGTACTGTACCTACCTATATCTCAACCCTTGTATTAGAGTCGACATAGGAGTTCTTATTTTTCCTTTCATGTCCTGTAAATTGCATAGTCGTTCAGAAACAATGCAGCACTCGAGAATCGAACGTGTGTTGTGAACGAATCGATATCGCTGATGTTGCATTTTGATTGTCGTTACTCGTTACTACATAGACTGTTTCTTCTAACTACGGTAGCTGTATATGCGTGTACATGCTTTTTGCGAAATATGCTTGTGGTCTTGTTCTTAGAATATGATATGGAATTTATTTTTGAAATTATAAAAGAAATGTAGATTTACTTACGTACTATTAAGGACCAATTACCTTCCTGCTTAGCTTTCAATTATTCACACAAAAAAACAAAATGTATTTTAATGGCGAATTATTATTTAAGTAAATTCTTAAATGAAAGAAGAGTAGGAAGGTAATACAATCAAAGCTTTGAATACAATTTAGCCTCAGTTTCATATTATGTATTACATATCTGGTACCTAAATAATTATAATTTACTATTATTTATTTCATCCTAAAAATATTAACATAGATGAATGGTTTTGCCAGTATAGTAAACCCCTTAATAAGGTACTGTAAAGTAATAAAATATCGTCGTCCCAGCTCAACCCCCGCAAATTCGCCCGGGCTCGTTGTACATACCCTATCGCAAAGCTACGGGCGGGTGCCTTCACGGTAGGGCATCCCTAGTTACGACTTTTAACACACAAAAACAACCAAATAATAATCCCACTCAACAAACATGCTAAGACGAACTTATTACAAGACTTTCATTCAAACTTACCCTCTTAAAAAAAATCGGTGATTGTATTGATCACAACATGTGTGTAAATACGAATCATGAAATAAAATCCAAACAAAAATCTTCTAGGCCACACATAAAAACAGTACAAACTGTAATAGATTTAAAATCAGTACTCTGACACACACTACATTTAAATTTCCAAAACACTAATTTTTGCAAGTAAGAATTTAATTAAAATTTAACTCAATATAACGTCCACTCCCTATAAAATACATCAAAAGACTGGTTTCCCCATAGATAATACTGTATATGTTTCCCTCTATAATCAGTGTTGCCAACAGATGTGGCCCTAATGTCGCCGTTTCTCGGGCATGAAGTAGCCTAAATCGCCGAATTTCAGTTGTAGTAACTAGTAGCCTAAAGTAGCCCAAACACCAAGAATATAATAAAATATAGTTTTTATCAATTTATTTATAATATGTTCATAACACACTGATAAATAGACATAAGCCATCTTTGAAACATGTTAATGAAATTAAAGTTAACATTTTAAGTAAAATAATAAAATAAACCTATCTAGAGACTCATATTTAAGCAGTATAATAGCGCAAATTCAGGGTATTCGGCCTGTTTATCGGCCGTATGACTGTTTACCTACTAGGTAGCATAAAAAAAGATTGTCCCTAGAGTAGCCTAATTGGCGACCAGTCGCCTTTTAGATTTTTTCGTCGCCGATTCTCGTTCTGAGTAGCCTAAATGGCGAAAAATCGCCTACGTTGGCAACACTGTCTATAATCTATATTACTATACTCTTTGAGACTGGTTCAGTTCGTTTAGTTCAGGGGTTCCCAACCTTTTTTTGTCTACTGCCCACTTTAAGAATAAATTATTTTTTAACGCCCCCCTTTTTAAACATACTTAAAAAACGCTAAGTACTTATAACTGATTATTGAAACGCAACTTTATAGTAGAGTATCTTTTATTGAAAATAAAACAAACATAATCAATTCTTATATAAAAACTAATGTGAAGGTTGAATCTGATGCTGTTCAATAAGTTTGTTGATATCAGGTTCCAATTTACTCAAAAACAGCCGCAAGTCGCCACGTTCGGTAACACGCAAACGATTTCTCTTTTTAGTAAGCAGCGTTGCCACAGCACTAAATCCACGTTCACACAAATATGACGATGGGAATGCTATCAAGAATCGTTGAACAATTGACCACAATCCAGGGTACAATTGTGGGATCGGTTTTTGTAGCCAAAATTCTTGATATCCATTTTTAAACTTGATTTTTGTTTCTTCGTTTGTTGTCAATTCTATAAGTTCTTCTTCCAGCTGAGGTGACATTGCTGTGTTGACATTTGAAAACGGATCCAACACCCAGTCTGGTATTTCCAAGTTTAAAATGTCCTGGTATCGTTCGGTGAAGTCAATGTGGAGGTTTTCCAAATGTTGGCAGTAGGCAAACAAGTCGTCGTTACTGCAAAATACTGATAAATTCGGAAAATTGTGAAACTCACGTCTGCCCATATTCTTTTTGTGCAGAAGCAGTTTGGCTGCGAAAGCAGCAACGACATTTTTTGTTTTAATTAAATTTAGTTCATCGCCTTGCAGTTGGAGGTTCATGTCGTTGAACAGTTTATACAGGTCTGTCATGTAAGCTATATCATTCTTTGATGTTATGAGATTGTTGCGCAGTTCTGTATCTTTAGTTTCCAAGAACTCTATCACAGAGTCAAACAGGTTGTAAAATCGAATCAGACAATTGCCTCTTGACAGCCAACGAACTTCAGTATGAAGCAACAAACGGTTGAAATCTTCGTCATTAGTAGCACAAAGCTGATGAAATAATCTATCATTCAAAGAGCTGCTACGGATTTTATTGACTGCTTTGATGACATATTGCAGTGATTGAAATAGTCGTTCACTTAAGTTTCTAGCAACCAAATGTTGTCTATGAATAACGCAATGTATAGCAAGGACATCTGGAATTTTATTCTTTAAGTACGATATGAAGCCTTTATGGCGCCCTGTCATAGCCGGAGCGCCATCCGTAGCAACTGATATAATATTTTTCAAAGGAATCTCTTTCTCTTCACAAAACTTTTCCAATGTATTGAATATGGTTTCGCCTTTTGTATCTGTCTCCAAATTTCTGGCAAACAATAGTTCTTCACGTATTTTCTCATCTTTAATAAACCTCCCGTAAGATAGCAACAACGCTTCATTAGTTGGTAAAGTGGACTCATCGAGCTGAATTGAGAATTGACTAGTCCTCAGATGATTGCACAATGATTCTTCAATGTTTTCAGCCATTTCATCAATTCGTCTTTGCACAGAATTATTACTCAAAGGAATTTTTCGGATAATATCTGCGGCCGGTTTATGAAGCACAGTAGTTATTACTTCCTTTATTGCTGGCAAAATTAACTCTTCTCCGATGTTGTGTGGTTTGCCTTTTCGAGCAATTAACAAAGAGATATTGTACGAAGCTCGAAGTCCGTCGTCATCTTGCTTAGCAGCCGCCGAAAATAGTTTTGATACACTTGGCTGAGTATTATGCTTCTTCTCTAGGTCTTGAAAATATGCTACATTCTTGTCTTTCTTATCTGGATGCATTTTATTCAAATGATCTTGCAGTCTTGAAGGCTTCATTGCTTCGTTCGAAAACGTTTTTAGACATAGAAGACACAAAGGCGACGACGGGTTTGTGGGATTTTCAATAAATCCGAATTTAATATATTCCGCAGAGTATTGCCGTCTCTTCTTTTTTACTTCCGACATTGTTTTGTTTTGAGAAATACGTAAGTGTTGAAATCAAGTACTGCTTATCTATTATGCGCGAAACCGCAAATGAAAATAAAATAAATTTACGTCGTTTATATAGGATTGCATAAGCAGCACGCACCAACAGGAATAAGACATCAAACGTGCATAAACTCGTTTATCTCATTCGACGCCCAATCGTACTCGACAAGCAAGAACAAGTATTATAGAACCAGCCGATTGATACAGGAATGTACAAATCGGATTATTTAACAAAAACTTGTTAAAACATGATTGCCCGCGGTCTATTATATCGAACCGATTTTGAGCTATATCTTAATTAATATTAGTTGATGTTCACAAGATGTCGACTCTCGAAGTCGAGAGCTCAGTCGGTTTCTAAGAGTCTTCCTAGCTAGGTAGATGAAATTATAAATCGACCCCAAAGCCCTACACAACGCCCCCTTTTTTTTCTGGGTCTCTTACCGCCCCCCTTTAGGCCTGCAGCGCCCACAAGGGGGCGTTATCGCCCACGTTGGGAAAGACTGGTTTAGTTCATAGGTTTCCAGTTCACGTTCGTTGAATGAGTGAGAAATTATGAATGGACAGCATGGCATGGAACGACTGGAGTTGCTAATGTCAACTCGAATATAACGTCAGATTGTGACATGTAAAAAGTTCAAACTTCAATCTGCCATCTAGTTTTCCATATATGAAACTATTTCTTACTTTGTATATTAAATTTTTTACGAGTTTCTTTCATTAAATTATTAATAAAAATAGCAAGTTTTGTTCTTTTTTGTAATATTTGCACATTAATATTTTTCATTCGAAGTTAGTAAGTTTACAGAACGCAGTTATTTACATGTATCTAACTTCACATTATTCTATTTATTATTGTCTCTTGACACAAGGACAATGTCAATTTCTGTCACTGTAGTTTACGTCAAACATGGAGGAGGATCGTCTCTTTGATGAAAGAATTTCTATTCGGGAATCTGCTAGACCCTTAAAAAAATATGGGAGTACATGCAATCACATGAAAAGGAATGAAGAATATATCAAGCATGTCATGTCTAAAGGCGATACGTTACAAGGAATTGCACTAAAGTACGGTGTTACTGTAAGTGTGAACATCATAATAAATGTTGGTAAATGGTTTATAGGATGAATTTTTGATGAAGTGAACTGGTTTTTTATTTTAGATGGAGAAGATAAGACGTGCGAATCGATTATTCGCATCGGACAGTTTGTTCTTGCGAGAATATTTACTGATTCCTGTTACTAAGGATTCTCCATTTTACGAGAATGGTGAGAGAGTGACTGATATAGCGCCTCCAAACCACCGAGCGTCGATTGCGGGCATGCCTACGCGAGACTTCTCCCCTGGCAGCCCGGATGAAAAGGAATCATTTGACAATTTCCTGAACAGATTAGACTCATCTATTGCAACAATAAAAAAACATGTTGAAAAAACCAAGGAAAATAGCGAGTGAGTACTTTCAATTATCTATCTATGATTACAGTATGTAATTAATGTATTTTATATGCAGTTATGACTGAAAGAGCAATGAACTTCCTTTGTGATTAGATATGAACTTATGACCTTATTATATACAGAGTTCAACAATACTGACATTGTTGAACTCTTCCATTTGTAGTTTGTTATGCAGGAGTTTGTAGCAAAGCATTGACGAATATTGATAATTGTAAGCGTGTGAAATTTAGGCTTAATGTAACACTTCATTTTAATTAACAATGTTTTGTGATTTATTTATCAGATTTTATAAATTTTTAAAGAATAGAAAACAATATATTTAAAAAGCCTTTGAAGAGTTTTATATACAACATAAAGGAAGCTCCTATAAATAAATAAATATTTCAGGACAATTTTCACACACGGCACGATCTGATCCCATACTAAGCTTTCTCTTGTGTTATGAAAACCAGATGGCTGATAAACATACATATATAATTTTAAATAAATACTTATATAGATATTTAACACCCAAGACAAAGAGCAAACATCTATGTTCATCATACAAATATTTTGCCCCAGATGGGAATTGAACCCACAACATCTGGTTTGGAAGGCAGGGCCACTACCATCCAAGCCAACTGGTCGGTCAATATATGCGCGTTAAAAATAAAGAGTGCTTTATAAATAAGAAAACATTAGAATGCTTGTGTTTAAACTTTAAGTTGCTTAAAAGTAAATAATCTTCTCTCAAACTATAATCCAAAACCATAAATCAATACTAATTTACATCATCTCAGATCAGTTTTCACTCAAATAATAGACAAGTACAAATTTTTTCACACTTCATTTGCCACTTTTGCTTCAAGTGTCCAGCCGTGATTTATAGCTTGAATAGTGTTACACTTGAATTAATTCATTCAGAAATATGTTTGATACATTGTGTTGAGCAATTAATTATTTAACGTTGTGAAAGAAACAATTTAATTTAGAATTGACTTAGTAAATTGTGCTAGACTCTTTCACGCAAATACTACTGAACAGATTACAATGAAATTTAGCACACATATAGAGGGTAACTTGGATTAACACATAGGATAGGTTTTATCCAGAAAAACCCAAGGGAACGGACTATGCGGGTTTTTCTTTGAAAACGCAGGCACAGCAGCGGGCGGAAAGTTACTTTATAAATGAATATAATTAATATACTTTAGAAATTTTTAATAAAAATAAAAAAAATTGATCACTTGGCCGGATTCAAACCTGAAAGAACAAGTAATTTATAACACATAACAGTATCTCATTTATGTGAAGCATTTAAAATCTATGAATGCAATAAATAATGTATTATTCAATTCTCTAAAAATCTTTATGAAAATTCAAATGTGTTCATGAGAAATTTTTACTCAGAACTCTCCAGAAAGGCTGTCATATATTATTAGGTTATGCACATTTTCATATACACTCGAATATTATTTAACATAATATTAATAAAGTGTAAGCCTTGATAAAATAGCAATCATTGAGTCAATACATGACTGGGAGCTCATAGTGATAAATTTGTTTACCAAATATGATAACACAACCTTTGATGTGTATTATTAAGTATTTTGGTACATTACAATTTATAAATAATTAACTTTAAATTGTTAAAGGTATTAAGGTTGATCATTAATATTATAAATAATCAATTACAAGGAAATTAATAATAATGGTGCATGATGCAATTAAAATTATTTTCAATACAAAATTTATTTAGGCTATATGCTATTAAATATTATATGTATCGTAATTTTTGTTCTATAAAATAAGAAACAGTAGATACAGTTCTTAAAAATAATATGTAATATCTAAATTTTATATGATTCTTTATATAATAAAACTACGGAAATAAATATCCATATAAACTAGTGTTTATGTAAATGTAAAAAATATCTAACCCAGTTCCTGGAATATGAACATATAACTGCTCTTGCTAAAATAAAATTTGACTGCATCAAACGCGTGCTAAACATTCTATAATTCGTATACTTTCTACGACAGCCAGTCACATAACGGTTGCGCAAATACCTTTCTTATTTTCCGCGTCTAAAGTCGTATAACCTATTTATTACGGCAATAATTATATGAATACGTAAAAAGGTGTAGATAGGTTATTAACTTAGAGCTCCGGGAGTGGCAACATGTGGCTAATTAGCCATATTATACTTCTTTTATCTCTTTTTCGCTCACGATAGTTGAATCATGCCGTCTTACTTTGACGTCGAATCGTGTGTTGGTTAGTGTGCCGTTTTTGAAAATGGAATGTTGTGATAGCACCCTATCTTCACTTTTACTTATAAGTTTAATAATATAATTGTTCAGTGGTTTATACAGTTTATATAGTGGTTTATATAGTTTCTTGTATCGTAGAATGCATCTTACGAAGCAAATGTAGTAGTCACGAGTTAGGAATTAAGCGCGTCACACACGGTGAAGATACTATAATATTTTATCTTAAGATACTGTAATATTTTATATTACAGTATCTTAAGGTATCCGGTATCAGCGTTCTGACCATCATTTTTCTTTTTGTCATTGCGTACTAAGACCCCTGTAGAACCGCCATCCTGTTACAAATGACCCGAAACACTGACACAAAATTTCGGGTCATTTGTAACAGGATGGCGGTTCTACAAGGGTCTTAGTACGCAATGACAAAAAGAAAAATGATGGTCAGAACGCTGATACCGGATACCCTAAGATACTGTAATATAAAATATTACAGTATCTTAAGATAAAATATTATAGTATCTTCACCGTGTGTGACGCGCTTTAGGATTGTCAAGGTTACCAGTCAATTAACGGTAGGAAGTTTTTGCGCTTTGTTTTTCTCCGTGTCTTTCTTTCACGCTGCATTGGGTTTTATCGCAGAATGATTTCCGTTGGATTGTAGTCTAACGATTGTTCTAAATGTTCTTCCGTGTTGTGTATTATGGATTGATTTAAATTATACAGTAGGTTAAGAAACATTAAAATCAAGTAATGAGTCAAGTATTTTGCGTAATGCACATGCACAAGAAAAGGAAAATGAAAGAATTCCTATTTTCCTGAACGAGTGCCATGTTTAGTGGTTACCTTATTATTTGTCTTATTATAATAAAGAGGTTTTGATCTATGTATTTTAGTATGTATTTATAAAAGCACAGTTAAATATTGTAGCTATGTATCTAATTGTCGCAAGATATATTTAGATCATTGATAAAGTACGTAACTATTAACACAATTTACGTAATTGCATAAACACATCAAACTATAATTTGATCAAATACTGTAAAAAACTGCATTTATATCTTAAATTTAAATATATTATAACCTGTGATTATAACAATCATTGTTTCCGTCATACCAATAGATCTAATTATATCGATAAATATTAAATATGCTAATATTAAGGCAGATTTACATTTTAATTGTATGCATATTTTATTATTTAGACATAAAATAAAAATTTAAATCTATCTATGAATATTTTAATTTTTAAACATTTACGTTTTCTACAATTCGTTTAAATAGAAATATTAATACAGCAAGATTTCATCACGATTCCAATATCGAGTAATGAAAAATAATACGATTTTTCATACGAGTGAGTGTAACGTAATAATGAGACGTAATTATTATCAGATACGCCAGTTAACTGCGCACTTATGTATTAATTAGTTAGGACAAAAATATTAGATATACCTATCTGTGGGTTGTGACTTGTGAGTGGCGGTTTTCATTGCAACTTTTTATAACTGTGTCAAATATAGAGGTTGTATATTGTATAATATAGTTACCTACTACTCATTATAATCTTATAATATAAAAATGAATCGCCAAATGTGTTGGTAAGCGCAAAACTCGAAAACGGCTTAACCGATTACGTTGAAGACGTAGGTACGTATAATATAACAGATGCCAGAATGTGTATGTAAAGGCGGTTTACATTTTTATAAAAAAAACTAGAGGTCCGCCCCGGCTTCGCCCGTGGTACATATTTCGTAATAAAAGGTAGCCTATGTCCTTTCTCGGGTATCAAAATATCTCCATACCAAATTTCATGCAAATTGGTTCAGTAGTTTAGGCGTGATTGAGTAACAGACAGACAGACAGAGTTACTTTCGCATTTATAATATTAGTATGGATTAATGATTTGTGAATTAGTTTAACCACCGTGTCATATAAAAATACGAGCTAGATTTCGAACAAAAGTAGATAGACCGAATAAATAACATTTATCTATCGTTTGAATTTAGGAATTTATTTTACTTAATAAAAATTATTGTTACGCTATAAAATATATTGGTCATCGTATGAGATAGTTTTTGAATAGAAGCATTCAAAATATATTTCTCTTCTCATATCTCAATAAAATTCACCTCCAGTTTATATCCACGTTAAAAGCTGATGTAATACAATAACAATAACATTTCCTACTACGTTATGAATAACACTTGACCGTGGGTGGGTAACACTTTCCGACTAAAAGACTCTCCAGAGCTTTCGACTGACGGTACCGTCAGCAACGCAGCAATAAAACATTTTTATTTTTGTAAAATTTAATATCCGCGAAGGTATGCTGATATGAACATAAAACACAAATATGTAGATGCGTGGAAATTTTGTGCGTTGTAATAAATATTGACATGGCTGCAGTAAAGCTAGATTATCTGTCGCAATATAATCTGTTTCAATATGCATATATGACAAAAAGTTATGAGGAATTGATTCATTAAAAGTTGTAAAGAATGTTCATATACAGTGCGTCTTAATGGAGTTGTTGATATTGTTAAGACTAAATGGTACTGATTAAAAATGCGTCACTATTATTGTTCAAATTAATACATATTTGGAAAAGATTAACGTTTTAAAGATTTACGTATAATTATTTTTGTGGTTTGTTTTTGAGCCCTTTATACATATATGAAACCGAAGTGAAATCTTGCATGTTTGAATTAGTCAGACGTCAAAAGTCGAAAGTACAGGCAGGCACCAAATTGGAATTCGCAATATAATACTTGTGTGTTCTTCACCTGTAACCTGTACTTGTGTGTCAATAGATATTAATATAAACATCTAAATATATTGATATAATATGTATAACACTGATTTTATAACTTTTTTACGAAAAATTTTATCGCGAATATGCCGACTGTATTTATCATATTAAGTATTTACAGAAATTGTAACATAATTCAAGGTTACAGTTCTAATTGTTGTGTCTATGACACATTACTTGTTAAATGAAAAATGTTTTTACAACACGATACCGAGTTTTGGCTGTTTTATGAACTTGTTTGAAAATATGCATACTTTGTTAGTGCAAGTTTGCAGAGCAATATTAACTTTTTAACATAGTAACAAAGTTTAAATTGGCTTGGCACTAACGTTCTGACTAACCAATTGTCATACTGATTCAATTTGCTTATTACTATAAATGAATACTCCCGACTTTGTATGTATTGTGTTAAAACTTATATGTATAGCTAATGTATGTATTTTTTTGCATGAATTTAAATGATAAATTAATGTCCCATAAAAATGTATTTTAATAGATCTATTTTTTTACATTTGAACGAAATAAGTTGCTACGTTTTATCTTATCTACAGATACGCGATTCTAGTGTGATTGTCAACTCCCACAAACATAGGGTCTGTTCATATCATAATTAGAGAATACAATCCCGAGCATGTTTTTCAATCCCGGGATTACGGGATTTTTGATGGGTAATCCCGGGATCCCGGGACTATCCCGGGATTAGCCTTATGTGGGAATTGGGTTCTAATAAAAAATAAATTGAAGTATAGTTTCTCAAAATATGTTTTTAATATTGTTAGTTGCAATAATACTAAAATAAAATAAAAAATATACAAATCAAAAGCACTATTTAGAATTTCGGAAATAGCATCTTACAAATATCAAAGCATTCAATACTTTCGTTCAGGGAATCCCCGAAGGGGAATTACCTCGCAACAATATTTTTATATGAGGTGATCGGGTGATTCCCCTGTTAGCCCGTCGGGGATTTACCTTAAGCGAAGGGGAATTTCCTTATTGAAAAAAATTCCGAGTGGGAAAGTCCCTTCTAAGGTCTACTATTATTAGGGCCGTACCAGTATAGTCCGTATCCGTATCGTACCTTAGGTTTGTTTTTTATCGTTATATAATTTTATGCTAAGGTATAATCTAGGCTAGGTCATAGGCGCAACGGATCGTAGAATGCAAAATAGAATAGCTGTTTATATCAATCCTGAAAATACCGGGATTAGCCAAGTACAGTCCCGGAATTTTCGGGATCAGAAAAGGGTCGGGATCCCGGGATCCCGATTCCCGGGGGGTGTATTCTCTAATCATAATCCTTTATTGCGGTCATTAAGCTATTTAAGCAGTGGACGAACAGTTTATAACCACTTTTATATAGATGGTGTATTGTTACGTTATTAATTATTATGTGTATGGTTGGTATTATTTTTTTATTTTGGAGCATTTTTGTACGTACAAGATATGTTTCGACTATTGCTAAGCAAAAAAAAGATCGGTCTAAATAATAATAATACCAAAATAATTACGTAATTATTATTGTAAATCTGCCATCGATAGAGAAAACTAGGTAATATGTGTAAAGTTAGAAATTAAATAAGTAGGTATCGGTTAAATTTATAAAAGGAAATTTTTATTTTTATTTAAGGGAGGAATTTGATTCCTATTGCTATTTTAGAAAAATAAATATCTGGCCGTTGCCCACTATGTACTTAATATTATATAGCTGAAGAGTTTGTTTGAACGCGCTAATCTCTGGAACTACTGGTCCGATTTGAAAAATTCTTTCAGTGTTAGATAGCCCATTTATCATCACGCTAAGACCAACAGGAGCAGAGCCACGCCGGTGAAACCGCGGAGAGCAGCTAGTATATTATATTCTGTTTAATGACACACATGATAGCTGGTAAAGTTTTTAAATTCCAGATTTTTTGGTCATCTATGATTAATTAATTTCATAGGCGCCGTCGAATATTGAGTGTCCCACTTATAATAATTAGGTTTCGCACATATGTATATTTTACATTTGTTTTATATTCGAGGTCCACCTATTGGATTATAAATAAAAACGATGGTTATATTACAATTTAGTTACTCGTTGGTTAACTTAAGCCTGTTATCCTGACATATTATTAAATTGATTGTTTAAATTCAATCAAATGGTAAAGGATTCTCAAACTAAAGCCAGTAAAACTTTTTAAATTTAAAATCAACCAGAATAAATTTAATCTCTCTTCGAACTAACACTATAAGCGCGACAGTTGGTAAGAATGTTTGAATTATTCTTAAGCCTGCACGCATAAATAGCGAATCTATGAAATTTGGTACAGAGATATATAACGCTCCCGCGCTCTGGATAGGCACACAGGCTACTTTTATCTTACCACGCTAGTAAAACCGCGGTATCCAGCTAGTAGCTCCATACATGTTATTGGTTTACATTTGACCTACAGTCTTAAGTCTTGCAAACTAGCTTTGTTAGAAGAGGGTGTGCCTCACGGTTCACATATACCTGGCCGATGACTCATAGTGGTGTAAAAAGAGGTTACATAACAAGGATATTAATCAAACGTTGTCTCCTACATACTAAAATATGTAGAAGTGTTATGATTGCATTCTATTAGAGAACCCACCTTCTAAACGAAACCGCTCAATCTAAATAGGAAGTTTTATTTGAGCAGTGAATCCTATAATATAGAATTTGTAGGATGTGTTACTCTGTCTTGACTTGGATAAATATCTTGTCTCTGTGATAAAGACTGCTTTGTGACGTGTTTCTTCTTCTTTTTGGTTTTATTTAACATTTTGCCTTTGTGTTATAAATTGCTTGGTTAGTCATGCAGCCGAATATGACTCTGGAACCTCTGCCCCTGTATTTGTTGTGTGGAATTGTATTTAAAAGTGAGACTAGTTGGGCATAATCAAGAATTTTTTTGTCTCCTGTGTTATTCTGCTATATAACCTATGTATGATGAATGAATTGAATGATTGTCGTGAATGAGTATCCAAAAAACTTTCGCATTTATAATATAAGTAGGATCGATGTTCTGTAATTTCTCAGTATAGCATAGTAATATCAGGATCATGCACTAACGGAGATACTAGTTTATAAGGATGATCTCCTGGAAGTCGGACTTAGTGACCTACTTCTAGGCTCTTGTTGCGATAGTATATTGTATTTTATTTAACTTCGATCCGACATAAGCTCTATGTTAAGTTCAATAAAACAAAAATACAGAATACGTTCAAATATGATTTAAATTCGATAAAAAGTATTCCTCCGTAGGTTGTAGATGACCTTAATCTTTAAGATTTTTGCTTAAAGAAGGCTTAAAATCTGAATTAACATCTTTACAATTATTTTCGGTTTTATTACATATGTAACTTTAGTTAGATAATTGACGCACATTGACGAGTTATCGCATACCTACGTGTTTATCTCTAATTTACTGTGAAACATCTGCATACTGTGGCTTTTGACGTAACATTCAACCAAGAATATTGGACAAGGATTAAAATATGTTCATTTTATAGGATATTTCCTGATGCACTAATTAAATAGATTTAGTGATTAAAATTGATTTAATTTTAAATGATCGACGAGTCTAACCTAATTCTCGGTCATTAACCTGGCACGATACCCTTAATTTGAATAAATCCTTGATAAATTTGTTATGGCATTTAAAAGAGATTACATAGCGATAGATAAGATTAGTCGTCTCGCAAATTTTACATGACAAATGTTTGGCTTAAATTGGAACATTCTTTAGAGTCCATAAAGATTATTCTTTACCAAGATCTGATACAACGCAATATGAAAATTATAAACAAAATTAATATCTGTAGGAAGTTTCCAGTCTTTTTTATCTTATACTAGCTTTCCGCCCGCGGCTTCGCCCGCTTTGTCTAAAACATAATAAATTATATACTAAAACCTTCCTCTTGAATCACTCTATCTATCTTTTTAAAAAACCGCATCAAAATCCGTTGCGTAGTTTTAAAGATTTAAGCATACATAGGGACATAGGGACATAGGGACAGAGAAAGCGACTTTGTTTTATACTATGTAGTGATATTAATTGGAATATTTAGGGAATAACTACTTACAAGATATTGAAAGACTAAAGTCTAAAGGTAAAGAGCATAGCTGTTTGAATGAATGAATGAATGAAAATTCTTTATTGCTTAGAAATAAATAAATACAAATGCAAAAGCACACAACACATAATATAAAACAAGCAAAAGGCGGCCTTATCGCTAGGTAGCGATCTCTACCAGGCAACCCTTAAAATATAGGAAATACACAGAACAAAAAGTGGGTGAGCAAAAACAAGGCAATACAAACAAGGAAAACTAAATAAAATATTCTATTACACATATTACGTTACATTCAAATACACTATCTATATATAAATAAAAATAAAAAATATATATAAATATAAACAATATATCACTACATAGTATAAAACAAAGTCGCTTTCTCTGTCCCTATGTCCCTATTTCCCTATGTCCCTTTGTACGCTTAAATCTTTGAAACTACGCAACGGATTTTGATGCGGTTTATTTTAATAGATAGAGTGATTCAAGAGGAAGGTTTATATGTATAATAACATCCATTAAATAGTGGAGAAGTACTGTTATTTTTGAGGTTTCTAATGTGATGTCGTAAAAAATTACATTTTTTCCGCTTACATTGCAAACGCAGGCTGAACCCTACGAGTTTTATCAAAATAATGTACTAAGTATTATACACATTAAAAAGGTCTACAGAAAAGTCCGCGGTGGTATATGTCTATCTCTTATGGATAACCCACAATAACTTTTTTTTGTCATTTACTTTTTACGACAAATAATGGCTAATTTTCGACGCGATTTTAACCAATACAGCATTAATCCTTAACCAATTAAATACCTTGAATACATTGTTCATTTAGTATAGATCTATATGGCCCTCACCGTATGATTTAAGTGAATATTTTCGAAGATATTACAGATTTAAAAATTGCGGGACGTAGCGTTTGCGGCGGCACCGGCCAGCCGCCCGGCTATACAGGGTGTAATCGTTAAGTGTGCACAAGCGATTATTCCGTAACTATTGCAGATATCAAAAAACTAAACTGATATCGAAAGTACTTAACCTAATGAGTAAAATGGCCATAATAAATTTTTAAAAATAAAACGAGAAATATCCAAAAATGTTACATTAAACGCTCCCATACATTTTATTTCCCATACATTTTGTATTCATAGCAGATTTTCGAAGTGATGTCCTCATTGTGCAATACAATGAGGAGCTCTATTTACAGTTTCTAAATGAACTTCCCTTCAAATTTGCGAAGTAATTAAAGCAGAAAACCAAAAAAAGAAAGAAAAAGCTAAAATCTTTCATATTAAATGTACATGGGATATTCATATCTCATACTAAATGTATGGGAGGGTTTCAAGTTAATTTTTTAGATATTTCTCGTTTTATTTTTAAAAATTTATTATGGCCATTTTACTCATTAGGCTAAGTACTTTCGATATCAGTTTAAAGTTTTTTGATATCTGTAATAGTTACGGAATAATCGCCTGTGCACACTTAACGATTACACCCTGTATATTTTATACCCGTGCGAAGCCGGAGCGGGCCGCTATGTTTTTATATACAACGTTCACAGTTTTTCTGTAGTGTATTTAGTATCAGCATTGCACCCGTGCGAAGCCGGGGCGGGTCGCTAGTATAATATATATTATAAATATATATAATAAAAATATACATAAAAATAAATAAATATCATAATAAAGTACATAAAATAAAATCGTTACATAGTATAATATATTTATAATATAAGTATACTGTATATGCAATAATTATATGTACGTACATATAGGTATAAATATAAACTGAACACATCTAGTTTAAGTAACAAAATCATGTAACTAACGAGACAGCTAAATTAGAACTAAGAAAGAGTCATGAAATGATGTTTTACTAAAATTTTAAAAGAATTTAAGTTTTGGGCTCGTCTGACATTTATGGGGAGAGAATTCCACAATTGAACTGCACGAACAGCAAAAGAGTTATGGTAGAACTTAGTACATATTATGGGCCGGCATAAAAAGCAAGAGATTAGCGCATTGCGCAACTCATTGCGCTCCTCCAGAGCGCAATGAGTTTACATATTTGAATTTCTCTCGAAGATAGCTTGGAGCTTTTGGATCAAACAACACACAGTACAGGAGATGAAGGACATGGGAGTTACGCCGCAGTCGGATAGGGAGCCATTGCAGCTTCTTTCGGTACTCAGAAACGTGATCATATTTTCTTAACCCAAATATAAATCGGATGCAGAAGTTTTGGAGTCTCTCAAGCCTATCCAACTGGGCTTCAGAAAGGTCAAGGTAGGAGACATCAGCATAGTCGAGGTGGGATAGAAGAAGGGAATGAGCAAGCGCTAACTTTGTTGGAATGGGCAGAAGATTCCGTAGACGCCGCAAAGCACCTGCGGAAGCAAACAATTTCCTACTTACATTTTTCAATTTAACATCCCAGGATAGTGTTTGATCGATGTATATGCCAAGATCTTTGACTTGTTTACTGTAGGGTATTAGAGTACCGCATAAACTGACCGGAGGAAGCGAAGCCCAGTCAACCTTCGCGATTACCGATGGGCTACCAACAATGATGACCTGCGTTTTTGATGGATTAACTTTCAAACCGAATTGGTTACTCCACTGAAGGACTGAACTCAGGTTCATTCATTCATTCATTGTTTGGATAGCATTCGGCAACTCAGCTAGGGTTGACTGGGTATAGATTTGAACGTCGTCGGCATACATGTGGTAGAGAGAAGTTAAGGATTTTGAGATAGAATTGATGAAAATGGCGAAAAGAGTGGAGACAAAACGTCACCTTGAGGAACTCCAGCTCGAATATCACACCATGACGAGGATACGTCATCACTGTGAATCCTTTGCTGACGTCCATATAAATAACTATGAAACCAATCAATACTAGTTGGAGATATGTTAAGCTGTTTCACTTTTACATTATAAGAATTTTGGCTCTTGACTTAAAAATTACCGTTGCCTAATCTTGGAAACATACCATGGAATCAAGTGACGTATTTTCACTTCGTAGGATACCCAAGTGCAATCATAATGCAGATGTATAGGTTTCTTATATAGCTATCAAGAGAGATAACCTTAAAACCTAAAAAAAATTAAATTAGAAATCAATAATTTTAAAGAGCATCTTTAGAAAGTATAGGATAGTATATAAATAGATAATACAACCCAAATTTATTTAATCATAGACTGATCCAGTCGCGTCGGTCTGTCAATTATCCTATAGGGACAGCATCTTCCTGTCTATTGCTATCCCCTTATAAATATCCAGCTTTGTAAACCTTTATTAACCTACTGATTTCACATTCCAGCTTCGTCAAAGGTTTCGAAGATGACTTCGTCCGACACAGACCGACCGCACGTTTACGGCAGTCTGCGTCCATGGGTGCATCTACCTCATACAATGAGGTGATCCCGCCGCCTCTACCGCCGCCGCCCTCGGCGTTGACACACGGCCGGAGGGTGGATAGCTCCCTGAAGCGACTCGAAAGGGCACACGATGATCTGTTCCAGTTGTAGCGCCCGAGACAGCGCAGGTGAGTTTCTAGTGGGGTTAGGATTGGGGCTATAGGTCCAGTGGCGTCAATATATTGCAGCAAATTGACACAATGTCACATAACTTTCCCCTTCTACAATGAAGTGATCTCGTTGCCACTGCCGCCGTGAGAGAATTTGGTCAGAATTACAGCTGTGGTGTGGTTATCTTAGTTGCGTGGATGTAGTTGGAAGATGACAAAATGCCTCAGGCCACTGTAATGCAAAGCAAGGCTAGGCAATACCTTCGAATAATAGTCATAAAAATACCCTGGTGGTCAATAACTATTGAGTTTAGCGGTAGGCGAAAATACAGTACAGTAGCACCTCGTTAAGTCGAACCTCGATAAGTCAAAAACCTCCAAATCTCGAAAAAATGTTTTGTTCCCTTCCCTTCAAACCCGAAAACCTCCGTTACTTGAAATCTTGACCCTCTGTTAGTCGAAATTATCACCGAGTCCCTCCAAGCCATTTTGGTACATATTTTCACTCTATAACTCGAAAAATTAAATTCGACCTCTGTATCTCGAACATAGCAACGTTTTATTTTACAACCTTATAAAGGTGATAAAGGTGATGAAAGAACTTGATCATTTGGAATTTATAACCTCTATTGTTCGAACAAAAATAATTTACCGACTTTAACAACTTGCCGACAGTGGAAGTACACTATTGTTTCTTTGAAAAAATTTTAGGAGTATACGATAATAAATTTATCCATCAGAAGAAAAAGAATTTTCTGCTCTTTATAGATTAGACAATGCTAGAGAACAACCAAATTATCTAAAGCAAAAAAAAAAAAATACTGACTTTTTTAATGCCATATTTTTTATTTTAAACTGATTTGAAATAATGTGGATTTGTAATAAATAAAAAACATGTTTGTCACCTCTGCAAGTTGAATTTTAATGTATCTACTTTACCTCTCTAACTCAAAATTTATAAGAATAAACCTTAAACTCTTTATGTCGAATCAAAATCCGCCTAAGTCGAAATCCTCCATAAGTTGAAAACTCTATAACTCGAATTTTTTGGCGTCTCCCTTGATATTCGACTTATAGAGGTGCTACTGTATAATAAAATCAATAATATCTCAGCCCTATACTACTCTAATGTTAAATAAAATCAGTGCCGATTCTTTTCGCTTTTATTTGCCGATAAATTTTTATTGATTTAATATCAACAAGATGTTCAACATTTTATACAAAGGAATACTTCTGATGGATGTACGTCATGGCTAAAATATCCAATTGATCATAAAATTATATTGGATTTATATTTTTTAGCAGTCAATTCTTGGTCGACCATTAACAGATGTTTGAATCAGATTTCAGCGTTATAAAATAATTTTAGAAATGAATCTTGAATACAATTCTCATGCTATCGGCGTATAATTCGTAAGGCAAAATTTACAGAAATATGGTATTAAGCGTGTCTATGTCGAAGGCTCTAGAGTCTAGACAGACCGTGCAGAAGCTGTAAATAAGCAAAAGGTCGATCACTGCAACGAAACCAATAATATCTCGTAAAAAAATCTGTCATTAAAACAGACCGATGTGATATGAACCTGTAAAATGTACTCCAGTCTAGTCCAGTAAATATCATCATGAAAACAATTATGAATCACTGTGTATTATAATTTTTCAGATATGCGCGTTTCCAATAACTACGTCGCGACGTAAGAGCGTGCGTGCTTCGCGCCGCACCGCGGTACGACGTCTAGTAGATATAGATAATGCTCTGATCTGTAATATACATTGATGTTCTTTAAATAATTAGACTCACAATTGCATATTATAAGGCGGTTAAATGTGCGAGCAGCGTAGTGCAAAAAATTTATACAAAAGAACACCTTATTTCGAGGTAGTAATGTTCAAAGTCGTTTGTATACGTTCATGAGAAAACTCTTCCTGAGCAGAGTTAGCAGAGTTATGCTCTGGACAATTTTTGAACGTGATTGTGAGTCTAGTTTAATTATAGATCAATGGATTATAAATGATACCTGGGCGGGTTATATTGAATCTTGCTTTAATTTTCTGTTTAATATATTAATTTTTAATTATAATTAACAAATGGATAAATTTCTTGCCGAAATGTTTTAATGTGTTTTGCAATGTAAAAATTTTGTATCACAGTCATTTAGATAGCATCAATAATGTGTAAAATATATAATTAATTGTTAACTATGCTACTCAACTAAGAATAGGATCTACTTAGCGACATATTGTGACGTCATATATGTTAATTCAAACCAATTATTATTATTAGCATTGCAATAACTTGACATTTAAATGTGATTTAAGCCCGGGACATAAAGATAAAATAAAACTTCAACTATTTGCAAAAAGATGAATCGTATTTTTCAAGTGACACATGAAAAGTCTTATTCTTAGTTGGATACCATAGTATAAGACCTCTGTTACTAAATAATGAGTAAGTATGATTATTATCTGCCTTAATAGTTAATTAGCGGCATTATACAGGTCTATTCTATATTCTAGTAAAATATAAATAATCTACATCAAATTATTATTTTTAAATCCTTAAACTTCGAAATGTTCAAGCGACATGTACTCAGAAGGTAAATATTAACCGTCTCATATTTTTCATAACGAAAGAAAGAGACTGATATAATATTTGCTACCTTCATTTGTCACTTGAACATTGTGAGGCAATTACCATATTTAAAGACATGTCTACAGTTATATTAAGTGTTATTTAAATTAATTTTTAGTTTTATAGCAATCATATGCTTTATAAACGTCTTTTTTAGAGAATAGAAAATATTTGGGCAAGTATAAGTGCTATTAAGTTTATAATTTTATTTTCCCTCCCAGGTCATCCTAAGAGTTCTTTTAGTAGATTGTTTATTCGAGGCATCATTTTATATAAAGAAAATTAATAAGTATGTCTTATTCTTAAAAAAAATAATACGGGAAATGTAATTAGAGTATTAAGATGTAACGTGTGTAATCCGAGATTCGAACAGTGAATCATTTTTTTTGCCCCGTTTTACACCGGGACATGGCCTTTGCCTATTTATGTCTCTCTAGAACATTAAAGAAGAAACAATCATTGCAATTGATGTAGTCATTCTATTGCATATAATATAATTAATGTATAAAGCATATGCATAATTCATTATTTTAATAAATATTTAAGGTCATTTAATCGCAAAACAAATAGGACTAAAATAACTACAACAATATATATTTTTGCCTGTTTTTAATTGCGATTTGAACACTATTTTCTTTAGCTTTGATTGAATACTAAATATTTACAGTAAAAGCTCCTGTATTGATGTTCAGAGTAGAAGAAAGATAATTTTAAATTACTTTTAAATTTAACGTTAATACGTAATTTTTATTTTAAAACTAAATCAACAGAAAAAGATGATTGCGTGCGTTGTGATAAAATACAATATCATAATTTGGCTTTAATGTTTTTTTTCATAATTCAGTATGTATAATGTTCAGTAAATGTATACGAGACAATCTTCAATCTATAAAGGTTACCCTTGAAAGAATATATAACATTTTAATTTGAAACATATACCAAATAACGTAATAATATTAAAAAAATGCGTGTGTGCCGACTACACGTGTCAGGAGTGAAACTTCTTTGGCAAGATTCAAAGATAACAAAATCGTCGCCTTACTCCATGACGTGACGGTATGAAATTTTACTCTCAACGCGCCTAAAGAAGTTTCACTTCAAAAAATGTTTTTTTATAGATACTTCAATAAACATGTAGAAACTATGTACAGAAATGAATACAGTTTTCTAATAATTATGTTTATTTTCGGAATCATTTTTGAAGTGAAACTTTATCGGGGTTGGAAAAAAATTTAGTGTAACATTTTTTCGTTACGCGTAACATTTTTCCGTTACGCGCCATCTTTTTCTTATGCCTACCACGCGTGATTCGACGTATTTCTGTAAAGTTGCATATAGTAAATTATTTTTTGAAAAATAAGGTCATAAAGAAGTTTCACTTCTTACGTGTGTACACTAGTACACGCACACATTTTTTTTGAGTAAATTTGCTTGATAACAATGTATATAATTGTATATTATGTATACATATATAAGTATTGTATTTGTTATTAGAGATTTTAAGACAAAGGTCGTCCAAATATAACGTATACAATAAGATAAAAAAATTAATTTAATTCGCTGTTTTTAATTTAAATAACATTATTAAATCTTTTAATATATTATCGATATTTCTCATTATATGCATAGAGAATAAGTACATATATCATTGAAACGTACTCTATGTTAAACTTCATCAAAATACATTTAGCAGTAAGGAGTAATAAATATACAAACATTTGTTAATGTAGTGTTTGTTTTAGTATGATTAGAAGATTTGTTTAAAATATATAAAATCGTTACAATCAAAACTTCATTAGAGAAAAGCATAAGAATAACTAATGATATTGTATTTGTGTTTACCTTCTTATAAATTTAAAGAGCTATTTAGTCTCATTTAAAAGTGAAGTCCCATGTCCCCTAGTGGGGTAAGGGGCAGATGCATTATAGATCTGTTTCACTGATCGATATTCTTTAGGAACAAGTAGGTGATCAGCCTTCTGTGTCCTGCCAGACCGAGACATTTTTCTTCGTCTCCACCGGGAATCGAACAAAGGAACCCTTGGCTCTACGCTCATGCTTCAACCACTGTACCAAGGAGGCAGTCTCAGTACATCTTATATTTTGTTGATAATTTTCTCATGTCTTATTCCCCCTTCAAGTCCTGTCTTCATATAAATATGATATAGAATATGACAGATGAAAATGTACTACGTGACCAAGCCAACTAGACCCTTTTCAACTGTGACGTCACCCGCCCATGTCTCGGGTACAGATAGCAAAAAAAAAATATTTTTTAGATAATGTAATAATTTTTAATTCACGATGTAAATAAATTACATAATTACATAAATTAAATTAAATACATACCGACAACTAACCTCAAATCTATAAATGCACTCAAAACAGTTTATTCAAATCAGTTTTATCACTAATATTCAATGTATAGAAATATATATATACTAATAAATAATAAATTATTAGTATCACCGTCGTATATGAAATTGATTTAATAAAAACACCAAAATAATAATATTTATTTATTCACACTGTTTAATTGTACCCTTACGAAACACGTGTTCTACATATAAAAATACTAGAATATACAACTTGAACATAGTTATCAATTTTCATACCACCTAGAACTAACTTTACGATTAACAATAAAAAGTACAGAAATAATGCGTCGATGCTGCGAACCGTACTAAGGCGAACGCGGTACCTGAGGCGGTAAGCGGGCGGGGAGGCCGCATTCCACCCGAGCGTCTAGTTGGCTTGGTCGAATAATATGTACATACATAGTTTCGGTTCATATTTTCGACTTAATTTTCGAAAAATGTTTAACCTTAGTAAGAATTTAAACGTGTTTTAATGTACCTAACATAAAATGTTACACAATTATTAGTTGTTCTGATGCTAGTGAAGAAAAATAAATAAGTTTGAACATATAAATATGTATATGCAATGATAAATTATCAGCTGTTGATCGCAATCTTATATTATTCATAATATTGTTAAACCTCTAAATATAGTATAAAAATAACATACATACTTCTGTACCTAAATTAAAAACTATGATAATATATTAGAATGTTAGTTTTTGGTTTTGAGACCAAAGATGTACTCATACATAAGATGTGATTCTGACTGTTTTAATAATAATTAATAATCGTATAAGAATATTCGTGGCCTGTTTAAATAAAAAAAAAAAAATAATATCAAAACTAATTGTAGCATACTTCATGTAAAAGTAATTGCTTGTAAATTGTTAAAAATGAATATTATAGTATGTTTGATATATTAGGATTCTTGTTGTATATAATATTATATCCATGTTACATATTTTTCATTGTGTAAATAATAAATATTTGAGACTTTTGGCATTTGATTTCCTCAAAATATATTGCTTTTTTATCATCCCGAATAAACCTATAATGATAGTATTTGGTATACATATTTGTATCTATCTATTTGAGGCGTTCTGTAAATTAAAAAAAATAATATTGTTGTATTAAAGTTAATGTTATATTTAACTCAATCACTACCTACGTTTTAATGCGTATTTAGTAATACTTTGTAATAGATGTTACAGGCACTAACTAATATATCGGTGTTAAAATTAATGAATGTTGAGCTTCATAGATAATATAAATTTGTTTATAAGGTAATAATTATTAGATGTACATATGTATCAAGTCATCGATGTTGTTATATAGAATTAATAACAATCCTATACATGTACATGATGTATGTTTTGTTTTGTATAAAACTATAAAGCTGTTTGCTTACCAAAATTATCGCTTTATAAAGTTTACTATAAAAGTAATAAAATATTGGAACTTCTATCGTGGTTTTTATTTTATTTCGACCTTATTTTTAGGGTTCCGAACCTCAAAAGGAAAAATTATAGGATCACTTTGTTGTCCATCTGTCTGTCTGTCAAGACCCTTTTTCTCAGGAACGCGTGGAGTTATGAAGCTGAAATTTATATCGAATACTCCTACTATCTATGGTCCCTTGATTCTGTGAAAAAATCAAAAGATATAGCCGTAAATGCTGAAATTTTTCGCAAATTTCGACATTCGCAAAGAAATCAAAACCTACAGGGTAGTTCCAGTGTACACAGAGTCATGACTCATGAAATTTGGTACAATGTAACGTCTTATAACAGATATAGGAATAATTGCGAAAAACACAAATTTTTAATAAGATCATACAAAAAATATTTTTAAAAATTTTAAACTTACAACCCTTTTACTCATGAATGCTTACATGTATTAATCGATAATAAGATGATAATCACACCAAAAACTCAAGTTTATGTTACCTTTAAGCTATAATAAAATCAAACTTCTATGTCAACGCAATCAGAAGATACAGCTGTAAATGCTACAAATTTTCGCAAATTTAGAAATTCGCAAGGAAATCAAAACCTACAGTATTAAAGAGTTTAGTTGGACCAAATTTAAACTTATATTAAAAAAAGCTATTAGTATATTAAGTAGTATGGGTGTAGTATAAATCCATATAATATGGAAGATGGAAAAAACACTTATGAACCACAGGACTTTGTTACATAGCACCAACAGAGTTCTCTACTCTTTTCTGGCGAAACGTGGTCGAAACTGCTTTCCGGTGATTTCTAAATTTTTGACGATTGACGATTTAATCTCATATACGCAGACGCATACTCCCAGATTAGTTTAACTTAAGCCCGTTACTTAGTTTTCACTTGTATTGAACAAGTGAAAACAATTTTAGATCTGGAGATCGGTTACGTCACTGAAGTCCTTCTAAAGAAAATTTTGTGTTTTCAGGTAAATTCGAAAATAGATTTACAATTTGAAATAAAACGAAATAGAAAATTAAAATCGATGTACGTATTTACCACATGGTATGTATTCGAAAATACGAGTGAATGTTACAGTATGTGATCAGTGCATGCATCAGGTGTAGCAGATTTCATAAGCTTTTATAAATGTGGAAATCGTTGTATTCAATAAAATTACTCCGAAACAGGTGTTACAAATAGTATGTATATTGTATAGGTATTAAATGAGACACGAAATATAATTTTTATCTTTATTTTCAATAAAAAAATGTTTAAAAATTGTATGAAAACTATATCATTCTACAAATAATGAGTATTTTTATCTTAATATTATCTGTACACAAGAATAAGATCCATTACATAATAAATAAAATAAAATGAAATGAAATAAGTTCTAGGTAAAAAATAAAACACAAATTAAGTTTATCACAAGTAATGGTAACGTAAAATATAACGTTTATTATGATAAATAAAAGTAAGACAAAAGTGCTTAGATAGAAGAAAAAATGAGCGAGAATAAGTAAAAAGATTTGAGATGCAAATACTTCTTAATTACTTATAAGGGCTTAAAATATTAATACTTTGAATTTATTTTACAATTAATGTACATGAACATTGCTCTATAATTCCCTAACTAATAACAACTAAGTGGGCGCCTCTTCTATTTGGGCGTCTTTTCTCTTATTTCTATTTAATAAAAAATCCAAATCATTGGTAATTTTGTTCATCATTTGGTCCGTGTCAGGCGGATATGCTTTATTCCATTTCTTATTCACTAACATTATATCTGTATTTGGTGCATCTTCTGAAGGTAGAGAGACGGTCGAGGCGAAATTTTTAGTTTTCTTCAGGCAACTTTTGATTGGAAGGGGAATTTTTGATATATCTGGGTTGGATTGTATGCAAAGGGAGCATTCTTTGCTTATTTCTTGGGGGAGGAGGGGGGAGATTATTTCTCTTGTATTTTTAGGTTTTCCGAGCTCAATGTAGCCTGATCCAATGTAGTCTGGGATGAGATCGCAGGCTTGTGTTGTGATGGAGCGGCCGTGGGAAGGTGTCTTGTATTCTACGCATCTGATGATGTCAGCTCGACCGTCTTCTTGGAGAGGAGATGATAGCTTCCTGGATTAAGAAAAAGTGCAATTAATCATTTCTGAATTTTAGGTTTTATGACTTGTTAAAAAGGCAATTTTGGATTGGATTTGAATTAAGTTCCGATGTTGTTTATTTTGACTTTCAAAATTTTGAGTATAATTTCAAGTTTATGGATTATTGGATAAGATAAGCTTTTTCAATGAAATTAATTACTACTCTATGTGATATTTTGGTTTTATGGCATTCAAATGCTTTATTAATATAAATTTATAAAGAACTAGCGGTCCGCCCCGGCTTCGCCCGTGGTACATATTTCGCAATAAAAGGTAGCCTATGTTCTTTCTCAGGGTTTAAAGATTATCTGTGCCAAATTTCATCAAAATCGGTCCAGTAGTTTATGCGTGAAAACCATACATACATACATACAGGTAAATTAGCTTGGAGAAATTTTTGCGTTTGTAGTAGTGTATGGTCAGCAAATAAAATAAAACAACATTTTATTTTTAGTTTTTATTTTATATATATAAGGGATTTTAAATTAAACTATATGTGTTTCTCCTCTGAAAAAGATGAGACTTTATTTTAATATTTGCACATTTAACATACGTATAACTTTTACATTAACAATGTTACTAAAATGAAAAATTTACTAACCTGAAAAAGAAACGACATTTAAAGTTTAATTCTTTAGTTTGAGAAGTCAAAGGCTTGCCTCGACCATGTTTTAACACTGGAGCCATTTTGAATTAACAATATAAAGTTACAACACTTACACACAAATTAAACACTTCAACAAATATTATAACAATACAAATAATAACAACAATCAACAAATACAAAATTTAACAATTAAACTACTAGACCGGGAGATATTGACACAAAATTTCGAGTCATTTGTAACAGGATGGCGGTTCTACAGGGGTCTTAGTACGCAATGACAAAAAGAAAAACGATGGTGTGAACGCTGGTACCGGCGGCTTAGTCGCGTGGGCGTTAGTCGAACTCGTCGGAAAAATAGCGAAGTCAAACAATTTGTAACACAAAAATTTTAGAATTTACCGATAGCCCATAAAAAAGAAGTAGGCGGTAGTGTCATGCCATACTTTTCCGGTGTGACTTACAGCCCGCCATACCGACGCGAATGTGTTGATTTAAAAAAAAACAATTCAACCATTTGTACCAGGCTTAGTTTTGCACAGGTAACCATCGTCGTGCAGCCATTTACGAAAATCGCCATGCCATACTTTTCGGACGATTCCAAATGGTCGCCATACCGCCGAAAATCTGCAAATTTTTTTTTCGCCGAACCATTTACCACCCTAAATTTTTTTTTCAACAACTCCTGAATGATTATAAATAGAAGTGTGATAATGTCATACCTGTGGGAGGTGGCGAATGTGTATAAGATTTTTTTTTATTGTAAGATTTTATTCGTATTTTGAACGATTAGTAACAGTATGGCACTAATTTTTCTTGTAAGTTTGAGGTTCAACGAATATAAATACAAAATTTCAAAGATCTAGGTGGTGGAAATCTTCACTTATATAAATTAATACTAAATTAATTTTTCAAGTATGGCAGCACTTTTTCCCCCTACTAGAAGTATGGTAAATATAATAATGGTCACATTTTATCAAATACTCTCCAAAAATCCAAATGCAATACTGGTACAAAAAGTTTGGCGAAAAAAAAAATTTTGCAGTTTTTCGGCGGTATGGCGACCATTTGGAATCGTCCGAAAAGTATGGCATGGCGATTTTCGTAAATGGCTGCACGACGATGGTTACCTGTGCAAAAGTTAGCCTGGTACAAATGGTTGAATTGTTTTTTTTAAATCAACACATTCGCGTCGGTATGGCGGGCTGTAAGTCACACCGGAAAAGTATGGCATGACACTACCGCCTACTTCTTTTTTATGGGCTATCGGTAAATTCTAAAATTTTTGTGTTACAAATTGTTTGACTTCGCTATTTTTCCGACGAGTTCGACTAACGCCCACGCGACTAAGCCGCCGGTACCAGTGTTCACACCATCGTTTTTCTTTTTGTCATTGCGTACTAAGACCCCTGTAGAACCGCCATCCTGTTACAAATGACTCGAAATTTTGTGTCAATATCTCCCGGTCTATACGTAATAATTATAATTTTTGAATGAAATGTGTGCTTTATGTTCTAACGGTACCAAACGACTGCACGTGGCACCTGCGGACAGCGTAAACTGGTTTATTCTGTTTTTGTGCGTGTTTCCACTTTCCACTATCAAGTGACGATTTATTTATTTGTTTTGTTTCGTAATTATTATGGTCAAATATTAATTATGAAACAAATTATTATGGACACGATATTTTATTGTTTCACGGTAGTCGTCTTGTCGTTTGCTCTAGGACGTGATATTGAATGATATATTTTTTTTTATAAAGTCAAAACCATATTCTTTCAAATAAAAACTTGTTTTTATTGAAAACAAAAGTGTTGCTAGGAATAAGTATGAAATTAAATAGTAATGTTAGGATATCGAAACATTTTTGTATAGGCCAGAACGATATAGTGGAAACGCGCTCTAAGATCTGAGTAATATACACACCACTACATATGCAAAAATTTCTCCAAGCTAATTTACCTGTACATACAAACCTTTCCTCTTTATAATATTAGTATAGATAGAAAAAATTCGATCACGAGGTGGGACTCGAACCCGTATCCTTTCGCGCCATTCCGGGGCGGATGCCTGACCAACTCAGCCACTCGTGACCCGCCAGAGCGATCCAATTTATTCTATTTATTATACTACTCTATGCTTTTTTTTGGTATGTAAGTTCTATGGTTTCCTTATTTTTACCTGTTTATTTTAGAAGGGCTCTCGAACCGCCAGTACGTTGACATTGGAGTGGCTTGTGATGACGACGTCTCCAGGAAGCCCATCCCTCCTCGACTTTCTGCCTCGCCGTTTTGCTTTATGTACACTGAAAATATGTTGAATGTTTTAGTCAATTATGAAATAAATAGAATTTAAACGTAAATTACTTATGAATTATTGAACAAAACACTATATTATGCACATAGCATAATGTTGCGACAGTATTTTCTGAAGATGATTTATTCGGTCACTTTTCGGTATAAATATTTTTATTTCACTCTACACGTGTAACACGTGTATACGTGTGACACATGTGACACGTGTAACACGTGTATACGTGTGACACATGTGACGTTAGCGGCCAAGCTCTAAACATAATACACGGTATATACCTAAAACAGTACTAACAGCTAAGTGTGGTATCACGCTGGGGCGGTCGCGGGATACACTCACGACACGTGTGACACATGCGACGTAAGAAGCGGGCGCTCTCTGTTTCACATAACACGTAGCATGTGAGTATTGAGATCCCCTGAAAGTAAAACATTTATTATAGATTGGAGAGGACATTTTTTATAAGCAGCCGGAAATTTATGTTTTAATTAATTTTATCTTTGTATGATAGATATGCCATTGATGCGGTCATGAAAATACTTTCATTAATAGAAAACTACACAATTCAGGAAAAGTAGGCTATTAATTAATAATAAGTGCTGAAAAAAACATTCTATAGTATTTAACTTGTGTCGAAGCATGCTCAACTCACAAAAAAATAATTTTAGATACCAATCATTACAATAATGCGATGAAAACTTACAAAAAATATTATCTTACATTAACAAGCGCGGCCACAGCGAGCGCGGCCACACGCGGCAGCTGCGGCTCCCCGCGCTGTGCGTGCGCGACCCCCGCCACTTGCACCGCGCTACACGTCACTAGCAGGATTAGTGTGTGTTGCACTATGCGCACCCTGGGAACAACATTTATATTCATCACATTAATTAACGCTTGCATTTAGATAGGTAAATTGATATCGTAATGTTTTCATTTATACATTTAGTTTCAGATATGCATCTCTCATACAGTGAATATGAAAGGATTTGTTTTTTGACGTGACAACGTCTTATAATTCGATAGAGCCGGCTGCACGCACGAAAAAACATGACTCATGCGGCGTTACCTCGCTCTGAGGCGTTCCATGTAAGGCTTGAAGTGCAAGCGAGAGCGCGGAACGAGCGACAACGAAGCACAATCGGACGTTGTCACGTTCAACTATCGTCAGTAAACCGACTTTACAGACAACCAATTTTTTTTCTTTAAGTAATTTCTTCGCAAATTTTAAGGAAAGTTCATTTAGAAACTGTAAATAGTAATCATATTGTACAACGAGTACGTCATTTCGAGCATCTGCTTTGAATACGAAATTTGGTGTACGGGAGTGTATGATATAAGACTTTTGGATATTTTTTTTAAGCTATTGCATAGCTTCTAACGCGGCCCGCGGGCCTTGAGCGCAGGGACCGAATCCAGAAATTTACTAACGAAAAACCTCACGCCCCCCACTCCGACGGGCGCGGAGGTATGGCTTGAAGGCATAGCATGCAATAGCTTTACCGCGGCAGTCCCCGAATGCCACACGTCTTTTATTTTCAACAAGTTATTATTGTCACTCCATTAAAATACTATTTTAGATGTCAGCTTAAAGTTTTTGAATATCTACTCACCGGTCGGTCAGGTAGCTCCGCCTCTCGGCGGGCACCTTCCGGGCGAGCAGGCGCAGGCGCTGGGCGGCGCAGAGCGCGAGCGCGAGGGCGAGCAGCGCGAGCAGGCCGCAGCCCGCCGCCAGCGCCGCCAGCGCGCCCGCGCCCGGCTGCAGCGGCGCGCCGCCCCACAGCCGCGCCGACAGCCAGCACAGCACGCTCAACCCTGACAGAGAATACAGGTTAAAGGTGGCGGTGGCGGCTGGCATAGTACAAAAACACAAAAAAAAAATAATAAATACAAGATTGCATATACCCATTGAGCCCCAAGCGGCCCGATCGGTCATCACAATAGATTTCAGACACAATAGATTTTCTATTGTGTCTGTGGTTTCGGGGCCTGAGTTATTAAATGTAAATACATACTTGTAAAAAAACAGGTTTTCTAGTAGGAAAGGCGCTTCTTATTACCAAGTTATAAACCATCTTCATCCAATCAGTTTAATTTTGTCAGCTTATCAGTCTATTTATCAATGAGTATAGAAAATACCACATTTATTAAATTCTAAGGAATAATTTCTCATTTTAAACAAATATATTATTTATAAAAAAAAAACATTATAAAAACTATAATTAATTAAATCTAAAAGTATAATTTTATTAACTTGAAATAAATAATGTCTGTTAGTCTGTACGTGTAGGTACGTATGTCTGTCAGTGTATCTCTCTGTATACCTGCGAGTATCCCCACGGAGCATGTCTGTTAGTCTGTACGTGTAGGTACGTATGTCTGTCAGTGTATCTCTCAGTATACCTGCGAGTATCCCCACGGAGCTGGCGCGCTGCGAGCGGCCGGCCAGCTCGGCCTGCAGCAGCAGCGGCTGCGCGCACAGCGCCGCGCTGCCCGCGCACCAGCTCGCCGCACACGCCCAGCCCGCTGCGCCGGGACATGCTTCCTCCTATATCGTGGAATAGGCCATTGTATCACGTTTTTGGAAATTAATACGCATATGGAGACGTCATGTTTAAATTTTGCTTAAGAACACATCCATCTAAAGGAACAATATTACCAACTTCACACGTGCACATCCATCTTTACAATATTACGATTATGAACGAACTTCGTATAAAGTACAGGTAATACAACAGAACAGAGATTTATTCTTCTTGTTATTCAATAGTCGGGGTTACACCAAGCGATCAGCTCCGCATGGTAAGTATTTTCCGCGCAGGGAAATGGTCACCGAATGAGCGCGGCAACTTTAGTCATAATATCAAGAAAATGTTGCACGCGAAAGGCCCGAGCCATTTGTTGTCTTGAGACCAGAGTGCGCACGATAAATGATAGATCCACCTTTGAGCAAAATAAAAAACTGGCACTAGGTGGCCTACCATAATATCAAACCTTAATACCCTTATATCTAATCCCTTGTAAATATTCACCTGCCTAGTATCGCAGTCCAACAAAGCTAGCAGCGCAGTAGCATGCGCGGTAGCAGTTACCACCCGTAGTAGTACGGGCAAGCGGGGACTTTGCCCTCCCAGTGTGAGGAGGAGCACTACAGCCGCGAGGAGGCATAACGCAGCCGCTATACCGATTGTCACTTTGACTATCTCCCGTAGGTCCCTTTCCGCATCTGTCTAGAAATTGCTTTGATTTATAAATGTACAGGGACTTTGATATGAAACTCGTCTACGTTGATATTTAAGGGAAATATGAATATTCTACATGATTTAAGAACTAAAAATTCAAGCATACATAATATTGGGATCCGTCTTTCTACTGACTACTTACTACCTACTATTACTACCTACTATTATTCCTACTTTGGAATTTTAAATGTTTTTGAAATGTTGCACACCTTCTATAATTTATTATAACATAACAGAAAAGGAAATTTAGTTTTAATTATTACGTTTTAATGGTTTTGGACCCTAATTTCTTAATTCTTACAAAATGTGTATGCAATTACCAAACATTAAAAAGAGAAACACAAAGAAAACAGTAGCTTTAACAAAAACTGGCACCATGAAACAGAAATAAAGCTATATACTCACGAGCGTGGTGGGTGCAATGGTGAACAGCGCATACGTCCCTAGCCCTCTACACCGACAGGACACGTGGGTCGGTTCGGGCACCCGCACTTCGCACGCACTACGCGACCACGTGGAAGGTTCAGATGAAGTGCGCAGAGCGCAGGCTAATCTTGACTCTGGAATTTGAAGTTTTTTAGTAGTTTATTTGTATTTGGTTGTAGTTGTATGAGACAATACGCAATAAGAATGGAGGCAATGCTATAATAATATACTTAACAAATATTAAATACCAAATAAATGCACGATAACCTGTATATTATAAAACTGGAGAAGGTAATTCTGATTGTTTTCACTTTTTTTGGTTTCAATTTATTTAGAAACAAACGATAAGAGTATGACTGAAGAAGAACTAGATCATCAGCTCAGAGAATCATTCTTTTTTATTTCTGATCGTTTACACACACACGAATCAAAGAAATAGAACTCACCTATTGCACTATAATTCTTTGCATGAATAAAAAGCAAGGTGATAGTGTATTTAGAATCATCTTGGTTGCCATCAGACCAAACTTGAGACTGCGTAGAAGCCATATGATATTCTATTTCACGACTTCCTCTGAAAAAAAAAAAATACTGTTAACGACTAGAGCAGATTGTGCAAACTTCTTTTTTCAATTTCCAAATCTATGTAAAGCATACCTCAAAGACAAAACAGAAATTTTATCACTATTACAAATTTTTCTTTTAATTTGACTTGTATTTGAATTGTCTTCGATTTTTATATAGTTTCAATACTTACTTGAGTTCCATAGTTCTCCTTAAAGATGGTAATCGAGCAGATAGATCATTATAATTAACAACCGCTATAACATTTTCCGTTCCTTTAGTCACTTCTACATCTACAGAAGTTAACAGCCATTCTTCTGAATTTTGATTTAGTGGAAAACTAAAGTGTCCTTTGTCTTCTTGAAGTGATTTTGTTTGAACCACAAATTCTTGGCAACGGAAGTCTAGGTCACTTTTCATAATAGCTGTTTTGACGATAACGTTTTGGAGTTGGTAAATTTTCTGAAAGAATATTTATAAATATTTACTTAGGAAAGAATTATTAAGTTAAAACTTGTATTCTTTATTGAGTTATTGGTTAGACAGGTCAGAGGGACTAATTTTATGTTTTGATGTAAAGTATTTGAGTTTGCGATTGAGATTTTTCTATTCTGATGAACGAACGAAAGTAATGGCTTTAATTTGTTTCTAACATTTTATTTCGCATTATTTGAAAGATTTTCAGAATTGTTTTGCTTTTTAATGTTTAATATTCCTACCATAGAAAGTATTTTTTGTATGTATAGCATGTACAAACCTGTTCATCCAAAAACGCATCTCGATGTTTCAGCAAGCTATCATAGATCCTCAACAAAGGTTCAGCGCTCAGTAATCTATCCGTTGTATTAGCGACCATAGACCGCAAATATTCCAACATATTCGACGCATGTTGTAAGGGAACTGTGGCTGTACCGGGGTGTCCCGGGAGGGAGCGGAGTTCTGAGCCGTATTGGCGAGCTATATCGTTCACTGGTACCCAGGAATAGCCATAGGATATTAGGGTGAACTGGAATGTAAAAGTCAATTTTGCTTAGTGATTGTATTGTATTTTATTGAACTGGAGAGGCAAGAATTGGTAGAGTAAATGACTAAAAAATAAAACCTCATGTGTTTACATTTGATTGCTACTAAAATAAAAATTAAAGAATAGTACAATGAAAAAGAAAGAAATAATGCTTCGTCACTTTTAAATTTCACATATTTTTAAGTGTTGTTTAGGTAGATAATTAAAAATAAGTACTAAGTTAGGAAGAATTTATCAATTAACCTGTTCATAAATGTCTTGTAAGGAATCATCGATGCATCCAGAAAAGTTTGGCTGGCTCCATTTAGCTCGAACTGTTGTAGTTTTCGGCTCGCAAAATCTAGAGAGAAATTGCTTATTACCTTTTGTGTTTTGCAGGTAATTGTTATTGTCAAGTTAATTTTATTCCCTTGTATATAAAAGAGTCAACAAAAAAATCACATAAAAATTAATTTCTAAAATTAATTAAAAAATACTTAAAATTATACTCAATTTATTTCTTACCTGGTAGTTTCCCCACTAGATCCAGTAGGACAAGACGCTATAGCATAAGCCCCTGGTGCGGTTTGTGGCCAACGCAAGCCATGAGATGCTTCACTTTCGCACACATTATCTATGGACCCAACCGCCCATACTGTTACTGCTTTCGAGTTTGTTCCCGCTACGGATGACACTTGGCAACTGTATTCAGCTGATTTCTGCAATTAGAAAATGGAAAATAGAGTTAGGATATGATTTACCTACGCTGATTTATGCTATTAAAATTGACATGGTTATGAGGAACAATGCCATATTTTGTCATTACAAGAAAAAAATGTTACTAGATGATATTATGACCTTATCTTTTCGAATTTTTCGATGTATAATTAAACGTACTATAAATATTTGTAATAAATATCATATTGGTGAGTGGTAAACACACAGGTGTTACAATATAGATCGATATCGATAACGAAATTACGTTTTCAACACGAGAATGTTTAACTTTTTGGGCTCTGAAAAATCAATTACATTTTTATAATGTAAGGGACCTTTTGGATTATAAACATAAATATTGACATGTATAATAAGTATTTGAACTTAACTATAATAATGTTTATGCAATAAATTTTTTTTTCTGATTATGCGGAGCTGTAAAATTATGTTTGCATGCCAGTATAACTGGCGAATGTGCTGTACTTTCCATAAAGTAATAAAGATTTATTTATTTATTTATTTAGCAGGAAATAAACAATAATTACCTGAACATTATAAAGTTTGAGCACACTACCAGCAGGGTACAGATCTTCCCAAACTTCCCTGCCCGGTGCAAGGGCCAAAAGGTTCCTTTCTCTTGCCCAACTGAACCCTAACGTCCCGTGTACCCTTCCTGCTCCAGCCAGACATGTTATACTGACATTATCTCCCTGAAATGAACAAGTAACAATTCATTTTTATATGTATTCTAACTACAAAGAAATAGTAAAAGTTTATATTTTGAGTCATAGGACAGGCGAAAAAGAAGCATATATGACTTTTTTACGGATAAGGAATTCAATGTATATGGACGGCTCTTTAATATTTGTTTTTATTAATATTTCACTTTCTAAACTCCGGTGTAATATTACACTTTAACCCTAGTTATAAGCCACATGTTTGGCTTACGTTATCCAACCCCATTACTCGAGAAACAAACGCCCAAACATAATTTCCACTCTATTTTAACTCACTTTATTCACAGTAAGCGTGGACGGCACTAGTCTAATATTCGGTGGTCTGAACACACTAAGCCGCAACGCGCTGCATCTCCGCCGCCCTGCGTCAACAGCTGCACAGGCCCATTTGCCACCATCAAGTTTCTTCGCTTCAGATATTCCTAGTACGGACATGCGACGACCTAGCGCGTCTTCTGCTACTGTTCGAGTCCAGATGTCTCTAAAATAAAATAAAGTTTGCTAGTTTGCTTTAACATGCTAATCTCAGGAACCACAAGTCCGATTTGAAAAAATATTCAAGTCAGATAAATTAAAGATTAAATAGTCCATTTATCAAGGTAGGCATAAGAGTAATAGGAGCAGAGCAATGCGGGTAAAACCGCGGGGCACAGCTAGGATTTAACATCACTATCATCACTACATAGTATAAAACAAAGTCGCTTTCTCTGTCCCTATGTCCCTTTGTACGCTTAAATCTTTGAAACTACGCAACGGATTTTAATGCGGTTTTTTTTTAATATGTAGATAGAGTGATTCAAGAGGAAGGTTTATATGTATAACTAGCGGTCCGCCCCGGCTTCGCCCGTGGTACATATTTCGCAATAAAAGGTAGCCTATGTTCTTTCTCAGGGTCTAAAGATTATCTGTGCCAAATTTCATCAAAATCGGTCCAGTAGTTTATGCGTGAAAAGCATACATACATACATACATACATACAAACCTTTCCTCTTTATAATATTAGTATAGACATAGAGTATAGATAACATCCATTAAATAGTGGAGAAGTGCTGTTATTTTTGAGGTTTCTAATGTGATGTCGTAAATAATTACATTTTTTCCGCTTACATTGCAAACGCAGGCTGAACCCTACGAGTTTTATCAAAATAATGTACTAAGTATTGTACACATTGAAAAGGTCTACAGAAAAGTCCGCGATGGTATATGTCTATCTCTTATGGATAACCCAAAATAACTTTTTTTTGTCATTTACTTTTTACGACAAATAATGGCTAATTTTCGAAGCGATTTTAACCAATTCAGCATTAATCCTTAACCAATTAAATACCTTGAATACATTGTTCATTTAATATAGATCTATATGGCCCTTTACACCATATGATTTAAGTGAATATTTTCGAAGATATTACAGATTTAAAAATTGCGGGACGTAGCGTTTGCGGCGGTACCGGCCGGCCGCCCGGCTATATATTTTATACCCGTGCGAAGCCGGGGCGGGTCGCTAGTTAATGATATAAAAAGATTTAATATCGCTTATATCTATTATTATGTACATACCTACTGGTCCCATTAAAATTGATCTTCACACCATCTTTATACCAAGTAAAAGCGATATTTGGTGATCCGTAAGCCATGCAGCTGAGAATGAACTCCCCGCCTTCCCATACTTCGGGATGTTGATTTATAATAAGTTTCTGTAACAAAATATATTATGTACCACAAAGAGTAGGTAGGTAATGTTTAAAAAAATATTAAGTAAGTACATATTTAATTTGAGAAAATAAAATACGAATGCACGCAACCCATACATTTATATCGACAGTTATGTAAGAAAATGAACACAAAGGCATTCACAAAACCGTTCTACAAAAGAAGGTAATAAAGAGGACAATGCACGGTCCATCTATAATTAAACGATCTAGTACTCCATGTCCTTTATTGTGCAGTATAGCTTTAGAATGCAGCACCGCAACTGTTAGGATAATAAAGAAGGCGCTAACTCAAATTAACGAGATAAATGTCCGCCTGGCTGTATGCCAGTTGTAATTGGGCCACTTCTCAAGGAGTGCACGTTGAAAATAATTAAAGTCTAGCGCAGAACGTTTCGAATGGTCGAACATTGGCTTTTACTGCTATTATTTTGTTCCAACTTTCAAATACTTCTTTTGAAGAGCGTGAACCTAATTTCAGGAAGGCATTAAGGCGAGGTGTGCAAGCATTAGTAGTTTAAAAGAATTGCAATGGAAATGGAAGTTCAGTTCTGCAAGTGTTTCTTTTTATGCGAAGTGAAAGAACAATTGCTCGAGATAACTTTTTACTGCTTTTTATGATCGATATTCATTTCTTCAATGTTAAGGACTGAATAGATTCTTATGAATCTTTCGCATTGTTAACAAGCTTGTTTAAATCACTAGTGAACTTTTAATTAGAGTAGTATAATATTTTAAATTAAAATGTTACCATAATACACAGATCTACTCTACTTATTAAAAAATAAACGAATAAAATTTTTGAAACGATATTAATTATTTCTACTTTTGATTTCTTAGAAGGTGTCACAATGACATTTCACGCATATATTCTCGTCTACTTCACACCTTGACAGTGCTATCTATGGCGTAACAACGGTATAAAATAAACGAACAATTCTGGCGGTTAGCTGGCATCAGCCCAGTAATTTAATATCGTTGCGATAGGTCAAAATCATTTTCACATGACTAATATGTTCTGGAATACTTAGCCTATTTCAAAATTAAAAGCTGTTTTATTGCATTAAAAAATCTGGTTGAAAATCGGTTTTGATGCCGCGTTGTGTATTTTATTTTATATAACTTTCAGTAATGTAAGGATAAAAGGTTTGCTAGTGGTATTTTAGTATCAAAACCAACAGATTTAAGCGTTTTAGCGTCGCCAATGGTTTCAAAGAAGTGTCAACTTGCGTCTAGACGCCTACGAAGTTTCATTAAAATTTTTGAGTCCGATCCGGTTCGATTCAAGTCTTCACCTGCTTTTGAACAGGTTCTCATAAATCAAATATTATGAAGTGGCAAACTATTCAGGAATTTCCAATTAAGGAATTCCTCTTATTTTGTTCACTTTGAAACTCTCAAATGAACGAAAATATGGGCTCATTTATTTTAAAAGTTTCGGGTTATTTTTTTGTATATGGAAGGCAAAATGGTATTAATAATTTTAATGAGTGATTTAAACGTAATCGTGTGACTTAAATTTGGCCGATTCTGTTTTAATGTATTTAAAATACAATATATTATTATTATAGGAGAAGTTTTTACTTACATGTAAGCTAAGTGCCGGTTGCATTTCCAGTTCCAACGCTGCAGGCAAGAGAGGCAGGGTGTTTGAATTAGTGTTAGACACTAGTCTGGATAGCGCTGATCGAACCGCCCCCGCCTCTTTGCGTAGACCCCACACTCGGAGCCAGACCGTTCGAGCCCCAGTAGGGTCTGGTGAACTAGAAGTTAATGGATATATTAGGGTTTTAGAATTATATTTAATGTGTTAAGATTGTGTTGGATCATCTTGAATGGTAATAATTCGATTTTAATATATAACAAAGATTTTATTACGTTAAATTAGTTTCGTGGTAGTCTAGAAATATTTAAGAAATGTTTTTATTTGGAACTAAAGTAGTTTTATAATTGTATTGGAAAAGGAAAAATGAAATAACATTTTTACATAGAAAATAATATAAGTTTAAACTGTTATATCATCGATAGATATAAAGAAATGTTTATTGCTATTCACATTAAACAACATAAAGATGTCTGACGCTGTTAGTTAATAAATAATTAATTAGGTAGTATCTTAGTTCAATGAGAAAATATCTCGAGTAATTTGTAAAATATTCAAGCTTTAATTACGTAAATGTATTAGCTTAGACTTTGCAAACGAAGATTTCAATGTTTTACGTGCTTTGTGCTTGTGTTACGGGTTAGTTTAACAAAGTGAATAATGAGTAGTAAGGGGAATACTAGACTTGAAATTGTGTAAAATATTTTAACGTCTAAAATACTTTTTATAAAAACTAACTAAAAATATATAAATAATTACCTTATATTTAATATTTCAATATCGTCTTGTAACGTTATATTGGACCCTCTTAAGTACTTAGTGACCTGAAAAATTACATTAATTGATTATTCAGTTAACATCATTTCATTATAAGCAAAAAAATTAAAATAATTGTTACCTTTTCGATAATTTCTTCGGAAATTTTACCGTTGGCCATGTCTTTAATTTGCAAGCTCGTTTCAAAGCGCGCCGCCACTGTGCACAGATAAATTATATTTTAGCGTTCCAAGGAGTCTTTATGTTGATTATTTTAATTGTTTTTATGGGCTTTCAGTTTTTGAAATTTATTGATTGCATGTGATTAATGGAAGTAAACAAGTATTTTTAATATACACATTTAATTTTTCAAACTACTGAAACGAATTTACTATATTATGTACTTATTAATCTGTTCTTTATTTTAAATTACCATTTTAAGGAAACTATTAACAGATTAAAAATAAGTACATAAATATACATATTATTTCAACCAACTTATAATGATATTACTAAATCACATCCTCAGCTTGTAATATTTTTGATCAAATAATAATATAAAATAGTAGTGTAGTATTTACTTACAGCTGTCGCTATCTTTAGGACTGCAATCACAATTGTTTCTCCCCTTACAACCTTCTAAACACTCCTCTATGCCGCATTCTGTGGACAACACGCTTATTATATCTAATGTAAAATTTAAAATAATATATTTGTAATATAAATAATGTTATGCTTGAAGACCGAAAATGCTTATTTTCAGAGAAATAGCTTACAATGCATGTGGTCACAGTAAGATCGTCCTCGTGAAAATCATGTTATGGTTTTATTGAAAACGCTCACGACACGTTGTGGCAATGAAGAAAAGCCATGACGCGATCTAATACTACCAAAAAAAAAATACCTAACTACTTAGAGTAAATTTATTGCCTATTCTTGGTTTATTTTGCCAATTGTGTTTTTATTCCTTTATATTATACGATTTTCCAGCCAAGCAATAAGCAGCAAGCAATACATTTATTTTCTCTTTAATACAATACGAAGCTGTGTAGTCACAGTGGCCGCTATACATCACAACAGTAGGTCTACCATGAGTTTACGCACACGATACTCGCTAGCGATTGTAGTAAGCGGTTTGTATGAAATTTCGTACAGCGCCCCTAGTGTGCCGTAGCGGAACTAAAAAGCCTACCATGAGGTGCATTATAGTATACTACAGTAGATAACGTATAGTAAACTATACTACACTCGCTGTAGTAACCATACAATTTTTGCACCATGAGTTCTAATTTTGACATATGTCATAGTTTATAACTATTCGATGATAGATACGTCATTCACGGAAAATAATCTCGTGAACTATTCACGTTTACTATTGTAGTTACGTCAGACGATTTAACTATGTCAACTCATGGTAGAGGTACTGTTGGAAAGTAATATGATACAAGTTTTAGCAAAATGTTTATTGCAGTAGTGCACCTGTTTACGAACTTTACAAGTTTTCTTGTGGCTCTTTGAGTTATCTATTCTTGTTGGAACATTTGTTCTACAAAGTGTATGTAACAGTACGGAAACTTTAAGGTAATGTGAGATATCGCTTAGGTATCAAAAGTTTGTCGTTACAAATTGTTGGAATTTAAGTGGATTGTAAACAAGACGTATTTTTAAAGGGCTAAAGTTTTTGGCTTTTAAAGTTTCGTGTTAAATAGAAATTGAATGGATATGAAGAATTTTAAGGTTATGATTCCATTATACAATCGATTGCTTTAAAGTACCTAATATTATAAATGAAACATTTGCTTGTGCTGATAGATAAAATCAAAGCCTTTATTAAATATGCAAATACATTCGATAGTGAATGGTGATCGAGCGTAAAAGAGAAAAAATGTAATTTTCATGCACATTTTCTGATTATATTGAAAAGATCTGGTTATAATATATATTTTTTGATTAAATTTTTATGGTTGTTTAATGTTAATGGTTTATTTTATTCGTGAACTTCGATAGATTTGCAGAAGAAACATAATATAGCTAACTTACAAAAAATATGTACTATTTATAATGAAATTATTCAATAAGAAGTAAGGTCTTCTCGTACGAATTTTAAAATAATCCATTCACGTATATCAATGACTTTTTTGATACATTAAAATGATGTCCTTTTTTTGTCCCAATGCAGATTAGATTCGTTGGCATATGGTGGCATTTGGACCAACACATTATCCTACAGCTTCTAGCTACTTGTAAAGTGTCGCTCGCTGCAAAGTGTTCGAAACGTCAGGAAAAGAATATAATGAATAAATCGCGTTTAAAATCCGTTAAAAAATCCCTAATTTCTAAATGTATAATACTCGCGTAAAATCAAACACTAGAAAATACTATCCTAGATCCTATTTATTTATTTAGTTTACCTGGTGTTGCTATTTCAGATTCACATAGGTCACCCGTGTATCCCGGCGCGCAGATACAGCTGACTGCTGCTGGTCCCATTTGTCTAAAAAATAATTATTGTATTAGGTACTAGGTATTATAATATTTAAATACGATGTATAAGTATTTGAAAAGTTAAATAAAAATACACAGTTGGACATGTATAGTTTGTCTCACGATGTTTTTCTTCTATCGCACTTTTATATAACCTTCTACCTAGTACCTACCTAATAACTCTTGAAACACTATTTGAAATCCTACCAGTAGTTACAATTATTAAATTTTATGCAAAATTAGCGTATAACTACTTTCCAAATCACTAGACAAGAAAACGCACTTTAAATTGCGTAAAAGTTCCAAAATATCTCCATATAAATTGTATATTTGATGTTTTTTGCAGAACTTTGTTAATTGCTATAAGTTTGCTGTTATAACTTTTCATTTTCGTAAATAATAAGACGGTAATTAATAACGAAGTTTAGTTAATAAAGAAACAAGAAAGGAAGTTTTAAATATCGTTAATTTCTCCTTGCAGCGATTAAAAAGACTTTGTGGCTGCTTTCTTTGTACACGCTTTGCAAAGTAACAGGGGCTTCTTATTATGCATGAAACTTCAGTATATTATTACAATTCTTTATAATCTTGACTACTTTAGTTTAAACGTTCTTTAATAAAAGTTGTTGATAATCTTGAAAAAAATTGTCTTTTGAAGAAGTTTTTAACATAGCGTTGATATCATTTTATTTTATTATCAATGGTCAAAATAAGCTACTTATACATAACAATGTGTATTAATAATTAGCTGCATTTGCATGTAATTTAATTAATTTTATCGTTATGTACACCCCGCGAATGTAATCGCGTGCATATTAGTCTGAGTGATAAGTTGAAAATGGCGTAAAATAGAGATAAGTCTCTTAAAAATACGTGCGATAGCTCATTTGATTCGGAATGACGTCTAGAAAAATGTATCGGAAATGTGTATTAGCACACAAAAAATTGCAATAGTTATAAACAAATTAAGTTGCAAAAAAAAAGTATTTCGTTTATTGTTAATAACTCCGAAATTATTAACATTTCAGAAATTTTCCGAAAATCTTCCGACTCCCGGAATTCTATCTCCATTATTTATAATTTTAATTTAACGCTGAAAATAGCCCTCCGCGCGGCATTTTTAGTTAGCGCGCGCGGCTTCAAAACCGAGCACGTCACACTAATTATTTTTTTAAGGTATTAAATATTAATTTAAAATTTTAAAAAAATTATGCTGTATTCCGAACACTTCAAAGAATTTGCTCCCGTTGGAAATTTTACTTAAAGTTAAACTTACGATTTTCGTTGGAAATTTCCTCCTCTTTAAGAATCTTTTTTCAAAATTTCTGAAATGTTAATAATTTCGGAGTTATTAACAATAAACGAAATACTTTTTTTTTGCAACTTAATTTGTTTATAACTTTTGCAATTTTTTGTGTGCTAATACACATTTCCGATACATTTTTCTAGACGTCATTCCGAATAAAATGAGCTATCGCACGTATTTTTAAGAGACTTATCTCTATTTTACGCCATTTTCAACTTATCAAGTAGACTATATCATAGTATCGCGTGACAGTCGTTCCCCATGCATTTCTATTCACTATTTCCCTTTATGCATTGTTTTCGTGACTAATGCAAAATTTCGCTATAATATCGCAATCACAACATTCATTATTTGTCTAAGTAGCTAGAGCTCAAATCCAAAATACACGTATAAGCATATTTTATTATTGTCCAAGTTTCTTCTTCATACTAATTAAGGTGATCTGTAGTTCTATAGGGTATCAATGATAAATTTCAAATCCAAACATTTTTAGGGCATATAATATAAGTAAGTGACTGTTAAAATACATTAGTAGATATTAATAGTTCAATTGAAACATAAACAACTTTTACAAAGAAATGAGGTACATACCTACATGTTCCCTTGTTCTTGCACATATTTGAAGTGCTTGGACACAGCGGCCCCACCCCGCAGTCTGGACCAGAGTAGCCGTCGAAACAGGAACAGAAAAACTCGCTGAGGAATAATTATAATTATTACATCAATTTTAAATCGTAAGTAGACACGATTCTACATTATTTCCGAAAACATCTGGTTAACCTCAATATTCTTTACCTTGTTTTTTTTTTTTTAATTTTTTATTTATATAAAACTTTGTTATTTCTATCATAGCCAACTTTACGTATAACATGCATCTATGAAATCTAACAAGTATACTACAACAACAGCCATAAAAGTGTTTGTGTTTATTAAAGTTATTAAATTATTCGTATCATAGTCTGCATCTCATTTTAAAATACTTATTTTCTGCAGTTGCAAATAACACTGCTAATTAGCAACCATACCCTACTACTCGATCTTAAAACTGATAGGATTATAATCTGACAGAGAAGATAGAAACTACGTACATAATAAAGACCCTCAGCTTTGCTCACTGTAACGTGATACATACTTCATATTGTATGTTATCACTACATCTTTTGCATAGTAATTGTGGGTTACAATAGCGTGAGTGTAAACCGTTTTGGAGTAAAGCGTATTCGACTTTAACTTTAAGTAGGTACTAGGTAGGTAGCTGGTGCACCAGATGTTTTCGGAATTCATTAAGATTTATTTTCTTCGCCGACTCCTTGTCGTTTTCTGCAAGTAGCTTAAAGCGATTAAAGCTTTTTAGTGCTGTTGTTTGTTTTTTTATTGCAAAATATTAACTGATCAATAGGTATATTTAGTGGTTGCTTAGAAAATTAATTAAGAATATGTCCATGAAAACAAATAGGTCTAGTTTTATTAAAATAAGGTGTAAAAAAATCTGCATTCAATTAGGAATCCAAATAAATCAACAGACTTGTGTAAAATAAACGGTACGTATAATATTATTAATTCAACACATGGAATATCAAGATTGGTAATTTGAGAAACCAAATAGAATGAAGACATTTATAACGTGTCGATTAGAAAAAGAGATGAACTTATTTCCAGTTTAGTGTAGTTCTTCTACATAATATTTTAACCAAGTAAGGAGGCAAGACGCTCGTTACATGCATTAATGAGTATGAAAAAAGCGCTGTTCTTTTTTCCTATCTAATCATGATGGAATGGATTTCATTATAAACAGATAAGGCTACGCTAGCATGTCAATCTGTAAACCAGTATGTACATGTATTGAGGATGGCTTAACATACCCAGATCTGGTCTTACCGTGTTTGTCCTCAGTACTTGTAACTATTCAGGGGTATATTATGCACCTATAATCAAGTGGTAGTTCTATTGAGTACGTGTAAGTAATCAGGGCTATAAATATTAATATTATGCACCTATAATCATGTGAGGCATAGCAGTGTCCGAGCAGACGGCACTCGATGGCGCTGCAGGAGGTGGTGGGCGCGGGCGCGGCGGGCGCGCGCACCGCGTACGTCACGTTCAGCCCGAACACCGACAGAAGCCCCAGCGCGCGCAGCTGCGAACCCTCCGCGCGGGATAGTGACAGCTCCACCACCAGCACTGGACTTTGCACCTGGGAAGAAAAACTATATAAAGCAACTCTACTCGTATGCGACATTGGGAAATTTGGACAGCTCCATCGCGCATACAGGACAAGATCTTATACCAAAAAAGGAAGACCATATAAAGTAACACTTTATACAACTGATATGAGGCCCTCGTCGTGTTGCCACGATAGATCACCAGCTTCCGACTTCAGAGGCAAAAGGTATTTTATCAATAATCAACCCCATACACTACAGATTTGAAGTGAACTGTGGCTCGGACAGTTAAGACAATAGGACAGTTGCAATATAACTGATATGGGTCCTTTTCTGAAAGACCCAGGATTGTCACAGACACCTTTCATACTAAATACGATAAAGTGAAAATATCTCCTATATCTAAAGGAATAGTTTTCGTTTGCCTCCGGTGGTCGTAGAATATACAATATACATACATATTACGTACAATTAACCTTTTGGCCTAAACTTGGGTTTTATGTTCGAAAGAGATATTAAATTACAAGAGATTTATTGAAAGCCATTAAGTTTGATTAATAGAGAAGTATAAATGTTTGCACTGTAAATTTGAATAGTGCATTTATTCATTTCGAATTATAGAAATACTCGAGGAATTTGCAAATGAAATGATTCTTGATCATAGTTTAAAGTTCCCTTTTTTCAAGAAGTATATTTAAGAGCAAAAGTTAATTTTTTATCGGATCTCACAGAAATGTTTGGTTATTGATATTCGGTTCGGAGAAAGCGTTCTCGGCGATTCCATTAATTTTAATGTGCTATTTACATCAACGAAAGGTCGTTTCAGAATATTTACTGTGAATTACTTGAGCAAAAATGGTATTTGACGGTAAAAGACGAGTTGGAGCAAAATATTGGGAGAGTAGGATTTTTATTGAGCCTGTATTTGGCAGTTCGCACTGGTCTTATTTTAGATCAAAAATACTCAATTAATTAACTATAAGCTGTGTGCTTTTGCGTAAAACATTAAGTACGTAGGTACTTCATAGTTTAAAGGTTAGGACCTCTATTTAAATTTATTTTCTACTGACCAATAAAAATATTCGAATATTTTTTATGTATATCACGTACCGAACAAAAAGATCTCTGTACTTGAGTATGTGCCTATATGGAAAAAGTTTCTTTTATTTCATATGGGCCATTGCCCAAGGTAAAAACAGAACTATTTACTTTACCTTTCAGAGTATTTGATTAATAGAAAACTTCTAAAACCTATGGGTACTAAATTTTGTAAGTTCACGTACCTTAGCTAAATACACGTAGTAATATATTGACAGAAAGTTTTCTTCCTCTAATGTGGTTTGCTCGTTTTATCGTACATTTAACTTATATAGAGTTAAATCCAGTTTAACTTTCTGTAAGTTATATTTCCGAAGATATCGGCATCTAGCTAAACAGGTTTTCTTTGTGAGTGAACCTGTTAAACGGAATGCGAAATCAGTTTTTAAATGTATTCCAAGTATTCTATATCGGATGTCATCTGGAGCTTTACACAATTTTTGTACTTTTTCTTTTGAACTCTTTGGTTCCTTTTTTTGGAATTATTAAATTAAAAAAGTATTCCTTCAATTATGCTTGCAGGCTTAAGTTAAAATCAATTTAAAATTATGCTTCAGATTCCTTCATATGTGAAGTTAATAGCCAAATTTATAGACATTTAAATGTAGATAAACTAATAGATCAGAAATCTATCTGCGTGGTCATCAATATTGTACAAGTATCCTTCCCCAAGTTATATCTCTTCTAAACTCCAAAAAGATCACTTCAATAGTTTGTGCGTGAAAAAGAAACGACATCGAACCGTCCATAAATTTTCTCCTCAACCATTTGTAAAGAAAAGCTTCGTCAGAAGACAGCGAAACTATTCAAACGTGATACGCAATTTTCGTCGTAATGACTTCCATGACACGAAAACCTACAAAGCCCAAATCTACTTTCAAATCTCAAGTGACAAGGATATATCGGGTGAGCGCGAACAGGGCGAGATAGGTCGAAATGGAAAACGTTACGAGATGCACTTTGTAAGTGTAAGTTAAGCTGATGTGAATGGAGTACGTGAATAATGCATGCTGAATGCACTCGGACAGCGTATAAACTTTGTTCTGCAGCCACGAGACAGCGGAGCGATTTAGGTCCTTAAAACCAGGACAAAGGGAATCGATAAGTTATTCCGTTCCCGTTAACTTGCATGTTGTGGATGGTCAACATTGTTTGCAGATCGAGTAGTGCAATGCTTGTGGATCTTTAATGATGTGTTCAATATTATTTGGAGTTAATTAAGTGATACTGCGTCAAAATAATTTGAAAAAGTCCTTATGAATTTAGCGTCAGCAGATAATACTCGGTTAAGTTACATGTTCGACCGTCATATGATATTAAAACATATGCTATGAAAAGCATGACTCCATTTATTAGTGTTTGTTTTTAGGCCGCAGCCATTGCAACTCATGTTGTTAATGCATTTGCATAACAATTATAAATACTTTGATACTGTAGCATAATTCCTGTAGACACGAGGTGAGTGAGGAGTTTACATAAAACTGACATCTGACAAATTAGTTGCATTCGTGATTCTTTGTAGCATTCATTACAAAGACCCTCATCTTGAAAAACCATGTAATTATCCCATTCATAGCCAAGGTTTATTCAAAGGAACAAAATAAAGGCCTCATAAAGTTATTTATGACTTCCTAACGCCACTTAACGGTCATTACATCATAATTTTTCATTCACAAACTTTATGGTTTTATACAAAGCAACTTTTTACGGCCTCGTAAAACGCGAATGAATAAATCAAGCAAATACTACGTTCGCGAATTTGACAAAATCCCGGCTTTTATTTTGTTAGCAGCTACAAAATGTTGGTGTTTTTGTTGTACGTCGTTATTATTTGTATGCGGGTGATAAAAAAGAATTAGGGCAAGACACGTTTTAATTTTTTACTTTTATATGTACATCGAACATGTTACATTTTAGTATCACAATTATAATATAAAGGACACCCTATAGTTTGCCTACTTCCAAATTGTCATTACTACAACAATTGGTAATAGCTCAAGAAGATAAAAGGATAGATAGATAGAACATAGATAGATAGTGCCAAAAAAAAGAACAAAAGAGCCATTTCTTTTTAAAATCTATTGGCACAGATACAGGCAATCTCAATTACGTCACGTGTTTGCAAAGAAGCTTATAGCAAAACATTAATCAGAGATACCCGCAAGCGTGGACCGTAATGTGTTGTTGCAAAAACTTCGCCGTTTGTCTTACATCCAGAAGCCAGAATCCTTTTATTTGGAATACCAACGAATAATTTATAGCCTGTGGTTGGATACATTTCACTGCTGCATTTTAACGCTCAATCTGAATTTGGGTAAAGTTGCTGAGTAAAATTAGAGTTTATTGAGTTTAATTTTAAGCGAAATTTAGACTACAATTACTTAGGATGGAAATTTATTGTTTTACTTTTTTGTTTCGAAGAGTAATTATACAATTACGGGTTATGTTACGGATTTGTTGATAATAACAAGCCTGCTATAAGGTGGATGACGACATCCGCAGGGTTGCTGTGCAAAACTGGCGACAACGCGCTCGTTGCCAATGCCCGGTCGTTCGCTAATGACCGGGCTCTGCTGTGGCGTGCCATGACTTTTTTTTGTGTGGTGTTTCTCAATGTTAGCCAGAAGCTTCTCAATGTTTAACGCGGACGCGTGGGTGAACTGAAGGTTCACCTTGGTAGCGACATGCGCAAGGGCGTCGTGCCATGACTGAGGCGTATGTCCAGCAAGGGACAAATATGGGCTGATAATGATGATGATGATGAAGTTGGTAGCACCAGAAATGTTTGTACAAATGATCTACTTTTGATACTGCTTTACAGTTTTCTTTATTTCATATGTCTGTATGTATTAATTAAACCTTTAGATTGATAATAATTATCTACGAGCTGAAATAGAGGTTTTTTTACGCTAGATTATATTAGTATACTTATAGAAATAAAAGGTACAGTAGCAAAAAAGGCTGGAATAAAAATGTTTTACTGAATTTCGGGATCGAATAAAATGATTTCGAGTATTCAGTGAGAGCAATATACGAATTTTTAATTTAAATCTACGTTTGGAAGCAGTCCTCATTTTACAAGTGGTCGTACGGTGAAATGATTTTTTATATGGTAAAAGTATTGAATGCTATTTTGTAGCGTTTTTCATGTTTTTTCGATAGCGGCTACTATTAAATAAAGTAAAGATAAAAAAATTATGTCTGATGGATCTATCGAAAGGCAAAAGATTAAAAATTACGCGTTAAAAAATGACTTTAAAGTTAAGGATATTTTCCTGTGCAGCTAAAATGCGCACCAATAAACGCAACCACTACCGCCAGCCAGACAGCTCGGACTCTAACCGAAATAGCAAGAGAAACAGTATATCAAAAACCCAACTATACTAAAATGTTTTTTTTTCAAACGTTGCTAGCTCCCGTACCATAAGATCATTCTATGAAGACTTTATCATTAACGTAAATTACATTTTTGTAGACAGTCTAGATGAATTTCAACGTTTTAATACAGTCCTATCAGGGGCGCTTTTGCAGAGTTTTTACCCCGCTTTTCTGGAAAAACCTGTAACAAAACATTCTTTTTTTGGGAACACGTCCTTCGTCGGCAAAACACGAAAGATTTTAGCAACATTAAAGTTCTGAAAAATTCCCAACGCGCTATGTACCTACTGTGGTTTGTGAAATGTGCTTTACAAACTTCTTCGACAATACCTACTCGTAGGTCATAGGTAAAGTTATATGAATTAAGATAAATTATATTAACTATTTATCAAGTTATTGTGACAAACCTTTTTAGTTTACAGCATTGTTCTTTGGAGTTTAATTATGATTCAATTATATTATATTATCCTACAATACAGTTGAGTATTGTAGGATACTATTATGTAAGTATTTATATTAACTACAAACCGTGATTTCAGCACAATCCCCCGAGGATATACACAACATCTGCATCGATAGCAACTATTGTTGATAACAGAGATTTATCGATATTTGTTGTGGCTAAGACTGATAACACATGATACAGAAGAATTTAAATACAAAATTAACCTTTTAGCACAGAATACTTAATAGTACTAACCTCCTATTAACCAAGATGTATCTTTTGGTAACAATACTTTGTGCACAATTATAGGAAAAGGCACACCATTTCATTTGTAAGAAAGCCAAAAGTTGTATATTTATTAATTCAGTGAAACAAAAACCGGCCAAGTGCGAGTCGGACTCGCGCACCGAGGGTTCCGTACATTGCTGTTTCTTTTGATTGCGTTGACATAGAAGTTTGATTTTGTTACAGCTTAAAGGTATTATAGACCTGAGTATTTGGTATGAATTTCAATTTAATACCTCTACGCGTTTATGAGGAAATGGGTAGTAAGTTTAAAATTATTAAAAAAAAATATATTATGTGATGTAACTAAAAATTTATGGTTTTCGTAATTTTTCCTTTATCTATGCTATAAGACGTTGCTTCGTACCAAATTTCAAGATTCTGAGTTCACGGGAAGCACCCTGTAGGTTTTGATTCCCTTGCAAGTGTCGAAAATTTGCGGCATAAACGGCTGTATCTTTTGATTGCGTTGGCTTAGAAGTTTGATTTTTTCACAGCTTCAAGGGACAGTAGACCTGAGTAATTGATATAAATTTCAGCTTCATACCTCCACGCGTACCTGAGAAAAAGGGTCTTGACAGACGGACGGACGGACGGACGAACGGACAGACGGACAACAAAGTGATCCTATAAGGGTTCCGTTTTTTCCTTTTGAGGTACGGAACCCTAAAAAGCAGCAAATTTCCTTAACCACAATAAAGATAACAAGAAGATTAAAAGTTTTTAAAGTCGTGCCGCGAAACTCGCTCTTAATTTAATTTTTACAGCATTAAAATATTTCATGAAGTTGTGAACTTTGTAAATGAATAAATCTTTCGACCACCTCACTAGAAACGACTGTATGGATTACTGAGACGAACTTTTAACACTACTTTTCAGCAGCTAAAGGAAATTTAATTAAATTGAATTTTACTTATTGTTAGACTTCATAGTTTAGTTTAGAATTTTGCGCTGAGTTATAATGAGGATAATAAACTGGTTGGAGTTGGTGTTTAGTTGTTGTTTTCTAAGATATAAGTAAGTATTGTTATTTATATACATTTGTTTCTTATTTACTACAAAAATCAATAATTATGCCAACTCAAACTTCATATTACATGCAGACGAAGTCTGAGAGTCATAATTCTTTTACTTCATTTTTGGGCGTTTTGTTATTTACGTCTAAAAATAAATTCGCATCCATTGATTGACATTACAAGGAACAACAAACTACTCACAATTGACCTCGTCAGCTAAGTTTACTCCTTCGCAGAACCACAAGGTGACTATAAAATCAGACTGAAACTGCACTCTAATATTTGATTGTATTTCAGTGTAGACGCGATGACGCAAGCTCAAAAGATATCTAGTATTGCACATTGGATGTTTTGATCCAGCGTATTCCGACGAATTGGGTCGAACGATTGTTAGAATTGATTCTATATTGTTTTATAACAGTAACATAATATGAGTATAGATAGGAGATAGTATTTGGTGTAGTTGTTCTTATAATGTTTATTTTATAAACTCTTTAATTTTAACTCATCTCCGTAAGTAAAAAGTGTAAATTGAACTTTGGACTGTTTTTTGTTGGGACTGCCGAATTTCTCATTATTACTGTTTGTATTCATTATATAAATAATAGTTTTAAATTGATATCTTACAAAGAAGTGTTTTATCTCTTTACTTAAGATTGCACTTACATTTCTGCCATTATATTATCATAACTCATTTTATTCATTCTTTATGAAGATTAAAAAGACAACGAAAATGTTGAATGGTAAAAAATAGCGGAAAATAAGATCACTCAATTAATGTGTGAATATATTTCACGGTTGTTTCTTTAAGATGTGTATAATTTGCATATATTATACGATCAAGTGTAATTTTGGTGTACTCATGTGGTGGCTTGTTCCCATAGGACTAAAGGGACTAGATTATTTCACATAATGCATGTTATGAATTTATTATATTTTCTAACTTCCTTATCTATACGAGTGCGTAAGGATATTTATAATTAATTTCATCTATACCAATATTGGAGTGTCTGTTTTTCATATTGGAATAACCGATTTTACTTAATGCATATGGATGGATTCACTTTACATATATCAAAATAGTAATTTTTACAATTTATGTCTGTCTGTCGTTCAGAAAATTCCCACAGGAACTTTAGGATTAAAAGTAAAAACTAATTTACGCAGGTGAAAACGCGGGACGCAGCTAGTCAGTAATATAAAGAAGAACGAGAAAATACAATTGATTTGACTGTAGCCGTCGCTGGGAGTCTATCTAGTTTACAGTAAAAAATCAAAAAAAAAAGAAACGCCGTGTTATTCCCGTAGGCTGTATTTCTACGTTACACGTTCATTTCTATTCTGATTCGTTTATTTGTTTATTCCTACCCCGAGGTGTTTACGAAACAAAGACTTGGATCTAAATGTTTCAGATATTTTATTCCCGCCTCGTTTGGTGAATAATATCTGAATATAATATATTGCTTTACCTGATAACCTGAACTTGAAATATTAGTGTAATTTGCTCTTAATAACTCAGGCCCCGGAATCACAGACACATCATAGAAAATCTATTGTGTCGTGGACCCATCGGGCCGTTCGTGGCTCAATGGGTTAAATTAACTAATACATATCCTAAACAATATGTATTAGTAACGCCTCATATTATTTCTTAACTAATATTATAAATGCGAAGGTACTTTATACTAAAATATAAATTATTAATCATCGTGATTATTAAGGTTTTATCACTTAAATGAAGGAAGGAAAGAGACAAAACACTGAAATGTATACTATTAATTTATTTCATGTGTACATACTGTATAGGTTAATTAATTATGGCATATTCTGGGTTCATTTAAAATCGTAATTAGTGCCTCAATTCCTATTTTCTCAAATGATAAAATTAATTAATTTTACTAGCACATTTAGAGCATATGCCAATACGATTAGGCATATTGCATTATTATGATAATATTTAATCCCATTAGTATGTTGAGTATTTACAGACACGCTAAATGATTCCAGTTTAGGATAATTTTATGTAAATATGGTTTTGGTTGAAATAATATTACACTTCATAGCTTAAGTAATTACAATTTAATATGTATGCTTGGTAATTTTGTTTTTGATTCTGGACGAATAAAGAACGAGGATTTATATTTTTTTTATTGTAAAAGAGGACTTGGGTTTTCGTTTAAGAGGATAATTATTGCTAGATGAGATAATGTATTTTTCTTCTCCATTGTGAATTTTATGTTTATGTGACAATTGTTACCTTTGCAAAGTTTTTCCTGTTTTCGCGACAAGTCACTTGACCTATTAATGTAATCTTTATGATAAAATCGGCAGTTCTAATACAAACCGTAGGATTAAAAATATATTTGTAGTCAACATTTTAACGTCTTTATACATATAAGAAGTATTAACGTCTTTATTTAAGAAGAGTATAGGTAGTGTTCAAAGAATAATTACCATCGCTTTAATAAGACGATAAGACTCGGTTATTGATCTTGATATGAATACATTTATCTTGTATCTTTTTTTACTTTCATGCGAATCGTGAAAAATTATGAATATCAAATACGGTTTCGAACAGGATTATGACGAATTGTTATCGCGGTGCTTTTTTTATTTTTATTAAGGCTGCTTTTCCACCAAGAATGTGCGAGTTAGTAACGTTTAAAAAAGTTTGAAGCGTTAAGCGTTTGAAGCGAAACTATTGTTTATTTACAAACACATTTTTCGCTACACATCCTCACATATTATAGATGGAAAAGCACCCTTATGGTATCACGTAGAATTTTGACCGTCAAACATAAATTTAACTTAAATTGATGTCAAGGTAAATTGCACACAAATAAACAATACGGTGACATACATTGGCCACGTATGCTTTGATAATGTGCATTCGAACAGCTATATCCTTAGAGCATTAAACCAACATCAAAATTAAAAAGAGAAAAAACAAAAGAACAAACCTACAAGTTGGTTTAATGCTCTAAGCCTACAAAAGTAAACATCAATCCAGAGAGTTTTCGATAGAAAACATTTTTTTTATTATTGTTTTATATTCCTTCATTCGTTCATTCATTCATTCATGAAGCCACGAACGTTCCAATACACGTATTGTGATGAAACATACCGTGTTCGACAAATCTGCATGGCAGAACGAGCGATATAATCTCATAGTGTGACGTGGGCGGAATATTTTATAATACAACTGGCTCAACCCGGCTCTGCCCGTGTTGATTCGGAATTAAAATAAAATATTATAGCTTTTGTCACTCAGGAAAAGCGTAGCTTTCTGCTTGCGAAATAATTTTTGATATCGGTCCAGTAGTTTCAAACACTCAATTTTGTTCTCTTTACCTAGTAGTTTAGTATAGTAGTAGTGTAGTCAAGAAGACAAACTGTTGATTAAAACATTAACGAACAATTTCGTCAAACTGTATATTTTTAATGATTGTTCATTAAAAAGATAAAGGTTAAATAAACCAAAAAGGTCATGAAAATCAAGTATTAAAACGATCTTGTTACAACTAGACACTAGTCGTTAACCTTTTTCGAGCCCGCTTATGAATTTATGTAAATAGATGTATTTACTAATTGAAAGAACATACTATAAACGTAGCCTCAATGAATTGCAAATTCCTATAAAAATACTATGTGCAATTTACTCGCAAAAGTGTACTTATTAAGGCAACATTGTAACTGTTTGTAAGTGGTTTGTAACCTATCAAATAAAACGAATTTTGTTGAAAGACTGCTGCAATAACCATCTATAAAAATGTAGGTACTACAACTGTAGAATTGGGTTAATTATTTGATAAATAAATATAGCTACTTTATTATTCTGGCTTGTTTAATGTCAAAGCTTTTCAAATAACTCAAAGGATTGTGAAATTGGTTCATTAGTGTTCCAGCTAATAGCTGTTCAGGTCAATAATCTAATCTAATCTAATATTCTATTCTAATATTCTAATATTTATATTATAAAGGCGAAAGTTTGTAAGGATGTATGGATGTATGGATGTTTGTTACTCTTTCACGTAAAAACTACTGAACCGATTACAATGAAATTTAGCACACATATAGAGGGTAACTTGGATTAACACATAGGATAGTTTTTATCCCGGAAATCCCACGGGAACGGGAACTATGCGGGTTTTCCTTTGCAAACGCGGGCGAAGCCGCGGGCGGAAATCTAGTAATTTATATATTTAGTGGCGAATGTAGGAATTGAATTGACATATTATTTATTACTAAACATCAGCCGCAGCGTAATTTTATTTTTATATGTTCAAGTTTTCAAAACTATATTCTGCGCTAAATCATATTATATTCATTGAAAATTCCATTAGTTAGGCGAACACAAGTAATATATTTTTAAGCTATTGCATAGCTTCTATCGCGGGCCTTGAGGCCAGAAATTGCGTAACGAAAAACCTCACGCTCCCCACTCCGACGGGCGCGGGCGCGGAGGTGTGGTTTGAAGGCATAGCATGCAATAGCTTTACTGCGGTAGTCCCCGAGTGCCACACGTCTTTTTTTTATTATCATTTAACATGAACTAAATCGCGGGCGTCAACGAGTATAACCACAGAACAGTATAACACTATACGTGAGTCATCATGAGTCTGTCACTCATCAATAAACAGACAGACACAGGTGCTTAACTAACAATTTGTATACCGATCGGCGAGAACAAATAACCAATACTGTATGTACTACATTGTGATAGATAGGTAATTAATAATTATCATAAGTGAGCTCAATCAAGCGTCTGTTTCGCTACTTTGTTGCTTTTAATTTGAACTGATCTGAATTTATGAATAAGATAATAGAACTAACACTATTCTTTACAGCTATAAGTTTCTTATTATGCCTTGCCTTGATTGCCTGGGAGAGATCGCTACTAAGTGATAAGGTCGGCCATTTAAACACATTTATGTATGGATCTTCATTCACGTGTTGTAATATGTACACGAATTATTTTAATTATATTTTAATTAAGGCTTTTCCTCCAATAAGTTTGAAGCGTTAAGCGTTTGAAGCAACAATATTGGTTATTTACAAACACATACCTCGCTACACATCCTCGCACATTATTGGTGGAAAAGCACCCTTACATCGTTAAATGTTTGTATGAAATTACATCGTTTTGTTACGTGAGCAACTTAAATTGGTAACAATAAAAAGTTTCAAATGATACTACTGGGTACAAATGTAACTGTATAGAAGGGAAGTTTGTAATTTCTTGTTGTTTTAAAGTTTGCAAGAATATAAGAAAACATTGATACTATGAACAAACGCTAGAATAATACAGATAAATCGTACAATACTATTGGTAAATATTTCAGTAAGATAACATCATGTTATTAAAGCGATTGAATAATCAGCAGATGTTGGTGAAATTCTGTATGCAGATAGATATTTAATGCAGCCGGATATTAGAGTATAAAAAATACAAAACCAATTTCTTCATACATTCTGGGAAATTTGAGTGGATCTAATACTAGAGCCTATATATGTTGAAAACCACATACCATTTAATTAAAGGATAATTTACTATAAGTTCTTTTGTGTTAATAAATAATTCACATAAGGCAATAAAACTGTAAACCCAAGTATATTATATTTAAAATATTAACGCAATTAAACGTCGAAGTGAGTCAAGGAAGTACTTTAACATTCCAAGTGAATACACTGAGTCATTTCAATGGTCAATTAACATTGCTTCGTGCACTTTTAATTAAGGCACTTTATTTGTTAATCTGGTGCCTATGAAAATGGCGTCGTTATACTTAGCACTTACTAGCGGTGGGTACCTATAAACTGATTTCTACGTTATGCGCTTTACCATTTTCTGTGTTTTTTATACAGTCCCTGAGTATATAATTATTAGAAGTAATAAAAAGTGTAAGTAGTAAGAAGAAGAATAGTATAAGTAATAAGAAGTGTAATTCTACATTAAGATACAATATTGACTGAGGCTCTGGCAAAAGCTTCAATAAAATAAACATCCATGGACAAAATTAAAAAACATTCAAAGGATTCAATCAGTTTAAAAAATAGGTTAGTAACGACTTTTCCTATATAAAATGAACAAATCAATTCAGAAATGATGTCATTAGTTGGAGCCACGCTTCATTGAACATATAACAAATAACAATAGTTAGTACTTCACTTATCGAAGGTACCATGTAATCACTCCAAAGATATACCTATCATATAAACATGCTACCTATAACATTTAAAAAATAAACAAAATATTTTTAACATCTTATTTACTATCACGTAGCTTTTATATTTAATTCATGAACAAATTAGCTTGAAGTTTTAATTTTGTACAATGTGGCTATGTTATGGCAAATTCTTATTTTTATTTTAGTTCAACATACCTAGGTATTATTATGCCGTATTTCTCAAGATATAATAATAATATAATACACATTTTTAAGAACAATATTTAACACGCAATAAGTTGTTAATTTATGCGCATTACTAATTCAACTAATAGATGAATGCAAAACGCAGTAAGGGCATTAACCACCATATTCGCGCGTAGTTTGTTTAGGTACGTAAAATTGGCAACGTCGCACACCAGTCGCTGCGTGGTTATCCATTTGGCAACGTAGCGTAAGAGTGCATTTGCATTTTGTTTTTTTTAAGAGGTAAGAGGCGGCTGATATCCTTGGAAAGCATAGCATTTGCCACTTACTCGATGGATAAGAATTTCTCGTGTGAAGAAGACATACCGGGCCTTTGCATAATGATTATTATTTATTATATATTGGGACTTATAGTTGTACCTATGCCTATCTAAAATGGCAAATATGGAAGATTCGAAAATATGGAAGAATCACTGAGTCATTTCAATGGTCAATTAACATTGCATCGTGCACTTTCAATTAAGGCACTTTATTTGTTAATTTAAGCAATTACGGAGGGTACCTAATAAAATAGCGTCATTATACTTACTAGGTTTTGGGCATAAAATAAACATTTTGCTGTGTTTAATACGCTTTTATTTGCTTCATGTTTATGTTTGTATGTTTACATGTAATCGACATGTTTGTATGTAAGCGACTCCTTTAGGATCAATTTTGACTCAATTTAAACGGATAGATTTAATTCAAACTTTACACACTTTTAAGGATCTCGATCGGTGACAGTACAATAATTTCATGCTTACACTAAGCGTGTTTTTTAGTTTTAATTCACAGAACAATATTAATTATCGTTTTATATTAAGATCCCGATAATGATGGATATTTTAATAAAAATCGATTCGTTACTTGACTGTAACATAAAACGTACGTTCTAAGATGCAATACTGGTTGAGACCCTGTCACAAGCAGCAAGCTTCAATAAAATAAACATCCATGGGCATGGACAAGATTACAAAACACTCCAAAGGATTCAATCCGTGTAAAAAATAGGTAACTTTTCCTATATAAAATGAACAAATCGATTCAGAAATGATGTCATTAGTTTGAGCCACGCAGCGCTTCATTGAACATAACAATCGTTAGTACCTACTTCAGTTATCGAAGGTACCATGTAATCACTAGATAGGTATCATTAAATCGTTCCAGTTCATATAAACACACTTAAAAAATAAACAAAATATTTTTAATGTCTTATATTTACTATCACGTAGCTTTTATATTTAATTCATGAACAAATTAGCCTTGATTTAATTGTACAAGTTTTAATTTTGTACAATGTGGCTATATTATGGTAAATTCTTATTTTTATTTTAGTTTAACATAGGTATTATTATGCTATATTTCTCAAGATATAATAATAATATAATACAGGTTTTTAAGAACAATATTAACACGCAATAAGTTGTTAATTTATACACATTACTAATTCAACTAAAGCGGGTGATCCACTGGCGAGCAAAACTGCTGGTACGCTAACGAACTCGCGAGCCAAAGGTCTAAACCGCCAATGGAGCACTTAAAAGTCTGCGGACTTAAAGAACGGCAAATTTGCTCGCTGGCTCGTTGTGCATGCTTGAAATTCTAAGTCCGCGGTCCAGAAAACCGCCAGTGGATCAGGCGAGCCGGCGAGCCTACAGTCTTTTTGCGACTTTCGTGTAGACCGCACGCGCTGCGTCTAGCTACAAAAATGGATTTACGCTCGTTTCGTCGCGAGTTTGTGTCGGAATTTATAAAATGTTTTTAGGAACATGATTGTCTATGGAAGTACATCAGCAGAGACTATAAAAATAAATTGCTAAAACCTTCCGCGTACAATAAACTTTTAGAGATCTACCTAAAACATGATCCCAACGGTACAATATCTGATATTAAAAACACCATTCAATATCTGCGTCTTTTCTTCTTTTTTTGTTCTTTCTCCTGATTTAAAAGTACCCCCAAGTAACACGCCATGACTTCGCCAACGATGAGAGTAAACTGTTTGGTACGCTAATGGATCACCAACGCGAGTCGACGAGCCAACGAGTCAACGATCTAAACCGTCGGCTCGTCGGCTCGCCAGTGGATCACCCGCATAATATAAATATAAATAAATAAATAAATAAATAAATAAATTCTTTATTTGACAACAAAAAATATACATGTACATGCAATTATAGGATAACTTACATATAAGTAAAACATAAACCGTAGCTGTAGGTACAATTAAATTGCAATATTTGAACAATGTCTCCTATGCTAGGAAATGTCCTGTGTTACAGGAGACATTTATCCGTCCGTTGATACAAGTTATATACCTGAATATTATAACAATTCTATACTATGCAAGTATCACTTTAGCCAAATATTTGATGATTTTAAAAAATAAACTCTTTACAAAAAATGTTGTGTGGTTTTATGAAACCACGGTAAAAGTGAAACTTTCCGAACACTGGTTTATACCTACTCGGCAGCCGACCGTCACGCGACATGCGCTACACAGACCAAAAAGTTTGAGACGATGTAATAAAAGTTTCACTTTAAAAAAAAATAAAAGAAATTTAACTAAAAATCTAAAGGAATTTAATAGAAAGGATATACGTATTGAGTGTGTGTGTGTGTGTGTGTGTGTGTGTGAGTGTGCGTGTGTGTGTAAGAGTGTGTGTGTGTGTATGTTTTCTAGTTTGTAGTTTGGATTAAATAATATAGTGATCTAACAAGTGTTCACATTCATCATAATTAAGCTCTAGAAGGTAATTAGTTAGGTTGGACTTACATTGTAATGTGTTCATGTTGTGTATATTAAGTGTCTTATGTAATTTATTATATAGATGTGCACTTAGGTAGTCGTAATGTCTTTTTGCAAGCTTAGTATTATAATATATAAAGCTACACTACCACTCACTCACTGACTGACATCGCTTTTCTCGGAAACTACGCGGAAAGTGGGGGGGATGACGACGTGATCGTGTAGAGGTGCGCCGAGTGACCAGAGGAAAAATATAGCGATCTCGATCATCTTCGAATACCGAGTGGACCCCTGGTGGTGCGCAGAAACGGTGCCACCTGGAGGGGGGGTGTCGGAACAAAAAATGCTCGGAACTGGTGGCGATTACCAGGGGTGGTGGAAAATTGGCGATTTTCGCGAAAACAAGATGGCCGCCGTACTTTGCCAAAATCGCCGTTTATGAATCCTTACGTCTCAAATTTGGCACACGTGCTCTGTTCGAGCCGGCGAATCGATCGGTGCCCCGTTCGAGTGGCTCCGGGCCCCAGTTTCCAACTTCCATACAACGTAAAATCCAACGGCCCGCGGAAACGGTGCGAGTTGGGTGGGGGGTCCCGTAACTAAAAATGATCACCACCCTGGGACGCTACCAGGGAGCCGTAGTGGGACGCTCGATTTTGGAATTTTTCCATTTTTGGCGCAAACATAAAAACGTAAATTTAGACGAGGTGGCGCAACGGAGAAATATACCAATGATGCATTCGTACTCGCCCAGCTCCCAGGATATCCAGAAAAATACGAAATCTTAAACTTTCCCTCATCTCTCGAAGACGGTCAACGGCCCGCGCAAACGGTAGCAGCTACATCTGGGGTGCTCGATCTAAACATGTAGTAGACCTCGAGCAATTACCACAGAGTGCGAAAAAAATTCAAAATGGCGGAAAAAATGGCCGCCGCCATAGAAATGCTAAAATGGCCATCGCTGGTCCGATCGTGCTGAAACTTGGCACAGGGGCTTTAATCGAGCCGCACATTGAGATGGCATACTCATAATTGAGTTTCCACCGCTGGTTTCCGAGTTTCATACAACGCAAAATTCGACGGCTCTCCGAAACGGCGCGAGATAGGTGGGGGGTGTAGAACTAAAAAATGATCAGGAAGATGGGGCGCTACCAGGGCAATCGAGAAATTTCAAATTGGACGCCATTTTTTTTTCAAAAATGGCCAATTTTTCAAAGCAAGATGGTGGCGCCGGTTACTTCACGATCGGTCTGAAAATTGACTTCTGTGCTCTAATCGGCCATATTTACAAAACTGCATACTCAGAATATCTCTCCGACTCCCGGTTTCCATTTTCCATACATCACGAAATTCAACGGCTCTCTGAACCGGTGGCAGGTAGGTCGGGGTCGCCCAAGTAAAAAATGCTTCAAAACCTGGTCCGCTTCCAGGCATATAAAAATTTTTGGTAAAAAGCGAATTTTTTTTTTTCGAAAATTTTGTATGGAAATTTCCATAGTAGGAAGGGTAATTGAATAGCAACGGCAAAAGGTGGTACCGCGGGCTGCTTGCTGCCCGCGCACCGCGCAACCTCGAAGGTCGACAGCCTCCCGGAGTAGAAAATATTTGAATAAGTAATTTATAAGCAGTTTCGACTGACTGTGGAATCGCTGTTAGCAGATAATAACAAATGGATAAGGAATTCTAATGCATTTTCAAATGACTGAAGATTTCTTCCCTGGGACGCGCCGCGGCCTGCTTGCTGCCCGCGCACCACGCAACTTCGGTGGAAGATGGCCTCCCAGAGTAGAAAAAAAACTTGAATAGGGAATTTATAAGCATTTCGGACTGACTGTAGAATCGCTGTTAGCAGATGTAACAAATGGACAGGAAATTCAAATGCATCAAATGACTGAAGATTTCTGCCCTGGGATGAGCCGCGAGCTGCTTGCAGCTCGCGCACCACTCACCCTCGAAGGTGGACAGCCCCCCGGAATAGAAAATATTTGAATGAGAAATTTATAAGCACTTCCGATTGACTGTGGAATCGCTGTTAGCAGATAATAACAATTTGACGGGGAATTTTAATGCATAATGAATTTGATTTTAATCGACGCTACTAAAAAGACTGCAGTTTTCAATATGTTTTATACATCTTCACACGTCATATTAAACTGAATTCGCAAGGGTGACATTACAGTTAATCTGTTATTGTTAAGAAGTTATTTAAAGCTTATATTTCTTTGTTAATTGTTAATTTATGTATGTTATTTTAATTTAGTTAAGTTTATTTTTTGTTTTATAAAATTGTATCTCTGTCGCATTGGGCATTGTCCTGTAATGGCATGTGATGTTTTTTAAATAAATAAATAAATATTTTATTGAGTGAATAAGCCAATCGTTCACGCTTTATAAGCGTAGGACTTACACCAAGAGTAGTACACTACTCTCTGTTTTTGTATTGAAAATAGCGTATTTGCGAATAATGTAGTTCTTGAATTGCATATAAGGTAAATAGCACAACTAAATATTATGTAGTAATTAAGTAGGTATATTAAATCGTTTTTATTTTTTACTTTTCCGTTTTTGAAGTCGGTTTTTTTAACGTAGTTTTTTTTTTTCAAATCAAATCATTTATTTCATACTAATACATTTTACATAATATTAGAAACCTTATGCAGGTATTGCAATATAATATTATATTTAAACTAGCCGCCCTCCCCGGCTTCGCCCGTGGTACATATGAAAAATAGATGTTGGCCGATTCTCAGACTTACCCGATATGCACAGAAAATTTCATGAGAATCGGTCCACCCGTTTCGGAGGAGTATGCAGACTAACATTGTGACACGAGAATTTTATATATAAGAAGATTACATTAATATTGTCACATACATTTCAATTTTCCAATACACAGATTACAATTACATACAATTAATATACAATTTAGATATGTCCGGGATTATACATTATAAAATATATTCGTAGATAACGATATAAGACGTAAATAGAAATACTCATATAGATGCATAGATATACATTGATTGCGATTGATTTATTTTGTAGGTTTAGTTAGATCGAAGTTTTCAAGTTAAGTTTAGTTTAGGATTCAGTAGGTTTAGATAGTTAGGTAAGTATAATTTATTTTTGTTAGTTTCAATTACATTTATTAGGTATATGAGATTGGAAAGACTTAACCACACGAAAATTCAAGTTTAGCGTAGTTTAGCTTCGAAATATTCATTTATTGAATAAAAGCATTTTTGGATTAAAAGGAGCTTTAGTTGTTTGTTAAAAGAATAAATAGTTTTTTGGTTTTTAATTTGGTCAGGAAGTTTGTTATATATTTTTATAGCCATGTGATAGGGGCTTTGATTTAACATTTTGATTCTTGAGAATGGTAGGTGTAATCTATTTTTAAAGCGCGTATTTACTTCGTGGTGTTCCTCGACTCGTGAAAATGTATTAATATTTTTATAGACACATGTGCAAATTTCGTGTATATACATAGATGGTAATGTTAAAAGGTTATATTTTCTAAAGTATGGTTTGCAACTGTCTGTGTTTTTTATTTGGGCTAAGATTCTCACGCACTTCTTCTGCATTTTAAATAAATCATTAACATCAACGCTGTTTCCCCATAACATCACACCATATCTTAACCATGAGTAGGCGTACCCGTAATATACAGATAAAGCGGTGTGTAAGTTTGTGCTATGTTTTATCTGGAATAGTATAGGTAAATTTCGACAACTTAGATTTTAAATATTCAATATGTGTTTTCCAATTTATATGTTGTTTCCAAGTTATTTTTATTTAATACTTTTTAGTGTATTTTTCATCACGAATCAATGATTTTTTATCATTGACTGTAGATTGTAGAATCTCTGTTAGCATATAGTAACAAATGGACAGGAAATTCGAATGCATTTTCAATTGACTGAAGATTTCTGCCCCGGGATGAGACGCACCCGCACCTTCGAAAGTGGACAGCCCCCCAGAGCAGAAAATATTTGAATTGGAAATTTATAAGCACCTCTGATTGACTGTGGAATCGCTGTTAGCAGAAAATTATAAATGAACTTGGAATTCTAACACATTTTCTAATGACTGCCCTATTGCTTCAACCCAGGGGCAAAAGGGGCTCGCGATATACAACGCACCCTCGAAGGTCGACAGCATTCCAGAATAGAAAATTTATGAATTGGGAATTTATAAGCACTTCCGATTGACTGTGGAATCGCAGTTAGCAGAAAATTATAAATGGACTTGGAATTCTAACACATTTTCTAATGACTGCCCTATTGCTTCAACCCAGGGGCAAAAGGGGCTCGCGGGCTGCTTGCAGCCCGCGCACAACGCACCAGCTAGTTATTATAATATATAAAGCTACACTACCACTGACTGACTGACATCGGGTTTCTCGGAAACTACGCGGAAAGTTGGGGGGATTTCGACGTGATCGTGTAGAGGTGCTCCCAGTGACCACCGGAAAAATATAGCGAACTCGAGCACCTTCGAAAACCAAGTGGACCCCTGGAGGTGCGCAAAAACGGTGATACCTGGAGGGGGGGTGTCTGAACAAAAAATGCTCGGAACTGGTGGCGATTACCAGGGGAGGTGGAAAAATGGGGATTTTCGCGAAAACAAGATGGCCGCCGTACTTTGCCAAAATCGCCGTTTATGAATCCTTACGTCTCAAATTTGGCACACGTGCTCTGTTCGAGCCGGCGAATCGATCGGTGCCCCGTTCGAGTGGCTCCGGGCCCCGGTTTCCAACTTTCATACATTGGAAAATCCAACGGCCCGCGGAAACGGTGCGAGTTGGGTGGGGGGTCCCGGAACTAAAAATGATCACCACCCTGGGACGCTACCAGGGAGCCGTAGTGGGACGCTCGATTTTGGAATTTTTCCATTTTTGGCGCAAACATAAAAACGTAAATTTAGCCGAGGTGGCGCAACGTGGAAACACACTCTCACCACGTTTGTACTCGTCCAGCTCCCAGGATATCCAGAAAAATCCGAAATCTTGAACTTTCTCACAGCCCGCGGAGACGGTCAACGGCCCGCGCAAACGGTAGCAGCTACATCTGGGGTGCTCAAACTAAACTTGTAGTAGACCTCGAGCAATTACCACAGATAGTGAAAAAAATTCAAAATGGCGGAAAAAATGGCCGCCGCCATACAAATTCTAAAACGGCCATCGCTGGGCCGATCACGCTGAAACTTGGCACAGGGGCTTCAATCGAGCCGCACATTAAGTTGGCATACTCATAATTGAGTTTCCACCGCTGGTTTCCGAGTTTCATACAACGCGAAATTCGACGGCTCTCCGAAACGGCGCGAGATAGGTGGCGGGTGTAGAACTAAAAAATGATCAGGAAGATGGGGCGCTACCAGGGCAATCGATAAATTTCAAATTGGACGCCATTTTTTTTTTCAAAAATGGCCAATTTTTTGAGGCAAGATGGTGGCGCCGGTTACTTCACGATCGGTCTGAAAATTGACTTCTGTGCTCTAATCGGCCAGATTTACAAAACTGCATACTCAGAATTTCTCTCCGACCCTCGGTTTCCATTTTCCATACATCACGAAATTCAACGGCTCTCTGAACCGGTGGCAGGTAGGTCGGGGTCGCCGAAGCAAAAAATGCTTCAAAACCTGGTCCGCTTCCAGGCATATAAAATTTTTTGGTAAAAAGCGAAATTTTTTTTTTCGAAAATTTTGTATGGAAATTTCCATAGTAGGAAGGGTAATTGAATAGCAACGGCAAAAGACGGCACCGCGGGCTGCTTGCTGCCCGCGCACCGCGCAACCTCGAAGGTCGCCAGCCTCCCGGAGTAGAAAATATTTATTAACTTTTGAACTACCGCACGAGCCAAGCGAGCGAAGCGAGCGAATCACGGCAGCGGCTGGCGTAAATATTCAAATAGGTAGCGAGGAGCGAAGCGACGAGCGAGTTAGGTTAACTTTTGAACTACCGCACTAGCCAAGCGAGCGAAGCGAGCAAGTCACGTCAGCGGCCGGCGTAAATATTCAAAGAAGTAGCGAGGAGCGAAGCGACGAGCGAGTTAGGTTAACTTTTGAACTACCGCACTAGCCAAGCGAGCGAAGCGAGCAAGTCACGTCAGCGGCCGGCGTAAATATTCAAAGAAGTAGCGAGGAGCGAAGCGACGAGCCAGTTAGGTTAACTTTTGAACTACCGCACTAGCCAAGCGAGCGAAGCGAGCAAGTCACGTCAGCGGCCGGCGTAAATATCCAAAGAAGTAGCGAGGAGCGAAGCGACGAGCGAGTTAGGTTAACTTTTGAACTATGTACCGCACTAGCCAAGCGAGCGAAGCGAGCGAGTCGCGGCAGCGGCCGGCGTAAATATCATCATAGGTAGCGAAGAGAGAAGCGACGAGCATGTTAAGTAAACTCTTGAATAGAAGCGACTTTAGGGCGATAGGTTAAAAACTATTAAAACTACGTTAAAAAAAACCGACTTCAAAAACGGAAAAGTAGGTTCTTATTTTTAGTGCCAAAAGCATAATGAATTTGATTTTAAACGAAGCTACTAAAAAGACTGAAGTTTTCAATATGTAATAATATACACAGCATAGGACTTACACCAAGAGTAGTGTAGGTTTTGTATCGAAAATACCCAATTTTTTGACCTCCGGGAAGTTGGCACCGCACTTTGAAGTTAGAAAAATTTTAAAGGTTGTTCCAGGTTGTTCTAGGTTTGTTCTACATTGTTCCAGAATTGCATACAGCTGAGATTAAAACTTTTCGAGAAAAGTCAAAAAACCCGATTTTTGAGCTGGCACCGCACTTTTTAGATATCGCGATTCTGGCGGTTGTTCCAGGTTGTTCTAGGTTTGTTCTATATTGTTCCAGAATATCGCGTCCGAAAAAAATTTATTTTCCACAAAATTCGTAAAAAACCAAAAAGAAGTTGGCACCGCACTTTGAAGTTAGAAAAATTTTAAAGGTTGTTCCAGGTTGTTCTAGGTTTGTTCTATATTGTTCCAAAATATCGCGTCCGAAAAAAATTTATTTTCCACAAAATTCGCAAAAAACCAAAAGGAAGTTGGCACCGCACTTTGAAGTTAGAAAAATTTTAAAGGTTGTTCCAGGTTGTTCTAGGTTTGTTCTACATTGTTCCAAAATATCGCGTCCGAAAAAAATTTACTTTCCACAAAATTCGCAAAAAACCAAAAAGTAGTTGACCTCCGGGAAGTTGGCACCACACTTTGAAGTTAGAAAAATTTTAAAGGTTGTTCCAGGTTGTTCTAGGTTTGTTCTATATTGTTCCAAAATATCGCGTCCGAAAAAAATTTATTTTCCCCAAAATTCGTAAAAAACCAAAAAGAAGTTGGCACCGCACTTTGAAGTTAGAAAAATTTTAAAGGTTGTTCCAGGTTGTTCTAGGTTTGTTCTACATTGTTCCAAAATATCGCGTCCGAAAAAAATTTATTTTCCACAAAATTCGCAAAAAACCAAAAAGTAGTTGACCTCCGGGAAGTTGGCACCACACTTTGAAGTTAGAAAAATTTTAAAGGTTGTTCCAGGTTGTTCTAGGTTTGTTCTATATTGTTCCAGAATATCGCGTCCGAAAAAAATTTATTTTCCACAAAATTCGCAAAAAACCAAAAGGAAGTTGGCACCGCACTTTGAAGTTAGAAAAATTTTAAAGGTTGTTCCAGGTTGTTCTAGGTTTGTTCTATATTGTTCCAGAATATCGCGTCCGAAAAAAATTTATTTTCCACAAAATTCGCAAAAAACCAAAAGGAAGTTGGCACCGCACTTTGAAGTTAGAAAAATTTTAAAGGTTGTTCCAGGTTGTTCTAGGTTTGTTCTACATTGTTCCAAAATATCGCGTCCGAAAAAAATTTATTTTCCACAAAATTCGCAAAAAACCAAAAAGTAGTTGACCTCCGGGAAGTTGGCACCACACTTTGAAGTTAGAAAAATTTTAAAGGTTGTTCCAGGTTGTTCTAGGTTTGTTCTATATTGTTCCAAAATATCGCGTCCGAAAAAAATTTATTTTCCACAAAATTCGTAAAAAACCACCTCCGGGAAGTTGGCACCGCACTTTGAAGTAAGAAAAATTTTAAAGGTTGTTCCAGGTTGTTCTAGGTTTGTTCTATATTGTTCCAAAATATCGCGTCCGCTAACCCAATATTCTTGTCAAATGGACTAATAAGAAAGTAAAATAGATCTTATTACAAGTTGGCCTAAAGTACATAATAAGTTGTTAAATGATATCGCCGAGGCCTTTGACATAAGCCGCCTTTGTCGCAAGCCGCCTAGGCCTTTGCCGCGATTGATGTTTTTGAGAATTTAAATAAACAGAATGGAAGCAACCTTATAACTCAATAAATAAAGTACATTTTTAAATGTAGTTCCGTTTATAGTAAAAGCCGCTTTGCGTGTTTTATTGTTTCGTCTTTCACATTCGTTGCAAAAATTGTGATAGAGTAAATCGTCTACTGCACTCTTCCTAGTTTATAATGTCAACTAAAAAAAATGAGAAACGAGTTTCGACACGAAAAAAATCTGTGTTACCACATAAAGTGAACTTAAGGTTTAAGAGGCAAATTGCTAATGCGACTGCTGTGTATTAGTCTGAATTGAAGGAGCTTTTGAAAACTGCCAAGCAAGAAAAAATTACAAAATTCTTTAAACCATTGCCTTGTCTTAAGATAAATTAATTAAAATGTTCAAAAACTTCAATTTTAATTATTTTTTTATGCATAATATGTTTTTTTAGGGTTCCGTACCTCAAAAGGAAAAAACGGAACCCTTATAGGATCACTTTGTTGTCCGTCCGTCCGTCCGTCCGTCCGTCCGTCCGTCTGTCAAGACCCTTTTTCTCAGGAACGCGTGGAGGTATGAAGCTGAAATTTATATCAATTACTCAGGTCTACTGTCCCTTGAAGCTGTGAAAAAATCAAACTTCTAAGCCAACGCAATCAAAAGATACAGCCGTTTATGCCGCAAATTTTCGACACTTGCAAGGGAATCAAAACCTACAGGGTGCTTCCCGTGAACTCAGAATCTTGAAATTTGGTACGAAGCAACGTCTTATAGCATAGATAAAGGAAAAATTACGAAAACCATAAATTTTTAGTTACATCACATAATATATTTTTTTTTAATAATTTTAAACTTACTACACATTTCCTCATAAACGCGTAGAGGTATTAAATTGAAATTCATACCAAATACTCAGGTCTATAATACCTTTAAGCTGTAACAAAATCAAACTTCTATGTCAACGCAATCAAAAGAAACAGCAATGTACGGAACCCTCGGTGCGCGAGTCCGACTCGCACTTGGCCGGTTTTTTTTTTATTTCGTCACCTAGGAACGTTTTCCCTATAATCCCATATAAATTAAAATTACCATTCCGTATTCACGGTTTCTGTATTCGCGGCATATTTATGGAACATATACCCCGAGAATAAGGAACTTTTACTGTACAAATGTACAGTTTGCTTTCTACTACTCGTTGTGCTGGAGAAAAAATTTAATTTTTCGTTAATGAAGACACAAAAAAAATGAGTTTTTTACAGAAGTTGACCATACCATTTTCGAAAACTAAAAAAAAACACAAGAGTTGTGCTGAATGGTGTTGAGTCTGTGATACTTGCTGAGTAAAAAATAAAATATTCGTAAAATGATACATCTTCAAAAAAATTGAATTATTTTTATAATAGAAGTGTAGTTTGTAGATGGGTCACCAAAGAAAAAACTACACTCAAAGACCGACTCTCTAACTTCAATATGATTTCACTAGAAAATCGAAGGGACATTTTTGATCTAATTTTCGTACCTAAACTTTTAAACAATAATATTGACTGCCCCCAATTGCTAACAAGACTCAACATTCGCCATTTTTTTTACGAAATTTTTGAAACATAATTTTTTTTCGGACGTGATATTTTGGAACAATATAGAACGAACCTAGAACAACTCAGAACAACCGCCAGAATTGTGATATCTTAAAAGTGCGGTGCCAGCTTCTTTTTGGTTTTTTACGAATTTTGTGGAAAATAAATTTTTTTCGGACGCGATATTTTGGAACAATATAGAACAAACCTAGAACAACCTGGAACGACCTTTAAAATTTTTCTAACTTCAAAGTGCGGTGCCAACTTCTTTTTGGTTTTTTGCGAATTTTGTGGAAAATAAATTTTTTTCGGACGCGATATTCTGGAACAATATAGAACAAACCTAGAACAACCTGGAACAACCTTTAAAATTTTTCTAACTTCAAAGTGTGGTGCCAACTTCCCGGAGGTCAACTACTTTTTGGTTTTTTGCGAATTTTGTGGAAAATAAATTTTTTTCGGACGCGATATTTTGGAACAATGTAGAACAAACCTAGAACAACCTGGAACAACCTTTAAAATTTTTCTAACTTCAAAGTGCGGTGCCAACTTCTTTTTGGTTTTTTACGAATTTTGTGGAAAATAAATTTTTTTCGGACGCGATATTTTGGAACAATATAGAACAAACCTAGAACAACCTGGAACAACCTTTAAAATTTTTCTAACTTCAAAGTGTGGTGCCAACTTCCCGGAGGTCAACTACTTTTTGGTTTTTTGCGAATTTTGTGGAAAATAAATTTTTTTCGGACGCGATATTTTGGAACAATGTAGAACAAACCTAGAACAACCTGGAACAACCTTTAAAATTTTTCTAACTTCAAAGTGCGGTGCCAACTTCCTTTTGGTTTTTTGCGAATTTTGTGGAAAATAAATTTTTTTCGGACGCGATATTTTGGAACAATATAGAACAAACCTAGAACAACCTGGAACAACCTTTAAAATTTTTCTAACTTCAAAGTGCGGTGCCAACTTCTTTTTGGTTTTTTACGAATTTTGTGGAAAATAAATTTTTTTCGGACGCGATATTCTGGAACAATATAGAACAAACCTAGAACAACCTGGAACAACCGCCAGAATCGCGATATCTAAAAAGTGCGGTGCCAGCTCAAAAATCGGGTTTTTTGACTTTTCTCGAAAAGTTTTAATCTCAGCTGTATGCAATTCTGGAACAATGTAGAACAAACCTAGAACAACCTGGAACAACCTTTAAAATTTTTCTAACTTCAAAGTGCGGTGCCAACTTCCCGGAGGTAATTTTTTGTGTTGCGAATAATGTAATTGAATTGCAAGTAGGTAGTTCTTGTATCGAAATAATCTTAGTTCTTGTATCAAAAAATAGCGTAGTTTAATAAGTGTTTAGTGCTTGGCACCGACTTCAAACCTATATAGTGAATAACACAACTAAATAATATGTAGTAATTAATTATTTTTTTGAAGTCGGTTTTTTTAAAGTAGTTATTTTTATAGTGTAACAATATGTAATTCGATACACCCTTTGACTGTAGTCCTATGGCTTTCACTTAGAAATTTTTAGTGCCGAAAGCATAATGAATTTGATTTTAAACGACGCTACTAAAAAAACTAGAAGTTTTCAATATGTTTTATACATCTTCACACATTTATTGTCTTGAACAGTTTATTATGAAAAGTCACCGCTATTGATTGACACCTCAAATAAATGAAATTCGGGATCACGTTTCAAAAATTTAACCAATATTTGAATAAGTAATTTATAAGCAGTTTCGACTGACTGTAGAATCGCTGTTAGCAGATGTAACAAATGGACAGGAAATTCGAATGCATTTTCAAATGACTGAAGATTTCTGCCCTGGGATGAGCCGCGAGCTGCTTGCAGCTCGCGCACCACGCACCCTCGAAGGTGGACAGCCCCCGGAATAGAAAATATTTGAATGGGAAATTTATAAGCACTTCCGATTGACTGTGGAATCGCTGTTAGCAGATAATAACAAATTGACGGGGAATTTTAATGCATTTTCAAATGACTGAAGATTTCTGCCCTGGGATGCTTCCGCACAACGCACCCTCGAAGGTCGACAGCATTCCAGAATAGAAAATTTTTGAATTGGGAATTTATAAGCACTTCCGATTGACTGTGGAATCGCAGTTAGCAGAAAATTACAAATGGACTGGGAATTCTAACACATTTTCTAATGACTGCCCTATTGCTTCAACCCAGGGGCAAAAGGGGCTCGCGGGCTGCTTGCAGCCCGCGCACAACGCACCAGCTAGTTATAATATATAAAGCTACACTACCACTCACTCACTGACTCACTGACATCGCTTTTCTCGGAAACTACGTGGAAAGTGGGGGGGATAACGACGTGATCGTGTAGAGGTGCGCCGAGTGAGCAGAGGAAAAATATAGCGATCTCGATCATCTTCGAAAACCGAGTGGACCCCTGGAGGTGCGCAAAAACGGTGATACCTGGAGGGGGGGTGTCTGAACAAAAAATGCTCGGAACTGGTGGCGATTACCAGGGGAGGTGGAAAAATGGGGATTTTCGCGAAAACAAGATGGCCGCCGTACTTTGCCAAAATCGCCGTTTATGAATCCTTACGTCTCAAATTTGGCACACGTGCTCTGTTCGAGCCGGCGAATCGATCGGTGCCCCGTTCGAGTGGCTCCGGGCCCCAGTTTCCAACTTCCATACAACGTAAAATCCAACGGCCCGCGGAAACGGTGCGAGTTGGGTGGGGGGTGTCGGAACTAAAAATGATCACCACCCTGGGACGCTACCAGGGAGCCGCAGTGGGTCGCTCGATTTTGGAATTTTTCCATTTTTGACGCAAACATAAAAACGTAAATTTAGACGAGGTGGCGCAACGGAGAAATACACCAATGATGCATTCGTACTCGCCCAGCTCCCAGGATATCCAGAAAAATACGAAATCTTAAACTTTCCCTCATCTCTCGAAGACGGTCAACGGCCCGCGCAAACGGTAGCAGCTACATCTGGGGTGCTCGAACTAAACTTGGAGTAGACCTCGAGCAATTACCACAGAAAGTGAAAAAAATTCAAAATGGCGGAAAAAATGGCCGCCGCCATACAAATGCTAAAACGGCCATCGCTGGTCCGATCGCGCTGAAACTTGGCACAGGGGCTTTAATCGAGCCTCACATTACGTTGGCATACTCATCATCGAGTTTCCATCGCTGGTTTCCGAGTTTCATACAACGCGAAATTCGACGGCTCTCCGAAACGGCGCCAGATAGGTGGGGGGTGTAGAACTAAAAAATGATCAGGAAAATGGGGCGCTACCAGGGCAATGGAGAAATTTCAAATTGGACGCAATTTTTTTTTTCAAAAATGGCCAATTTTTCAAAGCAAGATGGTGGCGCCGGTTACTTTACGATCGGTCTGAAAATTGACTTCTATGCTCTAATCGGCCAGATTTACAAAACTGCATACTCAGAATTTCTCTCCGACCCCCGGTTTCCATTTTCCATACATCACGAAATTCAATGGTTCTCTGAACTGGTGGCAGGTAGGTCGGGGTCGCCGAAGTAAAAAATGCTTCAAAACCTGGTCCGCTTCCAGGCATATAATATTTTTTTGTAAAAAGTGAAATTTTTTTTTTAGAAAATTTTGTATGGAAATTTCCATAGTAGGAAGGGTAATTGAATAGCAATGGCAAAAGACGGCGCCGCGGGCTGCTTGCTGCCCGCGCAACGCGCAACCTCGAAGGTCGACAGCTTCCCGGAGTAGAAAATTTTATTAACTTTTGAACTTCCACACGAGCCAAGCGAGCGAAGCGAGCGAGTCGCGGCAGCGGCCGGCGTAAATATTGAAAGAAGTAGCGAGGAGCGAAGCGACGAGCGAGTTAGGTTAACTTTTGAACTACCGCACTAGCCAAGCGAGCGAAGCGAGCAAGTCACGTCAGCGGCCGGCGTAAATATTCAAAGAAGTAGCGAGGAGCGAAGCGACGAGCGAGTTAGGTTACTTTTGAACTATCGCACTAGCCAAGCGAGCGAAGCGAGCAAGTCACGTCAGCGGCCGGCGTAAATATCCAAAGAAGTAGCGAGGAGCGAAGCGACGAGCGAGTTAGGTTAACTTTTGAACTACCGCACTAGCCAAGCGAGCGAAGCGAGCAAGTCACGGCAGCGGCCGGCGTAAATATTCAAAGAAGTAGCGAGGAGCGAAGCGACGAGCGAGTTAGGTTAACTTTTGAACTACCGCACTAGCCAAGCGAGCGAAGCGAGCGAGTCGCGGCAGCGGCCGGCGTAAATATCATCATAGGTAGCGAAGAGAGAAGCGACGAGCATGTTAAGTAAACTCTTGAATAGAAGCGACTTTAGGGCGATTCCCACTCAAACAAAAAAAACTACGTAGGTTAAAAACTATTAAAACTACGTTAAAAAAACCGACTTCACGGAAAAGTAGGTTCTTATTTTTAGTGCCAAAAGCATAATGAATTTGATTTTAAACGAAGCTACTAAAAAGACTGAAGTTTTCAATATGTAATAATATACACATCTTCACACATTTATTGAGTGAATGAGCCAATCGTTCACGCTTTATAAGCATAGGACTTACACCAAGAGTAGTGTAGGTTTTGTATCGAATATACCCAATTTTTTGTGTTGCGAATAATGTAATTGAATTGCAAGTAGGTAGTTCTTGTATCGAAATAATCTTAGTTCTTGTATCAAAAAATAGCGTAGTTTAATAAGTATTTAGTGCTTGGCACCGACTTCAAACCTATATAGTGAATAACACAACTAAATAATATGTGGTAATTAATTATTTTTTACTTTCCCGTTTTTGAAGTCGGTTTTTTTAAAGTAGTTATTTTTATAGTGTAACGATATGTAATTCGATACACCCTTTGACTGTAGTCCTATGGCTTTCACTTAGATATTTTTAGTGCCGAAAGCATAATGAATTTGATTTTAAACGACGCTACCTACTAAAAAGACTTGAAGTTTTCAATATGTCTTACACATCTTCACACATTTATTAAGTGAAACTTTTATTACATCGTCTCAAACTTTTTGGTCTGTGTAGCGCATGTCGCGTGACGGTCGGCTGCCGAGTAGGTATAAAACAGTGTTCGGAACCGTTCGAACAGTTTCACTTTTACCGTGGTTTCATAAAACCACACAACATTTTTTGTCTTGAACAGTTTATTAAGAAAAGTCACCGCTATCGATTAGACACCTCAAAAAAATGAAATTCGGTGATCACTTTTCAAAAAATTAACCAATATTTGAATAAGTAATTTATAAGCCGTTTCGACTGACTGTAGAATCGCTGTTAGCAGATGTAACAAATGGACAGGAAATTCGAATGCATTTTCTAATGACTGAAGATTTCTGCCCTGGGATGTACCGCGAGCTGCTTGCAGCTCGCGCACCACGCACCCTCGAAGGTGGACAGCCCCCCGGAATAGAAAATATTTGAATGGGAAATTTATAAGCACTTCCGATTGACTGTGGAATCGCTGTTAGCAGATAATAACAAATTGATGGGGAATTTAAATGTATTTTCAAATCACTGAAGATTTCTGCCCTGGGATGCGCCGCGGGCTGCTTGCAGCCCGCGCACCAAGCACCTTCGAAGGTTGACAGCCTCCTGGAGTAAAAAATAGGTACTTGAATGGGGAATTTATAAGCATTACCGACTGACTGTAGAATCGCTGTTAGCAGATGTAACAAATGGACAGGAAATTCGAATGCATTTTCAAATGACTGCCCTATTGCTTCAACCCAGGGGCAAAAGGGGCTCGCGGGCTGCTTGCAGCCCGCGCACCACGCACCCTCGAAGGTCGACAGCATTCCAGAATAGAAAATATTTGAATTGGGAATTTATAAGCACTTCCGATTGACTGTGGAATCACTGTTGGCAAATAATAAAAAATTGACGGGGAATTTTGATGCATTTTTAAATGACTGCCCTATTGCTTCTACCCAGGGGCAAAAGGGGCTCGCGGGCTGCTTGCAGCCCGCGCACAACGCACCAGCTAGTTATAATATATAAAGCTACACTACCACTCACTCACTGACTCACTGACATCGGTTTTCTCGGAAACTACGCGGAAAGTGGGGGGGATAACGACTTGATCGTGTAGAGGTGCGCCGAGTGACCAGAGGAAAAATATAGCGATCTCGATCATCTTCGAAAACCGAGTGGACCCCTGGAGGTGCGCAAAAACGGTGATACCTGGAAAAATGCTCAGAACTGGTGGCGATTACCAGGGGTGGTGGAAAAATGGCGATTTTCGCGAAAACAAGATGGCCGCCGTACTTTGCCAAAATCGCCGTTTATGAATCCTTACGTCTCAAATTTGGCACACGTGCTCTGTTCGAGCCGGCGAGTCGATCGGTGCCCCGTTCGAGTGGCTCCGGGCCCCCGTTTCCAACTTCCATACAACGTAAAATCCAACGGCCCGCGGAAACGGTGCGAGTTGGGTGGGGGGTCCCGGAACTAAAAATGATCACCACCCTGGGACGCTACCAGGGAGCCATAGTGGGTCGCTCGATTTTGGAATTTTTCCATTTTTGGCGCAAACATAAAAACGTAAATTTAGACGAGGTGGCGCAACGGAGAAATACACCAATGATGCATTCGTACTCGCCCAGCTCCCAGGATATCCAGAAAAATACGAAATCTTAAACTTTCCCTCATCTCGCGAAGACGGTCAACGGCCCGCGCACACGGTAGCAGCTACATCTGGGGTGCTCGAACTAAACTTGGAGTAGACCTCGAGCAATTACCACAGATAGTGAAAAAAATTCAAAATGGCGGAAAAAATGGCCGCCGCCATACAATTTCTAAAACGGCCATTTCTGGGCCGATCGCGCTGAAACTTGGCACAGGGGCTTTAATCGAGCCGCACATTAAGGTGTGATACTCATAATCGAGTTTCCACCGCTGGTTTCCGAGTTTCATACAACGCAAAATTCGACGGCTCTCCGAAACGGCGCCAGATAGCCGGGGGGTGTAGAACTAAAAAATGATCAGGAAGATGGGGCGCTACCAGGGCAATGGAGAAATTTCAAATTGGACGCAATTTTTTTTTCAAAAATGGCCAATTTTTCAAAGCAAGATGGTGGCGCCGGTTACTTTACGATCGGTCTGAAAATTGACTTCTGTGCTCTAATCAACTAGATTTACAAAACTGCATACTCAGAATTTCTCTCCGACCCCCGGTTTCCATTTTCCATACATCACGAAATTCAACGGCTCTCTGAACCGGTGGCAGGTAGGTCGGGGTTGCCGAAGTAAAAAATGCTTCAAAACCTGATCCGCTTCCAGGCATATAAAAATTTTTGGAAAAAAGCGAAATTTTTTTTTTCGAAAATTTTGTATGGAAATTTCCATAGTAGGAAGGGTAATTGAATAGCAACGGCAAAAGACGGCGCCGCGGGCTGCTTGCTGCCCGCGCACCGTGCAACCTCGAAGGTCGACAGCCTCCCGGAGTAGAAAATATTTATTAACTTTTTAACTACCGCACGAGCCAAGCGAGCGAAGCGAGCGAATCACGGCAGCGGCTGGCGTAAATATTCAAATAGGTAGCGAGGAGCGAAGCGACGAGCGTGTTAGGTTAACTTTTGAACTACCGCACTAGCCAAGCGAGCGAAGCGAGCAAGTCACGTCAGCGGCCGGCGTAAATACTCAAAGAAGTAGCGAGGAGCGAAGCGACGAGCGATTTAGGTTAACTTTTGAACTACTGCACTAGCCAAGCGAGCGAAGCGAGCAAGTCACGTCAGCGGCCGGCGTAAATATTTAAAGAAGTAGCGAGGAGCGAAGCGACGAGCGAGTAAGGTTAACTTTTGAACTACCGCACTAGCCAAGCGAGCGAAGCGAGCAAGTCACGTCAGCGGCCGGCGTAAATACTCAAAGAAGTAGCGAGGAGCGAAGCGACGAGCGAGTTAGGTTACTTTTAAACTACCGCACTAGCCAAGCGAGCGAAGCGAGCAAGTCACGTCAGCGGCCGGCGTAAATATTCAAATAGGTAGCGAGGAGCGAAGCGACGAGCGTGTTAAGTAAACTCTTTAACAGTTTATTATGAAAAGTCACTGCCCACTATCGATTAGACACCTCAAAATGATGAAATTCGGGGATCACGTTTCAATAATTTAACCAATATTTCAATAAGTAATTTATAAACAGTTTCGACTGACTGTAGAAAAGCTGTTAGCAGATGTAACAAATGGACAGGAAATTCAAATGCATTTTCAAATGACTGAAGATTTCTGCCCTGGGATGAGCCGCGAGCTGCTTGCAGCTCGCGCACCACGCACTCTCGAAGGTGGACAGCCCCCCGGAATAGAAAATATTTGAATGGGAAATTTATAAGCACTTCCGATTGACTGTGGAATCGCTGTTAGCAGATAATAGCAAATTGACGGGGAATTTTAATGCATTTTCAAATGACTGAAGATTTGTGCCCTGGGATGCTTCGCGGGCTGCTTGCAGCCCGCGCACCACGCTCCCTCGAAGGTGGACAGCCTCCCGGAATAGAAAATATTTGAATGGGAAATTTATAAGCACTTCCGATTGACTGTGGAATCGCTGTTAGCAGATATTAACAAATTGACGGGGAATTTTTATGCATTTTCAACTGACTGAAGATTTCTGCCCTGGGATGAGCCGCGAGCTGCTTGCAGCTCGCGCACCACGCACCCTCGAAGGTGCGCAGCCTCTCGAAGTGGAAAATACTTGAATGGAGATTTTATAAGCATTACCGACTGACTGTAGAATCGCTGTTAGCAGATGTAACAAATGGACAGGAAATTCGAATGCATTTTCAAATGACTGCCCTATTGCTTAAACCCAGAGGCAAAAGAGGCTCGCGGGCTGCTTGCAGCCCGCGCACCACGCACCCTCGAAGGTCGACAGCATTTCAAAATAGAAAATATTTGAATTGGGAATTTAATAATAAGCACTTCCGATTGACTGTGGAATCGCTGTTGGCAAATAATAACAAATTGACGGGGGATTTTGATGCATTTTCAAATGACTGCCCTATTGCTTCAACCCAGGGGCAAAAGGGGCTCGCGGGCTGCTTGCAGCCCGCGCACAACGCACCAGCTAGTTTGTATATATGACTGGACATATCGGCGGGGGTCGCCTCTTATCTGAGAGTTTACTTTTAGTTGCGGGAAGGCTTTTATGCTTCTTCAACATTGCCCGGAGTATATACATTTTGCGCACTGTAAGTACCTTAAAATCAGTGTATACTTGTTTCGTTGGATATCTGAAGGGTTTGTTGAGAAGAGTTTTAATCACTGCTCTTTGAGCTCGTTCGGCTTGTAGAATATTGTTTTTCGGAGCACCTCCCCAAGCGGTGATGCAGTAACCAATAATTGATTCGCATAATGCGGTGTACACTATTTTAAGAACGTCTTTATTAGCAGGGATTCGTAATTTTTTAAAAACAAAGATTAACTTCCTTATTCGTGAAGAGATAGCGTTAAGGTGCTGTTTCCAGGAAAGGCAAGAGTCTATCCAGACTCCGAGATATTTAACTGTGTCGGCCCTAGCTATAGATAGACAATTGCAGGTATTTACTCTATCGCACGAGTGGGCTAAAATTTTGAAAGAGGGTTCAGGTGGAATGGCAGATATTTTACTGGCAAAGGTAATAAATTTAGATTTTTGAACATTTAGACTCAGGAAGTTTGAAGAAAGCCAATTTTGAACAACACTTAAAGCACCTTCCGCTCCTTTCTTTGCCTCATCCCAGTCACGGCCACTCACCAAAAGGACAGTATCATCAGCATATGCTATGATACGTGTAGAAGGATAAGCAAGTTGGCAAAGTTCGTTAACATATATTTGAAAGAGGAGTGGAGATAGTAAACTACCTTGGGGTAAGCCAAATTCCAAAGATTCTTCAGTGCTGATGTGACTACCAATCTTAACGGATTGAGTTCGATTCGAGAGGAAATCTTCTAGTAGTTTGTAAGCCGTTCCCCGGATACCAATTCGCTCGAGCTTTTTTAGTAGGATAGGGATAGAGACAGTATCAAAAGCTTTGGACAAGTCGAGGAATATGCCAATACACTTTAGTTTGTTGTCTATATTTTTAACTAAAAATTCTAGAAGTGCAGCGACTGCATTTTCTGTTGACATGCCTTTTCGAAAACCAAACTGATTGTCAGCGATGATTTTATATTTCTCAAGGTAGCTATTCATGTTCTTGTATATTATTCTTTCTAAAATTTTGGAGATAGCTGGCAGTACTGAAATTGGTCTGTAATTATTTATACTATCTCTATCCCCAGCCTTGTAAACCGGATGTACGATAGCCTTTTTGAGAGCTGTAGGAAAAATACCCGAAGTTAAAGCAAGATTACAGATGTGTGTGATGGGAGGTACTAGTTTTGATCTGGTAGCATTAAGTAGTTTGGGGGTAATGCCATCCCACCCAGGGGCACTATCAATGCGGAGGTTACTTACTATACCATCAACTGTATTTTCATCGATCTCCAAGAAAACTATCGAATTAGGCATTGAGCAATTTAAGCTTAAGTTTGTAGATTTGGGTTGACTTGTTGCATTTATTTTATTAGCCATATTTTTACCTACGCTGGCGAAGAAGCTATTTATGGTATTAACTGATTCCAGTGGGTTACTATGCGTGTTAAGAAGTTCGGTGCATGATGAGGTACATGAATCCTGATCTAACACGTTACGGACAGCTCCCCACATTTTTTTAGTGTCCTTACCGGCCTCGACGAATAATTTTTCTTCGAACACTCGCCTTACTTTTTTGAGTAGGTTGTTACAGAAGTTACGGTAACGTAAGTATGTTAGTTTTAAAATAGTATTTTTAGGGTTTTTATTTGATTTATGGTGCATCCTATCTCTATTGCGAATACATCTGAGAAGGCCAATTGTCATCCACGGTTTTTTGAGTCTAAGCTTGGAGGGAATGGGTCTAAGTATAGTATTCTTAGTCAAAATAGGCGAAAGTAGGTGGAGTAGTCTATTCATGGCTGTGTTAGCATCCGTACAATTGAAAACACTCGATAAATCACATTGTTGAATATCATTAACGGTTTCTATAAAATTTAAGTGGGGACGATTAAAGTGAGTTATTTTATTAGTCAATTTTATTTCTAAATTTAATAATAAAGCCGAATGATCAGTTATTGATGTTTTTAGAATAAGAGATGTGGGAACATAGGTTGATTTTATAAATATATGATCTAGACAATTATCTAACCGAGTTGCTAGATGGTGAGCTGGAAGAAGCCCATGCGAGGCCATAAAGTTTAAATAATAATTTGATCGATGATCACTGTTATTTGGAGTTATATTAATGTTCATATCACCAATTAATGAAATATTACTAAATTGTTTATAATTTATTAAAATGCAATCTAAGCTGTCTAAAAAATTGTCTATGTTTTTATGGCATGGGGATCTATATAAAGCTACTAATATAATTTTATTGTATATATTGCATACAAGGCCACTTGCATCAGTGAGATTTGGTTCATAAATATTAAAACTTAAGGAGTTTTTGATATAAAGGACTACTCCATCATTTTTATTTATGACTTTTGATGTGTGGACTGAGGTATATCCCTTTATTTGTGGAATAATAGAAGACTTTTGCAGCCAACATTCAGTCAAAATAATTACATCTAAGTTGATTTCCATCGCTACGAGTAGGCAAAGTAAATCGTTGAAATTTTTGGTAATGCTTCTAATATTAATGTGCATTATGTTAAGCGAGCTTTCAGTAAGATTTATATATTTTCTACATTGTTCTGGAAAACATGTATATGAAGAGCAGACAATGAGATTGTCCAACTCGTCGTTTATATCATTTACAGGAGCCATTGAGAATAGTTAATGGACTTAATAATAATAATAATAATAATAGATGAATGCAAAACGCAGTAAGGGCATTGACCACCATATTCGCGCGTAAAGTTTGTTTACGTAAAATTGGCAAGGTCGCACGTCAGCTCCTGCGTGCGCGGTTATCCATTTGGCAACGAGCGTAGGAGTGCATTTGCATTTTGTTTTTTTAGAGGCGGCTGATATCCTTGGACAGCCATAGCATTTGTTGCCACTTACTCGATGGATAAGAATTTCTTGTGTGAAGACATACCGGGCCTTTACATAATGATTAATATTATGTATATTAGCACTTATAGTTGTACCTATGCCTATCTAAAAAGGCAAATATGGAAGATAAATAAAAATATCTAACTACCTATATGTATTTGAAATTATAGAGAACGCATTAGACAGGAAATATGAGCCTATTTGAAATATCTGGTGTTTATTTTACAGATGCAGATTTTTAAAGTCTAATAAAAAATATACATATATAGAAATATGTACCTGTAAATATTTGATCCTAGTGATGTTCTCCTCGGTGACGGTGAGCGCGCGCCGCTCGCCCAGCTTGTAGGTGTCGTCGTAGTACATGTACTCGGTGAACGTGAGCCCGCTAGTGGTGTACTGCTGCGTGAAGTATATCGATATAGTGCCGTTCGCGATGTCGTGCTCGATGATCCACTTGCACTTGAGCGGCACCGGGAACGGGTTCGGAAAGTTCGGCGTCTGGATCGTCCCCACGGGGCCCTTCAGGCGCCCGCCGCAGGGTACCGACTCTTCTCTATTTGTCTCACAATGAACCGATTTCAGGATAAGTGTGATGATGGTTACGCGCAAGCAATGCGCAGTGTGCCTGGAACAAACACGATCACCTACATTAGTACACCATTCCGATATTGAGTCATATCTAACTACAAAAATATCGAGGTATGAAATAAAACTAAAAATATTTTATGTTGATGTATTGTAAATTGATATGAGTTTTATTACTGTCCATTACAATTGCATACACTTTTTGTTCAATCACTTTAGTCTTAAAATAGTTAGTAGGTGCGTCATAGTAAAAAAATAAATGTACCGTAAGGTTATTTGAATTTTGCAATGTCATAAGAATCAATAGAAGTCTTTTGAACAAATAAGAATTTAGAATGGGTCAATTAAGTGCGCATGCTTAAATAAAAGAGATTAAGCGTACAAAATATTCACAAAAAGTCAATTTACATTTCGATTCACAGCTCGTTATTATAACCGTTTTGTATTGTTACATTTTTTATATTTACATTGAATTTCATCTTCCTAAAATCATTGTATTGACCTTAAAAAGTTGTACGGAAATCTACAGGTGTAATTTTAGATTGTAACTCAGTAAGGATCATGAAATAACATTGTTTTTGGGAATCCAGAGTAAAGACTCTTTGGTCAAGTGGACTCTCTAAATGTAGATATTCATTTTCTTCTCACTTAATTATTTTTTTTAAATAAAAACATGTTTTTTTGAAAATCAAAACTAAAATATTTCATATATTATGTCAATCAGAAAAAAGTCTTCATCCAACTATGTGTAGCTACAGATTTCGACTTTTGATTAGATTATCCGGGTTTCACTCTTCTGGTTTATAGATACTGATTAAACTTCTCTATACTAATATAGTCTATAGAATCGAATCGATTCTATGTACGCAACGTTCCGATTGAGGTTTAATCAAGGGGAAACACTTGATTGGCCTAACCACAAAGGGAATGAAATTTCTATGGTCAACATACCGGTAATTTGTGTGGCTATCGGAATTATTTATTTGCGTTTGTAAATCTTATAATTAGTTCAGAAATATTATATCAAAGATCAAAGAGACTTCTTAAGACGAATCTTAATGGAAATTTTCTATTATCAACACAAAATTTCCGTTTTGTAATAAGTTACTAATCAATATTATAAGTAGGTACAAGAATAAGGTTTAAACGATAATTCTCTAAAACATACACTTAAAGATGTAAATCTATTGGTTTTGAAATCAAATATCATTTGACCATAAACCAGGGTAAAATTCAATTAACAGACTTATATAAGTTTTGGTACATGAAAGTTATGTTTTATAGACAATACTTTCATAACCTTTCTTTAAATAAAAGTTTCTACGAAGTGCACACGTACTTGCAGATGTTTTTGCGGTGAAAGCAGTGAAAGCGGGACCTTAACATGAACTATAAAGCGGTCTCTTGATACAGGATGCTCATAAGGCAGCATCCGTCGCGATCGCGTAAGGAAATTGCATTATAATACATTAAAGTTTAACATTGCTCCTCACGTCTGAGAGGAAAATTATATTATGTTAACTTTAAACATCCTCTATCGGAAATATGTATGAAAATATTGTGCATTGTGAGTCTGTTTTGTTTGAGATACAACAAACGTTTCTAGAATTTAAAGTTTAGCGCGAAGGATATGTATAGTTTATGTGAATACATCTAAAGGTTTGTTTATAAAGTCGACTCTTTCTTTGTAAGTAAAGACTGACTTATTAATACGCTATAATCTCACGCAGTTAATCGACAAAGAAAGTAGTTTCACATATATCTCCAAAGGAATACGTACCTGGACTTGTAAAAGAGAATTCGAACCGCAAAGAAAATATTAATTTCACTCTAGAGACTCATTATTTTCACAGCGTCATTTCTAAAAGTAACTTTCATTCTTGAGAAGGTATTTGCGCTATTTGATGCAGCTGTTGACATAACGTTTGTTCCAGGGTCTGTTTTAACCATGTTTTAACACTACATTTGTTAAAGACGTCAAACACAGGACTGAAGATTTTGCTCAAGGTTATATATAATTCATAAAACCGCAAAGAAGTTTACTAATATTTTCCCAATGTATACAAATATAATAAAGCTGAAGAGTTCCTTTGTTTGCGTTATTCTCAGGTACCACGGGTCCGATTTGAAAAATTATTTCACTGTTAGACAGTTCATTTATCGAAAAAGGCTGCATTAAAGATTTGAGACAAATAGGAGCAGAGTAATGCGGGTAAAACCGCGGGGCATAGCTAGTAATAATATAAACGTGAAAGCTTCGTGGGTGTTCTGGAGGAAGTCTGTTTAACTTTCACGACAAAATGTCTCAAGGTACTATGTAGCGAAATTTAGGACAGATAGATAAGAGTGTGTACAAAGCGAAGCCGTTGGTTGTTAATTAAAGGGTGATATAAAATATTAGTAGAAACAAAGTGAGGTAAAGAAAAGTACATAAACTAGAAATATGCACAAACTTAATAACATAATAAGTCTGTCAATGGAGTAGTTCCAAATTATTATGTGTTTCTATGTCTGCTAATTAAACAATATTTAACACGAATGCATTCGTTTATTTATACATTAGAATGAGAGTGAATGAACCTGCTAGTATAATTGTGCCAATAATTAGCTTCTGCCAACTGCACAATAAACTTAATAAGTGAACTACATTGTATTCATTGCAATTTAAATGAAACATGTATTCTTAATACTTCATAACCATACTACGTCGTTTATCGCGTAGGTGTTTGTACTTTGTAATAACTATATTGTAATGTATATAAAGAATCAGTATGCCCCTTGGTCTTGGATCAAAATATAAATATATTTGGCATAATCATTATCATCTCTTTCTGGAATTGTTAGGGATAGTCGCAAAACCTTCCTGTCGCCTAAACATATATTATTACTTAATTTCTAAATACCTGCTTAATTAACCGGTATTTATGTAATGAGCTTTTTGGAAACCTCTTATGCACTACCAGAGAAGATTGACAGAAGATGAAAGTACTTAAAATATCATCGTAAATTATACCTACTTAATTGCGATAGCTAATAAATCTTCAATTCAAGGAAGTTCTTACAATTTGCAGAATAGATTAGAATATGGATTTAGGTTAAAATTCCATTTCATGTTACTAAATTGCGTTTCCCAGCGTCAAAATTTATTCCAGGAAAGTTATTCATGACTTCGTGCACGCTTGGTTTTATATGAAACTAGCTTTCCGCCCGCGGCTTCGCCCGCGTTTTCAAAGAAAAACTCGTTCCCGTAGGATTTCCGGGATAAAACCTATCCTATGTCATTTCTCGGGTATCAAAATATCTCTATACCAAATTTCATGCAAATTGGTTCAGTAGTTAAGGCGTGATTGAGTAACAGACAGACAGACAGAGTTACTTTCGCATTTATAATATTAGTATGGATAAGACATTAAAGTGATGCAGTAAAATGGAGAAAATCGTGATTATTTTAATGAAATAATTATTTATACTGTCGCAAATGTTTGATACGATGTTACTGAGGTTGGGTTATTACGAAATAAGTTCGTTTCATTTTATTAAAAGTATTATAACAGTTACCTAATTTGTAATATCAATCTGTTTTCAAACCTTTTGTCATAGTATTGTATTTTATATGTACCTATATTCGCATAAATTTATCATTACACACTTCATAATTAAAATGTAAAGTTCTATTCGGTATTTACATAAACATCAAACATCGCCATCAGAAAGCTACCTATTTAAATTATCAGGTGCTCATCATCATCATCATCAAGATCTTCACACAGTCAACTAATTTTAAATATTTCTAAAACAAAAAACAAAATCAATTAAACTCCGTTCATCAGCTACTCTTTATATTAAAAAAATGCACCAGGTTATAAAAATAAACTACCATAGGTGTTAATAGCATTTAAGCGTTCGATTCGTTTGTTTGCTTTGAATATAATTACTACGGAACTGATTGCCAATTTACGACCGACCTCGGCTGCAGCGAGCGTCGGCTGAAATGAATTCCCTTCTCGCACAAAGCCGGATAATTTTTAATTTGTTCCTTATAATTCGATTCATTTGGATGCACTGTTATCTTATTAAAGTACTTTGACCAGCATCTACTGTTATTTATAAAATCTGAAGGTATTCATTACCATGTTATTTATGCTTTATAACATAGTTGTTATTACATTTACTATCAGTTTCAACATTCATGGGATATTAACATTAGTCGGCGACCATTATTAATTACCATTATTAATGGAAAAACAGCAACCTATAGAAATAGATTAGCCTATGCATATTTAACGAACCAGTGTGGTTAGAAGCTGAAGCTTTGGAGCAATAGACAATTAGACATGGCTTGAAAGAACTGTTCCGATCTACCTATATAATCTCTAACACCTAGTTTCCTATTATTTAGTAACAACAACCCAGAAATACGATATCATTCATTAATATGTAACAAGAAAGAGAGAAGATTATCGGTACTAACGTACCTACTACATATGTATATAAAGAGTTTCATAAATTCTTAACACGCAAATCCTTACATTTTCTCCATTTGCCGCTCTATAAAAATAAGCATCAAATAAATAAAAGGGAAAATAAATTCCATTCAGTTTGCGCGTTTTATAAAATATTTTTTTACATCCTTTGTTATGAAATATGAAACTCGAAGCGCCGTGTTCAGTGTTGGCGATCGGCCATCTCACAAATCATTTATTCTATTCTTTTACCACATATTTTCAAGTTGAATTATTTAGTGTCTCTTCGAATTTTGTGTGATTTTACGTTGCGCGGTTTTATATAAAATTTAGTACGGGTATGCTGTATACTTATAGTATACAGCCATATATATATAGTATATAACCATTTAATGTATAAAATAGGTTGCGTTTTTCTACTTAATTCGGAGATTAATGAAGCCTTCTTACCTTTCTACTATTTTTTTAACTTTGCTTAAGTTATACTTATTGCTACAACAAAAAATACTCAACTTGCTTTTTAAAAATTGTATACAAGAAAAACGATAGAGAATGAAGCATCCAATACAAATAAATCTAAAAAGAAGGCTCAGTTAACGTATCCAATTGGAAAACAAATGTCTTCAGAAAGAAGTGAGCTTCGAATAAGAATTGCCGATTTAACAGGGTCTGCTGCTGATGAAAATAAATGCTGTTTGAGACACAGCTGGCATGTTTAGATTAGGATAATTTAACGCGAACACATCCATTCTATATTTATTATACAAACAGGTATGTACAGCGGATGTTTGCGGGTTCCTCCGCATTATGTTATTTTGCAGGCCATAACTAAAATAAAACTGACAAAAATAAACCCCTATAACATCCGATATCATCAAATTCAAATGGTAGTCGGAATAAACGGATAGGGCCTAATAAAAAATTATAAAGATAGGTCAATGGTGATCAAAAGGAGTGTTTTGAGTACTGAGTTGCATATTCAATGTTAAAATTAGGTACACACTACGTTTTTCTACAATAAATAATGTGTCGTCATGGTGTTTTGCTTGTTTTGACAGAAATAATCACAGTGTTGACTACGAAATCTTACCATGAAGGTGACACAAATAACAATTAATATTTATAATAAACAAACGGAAGAGCGATGCTTTTATACAGAAATATAAATTGCTTTCTGATTAATACATATTCACGATTTCGTTTATTTCGAACAAATAATTTAACGCTCCATTCAAATACTGTAAAGGTAAAAAAGATTCGTTATGCTTACGGATGATTGGATTGAGATGTTTTTTTAGATGGCGTTTTAATTCCACTTTATTTACGAAAAACAGATAGTTTTATAGATTCATAAACCATCACTTAATAAGATATTTTTCATATAAATAAATGTCGTATAATAATAATTTGATTTAAAATCAAATGCGTTGGCGTTGTAAATTAATCTTCGTCATCCTCAATCTATCTTAACATTTAGTTAGTTTAAAACAATTCCCATAGAAATTAGTTTTGATATGTTACGCGTGAATGGCCCATTTAAATGCCTCGAAATCCACGCTAAATGTTGTTCTGATATTTACGAGCGGACGTTTCGCATTTGCGGCCCTCATTAGTGCAGTGCAATAAATAAAATCAAATTTCGGTTAGAACTTTACTCGTTATTAAAGCTGAATTTAGGAATAATTTAGATAATAGTATGTTTATTCTAATGTAAAGACTAACAGCCGTACAAATAAAAACTTGCTTATTCAAACCTTATGCAATGAATAGATATGGTTAGGGAGCCAGGTGCAAATTTGGTTAATTATTTCCTCTCAAGAGATAATTCGTCAGACGCATCAGAGTATAGTATTATAAAGCCTCGTGAACGTCAGCTGGCGCTCGGTTGGGGGGGTGAGCGGTTGTAGCCTCCCACGCACGTAGGAAAAAAAAATACATTCATTCATTTCCTCTCAGCTAAAAATTTGTCAAATTGTAGCTAACCCAATATCTCAACGAAAAAAAATAATCAGCTGGTTACAACATGGTGTATTATACGTCAGCTGGTGTCTCGAACATGAAAAAAATAAAATTATTTTCCGTGATTTCCTCTCAAACAAAAATTTACCTGATGATAGCTTATATGTAACTGTGGATATATATATAGGTCAGCTGGCTGTATCTTGGTGGAAAAACCGTCAGCTGATACTTTGAAAGTTATTACATAGGAGTTAGACAGAAGCATCTATTGCCAATTTATATGCATCAACTGACTAGGTTTTCCTCGAATTATTGCTAGCTTTTTTTTTTTATTTATCGCATCAGTATATTAACAATCAGCTCACAAATTTTCATCTGAGATGAAATGACGTATCTTTAATTATTATCGTTATTTTTAAAAATTCAAGCAACACACGCTAGCATAATATAGACAGTAATAAGGTACTTGGAGGTGGTTAGTTGTGCGCATGATCGGGGTACTACGTACATTCAGCCACATCGGTAAACATGTTTTTACAAATATTATAAACTGCATTTAAAAATAACTATCATATCATCAAATTCACATAACTACCTAAAAGTGTAACAAATATGAAATAACCCACTAAAAACATTAGTTAACTATAATTATTAAAAAAATAATAGTATAATATATAATTAATAAAGTTATTACTTATCTTTTACGGGGACTTATGTTGATGGAATTCCACGTATCTCGATGATTTTGTTAATGTCTCATTATATTCGAGACACCAGCTGACGTATAATACACCATGCTGTAACCAGCTGATTATTATTTTTCGTTGAGATATTGGGTTAGCTACAATTTGACAAATTTTTAGCTGAGAGGAAATGAATGAATATACTTTTTTTTCTTACGTGCGTGAGAGGCTACAACCGCTCACCCCCCCAACCGAGCTCCAGCTGACGTTCACGAGGCTTCATAATACTATACTTTGATGCATTTTACTAATTACCGCTTGAGAGGAACTTGGTCATAAAATCTGCTTCTGGCTCCCGGACCAATATGATTAGAATAAATAAAGAATAAGGATGTCATAATTTCTTACAAATGAATTTGGAATAACGTCGATGTAACTATGCTCACGCTATGCAATAGGCGCGAAGCGGCAACGTAGCAATTCATTCACAAAATTATGAAAAATATTGAAATTGTCTACGGTTAAGCCTTGGTGCTGTCATTTTGACGCTCGTTTGACTTCGTTGAATTTGTTGTGAAGTTTTATCATACGATGTTCTGTTTATTTATTTTTTAAATATTTATTGTAAATAATTTAAATATATCATTAAGTATGCAAGCAAATGAAAGAGAACGCTATCCAATATCTGGAGAACAGAAGATAAACCGCCTTGAGATAGAGAGTTACACAATTATAATATACATATTACAAAACATACAACTCCAGGCTTAGAAGATTTATATTTTCAACGAAAGTGCATATTATTGTGATAAGTTTAGAAATAAGTTTTATGTATGTATGGTTTGGCGCATGCCGTAAATAAATAAATAATTATAAATATCAAAAGGGTTTTTCATAATTTCGTATGTTTTGACATTTCATACAAAATTTTCCATTTCAATACTTAATGAAATTATTAATTTGCTCAACTTTTTCTACTTCTCGTATTACTCTCATTGCTATAATCTCAAATTTAGATTGAAAATTGCTTCTAAAACTTGTAAAACACAGCACAATGTACTAAAAGATATGTTATAACTCGGTTATGTCAGACTTATACTAGGGTGGTAGCCGGAATAAGGACGAAATAGCATTAGTATGAATACTTATTACGAAGTTATACTAGGTTTCATTTATTACGTGTTTATTTGTATGATTTTTCGTTATTCTTAGCTTATTCTTTTCATAAAATGTTATAACTCGTTTATTTGTACGGCTGTTAGACTTTTTGACGACTTAGTAGACTTTGAGCAGAATAAAGAGCGGTTAAGCACAATATTATTTAGATACTTTCAATAGGTAGTTGAATTACTCTTGAACTTGAGGCATAATGTCACATAATGAGTGTGCTGAAACGCAAAGACGTAAACATCGTATCGTAAAACGTATTTTTCATTGAAAAATCTATTTTTGTAACCGTAGAGATTTCGTTTTAAGCGTAGTGTTTTTCTTGATTATTATGCTCATTTATTTCATTACGTCTGGTTTAAAAACGAAAGATAAAGAAAATCTTTAATCTCTCGTAAACAAAACATACAGATTGTCTTTTATTTATTTTTGTGCAATTCTTATTAGGGTAAGTAGTTCCATCATATTTTAGGCAATAAACGGAATTAATGGATGGAAAAAGAAGAATGTATAAATTATTATTGTTCATGAATTTACATTTAGGATCTTCTACTATACAATTGGAGTCTTTTAGTAGTATTGTAGAACCACAATAATATTATTATTTAAGAGTGTCTGACTTGTCTGTCGGTCTTTATGGTTAATGTTAGTAGTATGGGGTGGTTTTACTAAGGCTGTATCTTTGTTTTATAGCTAAATAAAAGTTAACCACATAAACACCTTTGGACATAATAGGATCTAGTAACAAAATTATAGTACAAAAAAATATAAAAATTTTCCAAAAGTATTTTATTGATCACAACATTAATAGTCTGGACCAGTTTCATGAACGGCTGAAACAGTATGCCAAGCGGCAAGCGGAGATAAAAACATTTGTAAAGTTAAGCGATGCGTGGCCGTAACATAAATTTATGCTACGGCTTGTATACATTCAGAGTAATGATGAAAAATATCCCGCAGTACAGATGTGTCCCGAGGGCTGGAGATTATACCGCAAGCATGCTGTAAGATTTCTCGTATGACGTCATATTTTGTGTGTGCATTCGCGGCAGATATGAGCTTTAGACAACTAAAGCTCATATCTGCCGCTGCCACTATTATAATTATCATCTGTGCTAAAGTTTGTATAGTCTATAATAGTACTAGTAGTACTGTATGTCTATAATAGTACTAGTAGTAGGTACTAGTATAGACTTAGGTCTTAGAGGGTTTTACTTGAGACTGGGGATATACGTAGTTCCTGGTATTTGTTTCAACGTTGTTATAACACGCTTATATTAGCTTCATCTAGTTATAAAAACTTATAAAAACATAAAAACTACATAAAAATTACATAAAAACTTATGTAAAAAATACTCCTTGACTCGATGTTGACCCACTTTAAACGAACAGATTTGATTCGTTAACAGTTTTATTAAATATCTATTTATTTTTACTAGCTAACTGTTAAGGTAAAAATTAAAGGTTCACGATATCGTTTATTGAAGCTCCAAGGCAACTGCGAGTGTTAAATAATGTAATAAATAGATAAAAATTTACAAATACTGAATACAATGTTGTGTCAAGAATCAAATATGTAAATGTTTTCAAGTTAATTCATAATTAATATGTTATAGTCAATGTATTTCCTGTATTTTCCCAACTACTTAAATCTAATAATACTCTAACACAATAAAGCTTTTTTCAGTCACATTCATTTGTATCGAGAAAAACGTTGCAACAAAAGACTGGATAGACATCCAGCGCCACAATCAAGCGCTTGACAATGTGAAGCGTTGTGGAGCCTTTTTACTTGATTAATTAAGCCGGTTTTTGCAGCGTGCTTTCAGCGCTTGATTAACGATGTACACTGGAGTGTAACCGAGGTTGAATGTAAAACGGCATATGAAGTCAATGTGAAGGTTTGGGAAAACTATTTGTTTTATAGTTTCGTCGACTTTTATCGTATAGACTTTATAAAAAAAAAAAAAAAAAAAAAAAAAATCGTTTATTTCCTTTCTAAATTTTACACAATTTGGAGTAGTAGGGCCCTCCTAGTAAGTTTAAGATAAAACCTGTGTCAGGAGGACCCGCTCTTCCTTTAAGCTAAGGATAATAGGTTATCTACATGAAAAAAATAAACTGTTAATAACTAAATATTAATAGTTAAGTGTGGAGTGTATGATTGTGTGTGTGTGTGTGTGTGTGTGTGTGTGTGTGTGTGTGTGTGTGTGTTTGGATTTGTCGGTTTATGTATGAGCACGAGTTTGTGAGTGAACGAATTTAAATAGCAATTAATAGTTACCAGCTAATGATTACACGTGGTTATAGTTAAATAAATAATATAAAAGTAATAATTACACAGTGCATGACGTAGCAAGGAGGTTTTCTGTGTCATCATAATTTAGTGTTTTTATCCAATTCATTATTTTATTTTTTAAATCACAACAAGTTAGTCTATTAATGTTAAATAATTTATTTAGATGATTATATATATAAGCTGAGTTAGCTGAGTACTGGCGTCTGGCAAAAACAGTTTTGGTACAACGAGTTTTAATTACCTCCTTCCTTCTTCTTCCCTCCACTGTGGTATAAATAAATGGTGTTTTTTTGTGTGTTTTTATTGTAATAAGTAAGATGTATAGTTGTCTGACTGATAGAATATCACATAGTTTATACAGATCTGTCGTTGGAAACCGGCGAGGTTTTTGATACATGACTTTATGCTATTATATTTTTACCTATTTAGTCCATTCTTTTAAAATAAGTAATTTATATTATTAGTAGGGATTTTAGCATTAACACTTTTTTCGATATTATTGTTTTTGGACATGTTTGCGTTGTAGGTAAGATGTTTTTTTTATTATCTTTAATCTTATGAACCTATCGTCATTACTGGAGCCAGCATCTAGGAAAGTAAATATATTTATTTCCAAATATGAAAGATAAAAATTGTCATTATGTAATGTTTATATAAGCTCTCAAAAATCTAAAAGACTTCTAAGTATACATTTTTAATAATTCTGTTCCATAATTTTTTGTATATGAAAATATACCTCCAATATCCTTTATTGTTACACAATAGAACGTGACTTAATATTCAAAATAACGAGTTATTCTTACCTCTAAATGCTAATTATTAGGCTGGTGAACACCGTGGGTGGTTTTTAAACATACGTTAATTTTAATGAAATTATTTATTGAGAATTACCTATGTTTTTTCATGTGGTCTATTGCTAAAGTAAAATTAATTCGTGGTAAAATTTATCAATTTTAAAGGTTTGTAGCTATTATTAGTAAAATGATTACATTAAAAATCATGAATACCTACCTAATAATTTTTTTGAAGTGAAACTTCTTTATCGGGGTTGGAAAAAAATTTAGTGTAAAATTTTTTCGTTACGCGTGACATTTTTCCGTTACACGCCATCTTGTTCTTAACCCTACCACGCGTGATTCGACGTATTTCTGTAAAGTTGCATATAGTAGGTAAATTATTTTTTGCAAAAATAAGGTCATAAAGAAGTTTCACTTCTTACGTGTGTACAATAAATAGTACACGCACACATTTTTTTTTACATTCTTTATAATATAATGTTAATGATATAAATTAATTCTTTTTAAAACCTTGCGTTATGCATAAGTGGACCTACAGCCTTAGTTCACTCAACTAGGTACAGGTCAGAGATCAAATCGATGTACCTAACCATTTTATCACTACATAGTATAAAACAAAGTCGCTTTCCCTGTCCCTATGTATGCTTAAATCTTTAAAACTACGCAACGGATTTTGATGCGGTTTTTTTTAATAGATAGAGTTATTCAAGAGAAAGGTTTTAGTATATAATTTATTATGTTTTAGACAAAGCGGGAGAAGCCGCGGGCGGAAAGCTAGTATGCAATATTATATTGTCTGTGTATTTGCAGTAAATACTAAATCCAATATTTATGTTATTTATATAATAAAGGCACCTTAAGCGTACTTAGTGTGTCTGTATTACTACAAACAGTTTTATCTAAATCCATTTAGCGGATTGGCGAGAGGTGTTAATACGTCAAAGACCGATAGAGTTACATTTTATATAAATAAATACGAAGGTAATCCTTTATAAAATTTTGAATACATGTTTTTTTTTTAAATATAATATGTTACCTTAATAACTACGCGAGTACTGATAGCGACATTTTTCACATGCTAAAAATATAGGTAAATATGGATTAAGTCCTAATAATTTTACAGAGGAAAATTTGAGGGATCTTTGGGCACAAAACTTTTATCGGCGTTCCAAAAATAAATACGCTTTAAATTGCCTGAAGTGATCAGATAATTGTTGGAAGATTTTCGATTGAATATAATTTCTTCGATTTAGAAATTTTATTGAATGTTAAATGGAAATTCAATTGCGATGATAGAAAAATCTGAGAAATAAGTTTTAAGATAGTAGTGGCTTATTTTAAAGCTCTCATTACCTAAATCAAAAACTGTAGGTAAGTGCATGATAAGGGATATTGTAAAATAAATTTTAAAAAGTGACAATGTGAAAGAAAATTTGAGATTTTTTACAACAAACAATCCTCAGAATTCTAAAAATACAATTTCCAATAACTAATTTCTCGTAAATGTACGCCAAAGGATATTTCAAATTGACGGGTATTGGTTCCAGAAAGTTCCAGCTTCTCAAGTATAATTTAACTTGCAAGCCATTATTACCGGACTAATACTATATAATCTAGCTGGACTGTCCAATGACTGTGTTTATGTGTAAATGTTTTCTAAGGACTCAGTGTCTATTACAATTAGAGGGACTGAGAAAACCACTTAGTCTATTTAGCCAGGCTGCTCGCTGTGTGGACCAGGCGGGTCCACACAGCGAGCAGCCTCGCGAAGCATTTTCCGTGTGAGGTTGCTTGGTCTATGTGGATGTGGCTTGGAAAGCGTGTGTCACGCAACGTCTCGAACAACGCCGAGCTAGCAATTGCTTCGCGAGGTTGCTCGCTCTGCGTGGGCCCGCATAATGACTAATTAATCTGAGTGATAAGTTGAAAATGGCGTAAAATAGAGATAAGCCTCTTAAAAATACGTGCGATAGCTCATTTGATTCGGAATGACGTCTAGTATATTATATACATCTGTGGTCGTGACAGTTGGAGTGTCAGTTTAAGCTCCGTAAATTTTATATTTTAAAAAGTATTTTATCATAGCTAGAAAGTTCTAAATGTGTATTTGAGTGATAATCTAACCTACTTTTTAATAACGAACCGTATAAAACTTTAATTTATATACTGCATTAGTGTAAAAACGTTAAAAAGTGCCAACCTGTCAAACAGCCGATTTAAAATTCTCAACCGAACACCTGAAAGTGTGCTAAGTGCTAAGTACGATTTGAAGTCATATATACACAATTTATATACAAACGTTATTATCTGGGCCATCACGTTAATATATTACATAATTAATCGTCCTTCATCATAAATCGAAGCTTGAATAAACATGGCAAACAAATGCAACAGTTGTGGAAAGTTCTTCGGGGCGTCAGACAGCACAAAATGTAATAAATGCAATATAACTTACCACAGGCAGTGTAATCATATAAGCCCGTTGTCCCGTAATAATAACAAGTGGATTTGCAAAATATGTACTACTAAAACAACCTCTAAAACTGTTGATGATACTCAGCCTGAAAGCCAAGAATCGGATAACTTTGAAGATGTCAACACCTCCCCACAGGGCTCAACATCTCTAATACAAGAGATCAAGCTTCTACGGTCCGAGTTATCCAGCTTCCGTTTAGAGATATCTCGTCTATCCACTCTGGTCTCCAATTTTGGCTCAAGGTTGGATAGTATAGAGGAACGCGTATCACATCTTGAATCTGGACCATGTATCGAGATCGGCCAGCAACAAGTTCAACAGAACCAGGAATCGATTGAGTCCCTAAAGGGAAAGCTGAACGACTCTGAACAAGAGAAACTGCTATATGACGTTGAGATTACTGGTATACCTGAATCTAATGGAGAGAATCTACTGCACATCACTATCACCCTTGCACAAAAAATTGGTTTAACCCTAGATGAGCGAGATATAGCGAACGCGCACCGGCCTGGGCCTAAGCGCCTGCCCGAGTCCAGCTCGCAACCACGTCCCATGATAGTACGTCTCACCCGCAGGCCCTTGCGTGATAACTACTGCACGCGGCGCGCGTGTGACGCAGTGCCGATACCAGCGGGACGGGGCTAAGCGGGGATCCATGCCGTTTCTACCTAAACGAACATCTTACATACGAAAACCGTAATGTTTTTTATCTCACACGGGAGAAGCTGGGACGCTCCAAAAACTGGCGTTTTATATGGACTCGTGGGGGCCGAATTTACGCTAGGCAGGACAATAAATCGAAAGTTATCAATATACGTACGGAGGACGATTTGGATAAGGTTTTTCATATGTGAACTATTTTGATGTATGTTTTCTATCATTAATATCAATTTTTAATACAAGTCTAAGCTTTTATAGGTTTGTTAATTACTACCATAGTCTAATTATTGTATTTTTATTGTATAAACTTAACACAAAAGCTGAAATAACTTCTCTTAAACATGTTTATCGCTTACTCAGATACAAATATAATTGCACATATTATGTGACTCATTATCTAAGTTTATTTCTATTTTATGTTATAATTTCATTGTTTTCTTTAATAGTGTTATGTGGCAGTGATGTTTATTACTACCATAGTCTAATTATTATTATATTTTTATTGTATAAACTCAACACAAAAGCTAAAATAACTTCTCTTAAACATGTTTACCGCTTACCCAGATATAAATATAATTGCACATATTATGTGACTCATTATCTAAGTTTAATTCTATTTTATGTTATAATTTCATTGTTTTCTTTAATAGTGTTATGTGGCAGTGATGTTTATTACTACCATAGTCTAATTATTATTGTATTTTTATTGTATAAACTTAATACAAAAGCTAAAATAACTTCTCTTAAACATGTTTACCGCTTACTCAGATACAAATATAATTGCACATATTATGTGACTCATTATCTAAGTTTATTTCTATTTTATGTTATAATTTCATTGTTTTCTTTAATAGTGTTATGTGGCAGTGATGTTTATTACTACCATAGTCTAATTATTATTGTATTTTTATTGTATAAACTTAATACAAAAGCTAAAATAACTTCTCTTAAACATGTTTACCGCTTACTCAGATACAAATATAATTGCACATATTATGTGACTCATTATCTAAGTTTATTTCTATTTTATGTTATAATTTCATTGTTTTCTTTAATAGTGTTATGTGGCAGTGATGTTTATTACTACCATAGTCTAATTATTATATTTTTATTGTATAAACTCAACACAAAAGCTAAAATAACTTCTCTTAAACATGTTTACCGCTTACCCAGATATAAATATAATTGCACATATTATGTGACTTATTATCTAAGTTTGATTCTATTTTATGTTATAATTTCATTGTTTTCTTTAATAGTGTTATGTGGCAGTGATGTTTATTACTACCATAGTCTAATTATTATATTTTTATTGTATAAACTCAACACAAAAGCTAAAATAACTTCTCTTAAACATGTTTACCGCTTACCCAGATATAAATATAATTGCACATATTATGTGACTCATTATCTAAGTTTAATTCTATTTTATGTTATAATTTCATTGTTTTCTTTAATAGTGTTATTTGGCAGTGTTGTTGACTTTGACTCTAGTTTCCTCAGTAATAAAAGAAAAAACAAGTTTCTGTATGCATGTCTGTATGGATACTCACATAAGGTAATGATTAATTTTTCCATAAAAATAATTTCCATAATATTTATATTCTATGTATGTATTACTGTATTCTTATATTATCATCCTAATCTATATAGTATATTTACTTATTATTCTATACACCTACCCTATTTTATTTTTATTTTTTTCTCATTTAAAGATAATAATTGGTCTTCAATTGTAAACATAATCTGAAATTTGGTTTTTTAAATCCCGGATCTCTGGGTAATAGGCACGACGAGTTCCTCGTGGCGATGCAGCGCCATTCTGTTGATATAATGGCTATAAACGAAACATGGCTGAGGGCTGGTGAGGAGGGACGTGCTCCTGTTGTCCCGGGATACCGGCTGCATCATGTACCTCGACCAACCAGTGTGCGGACCCGCGGAGGTGGGGTAGGCTTCTATTTGAAAAAAGGGCTTCAAGTGCGTATTTTATCTAATCCCTCTCCATCTGTCGTTGAACAAATGTGGCTCAAGCTTGTAGTACGAGGTAAAAATTTAGTTATAGGAACTGCATATCGTCCACCATGGTTGGATGCTGGAATATTTTTTGAAGCTCTGTCAGAATCTATCGGATCTTTTATCTGGTGCGACTATATGGTATTATTAGGAGATTTCAACATAAATATCTTCAACCCCTGTCACCCGAATTTTATGAAATTGGACTGTTTTTTAAATACCTACAAACTACAACAACATATATCTGAGCCCACGCATTTCACAGCCGAAACGGAAACATTGTTGGATTTAGTCTGTACAAACACACCCGTCTCACATGTCACAGTTGATTATATTGAGGCACTCAGCAATCATGCTTTTGTAACATGTTTCCTCAACATAACCAAAGAAAAAATGCAACCCAAACATTTTACATACAGACCGATCAAAGACATCAACAAGGAAGTCTTCCAACAATCTTTGAATAACATTATTTGGGATAACCTATTACAAACTAATGACGTCGATAATGCTGTTATTACTCTTACCAGTTACATTTTATCCTTATTTGATTTTTTTGCTCCAAAACGAACCATCTATATCAAGGACAAGCAATATCCATGGATTACATACAATTTGAAAATGATGATGAAAAGTCGTGATGAAGCTCATGTTACAGCGCGCAAGAGTAAACTTGATGTACACAAAAAGTTCTACACGGATCTAAAAAATTATGTTAAATTTGCAATTCATAGAGAAAAACAGGCATATTTCAATTCATATATAAATAACAACATAAATAAACCAAAATTCATGTGGAAACATCTTAAACAACATCTTAATAACCCTCATAATATAAATAGTCATTTTCTAAATATCCCAGGCACTACTCAAGTTGATATATCAACCATTTCATTTTACAATCTTAATAGATATGGTGATGCTGTATTTGATTTTCAATTTGTCAATGAAGATATAGTCCACAAACATATAAAAGAACTCAAATCTCAAGCTGTAGGGATAGATGACATACAACTAGATATGTTACTTACCAAATACATTACCAGTGATAACACATATAATTAATAGATCCATTCAGACGTGCACCTTCCCGGAGTTATGGCGGCATGCCCTGGTAATTCCTAAACCTAAAATAAATAATCCTGAAAACCTACATGATCTACGTCCCATAAGTCTCCTCCCCTGTATATCCAAAATTATCGAGAAAATAGTTCATAAACAATTATTAGAATTCCTGGAGAGGAACAACATACTCCCTGATCACCAGTCCGGTTTTCGGAAAAAAAGAAGTACCACCACTGCACTCTTGGATGTAGTTGACTCTGTGATAGGAGCGCAGGATGAAGGAAAGGTCTATTACTGCTACTTGATTTTTCACGTGCATTCGATACTATAGATATTACTTTGCTTCTCTCCAAACTAGCCTACTACGGATTAAGTGATAATAGCATCAAGTGGTTTAAAAGCTACTTAAGTAATAGAATGCAAACTGTGATGGTCACAAAAGAGGATGGAAGCAGGTTGTTCTCAGAATGTACCAGCATAGGAAGAGGAGTTCCGCAAGGATCAATATTAGGGCCACTTTTATTTATTTTGTACAGCGCAGATATTATAAACAACATTAAACACTGCAGTTACCAGATATATGCGGATGATGTACAACTCTATCTCTCATTCTATCCTAGTGAAACTACACAAGCACTTGACCACATGAATTCTGACATTAAGCGAATTGACTCTTGGGCACAAAAAAACTCCTTGATTCTGAATCCCCTCAAAACCAAGTACCTTATATTAGGAAATCCTAAAGTAATTGGAAAAATAGCTAACCACGATCCTGTCATAACAATAAATTCAAGAAAAATTGATCGTGTGCATGAGGCACGTAACTTGGGACTAATTTTTGACGAACACCTTAGGTTTGAAAAACACATTAACAAAACAATCTCCACCTCATTCTACAAATTAAAAATGCTTTATAGAATAAGAAATTATATCGAAACACCTCTACGCATTCAACTATGTGATGATCTTATCCTCTCTAGATTCAATTACGCCGACACTGTTTATGGCCCCAGACTTCTTTCTCGCACACAAACAGCGATACAGCGCGTACAAAATGCGTGTGCGCGTTTTTGCTGGGACATCCCTCCAAGAAGTCATGTGAGCCCCTACCTTAATACCGCAAACGTCCTTAATATGCAAAAAAGACGCCAGGTACACTTTGCCACTTTACTTTTTGGATTGATGCAGTCGAAAATACCCACATATCTCTACGAAAAACTCGCATGAGTAGGTGAACGAAGTGCCTTAAACTACCTAACTAGGTCTGCAAACTGTAAACTGTCCATACCCAAGCACCACTCAGCAGCATTCAAGGGTAGCTTTCGATACAATGCCACTAAGTGTTGGAACAACATCCCACCACCATTAACCAGTTTGACAAATATTAATAATTTTCGTTTCCAATACCGGAAACATATTTTAAAACCCTGTTCTAACACTTAGTGCATTTGTATCGAATTACACATTAAATATCTATTTTATAACATAATATTATATACGCATTTATTCTCTGCCTATCTATCATTATAATTATTAACATTGTATACATAATTTCATTTTATTTATTTACATTATATACATAATTACATACTGATATTATATCTACCTATATTACATGTTTTAACTGATGTATTTATTTATTAGTATCTATCATATTAATAGAAATATATCTTTCACATAATATACTCATGTTAAATTTTCATTATATGCAATTCTAGACTGAAATTCCAATAGTCACTTGGGGTCACTGAAAATCAGTGGTGGTAAGGTATTAATCACCTTGCCATCATAAACTGAGTTGGCTCCATTTGTCAGGTCACTCACTGCCACATTACCTACTGTTTCTTAGGAATAAGCTTCTTTTTATTCTTATTATTTTTCTTTTATTTCTTTTTGTTTTTCCTTTGTAAATGTATATCATGATGTGATTCTGACAATAAATGTGTTTATTATTATTATTATGTCTCTCTCCATAATACACGGGTACCACCAGAAGGAAGATACCCGGTCCTTTGGAAGGCTTACGTGGGGACACAGGTCCAACACGCAGAGGCCCTTTAGAGAATTTAATGTGTTGTGGGACACCAGCCGCAGCCTGCCCATGACTGCACTATAGAGATACATCCCTGGGCAGTCCGCGGCCAATGTAGGAATATTGCAAAATATGGGAATTAAAAATCTGGTCTATGGAAAGGAGGTGTTCGGTGGATTGGTAGGTTGGGTCTATGGGGACTATGGACGTCTGCCTTTTCAATATTTAAAATTGAAAATTATGGCAGACGGTGACTTGCCAGTTCGGTTGATGGGCTCCCAAAAAGGTTACCGATAATGGCATAACATCAGCTGAACGGCTAGGGGTGTAGAGAGGTGCGGCACCGGTTTCACCATCGCGGGCCCGCGGGCCCGGAGCGGGTTTACCCGCCATTACGCCATTAGACACTTCCACCCCCGAGCATATAGCTCTGGCGGCTCCACTCTGGAACACTAAACAAATTAAGTTGCAAAAAAAAAGGTATTTCGTTTATTGTTAATAACTCCGAAATTATTAACATTTCAGAAATTTTGAAAAAAGATTCTTAAAGAGGAGGAAATTTCCAACGAAAATCTCCCAACTCCCGGAATTCTATCTCCATTATTTATAATTTTAATTTAACGCTGAAAATAGCCCTCCGCGCGGCATTTTTAGTTAGCGCGCGCGGCTTCAAAACCGAGCACGTCACACTAATTATTTTTTTAAGGTATTAAATATTAATTTAAAAATTAAAAAAAATTCATCATAGGCAGTATTTGAAAGTTCCCATTCTATGTTTATTTTCCTTGATTCAAAGTCAGCTTCAAAATTATCTTTTGAATTTATGTATGACGCATACACCCAGATATTTTTTCTCTCGCAATATTGCCAAAAAATCCTAGCCATTTCATTTAAATGAGGAAATTGAACACCACCCATTTTGTTAATATATGCTACTGCTGTTGTGTTATCCACTCTGAGTAAGATTTCACAATGACTTAGGTCTTTTGTAAAAGATTGAAGTCCTAGATAAGCTGCCTTAATTTCTAAGAAATTGATATGGTTTTGCCTCTCAGTGGAAGACCATGAACCTGAAGCTCGCTCTATACCACAAGCTGCTCCCCAGCCAGTGGTAGAGGCATCTGTCTGAATTTCTAGAGAAAAATTATAATTTTGAATCGGGTTAGACCTATCTATGTTCTTTGTCCACCATTCTAATTCGGAAGTAACTATTTTTGATAATTTCATTTTTTCATCATAATTGTTATCCTTTTTAATTAAAGCAAGATATCTCTCCCTTTCTAGAAGTTTTGTATATACCCATGAATAGGGTATAGCTGGACAAACTGAAGTTAATTTTCCTAGCAGTTGAGAAAATTCCCTTATTTTACAAGACTTAATTTTCTTGAAATAATTAACTTTTTCTATTATAGATAATTGTTTTTCTAGAGGTACTGATAAGGACATTGATCTTGAATCTATAATTAGGCCCAGGTAAGTACAAGTCTTTTTAGGTGTGAAAATACTCTTTTCAAAGTTAATAATAAAACCTAGATCTTGAAACAAAGTGCACGAAATCTCTATATCCTTCCTACATTGTTCTTTTGATGAGTTAAAATATATTATATCGTCTAAGTAAGATGTCAGGACAATATTTTTACTTCTAAGGTAGGTACATATTGGTTTCATAAGTTTTGTGAATACAAAAGGGGCTGTGCATAAACCAAAAGGTAAGCAGTTAAATTCATACAACTTATTGTCAAATTTAAACCTCAAAAACTTTTTTGATTCATTTGAAATAGCCATACTAAAGTATGCATCTTTCAAATCTAATTTTGCCATATACCAGTCTTGAGTAATTAATTTACATGCTGTTCTCATGTCTTCCAATTTGAAATGACATGTATCAATGTATTGATTTAATTCTTTTAAATTCAATATAAACCTGAATGTACCATTTGGTTTTGGAATTACAAATATTGGTGATATAAACTGGCCCACTATATATTCACATTGAGATACAGCACCCAAATTTATTAATTTTTCAATTTCCCATTCAATAATTTCTTTTTCTTTGTTAGACCAAGACTGATGGGGTCCTGTATGCTCTGGAGGGATAAAATTAAATGGGATATTGTATCCCCGAACCCATTGTAAGATTACCGGGTCATTAGTAATTTTTAACCAGTTATGAGAAAAAAATTTCAATTTACCGGCATGTACCTCTAGTATCGACGATATTTGTCTCGGGGTTGTCGACTGGAGCGCTGGGCTTGAGGTCTCTTCCGCTGTTGTTGAGGTCTCTGGCCCTGGGCTTGCTGGGGAGTCTGAATTTGCTTGCCTAGCCCGCTGCGTGGTTGAGGATGTGCTTGCCCGCTGCGGGGTTGAGGATGGTGTTGCAGCGGGCTCTTCCAGTTTTCCTGTCTAATTGGTCTTTTAATTTGGGAGCCTGTTTTTTGAATGCTCTGGGCCGCTTTAATAAGTTCCCCACAATTTTTGCCAAAAAGGTATTCATCTGTTTTTACCTTTTTGACCGCTTCCCTTATTACTGGACTTGTTCCAGCAAGAGCAAAAAATTTTCTCGATTCAGAGTCTTGATGAAGAACTTCTGCGGCTAATTTTGCAGAGTCATTCAGCTGTTCTACAATTTCTTTGGTATTTATATTACCCTTAAGGACACAGGTAAGTGCCTTACCTAATGCGACCATCATTTTACCTATTAACGCCTGACGGAAAACTATTCGTTTGTCTCGCTTCTTACTGGCTTCATTCATAGCCGCTGCTATCTCTTCATTCAAGACAGGCGGTACAGCTGCCATAAAATTTGTTGGTGAGGGGTATTTCTTTGTTAAATTTTCTCTGGCTTCTTTTCCAAGTCCCTGATGAATGATGTTTGTCCATCGTTCTGTCAGCTGCTGCTGTATCTCCCCGCCAACAATGTTTTCCTTCTCACCTTCCTTGCCCAGGGCTAACAGAAGCTCCTCTGGGATATCTTCGACTGTAAATAATATAAAACAAAATGTTATTCATTTCTCATACTACTATATGATTTTATTTATTTAGGGAACAAACATTTCTGTCAGGCTGTGGTTGTAGATTTTTTTGGTAATGCCTTTTGTAACTGTCTATCCACAAGTGATAGCACTAGAAAGTAAGAATAAAATGTCTATCCGCTAGGTGATAGCGCTGAAATGTATATATCTGACACTGTCTATCCGCTAGGTGATAGCGCTGAAATGTATATAATATATAACTGACATTGTCTACCTGCTAGTGGTAGCGCTAAGTCAAAAATTAGTATTGGGCCTGTACACTAGTTTAATAGGTACTAAATCTACCACAGTTATCCAGTCGTTTGAAGTAGGTAAGATTTGGGTAAACAATATTACCTGTCAAGTCTTCAGTGCATTCAACAGGAGGAGGAGGAGGAGTCCCTGGACTTGACTCTCTATCTCTATCAGTTCTGCCTTCACATTTCTTCAATTTTCTTTCCAGTTTTTTTAATTTCTTCCACAAATCTTCTTGGGAATAGGAATCTGATCTTTTTCTTTTCCCCATTTTCACTTCACAATTATTTTAAGACAGTGATTTTTGCAACGCAAACACAAGAGAGATAAAACACGCGCGATCCGTAGGTACAATGAGAAAGTTTTTTCAGGAAACGGAAATGACTAGTGTACGAATATAACGAACCTACCTAACAAAAAACCCGCTTTTTCGTTCAGAAAAACACTCATGTCATGTTGACATGTACAAACAGGTTGCAATGCATAAACATAACATAAACATAACCTCTAAACCGGTACATACGCGATATTTAATGATATTCTTTGGTAAAACGACGTTAATATCTTCGTTTGACTACCAAAAAACTTTTATGCTATGTATCACTTACCCCTTGAACGTTAGTAAGAATTCAATCCATTTATGTACCTTTAATGCACTCGTCATTGTAAGATTTCCTTTGCATTTATAAGCTTGTAGCACTTGATTTAGCCAACTATTTATTCAATTTCCAGTGGAACATGATATTAAAACTTAGTATTAGTAATTAATACACTTGTTTTTAAATGAAATTTTCATTTTTATAAAAATAAACAAAATTTTACTGTGATGGCTTGCGCACAAAAAAACGTAATGAAGTTTGACAGTTGCGTTCCGGATATTGTCGTGTTTTTGTTTTTTTTTAGCTTGGATACATTGTGATGGCTACTAGCATGAAACCGTAGACTACCATAGTATAAACCGTCTCAGACAAGGAGAGAGTATAATTTAATTATTATGTGCAAATATTGGCAAGTATTGTTTGATTACGTAATGGTTAGAATGTTAGTTATAGGTTGAAAATAACCAGCTCTGTCTATGATAATAATAATAAAGACGAAAATATAAATTTATAAAGAATAGAAAAAATTCGATCACGAGGCGGGACTCGAACCCGCATCCTTTTTTATAATTTATATTTATAAAGCATTTGAATGCCATAAAACAAAAAATATCAATTTCAAGAAGAAAATAGCTTTTGTCTCTCAAAAATTTTAAAGTCTATAATAAAGTTAAAGCATATTATATTAGGTAAAGATTTTGTTACTTGGTTAGACGATTTTGTAATATTTATTTGTATTATTTCTATTTGTATGTAAGTTGTAACAAATAATTGTGAAATTCCTCTTCGTGATGTTAATGTAGGTATATATAAAACGTATGGTTATTGGTAAGCAATAAACATATTTTATTCTTATAACAATATTTATAGTCTTGGTTATAATTTCAAATGCTATAAATGTTCTTTTGTTATGTTTATTTAAACCAATTAGATAAATGTTATACCTACCTACCTTGCAAGGAGCAGATGGCTTGAGCTACTCTGAGTGCTATTACGAACCTCATAAGGTTTTAATTCGCAAATTATAAATAAAATCATTAGTGTGAAGAGCTTTCCAATGCAATAAAATAGTATATTAATTACAATTTGTTTTTACATTTATTACATTTGTTTACAATTGTTAGTAATAATGCTGTCTGTTTATTATTGACAGTACATTCTTTAAGTACTGTAACAAGACGATGTTCATTATCACAAAAGGTTTGAATAAAATTGAACAAGTTACGAAATAACCACAACGCTTTGCATTATAGCTTTTCATTTTTATTCAATTGCGTGAACGCAGGCCGTTTCCAGTATTCAGATTGCTTTTAATATTGGAGGGCTCTACAGAATTCAATTGAGCTTTCACAGTCGAGTGTTGATTTGCTTTATTTTTCTACCAATATCATAGCTAGTGCGTTTAGCATATACGCACACAGAAGACACGTGGGTAATTTTAAGAACTCTAATTATACCATAATTTTCTCAGAAGTTCTGTTCTGAGTCAGAACCAAACGATTTATCTCGTAAAGATAACTGTTTTCAGCAATTTTCAACGACCATAATGATACTTTACCTGCCTACTTATAGAAGAAGTAGACGCTGCCAAACAACCAATTTAAAATATTTCTTCTAGATATAGACATTCTGACTTACTCACTAGTAGTGTCCACTTTAAAATCTCAATAGGCCTCCACTTTGTCTATTATTTAGTCTGAGTGATAAGTTGAAAATGGCGTAAAATAGAGATAAGTCTCTTAAAAATACGTGCGATAGCTCATTTGATTCGGAATGACGTCTAGAAAAATGTATCGGAAATGTTTATTAGCACACAAAAAATTGCAAAAGTTATAAACAAATTAAGTTGCAAAAAAAAAGGTATTTCGTTTATTGTTAATAACTCCGAAATTATTAACATTTCAGAAATTTTGAAAAAAGATTCTTAAAGTGGAGGAAATTTCCAACGAAAATCTCCCAACTGCCGGAATTCTATCTCCATTATTTATAATTTTAATTTAACGCTGAAAATAGCCCTCCGCGCGGCATTTTTAGTTAGCGCGCGCGGCTTCAAAACCGAGCACGTCACACTAATTATTTTTTTAAGGTATTAAATATTAATTTAAAAATTAAAAAAAATTATGCTTTATGCTGGCAAATCTGGTTTTGTATTTTAGGTAGCTTCGTTGACCTAACCAAGCTAATTTTTCATATAGGTATGATGATATTTTTTTGTGCATCAACCCAAATAATAAAGTAGCAAAATGTAATGTATGTTTGTCAATAAACAATTTGAAATAATTAATAAAATGATTATCCATTTCAATTATTTTTATTTTCTTTTTTACTGACCCTACCATATGTCAGTGTCAGCTTTGGCCGCCATTGAAGATTCGTTTCTTTAGTGAAACGCGTTTTACTAGCTTTTTTTACATCAAGTAAAAAAAAAACTATAACAGTAAATGTAGGTAACTTCATATTATATTACTTACGGTACGCGGCACGCGCCGCGAGCAAAAGAAACACTCAAGATGACAGCTGTCAGATTAAGTACCACAGATAATAAAAGCACTGGCCATGTGAAACTATTTAAAAAGAAAATAGCTATGATGGTTCTCTGTTTGAAATGCTGGATAATAAGATATTAATTTAGAATGAAACAAGAGGTAGTTGGTGGTTTTTAAATCTTAATAGGTTTGATTTAGGTTCGTCTAGATCAGTCTTTCCCAACGTGGGCGATAACGCCCCCTTGTGGGCGCTGCAGGCCTAAAGGGGGGCGGTAAGAGACCCAGAAAAAAAAGGGGGCGTTGTGTAGGGCTTTGGGGTCGATTTATAATTTCATCTACCTAGCTAGGAAGACTCTTAGAAACCGACTGAGCTCTCGACTTCGAGAGTCGACATCTTGTGAACATCAACTAATATTAATTAAGATATAGCTCGAAATCGGTTCGATATAATAGACCGCGGGCAATCATGTTTTAACAAGTTTTTGTTAAATAATCCGATTTGTACATTCCTGTATCAATCGGCTGGTTCTATAATACTTGTTCTTGCTTGTCGAGTACGATTGGGCGTCGAATGAGATAAACGAGTTTATGCACGTTTGATGTCTTATTCCTGTTGGTGCGTGCTGCTTATGCAATCCTATATAAACGACGTAAATTTATTTTATTTTCATTTGCGGTTTCGCGCATAATAGATAAGCAGTACTTGATTTCAACACTTACGTATTTCTCAAAACAAAACAATGTCGGAAGTAAAAAAGAAGAGACGGCAATACTCTGCGGAATATATTAAATTCGGATTTATTGAAAATCCCACAAACCCGTCGTCGCCTTTGTGTCTTCTATGTCTATAAACATTTTCGAACGAAGCAATGAAGCCTTCAAGACTGCAAGATCATTTGAATAAAATGCATCCAGATAAGAAAGACAAGAATGTAGCATATTTTCAAGACCTAGAGAAGAAGCATAATACTCAGCCAAGTGTATCAAAACTATTTTCGGCGGCTGTTAAGCAAGATGACGACGGACTTCGAGCTTCGTACAATATCTCTTTGTTAATTGCTCAAAAAGGCAAACCACACAACATCGGAGAAGAGTTAATTTTGCCAGCAATAAAGGAAGTAATAACTACTGTGCTTCATAAACCGGCCGCAGATATTATCCGAAAAATTCCTTTGAGTAATAATTCTGTGCAAAGACGAATTGATGAAATGGCTGAAAACATTGAAGAATCATTGTGCAATCATCTGAGGACTAGTCAATTCTCAATTCAGCTCGATGAGTCCACTTTACCAACTAATGAAGCGTTGTTGCTATCTTACGGGAGGTTTATTAAAGATGAGAAAATACGTGAAGAACTATTGTTTGCCAGAAATTTGGAGACAGATACAAAAGGCGAAACCATATTCAATACATGGAAAAGTTTTGTGAAGAGAAAGAGATTCCTTTGAAAAATATTATATCAGTTGCTACGGATGGCGCTCCGGCTATGACAGGGCGCCATAAAGGCTTCATAGCGTACTTAAAGAATAAAATTCCAGATGTCCTTGCTATACATTGCGTTATTCATAGACAACATTTGGTTGCTAGAAACTTAAGTGAACGACTATTTCAATCACTGCAATATGTCATCAAAGCAGTCAATAAAATCCGTAGCAGCTCTTTGAATGATAGATTATTTCATCAGCTTTGTGCTACTAATGACGAAGATTTCAACCATTTGTTGCTTCATACTGAAGTTCGTTGGCTGTCAAGAGGCAATTGTCTGATTCGATTTTACAACCTGTTTGACTCTGTGATAGAGTTCTTGGAAACTAAAGATACAGAACTGCGCAACAATCTCATAACATCAAAGAATGATATAGCTTACATGACAGACCTGTATAAACTGTTCAACGACATGAACCTCCAACTGCAAGGCGATGAACTAAATTTAATTAAAACAAAAAATGTCGTTGCTGCTTTCGCAGCCAAACTGCTTCTGCACAAAAAGAATATGGGCAGACGTGAGTTTCACAATTTTCCGAATTTATCAGTATTTTGCAGTAACGACGACTTGTTTGCCTACTGCCAACATTTGGAAAACCTCCACATTGACTTCACCGAACGATACCAGGACATTTTAAACTTGGAAATACCAGACTGGGTGTTGGATCCGTTTTCAAATGTCAACACAGCAATGTCACCTCAGCTGGAAGAAGAACTTATAGAATTGACAACAACCGAAGAAACAAAAATCAAGTTTAAAAATGGATATCAAGAATTTTGGCAACAAAAACCGATCCCACAATTGTACCCTGGATTGTGGTCAATTGTTCAACGATTCTTGATAGCATTCCCATCGTCATATTTGTGTGAACGTGGATTTAGTGCTGTGGCAACGCTGCTTACTAAAAAGAGAAATCGTTTGCGTGTTACCGAACGTGGCGACTTGCGGCTGTTTTTGAGTAAATTGGAACCTGATATCAACAAACTTATTGAACAGCATCAGATTCAACCTTCACATTAGTTTTTATATAAGAATTGATTATGTTTGTTTTATTTTCAATAAAAGATACTCTACTATAAAGTTGCGTTTCAATAATCAGTTATAAGTACTTAGCGTTTTTTAAGTATGTTTAAAAAGGGGGGCGTTAAAAAATAATTTATTCTTAAAGTGGGCAGTAGACAAAAAAAGGTTGGGAACCCCTGGTCTATAATAAAACATCATTTAATGGGATAAGGATTAATATATGTGTATGGATAACATGGTTTGATTACTGGCGGCACTTCCATTTACTTTGAAAACGTAAAAAAGTTGTTGTAGTAACATAACTACTGAAGATGGACATATGGCATTGCGGACTTTCTTGTAGATATTGATCCATTCTATAATACCGTAGAACATCTTTTTGTTCCATCTTCAATAGATTCCGCAGCGCACGCGATGACAGAATTTTTATTAAGGAATTTTTTACACCTTGGGTTACATTATTGAATTTTTCTAAGGATCTCTAATTTTTTTGAAAATGCAATATAGCCTATGTTGCTCAGTGAAGATGCAGCTTTCTAATGGTGAAAGAATTTTTGAAATCGGTCCAGTAGTTTATGCGTGAAAACCATACATACATACATACATACTTACATAATTACAAACCTTTCCTCTTTATAATATTAGTATAGATTTGAACAAGTGAAATAGGAAATTGTTGCAAATTGAGGGAAGCGCTTTACACCTTGTTTTTTTTTGAATGAAAAGTGTTTAATTATTCAAAGAAGACTGCTTTTATAAAAACGCAGTTTAGGTAGTTATCCATTAGATCTTTAGATATTTAGAAAATTAAAGTAGATGTTTTGCTTGTTACAGTAATCAATTTAAATTCGCTCTAAAACAACTACGCTTTAGCGATATTTAATTTTTCCCTTTCTCAGCTTGAGAAATTTATATTCTCAAGAACAATTTTAAAATAACATTACACTTCAGAAAGTTGCATCCCAGCACGGAGTAATTAGAAAGATTTATGCCTGACATTAATTTTGATTTTCAAGCACACTTTGTACCTTGAATATTATATTAATTTTTTTTATTTAATAATATGGTTGCGGGTTTCTTCTTTTCAAATATAAACTTTAGACATTTTCCTCTTTATTTTTATTATTTGCGTTATATCACTACATAGTATAAAACAAAGTCGCTTTCTCTGTCCCTATTTCCCTATGTCCCTATGTCCCTATGTCCCTTTGTACGCTTAAATCTTTGAAACTACGCAACGGATTTTGATGCGGTTTTTTTTAATAGATAGAGTGATTCAAGAGGAAGGTTTATATGTATAATAACATCCATTAAATAGTGGAGAAGTACTGTTATTTTTGAGGTTTCTAATGTGATGTCGTAAAAAATTACATTTTTTCCGTTTACATTGCAAACGCAGGCTGAACCCTACGCGTTTTATCAAAATAATGTACTAAGTATTATACACATTGAAAAGGTCTACAGAAAAGTCCGCGATGGTATATGTCTATCTCTTATGGATAACCCACAATAACTTTTTTTTTGTCATTTACTTTTTACGACAAATAATGACTAATTTTCGAAGCGATTTTAACCAATACAGCATTAATCCTTAACCAATTAAATACCTTAAATACATTGTTCATTTAATATAGATCTATTTGGCCCTTTACACCGTATGGTTTAAGTGAATATTTTCGAAGATATTACAGATTTAAAAATTGCGGGACGTAGCGTTTGCGGCGGTACCGGCCGGCCGCCCGGCTATAAATTTTATACCCGTGCGAAGCCGGAGCGGGCCGCTATGTTTTTATATACAACGTTCACAGATTTTCTGTAGTGTTTTTAGTATCAGCATTGCACCCGTGCGAAGCCGGGGCGGGTCGCTAGTATTAAAATAAATCTGAAATTTAATACACTATACAGATTTATTACAAACTATTTTCATAATATTATTTTCTCGTCAAACAAAACAAAAAATATCACAGAAAAATGTATTTCATTTACCGTAATACGTTTCATTTATTTAATACTGTGCTAGCGTTAAAAATTTCCCAGAATATAGCTAAGTATTACTTTGCTATACACTGATTATACCCCGGTTCTTCTTCACTACATAATTAAAATCAATTTTAATATTCATCCTACTGTGACTGCCAATTACAACTCAGCTTTCCTCCCGCAGCTTCGCCCGCTTTGTCTAAAACTAAATAAATTATATACTTATACCTTCCTCTTTAATCACACTATCTATTAAAAAAGCCGCATCGAAATCCTTTGCATAGTTTTAAAGATTTAGGCATACATAGGGATATACAGACAGAGAAAGTGACTTTATTTTATCGATTTATTATAGTTTTAATTGCATGTAAATTTTTATTGATTTTTGATTTTTTTTAAATTGTCACTGATATCTTCGTGTCCGTGTAAATAGAAGACACAGGCTGAAAAACAGTTCTTACTATCTTAGGAGCCTGGGTCACTTTGATTGGATTTTTTTTGTGAAAATAAATGATTTATTTATTTATACTATGTAGCGATATGCAGTAAGTCGTAAGATATTATCAAGAAATCAAGGCAGATTTATTATTTAACGGAAGCTAAGTGGTTCTCTAGAGTATCCTGCCTTTATTCATTAGTAGCCTTGTGTTACATTATGCACGTCTATTGTTGGGTTGTTTTGCTCTGAGAGCGTAATCTACAATTTGGTATAGTATTATCTCTGGAATGTTTATATGGGTAATCGCATTTCTCGAAGATGTAGAGTTCTTTTGGTGTTGGTTATGCTGATGAACAATGTTGAGATTAAACTAATTTTTTGACTGCTTTGTAGATTTTCTGTTTCTGTTGTACTATGCTTTATTAAATTACTAATCTATACACTATCTGTTTATTTCTCATTGTAGGTACCTACTGACACACTTCCTCGCTATTAGACAACTACGGGTTTTCGTCAGGCACAGCTGTGTAAAATTATTTCAAGAATTTAGTTAAATAAATCCTATTAATCTAATAACTATTGTTTTTCTTCTATGTCAAGTAAGTATTAAGGTAAGTATTTGTTCCTATGTCGGTATTTAAAATTATTTTTAAATAAAGATTGTGATATCTATTTATTTCTATTGTATTTTATTAATTGGGTAGCTGGTATGAGAAATTACAATTTAGCGATAAGGCCTAATTGTACAATAATAGGTATCAGTAATTATGTTTTGCAAATAAAGTTATTTCATTCATTATTCTATTGTATGTTTAATAATAGAGTTACAATAATTATGTACATTTTTGTTCCGCCAAGTTAACATGGGTTTGATTTAAAATATATAACTTAACCTATACAATTTTTTTTAATACTCACATATAGTAAATGTAGTTTCTTCATAAATCAATATGAATAATTTATAAAACATACTTTATGTAGTTATAAGTTAATTTAACAAGAACTCTAATTGATAGCAAAACAAACTGTTTCATTTTCAGGGAATGCAATAAGTATACGTATATAGTTTAACACGCATCTTCAAACAGGCCCTTATCGTGTCCTAGTAACAGGAAATTTCCTTAAGTTGCTATCTGTTAAGTCGAACATATAACGACTTTAATTTGAAACTCGAAACTCATCTCAGAGTTAAGAGATAACGTAATTGAAACTGTGCATCCCTTACGGTGGTTAATAGCTGTAAGTTTCGGGAATCGGGAAAATTCAATGGGTTTTAGCATATTAAATGTATATGGAAAACAATTTGACGGAACTATGGTAGAATCTATGAGGTTTGTTTCCCTACTGATATTATTATATCGTAGCATAATAATTAATTTATGTCGAAGAGAAAATGTGTAATCACTTAGGTATTGTAAATATAGACCTCCGTCTTACTTGCTCTATAATATTGTCTTCTCAGTTAGGTCTTGACTAGATCAAAACTGTTGCCTCGTTTCATTTTATAAAAATATTATGCTTTCTTTTTTACATACTTTAAAATTTGTCTCGGTTTTTATTATTATTTATAAGGAAAAGTAACGAGACCCACCGAAGTAATGGTTTTTAGATCTATATTAATATGATATTAATATATCAATTTTTGTCATACATAATTTATTTTTATCATTCCTTCGTTAAAATAAATTAATTACTAAAAATTATAAACATTTTTTTTTAATATAGAGAGATTCATAGGATGTGAAAGTTCCCAACTTCTTGTAGAGGTACCTACTTAATCGTATTTCTAGGATTATTGTTAGATAGATTTTACAATCTAGTTAGTAACTACAAGTACTAGTTGAGAACTAAATGGCTTACTGGATTTATAGTTTTTAAATAAGTTCTCTCAATTATCATATTTATACAAAATGCTATAAGGATTGGAAAGGTTTAGGAAAAGTATTTACTATTTATTATAGACTACCACTAATGGTAAGAATAAATAGCATTCACACATTAAAATTGATACGCTTTTTACAATAAAACACATTCAATAATTTATCAATATTATTTATTTGTTCAAAAACTTAAAACTCTACATAAGAATTGGTACGGGAGCTAGCAACGTTTTAAAAAAAGTCATTTTAGTATAGTTGGGTTTTTGATATACTGTTTCTCTTGCTATTTCGGTTAGAGTCCAGGCTGTCTGGCTGGCGGTAGTGGTTGCGTTTATTAGTGCGCACAGTAAAATAAGTACTTAACTTTAAAGTCATTTATTAACGCGTAATTTTTAATCTTTTGCCTTTAGATAGATCCATCAGACATAATTTTTTTATTGCAAGACGTTTTTTTCGTTGTTAAATAGGTGCCATACGCAATTGTTTATTTCAAAATAATTAAAATGTCATCGAAATAAGTGAAATTACATCAACATGAGTCCGCTTAAAAGGTAAGTAATAACTTTATTACTTATATTATATTATCCTTTTTTAATACTTATATTAAATAATTAGTAAACTAATATTTTAAATAGATGGTTTCATATTTATTACACTTTTGGGTATTAATATGAATTTGATGATATTTGGTTTTTATCAAGTTTACATTAACGTCCTATTTGAGGTTCGTTGGGAAAAGAAGGCACCATGGTAGATTGTTGTAAAAAAATTGTAAATAGTAAAATGAATATTATATATAGTATAAGTAACACAGTGATTACTTATCCTTCACGGGGACTCATGTTGATGGAATTTCATTTATTTCGATGACATTTTAATTAATTGAAATAAAAAATTGCGTATGGCACCTATTTAACAAAGAAAAAAACGTCTTGCAATAAAAAATTTATGTCTGATGGATCTATCTTAAGGCAAAAGATTAAAAATTACGCGTTAATAATTGACTTTAAATTAAGGATATTTTCCTGCGCAGATAAGATGCGCACTAATAAACGCAACCACTGCGGCCAGCCAGACAGCCCGGACTCTAACCGAAATAGGAAGAGAAACAGTATATCAAAGAACCAAGTATTCTAAAATTCTCTCTTGTCAACGTTGCTACCTCCTATACGAAATAGAGTTGAATATTAAACCTGTTGCGTCACTATTTCAAGATATTCGTTTTTCGATGAAAGTGAGTTTAGTCATATTATTCATCAAGTGTTAGATATTGCAAAAACAACACAGCATAAGAAATCGTAATACAAAAGAGCCGAAAGGTTAATTTTAAATTTATTGGTAGTATTCCGTAGATATGCAGCACGTTGCTTTTGGCGTCCAACAACATCAATATACGTTCAGCATTTTGTTTAGATTCATCTGAAATGATCAAAATTATTAGTGTAACATAAATAAATGTGCATATAACGAAAAACATTTTTTTAAATAAATATCCATTCCATAGCAATATATACTTGGAAACTATAAGTTAAGTAAATCCTGTTTAGTGCACAAACGAAAGTAATTTATAACTGAATAATTTACAAAATAATAAAAAAAACTCCACTGATCTTGAGTAGCATCATCACTACATAGTATTAAACAAAGTCGCTTTCTCTGTCCCTATGTCCCTATGTATGCTTAAAACTTTAAAACTACGCAACGGATTTGATGCGGTTTTTTTAAATAGTATCAGCCGTACAAATAAACGAGTTATAACATTTTATGAAAAGAATAAACTAAGAATAAGGAAAAATCATACAAATAAACACGTAATAAATGAAACATAGTATAACTTCGTAATAAGTATTCATACTAATGCTATTTCGTCCTTATTCCGGCTACCACCCTAGTATAAGTCTGACATAACCGAGTTGTAACCTATCTTTTAGTACATTGTGATGTGTTTTACAAGTTTTAGACCCAATTTTCACTTATAATACCACAAGAGCTTCAAAATTATCGGGTATTTTCCGATAGGTTCGTCGCAAACAAATGAAGGAGTCAAGTTTTTAGTTAAGGTTAAAAAATCACGAGCGCGAAGCGCGAGTGATTTTTCCTGAAAAACTTGACGACTTTATTTGTTTGCAGGGAACCTTGAGGGAAATGCCAGATAATTTTGAAGCTCGTGTGGTATTCGGGGGATTATTTTTCCGTCCCAAATGTCGGCCAATAGTTTCACAATTGAATTCAACCTGTCAGTTTGACGTCAACGACCAGAGAAAATTTTCAAAAAATTATCAGTATAATACCATGTAGGTTGTACCACGTGACGTCGAATGGTGCAATTCTATTGGTCGATATTTGGGTCGGAAAAATAATCAATCTAAATTTGAGATAATAGCAATGAGAGTACGTATTACTCTAAGTAGAAAAAGTTGAGCAAATTAATAATTTCATTACGTACCTATTGAAATGGAAAATTTTGTATGAAATGTCAAAATATACGAAATTATGAAAAACCCTTTTGATATTTATAATGATTTATTTATTTACGACATGCGCCAAACCATACATACATAAAACTTATTTCTAAACTTATCACAATAATATAAACTTTCGTTGAAAATATAAATCTTATAAGCCTGGAGTTGTATGTTTTGAGTACCAGTTATTTGGCAACTCTCTATCTCAAGGTGGGTGGGTGGTGGGTCTTCTGTTCTCCAGATAATTGGATAGCGTTCTCTTTCATTTGCTTGCATATTTAATGATATATTTAAATTATTTCCAATAAATATTTAAAAAATAAATAAACAGAACATCGTATGATGAAACTTCACAACAAATTCGACGAAGTCAAACGAGCGTCAAAATGACAGCACCAAGGCTTAACCGTAGACAATTTCAATGTTTTTCATAATTTTGTGAATGAATTGCTACGTTGCCGCTTCGCGCCTATTGCATAGCGTGAGCATAGTTACATCGACGTTATTCCAAATTTATTTGTAAGAAATTATGACATCCTTATTCTTTATTTATTCTTATCATATATATTCATTGCATAAGGTTTGAATAAGCAAGTTTTTATTTGTACGGCTGATAGAGTGATTCAAGAGGAAGGTTTTAGTATATAATTTATTATGTTTTAGACAAAGTGGGCGAAGCCGCGGGCGGAAAGCTAGTAGACTATAATTTTGTGATTCATTCGTACCTCATCTAGTTATTTGTATAATTACTAATTAACTTTACCATTTATTGAACTATGTGCTTTAATCATAAGGCAAGCGTGTTTTGTTTCCTTCAGCTTTGAATTTAATAAATGCCCTATGAATGATACAAGAGCACATCCCAGAAGCAGAAAAATTGTGATAATAATCACTAGTACTACAATCATTTTTCGCTCACTTAACTGAAATAAATAATAAATATACATTATAATCTTAAATTCGGGAAATTAGATTAATAACCTATTATTATTTAATAATATTCAACCACGTCTAGATCATTGATAATAATTTTAGATTTTACAAGAGATTGATAGGAAGGAAAAATTCTACTGTATGTACCTATTTTCTACTTGACTTTTGTATTAACTCTTTAGAATTTTCTGCTTTTGATGAATCTTTGACTAGTTTGGGCAAAAATATACAGACGTTCAGATAACACCAACCCAAATGCCGGAATTGGAATTGGATAAAATTATTTTTCTTAACTTAAAACTGTTTTCATTGTAATATAAAAAATACTTACTAAATTTCGAAGAAACGAAGTAGTCATTTGGACCATGCAAGATATCCCAAACAACACAATTGTAAACCCACTGAAAAGCTATAAAGAAAAATAATAATAAAATGGGTATCTATAAACTGAAAATATGACAACAATTTTATTCAAGGAATGTATGATAATTTACAATAGTATTGCAATTCCTAATACTCTTCAGTAATAAATATGTATGATTATTTTTCCGACCCAAATATCGACCAATAGAATTGCACCATTCGACGTCACGTGGTACAACCTACATGGTATTATACTGATAATTTTTTGAAAATTTTCTCTGGTCGTTGACGTCAAACTGACAGGTTCAATTCAATTGTGAAATTATTGGCCGACATTTGGGACGGAAAAATAATCTCCCGAATACCACACGAGCTTCAAAATTATCTGGCATTTCCCTCAAGGTTCCCTGCAAACAAATAAAGTCGTCAAGTTTTTCAGGAAAAATCACTCGCGCTTCGCGCTCGTGATTTTTTAACCTTGACTAAAAACTTGACTCCTTCATTTGTTTGCAACGAACCTATCGGAAAATACCCGATAATTTTGAAGCTCTTGTGGTATTATAAGTGATTATTATTATTCCCTGTTGCAGAATTTTGTCAAAAAATATGAAATATAATGGGCCAAAGAAGAAATAGACTAAAGACACCTAAAGAGGTGAGAGTTTGCTTTTGGTGAAGAGGTTTGAAATATTATTAGGACTAAAACTCACCGAATGTTCGTAAAGGTCTTCAAAGATAAAGATGCAAGTCAGTATTCGATGAATGCCGTAAACGAGTTTTGTTATATCTTTTTCAGATTTGATCTCTGTACATTCTTTTAAAGTATAGACTTTATCACTCGACTTAAGCTCACTTTTGTGATTGATTAGGAGCTCATTAAGTTCTTTCGAAATAAACTCTATTCTTCTTGTAATAAAGTACACAATTATCATAAGCAATAGAACTTCATTCAGTACACCGATCATTGGATAATGAATTGCCAGTGCTGAAGCACAAAATTCCGTCATATATTGAACGTGGCATAAATAAATCCACGCTATATCGAGAAGTAGCACTAGTAAGAGGGCCGATCTCAAAAAATTCGATAGTCTTTTGTTATCTTGCCTCAAATCGGCTCCAAGTATTCTCTCAATTTTTTGTAGCTCCACGAAAAAATTTGCAACCTTTTTCCCGTTATTAAAATGATTTTTGTAGTGAAGGACTATTATTACAAGACCGCATAGGACAAAATTTAATCTTATGTAGATTTCGACATCACGGACTATTTCTTTGAACTCACAATAAAAATATAAACGTATTAACGAAACAGGTACTAGGAGCCAAGCAATGACAGAATATGCTGTATATAGTTTGGGAAGTGGTGTGACGAATCTGTACTTCATTTCAACTCTTGTGTAAGAAAAAATGCATTGGTAATAGGAATACCACTGAAATATATCCACAAACTCTGGATCTAGCATATCTTCTGATAAGTTAGTATCTCTTTGCATTGTTACCTGTCCGAGTATCAGAAGCTTAATGATAGTTTTACTGAAACTCATCCATTAATCCATTAATTCCAAGTCTCTAGAGGTTTCATAATTATAGAGGTCTATTCTATTAGACTAAATTATTATTAAAAATGTATTAGGTAAATATTCTGTACATTTAACATTTGAAACAATTATTGGAGAGTGCGCTTATGTTGTTAATTGTAAGCTTCTAGACCTAAAGCTGAATTTCATTTTTTTCTGTCGGTCTGATTGTCGTTACCTTATTGTTATCTACTCGTAGATTGAAATGTTACTTGGCGTAATTTTGCTAATATTGTATAACACCTACGCCTCCCTCGAGGCTACATAATTGTTCTCTCATTTATCTTTTTTTTATAAAAATCTTCTTCCATACCCTGAACATGTTTAAATGTCATAACTCATAAATATCACACGACGTAGGTCGCCTACTTGACCACCTACTCCTACGCAGTGCTACAGACACTTCCTAGTTTTAGTAAATACTAATTTGTAATCACATTGACATCTCAATACGAATAAATCTATCAAATCACTTCTAAACTCTATCATAGATGTTATACTATTTTCTTCAGTCAAATTCATACAAATGTATCCAATTGAAACCACAGTTAGCAGGCCATTTAGCTTAAAACGCTGGCGAACGGCTATGAATCAAACTTGCTCTCAACTAATCCATTGCGGCCGAATGTCGAAATGAATTGCTGTATTCACTGAAAACAGATCAAATGGACCAAATATGCTACTGCAAATAGTGAACAATTTATTTTCAAAGATATTATTTAATCATTGTAAAGATATAAGTTTGTACAGCTGTGTTTTCTTTGTTAGACAAAGTCTGCCCAATATGCGTTGGATATAATTATTACCTACGTCTTTGCAACCTAATCTAATGAGATTAAAGATTGATGATTGAACATATTGTTGTTATTTGGATTTCTCAAATATTGAAATACTTACCTTGCATATAGAAGGATAATGATTTCAAGATCAAATTCTTCCTTCGCAAAGAAATTTTCATTAGACTATGTCAGGAATATGAATACAGGAGAAAGGGAACTAGTCCATGGGTAATCGTATTGAAATTGTGAAACAAAATGTATTGAAGTCTATATTGTGTAGATGTGCCAAAATTTGTTAACAGATAGATTATGCGAAGAAAAATCTGTATGGATTTTATAATAAAATTAACTTATTAACTTCATAGTCTGAATGCTGTTCAACCAGAAACATGGGTTGTATTTGCTCATGGGATCTAAACTTATACGCTATTTTCTGTAATGCGTAAGACATGACCCTTGAAAAGCTGATGAATGAGGTAATTTTCTTTTAGGCTTTCACATAATATTTTTGCTGTTCACTAAGTGTTTTTGTAACGTTTGTCTGTGCAGTGGACTATATTTTCTTAGGAAATGTATTTGAATTGAGTTTACTTGATACGAGTGTAATGCTGTATTTGCCAACTAGCTTATTCAGATGTTTTATTAGAATCCTGGACACTAAAAACAGTGCCATTTTATTTACAGCCTAAATAAATTTGCTAAATTGCTGCGACATATATACATTTTCCATTTGCCTTGGAAAAAACCTATAAAAATTTAATAAGTATTATATTAATTTTAAGTAACGTGTAACAATCGGTCAGGTTTTAACATTTTAATGCTTTAAAGTTTAAATCAATAATAAACATTATTTTGTAATATCTAGGTATCAGAACCAATTATTATTAACCTTGGATCTTATCCATTACACATAATATCTGTTATAGATTATGAAAAAATGCTCATAGTTAGCTTTTCTATATCTCCTTAGGGAAGTAATATATTTTCATTAGGGCTAGTACGTTTTATTGATTTCATTTCACGATGTATATTTATATGAAATAATTACTAAGCGTATTAACGATGATGATATTGGAAAATCGTATCAATATAATGTTAGATACATCTCTAGGGACTCAATTAATTATATTTGTAATTGATGGCCTATTTTTCATAAAGATCCTTTTAAAAATTATTACTTTATCAATATTCTTTTTTTAATATTATCAAATCTCTATGGTGCATCAAGTTTTTATAAATCTTAAGTAAAAATTTATGTTGGTAGATATTTTACATATCTATTTCCTATTTGTTAAAACTCACATTTATTTGATTCAAGTGAAAATTACTGACAAAGGAAATACTTTTCCCACTTGCGTAAACAACGTGTGCGATGAAAAAATTTTAACACAAATTATACCGTTGTTCCCCTTTCTGCTACAAAAGCATTTCACATTTCTCCTAAAAATGGGATTTTAAAATCGCAGCTTTGTGCGATTTGCAACACGCACACATTGCAGTACAGATGGAGCAAACGTTTTACATTTGCCCTAAAATCAGAATTTGAAGGAACCAGATATACATCGTCTTTTGTTTTTATGTCATAGCAAGCAAAGGGACAGATGGGTCATCTAATGTTAAGTGGTCACCATCGCAAATAAACATTAGTAAAACTGGTGGTGTTATAGCTGCTTTGCCAGCTTCTTCCATGCCATAGCTGTCCTGTTAACGAAAGCTGAGGTTCTAATTGTCAAATGTTTCCTTGAGGAATACCTGAGTAACATTCGCTCTCCTTACGTTACGACATTGTAGGTACAATTTAGGTGCAGCCAGCCTTATTTAACTCTAGTCGCTACTCCAGAGTTACAGTCTAGGCAAGTTTTCAATTGGCTCAAACTTATACTATACCTGTATATTATTTTTTATTGTATTAATATGAATATCAAATTGTTTATGAAAACACAAAAACTAGGTTATAAGGTACCAAAATAAAAGCAGTGATACAAATGATTGCCGATTAAAATATTTAAAAGTGGCATGAGCAAATGAAGTTTATTTACTATCAATAAAAACATTTGTTTACATATTTCATTACATAGCTAGGGGTCGAGTAAAAGAGGTGAAAATAGTAAGGCACTTTTCTACATTACTCACGCGTAAATAATTTTAGTGAGAATGTAAATTGTAAACAAATGCTGGTAAGTAGGGCCGTGGGAAATGGTTGAACTGCCGCGCCCTCTGCAAGGCTTGGAGATTACGCCCTACGTAATAGTTGCATCTTATTTAATATATGTGGGAATTGCCTTTGTTATGATTTTAAACGTGCAAACCAAAAATAAAGATAATAATGATTGTAGAATATACTTATTCGATGAAGAACTAGTTATTTAAGTAGTAAAAACTAATTATCAGAGCTGTGTCTTCTTTTAGCATAAGTTTTTTTTGTACTTTTTTTTGTTGGCAGTACAATAAAGTATTTAAATAAATAATACATAAATAATTACAGTTGAAGTTTATAGCAAAAGTTTTATGAAAAATATATGAATTAAAACATAAGTATTATGTAGGACAAGACTTTGCATTGACATGCCTTTGTTATCAAGTAACCGATGATTTCATGATGAATATAGTTATTGTAAAAACTCCTGAATGTTTATTTTCACTTATAATTAAGAACATAAACATATTACATGTTTATAGGTACCTATATATATCAGTTGTTTGAACATAAAAGACTTCATATAACATTAAAGTTACCGTGAAACCTCTACGTTGTTAACATAAATATGCATTATCCCGGAAAACATCGTAAACTCGTTGTATGCAATTTGAATATTATAGTGTAGATACAATCAATAATAAATACTGAGTATCGTAGAAACCGAAAGCAATATAGGTTTTCAGAGAAATATAGAGCAAGACTATAATTTTACAATAATCTATACTAATATTATAAAGCTGAAGAGTTTGTTTATTTGTTTGATTGTTTGTTTGTTTGTTTGAACGCGCTTATCTTAGGAACTACTGGTCCGAATTGAAAAATTCTTTCGGTGTTAGATAGCCCATTTATCGAGGAAGGCTATGCTATATATCATCACGCTAAGACCAACAGGAGCGGAGCAATGCGGGTGAAACCGCGTGGCACAGCTAGTTTTACAATTTATTTCACGATTGATATTGAGGATTAGACTATTTTTTATCTGTTATTTTAATGCAGTGTAATCATGTTGCGTAGGATTGTTTGAAGCCACTGAAATATATTATCAATATGTAGCTATTAAAATAAATAGAGGAATTTACAAGGATAGCCAAGTTAATCCTTTTTCCATCTAGGAATAACATTTAATATTACTCTATTCATGCTCTATAAAATGATTATATAAACTGGAAGTGACCTCTAAAACATTCTTGGACAGTACGCTGTATCGTGTTTACCATAGTAAAACATTAGAATTGTGTTTAAAAAATCTACACAAAATATTAATAATATTTTTTTTAAAATTTAGGTATTTACATATTTAGGTACAAACAATAAAAATCAAAATTTGGCTGGATCAAAAAATTACTTATAAGATTTTCAAGATGACATATCACCATAGATCATTAAGTACTTAATGATCTAAGTATATCACTTATAGGCATAGCTACATTTCTATGAGTACATTATGACTATCAGTTTTTACTTCGACTCAACCTGTGCTGAGAAAATGTTAAATATTTTGTCGTTCCGTTGTTTATGCATTAACCAATAATTACCAAGGATACAATACTTGCATACAAGTTTGTATTAACATAAATGTAAAATGTAATACTGTTTAAATTTATTCATTAATGGTTAGGGAGCCAGGTGCAAATTTGGTTAATTATTTCCTCTCAAGAGATAATTCGTCAGACGCATCAGAGTATAGTATTATAAAGCCTCGTGAACGTCAGCTGGCGCTCGGTTGGGGGGGTGAGCGGTTGTAGCCTCCCACGCACGTAGGAAAAAAAAATACATTCATTCATTTCCTCTCAGCTAAAAATTTGTCAAATTGTAGCTAACCCAATATCTCAACGAAAAAAAATAATCAGCTGGTTACAACATGGTGTATTATACGTCAGCTGGTGTCTCGAACATGAAAAAAATAAAATTATTTTCCGTGATTTCCTCTCAAACAAAAATTTACCTGATGATAGCTTATATGTAACTGTGGATATATATATAGGTCAGCTGGCTGTATCTTGGTGGAAAAACCGTCAGCTGATACTTTGAAAGTTATTACATAGGAGTTAGACAGAAGCATCTATTGCCAATTTATATGCATCAACTGACTATAAATCTAACCTAACCTAACCTAACAACTATTATGGAAATCTCACCTACACGAACCTAACTTTTTCAGCAACCTCACGTAATTTGACTTTTATAGAAAACCTCACCAAAACTAACCTAACTATTACAGAAAGAAGATAGGTTAGTTTTGGTGAGGTTTCTGTAATATTTCAGTTTGGTTAGTTAAATATTACAGATTTAGTTAAATATTACAGATTAAAATCTGTAATGTTAAATATTACAGATTAAAATAAATATTAAAAAATTTTAATTACAGTTTAAAATAAATACATATTAAAATTACATTATACTACGTAGTGATAACAAAGGACTAGGTTATAAAAAAAGTTAAATTTTGTTACGAAAATATTATGTTTATGTTGGTTGAATTACTTGTTTAATTATGTTACACATTTTTGTATAAATAATGAATATATTATAAAATTAATGTGTTTTTTTTGCGTCCGACTTAAATTACAATAAACAAATTCTTAAAATAGTCTGGATTTATTTAATTTTTATGGATACCCTATTTTTATTAATATGATCTGGTCAAATGTGGATGACAAAATCGAGAAACATTGACGATTTAACGATCTGGTTAGGGAGCCAGGTGCAAATTTGGTTAATTATTTCCTCTCAAGAGATAATTCGTCAGACGCATCAGAGTATAGTATTATAAAGCCTCGTGAACGTCAGCTGGCGCTCGGTTGGGGGGGTGAGCGGTTGTAGCCTCCCACGCACGTAGGAAAAAAAAATACATTCATTCATTTCCTCTCAGCTAAAAATTTGTCAAATTGTAGCTAACCCAATATCTCAACGAAAAAAAATAATCAGCTGGTTACAACATGGTGTATTATACGTCAGCTGGTGTCTCGAACATGAAAAAAATAAAATTATTTTCCGTGATTTCCTCTCAAACAAAAATTTACCTGATGATAGCTTATATGTAACTGTGGATATATATATAGGTCAGCTGGCTGTATCTTGGTGGAAAAACCGTCAGCTGATACTTTGAAAGTTATTACATAGGAGTTAGACAGAAGCATCTATTGCCAATTTATATGCATCAACTGACTAGGTTTTCCTCGAATTATTGCTAGCTTTTTTTTTTTATTTATCGCATCAGTATATTAACAATCAGCTCACAAATTTTCATCTGAGATGAAATGACGTATCTTTAATTATTATCGTTATTTTTAAAAATTCAAGCAACACACGCTAGCATAATATAGACAGTAATAAGGTACTTGGAGGTGGTTAGTTGTGCGCATGATCGGGGTACTACGTACATTCAGCCACATCGGTAAACATGTTTTTACAAATATTATAAACTGCATTTAAAAATAACTATCATATCATCAAATTCACATAACTACCTAAAAGTGTAACAAATATGAAATAACCCACTAAAAACATTAGTTAACTATAATTATTAAAAAAATAATAGTATAATATATAATTAATAAAGTTATTACTTATCTTTTACGGGGACTTATGTTGATGGAATTCCACGTATCTCGATGATTTTGTTAATGTCTCATTATATTCGAGACACCAGCTGACGTATAATACACCATGCTGTAACCAGCTGATTATTATTTTTCGTTGAGATATTGGGTTAGCTACAATTTGACAAATTTTTAGCTGAGAGGAAATGAATGAATATACTTTTTTTTCTTACGTGCGTGAGAGGCTACAACCGCTCACCCCCCCAACCGAGCTCCAGCTGACGTTCACGAGGCTTCATAATACTATACTTTGATGCATTTTACTAATTACCGCTTGAGAGGAACTTGGTCATAAAATCTGCTTCTGGCTCCCGGACCATAAGGTTTATCGAGTATCTCCGTAGAGATCAATTGAATCATTAGTCAATCACGCACCGCGTCACACTCAATTAAACTTGGATATAACATAGACTTAGAGAAGCCTGGATAGTGCAATTTATGTAAGAAGAAAAATATATATAATAAATAAAAAAATATATATATGATACATAATGATGATACAGAAAGAAATAAATAATGTATTAATTATTATTGTCATTCATTCATCAAACAACTTAAATTACTGTTTTAGTCATAATTGCCATTCATCCACTAATATTGCAAATTTGTATAAGTTTAAACATCTTTAGTCACGTATTATTAACAGCAACAAAACAACATGATTTCTTTCTTTCTTGTACTTTCTTAACATTGTAATACTTATAGTTCACTCGTTATTTCTTTCGAAACAGAAGATTATCGGATTTGTAATCAGGTGGATATAATATAACTCAATCGACAACAATTTGTTGCTGTATCTAGCAGATACTAACTCTTGGATATTGGCTGTTAAAAGAGATTAGAGAGATTAGTGAATTTGGTAGATTTATTTATTTATAAGATGGGAAACCTGCAGATTGTGTTAAAACGTAACAGTTATTTAAACTATTATTTTCAGTTATTTAAACTATTTAGTACAACGTTTCGGAATATTGTCTGTTCTGTTCTGTATTGTTATATGTGACTCTATCACTTTTCTGTTTTGTGATTGTTGGATATAATAATATTGTTAAAAAAATATCATAAATAAAACCTGAATTGAGTCGAATATATGATAACACTTCATTTCTATTTAACCATGAGAACTTTATGAAAACTTGTATCGCAATTAAAAACGTTTCCACCATAAAATCAATATCAATTATAACTTAAAAAGAACAAACGAGGATCAGACAATATTATCATAATAATGTGCCCAGTTTGCGATCCCTTCGCTCCCAATTACGATTTGGGAAGTTTGAGTGGAAAAGTTTCACCAATGAGAGGAAGGAAAACCTTCATTTCTCGTAATTAGCTGCTCAATTAGGTGTATTTAGCACTTTGTATCGCAATTTCGGCCCTTGAAAAAGAACGCAGGAGTACTATTGATTTAGATTCGGCTTTTCTATAAAAAATGTTAACCTGTGTTCCCCGACGAGTACAATATCCCCCATATCTTCAAGCGTAGAGTGAACAGGTACCTTCTAGGGAAGCGCGTACCATCGTAGACCACATCTCAGCTTAACATCAGGCAAGATTGTGGTCAAGCGCTTCCCTATCGACACTAAAAAAAACTTGTGCCGCGCGGTATCACCCGCGGACCCCGTGGACAAAATCAAGTGTTACATAAATAATTAGTTCATTTTCTGTTATATTTAACAAAGGTTTCATTATATTGAAAAATGTGGCATGCATAAAATTATGTAGAGATTCGAAAGTATATTAAAAATACAAAGTAATACACACAGGAATATAGAATATATGGAAGATGAAAATCCATGGAGGGTCGTCGCGTAAGAACCACAGGGCAGTTCTTTGGGATATTATGATATGTTATGTAAAATTAAATTGTAATATTGACATGATTTTAAAAGAGCAACCATGGGGTTTCTTGCCGTTTCTTCTCCATAGATACGCTTTCCCAATCGGTTAATCGGTCGGAAATGTTAAAAATATGTTATGACGATTCAAAAGTGCTTCTGGAAGAAGTCTAATTGAATATGAATGACTTTGCCACTCATAATAATTATTAAATAGCCTGTCAAACTAAAACAGTAACAATTTGTTAATATTCCTGTCAAGTGAACTAGAATTCCCATATCCATTTATTTGGCTTTTAATTACTCTACGGCCCAATTATAACATACTAGTTATAACATACAAGCCTGTCGTTTATAATCGTTTAGTAACACATTAATATAATATATTTGATTAAGGAATATTGCGAATTTGACCTTTCGCTGTCTGGAGTATAATTGATATATTGAACTAGCTGACGTACGTGACTCCATTCGCGTAACAATATTATAATATTTAAGTATCTACTATTTATACATAGAGTTCTTATATCGAGATTTTTTGAACGTAACGCATAGTATGTGTATGACCCATGAAATCCTTACAATCGATACAAAGATAATGCAAATCCGTCAGCTTAAATCATAACGGCTTGTTTCAAAACACAAATGTTTTCTTATATAAATGTAGCGTCTATACCACAGTATTACAATATTATTTCCTACAGTAAGGAATCGCCTTTGATGTCGCGCGATGCCGCCGCCAGCGTAGGTACTTACGCTGCCACACGAAAATACGCTAGGGTTGCAACAAATGGGAAATAAAACAATTGTGATTATTAATATTATGATGAAATCATTTATTCATATGTACATTCAAAATAATTGCGATTATTAAATCTGATGTAATTATTTGTTCATAAATATATAATTACAGATATTGCACTGCTAAATATTATTTACGTGGACACTTTATTTTTGGATGTTCTTAATTGTATATTATAACATTTAACTAAGTAATGCATTCGCATTGGGATGTACAATCTGATTAGAAAATAATGAGGACAACATATACATAGCTTTGATTTTAATTCAACAAATACAATTAATACAATCTTTCTGAAATATTGTTTCCTTCTGGGATTTCAATGTAGATTTACATCCGTAAACGGAACAGTTTGTGCGCGCCATAATAGAATATGTAAGTACCTATGTATAATAAAATTATTACACAAAAAATACGACTGCGTCGTCCTTTCGCGCTAGGTAAGGCAAACTTAAGCGTGTTTGCCTTACGCGGCCCGCGTCGCCCGACCCCCGCCAGTTCCCCTCCGTTTCTCTGCACAAGTACATTCGTCGCACTACTGTAGGGAATATGGTAATACTGTGTCTATACCCTATACGGTGTTATTTTGAATGTAATTCGATTACGGGCTGATTTTTCAATCCTTGGTTAAAACTTATTCATCGAATAACGTATTAAACTACCATTGAAATTGATATTTTTGGTTTTATGGCATTCAAATGCTTTATAAATATAAATTTATAAAGAATAGAAAAAATTCGATCACGAGGCGGGACTCGAACCCGCATCCTTTCGCGCCATTCCGGGGCGGATGCCTGACCAATTCAGCCACTCGTGACCCGCCAGAGCAATCGAATTTATTCTAATCTTTCAGTTTTATGTGTCTAAGGGACACACCGCGCGCCATCTATTGAGGTGATAAACAACCATCTCAACCAATATGAAACACTTTTCAGTGAATACAATATTGTAACGATGGAACGCGACCTTTTTTGTTGAAATTGATATTTTTGGTTTTATGGCATTCAAATGCTTTATAAATATAAATTTATAAAGAATAGAAAAAATTCGATCACGAGGCGGGACTCGAACCCGCATCCTTTCGCGCCATTCCGATTTTGAATTGGTCAGGCATCCGCCCCGGAATGGCGCGAAAGGATGCGGGTTCGAGTCCCGCCTCGTGATCGAATTTTTTCTATTCTTTATAAATTTATATTAAACTACCATTTCAAAAATGTATTCTAATTGTCCGTATATATGACACTTTACAGGTGACGTTTTAAAATGTTCGTGTAATACTTTATTGGACGGATAAATTTTAACCAAGGATTGAAAAATCGGCCCTACGTCGAATTGAGTAGGTATACTATATATTATATACGTAACACAGCTCTAACTTTGTAATGTGATATTTTCCGAGAAAGTTAATAGCCTGGATCAAAAGCCTTTCAAGCTAAATTCCTCATCCATCTATGTCTGCACCTATTTCTTTTTTCAATATTAAAACACGAATTTTCAATAAAAAAAGCCATTTTCAAGGAAACATGATTTGTATGGTTTGCTGCGTTTATGTTTGGTAATTCTTTCTTGCGTGTATAATTATTTTTCCTACATATGCGATAAGGCCGCCCAATATTATATGATGGTTACGCACAAAAAATAAAAAATGGGGAGTCCCGTCAGCAAAGCGGAGTAAAATTGGATTGCAAGATCAAATTTTTCATGTATTTGCAATTATATGACGCTTTTAGAAAAAATAATCAATACACTTCAAGATATTGCCTAAAAAGTGTGCTAATTTGTTACACAACCACGTGTATTTTGCTCGATCATATAAAATCATAAAAATAGGCTAAAATAAAAATCGAAAACGAATTATTTAATAATGAAATTTCTGATTTTGCAAATAATTTTTATATAAGGATATGTATTTTGATGTACTGCAGAAAACGTGCTAAATTTTGGTTTTCAACAGAAGCCCTGTAATTATTAAATACATATTATATCTCAGAACTTAACGTTGCCCAGCGTTTTCTTGACAAGCCGACGCGAGGAGCGACTCGCGCAAACGGCGCGTTGAAATACCTCGCCGTTATAATAACAAGTATACAGTGTGCGTTGTAAATAATAGTCTGATTTTTTTCAGAATTATGAAAAAAATAATCTGTTTTTTTTCCAGGATTTATTGACACACATTTTCACTCTCAGAAAACTATACAAGATGTGTGTATCATACATAGTACATACCACTTTCATAAATTCATTCTTATAACTTGGCCTTTGGTTTCCACCTAGAACCATACATCTCGTAGATCTTCTTATAATGGTTACATTGAACAATATATTTTTTCCTGTGAAGTTGCTAGTATAAAAATAAGCCTCGTTTATTTTAGTCACGGTTCGTGATCCGCCACAATAACAACGCATGTGATAAATATTATATGAGATATCACTTGTTCTTCCTTTCAAATCTTTTTCGTATTTTTTCTTAGGTTCCTTTTACAACGGATAATAATTTTGATGTTTAAAAATGTAGGTCCAGTGGTTAACGCAGATTTTTAAGATCATGAAAATGTTTTATGACACCTCTATTTTTTACGTTAATAAAAAATCTTGCAAACATATAGATAATGATGATTAAATCATTAATTATTTTAAAGAGAGATGATGTATTGATAAAATAAGCGAATAAGTTTAGTTTACATCGAGAATAATCCTTAAAACTATATACGCTACCCTACCCTTTAAAGTTTAGAGGGATAGCAATTAAATTTGTATACATTCCTGCCATAAAATGCCAAGATTGAAAAATAAATTTAGTTGAATGACCACACAACATGCCTTTTATCATATCAAACTCAAACATTTAGTTATTCAATTAGAACTAGGGACATAAGACTTCTTCTAGAAGCAGTTTTGAATCGTCATAACATAGATTTACCATTTACCATCGGTTCGGAAACCAGTTTCTTACAGAAGAGCCGGCAAGAAACTATGTACACATTTGACTTTAATTTAACTTTAACTTTACCTTAATATTAAGAATTAAGAGGTAATATAATTAAACAAGAATCTTCTCAGTGCACTGCAAGCCAGTGTAATAGTTATCTTATTAACATGGACCACAGGAATGTTCTCGGAAAATACCTGCAATATCTTTAGATTTTAATTAAATTCAGTAACTTACTGAACTGTAACTGAAAGCTAATATTCGTCTAGAACTTCAGGTGAAAATAAATGTTAGAACAAAGTTGCGTCCAGCCCCTGTACTATGACGTCTTATTACCGTATTATTTCAAGTGTGGAAAAATGACAGCGCTATATAAGTCCTCTAGCGCCATCACTTTCCCACTCTTCACTATTTCACTTTCTCTCTCTTCACTATTATAAAGCTGGCTACTCACGTACCTGCAGCAGGAATAATATTGGAATCGCAATCTTAATTGGCTCCTTAACTGTGATGTGTATACGCAAGCAGGGGCAATTTAGAGAGCTGTAATTGCTCCAACCGCCGTGCAACCGAGATTGTTCCAATTCTCAATATTGCTCCTACGGCAGGTAGGTGAGTAGACGGCTTAAGCCTGGTGACCAGATTGCTGAAACTTCAAATGTCCTTGCAGAAGAATATTGTTAGAATTTGTTGTATGTAATTTCTTCGAAATATCTTCAATACCTTACATTCCTTTACTGTCCAAATCATGTTGTTCGCATGATCGCATTTAGTCTACGATACATTTTCTGCGGCTGACAACGTAACTAAAATCAAATAGACCACGAATTTCTATTTTTAAGCTAGAACAAATTCGATGTCTGATATCTGTTTATAAGTTTTGTATTAGTTGAAATACATTCTAATAATCTTATATATATTAAGTCGCCGATGAACCTAGAGAAAATAAATATATGGATGAAAATATAAACTATTCTGATAGGATAACAAAAGAAAATTAAAGATAGAGAAAAAATCTGCAAACAAAAGCGCTGTAATAATATAACGATTTACATGTTCATACTGCTACAAATATTTGGATTTCCATATTTAATATCGGTCCGGAAATAGCTTGTTTATCCAGAAATAAATTTAATAAAAGTGCTCCGGATCGGCAATAATATTCTATTAAGTTTTGAAGTAGCCTTCATTTCGTATAAATTTGCTTTGATTCTCCTTCGCTTGGGTTATAATTTGCTATTATATAAATGCCACAAGAAAGAACCAAGTAGCCGTAATCTGATAGAAAGAACATGATACATTTAAATAATTAGATTAATTAACTTTCTTTTTTAATATTTGCATACCCAATCGATGGGTAGAATGTATTAGCCACGTCATAATATTGTAATTAAAACATCTATAATTTGTAATTAAATTCTTGTAAATAAATATAATTTTAATTTGAATTTGATACCTAATTAGGTACTGGTTTGTATTAACAGATTGGATTCAATTGGAATCTCTAAAAGAGTATATTATTTGGTATTTATAAATCAAAAAGATAGATATAAATTCATGAAATATTTCAATATTTTTTAAATTGCAGGCAAACAACCTGGGCTGCTAAAATGGCCGATGTCCGTTAATAAATAAACATTCGCCAGCACATAGGTATCCAGCGATTGCCATGCTCTTTTTCTTCTTTTTGTGTCACTTTGTACGTATGTAGTAGATGCAATAAAAAGTTGAAAAGTGACGACATTTTTGTTTCCTTGCGAATATTTATTAACTGTTCGATCCTTTGAGTTGGTTTTATTATGTAAATCGCTTTAGTTCCTAGTTCCTCACGGAATTCGTGTTAATTACCATTTTGTAAGTGTAAAATACAAACGCATACCCGGCCACGGCCCACGGAGAAATGGAACTGGGATTTGTCATGTTTTGTCGGACTCTTACTTACCAGAAATCACAATAATATGACTTTCGAGTAGTTTTCTTAGCTTAGTAATGTCAGAATATACCCGCGATAAGTGTTAATATCCTGAAAAAAATAATATATTATTAACAACAGTGCAACAGTGAAAATACTTCTAATTAGATATAGATAGAGGTTCTACACGCGGTTCCGACATAGAAAATGATTGTGTATTATAATGGTAAATATCATGACAAAATGATCGTGTTATCACACGTTTTGAGGGCTTTGTAAATATTGTTTTTCCGTTAAAATGTGGACTTATCGTTATAATATACATTGGGTAAACTGATTATATTCCACTCCATCAACACGACGTCAAAGTTCACGCTTATTTAGATATTATCTTCGTATAATGAAAACTAAACAGAATGCAAAATAGTGCTTTGAAAACACCGAACCTAATTGAATACTACAATGCTAATACAAAATATTAAATTAGTTTCAAAATGTAATAAAATAGTAATATTTAAGAAGCGAATTTCGTTATAACCATGTTATAACTCTTTTCAATACAGTCAAAGAACCATTAATTTCTTAAAATCCGGGGCTCAAGCTCCAATTAAAAACTAATCTGGGATGAATTTGTGTCTCGGTATTGGACAGGTTTATAAAACTTTGAATGAATCTAATTACGGATTATCGTTCGTTTGGCGATAAAGCTATCAATTTGAAAACACGTTTTAATTTTTGTTAAAAATGTATTTCATAAGGTTCTTGTTATAAAAAGATTTTCATGAGTTTGGAATATTTATATAGAAAATCTGACCGACTCTACAAATAACTTTAAATAGATAGTTGAATTGTATTACTTTTTTAGTTTAAGTTATAAATATCGTAGTGTCCAAGAAGGTCAGGTAAATAATAGAATTACCAAATCACCGTTATAATTATAGATTTACATGTACAAAATATCATTAAATTGGTCGGCCTCAGCAATTAAGGGTAATAAAGCATTGTTATATGCCATATGGATATAATATGGACTCTAAGACCCCATTAAAAGTATAAGGTATTGGAAAATACTTATTATAATGTATCATGTAACCTAGTCATTTTATAATAGCGATGAATGAAGCTATACGTTTTTAAATAAATATTGATATAAATTATAATTGATTTTGATTTTAGTAGACACCTTTAGTACCCAAAAAAGAACTGCTTATTTATTAATCTTTAGCTACGTTTATTTCAATCTTAAACTGATGCATTTATTATAAAACTTTTTAAAATTATATTTTTGTTTATAGTTTATAGTTCACAAGAATAACAAGAAAAATTAATCACTAGGGACCAAGATTTTGCTTCCATTTATATTCGGCCCTAATTTATCATTACACACATTGAACAATACATTGAATGGATAAAGTCAGTTTGCTGTTACTTCAAAATTAAATGAAGTGCAAATTAACTCTACAGATAGATTTGAGACTATTTAATTATAAGTGACAATTTCAAAGAGCTAACAAACTGAGTCAAATTATTAGGAGACGTATGTAATTTAATTGTATTTACATTGGTTTCAAGATCGTCTCAAATGCTGTAATCCTAATATAATTTATACCATTAAATGAATACTTTAATGACGATTATAAAATGATAAACGTTTTGTGTATTATTTTTTTAAGGCATTTTTTCTGAAAAAAAAAAAATTGAGTTTGTGTGCTGAGCACACGTGTCAGATCTTTGGGCAAGATTCAAAGATACCAAAATCGTCTCCTTACTCTATAACGTGACGGTATTGCCATGACGCGACCTTGAAATTTTACTCTCAACGCGCCTAAAGCAGTTTCACTTCAAAAATTATAGTCTATATTATGTTATCTAATTGGTCAATAAGTTTTTGCTTTCATTCAACATGAAATCAAAAGGCAATCGCATAAATTGTGCATTCGGAAACCTGAAAAATTGACAATAAAATACCATAATATCTGTAACATGAGCATTTAATAAAAACATGTTTTCCGCAACATTTAAGCTGTGAACGTGATACTATTCTTAAATGAGATAACAGCTGAAAGGGATACATGGTAGAAAGTGTACGGAATTCGATAGAAATGTACTGTTACAATGACACCTTACTTTTGTTAGAGTTAGGTTGCGTATATGGTGGTATATGGTTTCATTGTAAAGCAATTTGCGTCGATAATGTGTCGGCGTATTTGAGTTGTTTTTACAAGTTGAGTGTTGTGAAAACTAGATTTATTATAGAACCTAGTCGTACCTACCACCTATTTTAAAATGTAATTAAGATGAGACTATATGGTACCTGATATTAGTTTATCAATTTTACCTATTGATAAATTCTAGGCATGCTGTTTTAAATTAAGTTTTATATAATTATAACAATAGCATTGTTATGTATGTTTAATTTAATTTGTAAAACATCGGAATAAAAACGGATCAATGGCACCAACTCACCCTTATTTATATTTTATGTAAGTGTTATTTTTGACACTTTACGAAATATTATTAAGTAGTACCACAGAATACATAATAGTAGCTAAACGCTACAGAACGGACACTCTCCGCCTCCCGCCAAAATTAAACTTACCTCACCCCGCGCGATCGTGATTAAAATGGGCCACATTTTTCTGCAAGGACGATACGCAACGAAGATTGACAACATTAATCAATTTTATTATTTTGGATTTGTGATAATCGTTTTTCGTAGAAAATGGTTAGATATTGTGCTGTTTACGGATGTATTTCATCAGAAAAACGCGAATTTTTTTTTTTTACGCTAGTCACAAATGTGCCAACCATAAAGCGTTAACACACACATTTGCAGTCTCTACAGTGTGACTGTCAAAACGATAATTTTTTATGGAGTGTCCGGGGTGTGGTAGTACATTAAATTTGATTTATTTTAAAGGAATTAACACTTACGTTTTTAATTTTTCAGTTCGATTATACCATTATAACACATTTTATAACATACAGCATACTTGCATTTGTTTTCAGATGAACCTTGACGGGGAGAGATATAATAGTTCCCAGTATAAAGACATACACGATGCATACACGGTATCAATTTGAGGCAAATCCAACGTTGAAGAGGTTCACAAATCAGTCACACGTCAAACAAGCTAACATCTGTCAGGAGTCGACTCTGTAATCGAATTGTTCTACATATGGCAATGTAGTTAGAGAAGAATTTTGGGATACTGTTATAATATGTCTTAGTAAATATTTTGGTGTTTGAGTTTCTTCTTTAAATTCTTGGATAGATAAACACTAATTTCATTGTATAATTTTATAAATGGGAAAAGTAGTACAAATAACAATAAATAATTTTAAAACAAAATGAGATCACTTATTTCATATTAATTTATAAAAAGCGCTTAATAAAAGTCACAAGTAACAACAGCATCACTAGTTTTATCATGTTACTCTTTATTCAACAGGAAACTTTACGAAGGTTTTATTTTTGATAAAATCATAATTGTTCAAGTTTTAATATGAAGGCTGAGATTAAATTTCTCTGTAGGAAACGTTTCCCTTCGATGAGGAAAGTTTTCACATATTTCGAATTATGAAACAACTATAGGAAACGGTTTATTTTTGGCTAACGTAAACCCGCGGTTTCACTCGAATATTAACTTGGATAAAATACCCTATGTAATAATTAGATCTATCCAGTTTTTAATTATATATTTTTAGACACAAATAAACTCAGGTTGAATAACAAGAATATAATTGAATATATTATGAACATCTAATAAACGTGATTTTAGGAAAGGTACCCACAACCCACATTGAAGTATTAAGAGCAAACAAAAGAGCCGTTTTTCCATACAAACGTAGTCCCCTGTTTCCTCCCTGGATTGTGCCACTAGAGCAATATATTTTTTACTATTAATCTATGGTAACTTTAGCCATGTTCCTACGTTTTCCTTTTTGTCATATCTTGATTATTAAAATAGATATGAATCTTTCAAAACGTAAGAAATAGGACAGATTTTCCGTTAAACTCAAACTCAAACTCAAACATTTATTTATTCAATTAGACTTCTTCTAGAAGCACTTTTGAAACGTCATAGGTACATATTTTTAACATTTACCACCGATTCGGAAAGTAGTATCTACGGAGAAGAATCGGCAAGAAACTCCATAGTTGCTCTTTTTAATCATGTCAGTTTTACAATTTAATTTTACAAATTACATATGTAACATCATAATTTATAGTGATATGCCAAAGAACTGTCCTGTGGTTTTTACGCGACAACCCTCCATGGGTTTTTATCGTCCATATATTCCTTAATACTGTAATAGGCTCTCTGAACTAGTACATTTTTTATATAAGTTTTAAATTTAGAACTACTAAACTCTTTAATATTATGAGGAATTCTGTTGTAAAAGCGTATACCTTGACCCATAAATGAATTTTTAACTTTAGCTAGCCGGAAAAATGGCATTTAAATTTTATTTCTGTTTCTTGTGTCATAACAATGTCTATCTCCTACTTTTGTGTGTAAGTAAGCGCTATTGTGTACATATAAAATATTATTAAATATATACTGCGACGGTACAGTAAGGATACCAGTATTCTTAAAGAGATCTCTTAGTGAGTCTCGAGCACGCAAATTATATATAGAGCGTATGGCTCTTTTCTGTAATATAAATATAGTTTCTATATCTGCAGCCCTGCCCCATAGTAGAATTCCATAGGACATAATGCTATGAAAGTAGCTAAAGTAAACCAATCTAGCCGTCTCTTCATCGGTGAGATGCCTTATTCTTCTAACTGCATATGAAGCTGAGCTGAGCTTAGCAGCGGCGGTGGTAACATGGGCCCCCCATTGAAGCTTCTCATCTAATGTCAAACCAAGAAAAACAGTAGATTCCACAGGGTATAATATCTCCCCGTTTAAAATAATATTCCTTTTCACCTTTTTTACATTTGGGAGGATAAATTCTACACAATTTGTTTTTTTTTTTGCATTTAATAGTAAGTTATTAGCATTAAACCAATTGGATATGCGTAAAAGAGCAGAGTTTACTTCGTCAACATTTGTATCATGTCTATCCACATTAAATATTAATGAGGTGTCATCTACAAACAGTACTATTTCACACATATCCTGCAAATAATAAGGTAGGTCATTAATATACACTAAGAACAAAAACGGTCCTAAGATAGATCCCTGCGGAACACCTATGTTAATCGGCGCACCGCGAGATTTCTCTCCATTAACGACAACGGTTTGTACCCTGTTCTGAAGATATGAAGCTATGAGATCCTGAGCTAATCCTTTGATACCATAAAAATTTAGTTTCCGTAATAGAGTGGAATGTTCTACACAGTCGAAAGCCTTAGAAAGGTCGCAGAATATCCCCAAAGCATTCTTTGAATTTTCCCATGCTTTGTATATATTATGTGACAAAAGAGCTACTCCGGCATCAGTGGTAGAGCGCCCCTTTGTGAAACCATACTGTTTGGCGTGCAGTAAACCATTTGATGCAAAATGACTACTTAATTGGTTTAAAATTAATTTCTCGAAGACTTTGCTCAAAGTTGGTAATATGGAAATTGGCCTATAGTTATTACAGTCTTCTTGGTCACCACTTTTAAATAAAGGAATAACTTTGCTAAACTTTAGTAAATCAGGGAATATACCACAGTCGCAACACTGATTAAATATAAACGCTAGATGATTGGCAATGTTTTCTATGATATTATTTACTAAATTTACAGACATACCCCACAGATCACATGTTTTTTTTAAATTTAATGTTTTAAAAGTTTTAACAATTTCATCAGCAGTCACGTGTCGCAATTCAAATAATTTGTTACACTCAGCAACGTGATCCCTCAAAAGAGACTCTGCAAGCGCTGAAGACGAATTTAATTTCTTAGTAATACTAGCAGGGACACTACTAAAGAAATCTTCAAAAGCAAGCGCAACATCAGCACTTTTGTCAATGACCCTACCAGCATTGACAAGTTTTATGGTACTATCATTTGATTGGCTTTTGCCCATTTCACCATTAATAATTGTCCAAACCGTTTTAACTTTATTGTCAGAGTTGCGTATTTTATCTCTGACATACAAACTCTTGGCAGTGAAACAAACTTTTTTAAATGTTTTAGAATAATTTCTAACATAACTAAGAAATGACAAGTCTTTGTTATATTGTTTCATACCATATAACTCGTAAAGAACGTTCCTGCATCTGTGTATACTAGGAGTTGCCCATTGGCTGAATGGTAAATCCTTGGTAATAGTTAATGACTTAATTTTAAATATTTTTTCATATTCACTATGAATGAACTTAAAAAGATTTGTAAACATTTCACAAGGGTTTTTATGAAAGGATTGATCATTCAGGTCAGGCAGTTTATTATCAATATTATTTCTAAATGTATGAATGCCTTTTTTAGTTATAGGCCTAACATTAATTCTTTTAAATGTAGGTATGCAATCCCATTCAAAAACTACTTTCTGGCCACAGTGATCCGAAGTTAGCGTGTTGAGAATATTTTTTTCTAAACATTTGCAATCACAGTATATACTATTATCAATACAAGTTGCAGAAGTAGGTGTTATTCGTGTGGGTTCATCAAAAAGTTTATACAGATTAAATGAATGAAACAAATTAACTATTCGTGTTGCCGTTTGTGTGTGTGAAAGTAAATCAATATTAAAATCACCACATACTATTACCTTCTTTTTACTCCTGCCTAAACGCTTTAATATTTCTTCCATTACTGTCTCAAACAAATTATAGTCACTGGAAGGAGGTCTGTATACGCAAACAATAATGTGTCGCTCAAGCTCAACACAGGACAGTTCAATGGTGCGTTCTACAGAAAGGCTAACAATGTCAGTTCGTTCCTTGCATTTTAAACTGTTGTGTACAAAAATAAGAGAACCTCCATGAATAGCGTTTGTCCTAAAGTATATACTTTTTAATTTATAATTATCAATATTTATTAACAACTGACATTGTTTAAGCCAATGTTCTGTTACACAAAATATTTTAATTCTATTATGATTTAAAAATAATTCTATTTCTAATAATTTGCTAGCCAAGCCTTGAATATTTTGATGCACAATGGAAAAAGGCTGCTTAGCTGTTGTCTTACATACTAGTTTAAATCTAGCTTAGGGCTAGTTTGTCTGTCAACACTTAACCTAGGTTGATGTATATAATTACTACTACATAAAATGTCCGTATTTAAGCAAAAAGGAACCACCCAGCAAAAACGCACTTCTGAGATATCAAATTATTTACGAAAACATTTGCAGCTCTGTCAGATGAAGTAAAATTAAAATTTATTTTATTTAAATTCATTGATAAATTACTTATTTAAGTATGTGTATATAAATTTGCTCTGAATATTCTTAAACTTTCTAGATAATTAAGAAAATGTGCATGTGGTTCCTTTTAACATTTATCAATTGATAGGTTTTCTCTTATACAAAAAGGAACCACATCCCAGGGATTTAATGATATAAATGAAACTATGCATTTATAATATCGTAATTAAAGCTTTAATTAAAATATATAAAATAATACTTATATAGGACGTTTATTCGACGTTATCATCAAATTGGATTTCGAAATCCACCGTGTCTAGTCCATCTATGTGGTCTTCTATTGCATCATCACTAATGAGACCGTTATAAAAACTGTGCATCTTGTGGAATGAGATGTAATATGGACTGAATATCGCTAGAAGGTGAAGAAAGCTTCTCCAGAGGCAGCGACGTATAAGGTTCTTCGTTATCTTCTGTAATAAAAAGAAAAAAGCTTTAAATCAAAACAATAAAGCCGCGTGGCTTTTATACGTAGGTAGGTATATGGCGACAGCAAAATATTATTAGTTCTTATAAAGCCGTGTCCCTACTAGACGACTAAGTATGTTGTATGTACATGCGCCATGTACAAAAAACTGGGTAAGGGACTCGCGCAACGAAGAGTTCCGTACCATTATCTATAAAAACGGCAAAAAAATCACGGCTTATTATATGGGAGCTTCTTAAATATTTATTAAGCTATTGCATAGCTTCTATCGCGGGCCTTGAGCGCGGGGACCGAATCGAGAAATTCCGTAACGAAAAAACCTCACGCTCTCCACTCCGACGGGCTCGGAGGTGTGGCTTGAAGGCATGCTATGCAATAGCTTTACCGCGGCAGTCCCCGAGTGCCACACGTCTTTTTTTATTCTGTTTTTTAGTATTTGTATTTTGTTGTTACAGCGGCATCAGAAATACATCATATGAAATTTCGACTGTCTAACTGTCACGGTTCATGAGACAGAGGGATAGACAGACGGACAGCGGAGTCTTAGTAATAGGGTCTCGTTTTACCCTTTGGGTACGGAACCCTAAAAATCATACGCAACAGTGGCAACCCTAGCAAAAAATTAAATAAACTTGTTAAAATTTTGAATTTCGCAGGCTAGGGCCTTGTTCCGGTCAAAACAGTAGCCGCGCGAGTTTTAAAATCAAACAAATAATTATATGCGCTGAATGATGTGGCTGAATGTACTGTACTGAATCTGAATCTAAACGTATTTTACCAAAATAGTAGGTAGGCTCTTAATTCGACTCGCCTTCGTGAACAACGACATTGTCGTTAAAATACGTAAATCCACAGAGGATTCCTCTTGTACTTACTTAATGAACTATCTTCTTAAAATCACACCACAATCGGGAATGAATCAAAAGTGGATAAAGCGTACCTGCATCTCAGATTCAATAAGTACTTAAATGCATTAAATAAAACTACTTACCCGTTGTATCTTCATTATTATCTTCGGTGTTCGTCTCCAATGCTTTTCTTACCCATTGCTTGCTTATTTATTTATTACTAAACATTTTCACATTTAATTTTAAAGGTAATTAACAAAAACAATAGAACTTACTTCGCGGAGGAAAAAAACACCGTCACGTATTCGAACTACTTCGCTGAATGTCACCTATATTGACAGATGTTCGACGTTTTACTTAAAAAATTGGAGTTTTGCACTTTGAGCTATTTAAGTAATGAAATACGTTGTTTAAAGATGAGAAGCATTGTAACAAGTCAAGGCATTTGGTTCCATATAGCGATGATGGGTTTCAGAATGTTTTACAATATTTATTTATGCATAATAGAACCGAATGCTTGTGGTTTTATTTTGCAATAAAAAATTACAATTAAATTATGTATTTATTTTACGCATAACCATACCACAGAAACCTGGTTCCATTTTGTGTATTAAAAATAATTGTTATTAATAGAAATATCTGTAATGTATAATGGTACCAAGTTGGTGTGGATCTGTTTTGTATAAAATGACATGATAGTAATATCGTTTATTTGTTTGAACAAAGCAGTCCCGTGGTGCTGTGGTTCGGTTTTGCTTAATATGTATTATTCGTTGTTGCTGGTGGTTCCTTTCTGCTTTTGGTATACCTTGTTTCCAACGTAAAAATCATGTGGTTCTTGTTTGTATAAGAATTTAGACCACTTTTGAATGAGTATTCTTCAATAAAAGTAAAAAACGAAATTTGTCGAGTGGTTCCATTTTGCATAAATACGGACAAATTATAGTAGATCGATGGTCTGATACCAAACATGTACCAGACTGGTTAATAATTTTATATGCTATTAACATAGGAAGTTCTCTCTTATATCTAAATGGCAGATACACTGTATTCCTTGTCAAGCAAAAAGATTTTGTATAAGAATTTATGTCAAAATATATAAATGCATCACTATGATGATTTGTTAAGTTATATAATTTTAAGTTAATATTATAGATAAATCTATTTTGATTTTGTGTCAAACCAGGCAAATATGGTAATGTACATAACATAAATTTGCATTTTGTCTCACTACTAACTTTCAACATTTTTTGAAATCCTATATCAATGTCATGTTTTTTTAAATTAAAACTATCTCCATATAATATAATAACAATACTATTTTCATTACAACTTAAATTATCTAATGAATTTATGATATATGTAAATGAACTATTAGGAGTACAAAAATTAGTTACTTTATGCCCTAAGTTGTTAAGCAAAGCGCCAAATCCCTGACCAATGTTATCTGACAACACAATAATTTCCTGCGTGGAAAGATGTTTTGTTTTACTAGATGAAATTGTTGCCGTGGATGGAATACTATGTATGTCAGTGCAGTCAATGGGCTTATGGGGCGACGGTTGTTCATTGTCACTTATGGAACACTTACATACATAGTTATTGGTCAGAGACTCAAAACGATCCATATTTTCATTGCTTAACTTTATTAGGTAATCTGCCTCTTTGATGTGCTCATTAATTTGTAGCTGGGTAGCAGAATATTTTTGGTTGAGGTCATGTAATGTATCATTTAATGAGTCTATTTTCTCCTTAAGTTCAGTAGTTTCTACTTCATATATCATTTTATAATGTTCTAAGTCCCTATGATATCTATCTAACTTTTTCAAAAGGATATTATTTTTATTTTGCAATTGTGCTACATTTTTTAATGTAAATCTATTTCTAATAACTGATTTAGTGCGTTTAATAAACCTACTTAATTTGAGATATTTTTTTAATTTGTTGTGTGAATTTAACTTGATTTTTCTATTATTTTCAAAGCCACTTAACTGTCCACATTCTAGCAGTTCACCAAAAAGACTGTTGGATGAATTGCATAGCCGCTTGGAGTTATGTTCCGTCTTCCATAAAACTAATTTTTGGACATTATATAAAAAAAAGCAAAACGTAGGAACATAGCCTATACTTTTCTCTACAAAATTATGAAAAAAGTAATTAAATCGGTCCAGTATTGGAGGAGGAAACAGGGGACTACGGAACATCGAATCTGCGTAATTTTCCTAGGTATTTTCGACCCGAGCTGCACTTGTCCCTGTCGCGCTCTACGGGGGAGGCTTGAGGCATAGCGCGACAGCAATAGATAATAGGAAAACCTAATTTTAAATTCTCTCACTCGTTTTGTTGGCTCTTAAGAATAACGTAGGATTCTGGGTTAATATAGATTTAATATGTGTAAATTCCGAGCATATAAAGCTACGTTTTCGTACAATTTACGTTAGTTAATAATTTTTAGTACAATTTTTTGTACTAAAAATTATTATTAAACCTTGTTACTTTTTCACTTGTGATATAATGAGAGTGGCAATAATCGGTTTTTTATCGGATACACTTTGGTGAGTGCGCTGCGGAATTGCACGATCTAATTCCGCCATCCCCGTTTTTCCATCGATCGTCGAGGCGCATAGACTCTAGGCACCGCCATATGGTGGACGTTCCATGTACCCGGACAAAGCGGTTCGGATCGACATTCTTCATTCGAACCGCGAGGGACTGGAACATGCTTCCTGAGTCTGTGTTCCCCGACGAGTACAATATGGAGGTCTTCAAGAAAAGAGTGAACAGGTACCTTCTAGGGAAGCGCGCTCCATCTTAGGCCACATCTCAGCTTTCCATCAGGCGAGATAGTGGTCAAGCGCTTCCTTATCATACAATTACAATTAAATAATTTTATGATTATAGTGTGTTAATTTACATAATTAAAAATTAAAAACTAGAACAGTGACCGCAGACATTATTTTCTTGACCGCGGTCATTATTACGATGTAACGTTGGAAAAATAATTTAATTTGATACGTATGTATTGAGTTTAAAGTATTATTCGTTATTTTCCAAATTTAATTTGTGTATCAATTCACCAAATACCATGTTGCATGCATTCAATAATTAAATGGAATTGAAAGCAAATGCTTTGTCGTTTCAATTTATATCGAAAATAATAATGCATTGTAATTCCAATACAACCTATGCTATTATTATAAAGCTCTAACCAACATCAATAGTTTGATTTCAAAGAAATATGTGTTTAATTTCAGAGAAATAAAAATTTATCGCTTCACGGTAAAACTTTGTAGTTTCATTTTGCTATTTGGTAAATCTCTATACCGTGTAAACCCTCAAAGAGCGGTTTTTCACTGAAGTTATTATTTTCATTAAATACCCACATTTCAATAATGCTTGTTCAACTAATAGAATATACTAGATATGCATATCGTATGAAAACACAAACGATGTTTTGGTTGTGGTTTAAGTAAGAATATTGCTGTATTTTTACCGACATTGCGTAGGTTGGTTTTATAAACATAGGTTAAAAGGTTGAACTCATATAAAAATAAATATTGTATTTTATGTAATTTCAAGTAGATAAGTTAACTTAGTAATGTAGTTTTAACAGATTTTGGCGTTACTAAAAAAATATCAATTGAAGGGATTGAATATGATGAACCAGGTTGTCTTTATCATTAGCATGGCTAAATTCTCGAGAATTACCACCGAAATCCAGACAATATGTTTATTAATAAATGTCAACCGTTCACTTACTTAAAGAGTCATCAATCTCAATTCTTTAGCCCATTTCCATTCTGCAATTATAAATTCTAAAAGAACAGATGGAGCCCTTCGTGAAATGCCTGTCAGGAACGACCGGCGAATAATAATTATGAACTAACTTCTTTTAAATTATAATAATATTTTTGTGAGAAAATTTTCCCTTGTTTTGTTTGTGTATTTCAATTTTCAACAATAAAGTAAATTACATTATTTACTGGGTGAGGAAAATAGTATGCTAAAGCTGAAAGAATGTATAGAATAATACATAATTAATTAATAGAAAAGTATTATAGAATTTATAATGTGAAAGTCTAGCTATATATTATCATCACTACATAGTATTTATAAAACAAAGTCGCTTTCTCTGTCCCTATGTCCCTATGTATGCTTAAATCTTTAAAACTACGCAACGGATTTTGATGCGGTTTTTTTTAATAGATAGAGTGATTCAAGAGGAAGGTTTTATTATGGTTTAGACAAAGCGGGCTAAGCCGCGGGCGGAAAGCTAGTTATTTATAAATTGTGACTCCATCACGCACGAACAGCAGTAAAAAATGTGGGAGAAAATTGTTTAGAGATAAATTTTATTCTGGAATTTATAGCGCAAAGCCTATATTTATGTGGATATCACGCTAGGTAAGCTATGGTTGAAAATAGCAAGTATTTTTCTAAATAAAATTGATCAAGCAACCGTCTAATATGTACAATACAACAGCTACTTATAATTTTATGTATAAACGTGAAAGTTTTGATGAATTTTCAGGTGTATGATGGTTTCTCTTTCAGGTGAATACCATTGTACGGATGATACTATACTAATACTAATTGGCTGTAATATGTAGCTTATTTACCAGTAAATTATAGTAATACATACTTGTTTTTATATGCGGTTTCGGACGCGGATGAAACCGCACGACACAGCTAGACGCTAGTACATAGGTAGAGGTACATATATAAAATAAATATCCTCAACTTATTCAATAATAACGCGGTGAATAGGAGTGATTTCAATTCTCTATAAATCCCTGAGAAATGAATTGTGCCATTGAAACAATTCTTTCTAGATAAAGGAATTGTAGAGAAATCCTGAATATAATTTTCCGGAGTAATTGAAAAGGAAATTAAAATCGATTTTTCTTGTTCCAGTATTGTAAGTCAAATACTACTGAAATTTTAATCATTCTTATACTAAATTCCGTTTCTCCTCAATATAACAAAAGTCGACTGATTGAAGAAATAATTTATTCTTCTTTACTAAATAATTATTATTGGAATAGAATTGGATTAGACCTAAATAAACAATATGAAATTTTCGCGACTATATTTACGTTAAATAATATTTTTTTGAACCTTAGAAAGAAGTCTGCGTCAAATTTACGCATGCGTTTCCGAAACATAGCTCTATCTTTTAAAAATTATAAATAATAACTAACAGTTTATAGAAAAAATTAATATACCTCGACTAAGAGCTAACTGAAAAACATGCGTCAATTTTACGCATCTTTTTCGTTTTTTCCGTACTACTTATTATGATTATACGCTCTGATGGACCGAAAAACAGGCAGAAAAATACAAACAGATAAATAAATATTATATTCAGATCAGTCAAGCTTTGATTTTCACGTCTAAAAGTATGTATTATCTATTAGTAATGACTCCATCACGGCCAATATATTGATAGTATGAGATTATCAAACAAATTTGTTTGATAAGTCTCATTAACTACAGATGAATATGACGTCATCAAGAAAGAAGAAAGAAAGAAAAACATTTAATGCATCTGTAGAACTTTCTCGTTTTAATTACAGTGTGACATCACTTCGTAACCGCGTGGGCGTGATACCCATGTGACATCGATTATGTCGAAAGATATTTTTCCTCGAAGTTTTTCTTGCTCTTATCCATTAAGATTTATTTGTTTTTTCCCTACAGAATTATTGTTGGTTCTAAAGGTAAGTAGCGTAAGACCTTTTGTTTGTCGTTATAAATAAATAAATTAAGATTCTATTTATATATAGTGTTAGACGTAACTTTTGATTTAATATTTTTGTGGATGAATAGTTGTCAATATAGCTGTCACTGTCACCTGTCAGAACATGCTTAGCTGTCGAATACTATAAATTGCCGCTTTCCTTTGACTCGTGGCGCAATCGTACGGATCGTGCCTAGGGGCTCGGACGTTGTTTATACGACGTTTGACCCAACTACCTTCACTTTGCTAATAGTCGTTGACTTGCTGCGATTTGTTAATCAATTAGGTAGCTGTGTAGAATCGCAGTACATTCTTAATACATTTCAAACTAATATTTGTGCCCGGCCTCGCGTGTTATTTCTTATATCAGAAGTGGGATAGAATTCAAGCCCACTATTTTTAAATGTGTTTATGTTTACGTAGTTTTGTAACTGGCATTTGTGTTTTTCTTTTTAGTGCGTTGTGTAAAGTAAAAGTTTGTTACGTGGATTATTGTAACGGGAATGTAGTCCATCGAAGAAATTGTGTGTGCTATCTGGGCTGCGGTCCAGTGTTTGTAATAAAAACCTCTCAGTTCACAGGTAAATTAGATTCAGGGATGCGAGGGCCCTACGAAGTAGTGAACATCCTGCCTAGTGGTCGATACGAGTTGAAACTCGTTGTGGTGACTACGGAAAGAAGACTCAAGCCGCGGCACAGCATAATATGGTGCCCTGGCGTGGCGAGTGGTGTCCCGAAGCATGTGCCGAATTTTTTTGACGATGATTGTTATTGGCTCGTAGTGATTCAAATCGCTAGTCGAACCCTGGCGTTGAGGTATTGTCTAGTCGCTGACGTATCGTAGTGATGTATTTCACTAGTCGTACGAGCGTAGATATACCGTCAAGTCGCCGTCTGTATGTCCGTAGTGAGTTGTCTCGCTAGTCGGATTTGAGCGTTGAGGTATTGTCTAGTCGCTGACGTATCGTATTGATGTATTTCACTAGTCGTACGAGCGTAGATATACCGTCAAGTCGCCGTCTGTATGTCCGTAGTGAGTTGACTCGCTAGTCGGATTTGAGCGTTGAGGTATTGTCTAGTCGCTGTTTTACTAACGAGTGCGTAGAAAAGTATGGTCAGTGTGGCCGAGGCAGTGTGTTTTTGAAATCCCGAGATGAACTACCGTTGTATTGTAATACTAGAAAAGGCGTACGAGGACGTACGTTTGTCAGTATGGCCGTGTTAGACGTAACTTTTGATTTAATATTTTTGTGGATGAATAGTTGTCAATATAGCTGTCACTGTCACCTGTCAGAACATGCTTAGCTGTCGAATACTATAAATTGCCGCTTTCCTTTGACTCGTGGCGCAATCGTACGGATCGTGCCTAGGGGCTCGGACGTTGTTTATACGACGTTTGACCCAACTACCTTCACTTTGCTAATAGTCGTTGACTTGCTGCGATTTGTTAATCAATTAGGTAGCTGTGTAGAATCGCAGTACATTCTTAATACATTTCAAACTAATATTTGTGCCCGGCCTCGCGTGTTATTTCTTATAATAGATTAATTTCGATAGAATATAGAATAGGTTATACTTACATATTACTTTCATCATATTTTAAAAATAAGCTCTAACACTTCTTTTTTGTTTTTTCCAAAACAAATCGGACCAGTAGTTTCTGAGATTGGCGCGTTCAAACCAAAAAACAAACAAATTCATCAGCTTTATAATATTAGTATATAGATACGATCACGGTGTGTTATATCATTAATAAATTTCTAATTAAAACAAAAAGAAACAAAAGTTTTAATTACATCACGCGGACGTTGTGTCGACTTTCACCTGAAATACAAAGGACAGAAAAACAGTCAGAAAAATTTGTTTATAACCTGATACATTGTGAACAAACTTTACTGTTAATAGTATTAAAACTTTATTAATATGTAACTACTAATATTATAAATGCGAAAGTTTGTGAGGATGGAAGTATGTGTATGTGTGTGTATGTTTGTTACTATTTCACGCAAATACTACTGAACCGATTACAATGAAATTTAGCACACATATAGAGGGTTACTTGGATTAACACATAGGATAGGTTTTATCCCGGGAATCCCACGGGAACGGAAACTTTGCGGGTTTTTCTTTGAAAATGCGGCGAAGCCGCGGGCGGAAAGCTATTATTTGATAGATTTGAACCGTGTTTTCAGTGAATGCCATTTCATTTTGATATTCGGCCGCAATGGATTAGTTGAGAGTTTGATCCATAGCCGTTCTAACGTTTTAGGATAAATGGCCTACTGACTGTGGTTTCAATTTGCATTGATATGAATTTGAGTGAAGGAACAAAACGTTAATTTTGTAATACTATTAATATATTTAATGTATTGATATTCGCAATAAATTTTTGCCTAATATATTTTTGTAAACTATTTTGTTATCAATACATTTATGACACGTTTTATATTCGCAAAAAGTTTGTATAAAGGGTTATTTCTGTCATTTCTTTGAAATTTTATATAAAATACAGTTTTAACTGTGCATTAATAAATTAGCTTTTCCAGGAATTATTTTCAAAGAGTGGTATAAACAGGTTTGTGACATCACAAAGTAATACATTGTTAAGCTGACCTTTGTGAAAAGCTTGTTCAGGAAATATTTATAACGAAAAGTTACGAAAGTTGTTAAAAAGTTCGTTTGAATAATTATCAAGGTATATTTTAAACGTACTTTTTATTAAATTGAAGCAAATCATTCGTCGTTTATTAATTCGTAGAGATAGTTTGGTAACCTCTAAGTACAGATAGAATTATTGTTTCAAAAATATAAGAGTGAAATTGTGAAAATATAATGTTTGTTTTGTGTAGTACAAAAAAAAAAACTGTTTCGTTGTTATAATTGCGGTTTTTTTTAACTATTTTTTCAACCTTTTAACACAGCATTTTCCTAGCTAGGAAGACAGAGCCGCATTTTAAATTGTATTGTTCCCAAGTGTGAATCTGTAAGCCCTTAATGAAAAAATTCAAATGTGTATCTATCATGATAGCAAATGTCAAACGCAAAGAAGTTCATCGAATACGAGTACTAGTCTTGATAAAATAAAAACAGAACACCTACTATTTGTATTAACAGTGAAGGTACTAGTTTATTTCAGCATCTGTATTCCGAAACAGTATTTACTGTAAGAACTTCGCGCAATTGAAGCTGAGGTTTGCTAGCTTTAATAAAGAGTAAATATCAAGAAAACTATAACTAAATTTAGCCAGTCGGAATTTCAGCGGAATGAGTTTGACTTTGCCCGGCTTTACACAACATAGCTTGTGGTTTATTACTCCCACATCAAAGTGTGTTCATAATTCGCGTAATAATTTAGAAAATATGTTGTTACTAGTTCTGCCTTTATTTTATTTGCGGACAAAACCGTGAATATTTGAGACTGTATAGATAGATGTTAAGAAGAAGATTTGAGGGTAAAATCTGACGTCAATGACCTGAATGAATACCTCTATCTATACCCGATACCTGAATGAAAAGTGATAAATGTAACAGATGTAGGACACTTTTTAGAGCATTTCATAGTAATATTATCTGTAACAATAATGGGTTGGTAGTGAAGCTACTTATATAATAAACTAGCTGTGCCTCGCGGTTTTACCCGCATTGCTCCGCTCCGATTGGTCTTAAGTGTGATGATATTATATAGCCTATAGCCTTCCTCGATAAATGGGCTATCTAACACCAAAATAATTTTTCAAATCGGATCAGGAGTTCCTAAGATTAGCGCGTTCAAACAAACAAACAAACTCTTCAGCTTTATAATATTAGTATAGATTAGGGTTCTCATCTCGTATTTGTCGTATAAATTATGTTCATCCGACGCTTCAGGCCTTGGCCATAAAAGTGAAATTTGAGCATTTATCCTCTTAAATTTAGTAATTACGAAAACAATAGCGGTGATGTGAAGGGTCAAGCATTATGTTCCGAATTGATGTGTAGAGTTTTCACACACACATGGAAAATTCTAGCAAAAATATATTATAAGTGTGAGTAAAGCGCATCACACACGTTGAAGATACTATAATATTTTATGTTAAGATTCTCTAATATAAAATATTACAGTATCTTAAGGTATCCGGTATCAGCGTTCTGACCATCATTTTTCTTTTTGTCATTGCGTACTAAGACCCCTGTAGAACCGCCATCCTGTTACAAATGACCCGAAATTTTGTGTCAGTGTTATACCTTAAGATACTGTAATCTATACATATAATAAATCTGTAGAAGGGTCAATTCTGTACATTGAAAATATTGAAAAAATAAATAGCAGGGGGTGTTACTGGATCGATAGCAAACCCAAATATGTGATTAAAAAAATTTTTGTCTGTCTGTCTGTCTGTCTGTCTGTCTGTCTGTCTGTCTGTCTGTCTGTATGTTCAGGCATCACGTGAAAACTAACTGTTCGATTTCGATGAAACTTGGTATAATTATACCTTATTATCCTGGGCATAAAATAGGATACTTTTTATCCTGGAAAAATACGTAGAAAAAAATAAATCTTAATTTTTCAGTTTTATCCATAGACGTTGTTCTGTAGAACCGAGAACACACGTTGCGTTAATTATTATAGGTATTTGGGTCCAATAGATATTTATAAGATGTCATTGTCAGAGTTACTCAAAATGGAGAAATAAACCATCCACGCGAAGACCGACATCCGCGCGGACGGAGTCGCGGGCGGAAGCTAGTCTATACTAATATTATAAAGCTGAAGAGTTTGTTTGTTTGTTTGTTTGAACGCGCTAATCTCGGGAACTACTGGTCCGATTTAAAAAATTCTTTCGGTGTTAGATAGCTCATTTATCGAGGAAGGCTATAAGCTATATATCATCACGCTACGACCAACAGGAGAGGAGCCACGGGGGTGAAACCGCGCGGAGCGGCTAGTATTTTATATTAGAGAATCTTAACATAAAATATTATAGTATCTTCACCGTGTGTGATGCGCTTAATAATAGAAATGACCGTCAATTGTTTTAATCGTTGGCTAAGAAGTTGAGAACATTATATACGTTCTTTACGTGGTCTAGGTCCTACACGATCATATTAGGTATACAAAAGAATATCATAGACAAAAGATATAAATATTTTCTATGTGTATTTAAAAAAATATTTTCAATTATTTTTATCAAATGACATCATTTCCTACAATAATATGAGTTATATTTGAGTTTGATTTTAGCTATGCAGGTAATATATGGGGCATTTCATGCGAAGCGGACACAGATTTCGGGGTCAGGTTTCCGATTTCGGTTATATTTTAGTATTTTACGCCTGTATATATCCTCGGTATGTATACGAAATATTTTTGCATTTAGAAGCTTAGTTTTCAAAATATAGGTCTTTGAAGATGTCAGCAAGCGCGAGGCATGCGTGACTTTGAATGTAATTATCAGTTCAAGAAAAGGATTTTTTTTTATAAATTGATGACTGAATAATAATTCCAATTAAAAAACCTTTTTATTCTCATATTTTGAATTTCGAATTTATTTTTAAATTCCTAAGAAAAATTAAAAAATATTTTTCTTTGTAATTTTTTACGAACTTAGCATATTTTTTAAATTTTTTTAGATCATTAAATAAATGGCTTATATTATGCTTAAACTTCATGCCAAGTTCTAGAGTGGTCATCGCAGAAGTTTCGAAGCTGCATGTATTATAATGGCGAAGCGCGGCAATATCCCGCTCGCATGCCTCGCGCTTGCTGACATCTTCAAAGACCTGTATTTTGAAAACTAAGCTTGTAATGCAAAAATATTTCGTATACATACCGAGGATATATACAGGTGTAACATACTAAAATATAACCGAAATCGGAAACCTGACCTCGAAATCTGTGTCCGCTTCGCGTGAAATGCCCCACATATAAGTAATTAGTATAAAAAATGAATATACACTTTTATTTATATAAAACTAGCTTTGCTCCGCGGTTTCACCCGCATTGCTCCGCTCTTGTTGGTGATGATATTACATATATAGCCTATAGCCTTCCTCGATAAATGGGCTATCTAACACCGAAAGAATGTTTCAAATCGGACCAGTAGTTCCTGAGATTAGCGCGTTCAAACAAACAAACTCTTCAGTCAAACTCAATATTTGTATAGATTGAATTAATTTTATACTAGTCCCAATGCTAAAGAGAATATAAAGCCTAACCCTAAATTGTTACTCATAACAATGTCTACATTTTAAATTCCTCACCCAAATGAAAATATTGTCGACATAATAACGAAATTTCATAAACTTCAAAAGTAGGATTTAGGCGGTTCCAAAATTAATTAAATGCGTATAAGAGAACCCTTATTCATTCAAACAAAAGCAATTCAATTTATTCAGCAAATATTTGAAGCTAATCGTCCTTCGCCGGCTGTCACGTGTTTTTAGGGTTCCGTACTTCAAAAGGAAAAATAGATCACTTCGTTGTCCATTTGTCTGTCTGTGTGTCCCTTTTTCTCAGGAACGCGAGGCATCAAGGGAAAATTTATATTGAATACTTAACTCTACGGTCCCTTGAAGCTGTGAAAAAATTAAACTTAAAAGCCTACTCAATCAAAAAATGCAGCCTATAATATCTACTGCAAATTTCGTATGCCGAAGCATGCAAGGGAAGCAAACCTAAAGGGTCCCGTGAACACAGAATCTTGAAATGGGATATGAAGCAGCATCTTATAGCACACATAAAGGAAAAATTGTGTTATGTGAATAGTATAAGTTTACAGATTTACAACATTTAAAAACAGGTTTACACGGAACCCTCGGTGCGCGAGCCCGACTCGCACTTGGCCGGTTTTATTATGATATCAGTTGTGTGTGACGTTTACATTGCGAGGTTTCATACTGAAATTTGTATGAATATTAAAATATCTCCCATTTATTTTTGTTTGCGACGGTGAAAATATATTTGGTTCTGGTTCCTATATTTTTGAATGAATTTCGAAGTTTTTTTTAGATCTTTGATATTCGTAATATTATGTTTCAGTGTTGTGTTTTTGAATAACGTTTTTCTTATTCAGAGAGCGGTTTTTCATAGTCGTAGGTATATGCTAATAAATGTATTGTGTTCTGTTTTAAATTAAAGCTGGATTTTACAATTTTTTTACTGAAAGAGCGTGTTTGAATTAATGTTTATTAGAAAGCTAGCTGTACCCCGCGGTTTTCTCCTCATTACTATGCTCCTATTGGTCTTGGCGTGATGATATAATGGAAAGCCTATAGTCTCCCTCGATAAATGGACTATGTAACGGTGAAATAATTTGCAAATCCCACGGTTCCTGAGATGAGCGCATTCAAGCAAACAAACTCTTCTAATTTCTAATATTAGTATAGATTTACTTTCTATCTTCTTCATGAAGTAAACATTTTATTAGCAAAGCTATACACTGTATAATTTAATTTGTTTTCAAAGTGCTAGAATCACAGCTAAGATTAAAGTTAGTATTTCTCTCAGTAGCTATTAGCGCGGAGAGCCTCTCAGGATTTCAATTACTCGAAACGAAGCTTTTTATACTCTGTAACGACTGATTAACGTACCAAAACATTTATTTAATTAAATCGATAAAAAAGACTTAAATGTGAATTAAAAACAGAAATTAAAATATAACTCTTAAATGGGGTAAGTATGTGAACTTCAAATTAGTGTCCGACCGAACTTTCGGTTTCGGTTTCGGTTTCGGCCGAGTTTCGGCCAAAAATCAAGTTTCGGCCGCAGTTTCGGTTTCGGCCAAAATCGGCCGAAACTTTTGCCGAAACCGAAACTTATTTCGCAAGTTCAGTGAACTTAGTTCACACACGTTCACGCTCGCCTAACTTCGTTTTCCTCGGCAACGCTTTGACGGACGCTGTCAAAGCATTGGTTGACCCACGCTGGTGGAAACAATTTTTGATTATCTATGTTGAGATTGGAACTGGGTGTAATAGTAATTAATAATTATTATTTTTATATAAGAGGTACCTAAAAGAGACTGATTATTCTTCTAAGTACAAATACCAATACAAAGTATTAAAGACTCTTTAATAAAGAGAAAGATCTCAAAATACCAAAACTTAGTATTTAAAGTAACAGTAACAATTACTGATTTGATTTAGATGACTGATTTTACTGAGAACTTAATTTGAAAAAATAATAAAAATTAAAATTGTTATTATTAATATTTTAAAAATATTATTTTTTATTTTATATTAAATAAATGATTACAACAAATTTAATATACTGTGTTTTCATTTCATGCCCTAATTAAGGCAAAATAATAGGTAAAATGCACCAAAGTTCAGTATTTTAGAAATTTCATACTTGACCACGTGAGTTTTGGTTTCGGTTTCGGTTTCGGCCGAAACTGAAGCCACGGCTGAACATTCGGTTTCGGTTTCGGTTTCGGCCTGGAAACCAGTTTCGGTCGGACACTACTTCAAATGTATATTTATTTACTTATTTAATTAACTTATTAGTTTAAAAATAATTAAACATTTATTTGGATAACGTCTGATAAATTAAGAAATTTTATCTTTTGTGTCCTGTAATGGAAACGGGGTTTAAATTCATTCATTAATTTTTATTAGATATATAAATGATTCCCGAATCTATTGTTAACTGTTAATTTACTAGACGTCGTTGCACAAAAAGTACGAAATTAAAAGCTATTTAATTCAACATAAATAAAAGAAAAAGAAAAATATGAGTAGGTACATTGAAGACCTAATCATTTTCTTAACTATCATCATCATCATCATCATCATCATTAGTACATCTATACTAATATTATAAAGCTGAAGAGTTTGTTTGTTTGTTTGTTTGTTTGTTTGTTTGGACGCGCTAATCTCGGGAACTACTGGTCCGATTTGAAAAATTCTTTCGGTGTTAGATAGCCCATTTATCGAGGAAGGTTATAGGCTATATATCATCACGCTACGACCAACAGGGGTGGAGCCACGGGGGTGAAACCGCGCGGAGCAGCTAGTAATATATAATATTCTCACTGCGGGCCTCCTATGTATAGGCCATATCCACGACGCTGGCCAAGTGTGGGTTGGCAGATGTCGCATGTCGTCGAACTTTTGATTCCACATTTCGGTTTACTCAAGATGTTCTCATTTTCTTAACTATAACAATTACAAATCGACCTTATTAAAACGTAGCATTAGAACGAAAATCGTTTAAAACAAACAAAATGAGTTTAATTAACAAATTATTTGTACGTAGCGTATTTTCATTTAGTGGCTTTTCGACATTATAAAACCACATTACATTCCTCATGTACAGTTAACCGCAAAGCGAATAATGCCAATTTTTGTACGTTCGGCTCGTATGTGAATATTCTGCTTATTTAGTTTATTTAATTCTACGGTTATTTAGTTACAAAACGATTATGGATAGAGAGGGATTATAGGTCCCTCGTGATAGATTATAATTTGACATAGACTTTTATTTTTTTTTTGTACAAGATAGAGATTTTTTTGGGGATTGAAAGCTGAGATAGATAGATATTATTATATTGGATGAAATCATTCTGTTGTCCTTAACTATACGAATATAAGACTATGAATACTGTCACAAATATATTATAATGAATATAAAGGTTATTATGAAATAAATATTAATTACAATGAATTTAAACCTATTTTAATGTATGTGAATACCTACTTTCAATGTTCATTCCATCTGAACATTATGTAAAATATTACTCCAGACAAATATACATAAATTCCATTCCAAATGAAACAGAATTCATAACGGTTGTCAATTTTAAACATTATTCCCGGAATAACTCCCAGTACTCGTTAAATATATAACTCCTGTCGGCACTGCTGACAATTAAATTTCCGGCATATCCACTAATTTAGAATCGGTCAAAATTAAATGTTATTTCGCACGGGCAACTTGGTTAGCAGATATTATGTTTTCCAAGAGCTATTTACTATACCTAATTATTATGAACATAGTATAAGAACGTACTACACTTGACAAATTCGTATCTAATATAAATCGTAAATTTAAAGCATGTATTTCCGTAGCATATTGAAATATCTGTTTGTGAAAAATTATATTTCATTTTTATTTAATCAAATATCTATTAAGAGCTTTTTAGTCCTTTTTCCTTCTTATTCTGCAATAATTTATAATTTCCAACACAACACAACACAACAATAATTATTTATAATTTTCAACAGTTCATCACATTTGGATATCATACAACTCAATATATTATATGATGATACCTGTACTAAATAAACTGGAAAATAAAGCAATATATTTGGATATACTAATTACAATATTTTCAAAACAAGCATCGTTTTATTCATGCAAAAAACGCTATAATATTTTAATGTTGCGCTCGCTCACTACACTTTGTTAAAAAAACTATGCAAAGCACTTAATTAAAAACTCATTTCAAAGGTCGCTTTTGCATTTACGCTAACAATATTCCTTAATAGTTTCGCAAAGTGTTAAAATGGAGATAATAATATTAAAATTCTAGTTGTGCTCCGGTAATTTATCACGCTTGACGTTGATCCTTCTGTAAGCATACCTACTCTGTGGCCAGACAACTATCTTATAAACCAGTTCACGGACACACACAACACGGACATTTTTAGTGGAAAATGTCCCTTAGAATTCCTTGAATTTTGTTCTTTTTTAAACGTACTATTATAGTTATGCTTTAACTGGTGTGTCGCCAGCGGCTTCGTTCTTGTGATTACAGGAAATTCCCATTGAAATGATCACTATTCAGCCTTAGAGTATATTTTATACTGTAATATATAGGTACTCTAAGCTACTAACTATCTCAGACACAAAAATCATATCATAAAATTACCTCGTTGCGACGTGAAAGAAGACAAAACACACTATGGAGTTTATAATATTCAGTAAGGAATAAGGATAGTAGGAATTATGCATATAGATCGAGCCCTGCAACAAAATATAGAATAGAATGCCACAGCCTGAATAGACATACTAATAAAATTTGGTATCTAGTATAGGACACCAGATGAAATATTATTGTTAGCAGGATTGAATGCTGTAAAGCCATTTCGTAAGCCTATTAGATTTGTCGTGACAAATAAATTGATGATATTGGGTGTTAGGTTAAATTATGGAACCTGTATTTTGAGTCAGATATGTATGAATAGCTCCTTGAGTTTGAGTTGAGATATTTATCATGATAGAGCTGCGACATATAATACGTAGCGGCTTATGGTGCACTTTATGTTATTTAAATATTCGAAAGAAATTTATTGAAGTGAAACCTCTGTGGGCGCGTTGAGAGTAAAATTCTAAGGTCGTATCATGGCAATGCCGTCATGTCATGGAGTAAGGCGACGATTTTCTGCCGTCGTACGAGAGAAGGGCACATCTAGCATTTCGGTGGAACTGAGATAATTGGGTTTAAAGTTTTTACCATATTCTGCTTCATAGCGTAGAAACCCATTGCTTAATAGAAAAAAAAAAAATTGATGACATAATATATGCGTGAAGGTTAGTAGTATTATATATTTTACTTTTTAGTTTTTATACAGGGTGTCCCAAAAAGTATGGATGAACTGAAGCCAGGAGGTAGAGGACCTAGAGGGCTATCCGAATCACCCCCATGTATGTTATGCGATTTTTCGTAGTTTCGGAGTTATGACTCTTTTTTCAATTTTTCACTTATCGCCGAGTTCGATGAGATTTTGACTCATGGTGACGTCAATTATTGCGGTAGATGCTTGATTTTTTTTGTGTGCTAAGCTGAAAGATAGGCCAATTCAGTATGGTTACATTTACTGTCGTAAGATCTTTGAATGGAATAAAAAAAAGAATTAAATGCCAAGAAAGATAAAATCACCCAGTAAGTTCGCAACTTCAAGGGCCCGTAAAAAATAAAATCACATAAAAAAGTTTTCCGTTTGGCATTTAAAAACTTGCTCTATCCATCAGGTAGCTACCCTAAAAATTTAATTTTATTATTCAGAAGGCTTCAATCGAAAAATTGAAATCTAAATGTGGTAAGTGCAAAAATTTAATTAACATGATGATTAATAAAAACAAATTAAAACCAATAAAAAGGTGTTCAATTACTAGAAATTTTTAAAATAACCCCGCTGTTGGTCAATTCAAGTGCGACACCACCATAAAAAGTTGTCTTTTAAATGTCTGAATGCCCATTTATCATTTTAATGGTTTCTTCTGCTATTATGAATTTCCGGGTTATTTCGTCCAAATTGTGGCATTCTCTCAAGTAGCCGAGGTCTTTGTAGTATCCCCATTGAAATAAATGAATGGGGTTTAGGTCGAGGGACCGTGGAGGCCAGGCTTTAAGGCAGGCGTCACCGGCGCATGCGCAGGCTGCAACGACCAATCCATCTTTCAGGGTATCTTTGCCCTTTAGCCTGGCCTACACGGTCCCCAGACATAAATCCCATTCATTTTTTTCCGTGGGAATACTACAAAAACGAGAGAAAGCCACAATTTGGACGAAATAACCCCGAAATTCATAGTAGCAAAAGAAACCATTAAAAATGATGAAAGGGCATTCAGACATTTAAAGACAACTTTTTACGGTGATGTCGCACTTGCATTGACCAACAGCGGGGTTATTTTAAAAATTCTGGTAATTAACCACCTTTTTATTGGTTTTAATTTGTTTTTATTAATCATCATGTTAATTAAATTTTTGCACTTATCACATTTAGATTTCAATTTTTGGATTGAAGCCTTCTGAATAATAAAATTAAATTTTTAGGGTAGCTACCTGATGGATAGAGCAAGTTTTTAAATGCCAAACGGAAAACTTTTTTTATGTGATTTTATTTTTTTACGGGCCCTTGAAGTTGCGAACTTACTGGGTGATTTTATCTTTCTTGGCATTTAATTGTTTTTTTTATTCCATTCAAAGATCTTACGACAGTAAATGTAACCATACTGAATTGGCCTATCTTTCAGCTTAGCACACAAAAAAAATCAAGCATCTACCGCAATAATTGACGTCACCATGAGTCAAAATCTCATCGTACTCGGCGATAAGTGAAAAATTGAAAAAAGAGTCATAACTCCGAAACTACGAAAAATCGCATAACATACATGGGGGTGATTCGGATAGCCCTCTAGGTCCTCTACCTCCTGGCTTCAGTTCATCCATACTTTTTGGGACACCCTGTATATAATTAATTATTTAATAAATTTAAATTTTCCCTTTCAACTTAAAAAAAAAAATATTTATAAAATACCACTTACTACAAAGAAAAGGCATAATTGACTGTGGGCACAACTGGCGCGTTTCGACCGAACTCTGCCCTCCTAGTAGAGCATCTGGCATTTGAGCCTTTTCTTTGTGTTATGTTGTAGATGTGCCTTTTGAAAGTAGTTTTTAGTAAAAATCTGTATGAAGTAAAGTCACATCTACGTATAATATGTGCCTTTTCATTGTAATGGTAAGTAAATGTGCCTTTTAATTACATAAAACGAAAATATTTGTGTCATTTGTGCCTTTTTATAAATTTTTATCTCTGGATTCCTTGGAGATAAAATTCTACAAAAAATTGAGCAGATGCGTCTTTTTTTCCTGATTCCAAATATGTATATAACTCAATTTTTCAAAAAATGTTAGTTGTGCCCTTTTTTCTTGCGACGGCAGTTTTGGTATCTTTGAATCTTGCCAAAGAAGTTTCACTTCTCTCTGAACGTGTGCTCGAAACACACGCTTTTTTTTAATTATATTACAAATTGTTATTACTTGCTTCTTTGTAGATGATCATTGGCTTTAACTATGATCAAATTGATGATTTACGATATTATTGCATAATATTACTATATATATTAAAATAAATATTTTTGTTATTATATCATTACACAAAGGTCAATTTTCGTATCAAATATTTATTTTAATGGTGACACAAGGGTCAACTCGTTAGTGAAAATGGTGATCTCTCCGTCGAGGGTTGTCATTAAAACCATATTAAAATACATATGGCGGTCAAAACGGTATTATGGATTTGTTTTGTTAAAACTTAGGTGTTATCTTCTATGTTTATATTTTCATTATTATATTATACTCGGTCCCCGGCTTCACCCTGTGGTCTAATACCACAGTTTTATAGCATAAATCACTCGGGTACGAATAGAATATAGTTCCTGATATTTGCGCGTTTAAATAAACTGAAATTTTCAAATGGCATATATTTTTCAAGCGATACGTAAATATCTATAAAACATATCTAATTTTCCAGTGGAAATCAGCACTTATTTCATATTTCATATATCAGCACAATACCTACAACATTATTTTTCTAAAACACACGAATAAAAGCAAACAATAGAATATTTGCCTTAACTTTTTGCATGATTTAGCTTTCTATACGACTCGTAAAACTGCGCTAAGAAAACTGCTAAGTAATCTGATGAAATAAAATAAGGACTAGGCCAGTAAACAGTATATAAGTAGCAATTAGTATTACGATAGCAGCAATTACCTTCGTTCCAGGGCCTTTAGATAAGCTACCTTTTGTTTTAGAATAACAAAGCCTAGCCCTTGTTTTTCTTCTGAAACTAAATGCCTAATTTTGTGTTATATAAGATCTTCGCTATTATGTACAAAATTTTGTGTAAATAAGCTTTTTCGGGTGCAGAAAATACGCTTCGAAAAATAAATGTTAAGGACGTCTCTCTACCTTATTTTTTGGCAAGAATAAGAATCTTCTAATTATTGTATTCTTATCTCTTATTACGTTATCTATTAAGAAAAGATGAATTTCATATTTTATAATACATTTTTTTATTTCATTTTTTATTCGAACTGTGTAACACTCACATTTTGATCAGTGTCACAAAGGCATTTTAATATTATATTAAATCTAGCTTTTTTTTTAAGGAATAAGATTAAATTTTTTGAAGGTCTCAAGTTCATTACATATTATATGAAAATCTGAAAGAAAACATCATATTAAAAAAGAATATCTGAGTAAATGTTGTGTGTCATATCACAAGATTATTATAATCTTGGAGCTTTATAATTTAACGTATCCATAAGGCATAAGGGTGCTTTTCCACCAATGATGTGCGAGGATGTGAAGCGAGGAATTTGTTATCTATATACATATAATAAAATCGTAGGAAAGTCAAAACTGTACATTGAATATTTTTTTAAAAGAATACATAATCCATGATCTATAATCGATATAGAAGCCAAAAATATAGTTTTTAGAATTTTTGTCTGTTTGTCTGTTTGTCTGTATGTTTGTCCGGGCTAATCTCGAAAAGTACTGCATAGATTGAACTCAAATTTTGCATGAATATTACTAACAGGTCGAGTGAGGCTTTTTTAAACATATTATCATGCTATCACCTCCGGGGGAGGAGCTGTGAACCTTTACTTTTCTTACGTATTCCGTGTACTACGACAGCGTACAATCTAAAGACTCATGTTTAAATGTTGTTTTTGAGTAAGCCATGCTATTATCTAGCTTTACACTATAAAAACTACGTCATTTAAGTAATTTGGGCAGAGAAACTGTTTAATGAATCTTAGTAGTATAAAGACAAATTTGATTCAGCGCCATCTATGAGATTTCGTAAAAATCAAATCAATTTACATGTTAACACTACTGAACACAATGTTAAAAATTAATATAATTACGTTATTTATTTATTTAACTCTTTAACCCATATCTTCCCTTCCCTATAAGGTGCGCTTGTAATTCGTGTGAATATACTACATTTTTAAAAGTGAGGGTAGATGTTTATTATTTTAAGTCAACCTTTTTGTATTAGAGTCCCACCTCGTGATCGAATTTTTAAAACACGAAGATTTTTAAAAATGTAACCAATGAACACAATCAATATTAGATTAACTGTAATGGTACGAGGTGGGACTCTAATACAAAAAGGTTAGTTCGTTGATAATTATTATTCCTTCATCATTTACATGTTGTTAGTAAAAATATACTTTGACTGTTAATACTTTTGTTCAGTATTTATCTGTATGATTATTGCTTGGTAATTAATATATTTTCATGTCGTATACCTAATTATAAACATAAGTGTGATGTGAAACTAGCTGGATTTATTTTTACACACTCACAGTCTTATATTTTGTGTTAATGTTAAAATAGTATTAATAGTGTAAATCATAATATTTTTTCACAATTAAAAATATTTCCTTTTTTCTGATGTTGGCATCGAATTACACCGCGCTGTCGTTTCGTTCACAAAAAGTGATGTTATGAGGACCGAATATGTAGCCGCCTCAACTTATGGAAACGAGAGTAACCTGCGTTGTCTGTTAGTTATTGTATAGTCGAATTTAACGTTACATGGAAATTGGAATCTAAATATATGTATACTTATATACTTATATTAAATTTGTAGAAGTCAATTCTGTACATGAAATATATTTCCCTACTGTAACACAGTGGCGTCAGCGACTAGCACGGAGGGAAGTAATTTATGTTTATTTGTAATAATTACTATGTCTTACTGAAATAGATTAATTGATGTTTGATGTAAATTGTTTGGAGGTAAATATATAAATATAAATATACTAAATATACTAAATAATAAATTGTTGTGGATAGTTTTTAGAATTTTATAGTAGAGTGTATTTAGTTAATTTATGTATGAGTTATGCATTTAATTAATTTATGGTATTTTTTTTTGTATGTTATTTCAGTATTTATACTCTAAGAACAAGCATATTTTGTATGTCACAAAGTTTATCTCGTGCCTTTTATACCTACGAATCTATGAAGATAATACTGTGATTTCAAAGACTAAAATTGTTGCATTGTAATATTATATTGGTGGTGGTAAGGTGAAATAAATAAAATAAATAAATAAATAAATAAAAATAAAAAATATTTCCTAAATAACAATCACGAGGTGATTAGAGATCGACACTGACGCCAAAAATTTTTGTCCGTCTGTCTGTCTGTATAACCGTTATAGAAACAAAAACTACTCGACGGATTTAAACGAAACTTGGTACAATTATTTTTCATATTCGTGAGCAGAGCAGTAACTCCATTTTTAAGCTTTCGTCGCGTGTGCAACCTTAATGGTTAAAGCTACACAGAAATCAAGTATGAAAGAAATGTTCTCCATATTATATGAAAAATATCTCCCGACATCATAAATGTCTATCTTTTATGGTTGAGCTTAGGAGTTCAAAGCTTTCTGATTATATTTGTCTACTAGCTGTGCCCGCGACTTCGTCCGCGTGGAATAGTGACTATGGGACCTATGACCATGAGCTCAGGGTGGGGCAACAATAAAAAATCATTTTCATGTTCATTTTTATTTTCATGCTCCCACTCCCGCGCCCACGCCCACTCCCACGCCCAATCCCACTCCATATGCCACGCTCACTCCCAATCCCACGCCCACTCCCCTTCACAATTAGTACCTACCAGATCAAAGCCAGGGTAAGCGCTCCACCCAGCCCCACCGTGGTTACGCCCATGCTGAATTACTACTTAACATACAATTATTGAGTAAATACCTACTACCATAAATAATTAAAAGAATTGTTATTAAAATTTCTTACTAAACTGAGCTAAAAAACTTACGTACCAACTTATTAAAGAAAATCAAGAAATGAAATGCCTAACCTATACCAAATAGTTACTACATATTGTAATTAAAAATTATGATTAGTATATAATATCGAAAATCAAAAAAGAAATGCCTAACTAATTCTACGTAAAATTTCTTTTAAATTATATCATATTATTTTTTAGGAACCAGGGGGGGGAGAGGAGCAAGTTCTATTTCCTTCCTTTCTTAAATGGATGTTTTTAATAATGTATGGTGTAGCCACTGATCAGCTTAATCGATACTCAGTTTTTATCAAATCCAGCAACAAATCCAAATTAGATCTTTCCTGTCTCACGCACGTAACTAAAGGCTGAAGAGAGAGAGAGCACGTAACTAAACCGTTTAGAGTTTAGACGAAGAAAAGTGTATAGAAAAAGGAATAAATAATTTCATAAACTTCCCGACGATCTTTAAAAATAAATTATAACTTTCACTTTTTTCATTCCCACTTTTACCCCTATGTAGGTATAATAAGTGGATGAACCGATTTTGATACACTTTATCTAAGAACCAGCGTTGGAAAATATTCTGCCTAACAAAAAAAAAAAAACGCATCTAATTCGGTTTACCTGTTAGCCAGCTACGGTGCCATAGACAGACACACACACACACACACACAGAAATACATAGCGGTCAAACACATAACACCCGTCTTTTTGCGTAGGGGGTTAAAAATATAATATGACATAATTTAAAGGACATTTTATGTGGAAAATTTACCTAGAAGTAACCATAATGTTAATTTGACCCCGCCCCCCCTACTACTACTTACACCCAAACCCTTGGGGAATTTTGATATGATCATCTGGACATGTAAAGGAATAACTGTAGCGTATAACAGATAAATTACGTTTTATCGTACACTGTACAGTGTTCAATAAGAATGCCTTAGCAAATGTTCGCCGTGATTACTTATAAATTGTCATCACTTTTTTATTTATGAACCGATTGACATGAAATAAACACTAAATGTTAAATGAAGATTACCGCAATACATTAATGAAAACCGCATCTAAATCGGATAAGCCGTTTCTGAGATTAGCGTGCACAAACATACAGACAAACTACAGTTTTGGGTTCAAGATCGATTTAGTAATAACACCTGCTAATTTTTTTTCTACATATTTTCATTGTACAGACATCACTTTTCCACAATTTTATTATATGTATTGATGATGATGATTGATGATTATAACACTCTTAGTCCGTTTTAACTTAATTTTTATTCACCCGCATCAGTGCCACCTAAAAAATCTTTATATCGAAATTCGAGCAAAGCTAAGAAAATGAGAAATAAGAGTTCTCAAGGATCGTCAGAGATAAGAGGCTTACTATTGACCGAAAACAACATGTGTTATGCCGAACCTGAAACCGCTTCACAACGAGAATTGCGGCTCACAGCTGACCACGAACGGCATGTACTATCCCGTGAGACCGAAACCTTCACTGAGAGGGTATAACGTCTCACAGCTGATAGCGTGGCATATTGTACTATCCCGTGAGACCGAAACCCTCACTGAGAAGGAATTACGTCTCACAGCTGATCACGACCGTCATATTTTATCTCGAGAATCTGAAACTTTTACTCAATATGAAGACCGTTTGACAAATAATAGGGTGCACCATAATATTATTCGATCTCTCGAAGATGAACATGAGCATAAGCAATGACTAGAGTAGGGACGCGAATATTACCATTATTTGAGACAAGAACGATTAATAAGTTTGTTTAATGAAAGATTAAGAATTGAAACTATATTTTGGTCTCTTGAAACGGACGAATAGCGAGAGGCCCGTCTTACTGCAGACAGATTTCGACATAGTCTTAATGACTTAGAGGTAAACATAGAAGATCAATCTACGAATTCGGTGGTGTGGTCCGACAAATATAAAAGTGGGTTTGCTTATAACCTCACAATTGATCATCTTCTCTATAGGCGATATTAACGTAGTATGTTCTTTTTGTAATGCTTTAAAGTGGAGTATGGAGTCGGCTTTCGTTTGAAGATACGACGGAAGTCGGAACCTTGGAAATCACTACTTTTAGAGGAACATGTGCAATCTAAACAGTTCTTAGACAATATTCGCTCTTATAGTAGTGCGTTTTAAATGATCCTTTGGTGCTCAACAATTATCAGCGGGTCCTTTCATGCTTACTTTTAAGATACAAGGTCAAGTTTATCATTTGATACGATCCCTTTTGCCTGAAGGCCAACCTAAGTTTCTTTAAATATATTTTGTATTCGACTACGACGAATAGTCGAATACAAGAAATCAATATTTCTCGAATTTAAAACTGAACTCATTTCACAATTTTAGAACATGTTTCATCAGGTTAATTCGTATGTATGCGTTTTAAATCGACATTAGAAGCTTTTCCTCAAGATGGTGATATTAATATAAAATTGGTATAAATGCCGATAGACGGACGTCTATCGGCACTCAGGAATTCCCTGGGCGTGTTATAACGCCCAGGCCACAGTATTACAATTTTTCCTACAGTAGGGCGACGAATGTATTTTCGCATAGCAACGGAGGGGAACTCGTGGGGGGTCAAGAGACGCGGGCCACGTACCACAAACATGCTTAGTTTGTGGTACCGAGCGCGAAAGAAAGTCATCGTGTTTTTAGTAAAGTTACTATGTAAACTAACGTAATTTAATACTTAGGTACATATTCTATAATGGTGCGCTCAAACTGTTAATCTACATTCAATTTAGATTATTATTTGAATTTAAGTAATGTAGAATTTAAATCACATTCATTCATGTTTTCCTCAGATTTTCTATGTCCTCTGATTTTAAGATTTTCTTATCAGAGTATTCAATTTTAATGTAGTTAAATTTTATAAGAGACAATTAAGAACATTCAAAAATAAAGTGTCACGTATTTTTTTTAAACGACGGATGACGAAAAACGACGTAATCGCGGACGAAGTCGCGGGCAACAGCTAGTTTACAAATACATTCCTTGCAACACATCCTCGCACATTATTGGTGGAAAAGCATCCTAAGCTTTCTAGCTGACAGTATCTAGATGAAACATGTAGGTAACAGCTGATAATGTCTGTTAAGACCATGGGTGAAAACCGCATACCTACAATATTCTGCAGTAATTTTAGTGTACGTAATATTATATTTCGAAGTTTATACATAAATAGTTGTTAAATGTTCTCTTCATATACCTATTAGAAAAATTAGCACACAATAATCATTATTTATAAAAAATTCAGATTGAAAGTCACAGGTTTACAAGCAAAGCGATTCACAAGCGATATCTTCTCAGTTGTGGTAATTCAGAAAATCGTCAAAGATATGAATGAGTAATGGAAGTGGTCGAGCTTACTCCAGCCAAGATCTATGTTAAGAACATGATTTGTAAGGTGGCTGCTCGCCAAGTTCAGGGCGTTGAACTTACGCACAATTGTGTAAATGTGTGCTTGTGCTTATAACGTGTAATTGTAACACTGTGTGCAATTGTGCATGTACACGTCCTTGTAATACTCAAACATGTGAGGATATGATAAGAGTGTGAATGAGTTTTGTAGATATTATTAAAAAATTTAAACTCAAATATTTATTTACTCCACTATATTTTATTAGGAGAGAATAATAGATTAATATTTGCCAGCGGTTTCTGCAGAAGGCAAGAATTTATACATTTGCTCTTTTCAAACTGTGTCAATTTAATTTTTCATACTTGACTTCGAATATTTGATGTATATTGTGATCTTCCATTATGTTGAAGTCGAATTTAACGCGATGTTCCTTATTACTTTTGGTTATAACTTATATGCATTTTAAAATAGGCTTGGCGGTAAAGAAAGAACTCAATAAATAAATTTACCTGAATACCTCTACCCAAGGTGACCATTGACGAATTGCAGTGTATTTTTTGAAATGTAACGCGAAAGCAAATATCTGGCTTTACGTTGTTCGTTTCACATGCAAATCCAATTTACGTAGCATCAAAGGTCCCACAGATCTGCAAGTCTACTCTTGATTAAAGTCTGATCTATCGACATGACATTTGGCTTTGTGATTGAATTTAACACTTAATTACTTAAGAGTTAGGGTTTTAAATTGTTTAGAAAAGCTAAAGAAACCAGAATGGACTGGGTTGTTTTGATATATTATTTGCATTTTGATTTCAGGAAAGCGTTTATGATTTAAGTGTATGATGTAAATTATGCATACAGAACAACTATTCTCTAGATAATATTATACAGAGATAATTTTGAAAATTAAAGTATTGTAAGTCACAAATAACTAAACTTATCGCTAAGATAAGTAATTCCAGATGATCACTCTTATTGAGAATAGTTTCAAAGTTCAACTACTTAGATTCTATCGAGGATATAGCGGGGTCAATGCTACGTTCAGTATTACAAAATAAAAGAGAACGATCTGTTTATCCATTCGATTTGTTCTTTTACGATGATAGGACTTTCTTGTTTTATTGATTTTGTATTTGTATAATAAAGTAATTTATATAGATAGTGGTTGAATGTAATGTAGAGCAAAATAGAAAGAAATTGAAGGTACGGTATCGGTATATATTTTGTAAAAAAAAATCAGGCTATGGATAATACCAATAAAACATATCTGATATTACTATAATATATTAATGTAAAAGAAGCTTTAGAAGCATAATAATATTTCCCCTCCCACTGCTCTCTCTAACTGCTTCGTTATTAACACAAATGATAAAATAGGCGTGTTGAGACCTCCTCTAAATCATAACCCTATAATCACAATAAAAAATAATATAAAGTACAGATCAGAGATTGCCTTCAATCGCTTTCATGGTATATAATTCGTGGTGTGGACCATAAAATTGTAGATAATAAGCTAACTCACCGTCTCTTTATTTCCCTGCAAGCAGTAGACCATAGAACCTGTCACGATTAAGATAAAAGCCTGCCTGTCTCGAGATTATTTGCTGTTTATATTTCTTCTATGCTGTTCCACGGTTTAACCGCTGACAAACCGTGGACGAAAGCTATTACCTACTTCTATAGTAATTCTATGTATCAGAATTACTATAGAAGTAGGTAATAGCTTTCATTCAAGCTACATCATTGTCCAATATTATCAAAATACATTAAGTGGTTTTCGCGTGAAAGACCAACAAACAAAATTAGACCATAGAACCTGTCACGATTACGATAAAAGCCTGCCTGTCTCGAGATTATTTGCTGTTTATATTTCTTCTATGCTGTTCCACGGTAATTATACAACCATCCTCAGTGCCGGTTTTAGCCCTACCTTATATGGCGCCCCCTAACTGCAATTCAAACCCATATGAAATAAATGCTTGCCATGTATAATCAGCTCTTGAAAAGCGGCCCACGCTTTTTTCACAATTATACTATGTATTGGTAGTTAATTGTTTAATTCCTAGAGTAATATTTTTTTTTTACATACTTTTTAGTGGTATCTATCTTGAAAGCGTGTTTTTAGTTTTTTAAACTATATTTATTTTGCATTTTTTAGTTAGATTTATGCTGAATAATGTCCATGCACTCATATCTTTAATATTTTGTTATTATTAACCGACTTCAAAAAAAAGGAGGAAGTTATCAATTCGGCCGGTATGTTTTTTTTTTTATGTATGTACACCAATTACTCCGAGGTTTCTGAACCGATTTACGTGATTCTTTTTTTATTCAATGCGGGATGGTGTCGAATTGGTCCCATAAAAAATTTATTCGGATAGGCCCAGTAGTTTTTATTTTATGAGCATTTTTGTCTGTATTTGCAAATGTTGCAAGTAACTTTGATTCACTTCCCGGTAACCGATTGAGCTGAAATTTCGTATACGTATGTAAATTGGATAGCTATAAAACATTATCATGACATAGAGCTGATTTGATGATGGAATCGGAAAGGAACTCAGTAATATATTGACTCAACTTTATCGAGTTTGGGCTCGTTTGATTCGTGTTGAAAAATACACTAAAAAGTATGAAATAAAAATAACTGCGTTAAAAACAACCGACTTCAAAAACGCAAAAGTAAAAAATAAAGTAGATTTGATATTATTAATTACTACATATTATTTAGATGTGCTATTTATTAAATAGGTTTGAAGTCGGTTCCAAACAAAGCACTCAGTATTAAGCCCGTGCACCGACATCAAACCTTTTTAATAAATAGCACATCTAAATAATATGTAGTAATTAATAATATCAAATCTATTTTATTTTTTACTTTTGCGTTTTTGAAGTCGGTTGTTATTGCACGCCTCATAAGCGAAGCGTTGAGGTGGGTACTACTGTCACTTCGCGCAAAACATCTGATTTTTCAAACTTAAAATGTCTTTATGTATCATACATTGCACTTGTAAGATAATACATACACACACATATTAAGAAAAAACACTATTTTTAACATTCATGATATTTTTGATGTCATTTTTGTTATTTAAACTAGTTAAAAAACAGTTTAAAAAAGTTCTGTCTTGGACGTCCGTGTGTCTGTATGTGCGGAGGATTTTCTTGTTAACACGATAGCGACCATATAGCGACCGAAATACTTTACTAATCGAGTCTTTTTTTTTCTCTTACGCTTGAGTATGCTCAGGAATAGAACCCTTTCATTTTTCAGGGTCTGATTCGATGTGGTTTAATTGTTATTAAATAAACAAAAATAATAATTAATAAATAATTATTAAAAAAAAATTATGAGGCGTGCACTTTTGGATTTTCCAAATTATTTTTATTTGTACTAGCTTTCGACCCGAGCCTATAATGTAGCGCTAATATGTGTGTAATCAATAACAGTCGATAACATGGTAACAAGTACCTAATGATGAAAATGCAGATTTTTCTCAGTTTTAAGATTTGCATAACCATAAAACAAAAGCGCTTCCCGCCGCCTACCTGTCTCTATAATACATACATGCTAACGCAACAGATTTTAATTCAGTTTATTTCAATTTTATTAGATACTAGCGGTCCGCCCCGGCTTCGCCCGTGGTACATATTTCGCAATAAAAGGTAGCCTATGTCCTTTCTCGGGTATCAAAATATCTCCATACCAAATTTCATGCAAATTGGTTCAGTAGTTTAGGCGTGATTGAGTAACAGACAGACAGACAGAGTTACTTTCGCATTTATAATATTATATTATGGAATATTATGGAATTATGGAATTATGGATAATGATTCAAAAGGAAAGCTTGAGTATATCATGTATTAGGATTTTGTACAAATTACCCAAAGTATAAGGATATATTTTGAAGAAGTCGGAAAAAAAATTAAGCGTACGGGGGCTGTCGACGAAAATGCTATCTAAACCCTTTGAGATATAACGAAATAATGTATGGTGGAATTGTGTATCAGTTACAGGTCTCCAGAAAAGTCCGTTATAGGACATGTCTATCTCTAAAGAGAACATACTAGTTATATCAATTTTATTACTTAAAAAAATTGGCAATTACAAAGTAGTAATTGGAAAGCTACTTACAGAAATACGGTACTAAATCTTATCATTTTAAATACGTTATTACTAATTACCTTGAGTATTTCATAAAGATTATTTTTTTCTTTTACATCTTTCATATTAAATGAATATTACTGGAGTTATAGCAAAATTAAAAGAATGCGTCACGCAATGATTTTCTGTCGTAGTGATACGAACGGCGCCCTGCATCAGGCGTGCAACAAGTTGTGCATTATTACTTGTTTAGTCGATAATAAGATAAACTCATGAATACCTACTCTTGATAACTGTATAAAATTTGAACGAAATCTGTCCGTTTAAAGTGGGTCAAAATCGAGTCGAAAGGAGTCGGTTACATACAAACATACAGGTGAAGCTAATAAAAGCGTGTTAAAAAGTGATAGATAACGTTTTTCTCAATTGGGTATTCCCGGTAAAATTAAATGCAAGCAGTGCAGTCGTGCAGTACTCCGATTTGAACACTGCGTTCCATTCTAGTGTTGCCAACGTAACGATGCTTTCCCTAAATTTAGGGACTTTACGAGTAAGTAGGCCTCGCTCTATGAGCGAGAGGAAATAAAGGGGCGCCTGCGGCGCCCCTTTATATCCGGCGCCCTGGTCGGTCGCCCTACCGCGCCCTACCCTAACGCCGCCACTGACCATCCTCACAAACTCTGATAATATTATTAAAACTATCATGATTTGACTAATATCTTTAGTATTTGATTAATAAATGAACAAAAGTTCGAGAATAGATTTAAAATAGGTACTGATTTATTTTTAATTTAAAGGATCAAAGGATATTTATGAAAACAAAATAAAATACGATGTAGAATCGAGCTTTGATTTATAAAGATTAAAAATAATTACATGAAATTTTACTATTGAAACGAAAGAACTGCTTCACTAAATAGTATAAAACAAAGTCGCTTTCTCTGTCCCTATGTCCCTATGTCCCTATATCCCTATGTCCCTTTGTACGCTTAAATCTTTGAAACTACGCAACGGATTTTGATGCAGTTTTTTTTAATAGATAGAGTGATTCAAGAGAAAGGTTTATATGTATAATAACATCCATCAAATAGTGGAGAAGTACTGTTATTTTTGAGGTTTCTAATGTGATGTCGTAAAAAATTACATTTTTTTCCGCTTACATTGCAAACGCAGGCTGAACCCTACGAGTTTTATCAAAATAATGTACTAAGTATTATACACATTGAAAAGGTCTACAGAAAGAAAAGTCCGCGGTGGTATATGTCTATCTCTTATGGATAACCCACAATAACTTTTTTTTGTCATTTACTTTTTACGACAAATAATGGCTAATTTTCGAAGCGATTTTAACCAATACAGCATTAATCCATAACCAATTAAATACCTTGAATACATTGTTCATTTAATATAGATCTATATGGCCCTTTACACCGTAGGATTTAAGTGAATATTTTCGAAGATATTACAGATTTAAAAATTGCGGGACGTAGCGTTTGCGGCGGCACCGGCCGGCCGCCCGGCTATATATTTTATACCCGTGCGAAGCCGGAGCGGGCCGCTATGTTTTTATATACAACGTTCACAGTTTTTCTGTAGTTTATTTATTTATTTATTTATTTCATTTATTTCAGATAAAGTATGTAGTGTATTTAGTATCAGCATTGCACCCGTGCGAAGCCGGGGCGGGTCGCTAGTGTCGAATAAAACTCAAATAATAATATTTAATTACCTATGAAGTAGGTCCATAGGTCCATCGATGCCATTAGCGTAGAACATTCTGCCAAAACCGTTTCCCGCCATAAATTACATTACGTCAGCAAAACTGAAAGCATTTTCCATTACGGAATGCGTTTGTGTGATGCATTTGGCGTTATTATGTTTGCTAAATGAATCTTTGGATATTCGCATTCGATCTGTAACTTTAGTGCATAATATTATCATAGTATTATGTTATCCGTGGTAGTGTCGCCGATATGTGGTTAAATCTGCTATTTGATTGAATGACTAGGTCAAACGTTAATTTAACAAGGGTAAGTCAAATTCCAACTAGCTAGCGGATTTGAAACATTGCCCACAGAACGGATATAACGCTCTGTATATTGTTGAAAGACGAACGCGTTCATTGAATGACGAGGGCGTTTATTGAATGACGACAGATGAGAATTTACTTTTCCAACCGTCCACAAGAAGACGATTGCGAGACGGAGCCCCGCTTCGCGTGGCTCTTACTTTTGTCTAGTTAAAAATACAACGAACCTAACCTAACCCACCTCCCTATCCAAACCAACGACTATGTTAAACATATTATATAGCAGAAATTCTAATTTACAAGCGTCATTCTAGATATATTTGCTATATATCTTATAAATGCGAACAGACAGCATGTAACAAGAATAACAAATTCTAAGAAATCGACTCGCATGCTATGCACGTGAAATTCCGATATCAAACTGTCGATATTTGCCAAGTTCTATGTTATACGGCAAATATTTGGTATGAATTGTGTGTTTCAAATTACTAATACTTACTACTTTCAGATTCATTTTACTTAATTTATCTGAAAGTATGTAAAAATTATTATTTTAAGGCTCGTTTCTAATTTCAGAACTTTGAAAATTATGAAAAACAAGATTGATTACGATTGAACTGTAAACGTTTATTCATACTTACCAACCAGATTATTTCCAGACTCAAATGGCATAATAAAAAGGATACATTCCTTTCAAAATTTAACATATAAAAGTTTGTAAATAACATAGCTTTAGAGAAACATGACTGCAGGATATAAAGTTATAATTCTGCACCGTTTTGCGGTGATGGGCCAACTGGGTCAGATCGTAAAACCCTGTAGTCCTTTGACAAAACACTTGTAACTAAATAATACTGGTTTTGGACGACTTTCATGGGAATAGATTAATCTACGTTAATCAGCATGAATATAATCTTTTATTTGGGTCTATGTCGCTTTGTATTTGTAAAACAACATCAAGATCTAGTCTGCTTTTTTTGGTAAAATTAATCTAAAACGGTTCAGTAGTTTTCCGTAGACCCGGATCATACAGAAATACACGCAAATTTGCAGATTATTAATATTACAACGTATTATTACATGGACATTAAATATGCAATTTTATGAGGTTTAAATGTGTTATCGTTACTATCCTTAACAGAGCATGATAGTACGTTTTCTATGGCATCGTAAAACTGTACTGGCTTCCAGTATGGGTAAAATATGCTAACGAGTTAGCACAATGGAGAGTTTGATTCATGTGTCTCGGATGCGGTCTGCGCGCGCGCTGTTCGCTGTCACTCAGGCCGTGCATTAAATTAGGTTTGTTCCATTTAGCTCCGATGTTAAGTTCCACTTTTATTAGACTTAGAATGGTTTTTCTCATATTTTTGTTTGAAATATTGCATTTTTAAATAGAGCGTGAATAACATTTTTTTTTCGAGTAATTTTAATTAAAGATTTATTTAAATTCGTCAAACATCTCATTTTTAATTTCTCATAAATCTGGTCAAATAAATAACATAATTGTCTGGTAAGTTTAAAAATCTAGCTAGTATTTTCATAAATGCAATAACTAACCGTATAAAACAATGATATATACAAGCACAATTTATTATGTACAGACGTAAATTGAGAAGTAAATATCACAAGCCATTACATTATTACAACGAGCCCTGTATTGAAACAGTTCATCAATAGTCAGTTCATGATTGGACAAACCAATAGTCAATATGACCTCACGACACTTCACACTAGCTGGAGCATCAAACCGGATAATAAGACCTATCATTGTCATGGCGATGTCGCCATGTTCCAAATTTGATTAGAATAATATATTGATGAACTTTAAAGTTACAGAACTTTAAATTCAAGTTACCCCCTATATGTGTGCTAAATTTAATTGAAATCGGTTCAGTAGTATTTGCGTGAAAGAGTTACAAACATATAACACACATACATCCATCCTCACAAACTTTCGTATTTATAATATTAGTAGAAAGGATAGGATAGGATTGTTGCGTGTCTGTGATGATAATAATAAAAATGAATTAACGGTTATTAAGATACAAATACACTCCAAATATGATCATGTTAAGGTTCAGGGATGATGGGCATTTTTATGTTTACTTTCTCCTTTATAATATGTTGAAATACGTCGATAAACCAAGTAAACTGCATGTATAGAATATTGAGCAGTGCAGCGAACAAAGGGAGCCATATTTCAGTGGTCGAGACACAATGCCAGCTTCCTCGTAAATACCGGACGCGTGTTCCTTTGGGGAAATAAATAACTCACATTATAAAATATTAAGTTCAACTGATTTCGTATTATTGAATTTCAAACTGTGTACGAAAACTGATGGCGAATATTTATGAATTCCTTTTGATTAGAGGAAACAATATTAACCTAATTTAGGTTCATGGCAATTTATGTCAATAAGATTTAGCGGGCTTATTTTAGAAATTGTCAGTTATAATAAAGTATGAAGAGGCCAATAAATAGCGCCTAAATTGAAGTAAAAATCTAAAATGGTTGATTTTATAAAATAGTACAAAAGTTTATTTTAATTTTAAGTTTTCCAATATAAATTTATGGTAGTCGTATAGGAGCTACCAACGTTGACAAGAGAGAATTTTAGTATAGTTGGTTCTTTGATATACTGTTTCTCTTCCTATTTCGGTTAGAGTCCGGGCTGTCTGGCTGGCCGCAGTGGTTGCGTTTATTAGTGCGCATCTTATCTGCACAGGAAAATATCCGTAATTTAAAGTCATTTATTAACGCGTAATTTTTAATCTTTTGCCTTTAGATAGATCCATCAGACATAATTTTTTTATTGCAAGACGTTTTTTTCGTTGTTAAATAGGTGCCAGACGCAATTTTTTATTTCAAAATCATTAAAATGTCATCGAAATAAGTGAAATTCCATCAACATGAGTCCCCGTGAAGGATATACTATGTATAATATTCATTTTACTATTTACAATTTTTTAGCAACAATCTACCATGGTGCCTCCTTTTCCCAACGAACCTCAAATAGGACGTTAATGTAAACTTGATAAAAACCAAATATCATCAAATTCATATTAATACCCAAAAGTGTAATAAATATGAAACCATCTATTAAAAATATTAGTTTACTAATTATTCAATATAAGTATTAAAAAAGGATAATATAATATAAGTAATAAAGTTATTACTTACCTTTTAAGCGAACTCATGTTGATGTAATTTCACTTATTTCGATGACATTTTAATTATTTTGAAATAAAAAATTGCGTATGGCACCTATTTAACAACGAAAAAAACGTCTTGCAATAAAAAATTTATGTATGATGGATCTATCTAAAGGCAAAAGATTAAAAATTACGCGTTAATAAATGACTTTAAACTACGGATATTTTCCTGTGCGCACTAATAAACGCAACCACTACCGCCAGCCAGACAGCCCGGACTCTAACCGAAATAGCAAGAGAAACCGTATATCAAAAACCCAACTATACTAAAATGACTTTTTTTAAAACGTTAATAGCTCCCGTGCCATAGTATGCGTATTAAATTTTTGAGAATACTCTCTGTATAACTCGATTGGTTTAAAAGTTCCTTTAGCCTTTAGAAACTTTGAATTAAAACGTTCCCCATTAAAAGTTCGGCTATTTGTAGTACACCTATTTTCATTTTAAATTGTTGTTGGGAACTAGAGTTTTACTACGCTTTCAACTGAATTAATTCTTACAACAGATCCATTGTAACGATCGAATGAAAGGCGAACTTTGGAAGGAAAAGTTTTAAAGTTTTTGGCACGATAACTTTGATTAATGATACAAAATGAAGGAAAACTAGTTAAAACACACCTACATAAAATCTATATATGTATATAAAACTCAAAGGTGACTGATAATATAGTGATCTATCAACGCACAGCCCAAACCACTGGACGTATCGGGCTGAAATTTGGCATGCAGGTAGATGTTAGGACGTAGGCATCCGCTAAGAAAGGATTTCCCGAAATTCTTGCGGGAACGGGGAAAAACGGGGATGCACGTACAAAGTCGTGGGCGGAAGCTAGTATTTTATATATTTTTTTTAATCGATTATAAGAAATAGTATATTAAATTGTTTAATGTTGAATAAAAATTGTTTTCAAAAAGGCCAAATACGTTATCGCCACTCACTAATATTTTGTTCTAACGGATATGAACACAAAATTTTATGAGAATTGGCCAAGCTCTTTCGGAGGAGTTTAACTACAAACACCGTGACACGAGAATTGGATATATTACATTTACATAGTGAAAAATACAGGTCATTGTCGGTAGCTTATTGTGTGGTGCAATTAACAAAGAGAATATCATAACATTTAAACATGCCATTTGTCAGTGATTCGTTTAAAGATAACAACTTGCGTCCAGTTCTGTGCGCAGAGATAGTGAAGTGTTTACTCCTTACTTAGCGCGACCAAAGCCAAATAAACGTCATAACTTGGAACTTGGATGATAAAGTGGTTGAAGAGAGTATAGTCCGAGAGGTGGATGTGAGAATTTGTAGAGATCCATACGAGTCTTAAAATGTATATTAAGATTTTTTGTGTTAGAAAAAATAATAAGAAAATATGGAATATAATTTTATTGAACTATATAGTATTTTAGCGGGGATTTTTAATTTTTGTATTTTAACTTTCAATCACGATTCATGAAAGAGCCTTGAGGCGGAAGCTCTTTTGCCCAGAATTGAAAACCTAAATTTAATAAAATATAATGGAGTAGCGTTCTGCGACTTGACCAATTTTTTTTTTGTAAACAGCTGATGTTTATGTCATAGTAGGTATAAAGTTGTTTATCGAGGAAGATTTTATTACGTCGCCTCTTGGACTAGAAGGTAAGTTGGGCGTCAGATGAGTTAGAAGTTATGAATTGGTTGTTTTACTTTCGCTAGAATCATTTGCAGGCCTCGGAAATAATATCTTGCTATCAACTATTTTCTACTTATAAGTTTTATGGTAACTATGTTTGCTATATAGAATTGGGTAGTTTACTTTCAGCGAGATTGGTGGATGAATGATATACTTGGTATTGAGTCAATGTAGGTTTAATTTGTCGGAATTTTTATGGCTTCATTGTGTTATTGTTATAAAGTTAAATGCAGAAGAAGAAGCAGTAGTGAATAATTTCTACATAAGATAAAAGTAGTTACAAGTAATTTAACTCTTTACATATTATGGAGTTAACGAATGTAATGTAACGAAAATCAATTGTGTTATTGTTAGTAATAGCTTTTAACATCAGTGAGTTAGTTCTATATAAAATTAAAATAGCCGCGAGTAATTTATCTTTAACTTTTTTCGGAAACTTACGGATTCTGTAATATATTTAGGGCCGTGTAAAGTTCTCAAATCGTCGCTCGGCAAGCATTAGGAACACACGAATAATACTTTCAACGGCAAGGGTCGGCTTCCAGATAAATAATATGGGCTTAACGAATTCATACAATTTTTCTCTCTCCATCCCTTTTCATGGGTGGATTTGGATCGTTACTAATAAAACTTACGGCGTCAATTTGTGTTTCTGTTGAAATGTGAACTATAGAGTGATTGAATATTGTAATTTTTATTGAATGTTGTGATTTTTGAAGTATTACTTATATTACTTATTACATAGTTTCCTGTTAGTAATTTTCTACTATTTTAATGGTTATTTGCCCACGTGAGAAGTTATGATATATAATTTATATACAGGATTAATATCCTTGTTGAGTATAGTAACTTTCACAGCCTTTTTTGTACTCTGTAGTCTGTTACAACCAGTACAATTACCATAGAAAATTCGCCTATTATCTGTTTTAATTTGACCTCTGTTGTTTTCAGCCTAGAGGGCACGTTTTAGCTCAATATGTAAACTGTACGGAGCGAAGCAATTTTTCACTTTGTGTTTTTATTTAATCTCTTTGCCTTTGGCTTAACATAGCTTAGTTGCGTTTCGATGTAAAGGCAAATGATACCCCAAGGTACACGTATGGCTACATCCCAATTAGAAGACTTAAAACAACAGTTTGATCTGTGGATAAATAAATGTATGCTGGTATATTATTGATTCATATTTTGACTGAATTTTTGCATTGGATAGCGCTTAGCGCAGAATGCAATGACTCGTTTGTCTTGTTTTTGTTTTTCAGCGAGTAATGCATAAAGAATTAAATTTTCCTTAGTTGACGAATAAAAGCAAGTATTTATTGATATAAGAAGTCCATTGTAGATGTGTGAACTAGTAGAAAATGTAATTCTGTTTAAAGTAAGCTTGCATACATCATGCATGTCAATATTCTGCTATTTTAAACCTCGATAATGGTACTTGGACTGGACTGACTATGTAACATGATTGAAATTTTGTTTAGGGTCGATTTAATATATATATATATATACTTTTCTTGATACAGTTCAGATAAAAATTCCGAAATATCCATTTTCAAGTATCATAAACAGTTATGCCTCTACGTCACTGGATTTTCATAAATGAAAGCGAATGGAGCGACGCGCCGCTGATAATGGTTGAAAGCCGACTCAAATTGCGATGCCTCTTTGCATTTATAGTGTTCAAATGAAAAATCCGGGATACAAACCGAATGAAATAGCAGAGCTGTAAATATCGGTGGACTTTTAATTGCTATGTTAATATTGCGAGAAATGCGTATTGTAGAGATAGTCGTATATTAATTATGTTTGTAAGAATGTAGATTATTTAGATTTAAGACCTTTTGAGTAGGGCAATTTAAAGATATAAAAATATGTGCATATTCATTTATATCCAGTAAAGCATTTACTTCTTTGCTTCAAGTTTTAAAAATCAGTGATGAATAGAAAACATCGTTTTACACCATTCCTAATTAAGCTGTTTTAAAATTTACACCAATTCATTTGACGTTGCAATTAAACGCAATCTAAAGGTGTTTAATTGCACCTAATTTAGCGAAATTATTTACTTAATTTCAGGGTGTAATTACCACATCTTGAATTTTATCTCTTGGCATAATTGAATGCGCTAACAAGATAGACTAATGAGCTAGATGCCGTACTTGTAAGTAAATTGATACAGATGAGATCAATCTTTATGCAATTTGTATGCACGTGTAATATTTGTTTTATAAAATTTGAGAGTTTTCTTTTAACTAGTAATAAATATTTACTCATTATTTGGTCATTATACGATTAAAATGTGATTCATACAAGACGAAATATTTCGTAGTTTCAATTATTACAGGAGCTAGATTTGAGTAATCGTAAGTGTTTTGGCGACACGACTATAACAATAAAATTATATTTTACGATACATATAAAGTATTTTATACCTGTATATAGCAAACCATCTAATATGTAATGTTAGACGTAACTTTTGATTTAATATTTTTGTGGATGAATAGTTGTCAATATAGCTGTCACTGTCACCTGTCAGAACATGCTTAGCTGTCGAATACTATAAATTGCCGCGTTCCTTTGACTCGGCGCGCAATCGTACGGATCGTGCCTAGGGGCTCGGACGTTGTTTATACGACGTTTGACCCAACTACCTTCACTTTGCTAATAGTCGTTGACTTGCTGCGATTTGTTATCAACTACCTACATCAATTAGGTAGCTGTGTAGAATCGCAGTACATTCTTATTACATTCAAACTAATATTTAACCCGGCCTCCCGTGTTATTTCTTATATCAGAAGCGGGATAGAATTCAAGCCCATACTTTTTAAATGTGTTGGAGTTTACGTAGTTTTGTAACGGCATACTGGCGTTTGTGTTTTTTCGTGCGTTGTGTAAAGTAAAAGTTTGTTACGTGGATTATTGTAACGGGAATGTAGTTCATCGAAGGAATTGTGTGTAGTGATGCAAATCGCTAGTCGAACCCTGGCGTTGAGGTATTGTCTAGTCGCTGACGTATCGTAGTGATGTATTTCACTAGTCGTACGAGCGTAGATATACCGTCAAGTCGCCGTCTGTTGTCCGTAGTGAGTTGTCTCGCTAGTCGGATTTGAGCGTTGAGGTATTGTCTAGTCGCTGACGTATCGTAGTGATGTTACCACTAGTCGAACGAGCGTAGATATACCGTCAAGTCGCCGTCTGTATGTCCGTAGTGAGTTGACTCGCTAGTCGGATTTGAGCGTTGAGGTATTGTCTAGTCGCTGTTTTACTAACGAGTGCGTAGAAAAGTATGGTCAGTGTGGCCGAGGCAGTGTGTTTTTGAAATCCCGAGATGAACTACCGTTGTATTGTAATACGAGAAAAGGCGTACGAGGACGTACGTTTGTCAGTATGGCCGTGTTAGACGTAACTTTTGATTTAATATTTTTGTGGATGAATAGTTGTCAATATAGCTGTCACTGTCACCTGTCAGAACATGCTTAGCTGTCGAATACTATAAATTGCCGCTTTCCTTTGACTCGTGGCGCATTCGTACGAATCGTGCCTAGGGGCTCGGACGTTGTTTATACGACGTTCGACCCAACTACCCTCACTTTGCTAATAGTCGTTGACTTGCTGCGATTTGTTATCAACTACCTACATCAATTAGGTAGCTGTGTAGAATCGCAGTACATTCTTATTACATTCAAACTAATATTTAACCCGGCCTCCCGTGTTATTTCTTATAGTAATTTATAAGGTGGCGGAAAACCAAGCCTAGGCTCGGGCGTAGAAGCACGTAGTATTGATATTTATTTTAAGGCAAAGCTTGTTTAAATATGCTAAAAAGTTAACACCATTGTGTTACATATTTTTTGTTTGATTTTGTTCACCGTCATTGTATAATATCCATATTTAAAGATTTAGAACCTCACAAAATATAAACAGTATGTAAAACTAGCCTCATCAAATTATGGGGTTCAATAGGTCATTAGTTGTTTGCTTTGTGAAAATAATTATATTATTCAAATTAAAAAAGTCATATTTTGGAATAAACGTTGTTCTCTAAGGGAAAATAAAACAATTGAGTTTTCAGTTCACCTAAGAACTTAAAACATCTTTGTAAATAAATTTCTGGACTGTCTACAGAACTTGGCACACATTTAGATCTCATTTCTTTTTTTGGCAAATTAAGTCAACGATTGAACTCGGCTCCAATTTTTACATTTATGTTTTTGGTGGGATATCATTACTTTTTGTACAGAAAATTACTCTGCAAATTTGATTTACTTTATGAATATAATACTTTTTATATACGATTTTTTTTATTTTTTCTTGCGGTTTCTCTGTATGGTTTGTTTAGTATTATCCATACTAATATTATAAATGCGAAAGTAACTCTGTCTGTCTGTCTGTTACTCAATCACGCCTAAACTACAGAACCAATTTTCATGAAATTTGGTATGGAGATATTTTGATACCCGAGAAAGGACATAGGCTACTTTTTATCCCGGGAAAATGACGCAATCCCGGAAATCCTACGGGAACGGGAACTATGCGGGTTTTTCTTTCACTGCGCGGGCGAAGCCGCGGGCGGAAACCTAGTTTTCTATATTTTCTTGTATGTTATGAATGTCAGCGCACATTGCCCTGTCATTATCTGCAATTTTTTAAACTCGTTTTCTGTTTAAAAAATTACATGATTTTCTAAACATCCATCGTGAATTTGTACACACACTATTACCAAGATGCAAAGATCGTTGTAGAAGAATCGTCGCCTTACTCCATGACGTGACGGTATTGCCATGACGCGATCTTGAAATTTTACTCTCAACGCGCCTAAAGATGTTTCACTTATATTAATATTAATATTACGTAAATTAAATCATTTCGACCTTCGACGAAGCCTTCTTCCATTACACTGAAATTAAAACTAAACTAAACACTCATAAATAAATAATAAATAAATGTGAATATGTAAAATTATATATTATTTTTAACTGTATGAGCAATATTTTTATTACAATTTTCTTTTATTTTACATTTAATAACAGTTTTGAATAAAGAAATCATGCAATCGATGTAATCTGCCCTAGCGATACTAGCGCGAGTGAGTGTGATGTCAGAGGCGCATCGAATCCACAGATGTTTCGTGCTAAAATATGTTAACTTCAATAATCTACATCTCAGTCATTTATTGATGGATTTCAAAATTTTTTTCGGCCACTGATTAGTTTTGATCTATATTTTAACACTATTATGGTGAATATAATATTTTCTATTTTTATAAACTGTTCCATTTTTCCATACTTACAAAATTAATGTCATTGAAAAAAAAAAATTAAATACAGATAAATTCAGTATTTTCTGATTTTTTCCTTTGTACACATACTATTACCTAGTTGATTACAAAATTTGAACTTTCTAGGTCATCTGGAAGTAGGTTAGGTTTTGTATATATCTATGAGTCAGTCAGTCTTAAAAATTGCGATTTTTGGATATTAATATCTACTCAACTGTTTAATCTGTATTTATGAAATTTAAGGTTCTTGTTTATCTTGGGGTCCTCTTGATATGTACCAAATTTGGTTTGTTTAAGTTAAATAGTTTTCGAGTTATAAGGGGGTGAAAAGTGGCTCCAAATGGTTCGTGTAAAAATACACACGGCTGCTGCTCGCCAGTTCTCTTCGCTTGAACTCGGCTTGACACGCTGCCGCGTGTCTAGATATTGCTTTTAAAATAATTTAAGGTTTTATAGAATTAATATACTATTTTAAAGAATATACTGTTTTACTTGATACTTAACACAACGTAATTGCCCATGTCTATGAACCTCGACATAGTATAATATGTATTGAAAAAGAAATCGAAAAGAAGCGTGTTCACTCTGAAAGGCTGCCAAATCGGCCATTGCAAAGATAACTTGTTCCTCCTTCATTCGGTTTCGAGGCACGTTTTTGTTTTATGATTTTATGTATATTGGAACTATCTGGCCGTGATTCATGGAAATGGGATTCGAGAATTTATAATCCCCACTTATACCTAAGTGGCATTTTGAAGTGACAATGACGCACAAATTGGCTAATCACCTACCTCATAAACATATAGATTTGATAGGATTAAAATTGTCCTAATGAAAGGGTAAACAGTATTATATTATAGTCCTTTCCACCTAAGATGATTTCTGTGACACATGGATTTTTGACACGTGTAGAGATGTCTTTACTGAAATCGTATCAATTTTTTCCGATATTCGATAATATTTTATATGGAAATGAAATCGATTTGAATAAAGTACCAAAATTAGTTTTTTCGGCATTTCGCCAACAATTAACTAAAGAAACTTAGCAAACAACAGCAACAAAAAGTCAACAATAAAAATTAGTGACAATAACAGAATACCACGAAAAGTATCAATATAAAAATGCAACTTGTATACAAGGCTAACGCACTCGTACAGACGATTGACTCGATTGACAAACGATCACAAGATGGGCGCCGATTATATGATTTTCCAACTCTATGATTTTTCAACGATCCATTTCATGTACACGAATTGCGTAGGTATTATCTTTTTGTGTTATTTTATTTTATTTTTCATTATATTAACCTAAACAATACTGTTTTTGATTTATAAGCTAAAAATGTTTCATTTTTATATTTTTGGTAATAATGCCGCCATAAAATAAAAATATTATGCACTAAAATTATTTTGGCTTTTTAAACATAAAATACGTAATTCGGAACACGATGAAGTGTCACAGGAATCATCATAGGTGAAAAGGACTATAATGATGATGATGAAGAATGACAACGAGATGAATTTCTTGTTTTATTTACTAGCTATCTTGCCATCGTTTTATGTAAATATTGTTTCGACTGATTTACATTTTTTGATTGTTACCAATTCCAGCATTTAGCAAAGCATGTATCTGTTAGATAGAGACGGTAGTGAACACTGCTTTCATTCATTTTGAACTATATAAAACATCAAGGATACATATTCTATACATATAATAAATCTGTAGAAGGGTCAATTCTGTACATTGAAAATATTGAAAAAATAAATAGGGGGTGTTACTGGATCGATACCAAACCCAAATATGTGATTAAAAAAATTTTTGTCTGTCTGTCTGTCTGTCTGTATGTGAAGACATCACGTGAAAACTAACGGTTCGATTTCGATGAAACTTGGTTTAATTAAACCTTATTATCCTGGGCGTAAAATAGGATACTTTTTATCGTGGAAAAATACGTAGAAAAAAAAATTAATCTTAATTTTTCAGTTTTATCCATAGACGTTGTTCTGTAGAACCGCGAACACACGTTGCGTATTATTATAGGCCTAGCCGTATTTGGGTCCAATAGTTAGTTATAAGATGTCATTGTCAGAGTTACTCAAAATGGAGAAAACCATCCACGCGAAGACCAACATCCGCGCGGACGGAGTCGCGGGCGGAAGCTAGTCACATAAATAATACCATAAAAATAGCACCCTTATGACACGTTTAATCAAAAACATATCTCTCATTACACAACTTTATATAAAACCGAACAAACGAGTGAAACTTGTTCCACAAAGGAAATAGCCGTATCTAACTTGGGTAATTTATAGCTGGCGCGGGTTTGGAAAATGTTTGCGAGTTCTCTCGGATTCTTGCGGTGTGGGAAATAATAATTAGTTGTGAGAATAATAATTATTATTATGAAAAAAAAAACAAGACTGCTAATGTATGTAGCCTATGTCACCATCACAATTCTGATGATTACAACGACACCTCAAAATCCGTCCAGCACTTTGGACTGTTGGGCGTGCCAAAGAAATATACACACACACAAACACTCGAAAAAGATAACGCTCCTTTTTTAGAGTCAAGTAGAAAGGAACTTGGGAGAAAATTAAAACAGGGACACATAGCATGTAGCCTCGCACGGAAAATGCGTCGCGAGGCTGCTCGCTCTGTGTGGATTCGCCTAATGAATTATTAGATGCCAAATGGTTCAGAGATCCACATAATTTTGGCTGAGAGGAATCACAAATATTAGTGAAAAAAAAAGACTCCAACAAAACGATTTAATTACTTACACTTTACCACGAGATTGGAAATACTTTGCTAAAATAACGTTGGCGTTTAAAGCCCTCCTATTCACATCGAGATAAATCGAGAGCGGTCGTGAATGGTTTTAGTTTTCTGTTCATAGCCACTGGAATAGGCTTTCAAATCTACCTTTTACATGTATGTGAGTAAAGGTTGAAATACGGGTTAAAAATCCTAGATTGCAAGCATTACCTGACAATACCATATACCTTACTATGTCATCGATATATATATCCTCACAAATAAAAATAAGAAACGTATCAAGGAGCATAGACAAAGAAACATACATGACAAAATAGTAATGAATATTATTTGTAAGCTATTTTATAGTTAGTTTGCGCAATAACAATGAAAATAACGTTCATAATGTCATGTTACTCGGAAATTTGTAACGATCCATATTTTATAACGATGTCTTTTCTTCAAACATATGTTTATTTTTCACTTATAATACCATAAGAGCTTCAAAATTATCGGGTATTTTCCGATAGGTTCGTTGCAAACAAATGAAGGAGACAAGTTTTTAGTCAAGGTTAAAAAATCACGAGCGCGAAGCGCGAGTGATTTTTCCTGAAAAACTTGACGACTTTATTTGTTTGCAGGGAACCTTGAGGGAAATGCCAGATAATTTTGAAGCTCGTGTGGTATTCGGGGGATTATTTTTCCGTCCCAAATGTCGGCCAATAATTTCACAATTGAATTCAACCTGTCAGTTTGACGTCAACGACCAGAGAAAATTTTCAAAAAATTATCAGTATAATACCATGTAGGTTGTACCACGTGACGTCGAATGGTGCAATTCTATTGGTCGATATTTGGGTCGGAAAAATAATCACTTATAATACCACAAGAGCTTCAAAATTATCGGGTATTTTCCGATAGGTTCGTTGCAAACAAATGAAGGAGTCAAGTTTTTAGTCAAGGTTAAAAAATCACGAGCGCGAAGCGCGAGTGATTTTTCCTGAAAAACTTGACGACTTTATTTGTTTGCAGGGAACCTTGAGGGAAATGCCAGATAATTTTGAAGCTCGTGTGGTATTCGGGGGATTATTTTTCCGTCCCAAATGTCGGCCAATAATTTCACAATTGAATTCAACCTGTCAGTTTGACGTCAACGACCAGAGAAAATTTTCAAAAAATTATCAGTATAATACCATGTAGGTTGTACCACGTGACGTCGAATGGTGCAATTCTATTGGTCGATATTTGGGTCGGAAAAATAATCATCATTATACTACAAATATTCACATGAAGATACTTTGTGAGAATTCTTTAGTTGGTTTGTACGTCAAGTCATATGTTAAAAATAAATAAATTATTAGTATTATAAAGAAAACAGGGATGCTTTAAATTTAAACATACATTTCTAGTTTATAAGATAAACGATTACAATAATATCATAACAGCCATTCTTCACCAAACATTAGTTTAATTTTATTCCTTGCTAAAACTATAACTGCTTTTTATTTGCATATTTAAGAAACTAGAGCCATTATGTTATGTAAATGATTTAGTATAAAATAAACATAAAGAAAATTTTCGTTTAGATTTTGCTGGAAAATAATTAAGTTTCTATATAAAAAAAAAATAATATCTATTGGTTTAAAAATTGAACAATTAAAGATGACGGTGTTCGTCTTGCAAAATAATTAAAAAAAACTCTTACAAACTTACAATGCATGACGAAGAAAATTAAAAAATAACGATCTCTTTTTTAAGCGCGTCATGTCGTTAAGTGTAAAAAATCATTATGTACACAGAATACTGAGTCATCTCTAGCTAATAACCTTTTATATTGCTTTCTGAGGTATCAACAATTATCTACCCTTTCGAACGCCCCTAATTTGTGAATACAATGCATAAATTATTACCAACACCACTCAGATCATAAATCTTTTATTGTTACCGATTGCCATATAAAAATAGAACAGAGAAAAAATCACAAAAAGACAGCTGCTATTTTTCATTTTCTCCAGTACTGAGAAAAATCTAAGATCTTTTATAAATAAGCTGAAAAATATCTCGATTTTTTCTAGGAAATACTTATGGTATTTTGTCAATTTACTGTATCACGATAACACGATATGAAAAGGTTATTTTTTCGCTTTTACAAATAAAAATGAGCAATATAAGCTTATATTGCTCAAGTCGTAAGTAATTTTGGATCCAAATTATACGCTGTAGCAAATCTTATAAGAGTCAAGTGATCTCTTTCATATTCATCGGAGCTTCTCTGGTCTATCTCAAAGGTTCAAAAGTTCACAAAGGTTCAACACGTCTGCAATGCGTACACATATGTATAGTACAGATCACATATAGTAGAAATAATTATATATTCAAGTACGCAGAACTCATTATGCAGCTCTTGGCAACACACTTAACAAAAACGGTTAAACAGTGTTAAGGACAGCTTGGACGTCGTCCAATAAGTCTAGTATTGATTATCACACGTATCCAAGTTGCTTGTACTTAGAAAGCTCGTAGTTTATTTGTAACATAATAAGGATCTCGAAAAAATAAATGTTTAAGATACATGCACACGTACATATTTAATAATATGTAAAAGCTTAGTTGTCGTATAAAAATTTATACTATAAGTCCGATCACTCCAATGGCGTACAAGTTACAAGTTAGTCTGTTTGGATATCTGGAAAAGGTACAAAGAATTTCCCTCCGTCTATATAACGTAGCAATATTCCAACGAAAACATTTATATATTTAACTAGAAAAGCTTTTGTATTTTACAGTCCGAGAAGAATTTTCAAATGCTGCTTTTTCACAAAAAGAATACTCGAATACTATAAACGTGTTAATTCGCAAAGCACTTGTTTAGGATACGTGTGTTCAAACAGCTATGTTAATGCCGGTATAATCCTGCTAAGTCCAGTGCATGCAACTATAAGGCCATTGTCTCGCAAGTCGCAATGAGACAGCCAGTGTTGTTCTAAATCAGGGGTTCCCAACCTTTTTTTGTCTACTGCCCACTTTAAGAATAAATTATTTTTTAACGCCCCCCTTTTTAAACATACTTAAAAAACGCTAAGTACTTATAACTGATTATTGAAACGCAACTTTATAGTAGAGTATCTTTTATTGAAAATAAAACAAACATAATCAATTCTTATATAAAAACTAATGTGAAGGTTGAATCTGATGCTGTTCAATAAGTTTGTTGATATCAGGTTCCAATTTACTCAAAAACAGCCGCAAGTCGCCACGTTCGGTAACACGCAAACGATTTCTCTTTTTAGTAAGCAGCGTTGCCACAGCACTAAATCCACGTTCACACAAATATGACGATGGGAATGCTATCAAGAATCGTTGAACAATTGACCACAATCCAGGGTACAATTGTGGGATCGGTTTTTGTTGCCAAAATTCTTGATATCCATTTTTAAACTTGATTTTTGTTTCTTCGGTTGTTGTCAATTCTATAAGTTCTTCTTCCAGCTGAGGTGACATTGCTGTGTTGACATTTGAAAACGGATCCAACACCCAGTCTGGTATTTCCAAGTTTAAAATGTCCTGGTATCGTTCGGTGAAGTCAATGTGGAGGTTTTCCAAATGTTGGCAGTAGGCAAACAAGTCGTCGTTACTGCAAAATACTGATAAATTCGGAAAATTGTGAAACTCACGTCTGCCCATATTCTTTTTGTGCAGAAGCAGTTTGGCTGCGAAAGCAGCAACGACATTTTTTGTTTTAATTAAATTTAGTTCATCGCCTTGCAGTTGGAGGTTCATGTCGTTGAACAGTTTATACAGGTCTGTCATGTAAGCTATATCATTCTTTGATGTTATGAGATTGTTGCGCAGTTCTGTATCTTTAGTTTCCAAGAACTCTATCACAGAGTCAAACAGGTTGTAAAATCGAATCAGACAATTGCCTCTTGACAGCCAACGAACTTCAGTATGAAGCAACAAATGGTTGAAATCTTCGTCATTAGTAGCACAAAGCTGATGAAATAATCTATCATTCAAAGAGCTGCTACGGATTTTATTGACTGCTTTGATGACATATTGCAGTGATTGAAATAGTCGTTCACTTAAGTTTCTAGCAACCAAATGTTGTCTATGAATAACGCAATGTATAGCAAGGACATCTGGAATTTTATTCTTTAAGTACGCTATGAAGCCTTTATGGCGCCCTGTCATAGCCGGAGCGCCATCCGTAGCAACTGATATAATATTTTTCAAAGGAATCTCTTTCTCTTCACAAAACTTTTCCAATGTATTGAATATGGTTTCGCCTTTTGTATCTGTCTCCAAATTTCTGGCAAACAATAGTTCTTCACGTATTTTCTCATCTTTAATAAACCTCCCGTAAGATAGCAACAACGCTTCATTAGTTGGTAAAGTGGACTCATCGAGCTGAATTGAGAATTGACTAGTCCTCAGATGATTGCACAATGATTCTTCAATGTTTTCAGCCATTTCATCAATTCGTCTTTGCACAGAATTATTACTCAAAGGAATTTTTCGGATAATATCTGCGGCCGGTTTATGAAGCACAGTAGTTATTACTTCCTTTATTGCTGGCAAAATTAACTCTTCTCCGATGTTGTGTGGTTTGCCTTTTTGAGCAATTAACAAAGAGATATTGTACGAAGCTCGAAGTCCGTCGTCATCTTGCTTAGCAGCCGCCGAAAATAGTTTTGATACACTTGGCTGAGTATTATGCTTCTTCTCTAGGTCTTGAAAAAATGCTACATTCTTGTCTTTCTTATCTGGATGCATTTTATTCAAATGATCTTGCAGTCTTGAAGGCTTCATTGCTTCGTTCGAAAATGTTTTTAGACATAGAAGACACAAAGGCGACGACGGGTTTGTGGGATTTTCAATAAATCCGAATTTAATATATTCCGCAGAGTATTGCCGTCTCTTCTTTTTTACTTCCGACATTGTTTTGTTTTGAGAAATACGTAAGTGTTGAAATCAAGTACTGCTTATCTATTATGCGCGAAACCGCAAATGAAAATAAAATAAATTTACGTCGTTTATATAGGATTGCATAAGCAGCACGCACCAACAGGAATAAGACATCAAACGTGCATAAACTCGTTTATCTCATTCGACGCCCAATCGTACTCGACAAGCAAGAACAAGTATTATAGAACCAGCCGATTGATACAGGAATGTACAAATCGGATTATTTAACAAAAACTTGTTAAAACATGATTGCCCGCGGTCTATTATATCGAACCGATTTTGAGCTATATCTTAATTAATATTAGTTGATGTTCACAAGATGTCGACTCTCGAAGTCGAGAGCTCAGTCGGTTTCTAAGAGTCTTCCTAGCTAGGTAGATGAAATTATAAATCGACCCCAAAGCCCTACACAACGCCCCCTTTTTTTTCTGGGTCTCTTACCGCCCCCCTTTAGGCCTGCAGCGCCCACAAGGGGGCGTTATCGCCCACGTTGGGAAAGACTGTTCTAAATGCTGTGGCAATGTAAGGAGTGTGGCTATTTTTAATATTGTTGTAGCTACATCTACTAACTCATGCTTTAGAAACCAAAATAATTTTGTTTGGACGAACTTTTTCAAAGGAGATAATACTTATTAAATTTACTGTTGAAAAAGGCTAATAAGTAAAAGATATAATGTAATGGCCTAATGGGTCTAGGTCAAAAGTTTAAATTTGACGAGTTATCATGTTGATTGATATGCCTTTATTTTCTTTTTTCTTTCTTCATTTAACTTATGACCATGAGACCAATTTATATCTAGATTCTAGGCGTGTAGATTCACAGAAAAAAATAACCATTTTATTTGCATTTACATGAACACTGATAAAGTATACTTAAATTTGAATACGCAAGTGTAGTACATCTCTAGAGCGGGATAATCTGAACATTTCCGCATCGTCTTAATTGCTTTAGTGGGTACTTTGTTCGAGATTTCGCGAACTTTGCAAAAGCTTGTTCGTTTTAAAGTTTGCGAATTCCTCTTAATACGTAGATGCGAACATTTCATGTATGTAGGAAGTGGGAGTAAAAATAAAATTTAATTGAGCTTGAAGTATGTCGTCATTAAATGTTTTAGGTGTTTTTTTATGTTAGAAATGATATGAAATATGATGAATATGCTCCTGATGCACTTGTTACAATATTTACAGGTAAATTTAAAACTCGACAAGATCTTTGGTGCGTAATTTTATCAAGATTAGGTACCCACATTGCTAGTCCTTCCTTGGCAAAAAAAAAATATATATTTATTGACATAAAATCATACAGACAATTACTAAGTTCAATTATTAAGTTCTTATATTCACTTACAATAAATGGGAATATAATAATGGATATTGGTTGTTGTGGTATTAAAAATAACGAGTCAATGAAGTTAAATTATCGCGGTTTATCACCTGTTTTCTGCGGTCACTTTCAATCTTCACTCCGCGGCGAACGGATGTGGTAGAGTAGCGATTTTTTATTTTTTCTTTATTTCACGCCAATAATTGCCATTGTTGTGGGTTTTCACACCATTATTTTTAGTTGCTAATTAATGAGGTTGAACGTATTAAAAGTAGAGGCTTTTATTTAAGGATGTTCAAAATATAGTCAACAACTAGTCAACTACCTACTACTTAATACAAAATACTTATAAATGTAGTTCATAAAAATCGTATCGAATAAGTAGGTAATATAATGTTATTTTTTTACATTTATTAAAAAAATCTATTTAAGAATACGCCGCCTTTATTACCTTTTTCTAGACACTATTCGATATCAAATTATTTTTGTATTTTATTTCTATGTAATGTAATGTAAATAATATCAATTCTATAAAGAATTGACAAAATGTAGAATTTCTTGACTATACTACTATAATATATTTGATTCACAATTGCTTGTGTCTAACTGGCAACCAATTAAAGCATTGATCGATTTAGAATCGACACACTCCATTAGTCGGCAGAAGCATGGGGTAGTTAGGTAACATAGTGACATGGGGTATGTCATGTTCGGTGTCGGATAGTATGAGATATTATCACAATTATGTTTTATTGTAGTAGTAGTAGTATCTGTTGTTTTTTAATTGATTGTGAACGAAATAATACTTATTTACATCTTGTATTAATTTGTATTTAACTACAAATGAAACTTCTTGCGCTACATTCTCTCCATTGTCTGATATTTTCTGACCGACCGAAAAACTGAACCCAATCTCAATTTGAGGTAAAAAGAATTACAGTCTCAACTCGACTGCGATCTGATAAAATTAAAATTTGAAATACTTTGAACGGATGAATTAATATCTGATTGTAATACATAATCAAACTGTACATTATATTTCCTAACAAAGTAAACATTAACAGAACATGTTGGAAACAATAACCGCTGATTACGATCCCTTCGATCCCAATAATAATTTGAACGGAGTTTGAGTACAAAAGTTTTACTAATGAGAGAGGAAGATCCTCCTACGTTCGCAATTAGTTCTGTTGTATCCTATTACAATATTGGTATAGTGATTTTGGTAACGCGTAGTGACTACTAATTCTTCAAAGGAATACTGACTATTACCGACATGACCGTAATCTACGTTTAGTAGTTTAGTAGTTTTTTTTATTCGTTTGGTTTTGAAGTGTTTGAATTTCATCATAATCTACCCATATACGTTCGCACTACTGGGACATGGGCCATCTATGAGGGTACATCCACCACGCTGACTAAGTGCGGATTGGTAGATGTCACATGTCGTTGAACTTTTTGGTTCTTCGACATGTAGGTTTCCTCACGATGTTTTCCTTCACCGGAATTCCTTCACTGTTGAAGAGTTGCTAATGATAAAGAGTAGATTTCACACGCATATTTTAATGTTATTCATCCAGGTTAATAATTAAAAGCGTAACTTTCAAAAGCGAAATACTTAAAATACTTTTCGGGTGCAACACTTACCGTTAACCTTTGTAATGTAACCACTATGAAATAAAATAAAATAAAATAAGCTATTATTACTGTTAAATATTTTACAATAGTTACAACTGTATCTTTTACAATAAATATACACAATTTTCTTAAACAATTACTTTTTTTTTCTATCAATGGGTTTCAATAATTAACAGTTTGTCTTTCGACAAAGGCCTCCTCTAAAGACTTCCATCTCTATCTCTCGCTGTTCGCATCCACTCTGAACCTTTGTAATGTAACCACTATATTCATCTAAATGTTAATAGTTTTAAGTGTCTCAATGTTGTTAAACAAATACACGTTATTGTATGAACAATTTCTGACTCATAATATAAACTTGCGTATTACATTACTTAATATTACGAAGTTAATGTTATTAATATTATAGTTAGCATAATGAATGATCTTCAACAGCTTTACAGAAGTGGTTGGAATATTCTAGACAAGCATTTAGGTATATTAAATTTTAATAAACAACGCAAACACGCTGTCACATCTCTGGTTGTAAGCGACACATCTTAATTAAGAACATGCCTCGAGAAATGAATATACATGGACTACATAAGAACTCGCATGCTCTTTAATATGTAAACTTACATACTTTTTGAATAGCAATAGCGTTATTTTAAGAAAATTTGTTGTATTATTTTAGCTAACAATAATATTATAATCTACATTGTATTCGCTTTTCTCAATTTGAATGACTAGGTGAGAATCAATTAGGTAAGTCATATAAAAGTGGATTTAAGAGTGGAAAGGTGTGGACTAAATCAATATTGAAAGAGATTTTTATGCACAAAATTGTATAAAAACAACTATGTATTAGTTTTTAATTATTGAATAGCTATAAGAACTCTCAGTATATTTTATTACATATTATTTTCTACAGCTAAAATGTTGCTCCTTATTAAAACTTAACAAACGATGCCAGAACACTAGTTCCTAGAATAAAATTCATTAGAGAATTAATTGTTAACTTATTTCCAGTTTCCAATAAAGTGTTTGCACCAGATTGTTGATCCAGTTATGAACTATAAGTTTTGGTAGTAAAAACATCAACTGAAGCGGACCTAATTAAAAACTTTCGCGAGGATTCTACCCAGCTGTTCGATATTTAGCAAACTAAAATTATATTTAAATAATTTGTTGAAAGGATAAATTGTTTAATTTAAAGATAATACTGCAATAAGTGAGGTTCTTTTAAGTTTTTTAGCTATTATTGGGAATCAAATCTGCAAGGAGTTATTTTTATTGGTATGCACGTTTTAATTTTGCAATTTGTGTTTAACCCTACAGTAGTCGCGTATCTAAAGTGACGTGTGCGTCGCCTGGTCTACAAGTGTATACCATTTTTAAAACAAGAAAAAGTACAAAAATAAATTAAAAAGTCTGTTTATTTATTTATAAATCTTCATTACTACTTATTTTCTATTTGAAATAATCAACAAAACATACAATATATTTTATATATATAACAAGAACTCCAACACACTCTTTTTCAGTCGTAAAATCATTTAATTCACATTATATGAGAACAAAAAAAAATATTTACATAAAAAAACTAATCAAATCAGTATTTTGTAAACAAAATACTTAAGCATACAATTTCAAAATAGTCCAGTTGGTCATTTGCATGGCTTGTGTGGATTTGCCATTAGGTGTGCCAGCGGTTTCATCCAAGCCAGCGCCATCCATGAGGAAATCAAGACGATAGCAAATAACTCTGACTTTACCTGCAAATATAAATAAATACATTATATAATTAATAATTTATAAGTCTGTAACATTATTTTTTAAATCCCAATATAATATTTGTAAAAAAATAAATTAACCCTTAGCAGGTATCGTGGGTCAAATTTGACCCAGAAGCGAACATTTTCGGTTAAAATTCTTTTAATATTTATGCAACGACTGTGCGCTTCTACGTATTCTCAGTGCGTCGCTAGCTGAGCTGCGGCGGGGGGTGGAAGTGCAGCACTGGGACTATCTTAGGAGCGGAGGCAAGTAGCTGTCTGGGTCACGTTTGACCCGCGACACCAAATAAGTAACTTTTTTCACTGAGTGTAATTACGTACTTTTTTTGTTTTAGTGTTTATTTGTACTACAATGGAGGCTTTTTGAACGACAGACAAATCGAGGAGTTGATATAGACGACTTAAGTGATGATTTGGATTCGGAAAATGAAAGGACACCAAATATAAACCAACTTTGTGACGACGAAATCATCAGCGATCGAGACAGTCCCTAACCTGTTAGTTGCTCAGAAGACAGTGTATTTGGAGTAAGTTCTGACGACAGTGAAAACGAAGAGGAGAATACGAGAATAAGAGAAAATACGAGGAACGAAAATACGATAGATGAGAGCGAAGAAGATGAGGATGATGGTTGATGGTAGAAGTCATTTTGGTTTTGGTTGTCATTTTTTTTATTTTATGCTGATCTCAGAAGTAATGTATTTTTTTCTTATTATAAAGATATGAGAAGTGCCATAAATATCTTTTAGTTAAATTTTTTCTTATATTTCTATTTTTTTTTTATGTTTTAAGTTCACACTAACCAAAAAGTGCCAAAAAATAAGGTTAGTTACAAATGCGTGTAAAACATGATATTTTTTTTTATATTCTAAAATTAAACAAAGTTAATTTTGTAAAAAAATATTTTTTTATTTCATAACTAACCATATTTTATACAAATTATAAAAAAAATCAACGTTCTACAACAGATTGTTTGGTATGGGTAAAATTTGACCCACGATACCGGTAGTGTTGCCAAAAAAGGCGATACCAGCTAAGGGACAATCACAACAAAAACTTACGCAGTTGGTCGCGCGGCATACGTACGTAGACCACGAATTTTGCGGAGCTCCTGTTGCACAACCACGCACACCAGACTCTCCGCGCTGAACTGAGTGCATGCGGCAATTATTCAATTTAGAGTACAAGAAGGATGAAATAACTGGAGCTATTAGATTTTAAATTGGAAGTATTAGAATTTGCAATTTTGTATCACTGGATTACACAATATGTAGAGCACGCGACTACTGTAGGGTTAGGTAGAAAAACACTGTAGAATATATTATTTTGTTCATGTATACGTGCAATTTTTAAACGCTCAGTAGCGTAGAAGATTTGATGCAACAATAATTCATAAAATCGAATCTGTTTAGTTTGTTTAATAATTATTTTTCAGTACGCTCTGATTAATCAATCTACACAGACCCTGCATACTTCCTCACACAATGTAAGGTATATTCACTATGAAATAAATTCGTAGAATATTTAATAAATTGACTTCAAAACAATAAAATACCATTATTGAGATGTCAAAACGCCACTTCATATTTCGTCTATTGTTATGGCCTCTTAACGTAAACCGATTCGAATAGAATGTTCGAGAAAATGTCATCCATCATTCTATACTGCGTGGAAACGAATATTTAACGCGTTACGCTTAACTCTTGCTATTGGGCCATGACATCTGCTACATTGCAAAGGTTTCTGTAGACATACATATAGAGACCGTAAGGAATTCAAAAAGGTGTTTGGCTATTAATAATTTATTTAGTATAGTTATTTAACTATCTAAGTTTATTAACTCTCTATGAATGATTATTTTCTTTTATTTGGCTTGATTAAAATACAAATATGTATGGGTAGGAAATTATGTAAAGAAATAATGATTAATGAATACTTATAAAATAATTGATATTTCAAAGAATATTCCAGTCAAAGTCAAAAGCATCGTTACCAATTTGTTAAATTGGGATTATTGTAAATTAATTAAGGTTGCAATTTCCTTGAACAATAGTAACGAATAACTGGAACTTAAATTGTTTCTGACACTTTGAAAACTTTCCAGACAAACTTTCTACTTGATGGATTTTAAATAAACTCAGTTTTAATATTAATTATTCGAAAATTTATCAAGAACAGAAAGGGTTATAAATTAAAATTAATGTAAGGTTTTGTGAGATGTTTATCTTAATGAACATTGTAACGAATCTTTCAAAAATGATTTATACATTTTATCATACGTTTTCATTGTTCCAAGTAGCTACCAGTTTTATTACTTACGATAAAGTGCCTAACTGATAACATAATTAAAATTATTTGACTTTTTAATACGTTGTGTTTTGTCATTTCAACTTACAACTTCTAACAAAATGGCATAATAAGCACACGATACTTAGACTAGTTCATGTAATTAGATTGTAGCCGAGTCTTTTTCTTCCTTTTTTCCTTCCCTAAAAAATGTTCTTACGAATACAATAATTGTAAAGGTTTTGTTTAGTGGCTCCAATGCGTGGGAGAAAGCGATGGGAACGCTTTTTGCAACGTAATTTGTGTATGAAAATAAAGTTGTTATGTTCCCCTGTTATGTGATACTTTCTTTGGAAGCTTTTAATGAGCGGTATTATATGGGATATAGTATAAAGGAGTTATGATGTATTAATTTGTAATGTGACGATGCTATAATTAGCGAACAAATAGCGGAAATGAGAAATAAGTGATGTTAAAATTATGTATTGATATTACATGTTCTACTTAGAGTATATTATGTCTATTTGATAAGTAGTATTTTTCCTATTAAAAATAGGCTTAATAATATTGACGAGTGCAGTCGGTAGGAATCCATTGTATATTTAATAACATTAAAACCCAAAAGCAATCACATTTCTAACCCAATAATAATAATTTATTAGTTAATTCTAATGCGTTCCAAATTAGTTATTTAAATTCATTAATTATTAAATTATTTATTATTCATTGCGCCTGAAATACACCAGAATAATTATATGCATGCGGTTAATTCAGTTAATAGTGCAATTTATTAAAACCGTGACCTGTGGTGAAGGATCTTATAGAAAATTAGTTTTACCATGTGGTTTCACCCGCGGCCAAAGCAGAAAAAGCAAGTTTTTCTAGCTTATGTGTTATTCTTGTAGGTACGTTAGATACAGGACTGTCAAGAAACATGAAAATCCGTTCAATGGTTTTTTAATCTCAAATTCAAACATTTATTCAATTAGAATTCTCTTAGAAGTGCTTTTGAATTGTCATAAAATTTTGTCCATTTTCGTGTGAAAAAGTAACAAATAAACATAAGGACAGTGCTAGTCGTCCGCTAAACGGATGAATAAAATAAATTAGTCGTCCGATTACCGGATGAATAAAATAATTTAATCGTCCGACAACATTAGGTTATCGGGGTTTCTTTAGAGAACTGCCGCACGTATTATAGGTTTTTTGTGGGGGGAGGAGAGGGGGGAGGAGGGCACACGTAGGTATTTAAGCAGTAGGTATCTAACCTAACCTAACCTAACGGCTAACCTAACCTAAACTTGATTTTTTTTTGCGCGTCGACGGAGCCCCGCTTCGCGGGGCTCCTATTTCTGTGTAGTTTTTTTTTTTAAGAAACCTAACCTAACCTAACCTAACGGCTAACCTAACCTAAACTTGATTTTTTTTTGCGCGTCGACGGAGACCCGCTTCGCGGGGCTCCTATTTCTGTGTAGTTTTTTTTTTTAAGAAACGTAACCTAACCTAACCTAAAGGCTAACCTAACCTAAACCTAACCTAACGAATTGAGGGCGAATATCTCGGCCATTTTTGATTTTAGAGAAAAGTTGTTCCTATAAAACATGCTTATATTAGCGTAATCTTTACGATAAAACAATAATAAATAGGTGTTATAATGACACCAACTCCATCAAAAATTTTCTGTCCTGCGCCCCCTTTGCTTTAGTCCAACCCAACTAGCTTTAGTGTTAAAAGGTTATCAAGTAATCCGAATAATCGGACGATTAAATTATTTTATTCATCCGGTAATCGGACGATTAAATTATTTTATTCATCCGGTAATCGGACGACTAATTTATTTTATTCATCCGTTTAGCGGACGACTAGACACTTCGTAAACATAAATTCCGTTTATAATATTAAAAGGAAGTAGGATAGTAGTATACAGAGAAAAAGAGAAAAAAAAAATAGAATATGTTGTGCTCTCTGGCTGTTTAGAAAAAGAGATAAATGATACAAATACGAATGTTGGAATAAGACTCGTTTATGTCAGTCACGGTTCGCGATTTGATATAAAAATGGACTCAATGTGAAATGTGTGAACCATGTGTGAACACAATGTTCACGAGATTATGTGGATTCAATTGTAATGAAATAAAATTGTTTTTGTAAGCTTTTCACCTTGCAATATAATAATGTGTGAATAATATACGGTTTTAATAGTTTTAATTAATATATGCTAGGGCTATTGTGTGAACAGTAATTTTACTATTATTTTTTGTCTTCGTTAACTAGCTAAAGACATTATTTTTTTATTATTAAATTGTTTACGTATATTATTACACTATTAATTGATATTTAGCTTGTAAGTACAAAGAAACATTCAAGGGAGACCGTATCACCGTAATATCTATATATAAAGAAATAATTTCTATAAAAGGTTTATTTTAAATTGTGTGATGTTTTTTTCATGAACAAACAAACTCATTAAAAAGAGACCTATTATGTATTTCATCACCTTAAAATGAGCTTTTGCTATAATATCGTATAATTTTGGAATATTTATTATATTGAAAAATTGTATTTCAACAACGTATTATACACCTACCTATATTATAAAATCTTATTTATATTGACTATATTGTTGGACACAGCACTATGACCTATACAATAAAATAAATAAATAAATATTTCAGGACAATTTTCACACACGGCACGATCTGATCCCATTCTAAGCTTTCGCTTGTGTTATGGAAAATAGATGGCTGATAAACATAGATACCTATATAAATATATGTTTATATAGAGTTAGAAAAAAAAGTTTACTGGACTTTAATTAACCTATGCTTTAACTATAGGTATACTTAGTAACTATATTTTGAATGTATATAAGAACCATAATCTTAACCAGGTTTACGGCAAACTATCAAATATTCCACAGAATTACTTGAAAGCGATAATTAAACTAAAATTTAGCAAGGTACGACTTTAACTAACATTTGCTTGAGGTGTAGAAGTTTTAGAACTTGGTAAAGTTTTCAATCTGTCCGATTTAGCTGCTGCATTAGAAGATATTTCATTTTGTGGTGTAATTTTCAAATTTGTTATAACATAAGAGTTATCTTTGTGAAGTTGGCCGCAAAATATGATAAATATCACAGATCACAGAAACTAAAGGGAGATATGGTTAGGGGGCGGGGCCGGTGTCGCAGCAATATGTCCAAAAAAGGAACACATGCTGTTTGTTGCATTCAGTTTACGTTCGACCGTCGGCCGGGTATTATTTGACAATGCCGTGTTGTTCTGTTAAAGTTTGTAAAAACCGAAGTGGAACCAGCAACTTTAAATCAAATGGAATCACATACCATCGGTAAGTACTGAAAATTATACGATTTTCTTACTAAAATTTCAAAAACAATATTACGTAGAGTGATTTCTTGGTTTCTGATCTAAATGTGTAATGTATGATGTAAATAGTTTACAATGCTTCTTCTGTACGTAACTCTATTCAAACGCGGAGTTCGAATACCGCAGTGTATAATGAACATACTAAAGCATTCGATCTTGTAGTACGGCCGCTGCTTGCGGTCGTAAGTTAAGGATGCGGGTCGAGTGTGTCCATGTCGATAAGATTCGGAATTTTACTACCTTACTACCTTATTTTTATATCATAATGTATAACTATTAGCTTAATATCTGATTGTATTATTATTATTTGATAAGTACTCGAGCAATAATTTTATAGTAATTATTTTTTTAGTATTATACATGGATTAAAAAAAGAAGTCACTTATGTCATACTTATTTTACTTTACAATAAGTCAATAGGCAATGCTTTATGGACTTCATCACCATGAATGCTACCATCAAGGTGTCCATTTCTACCTAGTTACTGTATTGCCTATAAATTGTTTTAATTTTAACGTTTCTCATTTTATCGACAAGCAATCCCTATCGTAAACGCATATTTGCGGCTGTAGTGGTGCTGTATACGTACGTCACTTACAATCTAGTGTGCGAACGAGTAGTCGCTCTCAAATCTTTGTGTGATGACACGCACACAACGCGAAGTATTGTGTTTATTTTGTTTACTGTTGTGTGCGTAAATTTGTAATGAGACACTAGGTTTCGTACTCAGCGCAAGCGATTGGCATCTCTCTAGATCTCTATGATAAATATAGATATTTATTATTTCAACTACCTACCTAAGTAATAATTACTACCTAAGTAATTCTACTTCTGGAAAAAAATCACAAACTTTAATTATTGAAGTTTGTGATTTTTTTCCAGAAGTAGAATAAAGGTCAATATTTAATTATATTACTTATAGTGCAAATCTACATATAACATAAGTAATTAAGAATACCTATTCATTTATCCATTTATTTATTCACGATATATTAGTATCAACTACATGATAGAAACAGGACACTATTCAGAAATACTCTTTTATTTTGACTCTCACTTGTATAAAAATAAAATCTTATAACGGAACGATGTAATTCGAACAACGGAACGACAAATGAACGAAATACAAAAAAACGGAATCAAATTGGGAACCCCTATAAAATTTTATTAGCCTATAAGTGTGGTATAAGTAGTCGTGTAGAATTTTTGCAAAGGCAAAAACCTTGTAAGGGCTTTATATAAATCTTTTCAGGATATTGCTCCATGAATAATAATTTCCAGAATATTGTTCTTTTAGCAAGGAATATGTGGAGTGAAATAAAAGTTTGAGGTTATGTGGAGTTGATTGCAGATAAAAATAACTCAGCAAATCTTTTTATTAGATATGTGAATGGAACGCTGGTTCATATTTCTGGAAAAATAGAAAGCATATTGATTTTCTTTTTGCATACCTATAACACGATTTTATATACTTTTTATTTAGATAATAATTATGTCTTATACACATATTGCATTTAAAAGAAAAACAGCTTAATATTATGAACACCATGATATTTAATAATTTTACTTTTCTCTTCTGTAGTGGTTGCTGAGGTTTAACTGCTCCCGTCAGTTTACACCAAACTTTTACTGAGATAAGTTGACGTTTATATAATGTCCTTATATCACTCTTCCCGAAGTTAACTTCAAAATTTATATAAAACTATAAATCCGAGGAGAAGTTTTCTTTTATCAGGCGCATATTCCATACATCATCAAAGCATCAGCTACCAGTTTTATAATGATCAGAATTTCCTCTTTTAATTTAATAAGATTCCCATTAGAACCACCAAATGACTTTACCAATAAAAAAAAATTGGTTGTTTGTAAAGTAGGTTTACGATCGAGATGTTTACGTGATAACGTCTTATTGGTGGCAGCGCTCGAGATGAGACGGGAGATCGGTCCGTCTCTCTCTCGTTATACCTGCGATCGCGCTCGTGAGGTTTTGGTGTGACACAAGTTTCTGAACATGTCACCCGACTAAAACGATTTTAAAAACGTTATCACGTCAAAAATATTGTATGTGTTCACAGTGTTATTGTCAAATGTAATCAAAACTTGAATTTCCAAAAAGGACGAATCCATCCAGATACTTAATACAGCTGTTAAAAAATTAATGATACCCCTGCGACCAATTCATAAAAACCTTGGTCACATAATTTTTGTTCAGTGAATTTTATCGAATTAGAGATCCATTTTGACCTTTTATAAAAAGCCACGAGAAGGAACGGGAAAATCAAGTATAATGAAAAAATATAAAGATAATTTAGGTACTTGTGTGTGTTCAGTAAATCGCTTATTATTTTATTTTCTAAATAATAAACTGAATTTTCAGACAATTAACGTAAAAAGTAAGTAAGTAGTAATGAAATTATGTATTTTTGTGAAAAAAATACATAATAAAATAACATCATAATATATTTTAAGGTTGACTTAAAAATAAAGTATATTTTTAGACTGAGACATATTATTTTAAATAAATTGTAGTAATTTGGCAGCCTTTGTTTCGTCGTAACACGGGATAGTAATATGGCCCCATAGAGAACTTTATCGTCCTGAAAATACCTTTTCTCTATTGACGATAATCGTGTGTTTCCCGGTACGTTTGTTTTGTAACATTTATTAGTATGATCAAAATTACTTTAGGTATTGTCTATAATTTCGTGGGAGTAAATATTATTTAATAAGAAGTGGGTTTTTTACTCTATACCATTACGCCAAAGTAACCAAGAACTTCAAAATATATTTTGCCGGCAATAACTAAGCGGGACAGGTTCATCAAAATATATCTACATGAGAATTACATTCCATAATTATGAATTCATTTAAAAAAGTTATATTGTCAAAATAAATACATTGATAAATATAATAGTTTATTCTCCAATCACTTATTATACTTTTTCATAGAACGTGAGATTCATATTATCCTCCAGCCAACTTGCACAAAGTTTCGCTCGTTAGCTTGTCATTTACACGGAAGCTTAAATGCTAAGAATCCTCATTATTTTAATATCTACCGTTTATCTCTTCAAAGAAAATATGGCTATTAACTTCAATCTGTTCATTTTCTTAAGGATTTTGGAGATCTCGAAGTAAGTAAGACATTAAGCTTGTTGTTTGTTAGTGTTTAGGGTGCTTTTCCACCAATAATGTGCAAGGATGTGTGGCGAGGAAGGTGTGTGTAAATAACCAATTATATCGCTTTATTCAGTTTGAAGCGCTTAGCGTATCAAGCGATAATATTGATTATTTACAAACACATTCCTAGCTACACATCCTCGCACATTATAGGTGGAAACGCACACTTAATGGCCAATTTGACGATTTTTGACTAATATCCTCTTATATTTTTATCTGTCAGTTTATCTAACATTAAGTAGAAGCAATTCAGAAGCTGTGAAAGCAGTGTTGGTCTTAACCCCTCGCTTTAATAAATTTTGCTCATATATCTATGATAGCGCTGTTTTCAAAAAAATATATAAGGAAAAGTCCCATAATATCTTACAATAAACAAATTACTGCAAATGGAAATAAGTAATATTCGTACAAAGAATAAATCCTCGCAATGTAAACGTCACACGCAAGTGAATATCATAAAAACACGACAGGGAAGGGTGGCGGGAATAGGGATTATTTGCTGAACGAATTGAATCACTTTTGTTTTGTACTGTTGAATAAATAAGGGTATACACGCATTTAATTAACGTTTGATTCAATGTATTTGTTACAAATTTACAGTATCCCATTTAGGATACAGTACGTTCGAAGTTTATATGGGTTTATATGGCTTGATTAACTAAAGTTACACTCATTTTGTTGTACTTTTAGCTGTGGTATTATGAAATTTATTTAGATTTATAGATTGAATTTCGCAAATTACAGAAATTTTTGAATTCATTAGTAACAACATTGAAGTAAGATAGTCTATGTTACTATTAATACATCAAATATATTATTCTTTTTTCAACCAATCTTTACCAGTTTGCTCAAAGACACACAATGTATACTCCAGGTATAACGTTTTTTGTAATCTAGCAAAAATGTAATGCATGAACATAATTTGTGCAAATTGCAATGCAATTATTTCCCTCATTATATTATCAGATTCATAGTTAGTAAACTAATAAACAGAAACACATGTCAGGCACATTGCGACGTGCCTACTCGTCTACTTTTTGATACGTGACGTAATAAGGCAGCTTTTGGCTTTAGGTTGTCTAATCCATACTAATCCATACTAATATTATAAATGCGAAAGTAACTCTGTCTGTCTGTCTGTTACTCAATCACGCCTAAACTACTGAACCAATTTGCATGAAATTTGGTATGAAGATATTTTGATACCCGAGAAAGGACATAGGCTACCTTTTATTGCGAAATAATATGTACCACGGGCGAAGCCGGGGCGGACCTCTAGTTTGAATATATATTAAAGAGTAAAATATTCCAATGACGCCCTCAGAGAGTTTTCATGGGGTTGGAAGTTTGGCACTTTTTTATTTGTAATTGCAGTGAACGAGTAACGACTTATAATTAGATGGAAATGGTTTCAATTAACTTTCACGTTAATTTTTCAGTTGAAGAAAATAGTTATGGACTAACAAGAATATGCAGTATGAACATCTTAGAGTTAAATTAGTTTGTAATTGGATTATTGATTATTGGCTACCAACCAACGAGTTACTTATAAAAAAATGCAAATATACAAAACTCACAAAATTATGAATACATTCGGCTTTTAAGACATAATGTGGTACGGTCTATTCTCAATCAAAAAATATTATTATAGTACTTGTTTGAAAAACTTATCATATCAATTATGCTCAGCTATTGTATTAACTGAATATAAATTCAGAGAAAAATAAAGAGCTTAGCGGAGAAAGTTATCCTGTCCAAGTTTAAGAATAGAATTTCTGGGAATTTGGAAAACCGATATTATAAAACTTATAATTGAATAAGTATAAATGAATACTTCTATTATTTCTCATAATTATTGTAATTACAATTCATTCAGTCTTAGGGTAAGCATAAGTTTTAGGGTATAAGAATAAACTTTAATATAGGTATAATATAAAGGTATAATATTACTTACATAAAAAAGGAAGAAATCTGTTTAAAAGCAGCACATAAGACGGTACGATGTGCACCAACTCATCTAGACGCACACAAAAATTAGTATCATTACGTTATAAGGTTTAAAATCACATGATCTCCAACTCTCAATTGGCAGTAAAAGCATAATTATTGTTATACAAATGAAGTGCTACATGAATACAGGTTTCACTTTCACATCTGGTGGCCAGAGCGGCGGATAATCGGAATTTATCTGTGGAATTTATTCGCGATCAGTGATGCGAAAGAGCAAATTTTATCGTTATACAGGTCCAGTGGGTTTTATTACATGCCGCATGGTTATCCATGTATATAGAAATCGTTTGTAAAATACGCGCTTAAAATTTTAATATGAATATATCGTGGTTTTTGTGAATAAAATAATTATGTCGTAGTTCATATACTTTATATTATATTGGTTGATAGGATACGATAAATATGCCTTTTGTCTCGTGTGATTGAAAGCCTTTTTCAACATAGGAAATATACTTGTTTTAATGGAGAATATTTATTAACAGTTTATTATATACTTAAACAATGAACTTTTTATTAATGTGATGAACAGAAAAAAATAAACGTTCCGTGGTGTCTTATTCTAAAGTCTCAATCGCTTAGCCACAGCCTACGAATAAATTGATTTTACAACGAGGTGACAAGTTTACTGAATATTAAAATCATTAACATTCAAAGAATATAAATCTTCATAGCTTTTTTGTATTTGAACGAAAGTTCCTGGGTTTAAATATTTAACTATAAGTAGATAAGCATTTATATTCTTTAGTTCTATTTATATCTTTTAATATAAATCTTTTCAACAAATCTCGCTCCGTTCGTACTTTTTTATTTAAGTGCGTTTTGCGGAAAATTTCCTGAATGAAACGCTAATCCTTTGGCTTTAACTTTCTCTTGTTTAGCGTTGGAATAAAAAGATTTCACGTTTCACTGAGGAAGTTAATTTTTTCATAATGTTATTTGTATTATAAAAATAAATCGCTTAAAGTGTTGGTCAGCGCAAAACGCAAGAACAGCTGAGCCGATTTTATTTTTTTATAATATTCCTTGAAGTTCGAGGATGGTTGTTATGGATAGAAAACGTAAACATGTAGGTACCACGGGCGAAGCCGGGACGAACCGCTAGTTTATATAACATATTTTCATAGGTAGGTAGATATATCTACACACATTCATCCATTTTCAGTTTAGTAAATTTTATTTAAAAACATATGAGCTATACGAAACATCACATTTATTCGAGTTTATTGAAAATCGTGAGGAAGTAGGTCTATCAAAACTTAAAAAAAAACCAACATTAATAAAGGTCTATCAAAAATTCAAGAGATTCAAGCAATATATTATATATTCTGTCTTCTATAATAATTGAATTAAAGCAACTGTTGCTACCTTCAATCTTTATAAAATTGTAATGTAAAAAGTTAAAAGTAACAAATAACATTAAAAAGAGTGCTACATTTAATGATAAAAGAATGAACGGGAACAGAAAATTACTGCACGCATTAATGTAAAAATTTAAAAACTTGAAAATGAACTGTAAATATCCTGAAAGCGGGGAAACGTTTCATTTGAAATAATTTCTATTTTAATCCTTATAGAATAATGGTAAAAACTTTTAGTCGTCCATTTGCGTAAATTATATAACCACGCTTTGTAACGACAATTGTTTGGCGAAAGAATAGAGTAAAAATTGTATAGTAATATGAAATTTTAAACCCACGATTAGGTATTGCATTAGGTATATAAAGTACATACTGTACTCTGTATTCATATGTTTTGGTTTTTTAATTATGTCATACTTGATATTTTCTTCCAATCATTAAATTTTAAATCTATAGCTGTGTAAGTGTTTGTGATAATTTTACTCTTGAACACCTGATCAGATTTCTATGAAATATATCCATAAATTGATTTAGGTATACCTTGAGATGCAGGTAATAATTTTTGGGAAAATAAACCTCGAAGAGCGTGAATTTGAGGATGGAAATTTGTTATAGTTATTGCAATAACGTAAAGTGCACAGGAGCGTAGCTTTTGGCGGAAAATAGGTTTTGAATAATAACTACTGCTCGCCCCGGATCGGCCTGTGTTGATCCATGATTAAAACTAAAAAAGTTTGTTATCTATACTAATATTATAATGCTGAAGAGTTTGTTTGTTTGTTTGTATGAACGCGCTAATCTCGGGAACTACTGGTCCGATTTGAAAAATTCTTTCGGTGTTAGATAACCCATTTGTCGAAGGAAGGAAGGCTGTAGGCTATATATCATCACGCTAAGACCAACAGGAGCAGAGCCACGCGGGTAAAACCGCGAGGCACAGCTTTAGCAATAATGTAGTTTTTTACTGGTGAAAGAATCTCCGTAAATTTCAGTGAAATCTATTAAAATACTTAACGTATGTTATAAAAAATGTTGTGTGGTTTTATGAAACCACGGTAAAAGTGAAACTGTTCGAACGGTTCCGAACACTGCTTTGTGTAGCGCATGTCGCGTGTCGGTCGGCTGCCGAGTAGGTATACCTACTCGGCAGCCGCGATACACGCGACATGCGCTACACAGACCAAAAAGTTTGAGACGATGTAATAAAAGTTTCACTTTAATAAACAAATATTAAAATCTTTCGTCTTTCTCAAACAGTATTAAAGTACAACTGAATCAAAAGTAAATGCGAAAACAATACCTTTGATAACTTCGTTCTATATCAAGAGAGCATATTCATCAAAGTTTTGTCATTCGTATTCCGAACTCTGTGTTCGTAAGTTTGGAACCTTACTTATGTAACATCTCAAACGTATACTAATGAAGCTATTGTATGTTTTATAACAAGCTTATTCAAATATGATATTCATTACTGGAACAATGTTTGTACACTTTCCTAAGTTAATGTTACGCGCTGAATCTCTTTCGAAATGCTTTAAATAGGTACTGTAGTTTATTACTATTATACCAAAAATAAACAAGAAAGGTTTTAGGTTTTTTTTTACTTTATTTTACCAACATATTAAGGGCCGATTTTTCAATGCTTGGATAAAACTTATCCGTCCAATAAAGTATTACACGATAATATTAAAATGTCACGTAAACTGTCAAATACGGGCAATTAGAATACGTTTTTAAAATGGTAGTTTTAAACATTATTCGACGAATAAGTTTTATCCAAGCATTGAAAAATTGGCCCTAAATAAAATTAAAAAAGACAAGCATCGATGTAGTTCGTCTTTTTCCTTTTATTATAATTATTATTTATATCGATAAATGGTGAAACAGCAGCAATTGAAAGCTACCACTAAGCTTTATTCCATTCTACGCACTAAAATTTCTAATGTTGTTTTTAAATAGATAAACGTCTCAAAACACGAACATGTTTGAAGTTTATCTTTACTATACAAACTTCCGGATATTAATAGGATGGTAAATAGGAGCGTACATAGCCAAAGGTCAAAGCTTACACAAACCCTAGAAGACCCTTTGATATACAAGTTTTTGCGAACCATATGCTTGTTAGTTGTAAAGTAAGATCTTCACCATGTAGTTGGATAGAAATGTCCTGACCCCTTAGCGTAAGGTTAGAACGGTTCCTTATTTATAGTAGATTTATAGAACATAATAGCAGCTTATTTGTCTTTCATCTCTAACCGGTAAAACGACTCTGGAGATAGGTCGGAAGGTTTTATTTTTGGAAATGTAATCTGGGGTGATGTGAATGCAAGTTTGGTTTAGTTTTAGATATGAGATCTGGAGATTGATTCATAGAAATAAAAGTGCCTAAGAACATAACGATATACATATAATATTATAAAGCTTAAGAGTTTTATGTTTGTTTGTTTGAACGCGCTTATCTCAGGAACAGGTCTGATTTGAAAAATTATTTCGGTGTTCGATAGCCCTTTTATCGAGGAAGGCTATAGGCTATATATCATCACGCTAAGACCAACAGGAGCGGAGCAATGCGGGTAAAACCGCGGGGCACAGCTAGTGCAAGAATATAGAGCTGACTTCAACATTGCAATGACTCAAGCAAGCAAGCAATATATTTTTAAACAGTATTGACAACGGACCAGTGGGCGGGGCTTAAAAAACATGGCTACGTATTGTGTGCAACAAAAGAATTAACCATAAGTTTACATTGAATTAGTGTCATCAATTTTAATTATTTATGTTTTCTATAAATGATTTTTTTCAATTTGTTGGATCATGAATGGATTAATGAATCCTCATTAATATAATTATGTTTTTTCACAGTATCCTTCTTTAAACTCCGATTTACTAGACGCTGATGTCGTGCCTCTATATTTTTTTAGCTTTATTTGATTCTCTAGCAGAGCTTGGTAGATTACACGATGGAACACATGTTTTTTTTAAAGTCATCTTTTTAGTAATAACACCTGAAAAACAAATTTTTCAATTAGTTTTAGATTTATATTTACATTTATATTTGAGGTTAAACATTGTCAACTTACTTGGTACGGTCAGCCAAGAAAGTGGTGTACCAGTTTTGATTTAGTTTCCCGGTCATCGAAAATTACAACAAGGTTCGTTATAAAAAGATATTACTGAAAGAGACAACATTATCATGACGTAAACCTATGTATTTAGTATTCATACGTCATATGTCACATATAAGTACATGACATTTTAACCTTTAGTATAAATGAAAAGGACATTAGTTTCTACAAAGCAATTGAAATGTTTCCAAACAAAAGTAATAAAAACTATTTAAATAGACAACCGAATTCCATTTGAAAAAGAAAACTGACAATTGACATTTTGTCAAATATATGCAAAAAATCGATATATTTTCCGTGTTATTTTTCAATCAACTGCATATAAAATCATCTCAATGCCTGCCAACTTGACCATTGCCGAAAGAGCACAAATAATTGCCCAATTTAATGGGGAAGCAGTATCAGTGCGATATCCCGGAATTTGAATATATCGAGGCATTCTGTCCGCTTTTGGATTCGTCGTGAAGAAGAGGAGGGAAGTTTGTTGGATCACAGAAGAAGTGGTCGCCGGCCTGCACTCTCCAATAACGATAGAGAATTCATGAGACGGGAATATGAAATCAATGGTTTTAAGCCCACAAAACATTTTGCGGAGATGTTCGATGTGAGTGCCCAAACAATAAGGAATCATCTACATTACATGGGCTTGCACCACAGGCATTACGCCAAGAAAATATATTTGACGGATGCTCACAGACTTGCTCGTCTGAACTTCGCCAGAGAGCACTTAGAGTTTGATTGGTCTTATACAGTGTTTTGTGATGAAAAAACGTTTAAATCCAGTCAGCATGGACGTCTTCACCTTTGGCGATATAATTCAACACGGTATAAAGATGATCATGTAATCCCAAATAGAGAATCAGGTCGAATTTCCGTAAATATTTGGGGCTGGATGAGTGCGGATGGTGTAGGAGAATTGTGTTCTCTACCTCCTCGAGCGACGGCTGTAAATTATATCGACGTGCTTCAGAATGCAATGCTACCGACAGTCCGTAATGTTTACCCGGAGAACGAAGTGCCACAATTTGATTTTGTTCAAGATAATTGTTCAATTCATAATGCGAGGATCGTAAGAGCCTGGTTTCGTTCACACAATGACGTAAGGGTAATTCAGTGGCCCTCAAGATCGCCGGACCTCAACCCGATAGAAAATCTTTGGAGCCTTATGGTCCAACGATGGTCGCATCAAAATGAAAGAACCAAACAAGCTCTTATTAGTCACTCTAATTATATTTGGGAGGAAATGCGGGGAACCGATATTTGCTCACGGCTTATTGGTTCAATGAGGTCTCGTCTTTTAGAGGTTATAGAGGCCAACGGCGGTTACACCCGTTTCTAATTTTTAAAAATTTTATATCTTCTAAATATTACTACTTATATATGCTATGTTTTTGTTTGTTATAAGTATTTTAAAATTGATTGTAGAAATTTAATAAAAGGATAAATCTATTTTTAGCTTGTTTTTTATTGATATTGTAATTACAAGTTTACAGAAATTGTAGGTTTGTGGATTCGCCTTGTGCCTTTACAATTTTATGTAACTTGTTGATTACAATTCTGAATTTGTAGATACAATTTTGTCATCAAAATCTACAGCCCCCCGCCGTTGATTTTACGACGTCATTGGTTCCATCAAGTTCAAACTAAGAACAGCTGTCACGTTACAAACATTAATAGTCGTTATCAATAATCAGATAAAGACAGCAATAGAAGTTGTCAGATCGATTTGCAAGCGAAACTAATCTTTATCACCTATGAATCTGCAAGCGATATTCAAACTTAGGGTGGTACACCACTTTCTTGGCCGACTGTACAATAAAATCATTCCTTTGAAAATGTAATGAACACACTCTCATATGCGGATTTATATTTTTCAATTTTAAAGCACGCTGCCAGGCTTTACATCGATCTACTTTTTCTTTTTTTCCGAAATAATTTTCAACATAAACAAAACTGCTACCAGGTTTAGGTATAGCATGAAAACTAACTTCTAAATTCGTATGAGATTTACGACCACAACCGTTCACCGCACAATAAACTCTACTTTTATTTTTAGTACGAAATTTTAAAGAATTTTTATTAATTTAAAAAAAAAAATTTTTTAATAGATTCGGTAATATACTTGTGTACTTAAGTGCACACTAAAACTAGTTCTTTTTTTGAACACCAGGTGTCGTGACCAAAGTGGTCCGTTGTCAATACAGTTTTATTGCTTGTCGTTTTTCTGTTAATAGCGGTATAATATAACATTCTAATAATATTATAAATATGGAAATTTGTGAGTTTGAATGGATGTTTGTTACCCTTTCACCCGATAACCAATGAACGAATTTATATATTTTACTAGATTTCTGCCCGCGGCTTCGCCCGCTTTATCTAAAACCTAATAAATTATATACTAAAACCTTCGTCGAGAATCACTTTATCTATTAAAAAAAAAACCACATCATTACTAACACAAATCACAATCACAACTACGCAAAATTCATTGCAAAGTTTTAAAGATTTAAGCTTACATAGGGATATAGAGACAGAGAAAGCGACTTTGTTTTTATACTATGTACTGGTAATTAGGAACGGACATCAGTAGGCGTAGTCTCGACACATTAATCGACATCGATCTCGACCGAAATCGGTCGGTAACTAACGATTTTCAGTAACTATAGTATGGACCTAAAAAATTTAGTGTTGGTTTTCCAAGAAATTTACCTTGATATTATGGAATATATAGTAAATTAAAATTAGTTACATAAATTTTTCGCATTATTACAAATACAATTGCATATGAAAAAAGCACATGCACAAAAAACATGGCAGTTAATTTAATTTTAATCAAATTCGATATTTTTTTATATCAATCGTTTAATTAATGTTCTATTTATTACATATTCATGGAATCCAAAATTCCATGTATGGCAATCTCCTTATTTACTTTTTTGACATTTGACATCAATCAATCGAAATAATATTTCTATCAAAATAAATATAAATTTTGTGTTTTCAAGAGGATAATTTTTAATTATTATGTTCTTAAAAATCCTATAACTCTATTGGATAACAAATATCCTAAGAAATTATCAATCTGCGTTATGTTTTTATATAGTTATAAAGCTATGTATTAGTTTTACTTTAGTAATATTTTGTTATTTGTGAAGTGCAATAAAATTCTAATCAAAAGACTCTAAAAGCTCTACAAGATAATTCTGCTCAATTCGAAGCCTTTCTAGAAATCTTTAAGACATCATAGAAACGGACGGAACTAAAACTAAGGACGGAACGGATAATTTGTATCACTTGTATTTTTAGCTTGTATTATTATATTATACTAGCGGTCCGCCCCGGCTTCGCCCGTGGTACATATTTGGAAATAAAAAGTAGCCTATGTCCTTTCTCGGGTATCAAAATATCTCCATACCAAATTGCATGCAAATTGGTTCAGTAGTTTAGGCGTGATTGAGTAACAGACAGACAGACAGAGTTACTTTCGCATTTATAATATTATAGTATGGATTATGTGCATCATTGTATATTTTATTACAGTTAAGCAAAGGATGAATATATGCAATTGATTTAGCGGTTCACGGGTAATTATTTATGTAATAAATATAAATATTTATATATAAATATTTATCTATAAATTTTATAATTTACAGATGAACAAGTTACTAGAATTATGTTGATGAGAGATGATGGTTTTGAGCCAAATTTTCAACTACGCTATTATAAACTGTTAAATTAAATTTTTTTCTTAATTCGATCGTTTTTTATTTGTATTCATCTGTATAATTTTATTATCCTAGAAGTTCAGAATAATTTCTTTCTGAACTTCTTAGGAATTATTAATTGAATATGAATGCAATAATTTAGGCTGAATAAATGCAGACAACAGTACACTATTTTAATATTTATTTAATATAATATAAGAGGCTTCTTAATATTTTCAATAAAATTTTGAAACCATCTTAAAAATAAAACATTATTTGTTTATTTTATTTTAATTGCAATAACATTAAATAAGAGAAAACACTATTGCGTTAAATCGTGTAGCATCGGAAGTATGAAATATCTTTTTTATTATAAAATTATAATAATCTATAATTTTTCCGACATTATCAACCGTATCTACAAACCCACACAAACCGTAAGGCCCTTCTCCCATTACGATACTTCTAGAATACGATACTCGAGTAGAATACTGGTTAGATATTTGCTCGCTGCCGGATGTTCGCATATTCAGCGACTGAAAAATGACTAAATTCATCATTATTGTGCCTCGTTTTTGTAGACGGACGCTATGTCGAGCGATTCCAGTGACGACGTAAAAGTAGGAAGTAGGTACTGGATTCATCCATATATTGAAAGAAACATAAATTGTAGAGTTTTTATAGCCGCACGAGAACTGCAACATGATGATAAGAATTTTTTATCTTTCTACCGAAGAGATACGCGCGAAACACGACGCAAAAGCGACCAACTATACTAGTCGCGGACGTGTAGGATACCGGTAGCGTAATGGGAGAAGGGCCTTCGAGATCTTGTCGAGATCAAACGTCGGTATCATAACGATTGACAATGTCAAAGAATAATTTGTTTTGACAATATTCGAATGTGTTGCAAATAAATGATTTTCCAAATCCATGAAATCTATATTCTATTTATTTTTCATATATCTACGGAATTGAAATAATTATGTTATTAATTTAGATAAAAATGCATTACTACTGTCTAGGCTATTATTATATAAATATTTTGACGCATTACGGAAAGTTTTGTGAAGAATAAAAAATGTTGTGTGGTTTTATGAAACCACGGTAAAAGTGAAACTTTCCGAACACTGCTTTATACCTACTCGGCAGCCGACCGTCACGCGACATGCGCTACACAGACCAAAAAGTTTGAGACGATGTAATAAAAGTTTCACTTTAAAAATTATAAACAAATATGTATCCAGTGTATACTTCCATCAAATTAGGGAGAGGTATTAAGCGACATCATTTTCATTGCTGAAGACGGGACTATAAATTAGTTGTCGATAATTACCGACTAATATTGTACAGACTTCGGGCACAGTATTACCATATTTCCTACAGTAGTGCGACGAATGTACTTGTGCAGAGAAACGGAGGGGAACTGGCGGGGGTCGGGCGACGCGGGCCGCGTAAAGCAATCACGCTGAGATTGCTTTACCTATCGCGAAGGGCAGACGCTTCAGAGTTTTTTTGTGTAATAATTTATACTTACGTATTCTATAATGGTGGGCATAAACTGTTGTGTTTATGGATGCAAATCTACATTTAAATCCAAGGACATAAAGTTTCATAGATTTCCTCGCGACGAGAGGTAGGTTTTTCAAATTCTGTTTAGTACCAATTCAAAGATGTTGAAGATGTTTTTGACTATACATATTTTAAGTAGCTATAAGATATATATAAAATATATTATTGATGATTTTCAAGAAAACCAATTTGTTTCTCTGTTAATTCAAAGTTTTTATTTTAAAGTTTTCACAATAGTTAACATACAAATAGTTTGTTACTACAACAACTTAAAATATGTAATCTCACCTGTAAATTCAAAGAAACGACATTTAAAGTCCACTTATAATAAATCCTCAATTACAGTAAAAGTTCCTTATTCGCGGGGTATATGTTCCATAAATATGCCGCGAATACAGAAACCGTGAATACGGAATGGTAATTTATATGGGATTATAGGGGATACGTTCCTAGGTGACGATTGAGATTTTTTTCGTGTCGAAACTCGTTTCTCATTTTTTTTAGTTGACATTATAAACTAGGAAGAGTGCAGTGGATCACAATTTTTGTAACGAATGTGAAAGACGAAACAATAAAACACGCAAAGCGGCTTTTACTATAAACGGAACTACATTTAAAAATATACTTTATTTATTGAGTTATAAGGTTGCTTCCATTCTGTTTATTTACATTCTCAAAAACATCAATCGCAGTGGCGGCTTGCGACAAAGGCGGCTTGTGTCAAAGGCCTCGGCGATATCATTTAACAACATAATATTATGTACTTTAGGCTAACTTGTAATAAGATCTATTTTACTTTCTTATTAGTCCATTTGACAAGGATATTGGGTTAGATACCTATTGGAATAATTTTATTATCATGTATGTACTTATTAAATCCGCGAATAAAAAAAATTTTAATCGTTTCTCGCCATTTTTTCTTTCTGCTACGTCAATCCGAGCCACAGATAACATGAACACGCGAAGCGCGCCAAATTTGAATAATGATGAAATGTTATTTCATTACATATAATATATGTTACCGGAAATGTATGAAATCAAGGAATTGTATATGTTACCGGAAATGTATGAAATCAAGGAATTGTATACAAATCCTAGGAAATGTGTACAATTCCGATACCATTTAGGAAATTTATAAAATATTGTTTAATAAACTATTTAATGCATAGATATCCTAGGAAATGTATAATCTTCCTAGGAATTGTATATAATTCCAATATCGTATTAGGAAATGTATAAAGTAAATGATTTCTGTAATAAAACACGTTGTTATTTTGTTTTATAGTACTTATTGAGACAATCGGGTAACAGTCTTACCGTAAAATAATAATAATATGTTCATATTATCTTACTAATTAACATTTCTTAAATCAACTTATATTCAATCAAATCAAATTTTAATTTGGTAAGTAATCAGTCCCCTCGTCCCGCTGTCCCCGTGTACATGTCGCAGTCGGATTGTAATCCGCCGTATTACAAACGGCCGGCATATTAATAGCTGGCGCATCAAATCTTTACAAAATAATAACAATTTCTTTATTTAAATCATTTAACGTACAAAGAAAGGACAACGTTGAAAAAAAAATAGAAATGAACATTTAAAATAAATAAATAATAAGTTGATTGAGTTTAATTAAAGTTGAGTTTAATTAAATAATAATTAGAGAATAAGTAAATTTGGTTGTTAATAATTAATCAATAGGCAATGACAATGTCACTGCGGCGACATATTATACTATGTTTCTGTATAAATAATTACATTAGATTCAACAATCACAATTATTTTTAATGTACATGTGAATAAATAATTACATATTAATAGCTATGATAAAAATTGTTTTATTTCCCATTTGGTGACAACCCTAGCATATTTGCACGTGGCAGCGTGAGTACCTACACTGGCGGCGGCATCGCGCGACATCAAAGGCGATTCCTTACTGTAGGAAAATAATATTGTAATACTGTGCTTCGGGCCCAGAATAACATATAGACGTACCTACTTACTCGCTTTCGCATGTTGCTTATAATAATTATTACAGGAAAATCGAGAACTAAACACCGAATGGTGTATATGTCGTGGCCATATCGTACATTTGCTCATTTCATGAAATGATTGGCCATTTCACGAAATGGTCGCATTTCGTGAAATGGCCAATTTAGTTTGGCCACATCATGATGTGGTTTGAGCAGATCAATGATAAGAAATCGTTTCACGATATGGCCAACTAAACGCGCGGTTTTTTCATGAAATGATCAAAATTATTTGATCATATCGTAAAATAGTTACATTAATCATTGGTAGAGGCGCTGCAAGCTCTGTGTTTATGTGATAAGATGGCGGCCGCTGGCGAAAATTTAATTATTCGCAGTTAAAAACTTCATAATTCGTTTAATAACAATATGAAGAAATTCATAGCAAAGAATTTACGACGAAGAGGTTCGAGTACTATGGAAAATGTGGATATCTTATATGTATTGAAGAAAAAATGCGTCTTAAATAAAATAATTTAAGACGCATTTTTTCTTTTAGGATATATATTTATATATCCTACTATATTATTATAATTGTTTGTTTTTTAAAAAGCGATTCGCTTCTAGCACTCGCCGGCCGCTGCCGCGGCACGCTCGCTTTGCTCGCTCGGCTCGTGCGTTGTTTATCAAAGTCTAACCTAACCTAACCTAACTGTTTTCTATTGCAAAAACGATTCGCTTCTGGCATTCGCCGGCCGCTGCCGCGGCACTAACTTAATTGACATTAAACAAGTTTTTAGAATATTCTGAATTTTTTTAATATTTTATGGACTCTTTATATTTTATACGATCTGGCCAAATGTGGATGACCAAATCGTGAAACGTTGACGATTTAACGATCTGATCAAACTATGTTGGCCATTTCATGAAATGCGACCATTTCGTGAAATGATCGATCATATCATGAAATGAGCAAATCTACGATATGGCCACGACATATATTTATAAAATCTTATAATCGCTGAGTCGTAAATCAGTAATGATGTCCTCGTCCTCGTAAAATATTCCTCTGAGAACTGTCGATTCTAATTTGAAAGCCTGCAATTTTTACTACGTATATTTTTCTAAAATATAAATATTAAACTAATGAATAAATATTATTTTCTTTGACTTTCACTGCTACCTAGATTATTTTACAATTATGATACTTACTGGTTTAAAATTACGTGAAGCGAAATATTTATGTGTTTATATGTTATTTTATTTGTTTTTGTTGGTTTTAAAAATGTACTATAAAAACTTTATATTAAGGCTTATACATGCGCTAATAACCTTGACCATACTTGACGGATCTCAAATCTCTCCCGCTGCACCTTCTTTTTTCCTCGCATTTTGTATTTAAAAAGATACCAATCAGTGAAACAAAAAATCCTCGTCAGGGAATGTTGTGTAACTGATAATTTATTAAACATAAAATTTTCAGAGCTCTAAGTCAGCAGGTTACGAAGTTTATAGAGTATTTGCGGAAAAATCGATGACCACGGCACATTTTTTTTCTAGAAATCTATTAACTTTGGAAAAAAGTCCTCGCGAGCAATTAAAGATCAAAGACCATCCTATTTTATATATTTTTTTTCGGTATTGTGCTTTATGTTGTACCAGACTTTATAGAGGTTGAACATAGTCGAAATTGCCGGGTAACGCCTTAATGTGCAGCACAAAAAATTAAATCCATACCTACTGCTAATAAATTAAATATGATTATCCATCTATCACGAAACAATGGCTGAAATAGAAGCGATTGATATAATTGTTATTGTATTGATACGCTTATATTATGGAAAAAACCCAAATACATAGCCAACGAAGTAATAGTTACCTAGATACGGTTTTATTATGTTTGGAAAAAGCCCAATGAAGTAATAGGTCTCAGAAATCGTAAAATAACAAGTCACGTAACATATCATACAACTATAATGATATTGAAAAACACCAATGTAGTGAACTTTCCAGGGATTTCGAAGTAAATTATTCTAGATACAAATATCTAGGTCCGTGAGAAATGGATACTCATATACCACGACCGGTCCATAGAGATTAGTTTCAGCTTTGATGATGTATACAAGAAACGTTTTGTTTGCGTTGCATACAATAGAATCCAAATAAAGCATAGGTATATGAAGAGTTTATCATAGGAACACTAGCCACTCGATTTTGACCCGCCCCTAGGATTAAAAAGAGGCTGTCATTCAGAAATAATGTAGCTTTTAATATGTTGATACCCAAGCCCTGATACAATGAAAGTAAATAAAATATTAATAAATAGATATACTAGCGGCCGGTTCCTGAATTAAGTATTTAAGGCTCAAACTATACTTAGGTACATGTTTTCACATATTTTCTTGCATGTGATAATAATTCAGAAACCAGCCTTTCGTACCTACTAAAAGGAAAAGCAGCACAAATACTTTTTTAACTTGAACACGTTGCTTAAACGTGTAGGTAATTTTTTATCTTCAGTGATTAACAATAAAACTAAAAGCATACCTAACTCTTCTACGTATTAAATATTAGTTAGCTGTATTCCTAACTACAAATGGGTCATTAAATATACGGCAGACTGAACTGCGCAATTTAAATACACTGAAAAACGTATTCATAACGCAAAATGCGGTTTTTTTCACAACACAGCTGATGTGAACGAGCGCTCTTTAAATTTTAACTAATACGAGTACCTGGTACTTGCTATTCTCATTTCGCTAAAAGCTCTATTTTAAAGCCAATTGCATCTGGCGATGATTAAATATTGTTTTTTTTTAATGTTAAAATGTTTTAAATTTTAATATTTTCTTTATTTACTAAATACAAAAAATTGTCGAAGATACTAATGGTATTATTTTTTAATTAAATTAATTTTAAAATAAAAGAACTCTTGAACTTAACGAAAAGTACCATTTTGAATTATTGTCTAACGAATTTTATTTAATAAGCTGGCTCTAAAATTAATATTTAATAATTTTATTAATAAATCTATCCCTTAACTACAAAATCTATAATTAATACAATACTTCTATAATATAATCTCACTTATAACCTATCTCATTACATATTAAAACGATTATGATACATTTGAATTTAAAGCGGTATTACATTGAATTAATTATTTGCCCATTTGCACAGATTAAATATGCAATGTTCCGTTAATCGCATTGAAATATAAAACCACAATATGACATTTTATTCCCTGTGACTGTTGGACAAGCTTATAATTAAAAAAAAAGACGGGTTGCACTCCGGGAGTGCCGGCAGAAGCCAGAAGTGAAAATTTGATTATTAACGTTGAGCATGTTTGATATCCATCCGTCTTACGCTTTTTCGATCAGGTCACGTGTCCTGACGCGAGTTTAAGATTTTATACCCAACGCCGCTAAAGAAGTTTTCACTTCAATAAATAGTTGCTCGTTGCGGCTCGTTTTACGGCACGGGTAAACTTTTTGTGAGTTTTTCCAAATTTTTCATAATTTACTAGTTGAACCGACAGATGTTGTAGTGTCTTCACGAACACGAACTGCCAAACGTGATATTTTTATGGCCGTTAAGTTTTCTAAATTTTTGAAGTGAAAACTTCTTTAGCGGCGTTGAGCACTTTTTCTGTAATGGGTATAAAATCTTAAACTCGCGTCAGGACACGTGACCTGATCGAAAAAGCGTAAGACGGATGGATATCAAACATGCTCAACGTTAATAATCAAGTTTTCACTTCTTCCGGCACTCCCGGAGTGCAACCCGTCTTTTTTTACTAATTTATCGCGCGGAAATTTCTTAAGATGCTCTTTCATAAGATTCTGCTCCGGTCAATAACGAACACAATACAGAATCATGGTATTTTTTGGCGGAAATTTCTTAGGATTTTCTTTCATAAGATATGGCTTCGGACAATAACGATCACAACACAAAAATAATCATAGATAAACATTATTTATATATTTTGTATTTATAACCTAAAATTTAAACAATTTGGTACTCAATTCATCGTGTTAACTACCTATAATTTAGCAAACTTATTCAAAATTACCACAACTTTCTCTAATGGTATGAATTTTCTTAAAAACCGTATCATTTTCGAACATTTCCACACTGAACAGCTATTACGAAGCGTTAACTTAACTGGCGAAACTCGTAAAACTGTCGAAAGTTCTAACTAGGCGACTTAGAAGCGCTGCTTTTTACTTTAGACTTTATTCGGTTCAAGATTTTTGATTGCCCGCTATTCGAATACTTCTTTATTAGTATTTTATTAACTAAATTAATGTATTAGAAATCATAATATCTGTACTAACATTAAAAATATAGTAATAGTTTAGTTTTATTTTTTCTTTAGTTACGCCTTCCCAGCGACTAATTTGAATAATAGGCTATGATTATTAGGAGCGGAGCATCAATGAAAAAAAAATTCAAGCATAGTAAACATATTTTAGAGCAGACGAAGTTGGACGGGACGCCTAAGTCTTCCATATTTTTCATAATATGTTTGAGCTTACACGTTTCTGTCTGATCAATACAATCTAATAATGTAGTTCTATTGTTGTACTCATATATTTTTAGGTCACACTCGATGACCAAGTATAAATGAATGCTTTTATTAGATCTTATGTCTATAGCTAGATGTGACCTTTGAAAAGGGCAAAGGTTTTAGTGGCGATAAAATCTGTGGTGAAATAGGATTCGATATTTTGCACGAATATTGACTAATGACTTTCACACATATACAGTAATATTTCATAAGTAAAGTCGTGACAAATCAGAGGTGGAAAATTTACTTTATCCTAACCTGCATCATCAGCAAATGTATACACATAATTATATAAAGCTGACGAGTTTGTCTCTTTGTTTGAACACGCTAATCTAACAAACTACTGGTATGATTAGAAAAATTCTTTCAGTTATAAATATTACATTTATGGAGGAAGGTGTTTAGGAGGATGTCTCATATTTATAGCATTTGAATACTATAATTTGTGTAATTTCAAGGCATTTATAACCACCATATATTCAGTACCATCATTATTACCAATTCTAATAAGACTACATATTACCACTAGTATAATATGTCCTGACGACAGACAGACATATTGCATCTGTAACGTATTCAGATAACTGAATTGCCTCCATATTGATGTGGAAAACGAATACTGCAATGGATCAATCTCCATTGGAAATTTTATCAATCAAACTGGTAGGTTCATGCCAATATTTCACACCGTCCGCAAATATCACTGAAGTGTTGAATGTATGGCGGGATTCCTAAACCAATTCATACTTTCAAATTTGAAACTGACGTCTAATCAAAGTTCGAAGGCATTTAGATGCTTAAATAGAAGGTTGATTAATCGTTACATTTTATACCTAGTAAAGTTAATGTTAGTGCTTTTCTTTTCACAAAAATTTTGTAAAAATATATAACTGTTTAAGATCACTCTTTAGTGATAAGACCGCCCTCTGTGCTAGTTTAGCTGTAAGTTTTAGTTTTAAGTAATTTGTATTATTAACTAGCATAGTAAAGTGTTATAAATAAAATAAATAACTGATATAAATAAATGTCTTTTCTTTCTTTCTCTCATTGCACATGAGTTTTTGTGTAGTATTGGATTTTTGTATTTTGACTTTCAAAAAAGATGTGGGCGATTCGTTACGATGCTGTCTTTTTGTTTACAAATGAACGGGTGTTTCCGAATGAAATGAAATAAAATAAAGAATAGCTTTTTTAGGCTGTTTGTTTATAGGAGAGTCCCTACAGAGCAAGCAGTCTTGCGAACATCTTGCGAAGCAAATGCTGCTTGCTACTACTGTACTTGTACTTGTAATTTTTCATTTTATGAAATATTTGAAAGAAAGAAAAATATTTATTTTACGAGACCGTGTGACAAAAAAAAAGCATTTTTAATTCCATTTTATATAAATAAAATCTAAAGAAATTGGAAATTGGCAACCCTAAATGCAACTGCTGTTAAATTGATTGAACTATTACAGTTTCCAATGCTCTCTATACAGGGTGTAATCGTTAAGTGTGCACAGGCGATTATTCTGTAACTATTGCAGATATCAAAAAACTTTAAACTGATATCGAAAGCCCTTTACCTAATGAGTAAAATGACAATAATAACTTTTTAAAAATAAAACGGGAAATATCCAAAAATTTTATATCAAACACGCCCATACATTTAGTATGAGATATGAATATCCCCAACATGTAATATGAAAGGTTTTGGTTATTTTTTTGGTTTTGTGCTTAAATAACTTCGTAAATTTTTATGAAAATTCGTTTAGAAACTGTAAATAGAGCTCGATGTGGAATACAATGGTATTCCAAAACGAGGATGTCACTCCGAACATTTGCTTTGAATACAAAATGTATGAGAAATTAAATGTATGGGCGTGTTTAATGTAATTTTTTTGGATATTTCCCGTTTTATTTTTAAAAAGTTATTACTGTCATTTTACTCATTATGTAAAGGGCTTTCGATATCAGTTTAAAGTTTTTTGATATCTGCAATAGTTACGGAATAATCGCCTGTGCACACTTAACGATTACACCCTGTATATGCATTTCCAATGCATGCAAATAATAGTTCCAATACATACTTATCGATGTATTGAGCCGAATCCAGTTAAAGGGATATTCATGTTTTGTTTACTATAACCAACCTTCATACATAATTGAACATCATTTTCTAAAGGCGGAATACTAATTTTTTTAGCACTTACCTATACTTAAGGTTGTAGTTTAAAATCATAATAATTTTATCTTACAAAGTATACCATGTTATTGATATTATATGAATAACAAAGATATATAAATTTTCTAGGCGGGATTCTAACCCGCGGCGGGCTAAGACGCGGGTTCGAATTAAATGAATTAAAAATTATATTTATAAAACACTTCAATGCTATTAAAATAAAATGTCAAAGATTAATTTGATAAATTAGTGAACTAAAAACTTAGATGTACTCTAAAATCTTTCCTTAAACTAAAACTAAGCTTCTTTCCACAACTTCCCTGGACTTTAGTTTATTATCATGCCTTCTATCCTATTTTACTTAATTATTTGTAAGTACATAGAAAAATAATCCTTATATAATAAATTCCCGTACAAATATAGTATGTCGTATTGTCAAAATCCCTTGGTTGCACTTTTTCGAGCGGCTGCTCGTTACAGAGAGATTGGTCAAACGTTATCAAACGTCAGCTTTGTGTTCGAAAAATTGAAATGGATTTGTGGTACGGTAAAATTTATATCCTATGCAATGATCATTAGTTTAGTAGAGGTTTCGAATTGCATTTATTAATCTAGGTTCAGGTATAGCCACCACTCGAATTTGTTAAATCCTAGTAGTGATTTTTTAACGAGTTTAAATTACAAAGCATTCATGCTCTTTATGTAATAGTATAGAAAGTAAGGACATTTATATGTTTTGTGTGGATTGGTGTATATTATAATAACACTATATAATGTATCTTATGCTCAGTTCGCTAGTTGCAGACGAGATTATCTTGTATACTGAAATTCGACCAGGAGTTCATAAATTAAATCTCATCTCTTTATTATTTAAAAAACCTCAAGTAAATAACATTTGTGAAATCAATTTTTAAAAGCGGTGGAAGCATGGTGGTGGAGCAGTCTCGCGGAGGAAACTATATGTACATTTACAACAAACTTCCAAATGTTTTGATTGGATTACAATAGTAGTTCATGATTGTTTGTTCGTACTTAGCATCGACGATCAATAAAGCTACTCATTTTCATTCAATAGTATTCAACAGAGCCGTATTTTCATACAAATCCGTACAATTTGTGCGAACATAAAATTTTATATCCACTGTCGGCGACGCGGGGTACATTATGTAATTCGGGACGTTTTATAGGTATTACCAATATAGTACCTACCTGCTATTCTGAAATATTTAGGTAAACAAATCCTAATACTGTGTGATGATTCACAAAATGACGGTTTATTAGCGATTTATTTGTAATGGCTATAAAAAAAAAAAAATTGAAGAGTCTTGTAAAATTTACATCTTAAATGAAACTCAATCAAAAAAAGATCACAGGTATTTACCAGCTGTCTGAACAGACTTCACCCGGTTTTTCAGGGTTGGATTTTTTATCCGGGTTAGCCCAGTCCCTTTTTATATTGGTCAATTAATTATACGAAGAATGCATGTTGAGAAAAAAACGTTGAGGCATTAATATATTTTATACACCACGTATATGTTTGAATAAAAGTATTTAACGTTGTAAGCGAATAGTTAAAAGTTAAAACACATATTTACTGGCTCTAGATGTTTAAACAACCATCCATAAGCACTTAGAGTAATGTTAAAACTTACCAAACTTACCAACGTTCCCTTTGTTTAAAACTTGTTCTCAATGTATGGAAATACGTGTTCCAGCGAATCTCCGACTAGACATGCAAATTGCACTAGCAAATAATGCAATCAAAGACTGTATTTGGTGAAGGCGAGATGCAATTACGATATCTGTGTTTATGTAAATGAGGTAATAATGAAGAAAAGGTTATGGGTAATTTGATGGTAGGTATAAGTTAGGATTATATTATCTGTGGTGGTAATAAATATAGGTACGTAGTATGTACGTCATCTTGCCACAAACAACCTATATAAAATAATATATAAACTAAAACATGTTTTCATTAATTTAGGATTTCAATATTAGAAAAGAAAAGTCCAGACACACCAGAAAATACGATGTTTAACACCATATTTTCCAACCCTAAGAATCATATTTCTGAACCGAACTCGTACCATGTTACTCTACTCCTTACTAGCCACACTAATGCTATTTACAATCAACTTATTATATTGAACACTAGCTTACCGCCCGCGGCTTCGCCCGCTTTGTCTAAAACCTAATAAAATATATACTAAAACCACTCACTGAATCACTCTATCTATTAAAAAAAACCGCATCAAAATCCGTTGCGTAGTTTTAAAGATTTAAGCATACAAAGGGACATAGGGACAGAGAAAGCGACTTTGTTTTATACTATGTAGTGATTCAACATATATGTAGATATATGTAATATTTTTGGATAGTATGTAGATACTATCCAAAAACGATTACTATCATGTAAAGAAGATGAAGTCTGCCTTCATAGTTACAAACAAGACAGTAAATCAGTCTTTAATGAATATTCAAGTACATGAGTAGCGTCAGTCACGTTTGTGGTTATATGGGTCACCTCTGTGGACTGTAATCACCTGAATCGGCTCACGAAATGAGGTATAGCCCAATTCCTATTAGATGGAGCTAAGGTGGCTTGAATGAGACCCGCATGTTCTTATGTTTAAAGAGTTGGAAGTGTTTGGAAGTGAATTATTATTAACATCGGTATTTATGGTAACTATGAAATAACTAACAGGAGCTTTATTGAGAGATTTTCGTTTAATTTTGTAATATGTATTGATAAAAGTTGCATTTGCTCTAAGTTCAAAACTGATTTCTTGTGCTAAAAGCTAAGTACTTACTACTTCTTTTATTTTATCACATTTTATTACCCATTAATATCTATTGAGGTTATTATAGATACCTAATAGAATTTTCAAAATACGTAAAATTTTGATTAGCTTAGCTTCACCCATCTTTTATAGCAGTCGTGTTATTCCATTCATAAGTAAATTAATGAAGTTATAGTTCTTTTCCACTCTCCTTGCCTTAAATAAATCATATTATTCATCGAAAAACAAAACTTTTAATGGTTTCCCACGGTGTAATCTTGAGTTTATTCTGTTGAAAGTAATATTATTCATCTCGCAAGTATTTTTTAATGATTCTTAGTCTGTGTTTCTGAGTGCCCCGAGGTGTTGTTGTTTTTGGTCTACAATCCAAAAATACAAAAATGTTTATAGTAAGTATATTTGAACTTAAATATATGTATTACAAATATGTTTAATTAATTAAATAAATTTAAAATTAATATTATAATTTAGAATCTTTCGCAACATGCACATGAAAGAAAGGATCGAAAGGTTTGGTTAGTTAGTTAGTTGGTAGTTTATAAATTACTAGCTGTGCCCCGCGGTTTTACTCACAATGCTCCGCTCCTGTTAGTCTTAGCGTGAAGCTTATAAGCCTTCCTCGATAAATGGGCTATCTAACAAGGAAATAATTTTTCAAATCGGACTAGTAGTTACTGATATTAGCGCGTTCAAACAAACAAACAAACTCTTCAGCTTTAAAATATTAGTAAATATTTAAATGGTATTGCTCTTTTCGCTCATCTTTAAAATTTGTGTGTAAAACAACTGCATGAATTTTCATAGACATCGTTCTAAAATAGTTGCTTTTTCAAGCCTTATTTACATATTCATACGAAAAGCACATATCTTATGTACGAATACACAATGTATGTGAAATATAAAGGTTTAGCCATAAACTATGACCTACTTTGAGAGCGGAGGTATTTTTCTAAAATATAACACAGGAGGTCATAAAATATACATATGAATAAAGAAACGTTCCGTACACAATAGGAAGTTGAGTGTAAAATATAATAACATGGGACGAGGCATTCATAGCGAATTCATTCCACGACATATTTGGGATTTATTATTCTGTTGTTAGATTTTTATAGATTATTTTTCCGACCCAAATATCGACCAATAGAATTGCACCATTCGACGTCACGTGGTACAACCTACATGGTATTATACTGATAATTTTTTGAAAATTTTCTCTGGTCGTTGACGTCAAACTGACAGGTTCAATTCAATTGTGAAATTATTGGCCGACATTTGGGACGGAAAAATAATCTCCCGAATACCACACGAGCTTCAAAATTATCTGGCATTTCCCTCAAGGTTCCCTGCAAACAAATAAAGTCGTCAAGTTTTTCAGGAAAAATCACTCGCGCTTCGCGCTCGTGATTTTTTAACCTTGACTAAAAACTTGACTCCTTCATTTGTTTGCAACGAACCTATCGGAAAATACCCGATAATTTCGAAGCTCTTGTGGTATTATAAGTGATTATTTTTCCGACCCAAATATCGACCAATAGAATTGCACCATTCGACGTCACGTGGTGCAACCTACATGGTATTATACTGATAATTTTTTGAAAATTTTCTCTGGTCGTTGACGTCAAACTGACAGGTTGAATTCAATTGTGAAATTATTGGCCGACATTTGGGACGGAAAAATAATCTCCCGAATACCACACGAGCTTTAAAATTATCTGGCATTTCCCTCAAGGTTCCCTGCAAACAAATAAAGCCGTCAAGTTTTTCAGGAAAAATCACTCGCGCTTCGCGCTCGTGATTTTTTAACCTTGACTAAAAACTTGACTCCTTCATTTGTTTGCAACGAACCTATCGGAAAATACCCGATAATTTTGAAGCTCTTGTGGTATTATAAGTGAAAATTTTGTTTCTTTTTTCTATGTGATCAAAATTTAGGCACGCTTTTAAGGTGGATTTTATGATAAGCACACCATTTTTTAGCAATGTTAAAATTTACACACCATGCTCCATTTTTATACGGGTTATATTTTGTAGAGTCGATTCAAAATAATTAGGTACAGAAAACAATAATCCCTAATCCATACTAATATTATAAATGCGAAAGTAACTCTGTCTGTCTGTCTGTTACTCAATCACGCCTAAACTACTGAACCAATTTTCATGAAATTTGGTATGGTGATATTTTGATACCCGAGAAAGGACATAGGCTACTTTTTATCCCGGGAAAATGACGCAATCCCGGAAATCCCACGGGAACGGGAACTATGCGGGTTTTTCTTTGACTGCGCGGGCGAAGCCGCGGGCGGAAACCTAGTAACAAATAATATCTAAAAAACGGTGTAAATATGAATATTCTTAGCCAGCTATTTAAAACAATTATATTGCTTCATACATGTTTATCAATAAAACGCATTTTAATTTACAAATAAAGAGAAAACGAAACATAAATAAACGACTCCATTAATATTTTTAATCAACATTTCAATAAAAACGCAGTGAAAATTAATTTTACGGACCGCCAACTACGATTTTATTAAATGAAATTGCACATTTTAATTTCTGTTTTATCATAATTATAGCCCTTGATCACAGTTACAATGGAAATAATATTGTAATACTGTGTGATATGTTGTATTCATCTATATTCTATACTAATATTATAAAGGTGAAGTGTTTGTTTGTTTGAACGCGATATTCCAGGAACTACTGATCGGATTTGAAAAATTCTTTCGGTGTTACATAGCCCATTTATCGAGGAAGGCTTATAGGTTATATCATAGAGATCTAGAGAGATGCCAATCGCTTGCGCTGAGTACGAAACCGTGTCTCATAAAAAATTTACGCACACAACTGCAGTAAACAAAATCAAAACAATACTTCGCGTTGTGTGCGTGTCATCACACAAAAATATGAGAGCGACTATTCGTTCGCACACTAGATTGTAAGTGACGTACGTATACAGCACCGCTACAGTTTGTTCTTTTTTTGGGCATATTGCTGCGACACCGGCCCCGCCCCCTAACCATATCTCCCTTTAGTTTCTGTGATCTGTGGGTTATATATATCATCACGCTAAGACCAACAGGAGTAGAGCCACGCAGGTGAAACCGCGGGGCGCAGCTAGTAATAACATAAAGTATTTTTGTAAATCGAATTATATTAGCTTGTTCTTCTTCTTGTATTTTCTTTGAAAGTATTGGTATTTAGAACTTCTAAACCACCGCTAACGACTTCTGAATCGGCAGATTTATGGTTGAAATTCATCAGACTGATAGTAATTAGTGAATGTGTTAGAGTAATCTGCACAAGTTTAATTAAAGCTGGACAGCCTCTGTGTTATTGCTAGTGAAGCGTGAAATCTCTTGTATAAGCAATTATTAGAACAGAGTTAGGTCATTGACCCGTAGCAGCTGTATAGAATATTGTTTATCTGTGTTTTAGCAAAGAATACAATATTATAATAATAATAAGGTAGTTCTTTTTTGGTAATGTTTTATAATGGTATGTTATTTCGTGTCCAATCCAAATGTGTCGATAAAACATACTTTATTTTAGTTCTTTTGAAAACAGACATTTATTGTAATATTGAAAACAAGACAAAATTTAAGACTGTAATAATAATAAAACACAAAAATAAATCCATAATTTATATGGAAGCTTACATTTAGTATGATAATAACAGCAAACTATCCTATAGACTATGATATAAAGCAAATATTAACGTATCCTCCTAAACAAGCATGAAATAATTTGCCCATCAACCCTTTCGCATGACTGTATGCCTGATTATATGTATAGAACCCACTGCAAAATTTCACTTGGATGTGGCTTAATTATTAACACCCACGGATCTGTGTGAATGTGTAGGATGTATTAGCAATACTAGCTTTCCGCCCGAGGCTTCGCCCGCGTTTTATAAGAAAACCCCGCATAGTTCCCGTTCCCGTGGGATTTCCGGGATGAAACCTATCCTATGTGTTAATCCAAGTTACCCTCTATATGTGTGCTAAATTTCATTGTAATCGGTTCAGTAATATTTGCGTGAAAGAGTAACAAACACACACACACAAACACACACATCCTCACAAACTTTCGCATTTATAATATGAGTAGGATTACTAAACTGATACTCGTGTATATCATTGTTCTATATATCAATTATTTCGTGACATATCTTTTCTATATTTTTCTTTATCCCGAAAATATTTAAATGGAGAACTTTTTAAAGGAACTAATAACATAACTTCTCGTACTGAAAAATTAAATGTGTGTTTCAGTTAGCAAGAGAAGAAAAAACATCGCGCTATGACCAATGGGAGCGAAGTTTCAATCAAAAATATTGCAAAAATGGGAAAAATGTTCCTTTGAGAGCAGAGAGTAGCGTGGGCCAGTTTGTCTCATATATTTGAATACTACATTCTATTTGGCAACACATCGATAGACGATATCTACATAGTACCATACTATTTGTGTAAAACATCTACTCACTTTTACTACACTTTACTAAATTACCAAGGTACTCAGTAAAAACATAGAATACTCTAACGGTAAAAATAAGTTAAATCTGTTTAGTTCTGTTGCTAGGACTATATTCAGGCCTGTAAAAACAAAACTACATTTATACAGGCCTAAATACAGTCCAGTTTCTGATGAAACTTGATTAGTTTGTAGGACAGAATAAGCAGCTGGCGAAGGATAGATGGGCAATAAACGTTATCTGATTTTGTGGAACTGTCCAGAATAAAGATTGACGGAGCTATCCTGAGGGATCAATTACGGGAAAACGGGAACCTGAGATAATAATGGCGGATAAAAAATAACTTATACGACGTAAAATGCGGATTAATAGATTTAATTCTAGAGTATTATTTTGTAAGCGGAATAGTATTTCTTGATATAATATTATTATTTATGCTGTTTTCAGGAACATATTTTTTAGAATATCGCTATAAAAGAAAAAAAAAATATTTATCTGTTATTTGAATTCTTGATTTCCCGTGGTTTTTATTGTTCAGCATGAATGAGTCTATAAAAAGCTCATGTTTATTATAATATGTATGTAATTTTTCAATCTAATTTCATTCCACCAACATGCGGAATCTAAACAATACAAAATTGTATCTCTCGTCTATCGGCTATCGTATTGTAACTCGACATAACTTTTATTTAGGTATACCATTACACATTAAACTGCATTAAGTTTTCATAGTAAATTCAGTTCACCCAGCAAATACTTGATTAATGGGAACTTATAAATAATTGTGCAATAAATCAGCACAGATTAAACATCTGTGGTGACAGCTGCGTCGGGCTTCGAACTGCAGTCTCGACTCTCGAAGTGAAATTACTTTGATATTAAAGCACAGAATACATAATAGTAGCTTAACGCTACAGAACGGACACTCTCCGCCTCCCGCCAAAATTAAACACTTACCTCACCCCGCACGATCAGGCTAAAAATGGTCCACATTTTTCTGCAAGGACGATACGCAACGAAGATTGACAACATTAATCAAATTGACTTAAAGTAATTTTATTATTTTGGATTTGTGATTATCGTTTTTCGTAGAAAATGGTTAGGTATTGTGCTGTTTACGGATGTATTTCATCAGAAAAACGCGAAAATTTTTTTTACGCTAGTCACAAATGTGCCAACCATAAAGCGTTAACACACACATTAATTTGCAGTCTCTACAGTGTGACTGTCAAAACGTTAATTTTGTATGGAGTGTATGGTATGGTATGGTATGTTGTGATTAAAGTTCTAGGTAAATCTGCATATTATTATATCTACAAGAGTTTATTCACCTCAGAGACATCTTAAAGCTTTACTATAATATTATCAAAATTTAAAAATATATTTTTTAAGGTTCAAGAGGTTAAATTTTTATCCAAGATAAAATTTTAAAATAGTTTGTGTTATTTTTCATCCAATTGATCTTACAAAAATGGTCCGTACCTATTCATTAATTTATTTCCACAATGGACGATTTTATTCTTGAATATTTTCGAAATATTGTATGTTTCATTTATTTTAAGAATAATAATTATATAAAGCTATGAAAACGTGGAGCTGATTGCAATCATTAATTATGCAGTGTATGAAAAGTAATCACGTTTAAAAATTTGAACAAAATATTTTCTCAGTAATTGTGTGTAATAATTTATGAAAATTAAAGAGCTTGTTTTCGCCACAATATATTATGAATTCTTTAAAAAAAAATATGTTTTATGAAATATTTTTCACGTCATTATATCTTGGATGAGGGTTAAATTATTATATAATTTAAGAATGTAGTAAACGACCTAAGGTATTAAGATAATGAACCATTTAGGTCGATCCAATTTAGACCCAAATTTGATAAGCAGGTAATTGAGTAATTTTTTGGTACAGAACCCCAAAAAAGTAGTAGAGCATATTATGATTAAAATCAAATTAGATTCACTCTTTTATTTTAAAAACAAAACGCTTGCTATTTCATCAGCAGCTATGATAATTATTATTTTTTTCTATTTCTAATTTTACACAACGTCATTGGTTCCTTTTGTTTATTGTAACTTGTACTTGCACTTGCACTTGTAATAATTTAAATGTAAATGATTTCGAGTCGTGTGACATACATTCTGAATAGCCTGCAACCGTGTTCCATGTTGTGGTACCCAGTACATTAAAGTTCTAAATTAGAAACAATATTTTAGTGTGATATACTCGTAATACTTAATCGTTACAATAACTTTCTTTGTATGATACTTACAGCCTCCACTTCAGACTAGTACGTCGTAGTATGGAGATGAGAGTGAAATGAAATAATAGCAGAAGACAACAACATGGCAGCAACCAACAGTAGCGTATACCACATAGGAGGTCAAACCGAAGTTGTAACGGAGCACTGCTTTAGAGACGACCCCTCACTCATCAGCCATGAGAAAGAACTTATCTTATATATTTACATATTATTATTACGTATAAGTTGATTAAATTTGTATGTTGATTAATAATTATTCCAACAAAAAAACCAATTGGGGTAGTAATAATTAACTTTAAGTTCCAATTTTACTTCATTTGAAGTACCTAACTGCCTCTAGAATGTTAAAAAGAAAATTAACCGAAAATTCAAAGTTTCCCGCCAACCAGCCATCTCACGATCTCCATTGTGGCTCCTTAACTCTTTCTAATTTAGACAATGTTACACAATCTTCTTATTTGCATGCAAATTAAAAAACCAGGGCATTGGATCCCCGAGCGAACCCTCTCGCCAGAAATTAATTCAAAAATTAGAGTTCAGCATCATCAAAATTAATGTCATGAAAATTAAAAATACGCTTTGTTATCTGCCGTTAAACGTGAACGCATAAAACGAATATTTTATGTTATGTGAAATATGATTACAAAAGCCATTAGCATATCTAAAGGTTCATCGCAAATACTGTGAAACGTGATGAGGGCTTTTACGATTCCATTTTTGGTGTACTTAAAACCATAAACCTATATAAGAGTATCGTAATCGAAAAATACTTAATACTAGAAAATAAAAATGCTCTTTACGCTTAAGATCCGATAGCTCTATGGTTAATAATTAATTGAATATTTCAATAAGTACCTATAATATAGTATGGCATATTTTTGTATGGTACTAACGATTTTGAATCCTTTGCTATTCTGCTAGTCAATAACATGAAATAGATCTTCTGCATAGTATGGTGTGTGTGAAGAATTTAGAAATGAATATAATAATCCGTTTTCTTATGCATTATTATATTCTATCTATACTTTGTATATTTGCCCTAAAATCTATTTTTTGTGCCACAAACGATAACATCGATATGAGTGAAAATTGCTTTTAAAATATAAAATCATCATACAATTCTACATCTATAAAATATCATCTATAAAATCATTATACAATTCTCTATTATCACCTTAATATTATGTTTGCAGCATAAACAATAAAAAGCTCTATTATAATATTTTCTTATTACGAAAATATAAAAATAACATTTGTATACTAGACCTATCGTAACCTATTGCTAACAAAGCACTTCAATTTATTACAAAATAGCAATATATTACTATAGCAACTTGTATTTCGTAGCATTGTATTTTTATAAAATACGGTATTGGGGAAAAAATTCGTTATGTCCCGAGGTAAGAATATATAATGAGAAATAGCGTGCACGATGAATTCCAATAATCTCAAGAATCCACTGACATAACTTTGTTAGTTGAATTTATTATATTTCTTTGTAGGGAGACTAAAAACGAATCTCTTATGATAATATATCTGCTGGTATTAAAATGTATTAAACATGAGTCCTGGCATTGGCTATAAATTATTACAGTATTGATGTATCGATGTGTCAGTGTACTTTTTTTAGTTCACATAATACCTATATAATAAAGACGATTCCGTAGTTATCTACTTGGTATTTTAACTGACCTTTTTTCACCTTACTTGTTGAAAGAATCTATTTAAGGTATTTCTATTCCCTTCGCACGCACCAGAGCTATGATATAATTAAGAAGAATTTCCAACTCAATAATATGAAGACGTTAAACAAATATACTTATGTACATATTTGATTCTAGTGATGTTCTTCTCTGTGACGGTGAGCGCACGCCGCTCGCCCATCTTGTAGGTGTTGTCGTACTTCATAGGGCCAATAGTTATAAATACTTACAAATCTTAGCTTTTAAATACTTGTTAGGTACGTACCTAAAAGTTACCAACCACTTGAGTCTTTTATTTTGACGGATAAAAGAGAATAATTTAACCGTGCTTACACCTTCTATTCCAGGATATAACACGTTAGTCTGACTAATCCTTGTTCTCGTTACTAAGACACGCATTGCTAACACTAGTTGATACCCGCGTGTTCGTAGGTATATGCTATTATCTATACCAATATTAAAAGACAATATCTTAAGCACTTGCTCTAATTATTTATTCTTTAAAATGTTTGTTTACTAGGCTGTGCCTGTGTGAAATTAGTTTTCTTTTATATCAATTTAAATTTACTAATTTAGAGATTATATTGTTAAACTATTAACTTGAGCAAAAACAGTCTAAAAAATTAAAAACGCAATATTTTCCTAACTTACCCATTAGTCTGTAACAATCGAAATATTTACAAATTCTTTCAATCACCACCATCAAGCCTTATCTTCTCTATTTACAATAAACAAAGTATAAACATATCATAGCACTATGTGCCTTGATGTACATACCCAAGGATGTACCTAGATAGTGACAGAGAAACATTTCAACTATGTTTCAAATCTAACAAGACGTCACAAAGCGTCACATAGTTAAATCTCTATCATTGAACGCTTGAATGCCAGCAAGAGGAAGTTAACAGGCAGATATTGCTGAACTATACGAGATACAATGCCTTCAATGAATTTGAAATACAGGAGCAAAACAATTCCCGTCAATTTTAGCGATGACGTGGAACATTCTGACAAGAGTATTTCCAATAGATTGTTTTTGAAGTAAAACTTCTTTAGGCACGTTCAGAGTAAAATTTCCATGTCGCGTCATGGCAATACCGTCACGTCATGGAGTAAGGCGACGAATTTCGTATATTTGAATCTTGCCAAAGAAGTTTCACTTATGACACGTGTGCTCGGCACACACGCTCTTTTTTTTAGTGTAAAAACGAAATGAAAAGATTACGAACATAATAACAGTGATAAAGCTTAAACTCTATGCTTTGTGTGAACTTCAATCATCTAAAAATAAGATTGGAAATTAAATTTGCTATTTTAAGCTAACACTCTTATCCAAATAATTATTGATAATAGAATTTGCCTATTGAATTTCTCAGAAACTTTCAGTACAAATTACATTTAAAAATATTCGCAACTCTGCCACTTTCGCTATTCACAGGGATTAGGCTCCAACTTGCACCCTTGAGGGCAGTTACCTGTGAGCAAAGCAATTTACTTTACGAAATATTTCCAGCATTTAACGACAAAGACATTTTTACGTTTATATTTAGTTTACATTATTTTAAATTGCTGTTTTCATTATTAAATTACACTTTAGAACTGTTGTTAGAAATACATACTTTAGTCTATTTACTTTTTATCTGCGTTGGTATCTGTATATAGTATTGAAAGTAATAATTGCAATAATTTAAATACCCTCTAACCACTTTCAAAGTCCTTGAATAATTATTTGTTAAAATATGTATATTTATACGAGAGTGCCTAAATTAATTTTATTAATAATTGATACAGACAGGCGTTTCGAAACAATAAGTGAATTATGCTATAAGATAGAAGTTGATACAAAGGGTTCGAAGCTATCAATAAGTTGATAACAAGGTTTTGAATTATTACACTCAATTATAGAACCAAACAATAGTGTAAAGGATAGCAGGAATTAAGCAATACTTCACTACGCATTAAAAAATAATTACAATAATACGTATAAGAAGAATAAGGAGGAGACTTAATTCCTAAAATCTTCCTAAAACATATTATAGTGTAAAACAAAGTCGCTGTCGCTGTTTGTCCGTCCCTATGTATGCTTAAAACTACGCAACAGATTCTTGAGCGATTTTTTTTAATATATAGAGTAATTCAAGAGGAAGCCGGGCGCGGAAAGCCAGTAGTTACAAATCATAAATCTAGGATTCTTGGTCAATCAACCCTCTTTTTCATTTTCATGAGGCTTAAAGATATATCTCCGCTTATTTCTACTGATGCATGACCTGAAAATGCCAACATAAATATTATCACATATTTATCAGTTCTCTTAATAATAATTTGTGATGAATGACTTTCTTCATGCAGTCAAGTAATGGGTTTTTGTATGGAACTTGCTAATGGACTTGAGTACATATTAACAAGAATTGATGCTTGCTCTGAAGGTATTTCAATTTTGATAAGCATAATAGCTTGTTTGATCGATGAGTGGGTAATATAGCTTGTATATGTGGAAAATTCAAGCAGATCAAATGTATTATAAATTAGCGAATAAGCAGCTATTATCAGCACATTTATATGTATTTTTTGAGGAGGAAAATTCTTCCAGTTTGATACCGAAGGTATTTTTATGCCAAAAAATGATATGCCTCACGTAATGGTAATAGACAAACGTCAGAAATGTCCATCAATAAGGAAATTAAGAGTTGGCTTTCTGTCGAATAGAATCGAGAGATTTTGCCTATACTAAGATTTTAGACGCTAACTGCTTAGAACATTTTGCTCACTGGCTAAAAATAATATCGCCAGGGTTACTGACACCATTTTAATTTGTTCGATCTTTGTTCAACGCTTTTAATAATTTCTTACAATTGACCTGTGTATACTTGAAGTGTTAATTTATTTTGAGAAACCTAAACAATAATTTCTATTTTATAGTGGTGGCCTGAGGCAATTGAGTTACTTATAATATTTGAGAAATTTAATGCACCTTTTCACAATATTTTATGACAACCAGCTTTATAATCTGCAAAAAATAACAACAATGCTTTAACCACTATAATATATAACGGGATAAAGAGCATTATGAAATTTAATTAAAATATTAGCGGTCCATTTCACGCTTCATTGGACAGTGTAGAACAGCGATGATGGGGCCTGTTGATTTATTTTCAATTTATAATTAATAATATTCATCGATGTCGAATATTTAAATATTTGGCTTATTCTATTTCAATTTTAATTATGCGATTAATGCTTTAAATCGAAGATAAATTATAATAGAGCTTCACAAAATAAAACAACACAAATAAAAAATATAATTTGTATTTAATATTTTATCTAAATTACTTAGTGAAAAATAATATAATTTCACTACATTTTTACTATTTTTTAAGCAGGCATTATTTTTTAATTTAGGTAGAATAGAATATAATAATGTGGAATAAAAAATATCGACTTAATTTATTTATTAGCAGATGATAAAAAGTTTGAAATAATACTTACATACCCATTTTAAAACTTGATTGTTATTTTTTTAAAGCACCGTACAAAGAGGTTCAAATCAAACACGATTCAAACTTCTTCGAAAGCAGACAGAGCTGGGCTTATCTCCCTCCCTGGCATTAGTTTCTCTTGATAGAGAGCTTACGAGAACTTCAACTTAGTACTTGTCACTTGTGGTTAATATATATGAATTTAAAGGTTTTAAAATCTGCATTTTATTTTCCTTTTTATATAAGAATTGTTTTGGTGTGGTATGTTACTTGTTTATATTAAAACTACTGAATGTATTAAGATACAATTAGGTATGTTACGTACAATGTAAATAATAAAATATTCAATAATTTTGTTTCAGTTAAAAAATATGGGTGTAGTTACATTGGTTAGTATGTGAATGGAGATTTTGCGAGTCCATTAATGAATCGTCCATAACTTTATTTGGTAAATAGTGTATTCAACTAACAAATAGGTAGTTGAAGTGATCTGATACTTGTTTAGAGTCACGATACTAGTATTTTTATTGGAATAAATTTATTTACCTTCTTTTATATAGGTATTCTACACAATTTACAATTTTAGCTATAATTGATTCATTCTTGAACTTATAGACAATTATTCTTACAATTAGTTCCTTTACTTCAATTGTTAGAGCTAACAAAGGCCTCGATTAGCTAAGTTCTGACGTGCAAAAAGCTCTTAGTGCCTATTCAGTATCCTAAAGGTTTGTTTATTTTATTCCTGTAGTGAGGTTAGGTTGTAATCCTATTATTCTGAAATCGGGGCAATAAAAAGGATACACATATTTTTATTTTCTGTGCATATGTTTCAAAAAAAGTGTGGTATTACCAAAAAATATTTCGTTATAACATAAATCTAATTTAAAAAAATACATTAAAAAAAGACGTGTGGCACTCGGGGACTGCCGCGGTAAAGCTATTGCATGCTATACCTTCAAGCCACACCTCCGCCCGTCGGAGTGGGGAGCGTGAGGTTTTTCGTTACTAAATTTCTGGATTAGGTCCCCGCGCTCAAGGCCCGCGATAGAAGCTATAAAAGTGAAGTCCCATGTCCCCTAGTGGGGTAAGGGGCAGATGCCTTATACATCTGTTTCACTGATCGGATTTCTTTAGGGACAAGTAGGTGATCAGCCTTCTGTGCCCTGCCAGACCGAGACATCTTTTTTTTGTTCTTCGTCTCCACCGGGAATCGAACCCAGGACCCCTCGGTTCTACGCTCACGCGTCAACCACTGTACCAAGGAGGCGGTCGATAGAAGCTATGCAATAGCTTAATAAATATTTTTACTATAACTATCGATTAAAATAATTTAAAAATTTATTTTAGAAAATTAAATCGAACTAAATTATTAACGGTGAACAATAACTTCCATACTAGGTATAATATATTGAATAGAGACCTGATTATTTAGGCTTCACGCTTACATAGGAGCTTATGCTAATCCTACTTAACAAATATTTGAGATAAAATCTGATAAGCCGATGAATTATGGTCTAATGAACTTAAGTAGACACATGCCTGAAATATACCCAAAAGTTTGTTTAGATAATATAATATGTATTAATACACTTCCAAAACATCAAATTCAAACTCAAATTTGTTTATTTCAATATTTAATATTATGATCTGAGAGCTTTTTTTGCTCGGTATAAAAGTAATATTTCGTAATATTTACCTATCCGTATATAAGTGTGCAACCCACATAGTATAATAATATGATGGGTTCACTATTCAGTCATCATAACGCGTTGTTAAATCTACAATTAAAAAATGCTAATACCAAAATTAAAGCCAATTATTAAAGCGTACCTACATTGCACAAATTACTATTCGCTGTCAATAATCTGATTCACATAGACGCATAGCAATTTTTTCCAATCCCGTTCACACCTTCATTTTTCACTCCTTTTTGTAATGAAGTTGTTCACTCGAGCGGTAGCTTAATTAAAATTTTAATAGAGCGCCGTGAAATTTTGTTTGCAATAACCGAGAACACTTGATATCCAATTATTGCTTCATTCCATTGTTTTATACGACACGTAATTGGCGTGGAAGTGTTTCCCATGTACTTTTATATTTATTTAGTAAAGCACAACTTATCTTTGTATAATACAAATGAAGTAGGTAAACGGTGAGACGAATGGTTTTATGATTAGGTAAGGGAAAGAAAGGCGTAAGTAGGTGCTATTATAGTTTAAGTAACTTTAAGTACAGTTTATTTTTAAATTCGTATCTATCCTTTGAAATAAAAACCGAAATATTCCTTACAAAATTGGTAAAGAGTTATTTAAAGAAACCAGTTGAAAACTTTTATTGAGCAATACTTAGATTTTACTCCATCGTTATTTTAACATCTTCAAAGTAAAAATAAATCTTAGCTTACTAAAATTTACATAAGAAACAACTTACATCTCTACAAACTTTCATTACTTTTGATAAAGCTGTTGAAGATAAACTATAAGTTAGAAGAATAACATTTAATCTGAGCAATTCAATTTAACTCAATTCTAAGCTTTAAAAGTAGAAAAATACATTTAAAGAGTAGGTAACGAACTTCCGATTTCATACAATCTTATTTCTACTAATGTTACAAATGCGAAAGTTTTATGAGGTGGGTTCGTCCGTGGGTGAAACCGCGCGGCATACAGCTAGTATTATTACATTGTTATAAGGATTAGGTTGCGATCACTTTTTACTAATGTACTTTTCTAAATCTTTAAACTCAAACTCTAGTCACACGTAACATATACCTATCTACCGTAGCACTTTGACAACGTGTGACTGCGGTTTTCCAAACATGAAAATTTATCTCTACATAGTGGAATATTGCATACTTCAGAATAGTATTGTATGACATTATTGTCAATTTACAACGAAGGCATCTTGGTAGAGTCTACTGTGTCCATTTACTTGCAACTACATTAGCAACTTTGTTCAGTTCAGTATTCTGAAAATCTTGTTTTATACTTTTTCAGCGTCGTTTTTTGTCGTAGTTGGGTTTTAGTTGTTTTACTTTTTATTATAATGTTTGTGTTTATTAAGGTCAGTCTTACATCTCGAGAAAATGAGCATACTCTTTAGTGTTGGCTGAATTTTATTCTATTTCCCTTAATTGCGGAGTGTTATTGTTTGTTAAGTTAATTTTCAACGTCTAAAATTATTTGGTTAAAAAGTTTAGTTCGGCTGTAGTTTTTAAGAAAGATGATGACGAATGATCATTAGTTTAATAACTCTAACTTTTACAACTCTATGTAATTTATATGGTATCATTTAATGTTATTAAAAACTAGAAATAAAAATAATATTTTGCTATCAAGTGCGCCGCTCTATCTATCAAATATCTAAAATTGAACCTAAAAGTGGATTTATTATTCAAATTTGCTTCTTATTCATTATTCTATAAAGAAAATTATAACAGAAAAAAAACGAATAGGTATGTTAAATATTTTATGATAAACAAGAAAACAGTTCCAACAAGAAAATTGTTATTCTTCACAGTTTAACTATACATAATATGTCTCATAAACATAATATGTCCCACTTAATCTAATCACAGCAAGGAATTATATAAGCCTTCTATTATTAATTGAAGAAACGGACAAGATTAAAACCACTTTGAATACACTAACATCACTTAGTGACTGTGGTAATATTTACTTGTATCTTCTCGCGTTTAGCTCAATACATAATGGGTCGTGGGAGCGGCCTAGCATTTGCCGTGACTAATTTTAAGATTATATCCTAGTGACAGCTATATAATTTTACCCGACTTTTCGAAAAGGAGAATTTTGTATTATGTTTGAATTTATTTAGATATGTGGGTTTTTTATTATATAATCTTCAAGCTTAAAATTAATCGTGGCATCTTTAGTGTTAGGTCATATTTTTTAAATGACTGGGCTTTTAATGATCTTCCTCCCGTCCGATTAGGGCCCTTCTGGCCTCCTCCACTCAAGCGACAGCTCAAGCCGAGGTTCGTGGTCCCCGTCAAGGGGGGACGCCCTTGTGCATGTCGCTACCAGGGTGAACCTTCAGTTCACCCCCGCGTCCGCGTTAAAATGTAGAAGCCCTTCTGGCTAACATTGAGAGACACCACAAAAAAAAAAAAAAAAAATGGTCTTCCAATTCTTTCCACAGTACGGGATCAACTCATCGATTTTCTAATAATCTATCTCCATTAGATAAAACATTATTAAAACATCGATGATTTATCCCTGCGTACGACAAGTCTTGCATTATTTTCTTAACATGCAAGGCTTGCAATCTCCTACACTGAATTGATTACCCAACACCAGATAGTAGCTTAATACAGTAATGTACTATGATAGTCGTCAAGCAACACTAACGGGATTACCTACCTTTGATTAACCGATAGCAGACATGAAAGGCTCAGCGAAGTGTGCAAATAACTGCTTATAGTTGTCTAACTTTTTCTGCGATGGAATGTTTACCTAATGGATAAATTCTTGCAAATAGCTCCTTGTTAAATACCCTTGAGGTGTCTTTTACATTGCAATAACAAATTGAAAACTCTGTTATATGTAAATTATAAGATTGGATTGTAAAAATCAGCTTGAATGTCGGTTTCGCTTTTTGTTTGTGACGTCCGAACAAAATTAAAACGATATTCTAGGTATTCCTGTCAAAATAGATGGTATTTCTAATCACGATACGGATAATAATCGACTTCTAGGTCGAAAATCTAAGCTCAATTCGAATACTACTTTCTTAGTAAAAAAAAGAATGTGACCAAAATAAAAATTAACAAATTAATTTGAACGTGTTCCTGTACTATTCCTAGAATTTCCAAACGTCCGTGTACTGATGCCTAATTAGTTTTGCTACCAAAATAGATGACAATATACAATACATATTAATCAATTAAAATGTACCACACTTTCCATCCTATCTCGATACGATCAGAGATTGTTGCTGATAAAACTGTTTTAACGGCGTCATACTTTAGTAACTTGATTGTGCTCCTAGTAACAAGATAGCCTGTAGCATGACCTAAAGTTTCTGTTTATTCTTGGATAAATTATGATGCTATTAAGTGAAGTGTATATAGGAAGCAAGCTGTATTAGAATAGAGATAACGTTAAGTATATATTTAACGCCTATAACAGGCGTATTTAGCTGACAATGATAGTGCTTTGTATACTGTTAATTATTATAAAGTTTGAAATTGTAAATACACCTACAATAAAAACTTCCATTTGAATGATCATAATATCGTCTGGATTATAATAATACTAGCGGTCCGCCCCGGCTTCGCCCGTGGTACCTACATGTTTAAACTATCCTATCTCTCAAGTTGGATCGAACTGCACATGGTGTGCGAATATTATTATAATCGGTTAAGTGGTTTAGGAGTCCATTGAGGACAAACATTGTGACACGAGATTTATATATATATATATATATATATTAAGATTTAACGCTTGTTAAATAATAACAAATTATTTATAAGTTTTCCAGTTGTTTTGTCACATACAACTGCTACTTTCATATTTAGAAAAAAGATCTACCTGAATTCATACTTAGATAACTTAAAAATTAAACATACCTCCAAAGCCAAAGTTTCATCGTAAAAACTGTTTATAGGCTTTAATTATTGGTACAATGCAAACATCCAATTAAACATGCCATATATTGTCTCAATTAGCTATAGATAACCATAAACAAGTTGTTACACTGTTTTTTTAAACTCCCGGCTCATCACAGACACTTAAATGTTTGAAGAAAAAAGTCGTAACTTAATGAGTGTTCATATTACGTGGGAGCCGCTTGTGCCATAGTATCGCGGCGTATAGGAGCTTACGGTACCTAAACTCGCGAGGCGCAGGGTCGTCACTTGTCACGTTGATATTTTGAATAATTGAATAAACAAACACCGAGCGCTCACAACAATGGCGCGGGCCTTACGAAGACGGACCATGAGAAGGAACCGAGCGGCGTAGTGTGCGTGTGTTAAGCTTGCGTACGTACATGAACGGGGGGCGTGGCCAAGCGTTCCGCGTGCATACAAACGGCGTGATGTACCTTTGTTGGAAGATAACTTACTTTTATCTTTATACTATGCTTGTGCATCGCTCAGTAATCATTCTTAATAACCCTTATTGCCGGGAAAATGTGGAGCATTCGCACCAGCTAAATGCACTTAACGCAGGTTATGTTTTTAACACCAGGTCATAAAAATTAAAGTTAATTATTGGCAGGGAATGTGGGAATAATACCCCAGAGTATTACACGTATACAGTCCGGTATATCATGGCACTGCACTGTATGAATAAGAACGTGTTTATTTGCAATAATTAAGACAATGATGGCTATTATGAACTTAAGAGTGGGTATAAAGCAAAATTGCCAATCTTCTATTACCTAGATGATACGTGTAATATTTAAGACCAAAACTTAAAAGATAAAATATATTTCAAGCTAGATGATATTTCTGTATTAGGTATATTTTAATTAGATAATAACAAAAAAAGAAATTACAGTTATAATTAGTAAAAACCATTTCTAAATGAAATTTAATTAATGAAAACAGAAATACACAGATTATAGAATTAAATAATTCTTATTTTGTACATAGGTAGGTAGGATTGGTCTACCTATTACATTAGTTATTTAGGTTCCTAATCGAACTAAACATAAGATTACTAAATGCTAATGAACCTGTTAGCTGCTAAGCTTTATACTGTAATCCCTTGAAACCATTACTAAGTGCTACTTGCTTTTTACACGCTTTTTATTAGCTTCACCTGTATGTTTGTATGTTTGTTTATAACCGACTTCTTTGGGCGCGATTTTGACCCACTTTAAACGGCCAGATTTCGTTCAAACTTTGTAGATTTATTGAGGACCGATGACAATACACTAATTTGATAAAATTATTCCCTTTTTCAATTTGCAAAATATGATTTTTGTTAATTTATATAATTTTCATCTATAGTCGATAAGGTAAGAAAATAATTAAAATTTTCTATAATTTTTTTCTACAGTCGATAAGGTAGGATTCGATGTTAATTTTTATTTCCAATAACACGATCACGAACACGAACACAAACACGAACACGAACACGAACACGAAAACAAACTCGAACTCGAACTCGAACTCGAACACGAACACAAACACGAACACGAAAACAAACTCGAACTCGAACTCGAACTCGAACATGAACACGAACACGAACACGTGTTCGTGTTCGTGTTCGTGTTCGTAATTAAAAAACACGAAAACAAACTCGAACACGAACACGATTACGAACACGAACACGAACACGAACACGTGTTCGTGTTCGTGTTCATGTTCGAGTTCGAGTTCGAGTTCGAGTTTGTTTTCGTGTTCGTGTTCGTGTTCGTGTTCGTGTTCGAGTTCGAGTTCGAGTTCGAGTTTGTTTTCGTGTTCGTGTTCGTGTTCGTGTTCGTGTTTGTGTTCGTGTTCGTGATCGTGTTATTGGAAATAAAAATTAACATCGAATCCTACCTTATCGACTGTAGAAAAAAATTATAGAAAATTTTAATTATTTTCTTACCTTATCGACTATAGATGAAAATTATATAAATTAACAAAAATCATATTTTGCAAATTGAAAAAGTGAATAATTTTATCAAATTAGTGTATTGTCATCGGTCCTCAATAAATCTACAAAGTTTGAACGAAATCTGGCCGTTTAAAGTGGGTCAAAATCGCGCCCAAAGAAGTCGGTTATAAACAAACATACAAACATACAGGTGAAGCTAATAAAAAGCGTGTAAAAAGCAAGTAGCACTTAGTAATGGTTTCAAGGGATTACAGTATAAAGCTTAGCAGCTAACAGGTTCATTAGCATTTAGTAATCTTATGTTTAGTTCGATTAGGAACCTAAATAACTAATGTAATAGGTAGACCAATCCTACCTACCTATGTACAAAATAAGAATTATTTAATTCTATAATCTGTGTATTTCTGTTTTCATTAATTAAATTTCATTTAGAAATGGTTTTTACTAATTATAACTGTAATTTCTTTTTTTGTTATTATCTAATTAAAATATACCTAATACAGAAATATCATCTAGCTTGAAATATATTTTATCTTTTAAGTTTTGGTCTTAAATATTACACGTATCATCTAGGTAATAGAAGATTGGCAATTTTGCTTTATACCCACTCTTAAGTTCATAATAGCCATCATTGTCTTAATTATTGCAAATAAACACGTTCTTATTCATACAGTGCAGTGCCATGATATACCGGACTGTATACGTGTAATACTCTGGGGTATTATTCCCACATTCCCTGCCAATAATTAACTTTAATTTTTATGACCTGGTGTTAAAAACATAACCTGCGTTAAGTGCATTTAGCTGGTGCGAATGCTCCACATTTTCCCGGCAATAAGGGTTATTAAGAATGATTACTGAGCGATGCACAAGCATAGTATAAAGATAAAAGTAAGTTATCTTCCAACAAAGGTACATCACGCCGTTTGTATGCACGCGGAACGCTTGGCCACGCCCCCCGTTCATGTACGTACGCAAGCTTAACACACGCACACTACGCCGCTCGGTTCCTTCTCATGGTCCGTCTTCGTAAGGCCCGCGCCATTGTTGTGAGCGCTCGGTGTTTGTTTATTCAATTATTCAAAATATCAACGTGACAAGTGACGACCCTGCGCCTCGCGAGTTTAGGTACCGTAAGCTCCTATACGCCGCGATACTATGGCACAAGCGGCTCCCACGTAATATGAACACTCATTAAGTTACGACTTTTTTCTTCAAACATTTAAGTGTCTGTGATGAGCCGGGAGTTTAAAAAAACAGTGTAACAACTTGTTTATGGTTATCTATAGCTAATTGAGACAATATATGGCATGTTTAATTGGATGTTTGCATTGTACCAATAATTAAAGCCTATAAACAGTTTTTACGATGAAACTTTGGCTTTGGAGGTATGTTTAATTTTTAAGTTATCTAAGTATGAATTCAGGTAGATCTTTTTTCTAAATATGAAAGTAGCAGTTGTATGTGACAAAACAACTGGAAAACTTATAAATAATTTGTTATTATTTAACAAGCGTTAAATCTTAATATATATATATATATATATATATATAAATCTCGTGTCACAATGTTTGTCCTCAATGGACTCCTAAACCACTTAACCGATTATAATAATATTCGCACACCATGTGCAGTTCGATCCAACTTGAGAGATAGGATAGTTTAAACATGTAGGTACCACGGGCGAAGCCGGGGCGGACCGCTAGTATTATTATAATCCAGACGATATTATGATCATTCAAATGGAAGTTTTTATTGTAGGTGTATTTACAATTTCAAACTTTATAATAATTAACAGTATACAAAGCACTATCATTGTCAGCTAAATACGCCTGTTATAGGCGTTAAATATATACTTAACGTTATCTCTATTCTAATACAGCTTGCTTCCTATATACACTTCACTTAATAGCATCATAATTTATCCAAGAATAAACAGAAACTTTAGGTCATGCTACAGGCTATCTTGTTACTAGGAGCACAATCAAGTTACTAAAGTATGACGCCGTTAAAACAGTTTTATCAGCAACAATCTCTGATCGTATCGAGATAGGATGGAAAGTGTGGTACATTTTAATTGATTAATATGTATTGTATATTGTCATCTATTTTGGTAGCAAAACTAATTAGGCATCAGTACACGGACGTTTGGAAATTCTAGGAATAGTACAGGAACACGTTCAAATTAATTTGTTAATTTTTATTTTGGTCACATTCTTTTTTTTACTAAGAAAGTAGTATTCGAATTGAGCTTAGATTTTCGACCTAGAAGTCGATTATTATCCGTATCGTGATTAGAAATACCATCTATTTTGACAGGAATACCTAGAATATCGTTTTAATTTTGTTCGGACGTCACAAACAAAAAGCGAAACCGACATTCAAGCTGATTTTTACAATCCAATCTTATAATTTACATATAACAGAGTTTTCAATTTGTTATTGCAATGTAAAAGACACCTCAAGGGTATTTAACAAGGAGCTATTTGCAAGAATTTATCCATTAGGTAAATACTACCTTATCGACTGTAGAAAAAAATTATAGAAAATTTTAATTATTTTCTTACCTTATCGACTATAGATGAAAATTATATAAATTAACAAAAATCATATTTTGCAAATTGAAAAAGGGAATAATTTTATCAAATTAGTGTATTGTCATCGGTCCTCAATAAATCTACAAAATTTGAACGAAATCTGGCCGTTTAAAGTGGGTCAAAATCGCGCCCAAAGAAGTCGGTTACAAACAAACATACAAACATACAGGTGAAGCTAATAATAAAAAAAGCGTGTAATTATCTCGACAATAGTATGCAAAATATCTTGATTCCTTTAACTAACAAGGCTATAATACTAAAAATAGTTGCCAAAAGAAGGCGAAAAAAATTTTTCGATCGTAAAGCACTCTCTGATGCTTCGCATCATGAGTCGTGCAATAGTTTAAAATTAAAAAAAACAAGCTATTATAAATAATCCAAACTAAAAAGTAGAAAATAAATAATAGTTAAAAAAAACTAAAAAAACACGCTTTTTATAGAAAACCGAACTAAAAAATAGAAAATAAATTTAAATGAATTTTATATTATTTAAATTAAGAAAATAGTGTTAAAAATTTCAATGAATATAAATTAATAATAGTGTGAGTAAAAAAAAAATTATTTTATTTTAAAAAAAGCGTGGGGTGCTTCTTAAGATATTATCGAAATGATAATCACTCTACTCATATCTGTCAATAAAATATCTATAACCATTGACACCATGCACCCCACGCTTTTTTTTAAATAAAATAATTTTTTTAAACATAAACTAACATAAATTCTCAATACAAACTTAGCTCATTGGCAAAAGAAGCACGCGCAAGCAAACAACAAACATTCCGAACTGTTGGAAATTATTTTCACGGCGCGGAATCCTAAATAGCAAATCCAGTTTCAAATCTCAAGTGACACGAGGATTTATCGGGTTAGCGCCGAACGGGAATAGGTCGGAATGGAAAATGTTAAGAGTTGCACTTTGTAAGTGCAGTTTAAGCTGGCAGAAATGTGGGGTACGTGAATAATGTATACTGAACGCGATCAGACAGCGTATAGGTACGTTGAAAACAACGAACAATTCTGCTAGCCATAGATCCTTGTTGGTAGCGGCAATAGTTTTATTTTTTATTTTTATTTTATTTATTTAGGTCATCCAACATCAGTCACAACAGTACACAGTAGTTGCGTAGTATTTGGCGAACGATCTGTGAATGCAACGAGACTCAAGGAATAAGGCTGAGTGATATTTCAGCTCTTAGCTGTCGTGCTTTTTAAGTCAACTAGGTTGGTACCATGAGGCAATATTCATACAAGCAACCCTACGAACGGATTGATTAACAATTACAGGATTTCGCCACTAATACCGCAGAATGCATAAAGCTTATTACATAGAGTAAAGTAACACTTGGCTTATTACGACTGTTTTCTCATCTGGAGTTATCAGTGTAACTTTGGCTCGAGAATGGTATCGAGTAATTTCAAATGTAATCTCGTAAAATGAGTATTAGGATTGTTATGAGTTTCAAAATATGCATATTGAATTGATGATTATGAAATCATCATCAGTAGATACGATTAGATTAGCTTATTGCTAGAGTCATATGTTTGATTGGTTGATAAATATTAACAAGTTCACAGGAAGTCACCTAAATAAATACTAGACAGTAATGCGCAATAATTTTTAAAGCGAAAATGGCTCAGTCTGGGAGTAACTGAGATAAGATATGGTTACTTTCCAGTAAACTCCGGTACTTCCGTTTATAAAGTTGTTTTCGCCGTTTTTCTAGGAATGCACATCCGTTATCTATTTATCATTGCAATATGTAGCGTCAAAATATCAAATAGGTAAGTATATTTATTGAGTACATAAATATTGATTCAATGGTGACGATGACGATAGTAAGGATTATTAATAACTTAGAATGCTTACAAATTATGCTCCACCACGATAATTCAATTCTAAAAGATTCAATTCACCACAGCTGTTTTAGAATTAGCTCACAATAAATTTTGAAATAATTTACTTCACACAATGCTTTAGATTTGATTTTAATCCATACGTAGATTGGACATTTTTCAGATTGCTGGGCAAAGTTTCCTTTATTAGTCAAAATATGTGGCTTGGCCATTTCGCTACATTCACATCGGCGTAAGGTGAAAAATTAATTCACTGTTCATTACTTTTGTGTTATACAATAGTTCTTGTAGTAACGAACGGCCAAGCCACATATTTTAGGTGTAGAGTTTGTGAAGTTAGGCCTTGTAGAGTTAGGGCGTGTAGTGTTAGAAGCTTGGCTCTACATGAGATCTGATAACTTTTTGACAGTGCGAGTCATATGGGCTCGTCTTGGCAACATTTTACATGAAAATGTTTTTGGTGGGATTTCATTTCTTTTTGTTAGTTGTTTGTAACAATTTTTTTTTTTATTTTTAGCTACTGTGTGGACGTAAGAGGCAGGAGACGTTCGCAACACTTCTATTCATTCATATTTATATGATCTGATCTGAAGTATATGTCTCAATATATGTCGATTAAATTTTTAATTTTTTTTTTAACAAGGAGTACCTATACATATATATATCTAGGGGAACCAAGTTTTAGATTATTAGATTAGACCTCTAGCGTCATCAAAATTTAATTTAAAATTACAGGTCTCATACAAACTCCCATCCCCTAGTTTAAGGGGTTGGGGGATGAAAGTTACAAGTTTTATAATTTTTTTGTTGTTTGTGTGCTAATACTAGCTTACATACAAAATTTCAGCTTTCTAGGACATTAGGAAATACCTTAAGAATTTTGATGATCATCAGTGAGTCAGTGACGAAATTAGCGTTTTTTAGATATAAATAAAATCTGAAGTATAAAAGCTAATGTAATTAAAACTTAATATGTTCAATAAGTCTGCTATTGACAATATATCCCGAAAATTTTGTTGATCTAGCATAATCCAAACCCAAGTTATGAGGGTTCAAAAAAACGTCGAAGCGCTTCGAGAAAAGGTAGGTAGTGCCCGTGCGCGTAGTCGCTTGGCTCGTCTTGGCGGGGGCACTACCGTGCCCCCAGATAATGTGAAGTCGTAAGATACGCTATGGTCAAAACGGGTGTCCACACTTAGGATACGCATACTCGATACGATACGCCTTATACGGATACGATAACTCGATACAAATGTGGACCCACCTTAAATCGGCAATTCTTACAAGGACCGATTCAATGTGATTTCAACATTTGCTTTTGTCTTCTTTGGAGGTCTTGTTGTTGATCGATCTAGTGTTTATATGTTTTAGGTCCTTTGTCTTGTTTCTTTGAACTAGATAGTGCGTATATTTTGTAAGACTTGTGAATATGTTATGTTAAGAGTTGTTTTGTCTTTAGTGTAGATGTATTAGGTAATATGGAAATTTAAAACAATACCAGATGCTACTAGTTACAAAATAAATAAAAAAATAATGTATAATTTATATTCCACAGAACAATTCAATATTTATATTGTATAGGTACTAAATTATTGATGAAAGTGGGTACTGGAACATTTAAAACACTTTAGAATTTAAGAACAACCCGACACTTGAAAAAGCACAATATTAGTGGTAGAATCGAATCCTGTGGCTTTGCAGAAATAAAGTTTAACTACATGGTGTTATCTGAAAATTTCCCTATTACGTATATGCTTTGGCTATTGGCTAGTAATGTCCTATCATAAAATTCGTTCAATTATTAAGTAATATAACATTGTTTATTTCATTATAGAAATCTCTACGTCTACAATACTTCTATCTTTTGAACTTCGCATTCACTATTAAATAAAAAACGCGCAAGATTTTAGTAATATTAAAGTTCTCGACTATTCCCTTGGCACATTTATATATTACAGTTCCTATCCTTGCGAGTCTCGAGAGGCCGACGTGCTTAAATATTGTTCTACAATGCTCGCAGGGCGTGTTATGTGAAATATCCCATTTTATATTGTACTAGATGTGTGCCCTGGTGCCACAGTGATAAACATTTATTGTAAACTAGCGGTCCGCTCCGGCTTCGTCCGTGGTACATGTTTACGTTTTCTCTCCATAAGAACCATCCTTGTACTTCAAGGAATATTATAAAAAAAAAATTTCGAAATCGATTTAGCCGTTCTCGAGTTTTGCGCTTAGCAACACATTTGGTAATTCATTTATATTATACTTAATAGATTTTTCAAATGTCTACAGTTATTGTAATCTAAGTGAAAACAAATACAACTAACTAAAAACCATTAATTGCATATCAATTGTAACATTTTATATCGATGCTCTCTTACTAAGGAGTCTTGTAAGGTCGTAACTTGATATAGAGTTAAAATATCGAGTAAATATTCTTGCACGATATATTATCGTATCACTATCGATAAAAACAACACAACAAAAAATAATTTGAAATACACTCCAGTTTTTATTTATTTGTCTAATCAATAATTTAAAAAATCTAAAGATTTGCAGCTTAAAAAAGATAAAAGTGTTATGAAATTACTTTTTTAAAGCATTTGTAGTATGTAGTTTGATTTTAATCTTAAAGCCCTGAACTTAGTAAATGAATAAAACTTGAAATCACTTCACTAGAAACGACTTTACAGACTCATTTACTTTCTGTGAAGTTATAGTTGTTTCAAAATTACTTACAAATTTACTGAACTAAACACAGCATAGTTTTCAATAAAAATTTAATTAGTCTTTTGTTGAAACGAACTTTATTAACTTTTATTAATTAAGATTTCAAAATATCCACTTCATTTTTCATTAGTTGTACGAGTTCAATCATCTTTCATTTACCCTGAGATCAAAATTCTGTTCAGAGTATATTAATAGTTATTAATATACTCTGAACAGAAAGCTTCACCTAGCTGTAAAGACAATTAAAAACGAGATTCGAAATTTATTTATTGATGCTGCTTAAAATTATTTATTTATTGAGCTGTGCCCCGCGGTTTTACCCGTATTACTCCGTTCCTGTTGGTCTTAGCGTTTGGTCTATGGGCGATCCTCGATAATGATCCGACAATTTATCAAATCGGACCAGTAGTTCCTGAGCGCGTTCAAACAAACAAACTCTTCAGCTTTATAATACTAAGTATAGATTAAAATTAATGGAAGTGTGTGAGTGTATGTGAGCTTGAACTTGAAGCTTGAATGAACATCACGAATAAACATACAAATATAATAGATATTATGTTATTTAGCATACACGAACCCCGTGGGCTATATATTTTCTTCCTTTCTGATTCATTTTATTGTAATATCTTATTTGATGTTACTCCGAACCCTCAGGCGCTTATGAAACAAGAAATATACTGAATATGCGTAATGTAATGTTATTTTTGTTCGAATTGATATGGGAAAGTTACTAACATTTCTGAGACAGATTAAACTAAGGATAAATATTGAATAGGTACAAATATGGTTGCTTATACAATGATATTATGAAAAGGTAACATGTGTTCAAGCGGCCGTATATAATATTATGTAGGTACAATAATTATTATTATTGTTATGTTGTGTATATGTATACTTTAAAATTAGTATTGTACATTAAATTGTTTTAAATGAACATACGTTTTAAGCGGCGTCTTTAAATTAAACTTTACCTTACCTTGGCAAAACAGGCAACAAAATTGTTTCGGCTGCATGCTTTCTAGATGTATTCGGTGAGATACTGAATGAAATCAAAATATTCACTAAAATAATTAACCTTAAGATCTTTAAATGTAATTGGCTCTATGAAACGTCACCTACTTTCGTCAAAGTATTTTATTATAGTCAGACTCAAAGCATCTTCGATTTATCCTGAAATTCATATTATACGCGTCTTTCAGTTCATTTTATTCAAATAATCTCTAATTGATTTTTATTTAGCTTTAGTGGTTTCAGCTAGTTCGCACGATTTATAAAACCATTTTTATCCTTTGTTATAAAATATGACTCGAAGCGTTTTGTTGGCGATCGGCCATCTCACAAATCATTTATTCTATTCTCCACATATTTTCCAAATTGAGTTATTTATGCGTCTCTTGGCTAATTTTAATTCGTTGGATTTAATATTGCCATAATATTATAGTTGTGAGATTTAAATAGAAAATAAATTATTGCATTGTAAAAACAATGTAAGCAATAAAAATTAAATACCTCGATGTATTTTAAGAAAGGCTTTAATTTAAAAAAAAAATATTTTAACTTTAACGTGCGGGACATAATCGTCAAAGCGGGTGCGCAAAGAAATTGACCGGTCGTGAACAAACTTGCTCTAAGTCCTAAGATCCCAATTACAAAACTTATATTTCCCTAATATTATTAAGTATCATGTGTTTTAATTGAATATTTACACCGTATTTACTTAAAAAAAACGTACTTCAAGTATCTCTAAAGAAACAGTAAAAATCAATCAATATTAAACATCCTAAACCTTAAAATCCATAAGCTTCGCTTAGAACGCAGTCTCCATCGAAACGTCTAGAACATTCGTAGGAATACCAAGATTTGCAAAGTTACGGCATGCGTGGTATATTAAATTTATTCTGCCAACATACTCGTACGGTATTCTGAGTAATGATGAAAAATATCTCTTGCAGTACGGATGCGTCCCGCGGGCATGAATTTACGTCCTCCGCAAGTACTCTTAGTTTAGCTTTAAAATATCATTTCATATTTTTATGCACGCTTCGCGCATAATAGAGGTTGGTTTAACTTTCTAGACTTGATGGAGTTGTGATTTGATTTTGTTGTCGACATTTTTATAGATTAGTATGGTACTATTAACTATTCTGTGCTATGGTCCATGATGATTTACACGATAATTTTAATTTAATTACGTAGCTATTAATCACTATATTTTATCACTTTATTTGCGACTTTTTCAATAATTAAAAAAAAAGTTTAACAGAAACGTTTCGTTGCGACCAGAACCTACACATTTTATTGTTTCCTACTAATTCATTAAACATTATCGATTTAGAGAACATTATATTGTGTACATTTTCTTAAATAAGAAAAACAAATTGAATCGTAATTTTTATTTTACGCCAACAGCTGGAAGAAACTTGAAATTTTACAGCTACGTTACAAGTTACAACACTAATTCAGTTAGTTCAAGTAAAAAAAAAAAAAAAAACTATGGATAGTTTCATATTATATTACGTATATAAATATAAATTTATAAAGAATAGAATCTACCTATCTATAATATAAAAATTAATCCCAAAATGTGTTGGTAAGCGCATAACTTGAGAACGGCTGAACCGATTTCGTTAATTCTTTTTTTATTATATTCCTTGAAGTACGAGGATGGTTATTACGTAGAGAAAACGTAAATATGTACCACGGGCGAAGCCGGGGCGGACTGCTAGTATAATATAAAAATGAATCGCAAAATGTATTGGTAAGCACATAACTCGAGAACGTCTGAACCGATTTCGTTATACTTAATTGTTTTTTATAATATTCCTTGAAGTACGAGGATGGTTTTAATGGAGATAAAACGTAAACATGTACTACGGGCGAAGCCAGGGCGGACCTCTAGTTACCTATATTATAATGTCGAATAAAGTCTGATGCTGAAGATGAAGATGTTAATAATAAAACGATCATACGTACCTACTTCAATTAACAAAAAAAACTGTAGGCTTCCGTCAAGAAGCACAATAAACAGCATTTTCAAATGAAAACAGTGTTTCCAATTCAAATTATTTATTTCTCAGAATTCAACACAAGTCGTAGACCATTAATTATCTATCATGCTCTAATTAGAAACTTGGTTGTGAAATTTTCCGAGTTTTATTTTTAAGTTAAATAAAACCTGGCTTTTATTGAACAAAATAATTTTACCTTGATTAATCAAATACGGCAAAAAATATTAATTTATACTCAAGAATAACTAACAACCCTTTTTAAAAGCTTGATGCTTCATTTTGGGATAAAGAGGTTCAAATCGATTTGCTACGACTATCAATATGGTTATAATTTTAGAATTGTATATAGTATTTCATATTTAAATGGGAAAATATTTTTAATGGCCTTGTAAAAAAAGAAAACGGCCAAGTTTAGTTTGCAAAAACGTCGATGATATTATTTAGTGATAAATATATTTCTTCATAATTTTGTTTTTCCAAATATTTATCGTCTTCAACGCCCAAATAGCACACACAGTATCAATTACTGTGATTGCTGTGATGTGCGATTCCAAACAATAGTTTATACAAAGACGAAAGAAGTCCTATTATTATTTATTATTATTGCGTAGATCATAAGAAAATTCCGATGTACTCATTCTACAATTGATTTTAAAGCTACAAGTACATGATATACATTCATTTTTATACAAAGACAGATTATTGCAGAGAATCCTGAAGGGAGCTTCAATTTTGTATCCACAAAGTACGCTACTTAGTGAAACGGTTACAAGCATGTGCTCTATCTTTGTTATAAGCCATAGTTTAGTTACTTTATGGACCATGCCGCTATAAAAGAAAGACGGCATACTTTAATATTATCCAACAGTGTTATCTTCCAGTTATTTTTCGAGAAATTTGAAGACCGTGAATGTTGGAAGTATGGTTGGAAGTTTTAATATCGTGTTCGATTTATTTTGCTTGCACATTATTGTAAACACTGACTATAATATTAAAATAATATATTTATCTATAACATATATATACTGTATATTTTTATTTGATGTGGATTTAAAAACTAAATTAAATGTAGGTTGAAAGATGTGAAATAATTTAATAATAATTTGTATTTTTTGCGGAATCTACGTTTTACCATCACCGGTCGAGCAGCTCTACCGGTGTCCGAATGATTATTAAAATTTTTACGAAAACAAGTCTATTTTTAAGTAAGTCTACTTTAATATTTCCATGTAAACCTAGTTTAATCGTAGTAAAATACATGTCATAGCGTAGTAAAATAGGTATAACAAAAACACGCCACTTTTTCGCTAACTTCCGTTTAAACTACTGACCGTCTTGTGCACAATTTCCCCAAATTTGCCCAAGACAAACATAATAATATTGCAATCCAATTATCTGTAGTTGGCAACGGCTGGATGCGGCGTTGTAAATAATTGTGAAATGTAAACAGTAAAGTGTGAGCATTTATACAGTACGATAAAACGATGTATTTATCATCAATATTTGGATGAATATAAAAATTAGCATGTACTAGTTGTTCGCATCATTCATATCCATGAAAACATTTTTTAAGTTTATTGAAAATTTTAAGTTTTCATACAAATCCGAGGTATGACCAACCAACTAGCTGTGACCAAACGACCATTGAAATAAGTTCTGACTGATAGACTTACAGGTGGTGTAACTGTCATGGCTTTCTTTTATATTCATCGTAGATATTTTCTATGTTCAGCAAATAGATACTAACAGCATATTTTAACCCAACTTCACTTCAATTTCACTTTGCTATTGCACACGATGCAATTTCATTAATATAAAAACTAAAAATTGGTCAAAATCACAATGGTAATTAAACAGAGACTTCAATCGAAGCTTCAAGGCGTGATTTTAAAAGAAAGTGCTTCAACTATTTTTAATTTATCCGATATCGGATCGGATGATATAACTGGGATCAAGAACATGAGAACGCTGCAGTCGCTAGTTTAAAATTACAGTGTAAACGGACGGAAGATTTTCCAAACAAGATGAGTGAAATGTAAAAATATTTGTGTTATAAATATATTAAGGCTTTTGCTTTATGAGGCCTCGTTGACGTTAAGAATGACGACTAATTAAAAAAGAGAGTAAAGATTAACAAGAAATACCTACTATAGAAGTATAATTCTATGTATTCTATTTACAATTAAATTTATGTTTTTTTGGGAACCACCGATTTTTATTTTATCAATCCAGTCTCCCATCCACTCAATTAAACCAGCCAGCTGAATTACAAAATTCATAAAACAATTAATTACCAACAAGAAAATATATTTTAAAACGCTTTTAATTTTGTTTCTATAAAGATTATATCTAACCATAGGACATACCTTTTTCAAATCATATCCCATAGGCTGAAAAACGTGGCCCGTCAAAAGATAAATAGGACCATTTTTTTCCCAAGTTTCCACATTATATCTATGTCATTTACAAAGTGTTTTGATAACGTTCGTCCCATGAAATAAATGACATTCATTTTTTCAATATATTTTGCCCTTTGAGTAGGTATGTAACTTTCTTTCTGCGAGTAGATTGATATTGGAAAAAACACTGTCAATATATAATATAGAATTTCTAACATCTTAATATATATAAATCTCGTGTCACAATGTTTGTCCTCAATGGACTCCTAAACCACTTAACCATACATACATCTACATTTATATTATAATAAAATTCGCACACCATGTGCAGTTCGATCCAACTTGAGAGATAGAATAGTTTAAACATGTAGGTACCACGGGCGAAGCCGGGGTGGACCGCTAGTTGTAATATATACCTAATAGACAAATGAAATTCTTTTAGCTATCGTTACTATGAAACTAATTTCAGTTTATTGTATGCTTATTAGTTATTTTTGTAAATCTTTTAGATTTGAAATTATGTAGAATTACTAATTTAAATATACTTACTTTGAAGTCTTTTTCTAATACTACAGGTAGAGCTGCTTAGACAGCTTTTATCTTGTCCTTTTTTCGTGTGATTGTGGTAAAATATCCGTTAAGTGTATAGAATTGTTCTATTATTCAGGATAACTTTCTTAATAATTTATTGCTAAAGAAAGCACTTCCTCGTGAAAGTATGATGAAATAGAGATTAGCGCGTTCAAACAAGCAAACTCTTCAGCTTTATAATATTAGTATGATAAAATATAGTGCCACATTTCTCATTGTATGATGTCTATTATGTAATTTCAATCCCTCCACAATATATTATGCATACCTACGAGATGGATTAGTAACCTTCAAATGAAAATAAATGTGATATCGTCTCAATATAGCTCTTATTTGAAGGTATCCCTACTCTGCGGTTGTTACACAGACTACTTAGAACCTTGCGGTTTGTTAATAAATTATGAAGGGAAATGCTTTATCATGATATTATAATTATAATTGACTGGTACTACACAATATTAAAAACATTTTATTTAAAGCATAAGGAAAATAATAATAAACTAAGATGTGTCTTTAAAATTTTATAAAAGTCTACTGAAATAAACACCCACTTGACATAAAATGTGTGACTTTAAATCATGGAATCATTTCCTGATAAATTATCTTGGTCTTATAAACGTACGACAATATTGATAACAGCATTTATACATTTTCTACGACGTGCTTCAACTAAGGGCACAATGAAAGTAATATAAAAAGATTTTAGTAGTTTAAACGTTTGGAAAAATCAGTCTCTATTTTTTACATTATTTCGAGAACTTATTAAAAAGAATAATTTCGTATTATTTTATAGTTTCATTTCATTTTCAACCCACCTATAGTAAAACCTACCTATTGTTTACCTACAAATACATACTAAATATGTGCTATTTTTATAACTGGCAGCGTGAGTTCGATGTAGTAACCTAGAACTAGAAGTTAGGCACCGACTTTCTACTGTTTCGACCGTCGTATAAGCAATTCCAGAAGCTTATTTGCCATTCTCCTCTTAATTAGGAACATTGTTTTTTATTGTAATTGTCAAAACTTCGACTGTAACATACGTGCTTGGAACAATAGATACAATTATATTAATTTTAAGAATAATGACCAAAAATATGTGGAAGATAGTTGAAGAAGTAGAAGATAGTAGTAGATAGCCTTTACTAATACTATCATTTAACATTATTACAAAAGCTTATCTATGCAAAAATTATCAAGAGTTTGTGTTTTATTGTTTTTTTTTTTAATTGAATAAGCACAGAAACTACTGGACCGATTTAGAAAAATATTTTACCATTAGAATCCTACATTATCCCTATGAATAACATTTATACACAATAATATTATTTTACGATTATGTTTCGCCGAAATGAGCGACTAGTTATGTTTAGTTTTTTGAACTATCTTTAGAAGAAGCTTTCGTTTTATTCTAATTTTGCATAGGAACTTATTATTACATAATGGAAACATTTTTTTATCAGTTAAATGCGTGAAATAATTAAAGCACATAATCCAATTTCTATCTATAATTACTTTAAAACAACATCGGTTTACTAAAGCCCTAAAGTTTATCGAATGTTCTCAAACTTCTAAATACTTAGCGAGATGTTATCTTAGAAATGTTGAATGACAAACTTATCTGTTTGGACATATTCAGATTCCTCGAATTCTCGGATTAAATGAGATTATGTTCTGAAAGTTGTATAATAATTAATGTCGTTATTAATTACAATAAAACTGCGTAATCATAAGAGATTATAGTCACAAAAGTACTGTCTGATACGCCTTTACGGCAAACCATTATTCAGATTTATATAATACTAGCTGTGCTCCGCGGTTTTACCCGCAGTGCTCCGCTCCTGTTGGTCTGAGCAAGATGATATATAACCTATAGCCTTCCTCAATAAATGGGCTATCTAACACTGAAATAATTTTTGAAATCGGACGAGTAGTTCCCGAGATTAGCGCGTTCAAACAAACAAACTCTTAGAGCAGAAATAAGGCAGACAGGTCAAGGTTTACTTAGCACAAATACCAATATTGAAGTAAGGAAATAGAACATGGAAATATTACATAACTTTATTACCTACTGTGTGAATTTCACGTAAGCGTAGCACAAAGTTAGAATAAACAAGAGTTAAAAATAATTTTAATTTACATTTGCTAAAATATATTCCGCACTTTATTTCAACGAAACTCAAAACCAAGTCTTTGATCTTTTTTCTAGGTGTCAGCTTAGCAACAACAAAATAATTTAAAATGTTGAATCTTACTACGAATAAAAGTGATTAAACTTTGACCTATTTTCTATGAAATACCCAACTTCTTTTAAATAAACCCTTTCTTTTTCTTGAAAGAATATAAACATATAACAACTACATTACTTAGTTCACTAAGAAAATAAAGATATTCCAACTATTTATACTGTTACTCAATAATATGTTATCGATTCCCAGAAGGTTGGTCCTTGAATCTTTTCCACGTAGTCTATATTATTATACAATGTTTATGCTAATCTATACATATAACTAGCGGTCCGCCCCGGCTTCGCCCGTGGTACATATGAAAAATAGATGTTGGCAAATTCTCAGACTTACCCGATATGCACAGAAAATTTCATGAGAATCGGTCCACCCGTTTCGGAGGAGTATGCAGACTAACATTGTGACACGAGAATTTTATATATTTATATTTATATTTATATTTATATCTATACATATATAAGATAAAATCGTAGGAAAGTCAAAACTGTACATTGATTATTTTTTTAAAAGAATACATAATCCATGATCTATAATCGATATAGAAGCCAAAAATATAGTTTTTAGAATTTTTGTCTGTTTGTCTGTTTGTCTGTTTGTCTGTATGTTTGTCCGGGCTAATCTCGAAAAGTACTGCATAGATTGAACTCAAATTTTGCATGAATATTACTAACAGGTCGAGTGAGGCTTTTTTAAACATATTATCATGCTATCACCTCCGGGGGAGGAGCTGTGAACCTTTACTTTTCTTACGTATTCCGTGTACTACGACAGCGTACAATCTAAAGACTCATGTTTAAATGTTGTTTTTGAGTAAGCCATGCTATTATCTAGCTTTACACTATAAAAACTACGTCATTTAAGTAATTTGGGCAGAGAAACTGTTTAATGAATCTTAGTAGTATAAAGACAAATTTGATTCAGCGCCATCTATGAGATTTCGTAAAAATCAAATCAATTTACATGTTAACACTACTGAACACAATGTTAAAAATTAATAATTTAAATATAATTACGTTATTTATTTATTTAACTCTTTAACCCATATCTTCCCTTCCCTATAAGGTGCGCTTGTAATTCGTGTGAATATACTACATTTTTAAAAGTGAGGGTAGATGTTTATTATTTTAAGTCAACCTTTTTGTATTAGAGTCCCACCTCGTGATCGAATTTTTAAAACACGAAGATTTTTAAAAATTTAACCAATGAACACAATCAATATTAGATTAACTGTAATGGTACGAGGTGGGACTCTAATACAAAAAGGTTAGTTCGTTGATAATTATTATTCCTTCATCATTTACATGTTGTTAGTAAAAATATACTTTGACTGTTAATACTTTTGTTCAGTATTTATCTGTATGATTATTGCTTGGTAATTAATATATTTTCATGTCGTATACCTAATTATAAACATAAGTGTGATGTGAAACTAGCTGGATTTATTTTTACACACTCACAGTCTTATATTTTGTGTTAATGTTAAAATAGTATTAATAGTGTAAATCATAATATTTTTTCACAATTAAAAATATTTCCTTTTTTCTGATGTTGGCATCGAATTACACCGCGCTGTCGTTTCGTTCACAAAAAGTGATGTTATGAGGACCGAATATGTAGCCGCCTCAACTTATGGAAACGAGAGTAACCTGCGTTGTCTGTTAGTTATTGTATAGTCGAATTTAACGTTACATGGAAATTGGAATCTAAATATATGTATACTTATATACTTATATTAAATCTGTAGAAGTCAATTCTGTACATGAAATATATTTCCTAAATAACTATCACGAGGTGATTAGGGATCGACACTGACGCCAAAAATTTTTGTCCATCTGTCTGTCTGTATAACCGTTATAGAAACAAAAACTACTCGACGGATTTAAACGAAACTTGGTACAATTATTTTTCATATTCGTGAGCAGAGCAGTAACTCCATTTTTAAGCTTTCGTCGCGTGTGCAACCTTAATGGTTAAAGCTACACAGAAATCAAGTATGAAAGAAATGTTCTCCATATTATATGAAAAATATCTCCCGACATCATAAATGTCTATCTTTTATGGTTGAGCTTAGGAGTTCAAAGCTTTCTGATTATATTTGTCTACTAGCTGTGCCCGCGACTTCGTCCGCGTGGAATAGTGACTATGGGACCTATGACCATGAGCTCAGGGTGGGGCAACAATAAAAAATCATTTTCATGTTCATTTTTATTTTCATGCTCCCACTCCCGCGCCCACGCCCACTCCCACGCCCAATCCCACTCCATATTCCACGCTCACTCCCAATCCCACGCCCACTCCCCTTCACAATTAGTACCTACCAGATCAAAGCCAGGGTAAGCGCTCCACCCAGCCCCACCGTGGTTACGCCCATGCTGAATTACTACTTAACATACAATTATTGAGTAAATACCTACTACCATAAATAATTAAAAGAATTGTTATTAAAATTTCTTACTAAACTGAGCTAAAAAACTTACGTACCAACTTATTAAAGAAAATCAAGAAATGAAATGCCTAACCTATACCAAATAGTTACTACATATTGTAATTAAAAATTATGATTAGTATATAATATCGAAAATCAAAAAAGAAATGCCTAACTAATTCTACGTAAAATTTCTTTTAAATTATATCATATTATTTTTTAGGAACCAGGGGGGGGAGAGGAGCAAATTCTATTTCCTTCCTTTCTTAAATGGATGTTTTTAATAATGTATGGTGTAGCCACTGATCAGCTTAATCGATACTCAGTTTTTATCAAATCCAGCAACAAATCCAAATTAGATCTTTCCTGTCTCACGCACGTAACTAAAGGCTGAAGAGAGAGAGAGCACGTAACTAAACCGTTTAGACGAAGAAAAGTGTATAGAAAAAGGAATAAATAATTTCATAAACTTCCCGACGATCTTTAAAAATAAATTATAACTTTCACTTTTTTCATTCCCACTTTTACCCCTATGTAGGTATAATAAGTGGATAAACCGATTTTGATACACTTTATCTAAGAACCAGCGTCGGAAAATATTCTGCCTAATAAAAAAAAAAAAAACGCATCTAATTCGGTTTACCTGTTAGCCAGCTACGGTGCCATAGACAGACACACACACACACACACAGAAATACATAGCGGTCAAACACATAACACCCGTCTTTTTGCGTAGGGGGTTAAAAATATAATATGACATAATTTAAAGGACATTTTATGTGGAAAATTTACCTAGAAGTAACCATAATGTTAATTTGGCCCCGCCCCCCCTACTACTACTTACCCCCAAACCCTTGGGGAATTTTGATATGATCATCTGGACATGTAAAGGAATAACTGTAGCGTATAACAGATAAATTACGTTTTATCGTACACTGTACAGTGTTCAATAAGAATGCCTTAGCAAATGTTCGCCGTGATTACTTATAAATTGTCATCACTTTTTTATTTATGAACCGATTGACATGAAATAAACACTAAATGTTAAATGAAGATTACCGCAATACATTAGTGAAAACCGCATCTAAATCGGATAAGCCGTTTCTGAGATTAGCGTGCACAAACATACAGACAAACTACAGTTTTGGGTTCAAGATCGATTTAGTAATAACACCTGCTAATTTTTTTTCTACATATTTTCATTGTACAGACATCACTTTTCCACAATTTTATTATATGTATTGATGATGATGATTGATGATTATAACACTCTTAGTCCGTTTTAACTTAATTTTTATTCACCCGCATCAGTGCCACCTAAAAAATCTTTATATCGAAATTCGAGCAAAGCTAAGAAAATGAGAAATAAGAGTTCTCAAGGATCGTTAGAGATAAGAGGCTTACTATTGACCGAAAACAACATGTGTTATGCCGAACCTGAAACCGCTTCACAACGAGAATTGCGGCTCACAGCTGACCACGAACGGCATGTACTATCCCGTGAGACCGAAACCTTCACTGAGAGGGTATAACGTCTCACAGCTGATAGCATGGCATATTTTACTATCCCGTGAGACCGAAACCCTCACTGAGAAGGAATTACGTCTCACAGCTGATCACGACCGTCATATTTTATCTCGAGAACCTGAAACTTTTACTCAATATGAAGACCGTTTGACAAATAATAGGGTGCACCATAATATTATTCGATCTCTCGAAGATGAACATGAGCATAAGCAATGACTAGAGTAGGGACGTGAATATTACCATTATTTGAGACAAGAACGATTAATAAGTTTGTTTAATGAAAGATTAAGAATTGAAACTATATTTTGGTCTCTTGAAACGGACGAATAGCGAGAGGCCCGTCTTACTGCAGACAGATTTCGACATAGTCTTAATGACTTAGAGGTAAACATAGAAGATCAATCTACGTATTCGGTGGTGTGGTCCGACAAATATAAAAGTGGGTTTGCTTATAACCTCACAATTGATCATCTTCTCTATAGGCGATATTAACGTAGTATGTTCTTTTTGTAATGCTTTAAAGTGGAGTAAGGAGTCGGCTTTCGTTTGAAGATACGACGGAAGTCGGAACCTTGGAAATCACTACTTTTAGAGGAACATCTGCAATCTAAACAGTTCTTAGACAATATTCGCTCTTATAGTAGTGCGTTTTAAATGATCCTTTGGTGCTCAACAATTATCAGCGGGTCCTTTCATGCTTACTTTTAAGATACAAGGTCAAGTTTAATTTGATAGGATCCCTTTTGCCTGAAGGCCAACCTAAGTTTCTTTAAATATATTTTGTATTCGACTACGACGAATAGTCGAATACAAGAAATCAATATTTCTCGAATTTAAAACTGAACTCATTTCACAATTTTAGAACATGTTTCATCAGGTTAATTCGTATGTATGCGTTTTAAATCGACATTAGAAGCTTTTCCTCAAGATGGTGATATTAATATAAAATTGGTATAAATGCCGATAGACGGACGTCTATCGGCACTCAGGAATTCCCTGGGCGTGTTATAACGCCCAGGCCACAGTATTACAATTTTTCCTACAGTAGGGCGACGAATGTATTTTCGCATAGCAACGGAGGGGAACTCGTGGGGGGTCAAGAGACGCGGGCCACGTACCACAAACATGCTTAGTTTGTGGTACCGAGCGCGAAAGAAAGTCATCGTGTTTTTAGTAAAGTTACTATGTAAACTAACGTAATTAATACTTAGGTACATATTCTATAATGGTGCGCTCAAACTGTTAATCTACATTCAATTTAGATTATTATTTGAATTTAAGTAATGTAGAATTTAAATCACATTCATTCATGTTTTCCTCAGATTTTCTATGTCCTCTGATTTTAAGATTTTCTTATCAGAGTATTCAATTTTAATGTAGTTAAATTTTATAAGAGACAATTAAGAACATTCAAAAATAAAGTGTCACGTATTTTTTTTAAACGACGGATGACGAAAAACGACGTAATCGCGGACGAAGTCGCGGGCAACAGCTAGTATTCAATAATACAGTTACATATTGCATTATAAACCTTGATTATTATTCGTAGATGTATTACAACCGTTTATTATATGTATTAAAATATTATGTACAGATTGTATTTTATGTCAATTTTTTTATAAAACATCTAGCACATACATATTATTAAGAAATTTTAAAATTTTCTATCATTATAAGTATAATATTTATAACTAGATTATTTTCCATATTTTCATTTTTGACAATATCAAAGCTCTGACGCACTTTGATCTTTGAAATAAATTATGTAAAGCAAGATTAAATATTAGTCTCTTTTAAATTTATAACAAGGTTTTTCTTTGAACTAACTTAATATCTTAATTTAGGTTTTTAGTCGCGTAATATTTTACTACATTTTCTATTATATTTTATGTTATTTTTCTTCTATAAAGTCGCTGTTGCTGTCTCTCCGTCACTATGAATGCTTAAATCTTTAAAAGTACCTACGCAACGGATAAGGTGCGGTTTTAAGCTATTGCATAGCTTCTATCGCGGGCCTTGAGCGCGGGGACTGAATCGAGAAATTTCGTAACGAAAAAACCTCACGCTCCCCTCTCCGATGGGCACGGAGGTGTGGCTTGAAGGCATGCTATGCAATAGCTTTACCGCGGCAGTCCCCGAGTGCCACACGTCTTTTTTTTAAATTGATCGTGCGATTCTCGAGGATGGTTTTAGTATATAATTTTAGATAAAGCGGGCGAAGCCGCGGTTTGAAAGCTAGTTAATTAATATATAAATTATTATTCATTTTATTCGCCTAGACGAATTTAATTTACCGACAGTGTACTGTACTGTATATACATTCAAATTTTCTACGCTTTCTAATAAATATAATTAATAAGACATAACATTTACTAATACTTGTATTACAATAAAAATCTCTGATATTGGTCACTTATACTCGGCATTTGTTATCTTAATTGTACTATGAAATATACGATATAAAATAGTATACCTAATTTTTTATTGTGCTAACCTAATCTAATATTATAATATACAAGAATAACGTATTACTAGGCATATTGCTAACGTACAATCTCATTTATCTATTATATCGAATTATCTAATGTCAGATAATATTCCCTGCTATGTATTCAGGGCATAACAATTACGTTCATACTATAATTAGGCTTCTAATTTGATGATATTAGACGTAATATTAGGAAGCATTAATTATGAACAAAACGCATTCTCAATTAAGAATTAATATACTAAAATATATAAATAGTCAAAGTTTGAAGTCCCAGTTCCTCGTGGGGCATTATAACCCATAGATCCGTTTAATTGATCGATGTTCTTTACGAGTAAGTTACCTTCTATGTGCTGATAGACGCGGATAATATGTCGTTGATGGTCTCCACTAGGCATCTAACCCAGCAACGTTAGGTTCTAAGCTCACGTGTTAACCACTGTACAATAGAGGCGGTCTAAAGTACCTCTATATCCTACTAATATTATAAATGCGAAAGTATAAACATAGGAGATTCTACACCACTCTTTTTTCTGATTCAATTTCTCTTCAAATAAGAACTTGATGATAATTATTATAGCCTTTTAAGCCCCGTAAGTCAAAAAGTTTTTGCACCAAAATTCTTCCTTTTAACATGTGTAATTATAGGTCAGTTAAACGTTCGCATTGTCTCAAATACAATAAAAATAAATGTTATGTTACTTAGAAATTCTCCTTCGAAATATTAATCAAGTCCAAAAAAAATCAATAAGTTACAAAGATTACCAAATATTGTGCTTGATGAGCAGAAACAATTTCTGCTTCATTGCAAACGCTTTGTGGAAATAGCCTTGAGATAAAAGAAAGCTTCGTCTTATCGAATAACTTGAGCTTACCCACTATGTTATGTTTTTGCTTTGACCGATAATGTGTTGTAAAAATCTTCAGTACTTATTTATATATTTAGGATTTCATTTATTGGTATTTAGATAAAATAATATATTTGATAAAAATACTGAATGGATTGAAACTGTTTACATATGACCGCTATAATTATGTTCAAACATTCGATTATCGATAAGAAGCATTACAAAAACCGTTTCAGTTTTAATTACATATCATCGATTGTAAAGTATAAATTTATACTTTACAATCGATGATGATCACGTAGCAATTGCTACGTGCTACATATTGCTACGCTCTGTAGCACTTGTAACTGTAGCGTAGAAGCCGTTCTACAGCATTGCTACGAACAAAATTACAACGGGGTTACAATATATTGAAGTTATACAATTTTCCTTGAACACGAAAGTCCTGCTACTAAAATGACGTTGAACATGTAGTAGAAAACTTATTGTTTTTTCTTAAACCTTAATTATGAAATGCATACACGATTTTCCATACAGATAAACAACAAGATATTTATCTCTTGGAACAAAGACAGTATGCAATTACCACAAATGGCATAAATTGTACATTAATGAATGAATGAATGAATGAATGAATGAATGAATGAATGAATGAATGAATGAATGAAAAATACTTTATTGTACACCTTATAGAATACATTTTACAAACTTAAAAATATAATATAGCAATGTACAGTAGGCGGCCTTATCGCTGGCAGCGATCTCTACCAGGCAACCCAGAAAAGACGAGGAAAATAAATGAGTCAATAACATGGTGGTGCAAAATTAATAAAAGTGCCAGAATAATAATTTTATTATATATATACTATACCTACATATATGCAGCTTAAATTATTATATACATACACAAATAGTAATATTATATATACACATATTAGATAATATATAAGAATACATACTTAAATATATACAAGCATACATACATACATACATATTATATACATACATACATATTTTATAAGCACATATTATAAATAAATCGACAGAGTTAATACCTAGCCTGTGACAGAGTTAAATAATAGTTTTTAACTTTCTTTTTGAAAATAAAAATCGATTGAGCTCGTTTTATTTCTTCGGGTAGAGAGTTCCATAGGTTAATAACGGTGACAGTGTAGGAGGAATGGAAGAAGTTGGAACGGTGAGAAGGAATACTTAAGGTTAAAAGGTTGGAGGAACGGAGAGTGAGGGAATGCTCGTTGAGAAATTTGAAATTGTCTTTAAGATAGGAAGGGGTCTTAGGATCAAACAAAATACCGTATAACGAATGCAACATATGAGCATACCGGCGAAAACGTATAGGAAGCTATTCAAGTTTTTTGCGGAATTTGGAAACGTGGTTATATTTCCGGAGACCAAATACGAACCGAATGCAAAGATTTTGAAGGCGGTCTAGAGAATCGAGTTGTAACTCGGTTAAATCGGGGTAACAGGAGTCGGCGTAGTCAAGGATGGGAAAGAGTAAGGTCTCTGCAAGCGAAATCCTAGTAGGTATGGGCAGGAAATTGCGCAGCCTGCGTATCGATCCTGCAGCGCCAAACAACTTCTTACGTACAACTTCAAGTTGCACCTTCCAGGTCATATTTGTGTCAAAATGAATGCCAAGATTTTTGACAGAGTTACTGAAAGGTATCACAGTTTCATCCAGAGTTATCTTCGGAACGATGCTCCAGTCTATCTTATTTGTCAGTTTAGAGCTGCCAATAATTATAGTTTGCGTTTTTGCTGGGTTTACTAACAGGCCAAAGTTATTAGACCACTGAGTGATTTTTGCCAAATCGTTATTAACCTGCTCAATAGCTTCTGGAAGTTGAGGAAGTGAAGCATGAGTATAGATCTGCAAATCATCTGCATACATATGGTAGGGAGAAGATAAATTGTCTGAAATAGAATTGATAAAAATAGAAAAAAGGATTGGAGACAACACGCTACCTTGAGGAACGCCGATAGAGATATTACACCATGATGACAAGTGATCGTCAATTTTGATCCTCTGTCGACGCCCCTCCGAAACCATTCAATTACTGCTGGAGATATGTTAAGAGAACCAAGCAAACTCAGTAATATGTCATGATCGACGGTATTAAATGCGTTACTGAAATCTAACAGTGTGAGTACAGTGAGTAATTATCCTTGTAACGACATCATGTTCTACTTAAGAGCAATCACAGCACGTAAAATGAATAATATGATTATATTACACGCGTCTGTTAATTTAACTCAACAGTTTAGCCAATTACGGGGACTTATTAATATCGTCGTTGACTTTGGTAACAATTTCGCTTTGTTGTCTCGTTAAGTTGTAATCTTCCTGTGATATCTTATTTCTATGATATTATTTTAAAGACAACTTTTATTGTTGAAGATGTAAAAATTACAAATCCTATCATACTAATATTATCAATGCGAAATTTTCAAAAGCAATCAGGTTATAATTTATATTGTTTATTTTATTGATATGATACGATTAAAGCATCGACATCACATCTTAAGAATATATTAGAAAAATCTAAAAAAAAATGTAGTTTGGTCTTTTAAAATGTTTTAAATATTACATTAAGTATCAAAATTGTTTTATTACAGAATTATTTCAATTACGTATGCAATGACAATTGACATCGAAGAAGACTATGTTCTTAAAACTAGAGCGAGATCGGATCGCCACTTTATTTTTATTTTCATTGCGATACAAGTACGCATGGTTTCACTATTATTTCTCAAAATTGCTAGAACCCTGTTTCTGACAGCTGGCCCTTTTAAGTTTTGTACAGATAGAAGAGACATTTGAAATTGCATATTTTTCCATAGGATGTAGAAAATTCAAAATATAGAACAGTGCATCGAAAAATATTATATAAAAGTTGTAATACACATGGTACATTTATATGTTGTTCAGTAATGAATTTGATAATAAACTTTAAATGTCCTAAATCAAATATAGATTTTGTAACAACATTATAATATGATTCGTTTGTTATTAACAGAGTTTGGTGGTATAACCATATATTAATATTTCATAGGGTGAAATAAATGTTATTGTTTTACTAATAAATCATATAATGTAGGTAATACCTACTTTATAACCTGTGAATCACAATAAATCATTTTGAATTTGAATCTGACTTAGAGACGACACGAGCACCTTTAGTCATTTTTGGGAACTTTAATAAAAAAATATAAAACTCTCTCTTTTCTTTCTTACTTTCTTATCTGTATTCATTTTTGCCTGAGAAAAAATAAAAGTGTTGAATTAAGAACGATATTAATAAAGTGCAATACTTAATTAGAAGCAGCGCTTATGGAGGGCCGTGTGCCGCAGCCCGTCGCGAGTCGCTAAATGTTTGCGTTGTGCGGAGGAGGTCAACAGCGCTCGGAGGGACGCTAATTACCTCCTGCGGCTTATATTATTATTCCAATTAGTATAAAATATGTAAATATTTATTCCTAAAGAGCCCTGGTTAGGTATAGTTTATACTTTTCTAAATAGGTGCAAGCTAAAATAGGGACAATACTTATAAAGGACTTAAAATAATTGTCCATTAACAACCATAAATGTATTTGAAAGTTTGAATCTAAACGACCCGTTTCACATTATTCATGTCAAACAAAATGTTAGCTTTGTACACTAATTATTATACATAATTCACTTTAAATATTTGAAATATTAACATACTCCTACGCAACGTATTGTTCTAAAAGGGAAAATTTCTAGTCCTTTTACAAATGGGTTTTTAATAGAATAATAACCCCAGTTGTGATTGTATTATTCATATGAATGAGAAATAAAATTCAACCAATATTTTACACTAAATATATCGTTTATCAATACATAATATTATAAAGCTGAAGAGTTTGTTTGTTTGTACGCGCTAATCTCAGGAACTACTGGTCCGATTTGAAAAATTATTGCGGTGTTAGATAGCCCATTTATCGAGGAAGGCTATAAGCTATGTATCATCACGCTAAAACCAACAGGAGCGGAGTATAATGTATATAGTAAAACCGCTAGTTACTTATAACTATGCGAAAAGTACATACGTTTTTTGTTGTGCATTAGAAGTGACTTTGATTGACGAAGCGGGAAATTACGTGTTTACAATGTCTAATGATTTGTCTAAAATTACGTGAAGGGAAAAATATTGATTTAACTTCATATTTTTCTGTGTTTTTACAGAGTTGCTCTTCATTTAAATTAAACACAACACAGAGAATTGTTTCAATAAAAATAACAGTTTATATTAGAACAACTATCACGAATTAATTAGATGAGTTTAAAAATAGAAACTAAACAATGTTCAGAGGAACGTCGATTACATTCCATTTGTTAATTAATTGGATTATTTATGCTTACTTTCTCGTAAATGTTCGAGAATCGAGACTACATGTATATAAAATAAATCAATAAAATGTTTTATTGCGTTATAAAAAGTATATAAAATGGAGGCGTACAAAATCTTAATATAAAACAGAAAAACACCCTTATCGCCAAGTTGCAATATCTACCAGGTAACCCCAGCAATAAGAGGAAATAAAACTGACTGATGGCTAATAAAAAAGGCATAGTTACAGGTACATATATATAAGGTAGAGCTTGCAAAATCTAAATTTCAAATTCTCGGCACAGTATCATATCGCCACTGCTTTTAAAATTGAAAGAAAACATCATGTGTAAGCTGCCATGACCGAAAACTTTCAACGAACCTCTATTAAACGTGATAAACTCTGGTTCAAGTCAACTGATCCATCAAAATAGAAACAAGATTATGATTATGAGATAGAACAATGATTATGATAAAATTCCTTTTTAACTGACTTCAAATGAAGGAAAAGGTTCTCAATTGGCCTGTAATTTTTTGGGTTTGTTTACCTAAGAATTTTCGACTAGGTGAATCGATTTTGATTTTTTTTTAAAGCTAGTACCTTCCCGTTGGTAACTTTAAATTTTGTTCACTTCTGACAAGTGAAAGGCAATTTAGTTTATTGTTTAAAAAAAATATTATTTAATAATGTATCCAGTAAGTTCTCTATCTACCATCTTATTTAATCAAAGACCACGTCCGCTCTGGAGCACGCCATTTTCTAGTCGTTTCAATTTTTTCCCTCGAGACTATTTAAATTGACTTTTATTGGCCATCGCTTCTATGTACAGTTATTAGATAAGCTTTCCTGTACCGGCTTTATTTTTATTTTATCTCGGAATAAAAATGTGCTTTAAACTGTAAAATGTACAAGACACAAAATATATGGAATCTTTACAGAAACTACGTTGTGTGGTTTTTTAAAATATCCTACCACTGCTATAAACAAGTCACGTTAAAAAATTAGTTGAGTTAAAGAAGAATTCAAGAAAATATTTTACTTACTGCACTGCAAGCAAAAGGCAAAAAAATAGTTAAAAATTAAACTAAACGTTGCCACAGTTTATTTCCCAATTAATACAAGAAACACGTAAAGTTCATTAAACTTGAGTATTCATTGCAACACGGCGCATACCGTAGTATATTAATGTTCACCTCAGCTATCTCGAAGGTATTCTCGAATATTCGACAGGAAGCCAGCATTATACGACGAACATTGATTAAGCATTGTACGACGAACATCTTCATTAAAGATTAACGTTGTCTAATATAATTACGGGATATACTGGTGTAGTACTAATAGAGAATGATATATGAATTTAATATAGGAATAAAAATTAAATAATACGAGTTTTTGTATAATATATATAATATGTAGAAGAAACATATTTTTCATATCATGTAAATATAATTAAGCCACGTGAAGTACAATAATATTCATGATTACATGAAAATATGAAGTTTAAAAATGGTTTAAAATGAATATTTTACACTGCAGGAATTCACTGTGGCAACATTAAATGCGTTGAAAAATTTGCTCAACTAACATAACCTACGTAACTGGACTGTAAAATTGTTTTATTTATTAGTTGATGGTATTAACATAGTGTTATCAACATTTTTAACTTTTGCATTGATTTTATTTTTATTATTTTACATTTTTGTAAAGAATTGCCTCCAAAACTATGGAAAACTTGTTTTAATATAATCAATTATATTAGTAATCTTATAATATAAAAATGAATCGCAAAATGTGTTGGTAAGCGCATAACTCGAGAACGGCTGAACCGATTTCGATAATTCTTTTTTTATTATATTCCTTGAAGTACGAGGATGGTTTTTATGTAGAGAAAACGTAAATATGTACCACGGGCGAAGCCGGGGCGGACCGCTAGTATTAGTATAAAACTAAAATGACAAAACATTACGACAGAGAATATAAGAAATATGGTATAACGATTTGCACGTACAATAAAAACACATCTGAAAACTATGAATACCTACGGTTCCAAAGAAAGATTCCTTTTTCATTCATATAATATTCACATCACGCATGTCTTGTTATTGTAGCAAAAGAATCGTGACTCAAATAAATTAGACTTATTTAACATACCATTTTGGATTATTTATTTTTCGCTTTTTTGGATATTCGTTCAATATTATTCCAATACATTATGTATGTAACGATTCTTCTCATGTTTGGAATTGTATCTTTTTTATTACATTGTAAAGTCTCTTACAATAATAATTATTATTTTATAATGAGCACACTTCATGTATTTACTTGTTTAATACTAAAATGCATACAGAAGAAGAGAAATAAGAGAAAAACATGTACAAATGGCAGTCTTATCGTTAGATAACGGTCTCTTCCAGACTACCATAATATTATGTATTGCGTAAAGAGAGATTTTTAAAGGAGGTGGGCGAGCAAAAAAATTAAAACACTTTTCACTTTCTTCGTTGTTTTTTTTCTATAGGCATCACTACACAGTTTTAAACAAAGTATTAAATAGACTGATTCTCGAGGAAGGTATATAAATTATTAGGTTTTAAAATGCAAGCAAGCCTGTGGAAAGCAAGTACCTAACTCATAATCCCTAAGTTTATCAATGAAATTTAATTTCAATAATAGTATTAGAAGCCTAGACAGCAGGCGTACAGTACGATTCACGAAAGATGACCACAAATGGCGGCCGTCTGCGCACGTTTACTCATCAAGAAAAGACATAAGACAAAATAATATTTTAATGTTGGTTAAATAATTTATTTTTTATTTATTTAAAATTAAATCCGCCCGCGGCTCACTTCGCACCTCCATAGGGACCTAAAATATGCCTTCTCGTCATCTTTCGTGAATGTATGTTATAATCTCTGTTAAACTTCATTAATAAAGCTAAATTAATGGATATAGGGATCTTTATCGGGTTACTTGACATAAATCAAGACCTCGATCTGCTTGAATATTGCCTGTGGAATATATTTTGTGGCTTTTTCACATAGAAACTACAGAAACATTTCTATCCTTATTTATTGAGGATGTAATGAATATTCAGCTTGTAATACGATGATATTCTTACTAGGTATTGCCAAATAACATTTTTGTTGTGGTATTTTTTAATAAAAATAATAAGTACAATAATTAAATGTTGAAGGTTTTATTTTCACTTAAACTTTATATTAATTGAAACTGTTACCTGTTACGCCGAGTACATCGAAAAGGATTCCTACGTTCTCTTCAAATTAATTTAATTTGTGTTATCTATCCAAACGAGTATAAAATATAGTTATATTTTCTACCAAACATTTCTTCAAACATTTCAAAGCATAATCAAGAAATTAGTTCATAGTTATATATGAAAATTTAGAGTCAATATATACGAAAAAGATTTTTAATTAATAAGTTCAGGAAGTAATAACAGCTCGATGAATTACTCTTTGAAAGTTTTTAATTAGGTCCGCTGCAGTTCCTCTGTTTATATTCCCGATTGAATAACTCGTAACTTAACGGGGCCCGATTTTGCACAAACTGTTTACTGTTTATTGGAAATTATTTGATTATTACTGTTAAATTTTATTTATTTATACATTTATTTTGAAAATACTTAGTTTAATACAAAATATAACTTTCTTGTAGTTAAATCTGGACAAATAATATTTTTGTAGAATTTAACATTGTCCTGCACTTCAAATAGAGCCAGAAGATATCTTTCAAAACATGCGCGAACATAAAATGCAAGAACCCCGTAATAAGTTTCCATGATAATCACTAGGTACATAGTATAAAACAAAGTCGCTTGATGCGATTTTTTTAATAGATAGAGTGATTCAAGAGGAAGGTTTTATACACTTTATTAGGTTTTAGACAAAGCGGGCGATGCCGCGGGCAGTAAGCTAGTATGATATAAGCCACAAGAAGAAAATAACTTGCCTAACGCATGAACAACGCACATACTACGTACATAATATGTCTTTGTATTACAAATTCGTAGATGCAAGAAGATTACATTCCTGTTAAGTGTCGTGCAGCTCACATATGTCTTCATAATATTCGTCCTTAATTTTCACTAGACGTTTTCTTAATTAAACGTCGCTTAAATTCATACAAGTATGTATGGTAGGTATGTTGTTAATTTCATTTTAATATCATCGTATACGTTGCATAGTATATGTAATTTGTTTTGGCATCTTAGATACATTGGCTTAAAAAGGCTGTTTCTTTTTAATCTGTGAAACAGAAAAGAAATATCGGAGTTCGAAACTCTACATCCTGTAATTTACCAACAATATAAAAGCAATATTTTCTAAAAATATATGCCTGTATTTATTTTTATATTTCTCTGCTATTCTCTTTGATTTACTTCATCAAGGTGTATAAGAAAGTACAGAATGTTTACAAGTATATAAGTGAGTACAAAATTTGTATGGATGTTCTTTATTGATGTCCTTGAAATAAATGTTTTTTCTTTTCTTTTCTTTCTTTCAGAATTTTTTGTTTAGTTAATTTTAAGCATATCTTGTTAGACACTTAAAAAAACAAACAGGCGTTAATACAAACAAAAAAGGTGCTTGTTGACAGATGTGATTCCACCCTTACAATCTCGCACGAGTAGAGTTACGGGAAGTGAGTGTCAACAGCGTACGGTCAGCAACCAAAGTGTAACATTTTGTATAACTGCAGCAATTTTTGAATATTTTAGATGTGTGAGCCGTTTGAATATGTTGTTTTAGAATATAGTATATACTATGCTATTAATGGAATATGCTTTTATGTTGGTCCTTTATTTGCATAAATGTAATTGTTAAATGGAAAGCTTTTAATATGGAATTTTATTTTAGTTTTAAATTCCAAATTGTTATTTGTTTTTCTTTCCTTTACACATTTAAAATTATGATTTGATATGATATTGTTTTGTGTATAGGTAGTTAAAATTTCAACAGTAGTCTACTGTAGTATACTATACGTGAATAATAAAATAAATAAAGACATCAAACTGAAATGGGTTAAAAATCTAATGGAGTGTTTATTACGACTTAATCGAACACTTTTAACAATATTTCACAAAGAATAGGTATTCTTGAATACTATTTGAAAAATATTACAAACACAAACTTAAAATGTTTAGTTTAACAGACAAATGCAGAAACAAAACTTCAATGCTGCAAGCATAATTTCAAGACTGTCCAATAAAATATTACCGCTATCAATCTTCCTTGCGGACGGTACCTACAGAGAACTATCCTTGTAGCAAGATCGTGAGCAAGACATAAATGGGTGGATATTTAACTGTTCTATCCAATTTAGCTAATCCTTTATCAAAGTGACATACGACACAGAGCTAATGGAGCGAGCGGCTCGATCGATCAATGCTATAATCACTCTTAAGAGACGATCTCAAGAATATTGTATGCTAATATTTTAGCATAATACATAATTTATCTAGTTTGCCCTTGATCTTGAGATCGGCGTTCGTCTACAGGGTGTAATAAAAATGCTAATCTAAAAATTTGGTCTTCGCTGTTGTTGGCAATTTACGTATTGTGAAGTAATCTTTACTTGAAAGTCAGAAGTTTTGTATTAACTTTACAGAATATATATTTTGGCTTTAGTTAAATATTACGTGGCACATTCTTAATTTATTTATTTAGTTCATTATAACTACATGTATTGATAATACCATCTATACCCATACTTTATTTTGAATTTCTTTTTTACTTTCTCTCTAAAACCATTGAAATAATGGAAATACCCATTGTTATGTCATGTTAAGTTTACAAGAAAGGTTAGGCTCTGCGTGAAGTTGATAACTTGTGAATTGGAGTAGAGACGATAACCGAAAGTTCATTGAACCGCATAACGCGTTTGTTTTCGCAAAGGGCCATGGTCAAATTGGAAAAAGATAATAAGAAGATAAAAAAGAAGAACTAAATGTATGAGTAGGTTGCAATTTTGCAGAAAGGAGCAAAAATATAGCAAAAAATTACGAAGAAATTTTCGTTAATCAAGACTTTCGACACTAAAAGAATAAACTTCTACCGTACTACCTTCTACTTCATTACTGATTTGTGTCCTTACTGGGAAAAAAAATTGTTTTTACTGCATACCACATTCATTTTTGTACGACATCATATTGTCTGGTAGAAATCGCATAATAACAATAAGGCCGTATTCTGTAGAGTAACCTTTTATGCTGTATTTATTATTTTTGTGTACAAAAAAGAATTCTACTATTGTAACTACGATTTATTTTACACTCTGTTCCCACATTTTAATTTATTAAATTCAAAACGAACAAGTTCGTGCATATTTCACGGACATCTTGAACAAAGTATTCGCTGGAGCAATTAAGCCAACTTGGAAACGTGCGGATTATACCCTTGCACAATGCTTTATCTTATAAAATTATCAAGATTGCAAGGAAACAAAAGATATATCTTAAATATTAATGTTATCTTCATATATTAACAGCCATTATTGTTGTGAAAAGAACGGGAGATAAGACATTAAACTTCAAGACGAATAAGAGAATATGTCTCATTTCAATATTACGTTACTTGTACATAGATATACTTGTATATGACTATTTTCACTAACCAAACTTCATTAGGTGTATGTCTGGTCAGATATTCAACTAAACATTGCTATAGGTAGAGTAAAAACATTCACTGATGAGTAAAATTTATTCAATAACTATTATACAATATGTATATCAATTTAAGTATTACGTTTTATGCAGAGACCGGCTTTATACATTTTCTATTATAGTAAGTACAAGACGTTCCCATTACTATTAGACAAGTTATGCAAAAAATCCGAAACAAAAACTTTTTGACATCACGTTCCACAAAAGAATGGAATAGTTGATCCGGAACATAGGCTCAAAACTTTCGTTTAATATGTAAAAGAATGAGAAGCAATAAAAACTATTAACTCCGGGGCTTTATGTTATTCACAAGGAAGTAAAAAGGAATTTATAAACTACGTTTTAACCTGACGCAAAATAAAATAAGTGAGGATTTGCTTTGTGAAATAATAAAGCAGATAAGTCCTGTGATAGATTGAAAAACTTCGATGTAAAAGTATTGGAAAATTCACCGTATGGGATACAAGTAGGTACCAAAAATATCTGGCCCGGAGACGGGCAGCTGCTGATGGGGTCACGGAAGAATTCTACCTATACCCGTGGCCCCGTCGTTGATGCGGCTTGACGGAACACAGTGGGGTTTTGGTCGGTAGGAATCCGACATAATCCACGGCCCTTTCCCCGGAGGCCGTGGGTATCTATGCAAGATTTCCCCACTTAAAAAAAAAAAAAAAAAGGTACCAAAAATATTATTGGTATTACCACAAAACAATTTAAACACAGTCTAACTTTAAACCAGGGATCTGTCACTTTAATAGTTATCTATGTGAATTACGACAAAACCAGTTTAAAAAGAACCCGCGCTTAAAGATAAACCATGTCTAAAGTTTTTTGTGGTAAGACAGCGAAAATCCAATAGTTTGTGTGGATTGATGATTTGATGGGCAGACATTTTAAATTGTTGCTTGCAAAAACTCCTGGTAGAAGAGGTATAGGTAATTGTGAACTTAGTTTTTTCCTTGAAGTAACAAAACCTAACTCAGTATTAGAAAAATTTAAATTGAAAACAACAGAAAAAGCTAAAGTGATTAAATGAACTTTTATTTGTTATCGTTCACATTTTATTATAACAATCGTTAAGAGTTCTGTTATACCTGTGAACAAGTAAATAAATAAGAGAAATGCTTATATTTCGTCGAACGAAAACACATTTTATAAAACTTTGAAGATTTACGTAGAATACGAGACTGGAAAAAGTAAATACATACAACTTCCAACATAATGAGGCAATATACACGTAGGTACAACAACAATATTTGCAAACATTAACCTTCCTATACTCGCGCCAATTTTTGTAACACCTATACTCGCGCACGGTGTCACAGACCGATAGTGTTTACCCCTACACTATATATATTTACTAAGAAAACCGAAAACTATAACAATTTTTTTAAAGTTTAGGATGTACTCAAACAAAATAGTATTGATAATACTTAATTTATTAATTATTTTACTGACTTATAGTCTATCACAAATAAGTCGAATTTAAGATGTTTTTCTTAAGTACTAGGGAAAACTAAATTAAAAACAGAACTTTTTTTCAAAACAAAATAAACTTCGAAATAATAATAATAAACATATCAAAGCACATATTTATCTATGTTTGGCTTAGTTTTGAGCCTTGTCTGTCCATCTTTTCCCAAGTAAAAATCACGGGAACTTTCACTGTGTTTTTCCTCAGATATCTTTTCATTGTCATCGTCTTGCTCGGTGTCGTATGTCTCTTCTTGTACCTCTACGTTGTCTTCCACCTCACTGTCATTTTCGTCTTCATAGCAGAACCAGAACTTGATTCTTCCAGCAACAATCTGATTTGATCATCGTTCATTTTGACATGAAGTATGGCCTAAAAAATTGGTCAAAATATAATTTAGAGCAACATTCATACATACATTTTACTATACATACTTCATAAAGTATTCAAACTCTGTAAAAATATATAAATGTACAAAATATATAATATTAATACTTACACAAAAAGTTGCACCTATACTCGCGCCGGTCTCATGGACCGATTGGCGCCAAATGCTATGAGACGTGAACTTCTGCCGACCACGCGACGTGCACTAAAATGAAGTTACCCCCAAATCCGGAAACTAGCAAGGAACTCGACTTCACAGGATTTACCTGCATAAAAATAATTACGAAAATGTGTTTCGTCGGTCTCACAGACCAACGCGCGAGTATAGGAAGGTTAAAAAATTCATTTTAATGCCGCGCAGTCGTACAATATTCAGGCAAATGTATATAATAATAAACCTAAAATAAACACGTTTTCCGAGGCATATGAATTCGTTGTAACTTATGACTTGGAATAAGGTAGGTTTCCTTTCAAATTTAGTTTAAACTAACGTTTTAAAATGATTTAGTTTTTGTTAAATCGTGTGCTTTTTGAGTAAAAATAATGACTTAACTAATTGAATTTAAAAAAAGGCAACATGGCTGTAATTATTATTTCAACGATACAAAACACTAGTAAACCCATAACTTAAATTCCCTCGTAAATAAATAGTATAATTATCATAGAGATAGAGATCTAGAGAGATGCCAATCGCTTGCGCTGAGTACGAAACCGTGTCTCATAAAACATTTACGCACACAACTGCAATAAACAAAATCAAAACAATACTTCGCGTTGTGTGCGTGTCATCACACAAAAATATGAGAGCGACTATTCGTTCGCACACTAGATTGTAAGTGACGTACGTATACAGCACCGCTACAGTTTGTTCTCTTTTTGTACATATTGCTGCGACACCGGCCCCGCCCCCTAACCATATCTCCCTTTAGTTTCTGTGATCTGTGATAATTATTAATTCATTATGAAATATTTAAATGTATGAAACCGCATCTCTATTTCTAAATAATTTTCAAACAGAACAAGAAATAGTTTTCCTTAATAAAAACAATAATATACAAAAAATAAATCTTTCTTTATGGTGCTTTAGTTCCAATGTCAATTATTTACAATCTGAATCATTCTTCTTAACAATTGAATTAACTTCTAGTGTTACAAGTGTTTATGGGCGGTGGTGACCACTTTACATCAGGTAGCCCACCTGCTCCTTTGCTTGCTCTGACATAAAAAAAAATTTGTACAATCATTTATATTCCGTAAAATCCTTTATTTTAAAAATCCATGCAACATTTTACTGTTAACCTTTACCCATTTTCGTTTGTAAGGGGCAGATTTAAAAGCCTATTCCAAGCGGCCGCTATGAACAGAAAACTAAAACCCATTCACGACCGCTCTCTTTAGCTCTCGATTTATCTCGATGTGAATGGGAGGGCTTTAAACACCAATACTCGTTAAATAAACGCTGAAAGATTCAAAACCTCGCGCACGGCAAATTTCATTCAGTGTAATTAAGTTTTTTGAAGTCGGGAGTGAATGGCTTGCTTTTTGTACACTATAGTGAAAGCCAGACGTTGAAGAATCCAATGAAGAAAGCTGCAAGTACAGTAAAGTAATTGTACATTATTAAAACGAAGTACGTTAAATGAAAGGAGAATAAAAAAGCTGATAAATTGTAGGATTATAGCAAATGGCAAAAATAAATATTGCTAATTGGTTGCTTGAAATTATAAAATAAGCAGAGGGTTTTTGTAAATGATATATATTTTTTATGAACTTTTTAGTGATTATCATTATACACAAAGAAAAGACAAAAATAAACAGCCACAAGATCTACCTAGAACATTCTGCATTTTTTATAAATTCGTTTATCAAATAGAAATAAACTTCAAACATTTGTTTATTCAACTAAACTACTTCTAAAAACGGTTTCAAATTCGTTCCACTCGATCACTCTTTTTGCGCAAATCCATATTATGATTTCGAAACATGTTTCGTGAATAATATCGTAGATTCAAATAGTTTGCAATATACACCATATAATATAGCAAAAACGTGCTCTGAAATCCAACGAATTGCACGCCGTGATACTTTTATATACGATGTTGCATAATATGCAATTTAAGAAAGAATCAATAAAGAGTACATCACGTAGAGTTATCGCCAACATAGAATTCAATAATTAAAAAAAAATTAGGTACTTTTAAAAAGAATACGGTTTACAATGCTTGAACAAACATGTTATTTAAGATTTTATTTATTTTGTCAATAGTTGTTACAATACGGACCTTGAGGAAATTAACTTTTTTTAATGTGTGTTAATTATAAACATTTAAACATTTACACTTAGTAACTTATAGCATTTCAATTTATCACCAAATGACGGAGCTTTCAAATCTAGATTTTATAAAAAATTAAAATATAAATACATATCGATCTCATTTATTTTATCTAAGCACTTTCGTATTTAACTTTCTACGAAAACATGATTGTAATGAATACATTTTTCATTGTTTAAGCAACCAAACACGTAGTGCTTATAAACTGTATATTCTAATACATGAAATCCATTCACGCGAACAAAAGAGCGGGCAAGAGCCCTCGTATAAGATAAAATATTTCACTTTCCCAAATTGAAACATCTAAAATACTGGAATAATTTAATATTCGTATCAGCTTTCTGCAATACTTTGTCTCTGCGGTTGACATTTTAATAGTTCAAGCACAATATACAGATACATACAGTAAGGAAACTTCATACAAAACGTTCGAAATGGCACACGCACACAAGCAAGCGTGTTTACGAGAATCATAAGCACAGAATACATAATAGTTTTAGCTAAACGCTACAGAACGGACACTCTCCGCCTCCCGCCAAATTTAAACACTTACCTCACCCCCACGATCATGATTAAAATGGGCCACATTTTTCTGCAAGGACGATACGCAACGAAGATTGACAACATTAATCAAATTGACTTAAAGTAATTTTATTATTTTGGATTTGTGATTATCGTTTTTCGTAGAAAATGGTTAGATATTGTGCTGTTTACGGATGTATTTCATCAGAAAAACGCGATTTTTTTTTTACGCTAGTCACAAATGTGCCAACCATAAAGCGTTAACACACACATTTGATTCTCTACAGTGTGACTGTCAAAACGATAATTTTGTATGGAGTGTCCGGGGTGTGTCATAAGGGTATTCAGGGGGATCGATAGTAGCGGGTGACACATCCACAGATTTTGAATGACAAAGATACATAGTATAGAAAAGTGATGTCAATGATATACTTCACGTTAAATAAATATCGATTGTTTCAGTTTGTAGCCTAACTATATTTTTGGCTTCGGTATCTATTGTCCCAAGTATTCTTTTAAAAAAATATTCAATCTACAGTTCTGACTTTCCTACGATTTTATTATATGTATAGATACTAGGGAATGCAATCCCGATCCCGCGGGATCCCGATCTCGCGAGATCTCGTGTAATTTTTCGGGATCAATCCCGACGCATCATATGACGAGATCCCGTTCGAGATTGACGGGATTGGGCGGCAGTGGTCAGCGACGCAACACACAACCACTCGGGGCGCAAGCTTTTCAATTTTTCCTAATTCCCTTGAAATAAGCTTATTGTTTTGATTACCTAATTTACCTACGTTAATTTCCTCACAACCTGATTATTATTTAGTTGGTAAGATTAAAGAATAAAGGTTTTTATTTTCTTTCGAGTAATATGTTATTTTAGTTAACCTCACTAGGGGCCATCCATAAATTACGTCACACGTTAATAGGGGGGGAGGGTATCATCTTTATGTGACATAATGTGACAAGGGGCAGGGGGGGATCAAAAGCTTTGTGACGTGACATAATAAAACGAAACGAAATTTGTACGTGAGCAAAAAACTTTGAACAGAAAATTTTTAATCTACCTCCCTATATGTATTTATTAATTAATAATTTCGCACTCTCGCTATAAAATTATCTCTTACGGAACAACATTTAATTCCTAGAGTCATGTTGTAATGCAAGTGGGACACTAAAATTTACGATTTTTTTAATTTTCGATATTTAAGATTATTTAATAAGTAAAAATAAGTAAAAAAATGAAAATAACTGTTTTCTTTTGATTATTTTTAGATACATGCATAAGTTTGAAAAATGTGTGACGTCACATTAGGCGGGACGGGGTACTAAAAATGTGACAACCTGTGACAAGGAGGGGAGAGGGGTTGAAAAGTTCTAAATTTCGCGTGACGTAATTTATGAATGGCCCTCTATCACAAACAAGCAGTTATTAGCTTTTTCAGTCATCTGAATTCAACATTTTTTTTTAAAAAAGACGGGATCCCGAAAATTCCGGGATCCCGCGGGATTGATATTTCTAATCCCGCGGGATCCCGAATTTGCAATCTCGAGTCGGGATTGCATTCCCTAATAGATACTAAAATAACCATTACATAAATATGCCTTTATTCGAAAAAAAAAAATTACAAATTATTTACTGAAAAATACTTTCGTCTACTACGACTAATTCGGAATTTATTGTTAAATTTTATAGTGTAAAATATTCTCAATCTTATGAACAGTTTTTTAAGTAACTGATTATGTTTAATTCGTTGTAAATTAATTCAGCCACTTTACAGTTTATGTGTTCTCTCTTAAAGCAGCAACGAAAATGTTATCCATTTTCTCGACATATTGAACAAAATCATCTGGTGGTATAATTGGTATAGTTGAATTCAAGCAGCCGAATACTGCGCAATTAGTACGTGGCATTTTTAAAATGATCGCCGAAATCAACTTATCTACAAGCACGTGTTCAAATTAAACTGAAATAATATATTTCACCAAAATGTTAAAACATAAATACATAAAAGATAGATTATTATAATTTATCTATACGTGACGATATCGATACGATCGTGACTATAATATTTATCGATACGTGACGTCACCACTTTGTCAAGCACTTAAGCCTGTCAAACTATTTTCTTTTTCATCCTAAAACAAAAAGGTGGAGGTTCTATGCTCGTTTAATAATAATTTTAATTTATTTTTGCATAATTTGCGTTTTTTAATTTAATTTAATTTATCGTTTTAAAAATAATTTAGTACGTATACCTACATACAAGTATTGTAAATTCTGGTTTAAAATAATCCTACTACTATTATAAAGGCGAAAGTTTGTAAGTATGGATGTATGGATGTATGGATGTTTGTTACTCTTTCACGTAAAAACTACTGAATGGATTTGAATGAAACTTTACCACAATATAGCTTATACATCAGAATAACACATAGGATAGGTTTTATCCCGGAAATCCCACGGGAACGGGAACTATGCGGGTTTTTCTTTGAAAACGCGAGCGAAGCCGCGGGTGGAAAGCTAGTTATTGAATATATGTATAATACAAATATCAAGCATTATAAATAATTTAGGTACATTAAATAGCCTTCGGCGTCCATAACAAAACAAGATTTCGAAATATAGCACTGATAAAAACGTATTTACTTATACAAGGTGTATTAATTCGGATTGTTTCTTCTTGTAAATTCATATTTAGGCTACACCATTTTTGTATTTTAACGGGTTTTAATCTCAAAATTACCACAAAATCAACTGTGAAAAAAAAGCAAACAGAAATATACAGGCCGAATTGATAACCTCCTCCTTTATTTTTGAAGTCGGTTAAATATCAAAAAGGTAACAGCCCTGTAGCTATACGTCATAATTTCATCGCAGGGGCTTAGTTTCCTAACTGTATGTACGTATAAGTATATCTGTCAACTGTGGTTCAAGCTTCGTTGCATCTCGTCTGAGTAAAAACGTTAAACGAATTTTATTCTGAGAAAATTCTCAAAATATCAACGTCAGACTGTCAAGGTTTTGCTATGTCACTGCTTCCAGAAATGGGAAATGGAGAATTTATCCGTTACATTTTATCAAATGGAAGCAAATACTGCGAAAACAAGACGTGTCTATTAAAATTCTCGGGATATAAGAGACTGTGTAATGAATTAATGAGTTTTCATAATATTTTCTCACTCCTCATAGCATGAAATTTTGCACTTAAGCACCGCATTAATAAATAATCGATCAATATCTACAAATCATTCTCTAAGATAATGATGGCTTAGGATAAATGGATGTAGATAACATTTTCACATAGCTGCTTATGCACCTACTAAAATAATATTTCCTTAAATTCTACCCTAATGTTCAGTGCTGGCGGACAGCCATCTCGTAAATCATATTCTTTTACATTTTTTAAAGTCATTTTAAAATTATTATTTTAATAGAAAATACCATTTTAAAATTTATCGGTTCATAACTTGGCTAACATTTGACCAATAGTTGATTTTATGTCTTCTATTATTTAAATAATTGTCTCATATTCACAAGGGGGTTAATGGCTGGCGTCCACTAGGCGGATCGGGCCGGGCCGCATCGCAACGCAAAAATACGCCGGCCTATGTTTTGTATGAAACATCGTCCATTAGCGACGGATCGGGCCGGGGCGGGCCGCAACGCATTGGCGGATATCGCTTCGCAGGCGGATTTCTGCCGGCGGTGCGCTGCGGCCCGGCCCGCCCCGACCCGTCTAGTGGACGCAGGCAGGCGGATGTGAGCGGCGAGCGTCTGTTAGATAAAATCCGCCTAGGCGGTCCGCCGCGCCCCGTACAGGTGGACGCAGGAGCAAACAGCGCGTCCATTAGAGACGGCCCGTTACGATGCGGCCCGGCCCGATCCGCCTCTAATGGACGCCTAGCATAAGACGACGTCGAATCTGACCAGGTTGGGGTGATGTCATGAGTGGTCTGTCTTATTGCTTACACAATGCCTTAAAACAGATTATTTTTATTAATGAAATTAATAAATAATAAGCATAAAACTATTTATTGTTTATCATAACTACCTAATACTGATGTAATATGCTCAAATAGATAAAAATTTAAATGACCGTACTTAATAATATATTATTGTATACATTTTAAACTAATTACTAAAACAGAACGCGAGATGCATTGCTGTTTGTTCACTAAATTACAAACAAGTGCCCATTAGCTTACTAATTGCTAATTTAAATTTTAATTGTAAACAAACAAACGTTTTATAGTGTAATTTAATGATTTTCTATTAGAATTATAGACTACAGGCCCATTTTGAAAAAGTTATGGGTCATTTGAACCACCAGGTGACCTATCTAGAACGATATAGGAGCATCACTACATAGTATAAAACAAAGTCGCTTTCTCTGTCCTTATGTCCCTATGTCCCTATGTCCCTATGTCCTTTTGTACGCTTAAATCTTTGAAACTACGCAACGGATTTTGATGCGGTTTTTTTTAATAGATAGAGTGATTCAAGAGGAAAGTTTATATGTATAATAATATCCATTAAATAGTGGAGAAGTACTGTTATTTTTGAGGTTTCTAATGTGATGTCGTAAAAAATTACATTTTTTCCGCTTACATTGCAAACGCAGGCTGAACCCTACGAGTTTTATCAAAATAATGTACTAAGTATTATACATATTGAAAAGGTCTACAGAAAAGTCCGCGATGGTATATGTCTATCTCTTATGGATAACCCACAATAACTTTTTTTTTGTCATTTACTTTTTACGACAAATAATGGCTAATTTTCGAAGCGATTTTAACCAATACAGCATTAATCCTTAACCAATTCAATACCTTGAATACATTGTTCATTTAATATAGCCCTATAAACCGTATGATTTAAGTGAATATTTTCGAAGATATTACAGATTTAAAAATTGCGGGACGTAGCGTTTGCGGCGGTACCGGCCGGCCGCCCGGCTATATATTTTATACCCGTGCGAAGCCGGAGCGGGCCGCTATGTTTTTATATACAACGTTCACAGTTTTTCTGTAGTGTATTTAGTATCAGCATTGCACCCGTGCGAAGCCGGGGCGGGTCGCTAGTAAAATAATAAGATTCAGCACTATGTCGTCACTTGTAAGCTGTCCACCTGAGTGCAGATGAGAATTCCAAAGTACAGGTAGAGATTTTTTCCCCTCGTCTCCACACACAAAATCAAATGACCAAATTTACCCCGGCAATTGTCGGAAAATAAAAATAAATTCCGACTTTGTGGACCACCATTTTTGTACGGCATCTGTGTCATACTATTTCTATACTGCTTTTAATCCATTATTCCGCAACGCGCGCCGTATAAAAATCATGGAGACAAGGGGAAAAAATCTCTACCTGTACTTTCGAATTCTCATCTGCACTCAGGTGGACAGCTTACAGGTGACGGCATAGTGTTGAATATTATTATTTTATGCTCTTATATCGTTCTAGATAGGTCACCTGGTGGTTCAAAATATGACCCATAACTTTTTCAACATGGGCCTGTAGTCTATTAAGTACCCTTAAAATTTATTTTAAATCTGTTAGTGTAATTGTGGTACCTATTATATCTATTAATACATTAGGACTAATGTTAAAAATGTATTATAATTTTCTTTGCAAGTAGAATTCAGAATAAGATAATCATTAAATAGGTTGAATTTATATTTTTGGTTTTATGGCATTCAAATGCTTTATAAATATAAATTTATAAAGAATAGAAAAAAAATAAAATTAAATAGGTTTATAAAATAGACCTCGTTATTGGTTTTTTCCTGTCCGAAAGTTCTTATTTAAAAAACATTTAATAGCTGCTATAAAAGTAAAAAATTAAACACAATATTACGTTTATTTTGAAACTACAAGAAAAGGACAAAATCGGGACTAAATAAAAACAACCTATCCAACCAGCACAATCGAACTTTTCAATTCGAAAACTAAGGTACTTCGATGAATGCTTGCAATGCAACTCTTTAGTGAATTTTCTTTCGTTCAAAATAAAATTGTCATAGCTTCCACTTAAAAAAAGATTCTAAAAGATTTTTTATTGGTACAAAATATAGATCAGATAATATAGGGACAATACCGTTTTTCCATAATTTTTATGAAAAGTATAATGCTGGATTTGCTCTTCTAAAAGTGAAAAAAAAATAACATTTTGCACTACTCATATCCATACTAATATTATAAAGCTGAAGAGTTTGTTCTATTTGAAAATTCGAGGAAGGCTATAGGCGATATAATATCATCACGCTAAGACCAACAGCGCAGCTAGAACCAAAATAAGCAAATGTTATTTTCTTAGATATTATTAATTCCTATATATTGACACCAATGGGCTATGACGTCACAACATGGTGTAGAGTCGATCCTATTCTCGTAGAATCGCATAAATTACATAACTTTCGACCTCATTCAATGCAACTATCGCCTTCACACTGAATTGACCTGCTCATCCAATTGAGAGCATCTACACCGATTTTGAACCATTCAATTCAGTGATCTTTTTGTACATTAAGTTATTGATATGCGCATTTATTTGCACTTGCAAACTGTGCTTAGAAATCAATGAAATGGCAATATTATCAACTGATTCGTAGTAGAACATTAACTCTAGCCAATCACAATTGTGACGTTCTTTAGTGATAATATTGGATAAAAAAAATACGCTGAAGAAATTTATATGATTAAGTGGATAGGAAGATTTGAACTTGTTTAGTTTTTCTGTTTTTACAGCTAAGGATTCTAGTCTAATTCCAATAATTGTTACACTAAAAAAAGTCATTTTAAAGGAAGACTTAGCGCCTTTTTAAAATAGAAAGTCACTCAGGATAAGTTAATTCTACAATCTCAATTTATATCGCCTTCGTATAAACATTTGTTCACAATTTTATAACACTAACAAAAATACATCACATGCACTTGAATTGTCTCATCTTTAAAATTGTTTGTACCTATCTGTGGGTATCGTAAAGTTGCGAGTCTCCTAAAACTTGACGATATTGCCAGACTGGCTGGCGACTGTATTTATTGCCTCGTCAAGTAAATCTATCCGAATCTATATTACAAGAGCGATAATACTCATATAATGCGTTTATGATACGAATCGTTGGAACTGTCCTTAGTTTTTATTTAACGGTTTAGTTTAATCGTGTTAGTCTATGTATTGATTATATTGGAGTGAAATTGATTCGCTTCGTTCATCATCATTATTTTAATAATACTACAGAAAGACTCGTATGAAAAGAGTTATTATACTTATCATGATATCAACTACACGGCTTAAATCCATCTCTTTGTATCATAAAATCGTCTTCAAAACAGAATAGAATATGTTTTCTTTTTTTTCATGACATTGATATGACATAACATTTCCCCTTTTTTCCCTTACGTCATTCCAGAACCAGCATGTAACACAGAACATTACTAAACTCGTAAAACTATAACTAACGTAGGTAAATTCAAAATAAATTGCCGCTCTGTAAAACAATTTTAACTGGAGTGAAATATTAAATACAAGAAAGAACCGCAGAGTGGGAGGAAATTGCACGTCATATTATTTCTTTCTCTGTACTCAGAGCAATAACTTAAACGCCTCTAGAGAAGATGCACGGAATGAACTTGTAAATCAATTTGTGAGTTAATAAAATCTACTTTATACATTTAAAATGGGGACTTGAAATTTTTAATCATAAAGTAATCAATACTGGTATAGTCATATTTCCCGGTAGTAAATTATGTAAAAGTGAATGGTAAAAAATGGATAGGTATATATTAGTATTATTTTAATATCAGCTATTAATACGCAGTTCCGCGAACCTTTCATTAAAATGAATTTGCTTTCATATATTTTTAACAGATATTAATAGCAATGCTTTCTACTTATATCTGAAATATTATATGTATTTTACATTTTACTAACGCAAAATTAACTCCTTTGTGCTAAAATTTAGAAGCTACTTTCTCTAGTTGATTTTGATATTGAAATTAAAAGAGGTAACAATATTATAAGAAATTACACGCGAGGCCGGGTTAAATATTAGTTTGAATGTAATAAGAATGTACTGCGATTCTACACAGCTACCTAATTGATGTAGTTAGTTGATAACAAATCGCAGCAAGGCAACGACTATTAGCAAAGTGAGGGTAGTTGGGTCGAACGTCGTATAAACAACGTCCGAGCCCCTAGGCACGATTCGTACGAATCAAAGAATACTTATACTCTAAAAAAGAGGTACGAATGCGCCACGAGACAAAGGAAAGCGGCTTTTTATAGTATTCGACAGCTAAGTATGTTCAGACATGAAATAATGACAACTACATTGACAACTATTCATCCACAAAAATATTAAATCAAAGTTACGACTAACAATATACTAAACCATTTATCCCACTTATCCCTCCTTCCTTCTGCTTTATCAACCGATCCTTATCACCGCTTATTTATTACATTAATACTATTCTTATAGGCGAAAGAAAAACACACACAAAAAAACTTTTGCTGCGAGTTAATAGGAACTCGAATATCCCGCTGAGTTGTTAAGTCGTATCACACACACAAAATAATACAATGTATACAACAACCTTCCTATTTTCGTCGGGTTCTAAAAATAAAACTATATAAATACCTACGATTCTAACAATATCACAGATGCGTGAAAACCCACGCGTGTCTCATAGTTTATGTAAGCCATAACGATATATCACTGACACACAAAACGTTGGAACAAACAGTCGTCTATCATCATAACAAGCAATAAAGACTACCTGGAGTGTTGGCTACCTCTTGCATTTTTACAGAAGTAATTTTATTAGGATAAACTAAGAACTTACATACAGTAAACGTTAAAAGTTAGGAAGTTGTAGTAATGTGGACTGTTTAAAGATATTTAAGTTTGTAATAGTCTGTATAGTATAAAATAAACCCTGCCCTAACATAATTTCAGGATCTATCACGAAATTACAGCAACTGTTTTAGCAACAGAGATCTGATTCGTTAACATATTATAAGAAAAAAAACAAGGGAGGTCGGGTTAAATATTAGTTTGAATGTAACAAGAATGTACTGCGATTCTACACAGCTACCTAATTGATGTAGGTAGTTGATAACAAAACGCAGCAAGTCAACGACTATTATTAAAGTGAGGGTAGTTGGGTCGAAGGTCGTATAAACAACGTCCGAGCCCCTAGGCACGATTCTTACGAATGCGCCACGAGTCAAAGGAACGCGGCAATTTATAGTATGCGACAGCTAAGCATGTTCGGACAGGAAACAGTGACAACTACTCATCCACAAAAATATTAAATCAAAAGTTACGTCTAACACGGCCATACTGACAATCGTACGTCCTCGTACGCCTTTTCTCGTATTAAAACACTACGGTAGTTCATCTCGGGATAACACAACCATCCTGCCTCGGCCAGACTGACCTGACAGAACAATAACCACATCCACATGACAGTGCCTACACTCCCTTCGCGTATCTTGGTATATCTACGCTCGTTCGACTAGTGAAATACATCACTACGATACGTCAGCGACTAGACAATACCTCAACGCCAGGGTTCGACTAGCGATTTGGATCACTACACACAATTCCTTCGATGAACTACATTCCCGTTACAATAATCCAAGTAACAAACTTTTACTTTACACAACGCACGAAAAAACACAAACGCCAGTATGCCGTTACAAAACTACGTAAACTAAAAAGTATGGGCTTGAATTCTATCCCGCTTCTAATATAAGAAACAAAAAAATACGCGAGGCCGGGTTAAATATTAGTTTGAAATGTATTTAAGAATGTACTGCGATTCTACACAGCTACCTAATTGATGTAGGTAATTGATAACAAAACGCAGCGAGTCAACGACTATTAGCAAAGTGAAGGTAGTTGGGTCGAACGTCGTATAAACAACGTCCGAGCCCCTAGGCACGATTCGTACGAATGCGCCACGAGTCAAAGGAACGCGGCAATTTATAGTATGCGACAGCTAAGCATGTTCGGACAGGAAACAGTGACAACTACTCATCCACAAAAATATTAAATCAAAAGTTACGTCTAACAATATAATATCTTAAATTCGTATTTAGGATATTACAGCTATTTACAATATTCATATTATCTCGAAGTGTATAACTGTAACCATAAAATTGAAAAATTCTTTCAAGTTCCTAAGTATTTAAACATAAATATAGTCCACGAAAACTAAATTTACGGAAATATGAAAAGAATGAAATAATGTTTCTTACAAAGCGGGTTTCTTGAGATATTTTTTATATTATGAAGAGAAGTTCTCATGGGAAATTGAATCACTTATTGCTTTATTTTCGGCCTCGAGTTTTGTAATTCACGTTTCAAGTGTTTAATGAATCAAACAGTATCAGCTGAGGAATTTTAATATTCTACCTTTCAAATTCATTTGATTTAAACCTTAAATGACTGTTAGTGTTAGGTTTACATTCATTGCTTATAGAAGTACACTATACAAATGCATTATCATCACGTAATGTAATTACTTACAAATTATTCTGTGCACATGAACTCTAAACTTTAGTCAATTTCTTTAGGTATGAAATTGAATACAACAACATAAGACTGTCTTCCCGCATGGCTGGCAATTAAAATGGTACTAGAAAAATCTCCCAATAGCAATAAAAACTACTCAAAAGACAAATATTATAAAAAAATATTACATAATCTCACTATTACTAACTCCACAATAGTTCTACAAATTAAAATGAGAAGAAACAGACGCTTTCAGCTGGAAATTACACGTTTATTTTAAGTGCTGGAACGGGTCTGTTATGAGGATTCATGTAGTTAAAGAGGTAGTTAAAGTTATTTCATAGAGCCCGCAACGTCGCCATTTTAAATTTAACTTTTAACCTACATCTCGCTATTTTTCATGTGTTAAATTATATTTTTAAACTAAAAGTTATTTTTAACCGACTTCAAAAAAAGGAGGAGGTTCTCAATTCGACAGTATTTTTTTTTTTGTATATTTGTTACGCGATTACTCCGGCAATTATAAACCGATTTGAATAATTCTTTTTTTATTTGGTAGGTCATACGTCAGAGGTGGTCCCATTGTCACCAGGTCAGGATCTGATGATGGGATCCTGGGGAAATCGAGGCAAACCCTCAAATTTTGTAGGCATATACACTGTTTATCAGAAATTATCTTAATCTATGTAGATTTTTGCATCTAATGGTCACCATCTGATGTTGCTGAGCTGATGATGAAGCTGATGATGAATGGTTTAGGAGTATGGGATCTCTGTAACAAAATTATGTAATACCATCGAATTTGAATGTGTTTGAGTCTAATTAATAAGTACTCCGATCCTATGTGGTATTCAGGGTCTGATGATGGAGACGGTAAATAGCCATGGGAACTCTGTAATAAAATAAAGCAATTCCGCCGTGTTTGTGCTCATTTGATTCGTCTCGACTAGGAGCTTCATGCTAGTCGATTTTTAACCAACATCAAAAAAGGAGGGTTTTTGATTCGACAGTATGTTTTCTTTTTGTATGTTTGATCATATAGATTGTTCGAAAACATTCCTGCGGTTGCGACTAGCTTGTCGCATAGCATCTAATCGAGCCGATCTGGATTCGATAGATTCATTTGACAAACGCTCGTGAATCAAACCAAGGCGATGAGAACGTTGCTCTTCGCTTTCGTTTGATAAACGCTCGTGAATCAAACTGAGTCGTTGAGCATGACTTTTTGGACTTTCATTAAGCCTTGATAAGTTTGAGTATGCGAAAGTCTATACGCCCGCTGCTCATCACTCTCATTTGCAATTTTTATTGCAAATCTTTCCCTACTCTTCTTTAGACGATCTTCCCTCTCGTCCCTACTTTCTTCCAAACGACGCTTTCTCATTTGAGAAGCGCGTTTAGTAGGCCTATCCATATTATATACAAACAAAATACACTAACTTTCCACTTAAAAATTAAAAATAAAGTTAATTTTTAGAAAAAAAACAAAAACCGACTTCAAGACTATACCTATATGTACAAATTTAAACTGAAAAGTAGAAAATAATATTAAATAATAATAATGATATTAATTTTTTATTTTAATTACTTTAAACATTCAACGAAAAGGTTTCCTAAGTTATTTTTGAAGTCGGTGCCAACCAAAACAAAAAAAAGACGTGTGGCACTCGGGGACTGCCGCGGTAAAGCTATTGCATGCTATGCCTTCATGCCACACCTCCACGCCCGTCGGAGGGGGGAGCGTGAGGTTTTTTCGTTACGGAATTTCTGGATTCGGTCCCCGCGCTCAAGGCCCGCGATAGAAGCTATGCAATAGCATAAATATCCTTAATAAAAAAATAACCTAATAATTAATTACACTATTTATTATATTAATTACCTTAACTTTTACTAGAGAACAGAAAATCGCACGTAAGCTTACTTATAAATTGCAAAGAAGCGCATCAAAATTTTTATGCATAGAGACACAACCGTCAACGACGTCTGCCCCATAGACTATATACTTATTACAGTCTGCCCTCACCATACTTGCTCTGTGGCCCTCACGCGCAGCCGCGTCGCGCCGCCGTACATTCCATTTGTTGCTGCCTTTGCAACAATAAAACTGTTCTTGGGCGGCACCGACTTCAAAAATAACTTAGGAAACCTTTTCGTTGAATGTTTAAAGTAATTAAAATAAAAAAATTATATCATTATTATTATTTAATATTATTTTCTACTTTTCAGTTTAAATTTGTACATATAGGTATAGTCTTGAAGTCGGTTTTTGTTTTTTTTCTAAAAATTAACTTTATAGTAGCATTACATCTCATAAATTTTACATGCTTAAAGTTGTCCTAGATGTTAATGCAAGCATGACATGCATTTACTTGAATTGTCATGTTGCATATGCGGCTAAAAATATCAAATCATGCATTTTTTACAGTTCGCTTCCAGCCTGCGTATAGTGCATGAAACGTTCTAAGCTTTTGCATGACAGAAACCGATCTATATGCTGCATGGCAGTCTAACGATAGAGTATAGAAAGCTTCATCAAACATCTGCCAGCATGTAGTTTACATGTCATTCATCATCGATCATTCATGTATGGCATGCATGAAAAACACATAACGCATTTCATGCTGCATTATGCATTATCGTCTGGGGACGACTTAATGTTCTTCAAACCTTACTGACGCAAGCAAGGTACTGAAGACATGAGCAATAAAGATTTGTAATCGACCGTGTATAGACTAGATTTTTTTTTCAATATTTCTCGCAAAATTACGTCAGTCGTAATGATGAAACAAAAATTCTCTTCACATTAAAGATAAGATAATCAGCTGTATGTTTCCAAACTGATATAATTCGATGTAGTATTATATGTCCCGGCAGCACACGCGTCCGGTATTTACGAGGAAGCTGGCATTGTCTCGACCACTGAAATACGGCTCGCTTGGTTCGCTGCACTGCTCAATATTCTGCAGTACAATTTGTTTATTTATAACGCTATCTTTTAATTGTTAAGTTTAATGTAAATTTAAAGGTAAGTAGGTATCTAGTACATTGACTCTTTGTACAAATTTGATTTTTAAATTGTATAAGCATAAATGCTACTATGTCTACTAGTATTTTTAAATTCCCATATTCTACTCTGTGTGTTGACCTTTAAAAGTATTTGTTGTAAAATTGTAAGAAATGATTATTGAGGGTACTCGATAGGTACATAATAAAATATAAAGAAAACTAAACTATTATTAAGCAATTTATACTTTTAAGCTATTGCATAGCTTCTATCGCGGGCCTTGAGCGCGGGGACCGAATCCAGAAATTCCGTAACGAAAAAAAACCTCACGCTCTCCACTCCGACGGGCACGGAGGCGTGGCTTGAAGGCATGCTATGCAATAGCTTTACCGCGGCAGTCCCCGAGTGCCACACGTCTTTTTTATTTTAATATTCATGGAAATAAAATAACCCTATTGAATAAACGAGCTCGGCGAAATAGTAACCTATTAAGTACTTCGAATTGATTGTTGTGTAGCATTGCAATACATTTAGAAGGCCGCTTCATCAACCATTTACATATTAAAAATAGCAATATTTTCTTATAAATGATCAAATGAAAAATAACAATGAATAATATGTACTTTTATTAAGTGGTAAGTAATTCAGAGGATCTTAGACTAAAATTAATTTAATCAATAAAGTGTCTCAGGAAGTAATTAAGGATTCAAAGCGGGAAATAAAATAAATTACTAGTCTTTTGCTAATTCGATACACGTTTAAAATACAATCTATTTTGATAATATAAGAGAGGAAGATGGAAGAATATTATAAATTTTCTTTAATTAAATTATGTAAGTATTTGATTATATAGCCAACAAAATGGAGGTTCTCATTTAGATTTTTTCTGATATGAGTAAGTATATAAATATCAAGAAGAGAATCTGTATACCTATAGAAATATAGCTAATAATTACTCAGCAGGTAAACAATCAAACTTATTCATTTCACTGAACTTTCCACAGACATACACGTTGCGATAATTTGTTTCAGATTATCTTTATGTACATTGTACAATTTAAAGTTAAAAATAATGAATTAGCATAAAATAATTATAATCAACTCAGGTTCAGCAACACAACACAACAACAACAGCCCACACAACCGTAAAACCTCGAAAAAGTAAGTACCTACATTACTACCCACTTTCTAGAATACATGTCTATGACATCATCACGATTTGACATCTATTCGAAATGTTCCAAATTCAAAAGCGTCGCCAACGATTACACGCGTCAGTCACTGTCATGTTTGCATGACGATCGGTCCAGCGAGCATGTGTGCATAAACGTGTAATGGTTTCATGTCGATTTGCATGATCATTATCATTAGTATGTACGTCTGTATCTTGATTATAATCAAGCTGCTTTACAGTAGTATCTGCAGTTGAACTTAAATAATAAAAAATACTAAAATAAAGCTTCATTTTTTTTCAGGAATACTGCCCGCCTGCATACATATGCATATATATATGAATTCACTGAACTGATTTTAATGAAATTTTCTATCAACTACTATACATATAGACTAGAAAAAGAATATAGACTGTTTTTTTTACAAAATAGAATAGAGCGAAATACAGGATGACAATATATGTATGAGTATCAGCTATTATTAGAGCTATAACGTAAAACATGCATGGGCTCAAAAAACTGTCTTCACTCTTCAGTCTTTAATACGAAGGAAACTTAACTTTTCCCTAAACCAAATCTTCAAAGGAACTATACAATATTCCTACTGTACATTTTGATGTACACAATTAATTACTCCGTGATTCCCTCAAGAGTGTATTTAGGTTATATCACCGGTAGACGCTCGTTTGCATATTTGCTCATTAGAGCTCGCTCGGCTAGTGTTGCCACTCTCATTACGAGTGCTTAGAGGATGAGCATTTAATTTGCGTCGAAATCAAAATATGGTAACACTAACGCGGAAATCATTAACGCGTTATATATCAAAGGAAGATGTAGCAAGCTTTTGTGAAACATTAGTTTTGCCTATAGTTTTTTGGTAATTACTACTAAATGATGACATTATGTTCTTAGGAAAATATGTTTTACTAGCTTCGCGGTTTCACCCGCGTGGCTCTGCTCCTGTTGGCCTTAACGTGATAACATATAGCCTCTCGATTAATAGGCTATCTAACACCGAAGTATGTAGTTGCCGAGATTAGCGCGTTCAAACAAACAAACAAACTCTTCAGCTTTATAATATTAGTGTGATGTGCATTGTCGCCTATAAAGCACAAGAAAATTATTTAGCATCATTTTATTTTGTATGTAGGTATATATTTGACTGGTTTAATTTGAAAAGAACAACAACTGATTCAGTTCCAAACGAGCAATTATGCAGTTTTGAAAAATCGATCATCTGTTTTGAAGGAATTTACGAATACTATGACTAAAAAATTATAATAATTGTTCTCCATAATCTATCTACCTACCATTAATAATAATTGTCACCGAGAAGCGTCAGATTGACAGATAGATTTATAGAGATTTTATCATATTCGATACATAGCGCCTATGTTTACTTTTCATTGTTCGCACGAATGATGGATGCTACAGATTAATCTGATACACGAAACGTTACTACAATGTGATATTTTACACGACAAAAGTATTGATATACTTGATAGGAAGATTATATTTTTCTTGCGATGTATACAATTTTTTTTCCTGTAGGGTTTATTACCTCCATTAAAATGTTTTAATCAAATGTATCTATAACTAGCGGTCCGCCCCGGCTTCGCCCGTGGTACATATTTCGCAATAAAAGGTAGCCTATGTTATTTCTCAGGGTCTAAAGATTATCTGTGCCAAATTTAATCAAAATCGATTCAGTAGTTTATGAGCCTATTCATTACAATCAAACAAACAAACAAACAAAGTTTTCCTCTTTATAATATTAGTGTAGATATGTATATTGTTACTTATATTCAGCACTTTTGTAGTCTAAATATAATGAAAGCGCATACCAATTTCACCAATAATATTAAAGAATAAGCGTCTAGTATTAACAAAGTTATCCAGGCCAACTATAGTCTTAAACAAGCGAAAACTTGAAGTCCCCAAAGTCATTTCCTCTTGAAAAACGTTCCTAAGTTTCGCCAGTTAACCCAGTTAAGCCTTTACTGCGGAACGTCGCGGAATTATAACACGCTTCTCTCTATATTCCCATTTTGTAAAGTGGACGAAAATTTTCCTCATATAATATTCAAATTTTTACGTCTTAGTTTTTTTTTGTAAAAAATCCAGCTAATGAACGTAACGTAGGTATAAATATAGTTACACTTGACTGAATTCTGGAAAGTGAATATGGTGAATACCAATAATAAATCAGTCAAATAAATCTCATAATATTATATAAGCTAATTTGATCAATGTTAAAATAACAAACTTGTATAACTATAAATGCACAAAAAATATAAATTTCCTGTTCTTCCTTATCTTATCTATCCAAAAATATTCGTAAAAAAAAGTGATTTCCAACGGGAAATAAGAGAAGCGACCATTTCCCGCCATTTATTCTTTGCCAAGACTTTAGCAGTGGTCGCGCCAGTATAAAAATATACGTAAATATATTTCTCGATATGAAAGTGGACTGTATTTGGATCTACGTGGTGTTAGCAAAGAGGGAAAGACGGGAACACACGGCACATACCTCGTCGGAGGGAGTAGCGTCCAGAACACGCGCCGCTGCCACGCGGTCAGGGTCCTCCAGCTCGCGGCGGGGAAGAACGGGTCCAGAACACACTCCACGCAAACACACACGCGGCGGTGAGCGCGACCAAGGGCCGGGGCACGGGATGCCCCGGTGGTGTTACAAAAGCACAATGCCTGAGATCTAGAGAGCCTCGTGGAAGCTCTCCGGCGGTTGTTGAGTTCCGATCCTCGCGGCAGATCGATGCGAAGCGAACTCGACTGACATTAGCGACATATTACGTCGCGTTCACGTCTAATACGACGTTAGCGCTAAATAGCGCGCGGTGATTGGTTGTGCTCGTATGTAGGGAAGGATGAAGGAACACACCACGAAAATAATAAACATTTAATTTCTACATTTACTATTTTAATTATATTGGCGTTACCATATCCACCCGCCCTAAATGGGTCACCATTTAAAACCAATCATAAGATACAGCGGAAAACTATGACTCTAGGATCGCATAATGCGCGCGGGTTAATAAAAGTCCTAAGAGCCACGGCGGTAATATAAATAACAAATTCTATGGCTCTAGGAGCGCAAGATGCGAGCGGGACAATAAAAAATCCTAAAAGTCACGGCGGAAATATAACTATCAAATTCTATGACTCTAGGATCGCGTAAGGCGAGCGGGGTATAAAAAATTCCTAAAGTCACGGCGGTATTACAACTAAGAAATTATATCGAAAGCGGTGCAAAACTTAAATTAAACTTAACTAACTGCGGTAATATATTAATGCGATATAACTATTGTCTTGGAAGCGGACATAAACGAACGACCGGGCGAAGGTAAGTTCCCTTGGCGGTTCTAACTGTAGAAACGCGCGCGACGTCGTCCTTTGAAGGATGCACTTTCTCTACGACGGCTAAAGGCCAGGCTAGGGGCGGTGCATTATCATTTATCACAACCACGACCGTTCCAGGAGTAATAGGTGTGGAAGGCGTATTCCATTTCTGCCTAACCTGCAGACCGTGTAAGTATTCCAATCTCCAACGTTTCCAAAACGACTGAACTAACTTGTCCAGTAGCGAATGCCTATCAAGCAAACTGACGTGATCAGATTTGACTTGCGGCGCGGGTAATGATAATAAAAGCGCGGTAATTAAAATAACACGAAACAAATGCGTTATGATATTCATATATTTAATAGGTACGATAATAATCAATGATCATGATAATTAGGTGATCATTGCGCGGTAATATCACTGGATCCTTATGTGCATAATCCAGGGCGGAATCGCTTAGACGTCCGATGAGGATAAGTCTGTTGCGAATAAAAGGCTTCAAGCGGTTGAAAGCCTGCGAATAAAATTTATAAAAGAGTATATTATAATACTCCTCTGCAAAATATTTATTTTGCAGGGCGGGAATAATTTTATTCTCAGCGAAATTAAGTTCCTCTACGGTCATCATAACACCGCGGCGGAGTAATAATATAAGGAACCTATAAATATAAAATACACGACGCGACGAGACGCGAAGGGCGGTATCGTATAAAGCGCAATGCTTTATAGGCGAGCACACAGTGTGCGTTAATAATTTTCGTTCGGGAATGTCTGCAATAGACTCACCATCGAGACTCCTAAGAGGCCAATCAGATGGGTCCGAACGAGCCCACTGGGGTCCTTGGAACCACAGAGGGTGCGAGACGAGTTTTTGTGGCGTAATGCCACGCGAAAGAACGTCAGCGGGATTTTCAATACCAGAAACATGGTAGAAATTATCTGATGGGATGTTATACACGACTGTGGGAGCAACGAAGCCCATCATGTCCCACAGACGGGCGGTAATTGACAAGATGGAGTGCTTAGTGCACATCACATCGGCGGGTGTGGTAATTTTAAAATAAAAACAATAATCAACAGTAGACCAATGCAGACCAAGTAATTTATGTTGCACGGTCTTATCAAACTCCACCGCGGAGGGTAAAAGTTTGTGCGAAGCGGGAAGATTATCTAACACATTCTTACTATTACTATTCCATTTAACTAGATCCCACTGAGCTCCCTTAAACAAATCGATGAGCTGCTGCGACGCGGAAACTGCTTTACATTCCGTGGGAATAGAGAAGGCGATATCATCCATATACAACGAGGAAGACGCAATGCTACTCGCGAGCGGATATTTCGCGCCGTCATCTTCTACGAGCTGTCTTACCGTGCGCAGTGCATGATAAGGACTAGACTTGATGCCGAAGCAAACTCGATTAAATTGATAAAGAAGCAGCGGATCCTGCGGGCTGAAACGATATAAAAAACATTGAAAACGACGATCAAACTCACGCACGAATATCTGCAGAAATTGTTGGCGGCAATCAGCGGTCATGGCAATCGCGTGGAGACGAAAACCTAAAATTATTATAAACAAATTGCCTTGTAAATTAGGCCCAACATGCAGAAGGTCATTCAACGAACGCTGGCTTCCAGAAGTTGGCATGCTAGCATCTAAAACCATGCGCAGTTTAGTCGACGATTTATCCTCGCGCAGAACAGCGTGATGCGGTATAATATAAATAGGTGTAGGGTCACGCGGATCATACGGAGGCGCGGGTGAAATATAATTTTTCGTTAGATAATCTTTTATGACGTCATCATATGCCAACCTTAATTTAGGTGAAGCCTGTAGCTTTCTTTCGAGGCACATGAAACGTTTGCGGGCAATATTAAATGAGTCACCGAGAGTGTAGAAATCATCCTTAAATGGAAGCGAAACAATATATCTGCCACTCACGGGGTCGCGGGTTGTAGTTAATTTATAATATTCTTCACATTCAACATCATCGGGATGTTGAACGGGCGGTGCGGTAGGAAGCTCCTCGAGCTCCCAGAAACGCCTGACTAATGAGTCAATAGCGGCGGTCTCTTGAACGTGACAACACGTCAAGGGCGGTTTATGTATGTTAGGTATGGTGGGTACTGAACCCATTATTACATAGCCTAACACCGTGCGCAATGCAGCGGGCGCCGACGAGTCACGAGATGCATGAACTACGTCGGGGAGAAGCAGATGAGGGAACAGAGAAGCACCGATTAATAAATCGATTTTGTTTGGCGTACCAAAACTCTCATCTGCGAGCGGTAAATGCGAAATATGCGATAAGACAGAAGTGTCTATAACAGCGGTAGGTAATAAATCCGTAACATGATCAACAACTAGCGGTGAAATATTAAAAGATATGTTGTTGTCAAGACGCGAATAAAATTGTATATTTATAGAATTACTATTTACAATTTTTTCTGAACCACCGAACCCCTTAATAATAGTACGTTCGGTTTTCTGCGGTTTAATACCTAAACGTTCACAACATTCATTTGTAATGAAGTGACTTTGTGAGGCGGAATCTAAAAGCGCGCGAATAATAAGCCGTTCGCCTTTACAATTATAAGCTACGACTTCAGCGGTTGATAATAAAATAGTACATTGTTTATTCGCGGGCGCGTTGCATTGAAATGCGTTATCAGTATCAGCTGTATAGCTAGCGGTACATAGCGCAATTACGTCAGAGCGGCACTCGCCCGACGGCGGCGACGCGTCAACCAAGCGCCGGGGCACGGGATACCCCGGCGTGTTACAAAAGCACAATGCCTGAGATCTAGAGAGCCTCGTGGAAGCTCTCCGGCGGTTGTTGAGTTCCGATCCTCGCGGCAGATCGATGCGAAGCAAACTCGACTGACATTAGCGACATATTACGTCGCGTTCACGTCTAATACGACGTTAGCGCTAAATAGCGCGCGGTGATTGGTTGTGCTCGTATGTAGGGAAGGATGAAGGAACACACCACAAAAATAATAAACATTTTATTTCTACATTTACTATTAATTATATTGGCGTCACCAAGCAGTCTCTTAGTAATTCAAAAGACGTTAACAAATATCATTTTGATGGTTGAAATAACATATTTATCAGGAGATAGATTATCTAGTCTCAGTATTTTGCAAACAAAATAAGCACACAATTTCAAAATGGTCAGAACATATAAACTTTTTGCACGTACTGCACACCTTTCGTGTGTTTCAATTACGGGCTCTAACGCAGTCATGGTACCGACCAAAATAATTTCTTCGAATTGGTCCTGCTGTCGATGGCTGGGTTCTTGGTGTGGAAGAACTAAGAAATCTTTTATTTTGAGGGAAAGGATTCTTGGCAATGTCATTTTTTCTGATCTTTTGGCGTATCCACACAAGCCGCCGGCTTATGCCGCCGGGCTTCGGACCGCCTTGTCGCTGAATGCAGGCCTACGGGTTTTTATAATGGTTCATTTTCGTGATACTTTTCTATTAATAAAAGTACTGCATTATCATCGCACTTAAATTCTGTCATTTCGTTATTCACTTATATATTAAATGTAGAGAAGCAGCAGTAGATGCCTATACCCTACATGGTCTTCTTTACTATCTGAACTTTACTAGTCGCTACCAAGATCATCACGACAATGGTCTTCGGCCAACCAAGCCTCGATCAGTCTCTTTCGTCTGTTGTCCATAATTATCTAAATAACTCTGTTTTTACCTGCAAATATAAAAAAATACAGTATATAATTAATAATTTATAAGTCTGTAACATTATTTTTAAAATCACAATATAATATTTGTAAAAAATAAATGAAACAGTCACAACAAAAAACTTACGTAGTTGGTTGCGCGGCATACTGAACGTAGACCGCGAATTTTGCGGAGCTCCTGTTGCATAACCACGCGCACCCGACTCCCCGCGCTGCATTGAGTGCATGCGGCAATTATTCAACTTTGAGTACACGAAGGATGAAATAACTGAAGCTATTCGATTTTTAGAAATTTGCAATTTTATATCACTGGATTACACGTGTAGACCACGCGACTACTGTAGGGTTAACAAGCTATTTTTAGATATTGAAGGGAGCCGCATTATGTTTAAGCGAAATTAATTCCTTTGTTTTAATATCGTTTAACAACGTTGTTTACTGTTTTAAAATAAATACTGAAAAAATGTACAAACTAGCAGATAATTCATCGGATTTTTTTACGAATGCTTTCAGTAACTTCATGACCCAATAAAATGCTATTATTACCTTTCATTTTCATAAAGTTTGTACCGATACCTGTCTAACTAATACGTAGATTGATTGTTGAAGAATAACCAAATATTATAATAATTTAATCGAAACAATATATAAATTGCCTTCCGCTTGGAAGGGATTAAGCAAGCATAATATCGAATACATCATTAAATTTTACGACAAAAGATATGCAACCTCTATTTAAGCTGTTGTTTCATAAAACTTTGATCCTATGAACTCAAATCCCATTAGCAGTATTATCTAAAATAGACTATAATAACGCGAGGTCGAAGCAATGTTGAGTATTGTAAGATAAAAGCTAACGACTAGTTCATTAACAATTTGTTCTGAAATAGCAAAAGCTATCTATTTTTATTTCAGTAGGTAGTTAATGAAAGTTTTTCATTTGAATTTTGTATAAGATAGTTTTATAATTACGTCCACTTGCGTCATCGCTCATGAAACTCTACTTTTTCTACTATTTTAGATCAATAATATGTTTCATCTAATTATCCTGTATTTTATAATATTCAACTATATGCACTTTTTGAAAACTACACATAACTAAGTTATATTCCTACGGTGCATTTACATCAAACGAGCGAATGTTCATTCTAACCCCACTATGTCAAATTATTCTAGTGTAAGCAGACGTAGAGCATTCTTTCGTTGTTCTTAGTGCGTTTGAAAAGATTGTATGCAATGTATACGACCGCGACACTGAAAACGAGTTTTCGTTTACACTTTACACTAAATTTAAACGAAATAATGCTCTAGCTCTATGTTCGTTTGATGTAAATGCACCGTTAAACTAACTTGTTTTAAGTTGCGTTTTGACAATATTTATACTAAATCTTATAAAAGGCAACACAGAACAAAGAGCTTGTGTGGAGGTCCACATGCCGTAACAGGGTTGTAGGTAAATTGATGCCATTAGCCCAGTGTGTCCCAGAAAGTGCTTCCCGCCATGAATTGCATCAGCAAACTGTGAAAGCATTCTCAATTATGCAATGCGCTTGTGATCGTGCAAATTTAGTGTGTACTTTACATTGCTTTCTCGTTTATCTTTGTTAGTTGTATTTATATTGGAGGGAGTCCGGTGTTTGGTGGTGACCGCGGTTGGTTGGTTCTGTTGATGTTTTTGCTGTTGTAAAAATCCTAACGTAACTGAAACTCACAAATTTAACTATTCACTTTCCACTAACAATAGTTACTACTGCTTAGAGCTAAAATGTTATAATGCTAAAATGTATATTAATAATTTATTATATTTAAGACAAATGGTCCGAAGCTAATCTATATAATATATAAAAGAAATATGGTATAAAGTATGAAAACCATACGGTATATTTATATGTATACCTATTGTATATGTTTGGAAAATAGAGTATTTAACAAAAATATTCTTACCATATTTAAAGCTACAAATATTACATTTCTACAAACCGAAAAGAAACTCATTAATTTTTGTGTCACGTTTGCGGAAAACGCTCAACCAGATGTCATTTGGAAGTAAAAGTTTGGATTTGCTGAAATTACAATCATTATTATTTAATTCTTAATATTTTACGCTGTTTCATATTTGGAGACTGGTATTTAAATTGTTGTAACTAAAAACTTGCTGTCTTACCACAAAATACTTAAGACAGGGTTTATCTTTAAGCGCGGGTTCTCTTTAATCTAGTTTTGTCGTTATTTTGTCGTATTTCACATAGACAATTACTATTAAAGTGACAGATCTCTGATTTAAAGTTAGACTGTGTTTAAATTGTTTGTGGTACCTAATATCATTACACATCTATAATATGACTTAAGCTACCCATACAACCTACCTTATATACCACAGAATAATAACTAGTAGCTTGCTTTTACATAGAAAAAGCTGCCTTTCAAAATTGCCTTCTTTATGACATAGTTAGCAAAGATGCTGGTTGGCAACTGATGAAATTGGAGACGGAAATCTGAACGAAGTGTAGTGCAGTGTGTCTAAAAGCTGTTAGCTAACACTAGTTATGGGTAATAGTTTCCATTAATATCCAGAAACATTTTATGTTATAAGAAAAAGATATCTACTAAATGACGTATGACTCCATCCCTTGCAAATATCTAATAGTATCTGAAATAAAATATCAATTACATCTAAACAATGTTTGGCTAACCTCGCCCTCGTAGTCATTATTAGCCATCTAGATCCAAGCTTTTTTCCAAGACCATAAAGCAAGATTAACCGAGGTTTATCGCCAACTATTACACGAAAAGTTAGTTTATTCGTACCATAGAAGTTATTCAATTTTCCCTACAAGTTTCTTTCACATAGTAAACGTCTGCAAGTAGATTAGGATACTTAAACAAAATTTACAAGCAATGTTATGAGCAATTAATTAAATTTATGGTTATTCGGTTTTCCAACTTAACTTTTTAACAGCTTTCTACTAATGCAAATATTTTTCACTAGCACTGTACAAAGCATAATATGACAAAAGTATTGTTAGATAACGATGATACGAACGATAGATAACGATGTAAGAAAACGATAATTAACAAGCTGGATATTAAAAAAAATATAATGATACTCGTATGATACCTATGGTTATTAAGAATACATTAAAAAATAAGGATGGTTGTAAAATATAACCACGTAGAAAATAAAAATAGTAACACGACAATGCGATGGATTCTTAGAATACTGAGCCGCGATAAGTCACGGTAAATTTTGAAAAAAATAAAGTTGCCTATTCAGTCACAAAGTTGGCTGTGAAAGTGCGAGTAAAATACAGTGAACTTAATTTAAACACAACTATTATTAAAAGCATAATAAAATTTAAAATTAATCAATCAGTTTATAAATAATTAATCGAGAAGTTTGTGAAAAATTTGCCAACTTCAAAACGCACGGCAAAAGCCTTAATATTTCAGTGAAGAGAGTATAAAAAGTTCTGACCACATTTAACGGTTTGTATAAACTGCCGCAGAGGGATTTTACTAACGAGTTGAAACCCCATGTTGTCATTTAGGTGAACATATTGTTCAATGAACCGTGAACCGAACAAATTATGTTCAGTACAATGCAACCTTTATGTTTGTTCAACACTATAATTAATTCCATTGATATTAGAAATATGAATGGATGTTAAAGCATTTCTGAAAATAGATAAAATAATTAAATTAAACAGATAATTAATAATTCCTTTAAATTTAACTTATTTACTACTAGCTTACCCCCCGCGGCTTCGCCCGCTTTGTCTAAAACCTAATAAATTATATACTAAAACCTTCCTCTTGAATCACGCTACCTATTAAAAAAACCGCATCAAAATCCATTGCGTAGTTTTAAAGATTTAAGCATACAAAGGGACATAGGGACAGAGAAAGCGACTTTGTTTTATACTATGTAGTGATGCGCAGAAAAAAATTTTAGGTATTAGCGGGACGTTGCGCACCCGCACTCGCATCTGCACCTAACTTTCGAACCGCCATTGAGTTTGAATCGAACTATAATTGTTATATTATACCTTTCACAATTCAAAATAGACTTATATAATGTGTAGTTATATTTAACTACACAATATATTATAAAGCTATAAAAAATATTTAGGGAAATAACGTTAGCTATTTGTATGTACATTAGAGGAAATTAGAACATTAATGTACAATACTTTTATCATGAACTTTTATTATACGAGGCATAACAATCATTGCTTCACATTTCTATAAAATTCAAACATACATTTGAGTAATAACTCCTCTTTAATTATTGAAGTACGTTCTACTACTAAATTATTAACCTAATGACAATGATATACGTATGATAATAATATAGATGTGTTGGAGTAAAATCCGGAAGGCCACCCCCCGCGCCTTCCTCACCGCGGTGCGGCGCGCCTTTTTAACAACGAACGAGCGGCGGAGTCGTCCATTTCGTCTGCTACTCGCGCGCACATTATCGCGGAACCTCTGCCCATTTATTTCTACCGTCATTTTGCTGTTCATTGTCAAATAAATGTATTTCGTTTGATTTGCTTTTAATTTGAACTATTTCCAGTACTTTTTTATTAAAGTAGGTCGTTTTTATTAGATCAGAAGTGGGATTCGAGGGCTTTATGCCACCGAAACCATTCTGATTATTATTATTTTTTTTTTCTTATCTAACGTATTTGGGCAGAGAGTATCGCGATCATGCCAGCGAACAAACTGCATAGCACTAGGAGGAGACAACGATCACCGTCTCCTCCAACTACTAATCCTTTGGACGAGATTTTGAAGAGATTACAGGCTCTCGAAGATCGTAGCAGCGCGGAGCCTCAAGCTGTTTCTGCGGACCTGGACCAAGCTGTGGTGCGCCCTATCGAGACGATGGGCGACGCGACGCCGCCGTCCGCGACGTCGGCAGTGCCGTCATCATTACTTGACGGCCACATCGGCGCCACTCCACCTGCGCCAACGCCAGTACCAACAGCACCTGCCGCCCCCACTTCTACCCCTGTTACGACGACCACCGAGGCCACTATGCAGAGCGATATGAAATCGGCAGCCGAGAACTTTCTGACAGCGCTGATGTCATTCCCGGTGAGATCAAACCAATATTTTGTTTCTGATTTCGATCCTAGTGTTCATGATGTCGATACGTGGTGTGACGAGATCGATAAAGCCTTAACCCGTGACGCGTCCTACGTACAGGCGGTTGCTCGTAACTCAAAATGGTACTGTAGCGTCCTGCGTACAACGACTGTTCATAACGCGGCCAATGACTTTGAAGGTCACCTGTAGTTCTTACAAGTGAATGTTTCCAGTATAAAAAATATTTCTCTATGCCTTAAACATTTATAATTCGAATCGACACGACTCCGAGACAGGCAATAGAGACCAAAACCACAAAATAAAAAAAAAAGTGAATCATGGATTGAGTTGCGTCATCGGCCATAGTTTGTGACATTTGTCTTGTTCAACGAATATTTGGATTGTGAATTATGCCGAGAGGAATAATTAGATGAGTGATAATTGAGACGTATATTACTGGAAATTTTACGTAGAATACGTTTATGATATTGGTTTTAGGGATATTTGAAGAATACTCAGTGAAAAAGTGTCTCAACTTTTCAGTGCGGAAGACGCAAAATGGCGCTTTTTTTCTTGTTTGTGAATAATGGAGATTTGTTATTATTCATAGTGAAATACGTTGTGTTAAATGTGTGAAAATATAAGTGAATGTATTTGGCAATCGTGTAGTGATATGAAAACGTGAATATGATCATTTGATGACTCAGCATTATCATGTAAGTGTTAGTATGTAAGCAATTAAAATTAAAACAAAAGAAAATCAATTTTTTATAATTTTATAGAAAACATATATCGTCATGATTACATTTTTATGCTATAACTAGTTTCTTCCTCTTTCCAAAAATATATCATACATGGCATATAATTATAGAACAATAGGGTAAATAAAATTTTCAAACTCGGTAGTCATAAAAAAGCTAGATTTCGTGAACTCCCTTGACACTATCGGGATCGGTGCCGGCTGTGCGCCGGACGCGTAACGGGTTAAAAATAAATCGTTGGGATGACGCAGAATGTCTCGCGCGGGTAGGAAACTGTTTAAAGGGTGAAGCTCGTACCTGGCTGAGCCGATGGACAAGTACTGTCCGCACGTGGTCCACTTTTAAGTTAGAGTTAAAAGCTTTGTGTCCTCGCAATATCGACATCGCGAACATTCTATACGATGTGATGAAAACGGAATCTGATAGATTTTCAACTTATGCAGAATATGCTCGAAGGTCATTGTTAAAATTGCGTATTGTTAAAGGCCTAAATGATACACTTCTAACAGCGATAATTATACGCGGTGTTGCCGCTGCTGCAAACGCAAAATTAACTTCCGAGAACATAGTCGAATTTTTGTCAAATTTTGTTAAGCCGACATTAGCGCCACAATTTAGAAAGCCGAATAATAATGCCGATAATAATGATCGTATTAGTAGAAATCAAAATTCTAATCAGTTTTCTTTGAAACGAAAAACATTTCGATTCTAAGTTAATTAAGTGTTATAGGCCCATTAAGAAGAGCTGGAACGTCAACACATTTACACATTGCACATGTTAGGCCGGGAGATACTGACACAAAATTTCGGGTCATTTGTAACAGGATGGCGGTCTAGAGGGGTCTTAGTACGCAATGACAAAAAGAAAAATGATGGTCAGAACGCTGGTACCGGCGGACTAGTCGCGTGGGCGTTAGTCACACTCGTCGGATAAATAGCGAAAGTCCAACGATTTGTAACACAAAAATTTTAGAATTTACCGATAGCCCTTAAAAAAGATGTAGGCGGTAGTGTCATGCCATACTTTTACGATGTGACTTACAGTCCGCCATACCGACGTGAATGCGTTGATTTAAAAAAAAACAATTCAACCATTTGTACCGGGCTAACTTTTGCACAGGTAACCATCGTCGTGCAGCCATTTACTAAAATCGCCATGCCATACTTTTCGGACGATTCCAAACCGCTTCCAAATTCCAATTCCGATTCCGATTCCAAACCGCACTACCGCCTACATCTTTTTTATGGGCTATCGGTAAATTCTAAAATTTTTGTGTTACAAATCGTTTGACTTTCGCTATTTATCCGACGAGTTCGACTAACGCCCACGCGACTAGTCCGCCGGTACCAGCGTTCTGACCCATCATTTTTCTTTTAGTCATTGCGTAATAAGACCTCTGTAGAACCGCCATTCTGTTACAAATGACCCGAAATTTTGTGTCAGTATCTCCCGGCCTATGTATGTGTCATATTTTGCAATTGTTTATAAATACAGGGTGATGTAATTGGTGTAGTTCGAATATCTAAAAATCTATGAAGAATTTTGTGATACAGTAAATGGAAGAATTATAGACTATTTTACAGTATTTAATAAAATCATTTAATTTTTTGTTCATTTTCATTAGAAATGTCAATTTTTCTCACCAAGGTGGAAATTTGGATGATAAGGATCTTGTTATAAAAATATAAATTTTGACTAAAATCGGCATTTTTTTTTTTCAAAAATCAAATTACTAATTAATAATCAGAGTTATCACATTATTAAAAAAAATAAGCCAAACTATACACAATTTTTACTTGATGCAATCCTCAAAGATCATGGACATAGTGTATTGCGCCTTCCACCATACCATCCAGAACTCAACCCAATAGAGTTACTATGGGGCATAATTAAAGGGAAAGTAGCATCACAAAATGTGAACTTTAACTTGAAAACGGTGGAAGAATTATTTAGAAAGGAAGCAAATGCTATTAGTCTGGATATGTTTAGTGACATTTGGAGAAAGACGCGAGAACATGAGGAAAAATATATTCAATTAGAACCAAAAGTAGATAATTACACTGACTCATTTATAATAACATTAAGAAATTCCGACGGCGAGTTCTTCGAGCGATGAAAGTTTCAGTGAAGTAGAAGATTACGATTATGATTAAATAGATTCTTCTTCTTCTCTATAGATACTGCTTTCTGAATTGGTGGTAAATGTTAAAACTGTTAAACTGTTATGACGATTCAAAAGTGCTTCTAGAAGAAGTCTAATTGTATGAATGTTTGAGTTTGAGTTTAAAACCAATAATGTGAAAATTATACAATAAACATGTAACACATATTTGTTAGCGCGTATTGGTAGGTATTACGTACTTACTACAAATATAATATTTCTTAGATATCTTTACTCGACCAAAGTCAGGACAAGACTGCTCCGCAACTGCAGAAGACGTCCGTTATTTAAATCATTATCAAAACAACCATCCGTGTGTTGGGAGTGAGCGCACGTGTTATTTGTATTGTTTTTATGACCTGAAATTTAATTATTATTTGATAATTGAATGATTATTAATACTTTTATCCAATTGATTATTATTAGAATAAATAATTAACTTCATCAATTGATTTACTTTTAAATTATAATTTTACAGGTAAATTATGAGAGCTTTCATAATTATATTTGCATATATTTATCTACAACGCACCCATTTTACAATTCAAGTCTAAAATGAAACTAGAGTCGCATTTATTTTTGAACATACTGTAAGTGAAATTGCATAAGTGTGAGTACTGTGAACATGCCAGCTTTCCTTAATTGACCGATATGAATGTAACCAATTCGGTCATACAAAGAGTGAATGTTCGAAAAAACCAAAGTTGACTTTTGATTCTAACATTAAAAAACAGCCTACGTCTGAATCGCCGCTGAGATGCACATTTTGCAAAAAGATAGGGCATACCGAAGACAAATGTTTCACGAAAGAAAGGGTTGATAATTCTAGAAATAAAAGTAACGTTAATTTTTGTTCCTAAAATGTGGGTATTACGAAAAATAATGACATAATTACTGGTGTGATTTTAGGTATACCGGTTGATATTTTAATTGATAGTGGTTCATGTGTTTCGTTATTGTCCACAGAATTAGTGAAGTACTCAGGGGAAACCGACGTACCAGGTATTACGGGGACTTGGAGGTAAGGAAATTTTTTCTAATTATTTTGTAACCTTACCGGTTGAGTTGAATGGTATTACTTTGGAAGTTGATTTCTATATTGTGCAAAAATGTTCACTTAATGTTCCCGTAATAATTGGTACGGACGTAAAAGGAGTAGCTTTTATTAGGACTTGTGATTCTCAACGCATAGTACACAGTGGTTCAATCGTTTCGGAAGTTAGGCAGGTAGATTTGATGACGTCATTTAATTAAATTAATACCCCCGTTACCGGTGTATGTAAAGAAAAATTAATCAACATACTTGCCAAATATTCAAATTTTTTTTTAAGCGGTTAAATCTCCAAAACAAAGTAACGTTAAGCATTTTCGTCAATATTTAGTACCTAGGTAAACATTTTAAAATCGTAACTGATTGCAACGCTTTAAAAATGACTCAACAAAAAATGTTTACATGCAGGACTTTGATTTCACTTTAGAATACCACAAAGGGGTACTTATGTCACATGTGGATTACTTAAGTAGGAATCCGATTAACTTGATTCACGCAGTTGATAAACCGCAAAATTGGGCACAAGTAGTCCAGTCAGGTGACGAGTAGACTCTAAATTTGTTAGAAAAATTAAGCAATGGGGAATTAGATAGTAGCCGGTACGTAAAACGTAACGATCTTTTATATTACAAGTATGACATAACGGGTGAGGAAACTCGGTATTTATGTTTTGTTCCAAAGGCATTTCGTTTGAGCTTGTTGCGCATCTTCCACGACGAACATGAGCACATAGGTATAGACAAAACTATTGATTTGATTCTCAAACATTTTTGGTTTCCGGAAATGCGAAAGTTCGTCACTAAATATATAAGTCATTGCGTTGTCTGCATTTCACATAAACAAGTAGCAAGAGCACCGTTACCACCGATTTCATCTTGCCATAAGAATCCCGTACCTTTTGATACCGTACATGCGGATGTTCTTGGACCGCTTAGCGAATCTGATGGCTATAAATATGTGCTAATAATGGTAGATGCCTATACAAAATACTGCCTAACGATAGATACGAACTAAAACTACTAGTTGGTTTCTATGGGAAAACTAGTCACGCGGCGGCTGGGTACATGGTATTGTGGCGCGGCGAGTGGACGCCGGAAACCTGTGCCGGATTTTTTGAATGTTAGTATGATAAGGAGTATTTTGTTATTTGTACTGGTTGTTGGAATAGACCCGAATAAGGCCTGGTGCGCATGGCATCGGGGTGACCTTTTGGTATTGCACCACTGTTGTGCTACCTAGGCATCTGGGTGACGTTGGCGGACGCGCCAACTAGGGACCTGTGTAAGGCCTGTTGTAAGTAGGCATCTGGGTGACGTTGGCGGACGCGCCAACTAGGGACCTGTGTAAGGCCTGTTGTAAGTAGGCATCTGGGTGACGTTGGCGGACGCGCCAACTAGGGACCTGTGTAAGGCCTGTTGTAAGTAGGCATCTGGGTGACGTTGGCGGACGCGCCAACTAGGGACCTGTGTAAGGCCTGTTGTAAGTAGGTATCTGGGTGACATCGGTGGGCCCACCGATTAGGGACCTGTGTAAAGCCTACTGAATAGGTATCTGGGTTGACCTTTGTAGACCAATGTAAAGCCTGGTTGCGCACACATTTAATGGTATTTGGTTACACTGGAACAGATCCGTGTAAAGCCTGTGTATGTAATAGCCACGTGTGCTAGTGTTAATGTTTGTGTAAAGTTTGTTACACGGTTCGGTTTACCGGTTCAGCTTTCCTCATTTGCATTGGTTTAAGTATTTTTTTTTTCAATGTCGTTTTTTTTGTATACTCCAGGTTACGATGCACATCATAACGCTGAAGACTGCGAAGCTGGCCCCTTCCACACGAGCTGCAGCTGCCACTGAAGGCAGCGAGGACGCTGCCCCGTCAGGAGAGGCCGTGTTGGAGTAAAATCCGGAAGGCCACCCCCCGCGCCTTCCTCACCGCGGTGCGGCGCGCCTTTATAACAACGAACGAGCGGCGGAGTCGTCCATTTCGTCTGCTACTCGCGCGCACATTATCGCGGAACCTCTGCCCATTTATTTCTACCGTCATTTTGCTGTTCATTGTCAAATAAATGTATTTCGTTTGATTTGCTTTTAATTTGAACTATTTCCAGTACTTTTTTATTAAAGTAGGTCGTTTTTATTAGAGATGTATTAATAATACAAGTCGCTTGCTAATTGCAGCCTCGCAGTTAAAGCCAATCCTATTGAAGTATAAGCTTATTACTCAAATAAAGGTACGCTGTAGTCAATTATTTTATTACACAAAGTATTATTATTATGAGCAGAAATGTTTGTTATTTGTATCAAATGAAGGAAAGCATTAAAACAACAAACGAAGGCATTAGTGGAAATGAAAATTGTTATCAATAATGAAGGTAAGCTTCTTATATAAGAAATATACATACGATTATCCATTATTTACTTTGAAAAATTGTATCTTGAGAGCGTTAGCATAATCAAAATATAATGTAAATGAAGTTTATAATTATGCCGATTGAAATATATTAAAAAATGTAAATACAACCGCATACTCCAATTACTATGCTACATATTGAACTCATGTTTATTGAAATTTTCTCTGCACGCATTCCAAAACCACATTTCAATTTGACTACACTGCTAAATTAGCAGATATCCAGTAAATTAGATTTTCAGCACTGTCAAGCGTAGCGTCAGCGATTCGACTAAATTTTACATGACTATTTCACATTACTCTTAAATGAATGTTGGTTTAATCTAATATAATATTTATTGCATTGCTTAAGGTATAGTCGTATATGGAGTTAATTATACTATTCAGGATATAACATTTTTCATCCTACATTGCGTGAATGTTTTCAGCTATAAATCTTTAACAAATGGAAGGATAGGATGCTTTATAGCACTTTCAGACAAAAATACAAAAGCAATATCCAATTTTACACATTTTTACCAAGTCCGTAATCGCTAGATGTGAAAATAGATATTTTTTTACTTGTCGATGTACCATAATATTATGAACAAAATTGATTTAATGCCTTTTATTATGTGTATTGTTTATAATAAAATTAAAATGCATCACCAATTTTGAAAATCATTTCTGCCCTGGAAAACTACTCATTCCTTAATAGTTATAATAATAAAACGTATAAACCACAGGACAGTTCTTTGGCACATTATTATTATAATATATGATGTTAAATATGTATATTGTATAATTAAATTGTAAAACTGACATGATTTAAAAGAGCAAGTATGGAGTTTCTTGCCGGTTCTTCTCCGTAGATACTGCTTTCCGAATCGGTGGTAAATGTTAAAACATGTAATGACGTTTCAAAAGTGCTTCTAGAGAAGTCTAATTGAATAAATAAATGTTTGAGTTTGAGTTTGAGTTAATAGGCTGAATTTTACATCAAAATAAACTAATTATCGTTATCGATGATCCTAGTTTAAAAGTAAAAGTGACTTCAACTAATAAAACGGGGTTTATTTCGAATTACAGCGCCATTTGAAAGGTGGGAAGCCTCAAACGACTCTTTTCCTGGCCTCTGTATATGTTTCCTCTCCATTCATTCACTTCGGTCGCCACTTCCCGAACGGCTTCCTTGAAATAACGAATGTTGTGCTGAAATCATTCTGCAAATTGTACTTTTATGTGGGATTTTTACGCGGTTTGGTTAGGGCAATTTTCGAGATATTTTGGTAGATATAATAGATAAAATGTTGTTCACAATGATAACCGGGAATAGTTGATTTGACTAAAATGTATTTTTTACTAGCTTTCGCCCGCGGCTTCACCCGCTTTATCTAAAACCTTATAAGTAAATAATATATTATGTACTAAAATCTACCTCAAGAATTACTCTATGTAAGTATTAAAAAAAACTGTTAAAAATCCGGTGCGCTATTTTAAAGATTCACGCATACGAGACGGTCAGACGGCGACAGCGATTTTGTTTTATAATATGATAACGTTTTTGCTCAAAGTATAGAAAGTAGGAACCTACTATACGATACGATACATGTAGGTAGGTACTTGTTATGAAATATGACCTATTTTTTGCATAATATTCAATAATTTACTTTTGGATGACTGTATTTGTAAAGCAATTCAATAAACGTTAAAAGATAATTATGAAGCAATATTTAAAATATTGGTTGGACAGAGAATGAAATTGGAAAATGAATTGGAGAATCCGTTGCGACGCTAGATTGCTTCCTTTGAAAACTTTTTACAATTCAATATTGGTTGAGATTGCGACGGTAGATAATAATTGCTCATGATTTTTTTTTTGTTAGTATGTAGGTACACATTTGATATTACGTAGACAATTGAGAGATTCATATAATTATGACATTTTATAAATTGACGACCTAGATCCTAGGTTCGATAACAACCAAGCCCATTTAAAAAAAGCGTGCGTGCCAAGCACACGTGTCAGAAGTGAAACTGCTTAGGCAAGATTCAAAGATTCCAAAATGAAAAATCGTCTCCTTGTCGTCGCCTTACTCCACGACGTGACGGTATTGGTATGAGGTGACCTTGAAATTTTACTCTCAACGCGCTTAAGAAGTTTCATTTCAAAATATTAATAAATCTGTGTATCGATTATTTAAGTAGGAAGTAGATTTTAGTTCCGGCAAAATGGCATTGCTTACACAATAATTGATTTATTTATATAACAATTAATTACACCTAAAATAACATTGTAACGGAATATCTCAATTCACTTTAGATAAGTAATACAATTCTGTTTCTATCGAAAACCAATAGCCAATGTCTGCCAAATTGGTACGAAAGCTTTTAGGCCTATATTGCACGGAACGGGACAGTTAACTAGGTAAAATGTCTACATCCTTAATTTGTACACGAACGAAATTGTTTGTATTGTTATGTTTCGTTACCTTTATATTTCGATAAAATATTACGTAAAAATCAACAAAATTGTATAAAGTGTTAAAGTTATGAAATGTATAATAAGTATAGTTAAAAATTTCTAGTGTTACAAGGGTGCATTCATGTGTACAGATAACATTATAATACGAATAAAAAGTTTATTTTATGTAATGACTTGTAGATCTAGGATATTAAAATTACACTTCAAATTAATTTTTTACCTTACCAAACTCTACTTTTTGCACCATAGCATTATATCAATATTTCTGACTTCTTTTTCTCAAATTATTTTTAATGTCCATTGTATTCGTAATTTACTTTAACAGTATAGTCGTTACAGTTTGTACTGTCGTTAGTTTGAGAGCGATTGAAATCTGGAGAGCTCTCCAATGTAATAGCTACTAACGGAAATGGCTTCAATCTCAGCCATTCTTTTATCTTTGAAAACAAAGAACTAAATGTACATCGCTGTAACAACACAGCATTAAAAAGTATACACTCTAGTAAAAGCTTTTCTTCCTTTATATAAGCCTTTTTGTTAACTCTTGACGAGTAAAAGTAATAAATCACCAAGTATCTATACCTATCTATTAAAATAAAATTAATGACTTATTTATTTAGGTCAAACAAACAAATCTTACCTATAGTTATAATCAACAGAGCGCAATTTTATTGGTGTTTTTTGTAAACAGAGACCATTATTAGTTACCCCTAAATATGATCTTACAAAGTATAACAAAACAACCCAACTACCGGCATTTACTTTCAGGTCAATAGCAGTTGTTATTGTTCTACAACAACTCTTTCGTATATTTTTCCAACTGAACAGCTTTGACTTAACTGCATAGAGTATTGGACATAATTTAGGTTCGATAAAATCTACGTAGTTCTTAGCTGGAAGTTCACTAACTTAAAATAGGATTTCAGTTTTAATGCTTTGGAAAGTTTGAGAAAAATATGCGTGCGTTGAATGCAGTTTGAAATATAAAATCACAGTTTTTTATAGATAAACTTTCTAGCCTTTTTCCGGCGGCACGCCCGCATGGTAAAAAGAAATTATCATGAGAATGAGCTTCCTAACTATCTCCAAACACAAAAAGCATATCATAAAATGCAACTCCGTTGCAACATAAATGAAAGGCAAACAAACAAACACTGTTTCGCATTTACCTATACTATTAGTTTATTCTAGAGAATTTACTCGTAACGAACGTACTAACAGGCATACCTATACAGACAAATTGAACTAGCCACGTTGTTGTAAACTTTGTGATGTGTACAGAATACGGTTTTGTATAATCTGCGTCTTTAATGACAGTTTTCAAAATCGCATTTTATAAACTGTGATTTAAAACGCACGGAGCGAAAAACGTAAAAGTCCTTTGTGGAAATAGTATAAATCACACATTTCCAAATCAAGTTGTTTATACTCTTTATTTATTTTATCAATTATGATTTAGCTAATATTTAAGAAAAAATATTGGGAAATAAAAGAATAATAATAATTAGAAACATCTAAAAGCTCTGTGGCCTTATTCATAAACTACTTTAGAATAAAAGATTTCTGACGCCAATGATATTTCAAATTGACCAATTTGGCATTTCACTACTTATAGCCCACTAAAATACAATGAGTTAAAATACGACAGTCGTTCCTAACTAAGTTTACTCTGACCGTACTAAATTACCACCTTTTACAATACCATTCTACGCTATAAAATAAACTGTAAAATAAACAAAATGCATTCTATTTGTTTATTTTAAAAACGAGTGCCACTTACTATTCATTTTTTATTAAAACTGCATTTAAAAGTATTATAAGTACTGTGTAGTGTGTGCTACTAACTAACGTGTAATATTATTTGTTTTTATGAGAAAATCTCGACTCTCACAAATAGCAACAGTTGTTAGTATTTATTTAAAAGAGGGTTTTTTAGAATAATGCTGAATAGGAACAAGGTAATAAAGAAAGGTTTATTTTCATATTCTTTATATGTTTATAGGTACACAAGTAAAAAATATAACGTACCTATCTAAGTATGCTCGGGCTATGATAATAATTGATAATTGTGGTTGCTTTAAATCAAACTTATCTAAATAATGAATAATTTGCACAAATTATATTAGTAGAGATTTTTATATCACAAAAAAAAATAACAACAAAAAACAAACATTCGTTAAAATTTTGAACAAAAATGTTACAAACGAAAACTATAATATTAACCACTCGTACTACTGCTGTTAAACAAGCACTTAGAGCTTCTATAGTCCTTTCCACCTAAGATGATTTCTGTGACACATCGATTTTTGACACGTGTAGAGATGTCTTTACTGAAATCGTATCAATTTTTTCCGATAATCGATAATATTTTATATGGAAATGAAATCGATTTGAATAAAGTACTAAAATTAGTTTTTTCGGCATTTCGCCAACAATTAACTAAGGAAACTTAGCAAACAACAGCAACAAAAAGTCAACAATAACAATTAGTAACAATAACAGAATACCACGTAAAGTATCAATATAAAAATGCAACTTGTATACAAGGCTGACGCACTCGTACAGACGATTGACTCGATTGACAAACGATCACAAGATGGGCGCCGATTATATGATTTTCCAACTCTATGATTTTTCAACGATCCATTTCATGTACACGAATTGCGTAGGTATTATATTTTTGTGTTATTTTATTTTATTTTTCATTATATTAAACTAAACAATACTGTTTTTGATTTATAAGCTTAAGATGTTTCATTTTTATATTTTTGGTAATAATGCCGCCATAAAATAAAAATATTATGCACTAAAATTGTTTTGGCGTTTTAAACATAAAATACGTAATTTGGAACATGATGAAGTGTCACAGGAATCATCATAGGTGAAAACTTGGTGAAAAGGACTATAGTAACATAGAAACTTTCTTTTCCGACGTTTCCTTTGTTTAAATTTGTTTTCAATGTATGGAAATCGTGTAACTGTGATTCACACTCGACATGCAATTCTCACTGGCGAATGCAAAGCAATCAAAGTCGGTGTTCAAGTTATAGTGCAATCGTGGGAATTATACTGTGGTGATAGGAATAGCCTGTATGTTGTTTTTTTAGATTGTTTGTAGTTACGTCTCGTCTAAATGTATACTGAATTGAACATGAACTTCTAAAAGTTCTGTAATATAAACAAATTTTCTATTCTAACTGAACAACCAAATTTCATTAATAAGTGAAAATCAATTTAAATAGATACGTACTGAAGTATTTTGAAAAAAATAATTACCATTTCTATAAATATTATGTTTAATGTAGGTACAAAGTATATTTCTTTAATCTATGCTAGTAAATTCATATTGATGCATTGTCACTAAAATTCACTTAAATATTATAACTCAAAACATTACCATTTTTTTCGCCTATATACTTATTAATTAAACGTAAACATAAACAAAAATCCGCCACAAACAACCTTCTTTGAAAATATGGTTTAATCTGTTTCATACAATATTACGGGAAACGATTATATTTCAAACGCATCTGTAATTTAAACGGCTACGTCAATCACTCACACGAACATGATTATAAAATATAGCCTCGAGTTCTTAATAAAAAATTGAAAACAACAATATTTACATTGTTTCCTGGATAATTTATTCATAGATTTCATTTATCGTATTGAAAAATCGCGGTGAAATTTTATAAAAGCCTGCGGCTATAAATTGCGGAATCCCGATTGAAATCAGGGTTCCAATCAGTATAATAAAGGTATTTATAATTTAAGTAAAATAGCGTATTATCTATTTTTATATATTAGGTGGAAGGTATTTAATTCGCGAATCGTAAAAGCATTACGATGAAATATTTACAATACTCATACGTGGAACTTTATTTATTTAATTAATTGATTCATCCTTCCTCTTTTTTGATCTCTTCGAATTATTTTACTTTTTAGGGTTCCGTAGCGTCTTTCCAATCTATACAAGGCCAGTACGCAACGGTGTGAAACTAATCACGTATAGTTTGGAAATAACTTTTTTACAAAGTTCTTCCAATCTATACAACAGCAGTACGCAAATACTCGCGTATACTTTGTAGTGAAGTAAGTAAGAATAGCGCTCCAAAATATACAGCGCCAGTACGCATGCGGACTAATCGTGTATGTTTCGGAGTAAGCGCGGCGTCTTTCCATTGCTCGCGTTTATATTATTGTATTGCTGTTTTGAAATCTATTATTAAAATGCATGTGTATTGTGTATATTATGTTGCGTACTGATGGTATATTTTTTGTATCGAGGATGCTTGTGTCTTCGTTCCCGACTATACTGCACGACTTACAATTGACAATAGTGCTAAAATGTAAGAATCTAATAAGTCCAGAAGAAGACGGTTGCGAGGCGACGGAGCCCCGCTTCGCGGGGTTCCTATTTTTGTGTAGTTAAAAAAAAAAACGAACCTAACCTAACCCATAGGAAACCCTTATATCTGTTACCTATTTATTTTTCTAAGCTTACCTAATAATATTTTTATTCCATATTTTACTGAATCAATCAAGAAGAATAAAAGTAGATAGATATAGCTGTACAAGTCTTTGATTGCCCATAGTACCTATATTTATTATTTCGCTCAAGCGTAAGTGGTGTATTAGCTATATTTAGTTATACATATTTTGCGTACTGATCGTGTATAGTTTGGAACGAAGAAGCAAGCATCCGCGTTACAAAGTATACACGATCAGTACGCAAAATTCGTGTATATGTTGTAATAACAAACTTAAAAACAGCATTACAAAGTATACACGAGCAGTTTCCTATGGTTGCGTTCTGGCTATGTATAGTTAGGAAATACGCGGTTCCGTACCGAAAGAATAAAACGAGACCCTATTACTGAGACTTCGTTGTCTGTCTGTTTGTCTCCAGGCTTGTATCTCATAAACTGTGATAGCTAGAAAGCTGAAATTTTCACAAATGATGTATTTCCGTTGCCGCTATACCAACAAATAATAAAATAAAATATTAAGGGGGTTCCCATAGTAGGTACGGTACCTTCGTACGCGAGTTCGACTCGCACTTGGCCGGTTTTTTTATATTAGTAGGGAAGCTACACTCGAAATCGCAAAATACATACTTATATCCTTAAATATATTATACTAGCTGCTCCGCGCGGTTTCACCCCCGTGTCTCCTCTCCTGTTGGTCGTAGCGTGATGATATATAGCCTATAGCCTTCCTCGATATATGAGCTATCTAACACCGAAAGAATTTTTCAAATCGGACCAGTAGTTCCCGAGATTAGCGCGTTCAAACAAACAAACAAACTCTTCAGCTTTATAATATTAGTATAGATAATAATTAATACACTATACAGACTGAACAACTGCCTATTAGCTTTATGTTATTACTTAGCTTTACAGAATAATTTCAGGAATTGAAATTTGCAGTGCGTTCATGGAAATTGTGAATGTGGCTTTTCTGTGGTTTGATACAAACATTATATCAAAGGAAGCAATCAATGTACCTAATGATGCATATGAAAATTCAGTTGCAACTCATTGCCTACATTGAAATGTTGAACCGATTTCATTAAAGATGTGTTAAATTGATTGACGTAGTTTTTATAACTAGGTACGTGGTTAATATGAAATGATAAGTTTTTTCTTGCTCTAATGTGTAAGATCTAACTTTATAAAGTAGGTAATGTATAGTTAAAATAAAATGTTTATTTAAAAGTGTTTGAGTCAAATCCAGTGAATATTTCATGAAAATTATTTCTTTTGTAATTTTGAACGAGATTTGATAATTTAAATCCATTAATCTGTAGAATATAATATTATGCTTTAAAAGTCATATATTACATCACAGAATATATTTAAAAAATATAAAGTTCTACAGTATTCCCAACGTACTCTTTTATAAAACGGCTAGCGTATATGCCTTGTCTCTCTAGAGATGCTCTCCAAAAATTTTATTACAAAGTAAAAATATGTGAAAAATATTGCAACAACGTAAAAATCTATATATTAAAATATAAAATAATATATATATTAAATGATTTATATTTTATGAAGAATATGTTTATGAAAATGTACAGCTAAAAAAAATATTTCAAATGCGATGATATTATTTTCTTTTGACTAATAGACAACCCCTACAATAAACAATACTTTTTTAATATTCTTCTAGTTAATTAATTAATAAACATATAATATTTTGAAGAATGAAAAACAGAAATTATTTCGGTATACTCGTAAAGAATAAGATATTTATTTAAATGAGCGTTAAGAAGATTGAAAAGTTATAATTGACTTCCTCCCCGCAAAATTGAAACAGTACAATTTAAAGTTCTTGACATAATTAATTAATTTTTTTTTTAAACTGCTAAATGTTGTTTTCTTTAAATCTTCACAAGTTTTTCTTCAATTTACTTCTGAATTAGATAGAATCTGTTTTAAGCGTAGGATCGTAGCTGTTAGGTACTGTATATCATTTCAATACTAACGTACCTACTGCATATTTTATTAAATAAGATTTCACCTGTTTTTTTTCAGGCTATAAAGAGTACAGGTAAATTAGCTTGGAGAAATTTTTGCATATGTAGTGGTGTGTATATTACTCAGATCTTAGAGCGCGTTTCCACTATATCGTTCTGGCCTATACAAAAATGTTTCGATATCCTAACATTACTATTTAATTTTATACTTATTCCTAGCAACACTTTTGTTTTCAATAAAAACAAGTTTTTATTTGAAAGAATATGGTTTTGACTTTATAAAAAAAAATATATCATTCAATTTCACGTCCTAGAGCAAACGACAAGACGACTACCGTGAAACAATAAAATATCGTGTCCATAATAATTTGTTTCATAATTAATATTTGACCATAATAATTACGAAACAAAACAAATAAATAAATCGTCACTTGATAGTGGAAAGTGGAAACACGCACAAAAACAGAATAAACCAGTTTACGCTGTCCGCAGGTGCCACGTGCAGTCGTTTGGTACCGTTAGAACATAAAGCACACATTTCATTCAAAAATTATAATTATTACGTATAGACCGGGAGATATTGACACAAAATTTCGAGTCATTTGTAACAGGATGGCGGTTCTACAGGGGTCTTAGTACGCAATGACAAAAAGAAAAACGATGGTGTGAACACTGGTACCGGCGGCTTAGTCGCGTGGGCGTTAGTCGAACTCGTCGGAAAAATAGCGAAGTCAAACAATTTGTAACACAAAAATTTTAGAATTTACCGATAGCCCATAAAAAAGAAGTAGGCGGTAGTGTCATGCCATACTTTTCCGGTGTGACTTACAGCCCGCCATACCGACGCGAATGTGTTGATTTAAAAAAAACAATTCAACCATTTGTACCAGGCTAACTTTTGCACAGGTAACCATCGTCGTGCAGCCATTTACGAAAATCGCCATGCCATACTTTTCGGACGATTCCAAATGGTCGCCATACCGCCGAAAAACTGCAAAAATTTTTTTTTTCGCCAAACTTTTTGTACCAGTATTGCATTTAGATTTTTGGAGAGTATTTGATAAAATGTGACCATTATTATATTTACCATACTTCTAGTAGGGGGAAAAAGTGCTGCCATACTTGAAAAATTAATTTAGTATTAATTTATATAAGTGAAGATTTCCACCACCTAGATCTTTGAAATTTTGTATTTATATTTGTTGAACCTCAAACTTACAGGAAAAATTAGTGCCATACTGTTACTAATCGTTCAAAATACGAATAAAATCTTACAATAAAAAAAAATCTTATAATCACACTTCTATTAATTATAATCATTCAGGAGTTGTTGAAAAAAAAATTTAGGGTGGTAAATGGTTCGGCGAAAAAAAAAAATTTGCAGATTTTCGGCGGTATGGCGACCATTTGGAATCGTCCGAAAAGTATGGCATGGCGATTTTCGTAAATGGCTGCACGACGATGGTTACCTGTGCAAAAGTTAGCCTGGTACAAATGGTTGAATTGTTTTTTTTTAAATCAACACATTCGCGTCGGTATGGCGGGCTGTAAGTCACACCGGAAAAGTATGGCATGACACTACCGCCTACTTCTTTTTTATGGGCTATCGGTAAATTCTAAAATTTTTGTGTTACAAATTGTTTGACTTCGCTATTTTTCCGACGAGTTCGACTAACGCCCACGCGACTAAGCCGCCGGTACCAGCGTTCACACCATCGTTTTTCTTTTTGTCATTGCGTACTAAGACCCCTGTAGAACCGCCATCCTGTTACAAATGACTCGAAATTTTGTGTCAATATCTCCCGGTCTAGTAGTTTAATTGTTAAATTTTGTATTTGTTGATTGTTGTTATTATTTGTATTGTTATAATATTTGTTGAAGTGTTTAATTTGTGTGTAAGTGTTGTAACTTTATATTGTTAATTCAAAATGGCTCCAGTGTTAAAACATGGTCGAGGCAAGCCTTTGACTTCTCAAACTAAAGAATTAAACTTTAAATGTCGTTTCTTTTTCAGGTTAGTAAATTTTTCATTTTAGTAACATTGTTAATGTAAAAGTTATACGTATGTTACATGTGCAAATATTAAAATAAAGTCTCATCTTTTTCAGAGGAGAAACACATATAGTTTAATTTAAAATCCCTTATATATATAAAATAAAAACTAAAAATAAAATGTTGTTTTATTTTATTTGCTGACCATACACTACTACAAACGCAAAAATTTCTCCAAGCTAATTTACCTGTAATACAATATCAGATATCTGATAGATACATTACATCTTATGCCCATGTCCGTCACACGTCTAATCTCATTTGTTGACAAAACTGTTAATTGGTATTCCTCTCAAATAAAAAATATCGTAAACTCTACGATACAATGCTCATAGTGTTGGACAGCGCTAGTTTTGAACCTCATCAAAAATAAATTATGTTGTATACCTAGTATCGGCATTAAACTTTTTACATTATTAATGATTCCTTATCATTAATAATGTAAAAAGTTTAATGCCGATATCATAATTATTGATTACGAATGTAAAATCTTTTTTATATTAACTGAATAAGTCACATAGTAATATAGTAGTTTCACCATGTCTTAACTTTTGCAGTTCTCTTATTCAGCAGTTCATACGCCAGAACATTCAGTAGGCCCAATTAAGTATTGAAAATTTAAACACCCGTATCAGCACAGGGTCACAGAACAAATAAATTACGGTTCAGATATATTTGACTTGTTTTATGCGAGTTGTTGAGTTTACGCGCCATAAACTTGTTTCAATAAAAGACTTTAACACTGTGTCTATAAATTTGAATGCAAAGTGAACTTCAATATTTGATTGAAATGAGAGAAAAGAAGTAGTTTTCCAGTCTTTTCTTGATTAAACGTATTATTACGATTAACTTATCCTTATTAAAAGTAATAATACGAATTTATTTGGTTATTAAGAATTGTATCCCTATATAGTAGAATCAATATCAAAAGTCTGACTATAGTTTGGAGAGTGCAATCCCCATCATACAATCTTTCGTATTGTGTTTCGTATATCTCAAGATTTTTTTTAAGTATTAAGCTGTTTTACATTGTGTTATAATTTGACTGATGCACATATTTGCGTGTACGATGAAAGACTCTACTTTTAATCCAAGTATCATTAGCGATACAGCAAAATGTGTTCTAGTATCAAACCTAACATAAAACGGTCGTGAGTTTCCTTGGTTGACAACAATACAAAAGATTATGGAATAATTTTATACATTGGAAGATGTAACAGAGGCTACAGTAAAGTTAAAGAAACTGCTAAAAACTTCTGCCTTTATTTAAATAATTAAAGATTTCATTAAACGTAATCATAGACATTACGTACGTATTCTAGGGAAATAGCTGTTTTAATTTGACATTTTTGCAATTTTACTTTAAAATAATCTTATAAACACGTAATGCTTTTAAAGTAATATTTAACTTTAAATTGAATACTCCGAATAATTAAGTGAATAATGAAGTACTTGCCCGAAAGTTCCAGGGCTACACCGCAATTTAATTTTACCTACGTTGTAATAAAATGTTCGGCCATTAAGCTCAAAACAATTAAACGCGAACTGTTTATCTTTACTGTTTGATCTCGAAGTATATTTTATAATTGATTAAAAGATAATATTGAGTTAGGGACAGGGAAATTTTACATGCCCATGTTTTCGTTTTTCAGGTGTGTTCACGGCAAATTTGAAGTGAGATCAATAATCACTACATAGTATAAAACAAAGTCGCTTTCTCTGTCCCTATGTCCCTATGTCCCTATGTCCCTATGTCCCTTTGTACGCTTAAATCTTTGAAACTACGCAACGGATTTTGATGCGGTTTTTTTTAATAGATAGAGTAATTCAAGAGGAAGGTTTATATGTATAATAACATCCATTAAATAGTGGAGAAGTACTGTTATTTTCGAGGTTTCTAATGTGATGTCGTAAAAAATTACATTTTTTTCCGCTTACATTGCAAACGCAGGCTGAACCCTACGAGTTTTATCAAAATAATGTACTAAGTATTATACACATTGAAAATGTCTACAGAAAAGTCCGTGATGGTATATGTCTATCTCTTATGGATAACCCACAATAACTTTTTTTTGTCATTTACTTTTTACGACAAATAATGGCTAATTTTCGAAGCGATTTTAACCAATACAGCATTAATCCTTAACCAATTAAATACTTTGAATACATTGTTCATTTAATATAGATCTATATGGCCCTTTACACCGTATGATTTAAGTGAATATTTTCGAAGATATTACAGATTTAAAAATTGCGGGACGTAGCGTTTGCGGCGGTACCGGCCGGCCGCCCGGCTATATATTTTATACCTGTGCGAAGCCGGAGCGGGCCGCTATGTTTTTATATACAACGTTCACAGTTTTTCTGTAGTGTATTTAGTATCAGCATTGCACCCGTGCGAAGCCGGGGCGGGTCGCTAGTTCAAACAATAAAGTGATATTTTTATTTATTATAAATTGAAATTCAATGAATAAGACGATTGATTTATCAAAAACTTTTGTTATAATTTGAAGTAGGTATATGTATGGTAATTAAATATAGGGGAAAAATTAGCAAGATTTGTTTTAGACCTAGCAATACCTTCATTAATTTGGGCATGCAACATCTAACTACGTTTATTAGGTACTAACTAGTTTTGTTACGTCATATGCATAAAATTCTTTAATGCTAAATAAAAAAAAATAGTAGGTAACTACAATTTAATGATAACTACAAATAGTAACTTCAATATTGTACCTATGTATGAAGAAGGTGTATGATTGATCTGACATAAATGGAAAATGTATAATTACGCATGTTTCTTAAATATAAGACAAAATATTTTATTAAATTCCACACTACACAGTACACACGCATACTTAGTCAAAATATAACAATAATGTAGCGAAGCAGTCATGAGAAATAATATAATTTCTACGCCTCGTAATTAACGGATCCCATCTTAATTACAGTGTGTAATTTGAAGGATTTGCTTCTTGGTTAAACTTTAGTTTACTTGACCGAAACCTTGCGGTAACAAATAAATTATGTATGAACATTACCATTTACAAGGGATGTTTGCTTTGAGGATGTTTAGCATATTATAACCTATGTGTTTTAGTGTATTATCATAATATTAAACAAGTTAGAATAATATAACTTATAATAGGTATGTAATATTTAAGCCATGTTTTCATGTAACGTTCCGTTCGATGATAATTATTTATTATTTGTAATTTGTAATACTCCTAGACTAAATAGCTGTACTACTCTTTGTTGTAAAAAATGTTACAGATTGACTTGTAATTATTATAACTTAAAATGAGAGATGGATATACAGGGTGTCCCACTATTGGTACACTAAGCGCGAAGGGACTTGTAGTTTTGCATACCTACACTGATCACGTAAAAAATACTTAAACAACAAAATTACGTCAAAAATTTTTTGCTAATTTTTTCCTGAAAATTCATGTTTTCTTCTCTAGCTTCGCGGCCGGCATATACCGCTTCTCTAATGTGATCATTTTGTCTATGAAAACATAATCTAAACGATAGCTCACGTGCTGGTGGCAAAGTTGGGCGGGTTCCTTGTTATGGTTGTACACAGAATTTTAAGAATTCATCTATTTGAAAAAAAATGCGTCTGGAATTTTATAAGTATTTTTTACGTACTCAGTGTATGCAAAACTATAACCTCCTTTGAGCTTAGTATACCAACAGTGGGACACCCTGTATATATTACGCCCTGTATATGTTTATTGTCATTTTTAAGAAAAGAAGAATTAATTTTAATTGTATAACAGAAGGCAAAGAGAGAAAAAGGAGCCTCTAAATATATTTTTATCTATATAAATAAAGCCAAGATTTAAACGGATTGCAAATCAAAGAAAAGCAAAAGTAATAAATACTTTTAAAAGTTTTATTTGTATTTAGAGAGCTGGTTTACTCCGAGTTACTTAAATGAGTTGGCAGTTATTAATTAAAACTTTAATATCGATTATCTTACACGTGTTATTATTTCTTACTAGAAGTGCCCCGCGGTTTTACCCGCATTGCTCCGCTCCTATTAGTCTTCACATGATGGTATATAGCCTATAGCCGTCCTAAATAAATGGGCTATCTAACACCGAAATAAATTTTCAAATCGGACAAGTAGTTCCTGAGATTAGCGCGTTTAAATAAACATACAAACTCTTCAGCTTCACTACATAGTATAAAACAAAGTCGCTTTCTCTGTCCCTATGTCCTTATGTCCCTATGTCCCTATGCCCCTATGTCCCTATGTCCCTATGTCCCTTTGTACGCTTAAATCTTTGAAACTACGCAACGGATTTTGATGCGGTTTTTTTTAATAGATAGAGTGATTCAAGAGGAAGGTTTATATGTATAATAACATCCATTAAATAGTGGAGAAGTACTGTTATTTTTGAGGTTTCTAATGTGATGTCGTAAAAAATTACATTTTTTTCCGCTTACATTGCAAACGCAGGCTGAACCCTACGAGTTTTATCAAAATAATGTACTAAGTATTATACACATTGAAAAGGTCTACAGAAAAGTCCGCGATGGTATATGTCTATCTCTTATGGATAACCCACAATAACTTTTTTTTGTCATTTACTTTTTACGACAAAGAATGGCTAATTTTCGAAGCGATTTTAACCAATACAGCATTAATCCTTAACCAATTAAATACCTTAAATACATTGTTCATTTAATATAGATCTATATGGCCCTTTACACCGTATGATTTAAGTGAATATTTTCGAAGATATTACAGATTTAAAAATTGCGGGACGTAGCGTTTGCGGCGGTACCGGCCGGCCGCCCGGCTATATACATATTATTTTATTCCGCGAAGCTGGAGCGGGCCGCTACGTTTTTATTTACAACGTTCACAGTTTTTCTGTAGTGTATTTAGTATCAGCATTGCACCCGTGCGAAGCCGGGGCGGGTCGCTAGTTATATTATAAGTATAGAAGATAATAATGCTTATTTTTAGTCCGTTTTAAGAATCTGAGTGAAAGGATGGAACAACAGCGAATTTTTTATCTAAATTCTGAAATTATGAAAGCTATTGCTATTATATATTTGATAGTTCGAAGAATAAAGTATATTTATGATACATCATTGTACATTTATCAGGATTATATAAAATGTACACATAAACTTGGAAAGTGTACAATAGGCGGCCTTATTGCTTAGAAGCAATCTCTTCCAGGCAACCATAAAAATAAAGAACATGTAAGACAATGGTAAAATGCGAAGGCGCATCATCTTTGATTTTGCCTTACAAAATCGGTATAAATTATTTAGACAAATCGTTTATAGCTTAGATATTATTTTTAACAATTACGAACAAACTTATAATTGAAACATATTTTGCTCTTTACAATACTGAAATATGATGTTACATAAAAACTAAAGTAGCGTAAACAGTTTAAAATCGTATTGAGCAGTTTGAAATAATTAAGCATGAGACTCTAATAAGCGAACATGTTTGTGTATACATCGTAATATCATCTAGAGAAAATAATTGTAAATTTATAAATTATGGTTTCAATATTTTAATAAAATCTAATAACCACTCCTTAAACTTGTAAGAAATGTAAGGAAAAATAACAGATTCGAAACGGAACAAGTGATTTCCATCTCATTTATTATTTATCACATCTCGCCTGTCTTGTTATTGTGGCGGATCACGAGCCGTGACTGAAATAAACGAGCCTCATTTTTACATACTTGTACATGATTTTGGACCATTTATCCCTTTGGAGATCTTGCATATAAAGGTAGGTACCTAGTATATGATGGAATGTTACAGGAAATGAAGCAAGGAAATAACATTTGTGTAGTAGAATAAATGTTTGTTTTAGAAAAGTAGGTCTTTTTCTTGCGTGTTTTGCAGCCCCTAGCCTAGTTCTCTCATTTATTTTTACGCCACTTTCCGTGCGAATAAATTCATTTCATTTTTTAAATATAAAGGTACTTAGATGATGGAATTCTGAAAGAAATTGATGGAAGTGAGCCAAAAAAAAACATTTGATTTGTTAATATAATAAATATTTGTTTTTGAAAAATATATATTTTTCTTGCGTATTTTATAGCCCCCTTGATCTCGCACATAAAGGAACTTAGTATAATATGATAGAAGGTTGATGAAAATGAGGCAAAATACATTTGCCTGACTGCACATTAAACAATCAATGTTTGTGTTAGAAAGATAAGTATTTTTAATGGAAAGTATTATTCCTTGCTTGGTTTTACAGCTGTTTCTTTTTATCTTTTTTCACAATGTTATCATTCCATCAATATACTTTATAAATACTATATGTGTTCAGAGTGTGGGAAGCCGCCGGTTAAAACTAAACAATGGGTTAAAATGTTTAGTCAGTGAAATGACAACCACTTTCGGTTTATGTACTTAAATTAATAAAGTAAATTAATAAAGTAAATTAATAAAGCCATATTAATGGTTATCAGTCAACGGTTTTGCTACCGCAAATACTGACAGATTGCGTAATTATTTGTGATTTTGTACTGTTAAATTATGATTTAATATTATTTAAAGTTTGTCGTTCGGTTAGCAGCGAATAATATCGCCGTTAATTGTACATTTATAAAGGTTCTTTATTCTAGTATGAACTTTAGTTGCCTTGTTCCTATATATAAGTAAATAAAGAACAATTTTGACAAGAATATTCATTAATTACTCTGAAAGGCAACTTTCAGCGGGACGTGTAAGACGCGATTGTTAAGACTAAGAAATAATTAGAAGAAAAAATATATTTTTTGATCATTAAAAAGCTCCTGAATTTTCTAATTAATTAATAATAGCGTTATGGAACAGATTAATGTAAATATGTTTCGAATGAAATCATAAAATATCATTCCCTATTCCAATACAATCTCAATTGCAGGTAAACATCCATACTAATATTATAAATGCGAAAGTAACTCTGTCTGTCTGTCTGTTACTCAATCACGCCTTAACTACTGAACCAATTTGCATGAAATTTGGTATAGAGATATTTTGATACCCGAGAAAGGACATAGGGTAGATTTTATCCCGGAAATCCCACGGGAACGGGAACTATGTGGGTTTTTCTTTGACTGCGCGGGCGATGCCGCGGGTGGAAAGCTAGTTAACAATATTTACGATTCAATTTCAAAAGCTCATTTAGACTGACACTCTTCATCAAAACGTTAAAAAATATCAAACAACCGACACTCAGTACATTTCCGAACGAAATATGACAAGTTCATTTTCTTCCACACATAAATAACGTCGTAAAAAGGCTTTCCAACTTTACTGAGAGTTCAGCGTTATTGCACTTAATGTTTGACGAAAAATAATGATGGATGACTCTGTTCGCTTCAATTGATGATAAAAGAGAAAATATATAAGATGTATTGAGAATTGTGTGAAAGATTCGAAGAAAATCATTTGGCAATGTCAGATTTGTTATTTTATGATTCGGTAAGCATAACCCTTTTACAGTAGGCAGGTTTTACTCGAATAAACTCACAATACTCACAATATTTTACTCAAATTCCAAACATTGTTGGGCATACATTTTATTATTATTGTTTTTTCCTTGAATGATAGTTTAATACGGGTTGCATTCATAGATTTGGTAAGTTATTTTGTAAAAGTAATGTAATGTCGTAACAAACATGCATTTGTGCGCTTTCATTTCCAAACCCAGGCTAAACTTCGTGAAATAAATTATTAAAAAAAGACGTGTGGCACTCGGGGACTGCCGCGGTAAAGCATAGCATTGCATGCTATGCCTTCAAGCCACACCTCCGCGCCCGTCGGAGTGGGGAGCGTGAGGTTTTTCGTTACTAAATTTCTGGATTCGGTCCCCGTGCTCAAGGCCCGCGATAGAAGCTATGCAATAGCTTAAAAACCTGTGGTAAAAAAAATTATATTCTCTCAGTTTAAATAAAAACTCAATAGATTGTACTGAAGACTTTGTTAATTTAGTGGAATCGATCTTAGTCCCGTCGTTAATATAAATCGGATGCGACATTTTCCTGGTTATCTCAAGGTTTATAATGTTGAAAGAGAATCGAGACACTGTTAAATCTTTAATGAACAGCCACCCTTATAGCGAGAGACTGCTTTAATCTCTAACAAGGCTTCCTGCCGAATATTCAGTGTAATCTAGAGTATTTTAGCTTTAGAAACTGAAATTTAATTAAGTTACTTAGTACATTAGATAATAGTAGATTTATAAATAAGTTAAACTGTCTAGACACTTTAAAACTGTATATTATAAGGAGTTATTTTCGTCGGCGCTAGTTTTGTTAGTTATTTTATTATAAAATATAATGATGTGTTATTGTTTTATTAATTTGAATACACCGTTTTGAGTGATTAAGTTTTGGTAGGAGCAACGGAAGGTGGAACTTAGTAAATCTTAACACATGGATATTTTTCTGGTTATCGTAAACGTAAAAGATTAAATTGAAAAAAATATTGTTTAACTCCGCCAGCTCTATGTTACGTTTTTTAATTTTTAAGTTTATGTATAACCACGGATTAAATATGTTTTATTATACTACGTAGATACGTACTTACATAAGTGAATGTATTACTCATTTAAAACTGTATTTGTAATTTTATTCAGGAATATCTCGTACAGAATTATTTTAAAATGTTTTGCATGTTGTAATTGTTTATGTTTGTTTAACACGTACCTATTTATATTGTGATTTTACTATTGTAACCATCCGTCATTCGTTTATCAGCAAAATAAACTAAGATAAAAATTAATTTGTATCTAAATACATTATCTCTACTAGAAGTTTGCAAGCAAAAGCTTTGCTTAACCTAAATTTATGTGTACGTGTATAAATCCATAACTATAAAACAAACATAACTATAACCATAAAGCAATCTGTTAATAACTATTAGGATTGAAGCTTACTGTCTCTGATTGTTAGGCGTATAGGCGAGAGGTCGGAGGGTCAAAAGGCCACAGCCTCAAACTGAAGTAAGCCTCTTTAAGGCGTGTTACTGTCATCACATATTTACTACGACGATATATTGACAATGCAACATTGGACCCTGAGTATCATAAAGATAGACGATAAGAGCAATAGACGCCTTACCAATTTCATGAAAATTTTAAATTTGAAAAATGTACAAAATTTAAACTACGCGGAGCCAATGCGAGTTACTAGTAAATAATACAAATTGAATCATGAAAAGTAGATAACAATACATAAAAATATAGTACGAAACAATTTGATAATAATACTAATAGATAATTGATTCATAATGTAATTTGAGACTGTTACAAGTTTTCTTTTTGTTGAGAGCAATTTAATAAAGTGTTTGTGACCGTCACTGAATTGCTTTTAACATTTCCAATTAGCTTTTATAGTTAAGAGTTTTTTGTTTGGGTTTGTTTTCCTTTGCTTTACTTTGTTTTTCTATTGATAATTGAAAGTGATATAATATACCATTTCTTTATTGTAAATCTATTTCCCGTAGCGTTGAAACGGGCTTTTTTGAGTAAGTTATTTAGTTACCCCATAATCTCACTCTAGGTCTAGGGGTTCCAAAATCGATTCTTTGCTCACATCATATTACGTTAGCTTCCTGCCAAAATTACTTCAACATAAGCCCGGCTATGGGAATTTCACTGTCAAAATTCACTGGTAAAATAGTTTTCAAAATATGTTTTGTTTCTGTATCTATTATAATGTATCTGTATCTCTTAACACAATGTATAAAATATGTATCTGTTTAGTTTCCAAAACATAATAGCAGATGATTAGAACTGTACGTAGCAACGCATTCAACCCAAGGGTCTGTTTCTCGTGGAGAGTAAATATTTACATATTTAGTGCTAATTGGAATAATATAAGCCGCAGGAGGTAATTAGCGTCCCTCTGAGCGCTGTTGACCTCCTCCGCACAACGCAAACATTTAGCGACTCGCGACGGGCTGCGGCACACGGGCCTTCATAAGCGCTGCTTCTAATTAAGTATTGCACTTCGTTCATTATTAATACCTTTAAATATTTGAATAATAAAATATATACAGATACTATCTTCTCTATATGAATCCCTATTTCCCTTGATCGCGGCATCACGCTTGAACTGCTGTACCGATTTCGATAATACTTATTTTGTTGTGGTCGTTATTGTCAGATGAAGGATCTTATGAAAGGTAAACTCAAGGAAGTTGCGCCAAAAATTAAGAAATTGCGAAAACATACGGGCTCTTTTATTTTCACGGGTTCGACAAATAGCGCTAAATATAATACTATATTGTGCTGTTCCAGCCATTTCTAATAAATCTTTACACTTATAATAATATTATGACCTTCTGTAAAACATGAATTCATGATATTATATTTCAAAATGTAGAACTAGAAGACGCTAGAGTACAAAAAGGTATCTACACAATTTTAAGCTACATTTCTAGAGAATTTCTTGAAACCTTTTAATAAATTTCTTATCCGTGATCTTATCAATGAAAATGTCATCATTTATCTCAGAATCACGTGACTCTCTGAAATAATACCTACTCGTTAAAATATTTAACAGTTACGAAGGTTTTTATCAGCACAAACTTTTAATGAATCGGAGATAAAACTTAGAATATAATATTCGTTTGGTTGTGTAAAAAATATATAATGAACCATATAACAATCACCATTATTCAATGTTTTTTATTTTACACTAGCGGTCCACCCTGACTTCGCCCATGGTACATATTTAGGTTTTCTCTCCATACCTAAGAACCATCGTCGTACTTCAAGGAACGAAATCGGTTCAGCCGTTCTCGAGTTATGCGCTTACCAACATTTTGCGATTCATTTTTTTACTATAGATTGCATCCTTATAGCAGCCTAAACCACTTCTCGAAGATAGTCGATAGATACCTTTATAATTGTGTGTGTGTGTGTGTGTGTGTGTGTGTTTTGTTTTTATTATCTTTGCCTCAATTTATGTGTTTTTTTTTAATTATTGTTATCTTTTTTCCTTTTAACCTATTACGCTAAGATATGTTGTCTTCTTTTTTGTTTCTGTGTACACTATCTTCCCAATTTTGTAATTGTATTAACTTTCTGCTTTTATTTTTTGGTTGCTTGGAAGAAATTGCTGTTAAGCAATAAAGCCGCCAATTGCTTAGTGTAATATCCTGATTTTGTCAAACTTTGTGTGTGCAATAAAGAGTATATAAATAAATAAATAAATAAATAAATAGTCTGACATACAGACTAGACAAATCAAATTACATTTACAGTCCACAACGTGAGATCCTTTTCAATAAATTTCATTCAACCAAATGTATTGATCGCTCTACGAAGAAGTTTAAAAGTATTTTATCAGAGAGTATATTTTACATTTCATTCAGTTATACCTTCGTGATAGCGAGACGTTATAATTTAATGATTTAAGTACATAGTAGTATTTGTGTGAAAAGCATAAACATCTAATTGCCCCACAATCAACATTACGTTCTTGTCCTTGTAACAATTTATAGATAATTGAATAAAAACAGCATTAAAACGTAAACAACAATAATATATTCAAGAATATATTTTACAAAGTAACATACAAATATTTCACTTGACAGCAGTGTGAAACTGCATCGTCTTCGCGTCTCTCTTTAAAGTCAGAAAGAAACAACTGTCAGAGACGGTGAAAGACGGAGACAATTTTGAACTATAATGTTATATCCACGCTTTGTACAAATAAAACATAAATATTGAATTTCTGACCAATAGAATATTTAACGTTTCCATATTCTCTTTTATATGTAAAGCAGGTTGTTCAATATTGAACGTTTTCATATGAATAGTTGAAATATGTTCTCTAGGAATCCTACTTTTTATATTATATAGATTGGAAATATTTATAAAGGGAATTCAAAAGCACACATCGAATATATAACTGTTAACTAACTGCTACTTTTCTAGTGATGTAAAAAAGACCGATGAAACACGGATGAAACTTAAATATGACATCTAGCAACTCGTAATTGGCCAATATCTTAGAGTATAATATATACAGTGGTAATAAATACTCTAAGGCCAATATTCTTGCAGCTGGGACAAAAACGAAATGAGCTTATTAATATGACTTGTGATTGTAATGTCCTTAAGCAACTCGAAATCATATTGAACAAGTTAAAATCCTTATAATAATGCAGTCCTCTTAAAATAATCAAGTTTATTCATTAGTATAAATTTTCGTTAGGTGAAAAGTCTTCAAAAACAGATATCTCTTTCAGCGCCGTCTAAATTAGCCGTGTTCTTGAGTTAAATTGACAAGGCGAAAGTGGATTTTAATCCGATTTACTTCTGTAACGTGCTCTGTGATTGCCCTTATACAAACATAGAGTACTCTCATTACAGAGACAACGAATATAATCTACCAGCTCTTATATGGTTGAGTATTGTTTATAGCTTCGTTAAATTTACTTTGAGCCATGTTGGAAATTTCATAAATATATTCTCTAATAACGTTTTGTTCGAGACAATAGTTTAGATGTGCTTTTTGTTTTAGGGCCGATTTATCAATGCTTGGATGAAACTCACGTAAACTGTCAAATACGGGCAATTAGAATACGTTTTTAAAATGGTAGTTTTATACACTATTCGACGAATAAGTTTTATCCATACATTCAAATTCGGCCCTTAGAAAATTATTATACATTAAGTACAGTTCAGTTTTGTAATCTAGACACAATATAATTTCAATAACGTGACAAAATTAATAGTGTTGCAATAATCTAAATTTAATTTTACATTTTCTGTAGAGTCAGTACTCAGTACAAAGTCGGTCTTTTCGTATTACGAACACTTCTATAAAAGATGTCTTCGACCAATATTTCTAGAATCTAGGTCAACGGGAAATATCCTATGGGTTTTGGTTTCCTTGTGAGAGATTTAGTATGTGTAATACATAGTATGTGATATCACTGATACGAGTAGGTATATAGGTATAGGTATATTATTTATTCAACGTTTTGTATAAGTGTTTTACTTACACAATGTCCTTTTGTACATACAGAAAAATTCAGATAAATAGAGAGAAATTCATTCATTGAATTAAAGTCACATAGCATTCACTACAATGGTCGTCAATCAGATTTATTTACCAAAATTGAAATTATAAAGTAATAAAAAAAATTATTATCGTTAAATAAGATAACAGTTTTTAAATGTTGTCGATAAATAAGATATTTCTTGTGGAATCCGTGACACAATTTTGTATCATGAGCTTAATTCGCAACGGAATACGATTATTGCGTTAATTATAGATGCAACTCAATCCCAGCATCCGAATGAACAATCACTTACGTCTTACACTAACAGTTATGCTCTAGCACATAAATGTAATTTTTTGAAATAAATAATTATTAGCAAGTTCATATCGTTTCTTTTTTCTTGCGCCTTCGCTTTCCTTCTATACATATAATAAAATCGTAGGAAAGTAAAAACTGTACATTGAATATTTTTTTAAAAGAATACTTGGGGCGTGATCTACAATAGATACCGAAGCCAAAAATATACTTCTTAGAATTTTTGTCTGTTTGTCTGAATGTATGTCAGGGCTAATCTCAAAAAGTACTGCATGGATTTACTTCAAATTTGGTACACAGATAGCTTGAGAAGGATATAAGATAGGTTTTATCCCGGAAATCCCATGGGAATGGGAACTATGCGGGTTTTTCTTTGACTACGCGGGCGGAAAGCTAGTACTAAATATATTATCTGCATTTAATAAAAGCTTATATTTTACTCTATATTGATCTGCTTTTTATTTGTACTTTTATTCTCAAAACATCACGTTCTGCATGCTAGTTGTACGTCATAATAAATTCAACTGTGTGTTTAGGCTGTTTTGCGAAATACCCCATTTCAGTGAAAGAACATTTTGACATATTTAACGGTTAAAAATTCGAGCGTGTGGTTTTGGGAGACGTTGAATAATTGAAATCGGAGCGAGCACGGTTCACGCATTATTTACAAGCATGCAAATTTGTTACGTAATTTAGCATTTTTGCAGCGGTTTTTTAAACCTGTTACATGCTTACAATAAAATATAACTCGATCGTTCAACGATTATTTGTTAAACATAATTTGAGGGCATTTATTTCATTTATTTCATGATGCCTGAGAATTGCCTTGAGAATTTGCGTATGTCATTTATGTTACTAAGAGGTCCGCATCACTCATCAGTGTTATAAAAATATTGAGTGCATAAAATAAATAATTTTTTCATCATGTTCATGTTCATGCCCATGCTCGTGCTCGTGCTCGTGCTCGTGCTCGTGCTCGTGCTCGTGCTCGTGCTCGTGCTCGTGCTCGTGCTCGTGCTCGTGCTCGTGCTCGTGCTCGTGCTCGTGCTCGTGCTCGTGCTCGTGCTCGTGCTCGTGCTCGTGCTCGTGCTCGTGCTCGTGCTCGTGCTCGTGCTCGTGCTCGTGCTCGTGCTCGTGCTCGTGCTCGTGCTCGTGCTCGTGCTCGTGCTCGTGCTCGTGCTCGTGCTCGTGGAACCCTAAAAAAAATCCTTATCCAATATCATAAAAAATGTAAAATTAAAATTCTTTCGAGAAGTTACCAATTTATAGAAAAAGATTTTAGATATAACAATTAAAAACACACGCCCTAATACATTCATGAGACATTAAAAATTTCGCAATAATTCTGCGGATAGGCACAGAGGCAATTAATTTGATATAATATTAAATAATTGTAATTTTAATTGCGATTAAAATAGTATTATAACAATTTTGGAGATACAGTTCCGACTCAAAGAAACATTAATACTTTAAATTATTGTAAAAAAAGTTTTACTGTATGCTAAGTAAAATAATAAAAAGTTTATTGGACTATACAAAGTAATTTCTAGTTTATGAAAATATTCTAAACTATCATTTCGCCCGCGTGTTCACCCGCGTTTTCAAAGGAAAACCCGCATAGTTCCCGTTCCCGTGGGATTTCCGGGATAAAACCTATCCTATGTGTTAATCCAAGTTACCCTCTATATGTTTGCTAAATTTCATTATAATCGGTTCAGTAGTTTATGCGTGAAAACCATACATACATACATACATACAAACATTTCCTCTGTATAATATTAGTATAGATAACTGTATTGCATTTTATTTATTTTGCGTTTATAAATGGAAATTCCTTTCATAAAGCTTTTTTGTTATAATAAATTAACTCTCTCATTTGTCGCCTAACTTGAACGAAAAATGGAAACGACAGAATCATTTAACTGAAAAACGTTTTTTTTTAAATATGTACGAGACTTTCTTGAAACTAAAGCGAATTTATTGCTTCATTGGACCGCTATTAAGAGCTATTTTCGCTTGAAACTTTCAGTACTGGCTAATACTTGCATTTTGCTGAACTTTGGCTTTCACAGGTCACATTGGATTGTGGGTTATTCAGATTAATTCATCGATTACTTTTTGAATTACTCGATTCTTGCTAGGGATTGGCATTTTACTGTTATAATCACGAAATTAAACTCAATATTTATAGAATAATATATTTTCTTATATTTTTTTTTCTAATTTCATGAGTTCAAATGTCATATGTGTCCTATAAAGTATTTTTCTCTAATATAGTTATTTTGATCTTGAATTTTAAAAAACACAATACATCAATTGTTAATAACTCATTAAAAAAGCTCTACAACAAAAGAAAATATGAACATTTTTGACTTCATCCTAGTGGGTACATGAAAACTGAAAATTTCCCTGATGTTTTGAACATTATGTTCACATTTATACTAGCATTCTTTGTTTTTAAAAGTACAGCTTAATAATGAAAGTGTACTCCAAATAGCTTTTTCTATTACACTTCGTCTCATTTTGATCTAGTATACAAGCTCCAAATACTCTCGATTGCAAACAGAAGCCATGAAACTCGTCGACGTCACCTAAATTAGTCGCTTGTCAACATCGCTGGAGCGTAGACTGTAATCGAGTTGTCTTCGTGAGAGAATGCGACACGGGTAACGAGCACAGTCGAATAACATTTATATGAAGCGGATATGTGGGTAGGTAATGAAGTTTTGTAGTAAAGACATTGTAGTTTTTCTATTATAGTTAGCAGGGAAACACGTCAAGTTTACGTCTCTGACACAGCCTTGATATATTTTTTTTATATGTGTGATAGGTGTGATATAAGATGTTGCTCGCTCCTGTTAAGGACTTCTTCTTCTTTGTTCTGTTTAGCACATTTGCAAATTGCCTGCAAATGTCTAGTCATGGCACAGATAATTTAATACCTTTTACATTATCTGTATCGATAAAGTTATGGGTTGCATTCATTTTACGTTTGATTATAAATATTTTTTTTTTTTGCTTTGTGTGAATATTTACGACCTACTCAGTAAAAAATGTAATAGAATAATTCATTATAGTTTTGTGTTACATTTTCTACCACATATTTTTGGTGTCGGAATTTCACACTAAAGCCGTTACAATTTTCGAACATGTGCACGAAATATCTGGTGGAATTTCTTTTAGAACTGGTAAATGTTTAAGTTTTTGTACAAAGGATTGGTCAGGTTAAATTTCTGAGCCGGAAACATTTTTGCCCGAGCGCGCAAAGCTCGGACATTCCTTCCTTTGTGGACAGAGCCGGCTAAGCCTGAGTTACATCTACCTAGAAAGATTTTCACTTACTAAAATTGTCTTGTAAATCCTTGGCATAGAGGTAAAATTTATACTTGAATTAAATATCATACCTACATAAAGTAAGTAGCGTCTTAAAGAGTCGATGACCGAGTTGTACTGTAGGAATAATTGAATTGTGTCCACGAAAACAGGACGTAGAGAGTAAGTAATTTTTATTGCTTAAGAATTTTTTTATTAATTATTTGATGGAATGAAAGAAATATTCCTTCGCGTTGACATAGTTGATGATGCTAAATTATACTAACGCTAACATGAACAAATTATGTATAGGACCCTTGCTGTGTCAAAATAATCTTTGAAATAAATATTTAATTTTTATAATATTTAGTTTTATACATCTGTTACACTGATTTCGTACAATGTACAAAAAGATAACACTAACTTTATTCTCCTTTTTTGTATTAACTTTTCAAAGGTATAAAATCACTTGCGAATAGAAAATGTGTGTAGTCCATAGAGACTAGAACTCTTCAATAATTTAAAAAGATACGGATCAGCCAGCTTACGGAATAAGTAAGATCTATTTTTAAATGTAAATCTTTTAAATCTATACTAATATTATAAAGCTGAAGAGTTTGTTTGTTTGTTTGTTTGAACGCGCTAATCTCAAGAACTACTGATTCGATTTGAAAATTTATTTCGGTTTTAGATAGCCCATTTATCGAGGAAGGCTATATATCATAGACCAACAAGAGCGGAGCCACGCGGGTGAAACCGCGGGGCGCAGTTAATCTTAATATCTTAATACTATTATAAAGGCGAAAGTTTGTAAGTATGGATGTATGGATGTATGGATGTATGGATGTATGGATGTATGGATGTTTGTTACTCTTTCACGTAAAAACTACTGAACCGATTACAATGAAATTTAGCACACATATAGAGGGTAACTTGGATTAACACATAGGATAGGTTTTATCCCGGAAATCCCTCGGGAACGGGAACTATGCGGGTTTTCCTTTGAAAACGTGGGCGAAGCCGCGGGCGGAAATCTAGTACGTAATAAATTAATGTACTGTAATAAATGCACAATGTTATTTCGTTGCAGATTGGATTACTCACTTACCAATAATTAAAAAAATTGTTAGGTAACATGATGAATTAAAGGCAATGAAAAATAAGGCGCGCCACACACCAGCGCCACATGCTACATGCATCGAACATTTACGTCGCCACATTCAATGCGCTACAATTCAGCTTGCTTCAAATGTATTGTATATGCGCACATCGGAAGCACATTTGTAGCGTGGCACCGCTTTGAGAACACCGCGTACAAATATATGGGGGCGATAAATGTGTCGCGTTTCAAATGTGGCGCCACAATTATCGAGACACAAGTGTATGCCTGGTGTGCGGCCCGCCTAAAAATACAAAACAAACACGAGTTATTACCAAAAAATATCAAATATAGAAATGAAAAAATTCAGGCAAATTACAAAACAATTGATTGTATCCTATTATATTCTACACATCTGTTATTTCGCGCCAAATCGGTTTGAATAACATTCCAATTTCAATAACGAGAATGAAATAATTCCAATTTCATAGCTTGGAAATTTGTATTAGAGTTCCCTGACCAAAAACAATGGATTTATTCAACAAAGCGCCACAAAACTTTATCAATTTATCGCTTCAGAGCCGCATACGTTAACCTTTGTATCGTGTAAACGCTAAAAGAGCGCTTTTCAATTAATTTACTATTCGCCAAACATACTTTTTAGATTCTGCATTTTTTATGTGAAATCTTTTTCGTTCTGAAAATACTCAAGGATAAAATGATCATGATATTATGTATTTTTCTCTAAAGTATCTTTATTAAGTAATAATAATTGAGATTGATCAAGTCTGTCCGGAGATGCACTCTAGGCTGATGTCTATCATATTATGTAGAGGTGAGAAATGTTTCTAATCAATATTATTATTTATTATCTATTTATTTTGTGCCAAACTCTATCAAAATTGAAAAGGGTAAATTAAAAAATAGACATATTTACATCATTTATAATTTATATTCAAAGAACCTTCAAAGAACCAAATTTCTGCATTCGTTTTGTTTACGGTCTTCGTAAATATGACCACGTTTCCCAGTTTCGTAATAAACTCAAGTGGCTTCCTATAAGACTTCGCCGGAATGCAAATGCGTTGAAGTTGTTATTTTCCATCCTCTTTGATCCCAATTCTCCCTCCTATTTAAAAGAACAATTTAATTTCCTAGATTCAGGTGTTTATACTCTTCGTTCCGCTGATAACCTTCTCCTTAGCTTTCCTTCTCACCACACTAGTTTCCTTGGTAAATCCTTTGTAATAACCGCTATCAGACTTTGGAATTCTTTGCCTATAGCTGTAAGACGAGCTTCCTCGAAAAGTTCCTTTAAAACTCTTTTAAATAAACATTTCTCTGATTTAGCTTTTCCTTCAAAATAATAGTATGTATTATAATATCTTCTTTTATTATTCATATAATATGTATTTTATTTACTCTCTTTTATCTTTATTTTCATTGCCACCCGTGTACCCATTTAATATCAATCTTTATCCTTTACCTTGGGCAGCCTGGAAGAGATCGCTGATAAGCGATAAGGTTGCCTTATGTGCTGTGAATGTTTCCTTTTCTGTTAATATTATATGATTGTAAAATTTGTAATGGTACATAAAACTGTTAAATAAATAAATAAATAAATAACCCTGAAAGGGTTACTTTACTATGCTATGCTTACTTTACTTGTATCGGTCAATTAAGGAAAGCTGGCATGTTCACAGTACTCACACTTATGCAATTTCACTTACAGTATGTTCAAAAATAAATGCGACTCTAGTTTCATTTTAGACTTGAATTGTAAAATGGGTGCGTTGTAGATAAATATATGCAAATATAATTATGAAAGCTCTCATAATTTACCTGTAAAATTATAATTTAAAAGTAAATCAATTGATGAAGTTAATTATTTATTCTAATAATAATCAATTGGATAAAAGTATTAATAATCATTCAATTATCAAATAATAATTAAATTTCAGGTCATAAAAACAATACAAATAACACGTGCGCTCACTCCCAACACACGGATGGTTGTTTTGATAATGATTTAAATAACGGACGTCTTCTGCAGTTGCGGAGCAGTCTTGTCCTGACTTTGGTCGAGTAAAGATATCTAAGAAATATTATATTTGTAGTAAGTACGTAATACCTACCAATACGCGCTAACAAATATGTGTTACATGTTTATTGTATAATTTTCACATTATTGGTTTTAAACTCAAACTCAAACATTCATACAATTAGACTTCTTCTAGAAGCACTTTTGAATCGTCATAACAGTTTAACAGTTTTAACATTTACCACCAATTCAGAAAGCAGTATCTATAGAGAAGAAGAAGAATCTATTTAATCATAATCGTAATCTTCTACTTCACTGAAACTTTCATCGCTCGAAGAACTCGCCGTCGGAATTTCTTAATGTTATTATAAATGAGTCAGTGTAATTATCTACTTTTGGTTCTAATTGAATATATTTTTCCTCATGTTCTCGCGTCTTTCTCCAAATGTCACTAAACATATCCAGACTAATAGCATTTGCTTCCTTTCTAAATAATTCTTCCACCGTTTTCAAGTTAAAGTTCACATTTTGTGATGCTACTTTCCCTTTAATTATGCCCCATAGTAACTCTATTGGGTTGAGTTCTGGATGGTATGGTGGAAGGCGCAATACACTATGTCCATGATCTTTGAGGATTGCATCAAGTAAAAATTGTGTATAGTTTGGCTTATTTTTTTTAATAATGTGATAACTCTGATTATTAATTAGTAATTTGATTTTTGAAAAAAAAAAATGCCGATTTTAGTCAAAATTTATATTTTTATAACAAGATCCTTATCATCCAAATTTCCACCTTGGTGAGAAAAATTGACATTTCTAATGAAAATGAACAAAAAATTAAATGATTTTATTAAATACTGTAAAATAGTCTATAATTCTTCCATTTACTGTATCACAAAATTCTTCATAGATTTTTAGATATTCGAACTACACCAATTACATCACCCTGTATTTATAAACAATTGCAAAATATGACACATACATAGGCCGGGAGATACTGACACAAAATTTCGGGTCATTTGTAACAGAATGGCGGTTCTACAGAGGTCTTATTACGCAATGACTAAAAGAAAAATGATGGTCAGAACGCTGGTACCGGCGGACTAGTCGCGTGGGCGTTAGTCGAACTCGTCGGATAAATAGCGAAAGTCAAACGATTTGTAACACAAAAATTTTAGAATTTACCGATAGCCCATAAAAAAGATGTAGGCGGTAGTGCGGTTTGGAATCGGAATCGGAATTGGAATTTGGAAGCGGTTTGGAATCGTCCGAAAAGTATGGCATGGCGATTTTAGTAAATGGCTGCACGACGATGGTTACCTGTGCAAAAGTTAGCCCGGTACAAATGGTTGAATTGTTTTTTTTTTAAATCAACGCATTCACGTCGGTATGGCGGACTGTAAGTCACATCGTAAAAGTATGGCATGACACTACCGCCTACATCTTTTTTAAGGGCTATCGGTAAATTCTAAAATTTTTGTGTTACAAATCGTTGGACTTTCGCTATTTATCCGACGAGTGTGACTAACGCCCACGCGACTAGTCCGCCGGTACCAGCGTTCTGACCATCATTTTTCTTTTTGTCATTGCGTACTAAGACCCCTCTAGACCGCCATCCTGTTACAAATGACCCGAAATTTTGTGTCAGTATCTCCCGGCTTAACATGTGCAATGTGTAAATGTCAGTGGCGGTACGTTCATACAAGCCGAAAAGCCCGGCTTGCCTTAGAAATTTGCTACGAGACAGGAAAATACCCATGTTCACGTTTGAATATTCGCGCGCAATGAGCAATTCATAATTTGCTCCGAATTCAATGAAAACTCACCTACAATATAATATATAATACGCCTAGCATAAAACAATGACGAATTCGAGTAAACTTTTTAATTTCATCCTTCTTCCTATTGGAATAAGGTCGTACGTTTATTTTGACGTTACAATCTAAATTGGATGGATTATAAACAGTGCGGTGTCTCGCTTGCACGCGTGGGCTTTTACCGGGCTTTGCGCTCATCTCTTCTAACGTATGAAATTTCGTCGGAGTAGACACATACCTAGCTATAGAACTCTATAGCAATTTATATGGGGAAAAATGCCCGGCTTTAACAGTGTGAAGATAGTTACGATTGCGCGAACGAACGTCGTGAATATTATTGTTATTATAGTTTGTTTGACCGGTTGATTATACCGGTGGTCGTGGACGATTTCTAAGAGTACCCGCGGCCCCGGCTAACTGCGCGGCTCGACGGAACACAGTGGGGTTTTAGTCGGTAAGAATCCGACATAATCCTTGGCTCCATCCCCGGGGGCCGTGGGTATCTTTGGAAGATTTCCCCACTATAAAAAAAAAAAAAAGGGTGATTATACCGGTGTAATTTAGGTTAAGTTTTTCGAATTTTGTGGTAAAATGAGTGTCGCGACAGCAGATTGTGTTGTAAATTGTGATGGTTTGCTTTGTGCTCAGCGGGGGAAACGTAAAATCATTAAACTTTACTGAAAAACAATTAATTTCTTCATCAAAACCAACTCCCGATTTGTGCATTACCGAAACTAGTAAGTCACATAAACGAAATTTTAATTGTAAAGTTTACGAACGATTTCATGAATGAGAATTGCTTAGAAGAAGCCTTTCCCCAGCTGTTGAAACTTGCACATATTTTGGTAGTTACGATTCCTGCTAGTAAGTAGGTAGTAGTTCTTCCACGGAGCGTGCTTTCTCATCGTTAAATCGTATTCATAGGTACGTACGTTAATTATTAAGAAATACACAAGGCCAAGAACGCCTTTCTGAATTAGGTATCAATAATTGCCATAGAAAAGGAGCTGTTAGGTAATTGAATTCTAAAACAAACACCTACTTTCTATAATTCCGATGTTATAAAATCTTTCCTTCAGAAAGATTGGCGTTTTGAATTAGAATATAAATGATCTGTACAATTTTATTAATAATATAAATAATGTCATACACTTTAATATAATTTATCGATTTTAATGATAAACGTTTGACTCAACTGTTTGCGGGCGCGCGTGAAAATTTAAAAGATTTGATTCGGTATGTAATATGTTCACGTTTTTTTATAAGTTTTATAACGAACATAATTACACAGTATACCTAGGTAGGTATCTTATTCATGAAAAGGGTACCCATCAAACACTTTGAAAAATTTGGGCTTGCCCAGTCCTTACACCCTAGGCACGCCACTGGTAAATGTGTTGACGTTCCAGCTCTTCTTAATGGGCCTATACATGTCATTTGAAAAATATCATATAGAAAATCCAGTTGGCGACCGAGGCAACGAGTAAGATGACCGAAAAATTATGAAAATTCTTTTTCCCGGGTATACCCGGTCCTAGCAGTCGATAATATGAAAGATATAATATGTTTTGTATAGTATTATATTATCTGTGCCCCGTGGTTCTGCTACATTGAACTTAATTTCTTACAACCCAATATTTACGTGAGCCAAATAAGTATAATACATATGAATAGACTAATACTTTTATGATGTGGAAGTTAATAATATGCCTTTTCTTACTTTGTTTACTAAGAGCCGCAATTTCCGTGATATAATAAATGCCTTGAGCACCACAAAATTAGTTCAGTTCATTTCCTATTATTTTCCCTTTATATTGTCTTGTACAAAAATTGGTATATGAGGACAAATTAAGAATTACCCAAATACTGCTTTTTAGCAAGTCTGTTCTTTGACTGATTACCCGTAGAATGTTAAAGTTAAGCAGCTGTTTAAAGTTAACAAACGATAAATCAAATTTAAAAATATCTTAATAATTTCAACCATATAAAAGTGAAAAATACTTTAAACTAACATTATACTTACTCAACTTCAAAATCAGGTAATTACAAAGGATTTAGAACATTTACACGTAAGTGGGAAGTTTATTAGTAGTGTTATGCGATTAGTTACTAACTTACTAGCTCCGTGTCTATGTAACAACTTGTTAATCGAGTGTGACGTCATCGATCACTGATTAAATGGTTCTCTGGGGAGATTAAACAGTAACAGTAGTATTGTTATATAGTATCGTAATATAACATGATAATTGCCTCATTGCAGTTAAAGGAACGTCGATCCTATGATGTATTGTATACTAGTGAACAGATACAAATTAAAAATAGGTATATAGTTACGGCATTACTTATCCAAATCATACTTTGTTTTAGTTATAATTTTTGATGTTTAAAAGTGAAAATAACAAAATTTTAAAAAGTACATCGGTTACATGGAACGTCAATTCAGAAAATTACAAAATTCATACGTTAAAATAACTTATCAAGGGATAAAGATCAAATTTTGATTTATATCTACATAACTACTTCGCTCTACACGATTTTGTAAAATTTTATAATATACCAAAATCAAGAGTGAAAAGAGACATTATCTTTTCTGTTTCAAACTTATACGTTTAGTTTCCTACATGGCTGGTTTAATCTAGCGTGAAGGTGATAACTTGTGAACTGAAGTGGAGATGATAGGCTTCGAAGATATTCAGAGAACCGTATGATTTGTTTGATTTGGAACAAAATGTTCAATATATTATAGAATAGTTCCTTTCCAACTGTACTGGTTTCAAGACCATGATGAATGACGTGAAATACTGTCACTATCACTGTACATTAATATCAATAAAGTCAATTTATATGTGGGATGAAGAGCATGCTTCGGCTTGTATTGAGTCAACTCGCACCGCGCTCGCGGAGGTACCATAATCACATAAAATCGGCGTGAAATAGTAGCACGCGAATGCTACTGTGTTTCGCACGATGAATGGGGGAACCGGAGGCCCGTAAGGCCCTTACCTTTCCCAGTCCTTTCTAACCTTTATAAGTTGACAATCATCATTTGCAATTAGTTCATTATGAGCATCTGATAACATTGAGGATTAAAAATATATAGAAAAATATTTAAAATAAGTCCGCCATTTTCATTCACTGCACAATGAGACTTAGCCCAGTGTGAGTCCTTACTAAGTATAAGTAATCCTTGAATATACTTAAAGAGGATTACACTGGTCTTAACAATGCATTTGAATACTAGATGAACAATGTATGGTAAATTTCTATACGCCAGGAAAATTTCTATACGTCCGGAAAAATACTACTGAACCGATTACAATGAAATTTAGCACACATATAGAGGGTAACTTGGATTAACACATAGGATAGGTTTTATCCCGGAAATCCCACGGGAACGCATGTTACAGAAATGAACGCATTAGTTTGCTTTAGTCCATTTATAATAAACTAGCGACCCGCCCCGGCTTCGCACGGGTGCAATGCTGATACTAAATACACTACAGAAAAACTGTGAACGTTGTATATAAAAACATAGCGGCCCGCTCCGGCTTCGCACGGGTATAAAATATATAGCCGGGCGGCCGGCCGCTGCCGCCGCAAACGCTACGTCCCGCAATTTTTAAATCTGTAATATCTTCGAAAATATTCACTTAAATCATACGGTGTAAAGGGCCATATAGATCTATATTAAATGAAAAAAAAAACAATGTATTCAAGGTATTAAATTGGTTAAGGATTAATGCTGTATTGGTTAAAATCGCTTCGAAAATTAGCCATTATTTGTCGTAAAAAGTAAATGACAAAAAAAGTTATTGTGGGTTATCCATAAGAGATAGACATATACCACCGCGGACTTTTCTGTAGACCTTTTCAATGTGTATAATACCTAGTACATTATTTTGATAAAACTCGTAGGGTTCAGCCTGCGTTTGCAATGTAAGCGGAAAAAATGTAATTTTTTACGACATCACATTAGAAACCTCAAAAATAACAGTACTTCTCCACTATTTGATGGATGTTATTATACATATAAACCTTCCTCTTGAACCACTCTATCTATTAAAAAAAACCGCATCAAAATCCGTTGCGTAGTTTCAAAGATTTAAGCGTACAAAGGGACATAGGGACATAGGGACATAGGGACGGAGAAAGCGACTTTGTTTTATACTATGTAGTGATAGGTGGAATTAATTTTCCTTGCAGTCTGAAGATATATAAAAAGCTGTTAAGCTGTAAGAAATAAATCGAAAATAAAAATTTTACGATTTATAAATTTAATAATACGTCCGTGTATCAAAGGCTTAAAGATAAGAATAAAAAATGGTTGCCTGTAAAGTCGGTTTTACGGGCGAAGATTTTACGTGACAACGTCTTTTTCTCCGTAGAATATTTATGTGCTGCGCGCGCGGCAGACCGCGGGCCTCTCTCTCGTTCGGTGACTCATCGTAACGTTACCGAGCGTTACACTTTTTCATAAGTGACTCCCAGTCGCAACCTAATTTAAGACGTTGTCACGTCAATAATAATTTATATAAGTACCTAAAAAAAAACAACTTGCTTAATCGAGGGTCATAATTGAGTCTATCAGTCGGTTACATAGAAACATGTTACTTACTTAGGTACAGGTTCACCTGTACCTAAGTAAGTAATAAATTAAGAGTGTGATAAAAATAACATTACAATTATTAACATACAATAAACATTTCTAAATTTCGTTGTACCTATTTAAATTTAACTAAACTGAACATATTTCTATACATACAAAAATGTAAGTAAGTGTGATAATCAATACCAGCTTCGTTGGACATTGTCCAAACTCCAAACTTTGCGCTTTTGTTTCTTATTCAGTTGCAAAGAGCTTCTGTGAACGTTTCATACTATACCAGTATAAATTACCACAAATATGTGAAAAGGAAATATTAAATGAAAATTTGACATTAACTTGAAAAAATGTAGCGAATTTTGGATTTCGTGTTAAAAATCTACCTTAACCATATATATTGTGCAGGCTAATAAACACAAGAGCGATTAGTATTGAGGATATTATTATAGGATTCGTCGTTTACCAAATGTCGCAACGCAACACAACAATAAACTTAATATCCATAGAATGTGTAAAATACTTTATGTCCGAACACATTTCCATATTCCGACATGTCCATACATCGATAAGCAAAAGGTAAAATTCACAAGGAAATAAGGAAATTGCGTTAAAACAAGAATTTCTGACGCAATACAAGCTAAGCGCTCAAGTTTTGCTTTGTGAATATTGGAGTGGGATGTCCTGTGATATATTGAAGAGGGTTTCACGAAGGTATGCTGTACTAGAAAATTGATTATGGACTCTGCTGTGGCTGTGATTCTTGCTTTAGAGGCTGTGTAGTGACGTTGTGACTGTATCGGTTTTAATTATCGTTTGTACATAGCAATACATTCGTCGAACTTTGGTCTGTAAAAGAGTTATAAATTAATAAGAGAATCAGAAATCTTCTTTTCGTGGCAATAAAACTAAAAATATTGAAGGGAACTAAACAAATCTGCATATTTTATTCACCATTATGCAACTACGTATGATTTGTATGTATTCTAATATTACCTAATGGCATTAGTGTAAATGTTATTTAATTTTAAATTGTACAAAATTCTCACAAGCAACTAATGAAGCATATAAAGCAAAACACATTCAGCATGATAAGCATCGCTCAACACACGCTTTCCAGTTATTTTCCTCTAAATTTTCTGCACACCATTTCAATGTAATTTTAACCTTTGCCTCTAAAGAGGTAGATTTGAAAGCCTATTCAAGCGGCCTCTGTGTACAAAAAACTGAAACCCATTCACCACCGCTCTTTTAACCCTCGATTTATCTCGACGTGAATGGCGGCTTTAAACGCCAATACTTTTTAAATCAACGCTAAAAGATTTTTAATCTGTGCATTCCAACTTTTGTAATTCGGTCGTCGCCCGAATGAACCGATCGAATTCGAAGCATTGGTTTATTGTTTGTTTCGTAAATATTTAATCGCTGAAATCTGTTTTCAAAGTGTAATAGCAATGGGCAATTCAGTTAAGTTCAGTTATTTCGTAGGATAAAATGTTTAAATTAAAAAAAGTATTATATGCATATTATATAAATGACTTTGAATTGTTATATTTAGCTGAAATAACTCGATTTTCGAACATTCTATTTTACACAAGAAAAACAAATTCATAGATACGTTCACACATGATTTCCATTCGTTCAAAATTATTGCTTTCTTTAAACTCACATTCTAACTCATTTCGAAAAACAAGTAAATTACGAAAATACTGTCTCTACCATTACTTATTTTTATTTGCTCACGAAACAAAGGACACAAAGACAGAAAATTCTTTTATTGCTTTAGACTTAAGTATTGGGTTAACAAGAACAAGGAAGCACGTGGACCACGAACAATATGTTGAGAACAAATAAAATTTCAACAAATTGCAAACGTTTCCTCAGGTTGCTCATTCTGTTGCTGCATTTGTTGGCTCTGAAATAAAGTTTTAGGAAACATTAGTTACATGAAAAAATTTAATTACCTTCTTCCTATAACGCTTATTTGGCCATTTCCGTTATATTAGTTATATTGATATGATTTTAAAAGAGCAACTACGGAGTTTCCTGCTGGTTATTCTCCGTAGAAACTGCTTTCCGAATCGGTGGTAATAGTTAAGACTATGTTATGAAATTTCAAAATGCTTCTAGAAGAATTCTTATTGAACAAATAAATGTTTGAGTTTGTGATCATAATAACAAAAAATATCAGTCTAGTTAAGAAAAACAATCTATGCCTTATTATAAAAACGAATATTTTTGATACATTCATTGAGAACGACAATAAATAAAAAATATGACACTTCGAAAGCGCTTCAAAATAAATCCAGTGGAAAAGCTGCTTGAGTTTGAAATATAAACAAAATGCAAAACACGAGTTATCTCAAGATTCACGCCGGATCAAACGACGCTCAGTTTTGGCGACCAGCCATAATGTAAATCATAATATGCGATTATTCAACGCATATTTCCCAAGAAAATCATATAAATTACGCGACGATTTACACCATGTCCTTACAAGAGTCTATAAAGAAGTCAATGTCGAGGCAGTGTTTTGCTTTTGCATTTCTGCTTGAGGGAACTTTGTTATTTATGGTGTTCTGTATAAACTGTTGTAATAAGCTATCCTTTTTCCTTATGTATAAAGACTTAATATCTAAACATGGTAATATATATATATTTCGTTTGCATTAAACGATCCAATGCACGACATAAGAACGGGGATGCTGGTTTAGATAATAGAGAAAGTAAAAACTACATAGGTATGTTAGTATTTTTTTTTTGCCAAATTACAAAAATGACAGGTAGGTATGTTATGATATCCATAATATGCCAAAAGTAAATAAAAATACAATGACATGATTTTATCACTAGGTTTTGGACCTAACCACAAAACCAAATTTTAACATTTATCACATGTTTTTGTAGCATTGTTTCACTATATAATTTCGTCGTGTTTTATCCTCAAAAGGGTAAAAATACATTAATATTTTATACGGACATGTGAAACGATGCGATCGCACTCCAACTAAGCTTCTTAAGTAAGGAGGAAAAACCATAATGTAAGATTATGCTAGGCGTCCACTAGGCGGATCGGGCCGGGCCGCATCGCAACGCAAAAATACGCCGGCCTATGTTTTGTATGAAACATCGTCCATTAGCGACGGATCGGGTCGGGGCGGGCCGCAACGCATTGGCGGATATCGCTTCGCAGGCGGATTTCTGCCGGCGGTGCGCTGCGGCCCGGCCCGCCCCGACCCGTCTAGTGGACGCAGGCAGGCGGATTTGAGCGGCGAGCGTCTGTTAGATAAAATCCGCCTAGGCGGTCCGCCGCGCCCCGTACAGGTGGACGCAGGAGCAAACAGCGCGTCCATTAGAGACGGCCCGTTGCGATGCGACCCGCCCCGATCCGTCTCTAATGGACGCCTAGCATAATACGACGGAACGTTCATACACAATATATTACAGCAACAGAAAAAACATTAAACAAGGAGTATAATATGATAAACTAGCGACCCGCCCCGGCTTCGCACGGGTGCAATGCTGATACTAAATACACTACAGAAAAACTGTGAACGTTGTATATAAAAACATAGCGTCCCGCTCCGGCTTCGCACGGGTATAAAATAGATAGCCGGGCGGCCGGCCTGTAGCGCTGCAAACGCTACGTCCCGCAATTTTTAAATCTGTAATATCTTCGAAAATATTCACTTAAATCATACGGTGTAAAGGGCCATATATACGTAGATCTATATTAAATGAACAATGTATTCAAGGTATTTAATTGGTTAAGGATTAATGCTGTATTGGTTAAAATCGCATCGAAAATTAGCCATTATTTGTCGTAAAAAGTAAATGACAAAAAAAAGTTATTGTGGGTTATCCATAAGAGATAGACATATACCATCGCGGACTTTTCTGTAGACCTTTTCAATGTGTATAATACTTAGTACATTATTTTGATAAAACTCGTAGGGTTCAGCCTGCGTTTGCAATTTAAGCGGAAAAAATGTAATTTTTTACGACATCACATTAGAAACCTCAAAAATAACAGTACTTCTCCACTATTTGATGGATGTTATTATACATATAAACCTTCCTCTTGAACCACTCTATCTATTAAAAAAAACCGCATCAAAATCCGTTGCGTAGTTTCAAAGATTTAAGCGTACAAAGGGACATAGGGACATAGGGACATAGGGACATAGGGACAGGGAAAGCGACTTTGTTTTATACTATGTAGTGATGAGAATGACCACGGGTGGTATCGGTAAAATTTTAGTTGTGCCACGTATTCGTGATATTGTTAATTCCTATTTGTATTTATAATGATCATATGTATCACTATTAAGTCTTATTTATACCGGATAAATTGAAATAATAGTAAAAGTTTGTGGTTTGAAACATGTATGACCACCTAAGGAATCGTTAAAATACTAGTTGTGTCACGTGTTCGTGATATTGTTAATTCCTATTTGTATTTATAATGATCATATTTATCACTATTAAGTCGTAATTATACCGAATAAATAGAAATAAAAGTAAAAGTTTTTGTTTTGACACATATATCTATCTCTCTTGCAAGCGTCCTGCGTCATATGTCATAGTTTCTATTTGAAATGAATGTTGAAAGGTTGAATGAATGTTTTCGACGCATTGTTCGACGTTATTTATTATTACGATTTACTTTTTACATTTGTCTTGTAAATTAAAATATTACCTATGTAATAAATGTAAAACTTAACGTTCATTGTTAGTTTAAACTTGATAAAGTATTTTTTTGAAGTGTTGAATAAACCTATTGTTTTATTTTTATTGTCGCGAACTGCGGCTTATTTACATAAAAACTTTAATCGTTTCTAAAAGTACTAACATCAAGCTTTAAGTTGAGCTATATTTCATCTTGACACAATAAGTTTGATTGCGATACCAAGTGCCATAGTAACTTGGGCAATCTCCTTTTTAAGAATAAGAAAAATTCGATCACACGGGATTCCTGCGACTTTCGTCTTGTCGGTGCGATGCAGATGCCTAGCCTCTAAGTCTACCCGCGCCTGAGCAATCGAATTTCTTCTACTCTTTCCGTTTTGTACGTCTAAAAGACATCCCAAAATGATTAAGATTTTCTATTCTTTAAAAATTTCTTATTTCTGACCGTTTGGCTTAGTTGGTAGTGTCCCTGCCTTCCAAGCCAGAGATCGTGGGTTCGATTCTCACCCAGGGCAAATATTTGTGTGATGAACATAGATGTTTGCTCTGTGTTTATTATCTATATAAGTATTTATTTAACATTATATATGTATATTTATCAGCCTTCTGGTTTCCATCACACAAGCGAAAGCTTAGTATGAGATCAGATCGTGCCGTGTGTGAAAATTGACCTGAAATATTTAATATTTGTTTATTTATAAAGCATTGATCGCTATACAGCTAAATATGAAACATCAAGTATATTTAAAAATCCCATACATACAAGACTCGCATGTAACGCACTCAAAAGTGTCGGAATCCTCGACTGTATTAATTTACTTACAAGTATGTCATCCCTTCTCATTAGCGTGTCTCATTAGTGCTCCGCTAAATTATGTCAAGAGTTTTATAAAATGCCGTTAGATATGATGAAATTTAAATAAATTTGAATTTTAATTAACACCACGTTGAGTTGAAATAAAAATCTGTATCGGATTTATGGACGGAACAGCGAGTAGCGAATCTTTCTGGGTTAGTTATGAGATGGAAATTTTTTATTTATAATTAAGATATCTGTTATTTAATTTATTTAATTTACACTTTATTGTACAGTGAACGTAATATAAAGATATGAAACAATAACATACCAAAATGATAAAGTATATTATGTACAGTGGACAGCCTTATCTATCAATTAACAATTTGAAGTGAGCTCTATTTATTTATTAATAAGAAAAAGTATGTTTTTGTGTTGCAAATGCTAACAGGAAGATAAACAAAAATAATAATAACGATTTTGATAATAGGTACATATTAATATTTTAAGTGTTAACAGAACATGTTGGGTAAAATAATGCTATAAAATATTGTGTTGCCTAATGCACTAAAACTTGATTCATTTACGTCAAAATTAATTAAACTTTAATCTATTTACCCAGACATGTAATATGGTTACAGTTTATCCCGTAAATCAGGTTAACTGTATTTTGCATTTTCGCGTTTCAGCTTAGAACGTACTTGACTATGTAATAGCGTCTAATAGTATGTTTATGGTATATAATAGTTATTTTGTTTATATTGAGACAACTCATAATTTTATAAGTTGGTTCAGCTTTTACAATATGGTGGCCAAGCTTAGCGACTACATTATTATATAATGTGTATGAAAATCGAAAAGCATACTTACCAGTAAGGTTACACATAAGTAAAAATTTAATGAAATTGCCTTTGCATACAACTGTAAAATAAAATTGTACTTACTATGGAATGACTGGTCGGTTTTTTGAAATATTTGTATTAGATAACATTCAAAAATAGTGAGGTAAAAACCAAGAAAATCTATAGTAAAATTATTACTGACTGAAACAGCCGAAAAGTCCAAACTTATTTAAAAATCAAGAATGAATCATTATCATCATTTGCAACTTTTTATTCAGTTTGTATACCGGATTTTTCATTTTGGACACTGTAAATGCAAAGAGGCATCGCAATTTGAGTCGGCTTTCAACCATTATCAGCGGCGCGTCGCTCCATTCGCTTTCATTTATTAAAATCCAGCGACGAAGAAATTTTACACCGTAACTGCTGTCTACTGATATTTAAACGATTTTTTTCTTGTGTTGATTATCAAGTATTTCTTAATTTTAATGGCTTTAAAACGGAATGACTTGGAAATTCTCTTTTCAAACAAATTAAATCATCACACATAATATTAAACCATCTTTTCCTGTAATTGATTTAAAACCCTTAAGAATTTCTCGTTTACGTACAACAGTATAGAGACTTGTAAAAATGTATTCAGACATACTTTGATTCCTATTCGTGGGATTTTTTAAGTTTGTAACAGTTTTACATACAAATAAATATAAATCTTTGTAGGTATGTCTGTCATTTAATTAAAAAAGGAGTTGATAATAGCACATTTATAGTATGTATTATTAGCACGGGCGACGCTTGTAAGAACTAATATTCAATAAAGATATTTTATGACCCGGTTATAAAAATGGCAGTGAAAAAGCAATTTCTCTTAATCGAGTGCAGATGATGAAAGTCCCTGAGTCAATAAATTATTCGATATGATTGAATCAAAACTATTACTTGAATATCAATTCAATCTTTTTAATTGAATGCGGGATTATAAATTCATATAATATTGTAGAGCCTTTATTCACAGTTACATTAAAAGCTTTAGTATATAATTTAACATTATTAAATATTTTCAGAGTCACCTATCGGAGTCGAGTTGGGCTAGCTACCAGGCTAGAACCATACCTTCATAGAAGATAGTCCTTTTCTTAACCCTCCCTAATCCCTTCCCTTATTCCTGTCGACAATTTTTTCCCTTACCTATACACTTTAAAGGTAGACAGTTCAGGTTCGCTTATCATCACGCAACCCACAAGCACAGTTGTCCACTATGAAATAAAATCAGAGACAAAAGATAAGAGCAAACTATTGAACGATAAAAAAGAAAGTTATTTATACCAACTGTGATTTATTTATATTCTCTAGTATAACGCAATTGCCAAGATGTTTTCTGTCCTTCAAACAGACGATATAAAGCGAAGTAAAGCTCTAAAAATGAAAAGAGTGAATTTGTCAAACCAATATTATTCGTATACTTAAAAAGCGAACCTTTTGCGGTCTAAAAGAACTGTTTGTGTGTTCCGCTCGATGCCCACGTGTGACGCTCTCGTGAATTTTTATTCTGAATTCGGACTGAAATAAATTTGGTACAATTTCCACTTTAGTTCGTGAATTCGAGGCCTCCGGATAATACGTAGAGCTTTCGTTTCTTTGTGTGTTTTGCAAATATGTTCTATTTTAAAAGCCTTTTACTGTTGAAGATTTGTATGTGTAAGTAAAAACAAAGAAATAGATTTTGATAATATCGTTATTGTAGGATGAGTTTCTAGCTAGCAAAAAACTTAATCGTAATTGTTCCAATCAAACGAGTCAGTATGAGACCGCGCTTTTTTGCAATAACATAAACTGGAAAGAATTATCAGATAAATTCTAAACAAAAACTATTAAAACGTTCTTCATATAATAATTTGAGACCACAATTTGCATATACAAATTACCTGACTCACGTGTTAATTTAACTCCAGGAATATATTGGCTACCTTGTCAGTAATTTGTTACGAGTGGTTTGATTTATGGCTGAACCCGGATTCAAAATACTTGAACAAGAATATTTATTACGAAAGTATCGCTGAAGACAGCACCTTGTGTGGGATATGACGTTATAAGAGTCAGGCGCGGTCCCAGGGGGGGGTCACGGGGGACATGACCCCCCCCAATATCGTACTCGATAAAATAGAAAAAAATTCTTATACTGTACAAAATATAAAAAAATGGCCAAGTGCGAATCGGAGTCACTCGAACAACTAAATTTCCATTTAAACTTGTTTTTAATCCCTTGCGAATGTCAAAATTTGCGAAAATTTTCAGCATAAACAAGAAGATGGTTTTTTAAAAATTTTTTACATAATCTAATTAAAATTCATGTATTTCGCAATTATTCCTATATCTGTATTTTAGGACGTTACATTGTAACAAATTTCATGATTCTGTGTACATAGGCCGGGAGATACTGACATAAAATTTCGGATCATTTGTAACAGGATGGCGGTTCTACAGGGGTCTTAGTACGCATGTAATGACAAAAAGAAAAATAATGGTCAGAACGCTGGTACCAACGGACTAGTCGCGTGGGCTTTAGTCGAACTCGTCGGATAAATAGCGAAAGTCAAACGATTTGTAACATAAAAATTTTAGAATTTACCGATAGCCCATAAAAAAGTTGTAGGCGGTAGTGTCATGCCATACTTTTCCAGTGTGACTTACAGCCCGCCATACCGACGCGAATGCGTTGATTTAAAAAAAAACAATTCAACCATTTGTATCAGGCTAACTTTTGCACCGGTAACCATCGTCATGCAGCCATTTACGAAAATCGCCATGCCATACTTTTCGGACGATTCCAAATGGACACCATACCGCCGAAAATCTGCAAATTTTTTCGCCAAACGATTTGTACCACCCTATATTTTTTTTTCAACAACTCCTGAATCATTATAAATAGAAGTGTGATAATGCCATACCTGTGGGAGGTGAATAAGATTTTTTTTTTTATTGTAAGATTTTATTCGTATTTTGAATGATTTGTAGTATGGCACTAATTTTTCCCTCTATTAAAAGTATGGCAAATATAATAATGGTCACGTTGTATCATATACTTTCCAAAACTTCAAATGCCATACTGGTACAAATCACCAATTCTTTTCATTTTTTTTACGTCTTGGCTTAAGTCTTACAATCTTCCGCCCCATTTTTGCAATCTGCGATATTTTTTTCTAGGTAGAATTGTATACGAACAAACAGAATATAATGATCCCATACTGTAAAAAATTATTTTACGTATTGTACAGTCGTATTTTTGAAACGTGACGAATAAATTAATTTTTCAAGTATGGCAGCACTTTTTCCCCCAACTGGAAGTATGACAAATATAATAATGGTCACATTTTATCAAATACTCTCCAAAAATCCAAATGCAATACTGGTAAATCGTTTGGCGAAAAAAAATTTTTTGCAGATTTTCGGCGGTATGGCGACCATTTGGAATCGTCCGAAAAGTATGGCATGGCGATTTTCGTAAATAGCTGCACGATGATGATTACCTGTGCAAAAGTTAGCCTGGTACAAATGGTTGAATTGTTTTTTTTTAAATCAACGCATTCGCGTCGGTATGGCGGGCTGTAAGTCACACCGGAAAAGTATGGCATGACACTACCGCCTACAACTTTTTTGTGGGCTATCGGTAAATTATAAAATTTTTGTGTTACAAATCGTTTGACTTTCGCTATTTATCCGACGAGTTCGACTAACGCCCACGCGACTAGTCCGCCGGTACCAGCGTTCTGACCATCATTTTTCTTTTTGTCATTGCGTACTATGACCGCTGTAGAACCGCCTTCGTGTTACAAATGACCCGAAATTTTGTGTCAGTATCTCCCGGCCTAACACGGGAACTACACTAGGTTTTGAATTCCTTACGAATGTCGAAATTTGCGAAAAAATGAAAAAAAATTGACGGCTGTATCTTTTGATTGCTTTGGCTTATACGTTTGATTTTATCTGTCTGGAACGCGTAGAGGTATCAAGCTGAAATTTATATCGAATACTCAAGTCTACGGCCCCTAAATGCTGTAAAGAAATCAACCTTATAAGCCAACGCAATCAAAAGATACAGACGTAAATGCTGAAAATTTTCGCAAATTTCGACATTCGCAAGGGAATCAAAACCTACAGGGTGCTTCCTTTGGTGCTTCCTATGAACACAGAGTCTTGAAATTTGGTACAAGTAACTCGGAGCAATTATCAAGCTTGTTAATTGCTCCGAGACAAGTAACGTCTTATAACACAGATATAGGAATAATTACGAAAAATATTATGAATTTTTAATTAAGTTATATCAAAAAAAAATATTTTCAATAATTTTAAACTTAAAAAGGGGGTTGCCCTTTACTCATGAACGCTTACATGTATTAAATTAACTCAAGTGTATAATATCTATAAGCTGTAATAAAATCAAACTTCTATGTCAATACCACAGGTCAATACAGCCGTAAACGCTGTAAATTTTCGTAAAATATAAAAAAAATATGTAAAAATATGTAAGTATGTATTATAACTTGTATTGACTACGATTTTTGACGAGTATGATTTGGAGGGGGGGGGGGGGTATGTAACGTCTTACAATAATTGTCCGTCAGTAATTTGGACACGTAAACCTCAGGAATTAATGATTCTACTTTAAAAATATAAATAATGGTAGATAGAGTACCAAATAGAGACCAATAGAAACAGAATATCAATGAGAAATCTTTTAAATTAAAAACCATCACATCGAGTCCCACCCAAAGGCAGAGGTTGGGTGAAACACAAGTTACAGACGTGAGTCACAGTTTTTACTTCCCTAATGTTGTATATAAAAAGCATCGTAAACTCGTAAGCTTCTCTTCTTACTTGCTAATGTTGACAGACAGACTGGCGACTAGTTTATTGTCGACAGGAAATAAAATATACCCAATTCTTAGCATTCTAACAAACGAACGGCAAGTTGCGAACGCTTCGACTACTGCCGTCGACATGTGGCGACGCGACGGCTGAACTAGCCTCTGCCGTTCACAACTTGCCGTTCGTGTGTTAGAACTCTTATAGTTAATTGAGAATCTTACCAATACTTTTATTTGGGCAAATAATTATAGCTTTTTATTTGAGGTGACTAAGAACTGTGTCATAGAGTTCAAAATTATAAACAACCTGCCCCGGCTTTGCCCGTGAAAAATCTGTGAAAAAATATTGTTGTATACTTAGTTTGTATATGTGTGCGTGGCTGCGTCCGCGCCTGTGTTCAAGTAATAAATTAAAGGAGTGCGAATCGAGCCGTTGAGTGTTTCACTTGTTCCCTACTACGTATCTAACAGTGGCGACGATATACCCACGCGACGTTACGAATTAATAAGAATAGCAGCGTAAAATGTCGAGTACGAACGTGCAATACGGAATTCTAAATAGTTTTGACCACAACACACAAACGTGGAAAACTTATAAAGGTCGTATTAAGCAATATTTCATTGCAAATGAGATCTCCGACCGTTCTGATACGGGGGGCAAGAAGAGGAAGGCGATATTGCTCAGCGCACTCACTGAAGAAACCTACAAATTAGCAACAGAAGTGGTCTTACCGAAGGATATCGACGATGTGCCATACGATGAGTTATTGGCTTTGTTGGACACGCATTTCACGCCCAAAAGTGTTGGGTTCGGTGACCGTCATAACTTTTATTCGGCCGTGCAAATGACGGGTGAATCTTATTCGCAATGGGCCGCTAGATTACGTGGCTTGACAGCAAGGTGTGGCTTTCTCAACGTGGAAGAGGCGTTGCGTGACAAGTTTATAATGGGCATGCAACCGGGACGCGAAAAGGAGGAGTTGTACACGAAGGATCCGTCTGACCTTACTCTGGCCAAGGTGGTGGAGCTGGCGGAGAACCTGAGCCGCGCGCGCTCCGCAGTGGCGGCGGCGCGCGAGGCACCCTCGGCGGCTACCGTAGTCGATGAGTTTTACAAAATTTCGAGTGAAAAAAAGAAAGTGAAGTGCAGTGTGTGTGGGTTTACAAATCATAAATCGTCGGACTGTAGGTTTGCTAATTATATATGTAGGAAATGCCATGTGAAGGGTCATTTACGTAAAATGTGCACCAAAGTCAATTATGTAATGTCGGATGGTGGTGATAAGGGTGAGGATAACGTGGATGATGACGGTAAGCTTTTTTATATACGCTCGTTCAGGGGGCGACCTATGGTAGAAACTGTATTGATTAGGAATGTTCCATTTAAATTTCAAATAGACAGCGGGTCTACTGTATCTGTGATATCGGAACACTTTTATAAAATCAATTTTAAAGACGTGCCCTTATCTAGTACGAACAAGCAGCTAATAACCTATAATGGTATGAAAATTATTTGTTTAGGTACTTTTAGTTTACCATTATGCTATGCAAATCAAAAGCACGCTATAACTTTATATGTCGTGCGCGATGGGGGACCTCCGCTGTTGGGTAGGGATTTTATTTCAAATTTTAAATTGCAATTAGTCCCTGTAAATTATTGCGAAGATTCCGAATTACTAGTAAAAAAATTACAACAACAGTTTGCTGAACTATTTTCAGATAAACTTGGTACATTTATTAAATAAAAGGTTAAGTTAGTATTAAAAGATAATGTAAAACCAATTTTTTGTAAGGCGCGCCCGGTGGCGTTTGCATTGCGTGAAAAAGTAAACAGAGAAATTGATAGATTGTTGGAATTAGGTATTTTAGAGTCTGTTGAATATTCCGATTACGCTTCACCTATCGTACCGGTGCTTAAACGTGATGGTTCTGTGCGTTTGTGTGCCGATTACTCTGGAACTATTAACAAACAATTAGTGGTCGAGAAATATCCGCTTCCAACCACTAGTGAATTATTTTCACGCATTCATGGGGGTCAACAGTTTAGTAAGCTAGATCTTTCGATGGCCTACAATCAATTTTTATTAGAAGATGATTCAAAAAACGTCACTACCATCAATACTAACCGCGGATTATTTCGTTTTACACGCCTAGTATTTGGATTAGCTAGCGCGCCGTCTATTTTTCAGCGCGCAATGGAAGTGGTGCTGTCGGGAATCGATGGAGTATTGTGTCTATTGGATGACATACTTATAACAGGAAAGGACAAGGAGGAACATATGGTAAGGTTGAACGCCGTCCTAAAACGTCTACAGGACGCCGGCCTATCCTTGCAGAAAGAAAAATGTATTTTTTTTCAAAACGAAGTGCGCTATTTAGGTTACATAATTTCTAAGGACGGATTAAGGAAAGAGCCAGAGAAAGTCAGGGCAATGTTAGAAGCTCCGATTCCAAAAAATGTAAATGAATTGCAGTCGTTTTTAGGGTTAATAAATTATTATAGGAATTTTGTTCCGAATGCATCAACCGTGTTAACTCCGCTGTACGATTTGTTAAAAAAAAATTGTAAATGGGAATGGGGAGAAGTCCAGGACGAAGCCTTTAACAAGATTAAAAGTTTAATGACATCTGAGCAAGTTTTAGCACATTTCGACCCGACCGCACAATTAATTTTGACTGTAGACGCGTCGCCCACTGGGCTCGGCGCGATTCTTTCTCAGCTAGAATCGTCGGGAATCGAAAGGCCTATTTCTTTCGTGTCACGTACTTTAAATTCCGCGGAGAAGCACTACGCTCAGATACAAAAGGAAGCAACCGCTATTGTTTACGGAGTTCGTCGTTTCCATCAATATCTATACGGTAGAACAGTACCATTTATTTTACGTACAGACCATAAACCCTTAATTACAATTTTTGGCCCGCATAAAGGTATACCTGAATTATCGGCGAATAGACTGCAACGGTACGCATTATTCCTAAGTAGTTATAATTATAAAATAGAATACATTCGGAGTGCTGATAACAGCGCGGATTATCTCTCACGGGCGAGCGTGCAACGCGAAGCGCACGAGTGCGCGTGTACCGAACAGTGTAGGTGTTGTGATTGCGAGGTGGCGTACGATCGGGCAACATATGTTTGTTTTGTCGTCGAGGGAAGTATGCCGGTTACCTTAAACAAGTTGCGATCGGAAACTAAACGTGATGAGGTTTTAGCTCGAGTGATTTTTTATATTTTAAATGGATGGCCTCCGAAAGTAGCCGATATACAGTTAAAACCATTTTATTTATGTAGGAATCAGCTGTCATACGAAAACGGTTGCGTTATGAGGGGTCATAAAGTTGTTTTACCAGTAAGCTTGTATTCGACAATTTTAAATGAATTACATATTTCTCATTTGGGAATAGTTAAAACCAAAGCTGAGGCCCGTTCTAGATTTTGGTTTCCCGGTATTGACCGAGCTATTGAGTCAATGATAGGTTCATGCGAAGTGTGTATACAGTTACGTCCCTCGCCCCCCCGCGCTCCGGTCGTCGCTTGGGAGTACCCGTCGCATCCGTTTGAAAGAATACACATAGATTTTTTAGGTCCTATTAAAGGATGTGTTTATTTGGTAGTCGTTGACGCACACACAAAGTGGCTTGAAGTTTATAACATGAAAACTGCTACATCTTCAGCCGCCGTAATAAAAAATATTTGTGAGTTTTCATCTAGGTTCGGAGTTCCATGTTCGATAGTTAGCGATAACGGCACAGCTTTTTGTTCTAAAGAATTCCAATCGTTTTGCAAGTTAAACGGAATTTCTCATGTGACGTCACCTGTGTATCATCCGCCGAGTAATGGCCAGGCGGAAAGTTTTGTTAAAATAGTTAAAAAGGGATTAAAATCTTGCTTATTGTCGGGAAATAACATTAGAGATACGTCGTTAAATTTGCTTAAGTATCTCATGGATTACCGCAACTCTGTTCATACTTCTACAGGGTTATCCCCAGCTCAGAAAGTATTTGGACGTAAGTTAAGATCTCGTTTAGATTTAATTCATCCAAAGTCATCGTTACCCTTGTCACCATCTCTGTCTAACCTTAATAATGATAATCGTCAGTGTATGCAGTCTAAGGAACGAAACGATAAACATATAATTGATTTTAAAAAGAACGATATTGTGTTATACAAAAAAATTTGAAAATAAATCCAAATATTCATGGAAGAAAGGTATTGTTCAAAGACGGTTAGGAAAGGTTACGTATATTATAAGAGATATCGACAGGTTAGAAACAATAAAGAGACATGTTAATCAGTTGTTACGGTATAAGGGTCTAAGTAACAACCAATGGGATATCAGGGACAGTCCAAGCGCTGACCTGCTTGAACCTCCACCCACACTTCCGTCACCGTCGTCATCGTCGCGATCGTGTGTGTCGCCTACCAGCCAGGCGCCGCATCACGTGAGAGGACGCAGGGCAGAATTCTACGTGCCATGCGATCCTCCACCAGATACGTTGGACGGTGGTGATGAGAGGGCTCAGGAGGGGCAAATGGAAGTGAGGGATGTTGGTGATATGGAAGATGAGTTCCATGAAGCAGAAACATAAGGGTGGAGGGTTTTTCTGTTAATTTTGTATCTTGTTACTAATTTATTATTATAATAGGGGGAGGAATGTTGTATACTTAGTTTGTATATGTGTGCGTGGCTGCGTCCGCGCCTGTGTTCAAGTAATAAATTAAAGGAGTGCGAATCGAGCCGTTGAGTGTTTCACTTGTTCCCTACTACGTATCTAACAAATATCGTATGTCACGCCTGAATAATTTATTTTGAATTCTTTTCAATTCTAAACGGTTTTGTATTTATAGAACCAGTTAATTATACGTGTGTATTTATTTATTAATGTTAAGCATATAATTTCAATAATCATGAAAAAAACATATTTATTATTACCATGGTCCATGTAGTTTTTCAAATATGTTAGTTTAAATAGTTACACTAAAATAGCTCTTCTAAATCCCAGAATTTCCGTATTCGCGGAAATAAAGCTTTGGTTAAACGAAGTGTGTGCAGATTTAATAACAAACAATTTGAAACATGAATATATTTTGATTCAACCATGCGTAACGTATTTTACAAGTAGTAATAAAATAGTTTAACAAAAATAAAATAAAATTACGTTTATCCGCATGTATCTTCCTAGTTCTGTACAAAATGAACACTAAAATCATCTCTTAGTAAACTGTTTTACAAATATAATTAACTAGCTTTCCGCCCGCGGCTTCGCCCGCGTTTTTAAAGAAAACCCCGCATAGTTCCCGTTCCCGTGGGTTTTCCGGGATAAAACCTATCCTATGTGTTAAACCAAGTTACCCTCTTTATGTGTGCTTAATTTTATTGTAATCAGTTCAGTAGTATTTGCGTGAAAGAGTAACAAACACACACACATCCTCACAAACTTTCGCATTTCTAATATTAGTAGGAAGTAGGATAATAATAATTATTATAGAAGTCATTTATTTTATACTACACTACTACTACACGTCATAATACGATAATATAGGGCTGATTTATGTTTTATATGTCGAAGCATTCACTCAGATTTCTAAATTTAAAATGGTCTATTATAATCAAACATTATTTAAAACTAGCTTTCCGCCCGCGGCTTCGCCCGCGTTTTCAAAGAAAAACCCGCATAGTTCCCGTTCCCGTGGGATTTCCGGGATAAAACCTATCCTATGTGTTAATTCAAGTTACCCTCTATATGTGTGCTAAATTTCATTGTAATCGGTTCAGTAGTATTTGCGTGAAAGAGTAACAAACATCCATACATCCATACATCCATACTTACAAACTTTCGCCTTTATAATAGTAATAGGATGGTTAAATATTTTTAAAATTGATATGTCGCGTCAAAGACTACCATTACGAAAATCAAACACATCATAACACACGCATACACATAGTATAAAGCACACATACATTATGATTTGTCACGTTCTCAGGTTAAATTCAGCACGCATACTAAATTGAATATCAGGTGACAAAATATTTATTTGCACAATATTTTTACAGAGAGATATGTGACAATTTTTGCAACAACGTAAAAAATACTCCGGGCTTCATTTGAATGCAAAGGGGACAATATGCAGGTATTTTTTATAAACGTAAAAAGAGAGGGCACATTTACGTCGTAAGGAGCGTTATTTTGAAATGTTCTTAAATATGAATGACGTGTATTTCTATATTTAAGGTGAAGTAAGCTGAGCATCTTCTTACATTATTCAAAAAACCTCATCCATATTACTTATTTTGATTTCCATTTATTAATTCCATTGACCAATGTCATTTTAAAATACTCCTATCCAATGGGAAGAGAAACAGGTCAAATAGGTTAATTATACAAGAGGTTATTGTAGACTAGGTAGAACAGATATAAGCGTAAACAAAGACAATATAACACAATACAGACACAAAACGAAGCATCAATCATCACTAAAGTATGAAACCTGCCGCGCTGAGTGATTGAAAGCCAGCCGTAGTAAAGGGTTAGTTCATTGTGATATTTACGAATACGTATTATCAATTATTATATTTAAAGCCATTAATAATATATTTTAATTAAAATTAATTTTCTGGTCTTTTTATCAAAACATTTGTCACTTACAGTGCATCTAGCTCTTGTACATGTTTCTGTGAGAACTCTCTATCTCGCTCTTTCTCTGTCACACATACAAACACATACACACATGTATAAATAACACACGTAAAACATAAATGTGCAAGGTCCTAAATAAATTAACACTAAATAAGAACTCAATTGAATACCCGCTATTATCAAACTGATGAAATCTGAATGATTACACTAGCAAATTTATAACCCGTTCATAACTCATCTCGATATGACTCCCACACTTCAGACTTGTTCCCCACAACTACTTTATCATTCAAGTAACGAAGTTGTGACGTTTATTTTGCGCCGATCACGCAAACTTAGTGGTAAACAATTCACTATCTTACAGTGCAGAAGTCTGCTGGACATAAGTTTCTTACCTGATATTTCATACAAATATATAAAAATCTTATATATAAAATTCTCGTGTCACAATGTTAGTCTGCATACTCCTCCGAAACGGGTGGACCGATTCTCATGAAATTTTCTGTGCATATCGGGTAAGTCTGAGAATCGGCCAACATCTATTTTTCATATGTACCACGGGCGAAGCCGGGGCGGACCGCTAGTTATTCTATAAGAATAAAAATATTACCTTACAATATACAGTAGGATAGGACGAATATCTTTAGAATACGCTATAAAAGCAACCTTATAAATTAAAAAGGTTGTTGACGTTATACTTTTACAAGCTTATCCCACAGAATTTCATGGATATGAAGAGAGCTCTGAAAAGGAATTAAGTTATTATAACCGTCTCTAATATGAAGAAGGGTTTTAATTAATTAAACACTTTCCTCTCAAGAGATTCCTGTCTCAAATTTCAAATTCTATGACAATATAAACAAGAAACAGGATAGGATTTGAAACTCATTCATGCCTCTTCAGTAGAATCAGAGACGGAAATATTCGAGACTTGGTGAGTCAATATTTTCTTACGGTTTGGGCGGTAACTTCGGATTTATGGGCCCCGAAGCGTGTGAATTTTTAAAGATAATATCGGCGCTTGGTTAAGTATAGTGCACGAATGAGAACTGACGCGTATTTCACGCATTATAGTGTAAACCAAAAGTTGTAAATGGTGATCAACGACTACGAGATACTGTTCTGAAATATGTTGCGATAGAACATTCTGGACGGAATGAGGTCTAGCAAAATGCCAGCACATAAAAAAATTTAAGATGTCTGTAAAGGTACTGAAGGTTGGATTTTAAAGGCTTAAAAAGGTAAAAAAACATGAAATACAATAAAAAATATTATGTTCGGGCAATATCGCGCGCAGATAACTTTTCCCTTACCACCATCAAAATTAAAAATTAATTTACAGTACTCTATTTTGCAGCAGACTAGATATAAAGTATCAAAGAAAAGCCCAAAATATACTTACCGGTGGAATTATAATCCTGATATTATGTTGGATAAAAGGAGGCTTGCCGCTTTGACAACCCAAAAAGTTCTTACTGAGATTGTGACGAAATATATCGCCATGACCAGTATTGGAGGGATTATTAAACCTTGTGTATATTCACTTCACTCGACTTTTCAGTTTCTGTGTAACACGAAAAGATTAATAAAGATGTAGATTTTGTATATCAAATATTAGAGTGGGATAGATTTTTGATTTTATTTCTTTTGGAAGCGCTGTGAATAAAATTAATCGTTTATATTTTAATTGCAATTATAAGACACAAAGACTTTGTGAAAATTTAACTCATCATTAATATAAACGATTAGTAAGTTTTTATTATTTCTATAATTTCCTACAAGTATTTTAAACATCACGTAGTCTCCAAAATTTTCCTTCATTAGTAGATGTTTTGGTAAAAACTATCCTATTTAATTTAATCCTTATTGTATGTTTTTTTATCAAGTCTTTTTTGCAATCCTCAAAATCTAACCATCATAATATTATGTTAAGAGTCAATAACATGTCTTGCTGTTTTTAACATGGTATAAGTGAATATTTCCTATAAGATTATATCCCATTGTATCTATTAACAGTAATCTTAGTGCCATCTTCATTGCAATCACGATTGCAATGAACAGGCATTAATGCTCCGTAATGTTCATGCAAATAAGTGGAGCGGTCGTGAGCTGCATCCGATAAGATGCTTCTATTATACTAGCTCTTACACGCGACATTGCTCGCACTTTATGTTCTGAGTTAAAAGGAAAATTTCATGAATATGAAAATAAGAATGTAAAATGACTGCAACATACGTTAAACAGACAGTTTAATTATGAATTTAGTTACATCTGGGCAATGATTTATAACACAAGAATTCAGATATAACTAATTAATAAACCATGAAATGAAGAAAGGTATTTGCAAGGTCCATAACACCTAAAGTAACGTTGACGCTTATATTTTAATTGTTCTAGTTTCTTTAAAAAATGATTTGGTATTGAAACCTGTACCCACTAAATAGACAAACCATTAAATATACACATTAGTATTCGTAAAAGTACTTTTCAACAGTCAATACAAGAGTTCCAACCTCCGAGTTAATATTCTCATGCTCTACACGATCGCAGAATATCTAAAACGGGTCAAGTATGACTAGAATATAGTTTGATTAGTCCGGGACTGTTTAATTACAGTTCGTGCTGCATGATAATCAAGGGTTCTGCATCCTGCAAGCTGCATAGTGTAAAGTTTAAATCCAAGAGGTTGTGCATATATTGAAGAGTTGGGAACTAAGATGTGCATGTGTATAAGGGTTTCATTAACACGTTCGCTGCGAAACAGGGCTTGAAACACCCTGTCCGTGTCTCGTCGTTATAGCGGTAGGAAAAAACTTAAACTTCTCTGTCGTGCGGGAGGCATAACTTCCATCTGGTTCAGTGTAGGAAAGTGATATCTATATATCTGAGATGTGCTATTGATTCCTAGTTCAATGGTATACCGACCTTAATACCGGGTTTCTTAGACCTCGTGCCGCACTGAACAAATAAAAATTCTAACACAGTGCGGAACGAGGTTGCGAACACCTCGTACCATCGCGCACCTCGTACCGCACCTTAAGCTAGCTTCACGCGGTTAGTGTTGTGCAACGCATTCGAGACTATTTGTGGAACAACTTATTGAAGCTTTTACAAAGAAGGACCTGAATGTGGATACAGGTAATTTTCAAACATCCTAACTACTTGTTATAATAAATATCGTTAATAGAAAGGTGAATGTGACATGTTGAGTAACTTTCTTCAAATAGGTTGATAATCATGATTACTATTAGTGTGTTTGTTCATTGAACTAGCGGCAAATCCAAAACACCCGGCAATCGGTGTATGGCTCATCAAAATTTAACTCTTGCCTAAGTCAACAAGCCAACAAACAAGGCACATCATCTCTTAAAGGGATCAAAGAAGAGGAGATGTGTAGGATGTTACGAAAAACTCCGCACCTTCTTAACAAGTCGTGAGGCCGACAAAAAAGTAAAGGAAATTCTCACAGAATGCACTGGTTGCAAACAATATTCTGGTTTGGCCTGTTTTAATAAAAAACATCCATAAGTTTGATAAATAAATACAATTAAATAAAATCGATATTTCTTTTCCCATCACTAAATTATATGAAAAACTGCTATTGTTCAGTGCGGTATGGGGTACATCAGACCCCACATTTTATTTTACCCATAGAATCTAAACTAACTAATCTAACCACGGGCGGCGGTAGATTTAGGTTAATGAACTCATTGTTAATAATAATCACGACAAAAGCCGCACACTTTGTCTTATTTGGCGCCAAAAAAAGGATTTTGGTCTCCTACGGGCGGTGGGGTTTAATATGCCTCGTGCCGCCACAATCTCTGGTATAGGACAAGGTTTAAAACGACCCGTAACGCAGTAATGGAAAGTACAGATATATCTGTGCCGCAGCGAACGTGTTAACAGGGTTAGTGAGGCGTTATTGACTGTTTTCGAGCCTAAATATTTCAACTGTGATGGCCACTTGAAGTGGGAATTGCCAACGTGGAGAAAATATGGTGATGGTTATGGTGTTATCTCTACTAGTATTACTTGGGCTGGCCTTTCTCACATATTATGTTGAATTTATAGTAGCTTTTTCAACGTGAATTACTTACCAAGATCAAATACAGTATACTGTCAAGTGGATCGGAATATGCTTTGCTATTTTAGTGTAGAATTAAATCAGTTTTAATTATGAATCCTTTGTTAATACAATAAAGTTTCGGAATCTTCTTTAGGGGACAGAAACTCAATTACAGAGCAATTATTTTTGGTAAGTCTATATTAATTCAGCACTTTTAATTGTATTTTTTGCACGTCAAAATAATTGTAATGAAAATTAATTACTACTGTCGTGGAAACGACAGAATTTGAAAACCTATAAATTAGAAAAGAAATTACATTATTATTATTAAATCATACAAACACTACAATAACATTGTTTTAATATAAATTAATTTTCAAGACAATACCTCGAAATATAATAAACGAAGGAAAATTATTTTTCTGAACGATATTATATTATCAACTTTTACAAAATCAGATAAATAAAAATGGAATACGGCGAAATTCGGGAGATAGAAATGTAAGAAAAAGTATTAATTAAATTATTCAAAGCTAAATTATTAATATTTTAAAAATAGAAAAAAATATAATTTTTCGTACTTTTTAGACTTCAAAACTTATCATTCAGCCCTTTTCCATGAAAAATTCTAAATAACTAATTTTAGTTTGCACGAATTTGTCAATTATATAATTTATACTTTGTATTGTTCTTTATGGAACTGTATTTTATAGTAAAGAAACACACAATTGTCTAGTTCCACTTTATTTAGATTTTTATTACGTGTAAAAAATATTTTTAGAATTCAAGTTCAATAATTTCCTTTTTCTCTTCTTCAATGCATTTCATAGTAAACTCAATATTTCAGGTGACTGTCGAGCACAGGTGGATATTTCAAGTGGAGGACATATTAAATTTATCTGAATTTGAGACACGAAGGAACGACATGTATTGTTTATAAGGTGTTTCTACATTTGCTGTACTGAACTATTTTTAAAACAGCCATTTGAATCCAATGGCAATGGATATTTTGTTTAAAATGCAAAATTCTCATGTCACGTATTTGTAATTAAACTCCTCCGAAATGACTCTATCCATTTTCATGAAATTTTCTATGCATCAGCAAGCCTGCTAATCGGTCAACATCTATTTTTCATCCCCCTAAATGATAATAATAAAGCAGCACAACGTAACTAAATTTAATAAGAATCCTGAACTATATTTTCTCTAATAAAATCAGGCTATTTGCTAAACAAATCCTTTTAAATCTTTGTTTCTGAGTGAACGATCGCACAAGTATGCGGGTCACTTGTTATGTGATCAACTCTGCCGTGAGCGTTTTCTTTTTTCTACAAAAATAGTAAACCTTTTAACGGATTACTATCACCGCAGACTGAACCGAACTCAATGTTGGAAATATCGAGCTTTAGCTTTATTTCACTATCTTGTAAACAATACAAAAAGTTGTTTATTTTCTAAAGATATATTAGTCGTGTAGTATCAAACATAAGGGGAATAACTACCTCAATATCACAAATTAAAAAATTCATAAACCCTAATAACTGCCTGAGTTAAAGCAAGAAATGTTTCTGCAATAACAAGTTGGATTCTTCTCAAAAAATTATTCTTTTAAAGAAAATAAATCGAAATATGCTACGACTATATCACATTGAAATTAAAAGCCAGCTTGCGTATAGTTTGATCGTCAGAGTCTACATGATAAGTAGGTCAGTATAAGGATTCTTTACCCTTTCCTGAAGCATACTTCGAAAGATCTTAACTTCATTTAAAAATGTTACATCGAAATTTTTAATTCAGTGATTTTATTCTAGCTAAATTTTGATTCGTCTTATGATTTTATACTTACATGGTTTGGATAATCAGCTCCTTTTAGTCTTCTTTTATTTTAACTTATACAAATCTTTAAAATTATGTATCTAACTAGCTTTCAGTCCGCGGCTGCGCCCGCGGTTTCAAAGAAAAACCCGCATAGTGCCCGTTCCCGTGGGATATCCGGGATAAAACCTATCCTATGTGTAAATCCAAGTTACCCTCTATATGTGTGCTAAATTTTATTGTTATCGGTTCAGTAGTATTCGCGTAAAAGAGTAACAAACATACACACACACATCCATCCTCACAAACTTTCGCATTTATAATATTAGTAGGATAGTAGGATAGGAAGTAGGAGTAGCAAGTAGGATTTCAAATCATTGATATAGTGTCCACACTATCCTATACATAACTTTCTTCACACATGTATAACATCCATGTTATACATGTGTGAAGAAAGTTATGTATAGGACAACTTATACTAAGCCTTAAGCAACTTAAAGCCCTCGCAGTCATTTCCTCCTCAAGAAATGTTTGTAAGTTTACGACTCCACCCGCTTTAGACATTACCACAAAACATAATGGAAATAGAAGTTTTATTATACAAAATATAAGTTTAGTAAGAAACTGTTAGGAAGACTTTGAATGAATTACTCTTCAGAAGCAAATAAAAAGTAATGACTGAATATTACTGAATATTATTTGTTATAAAACTATAAATAATCAGAATATATTTATATTCTAAAAACATGTGTAAACTTTTTATGTAAACATAAGACGGTAATGTAATCCGTGTAAAGCACAAATCGTATAATCTTCATGTAAGTAAATCTAAATACATATTAATATTGCTCAAGCTATCGATAAACTTTCAATTGAAATAACGTACTAGTATTGTAGAAACTTGTACTATATGTATGTATGTATGTAGGTCTGTACCAGGAAATTGGTCACGTTTCATCGAATTACGGGACGACTTCGGTCGAAACCTGAATACAGCCATTTGCTAGTTAGAGCTCGCTTTGCTGAAAATTAGTGTTCACTGAGCTGAAATTTGCGACCTAAATAATATCCAGACACCACTTCATAGGCAAGTGTAATTGCAACCATAAATATTGTAATATATATTTACGTATTTATGTATGTTTAAAAACCTTTACTTGGCAATGCAAATGGTCATCCCAATAGATTTCTGGCGAGGGATATCCCTATACACATAAAAACTGAAAGAGTAGAAGAAATGCAATTGCTAAGGCAGATTTGCGGGTGGACAAGAGGCTAGGCGTTGCCCCGGTATGGCAAAATGATGGTTCGGCCCGCCAGTGATCTATTGATTTCTCAATATAAACTGTGTATTACGATAAGTATAATAAGCATTCGCTCGGCAATTCCTACTTATAATATTTATACTTGTGTATGCTAAGTAGTTTAGTCAAGAAAGCGAACAAAATCTAAATTCTGATTATTTCATATAGCTAATGAAATAAAAACGCAATTAAGGTGATGAATTAATTTTTCTAACATTTACGGCCCTTTTCAAACCTTCGTAATTTTTATATTATTAAAGTTGTCGTGATGAAAATTCTTGACAAGAAAGTTCAATAGTAACACAATACGTCTACCGTTTTAGAAACATGATTCCATGATATTTTCTCGATAGAAAAAAAATACAAAGTTCTCATTGTTATTTTTTTTTAATCTCTGGCATCTTCAAAATAACAAACGTAAAGTTACGACTTTTTGGATATTAACTATAAAATATACAACCTATACGTCTACCGTGTTAGAATTTTGAAATATGCGATGGTTTTGAAATAAACAAGAAATACTTGAAATTAGCGCGCGACCAGCCAATATAGCGAGAGCCGCCCTGTACCTTCCTACCCCGATCGCTGCACGAGTCATTCCCGCTACGGCCGTCACACGGGGAACTTGTGTCGCTTGCGCAATCGTAAAAAAGGGTGACAACACGATAAGACAAAATGAGACAAATGGGGACAATAAAGAAAATAAGAAGAAGAAACATAAAGGTTGGAGGAAAAAGAATGCTTACAATTGGAACAAATTAATGAAGTAAGTTGGTTTTATTTTAAATTTGATGATAATTGTATTATAGACGATGTTTGATATGTACCCCTGTTTTAAGTACATAACGAATGTGTAAGATTTTTTCATTTATAGCATAAATAATCTTTTCAGAAATCCGGAATCCAGAAGGAAAATAAACCCACTGATTGTTCACAATGTGAACCCACTCCTTCGTAAGTACCTTTATTCAGTCAAAAATGTATGTTATCAACGCTCTACTGGTTTTATCACATGATTCCATTTTTAGCAAAAAGCAACAAAGTGCAAAGAAATAAAAAATCATGGTGAACTTAGTGGAAGTATGGTGGACGTAATATGGAACAGGAGCTCATTGGAGTAGTATTATATTTAAAAAAAATACGAAAAAATTTCAAGAATTACATTTCTTAGTAGGTGGTAGATAAGTATGTTGTATAAAGAATTTGATGTTGATATTTATTTCATTTATACTTACTACACCTGTGCGGGAAATTGCTTAGTAATAAAACAGGTTTATATTCATATTTACATGGTAATGTGAGTTTTCATTTCGAAAAATTTTGTGTAAGTATATTAAATTGAGTTCCTGGGTGATCTGGAAACACAATTGGGCCCGGAAGATGGCGCTGCAGTCACTCCTCCTAATGACATGAACCGATTTGCATGAATATTTGTGTGCACATTTCATTGTTGTGGGATGATTGGTTGATTCGCTTTCACATTAGCTAATATTATGTATTTTTGTTGTTAGAAAGTAAACTTCATTTAATGTTTATAATACATTATTATTGGTATAAATAAGCCAGTGTTCGTCTCACATTGCTGTACCTGCCTACCTACCCTACCAGGGCCTAACTTTGTTCTGGCTATTTTATTTTGATTATTTGTAATGAATAATTACAATTATAATAGAGTGCAAAAAATAAATACATGCGTCAATATATTTTGTGTTTTTTTTTAAACAATTTTTTTATTTAAAAAAATATCATTCCGACCGCGGCTTTGCCCGCGTGGAATTAGATTATATCGTGAATCCTGTCTTATCCCACAGAAGTGTTCAGTTCGGATAAAAAGTATCCTATGTGTAAATCCAGGCAATTAGCTATATTTTATCAAAATTGGTAATGTAGTCTTGACGTGATTAAGTAACAACTAACAAAAAAATATACAAATTAACATCCAAAGTTTCGCATCAGTTTTACTGTATTAGTGATATCTTCCACTCTTGACTTTGACTGAGAAGAATTAGGGTTTATAACTTCTTTCAGAAATATTACCTTTCATTTCTGGGCATGATGTAATATCTACGTCAGCATCAAATTCTATCTAAATCCATTCAGTAGTCCGCGTTATTGAGTACCATTTCATTTTTTCAGAGTAACAATATTTTTTGTTATTTTAAAGATTATTTATAACCTGTATTATTTTGTAATAAAGTAAACATTACGAAATAATAATAATTATTAATAATGTCTAAGTAGTTGTTAAAAAGAAGATTATTTGTTTATAAGCAAGAAAATAAAACCAATAAATCAACAATTAAATATATGTATAACAATATTATAACTGTATGACGACTCCATACATGTTTGTCCCGAGTCGGCTAGCGGCAGCGCGGCGAGTTTGCAAGAATGACATCGCGCACACCCGTCACCCGCGTTCGCGATAGCGAATAGACTCCGCCCACCAAGCAGTGGATTTTTTTTTGTGTATCGTCTTAATAAATTTATTTAAATCAGCAAACATTAAAAGATACAATGGGTATAATATTTCGATCGAAAAGCAATCAAGATTTGCATATTACTGTATCGAGAACCAAACTTAAGTCAGGGTCGAGATAATTATGTTTTCGGGCTTTCGGCTTTTATGTGGTTTCAATAATCATCAATCAAGATATGTGTCCCTATATTATCGTCACAAGTTTACAAAATAATATTATACACTTAATAATTTTATTGAATAATATTATACACTTAATAATTCCATTTAGAAATTAAAGTTAATTTACCTAGACGAATTTTCAGTTTGATGTTGTTCGTAACGTTAATTTATAAATATTAAACACCTTCTCAAACAAGGAAAAGTAAACAACTCTACTATTTCAAAAATATGGCTATTCACCCTAAAACTACAAATATACTATGTTTATAAACACGAAAATGAATACAGTATAGAGATGAAAAACACACCCTCTGATGCATTTGTCACCCAGCCCTTGCGTTCCCTCTGATCAATGTTGCGTATAAAGATTGCTCGTAAAGAAAATCGGTCATCAACACTGTTACAAACGGAAAAAGGATCATTTCTTATACACTGAATAATATAAGTACAAACTAAAACCTTGCAAAATTCTTCTGCCAGAACACCCAAATTATTCTCCCGACTCTATACCAACCGAATATTACTACATTTCAACTTCATCAAAATCGGTCAAGTCGTTTCCGAGAAGTGTGTAGCCACACTGAGTAACACACATTCTACATATAAGAAGATGCTATTTCTATGTTAACAGAGATTTGTTGCTTAAAATTGTTGAACCAAATCAAACGCGTGTATAGAATATGAATAGAATGGCTTCCTGATTATTATAGACTGTTTATTTTCTGTAAACATGTGTGCACTAATTTCATGTAAACGTGTTTCCCATTTAATAATAGAATTTATATTTCAAGTGCAATGAGTGAAGGTTAACTTTAGATATCGGGTTCAACACTCCGTGTTGGCTGGACGCCATATCACGATGCACGATTTTTAAATAAATCATGGAAGGTTGAGTTACTCGGAATTTATTAGTCAATTCCTAAGAGATTCCTCTTTTCTATGTTATATTCACTGTTACGTAGTGAATGAGATATTAACGCGGACATTTTAATAAATTTAAATGGACCATGATTTGTTTTCTGCTTTAGTTCCGAATAACATCGCTGTAGTGTTTCTACTTACTAGATACAATGGACATAAGACTATCTTTTGTATAAATACATATGATGTTATTCTTATTCTAGTAAAATAATAATACTAGCATACGTTTCATATAGTTAAAATACATTTGACCTACAAATCACATACATTGAATTATTTATATGGCAATTATTTAGAATCGCCTTAATCTGTATGTCGATTCTAGTATGAATGTAGGACCGTCGTAAACTGTATAATATAATGCTGTGATACGAGTACTTGTACTTAAACACGTAGATCCTATAGTATGATATATATGACCGTGTGCTGTCTTAGCAACAGATATATGAATGAACAATTACTCATGCTTCATTAAGCACCAATATAAGATTGGACTTAAATGTATCTAATTAATACAAATATGTTATTAATGCTCATAATAAATAATATATTATAGCAGGAAATCAATAGTGATAGGTGTATTGATATTTCTAACATTATAACGAGTAGATATTTATCAATTTCTTTCAGTTTAAGTAGTGATTTTAACAAAGAAGATTTTCTTTATTCTCTAACCTTTATCTTACTTTTAGGTATAGTTCTTTAATGTACTTATCAGCAAAATTTTTGTCGTAGTGAACTTTACTACTAATATCGACGGCAATAAACAAACCTGAGAGACCTAAATATTTGAGAAAAATAAAGAAATTATTAAATATTAATTGAAAATGTAGTAACTTCCAAATTTATTACATTTTCAATTACTTAGAGTCAAGTAATAAACTTTGTTGTCCTCAAATTGATATTACTTTGCGAAATTAAGGTACTAAAGCCTTCTTTTTAATAATAATGAATTGGAGATCGCAGAATCGCAAAGATTAAATGAATTATTCTTTAAATCATTGACCATTATTTATTACTAATTCCTTATATATATATATAGATGTTAAGTATGTATTTTGTAATTAACAGAGACTATTTTAAGGCTTTTCGAATCGAATATAATATATAGTTCGATATATAAAGTTACAGGTCTTTCCGATGTGGAAAAATGACTACATAAGTAGTCCAGCTCTATCACTTCCCCACACTGGAAATAATACTGCTTGAAGACATCAGCAAACGAGTGCCCCCGTTCTGACAAAAGTTGAAGTTGACTAACTTTATCGATATCCAGAAACTGTATACTTAGTAATTATTAAAAACGGTCTATAATTATCAAGAAAAATATCCAAGTGTGTAACTTTATATGTATAAAGTGTTATATTTACGATTTTCAGGTGCTAATGGACAATTTTATTCACGCTTTGACGAGATTTGTAACAGCTAACATTTTGAAAGCTTTTTGTGACCTTAAATCTTCAAGAAAAGCCTCTCATTTGTTCTGATTTAAGGAAAAATAAGCAATTTGGAGGAACTGATTTGCTGTGACCGTCTATTTGCGGATTAGCGGCTTGGCGGAAAAACCTTTTTTTTTTTCTAAAAAATAAGATTAGTATAGAAAATTACAGAAAGCTGACATAAAGAATCAATATTTTGCATGATATAAAGATATAACGACACACCTTATGCTGAAAGTAGGGTATAAAATAGTATTTGTTCAGTGTCATATAAAAAGTTATTTAAAGAATATGCTGATTACGAATTATAGGTAAAATCGCTAACTTACAATTTCTTTTCATGAATAAAAATAATATTCTGACTGCCTAACTAACCGACTAACTCCTTTGATAAAGATTAAAGACAAAGCATCGGACGCATAAATTTGGGCATTTAAAATGTTTCTGTTAATCTCGTTTGAACAAAAGAGAAGTTTATATAAAGGATTCGCTATAAAGCCAAATCCCTGCTGCCCAGAAAATAAAGATTCGTCTTACGTTTTGGAAGACTTTAATATTTTCTTATATTTGGATACAGTATCTTTGAATAGTCACATATTGTATGTTATATGTATTAGCGCAATGTACCTGGAGAAATGTTTGTGGAATAATAACCAAATATGTAAACAATAATTATGAAAATCTTCTCGTTTTCAAAGGAAAACCCGCATTCCCGTTCCTGTGGGATTTCCAGGATAAAAGCCTATGTCTTATTCTGGGTCTTCAGCTACCTACATACAAAATTTTATTGTAATCAGTTCAGTAGCATTTGCATGAAAGAGTAACAAACATACATCCATCTATCCATCCTCACAAACATTCGCATTTATAATATTAGTAGCGTTTAGCTACTATTATGTATTCTGTGATATTAGTAGGATATCTGTCGTCAGCTATTTCATTTATATCGTTCCCATAGCTATATATAATTGTCATAAACCTTCATATCGTACCTTTACATTAGATTTAGATGACCATGAACGGAATGGGATAGTATGGACCCAAAAAAGAATTATTCTTTTTTCACGGCCCACTCGAACAGGAAAGTTCCTTAATATTTACGTCACGTTTTACATAAACCTTCAATCAAATGTTATTCGAGGTAAAAGGTTTGGATATGACTATGGGAGACATTTTTATAGAGCCTTATCCTTCTTCCTGATAATTTATAAGCTTAGATAAATCTACATAATAAATGGAAAAATGTAGTTGTTTTCACTTTGTTACTAACTCACCTGAGCATTAATAGCAAGAATGGTTTATGTATAAAAATTGTATTATCTATTTATTACCTATATTACAAAATATGAGCCGTTAGTCCCAGCTTCACCTGCATTGACAAAAATATATCTCGTCACAAACAAACATTAGGTATATCTTATTATATTCGTATTTAATTTATTAGTTGTCGCAGCAGTGGAAACGTATCGTAAATCCGTAAATCGTGTAAAACAAAAAAAAAATTAATTATTGACGTTGGACTCATCCTACGCATTTCATTAACCCATGAATGTAGTCTACAGAAATAAATTTTATTATCTATTCCTAATGTACTACTAAAATATATTTTAACAAGATTGAGTTTCACCTAACAACAACTTAAAATTGCTCAATCAAAACCAAAAATGAAAAAAAAAACATAAGGAAGACAAATAAAAATGCGCAATCTTCTTTATTTCCGGCTTTAAATCTGTTTCCGACATCATCTAACTTTTTAACCAGCATCTTCGCAAACCGGATATTTGATCAAACTTCTTGTAACTGCAGTAACAAGGTAAAGAATTTCTCTAAAACATTTATTTGAGGATGGCCTGGGGAAATATTCGAATCTATAGACATTTGGTTAGCCATAACTGAAAGTAGTAGCCATAACTAGTAATAGTAGCCATAACTGTTAGACCGGGAGATATTGACACAAAATTTCGAGTCATTTGTAACAGGATGGCGGTTCTACAGGGGTCTTAGTGCGCAATGACGAAAAGAAAAATGATGGTGTGAACGCTGGTACCGGCGGCTTAGTCGCGTGGGCGTTAGTCGAACTCTTCGGAAAAATAGCGAAAGTCAAACGATTTGTAACACAAAAATTTTAGAATTTACCGATAGCCCATAAAAAAGAAGTAGGCGGTAGTGTCATGCCATACTTTTCCGGTGTGACTTACAGCCCGCCATACCGACGCGAATGTGTTGATTTAAAAAAAACAATTCAACCATTTGTACCAGGCTAACTTTTGCACAGGTAACCATCGTCGTGCAGCCATTTACGAAAATCGCCATGCCATACTTTTCGGACGATTCCAAATGGTAGCCATACCGCCGAAAATCTGCAAATTTTTTTCTCGCCGAACGATTTGTACCACCTTAAATTTTTTTTCAACAACTCCTGAATGATTATAAATAGAAGTGTGATAATGCCATACCTGTGGGAGGTGGCGAATGTGTATAAGATTTCTTGTATTGAAAGATGTTATTCGTATTTTGAACGATTTGTAACAGTATGGCACTAATTTTTCCTGTAAGTTTGAGGATCAAAGAATATAAATACAAAATTTCAAAGATCTAGGTGGTGGAAATCTTCACTTATATAAATTAATTTTTCAAGTATGGCAGCACTTTTTCCCCCTACTAGAAGTATGGCAAATATAATTATGGTCACATTTTATCAAATACTCTCCAAAAATCCAAATGCAATACTGGTACAAAAAGTTTGGCGAAAAAAAAATTTTTTGCAGATTTTCGGCGGTATGGCGACCATTTGGAATCGTCCGAAAAGTATGGCATGGCGATTTTCGTAAATGGCTGCACGACGATGGTTACCTGTGCAAAAGTGAGCCTGGTACAAATGGTTGAATTGTTTTTTTTTTTTAAATCAACACATTCGCGTCGGTATGGCGGGCTTTAAGTCACACCGGAAAAGTATGGCATGACACTATCGCCTACATCTTTTTTATGGGCTATCGGTAAATTCTAAAATTTTTGTGTTACAAATCGTTTGACTTTCGCTATTTTTCCGACGAGTTCGACTAACGCCCACGCGACTAAGCCGCCGGTACCAGCGTTCACACCATCATTTTTCTTTTTGTCATTGCGTACTAAGACCCCTGTAGAATCGCCATCCTGTTACAAATGACTCGAAATTTTGTGTCAATATCTCCCGGTCTATGTAACAATTGTACTGTAACAATTGTATAGTTACATCTATATTAGTCGTGAACAAATCTATAGATCAACGATACAAAATTTTATTCATGTTTAACAAAAATGCAGTAGTCGATTACAAAGAAAACATTTCAAAGATGGACTTAATAAAAAACTGTACTACTTAATCTTTCATTGCTTTCTTTCAGCATAATATTTATAATGCAAAATCATAACCTTAATTAGGTAATGCTGCTTACATTAGCTTTGAACAAGGAAGAACATAATAAATCAGAGCTTGTTAAGGAAAATATAATTCATATTAAACTGAAGCATAACAAAGGAGGGTTACTCGTTCGGAAAAGTTTAAGAGCTTATTACTTGTATTATCTCCAGTGGACGCAAAGATAATTGTCTACTTACTACTAACTTGTTCCCGAGAAAGAATCAACGTCATACTTTGCATGATATAGTACCAGGAAGCCACTAGAATTTCAATTTTATTGTGCAAAACTTCATAACTATTAAAAACGAGGGAATGCAAAAATGAACTTAATGTTAATTTCATATTCACTTTTTGCTTGGGTGTAAGAAGCGACTGCATCTTAATTACACAAATTAAAAATAAATTAACCCAGTTTATCTTATCCTTTAAGCATACCTTTTTCTCATTTAATTATTATCAAGAGAACAACAGAAGGAAAACATTTGCTAATTATAACGCATAATTGTTTTACATGTGCATAAAACAATGCGAAGATATATCGTATATGTTCGAACAACGCTAACTATAAGCGTATAATTTTAATTTCAGCCATTATAATTTTTAGTTATTCTTTTCAATATGTGTGAACTTATAAACCATGATTGTTAAAGTCTCAAATTTCAGTTTGAGCACTCGATACTAAATTATTATAGATGCTGCACATTAAATCACCACGATTGACGGTAACGGAACGTCAGTAAACTATATTTCACGTGGCTAATCCGCACTATCAATTTATTGTTATCTCTTATGGTGGCTCCACATTCGTGCCGATGCCGATGTGATGCTCCGTCAACAGGCGCGAACGTGAATTCGCGAGCGTTTTATGAAGCCATGGATTCACACCTCCTTCACGCGTACACATTCGCGATCTCGTGCCATAGTAACCATAATAACCTAAAGTAAATAGTGATTTTGGCAGCCGCTTCTACTTCCATTTCACGGCAGGTTTCGCGAACGATTGCGAGCATGATATGAATGTGGAGGACACGACTAATGCCGTAAATTCGCAGCGTATATTCACAGCGCTAATGTAGAGCAGCCATTGTTTAAATGTTTTTTTTTATTAACCCGTAAAAATAAATCCATATGTAAATAAGTACGTTTGTTTATTAATGATATTTGTAGTACATAAATTTTTGTAATTAGTTACGAATCTTGTTAAAAGTTTTATTATTAAAGATACCAAAAATGCTCTACGAAGATTGCACTGGGACTAAATTAACGATCATTTTCTAATATTAAAATAAGCAGAAGGTTAATATAAATAGTAAGTAGTTTTAATAGTTAATTTTATCATCCTACCTTACCTTCTAACCGAATTATTTCAAATGTGACACAAAATTGAAAATACACATCAATACATTTACGACGTGCGTTATTACGAAAATATTTCCAATACAGCAAATTTAAAGGGCGCACAATAATAGTAAGCCAACAATATTGCAAATATTTTCCAATATCGAGTGGGCAGAAAAGATTGAATGAATTTGAAAACGAATCACGGCAATCCGGAGCAAGGGGAAATTGCGTTCCTTTGCCACTTTCACTAACCAACTTGAATCGAGTTTTTTATTGGTAACTAACATTGTGTCGAGATTGTAATAAAAATGATTCAATATTTAAGAATAAGAGGTACGAAAATTGTAAATTGTATTTTATTATTAATATTATAAAATAGTAGAAGAAATACATATCTTCGTTACTAAATCTCGAAAGTACATTTAGAGCAACTTGAATTCAGAAATATTAATCTTACAACAAAAAACAAAATTGTATCGAAAATCTTACAATGAAATTTTATGACGTCATTACACCGATACAAAAAGGTGCCGTCATCTCTAAATATTCTAAGAGCAAACCTTACCTTTCTAAACGATAAAAATGAAAGCAAAAATTACTTTTAACATTCGGTCAAGATATTAATAGACCTGTCAAATAAATTAATGATTCCGCTGAGAGCAATTCATTATAAAAACCCTTGTCAGCTCATTTGTCTGTTTGCTATAAGAATACCAAATCTTTTTTATCATATTATTTTCGGCACTTCTATATTAAAAAACTTGTAGGATTTCGCAATCACACTAACGACTTGAACAATATTTTAATGAAAGTTTAAAATACAAAAATTGCTAAGTTATTTTTACTAATGAGTTTTTGTGAGTGCTTTGTAAGGTAAGAGCATCAGTAGATGACCACTTAAGGAGACAGAATATTCTTTTTAAATGTTTGACTTTAATTATCATATGAATTCAGTAAGTTTCTTTTTTTGGAAACCCTGTGAAATGTGTTTTAACATATGAACAAGCATTTCACCACGTACAATGGTCGAATAAACTTAAAAAAAATTAAAAATGTTCTTATATTAGAAATTTAGTAGTTGACCATCTAAAAACTAGAAGATGACCATATTTTGCATCAGTAGGTGACCACTCAGATGCTGCAATTTTAATTGGGTTATTTGTTAAATAAGAAGCAATAAGATGAAAAGATAACGTTTGAAATATAATAATAATTAGGCCTTTTTAAGCCTATAATTTAAATAAAAACAAGGTTCTAAAAGATCCGACAGATGGTTATAAAACAAAAGGACACTGTCAAACACAAAGCGTAAACGTCAAACTTTTTGCCAAATTTATCATATCAAGGAATGTATCTCTGGAACATCATATACATTTCTCGTAGAACTGGTCTTCTTGGGAGCCTCTATATGAGCAACTACTGCATCCCAGGGATAGTCGAGCACATCTTTATGCCATTTTTTGCACTTTTTGCCATTTTTTGCACCCAGTCGCATATTTTATGCTCCTCTTCTGGTGTAAGGATGGATGTCGGACCCATTTTTCGTTCCATCGGTGACTTCCCTTTTACTTTATTTGTAAGCGTTATTCTTGGTACACCGAACTTTTTTGCAGCCGTTCGTATTGGTGTTTTATGAAGACGAACATCGTTCACTGCTGCAAGCATTGCAGCTTCAGTATAATTTAGGAATGCGCCCCTTTTCCCAGGCATCTACAAGATAAAAATTGGTCTTAGTAATAGACCATAGCCATAAATTCGTACCATAAAGTTAGTCAACTACTAACTCGACTACTAAAGAAAATCAATCTATTGTTAAAGTAAATAAAATAGTTTATTTTAATTAATTATTATATGCAGTATATTTAAAAGATACAGAACATAATCAAAAGTTGACCACCATGGTCAATTACTAGAAAATCATAGTCAAACGGTAATTCGGTAATGGACCACCATGGTCAATTACTAGAAAATCACAGTCAAACGGAATCAGTATTGGACCACCCCCACATCTCAATTTTGTCAACAAATCTTTAAATTTTAATTACCCTGTCATTTAAATAAACCATAAACGAATAAAAAACGAAAAACACTTACCGTCAAAAAGGTGACAAAGTTCCTAGTATTCAGCTTCAAACTTTTTCAATCTCTACGAATATTATTACAAACAACGAATTTATTGATTTTATGGTCCGTCACTCAACAAACAACTGGCAACCATTTACTATATTTGACAGATATGGATGCGCAATTTTCGCGCCTATTTGACCAGATAGCAGCACTAATTAATTATTAACGAATGAGTTTTTAAAATTGCCGCGAATTCTTATTATAACGGTTTATGTGTATTAGCGGTCAACTACAGGTACATGGTCAACTACTAGTGACTTTACCCCTATATGTTTATTTTGAACATTTTATTATTTAATGTGCTATTGAGTTATTTTTGCTCGCCCACTACATATTTTTATATTTCCTCTGATTGTTAGCGTTGCCTGGTAGAGATCGCTACCTAGCGATAAGGCCGCCCTTTGCTGTTTCTGTTGTATTTTCTTTGTTTTATGTACTTATTTTCAAAGTAATAAAGAATTTTCATTCATTCATTCATGAGTTCATTAAGTAGAGTAAAAAATGTATATTAGGTATTTTAGTATTTTATAAACTTAATAAATGACACGTAAAGTCAGTTGCTCTATCACGCACTTCTTTTATTTAGTGTGCCGGGCTTAGTGATGGTATGCTGACGGGGATGAATTTTGAGCATATCCCCGACCCCAACTAAAACTGGCTCGACGGAACACAGTGTCTATTGTGGTGTAGCTCAGTCTATAGTCCACTGTTTTAAGTTTGCGTGATGCGTCTGACATAACCCAGGGCCCTTTTCCCGAGCAACCTGAGATAAGTACCTAAACTGAAGCTGAGAGCTTTAAAAAAAATAGAAGTTATAATTACATATTTTGAAAACTGAAAAATTACTAAAAGTAAGAGAAACTGAGAATTAAACGCTAACTTGATTCGAAAATGCGATAGAAATCTCGAGAGTCTCACCGTAAATAGCTACTCAGGGAATTGGCCACAATGTCAGCTGCTTGCTTTTGAAACAAATAGAAATTCGAGGTAGCGAACGAACCACAGGCTATTTTAGAAAAGAAAGAAATTATTTTTTATATAAAAGCACATATTAAAAATGTTAATTAATTTTTTTTTTAGTTATTTACATATTAATTAATTATTTAGATGTACTTGTATAATTTAAAAAACTATTATTATTCTAGAATTTTTTATCCATTGTAGCATTTTCACAACTGATTTTCAGTAATATTTCGTTTAAAACATTCATAATTATGGGTTTTACATGTACCTAATATTTATCTCTCAAATGGCATGAGTATTGAAGAATTTGCTATAAGTCATCACTTCATATTATCTATAATATAAAAATGAATCGCAAAATGTGTTGGTAAGCGCATAACTCGAGAACGGCTGAACCGATTTCTCGAGGATGGTTCTTATGGAGAGAAAACGTAAACATGTACCACGGGCGAAGCCGGGGCGGATCGCTAGTGTATAATAATTACCAAATTATAATGTACCAAAAATTTATTTCCTGATTCTTGTGATAAAGCCTCTCATTTTACCTTAATAATGATACAATAAGGAGTATTAATTTCACCAATTATTCAGCCAATCATTTGGCTGACGTAAGATAAGCCTCATTACAGAGAGTGCTTTGCTTTTATTTATTTATTTATTTAAAGAATTTCTTGTTTTATATATACCATATTTTCCCGCACATCTTACTATAACATTAAGAATATAATTAACCAAAACACACGAAGGCAAGTAGCACTCAGATTAAAATTTAAATTCACAGAGTCGTGTATAATTTTAGCTCCACGTATCTTTGTCAACGCGTTTAGTCAAAGCATGCAAATAGCTTGGCATAACAAATCCGTTTAAATTATAATTTGTTCGTGTGACTCTTGGATTTTCATTAAATAACACAGAAATGCACTACACGTCCTCATAATGCACTAAATGTTTGTATGAAGTCGAAATTGAAGGAAATTTAACGTTTTTAGGGTAGTTAGTTCTTTGAAGAATTTGTTAGCGAGAATTGGCGGTAAAATTACAGCTTTGAACTAAGCTTTAATAGCCTCGTTTTTATGATTGTTTTCTCTTTTATCCTACAAAAGTAATTTGTCTAGATGTATTTTTAACTTAATCGAATTCTTTCACTGAGTTACCTATTAGTAAAAGAACTAGCATTCATTGCTTTCAGTATCATCAAAATTGGATTTGAGAAATCAGATTACGAAGTATTTTTATCTACGACTTCTCGTTGGAATATTGGGATACCTTTAGATATATATTTATATAAAAGTAAAGATAGGATAAGATTACTACAATTTACATTATTATTTCTGTTTCTTTTTCTGTATCGTTTATTTAACCTTAACTGATTTATGGAGTTACGCTAAACTAAATAATTCTTCACAAAATAAAAATCAAAAAATGTGTGCGTGTACTAGTGTACACATGTAAGAAGAGAAACTTCTTTAAGACCTTATTTTTCAAAAAATAATTTACTATATGCAACTTTACATAAATACGTCGAATCACGCGTGGTAGGGATAAGAAAAAGATGGCGCGTAACGGAAAAATGTCACGCGTAACGAAAAAATGTTACACTAAATTTTTTTCCAACCCCGATAAAGAAGTTTCACTTCAACAAAAGAATAGTTTAATTACTGCAACAGTTACCGTCGAAATATTTTACCACCAATTTACGCAATACCGAATTGAATACTAAAATCGTCGAGCAAAACGTTCATTCCATTCATAGGAAAATAATATTCCACAGATTCGCACAGACAATGTAAACGTCACACACAACTGAGCGTCATAAAAACACGTGACAGCCGGCGAAGGGTGACGGAATTAGCGATCTCTGTTTGTCGAGCAAATTGGATCGCTTTTGTTTTCGGGGATTAAATAAATATGAGATTACTTATTCCGTTTTGAATGTGTGAATTGTTTCGTAGATTATTATTATTTGAGTCGTTTTGTTTTTATAAGCTGCCACCAGTAGTTTAATTTGTATTGGAATGAAGTTGTCTGTAGAGGAAAATTGTCTATCTAGTAGATACAGAATATAGAGTCCTGTAACAATCACTTATCAACACCAAACTAAACAAAACTTGTAGATACTAATTTTAACTACTTAGATAAATAATTGATAAATTATATTCGATCTTGGTCATAGACATGTATTTTATTTGTGTAAACTCCTACAAAAGAGCATGGGACGCACTTTCTGCAAGGTTGTCACGCCCATGAGCGTTCGCAATATCGGGGGCTACAGGAGCGTTGTGTTGGTTTCTGAGAAATGGAAAGGCTTTCTTCTTGTAATATGTACCTACCTAACATCTTTGTAAATCTACATTCTGCAAATAAAGAAATTTGAATTTGAACTTGAAGGATTCCATGTCATAATAGTTTGGAACACCGAAGCAGGTAACTTGTTCTACAACAGCATTGTTCTTGATAAGAAATGTCTTGAGAAACGCACAGTAAACGGGCGCAACGCATCAAGGTGGTGTGGATAGTAGTTTGTGCCTTGCATTATATGTGTACTCTTTACTACAATAGCAGTTCTCTCCTAGAACTGTATGCCTAGTCGACTTCTCTATGAATGAATGCCTCCAAAAGTAATTATCTGTTCTGCCAAAATGAGTCTCAATGTGTTTGTATTCAACTTAGAATATACAAAAGTAGGATTATGTTTAAGTCTTAGGTATTATATCTCCAATATAACTTCTTACAGACTCATAATAACTTGATAAACATCTTTGGAAGATTGGTTAAAAGCTTACATTATATCATATTGAAGCCAATATGACGCCATCTAGAATGCGTTTCGAAGATAGAGTATGGTAGTTTGTGGACTTATTTATTTTATTCTATGTAATGTAAAGAAAATGTTTCTTAATATGTTGATACAATACAGATTGTTTTTGATTTACCTATACAAATAAATAATTATATTTGTCGGCGCAACGACGTTATACGACTACCCTCAAACTACTAAATAATTATAACTAGCTAAAGTTTACTTTGATCTTTTTAAATAAGTGGTTGATTCATTAATCAACCACTAATGAAATAATTAAATTAACGAAATAATTAATGTTTGTTAAAACTGATGAAAATTCATTGTAAAAATTCGAGTGGCAACACTCAAACTAATTCTTGTGAGTCATGGTTCGCTTTAAATACGAGCGCCCGACGGCACAGAGCACATTCACTCGCCGGCCGTTGGAGCGTTCGGAGCTCTCTCTATAATTTCGACGTGGATAAAAAGGGCAGTAAAATACCTACGGGCGTTCTACTTCGAGTATGAGCGCCTGCCCTGATGATGGTGACGTCAGCATCACTGACGTCACTCTTTTTAAAAATAGCCTTTGGGCCTTTCTTCCGTCATATTCAATCCTACTAATTCCTACTAATATTATAAATGCGAAAGTTTGTGAGGATGGATGTGTGTGTGTATGTTTGTTACTCTTTCACGCAAATACTACTGAACCGATTACAATGAAATTTAGCACACATATAGAGGGTAACTTGGATTAACACATGGTATAGTTTTAGCCCGGAAATCCCACGCGAATGGGAACTATGCGGGTTTTTCTTTGAAAACGCGGGCGGAAAGCCTACTAATGTCATAATAAAGAAACTAAAAATATAATTTCACATAACAACTCTCCCAATCGAAATTCGCTCACTGATGATTATCCATCTAATTTAATAAAAGCACCACGAATACGATTTCATGAGAGAATAATCAATCTTCCGCCACCATTCATTATACTTAATACGCGAATCCAAAACCGCTAACTGGCCTATGGCGCTAATTTTAGCTGTACTTACACGAAATTTGAACTGCATTGTCATCAGCTTGAATTATGGCATAGATTTTACTGGATAATTTACTAGAATATGATAGACGGGAAAATACATCATCACACTATTTCGACGGGTGCTTTCATTGATAAAAATTTACTATTTTTGTTTACATAATTAATTATTTTAAAAATTTTACTTGATTTGTTAAACTTTCTATGTTCCCTAAAAAATAATTAACAGGAAGATGCGAATGTATAATTACTTCGTCCCCAATAATAATCCCCATAAATTAGGTAAAAAACTTCCGTAAATCTATATTACACTTTCTACATGCTACAGCGAGGTAAATTTTACAAAATTGAATTTATATTTTGAAACAACTAATTAAAAGCAACTGCAAAGTTCAGCAATTTTCCTGATATAAATAACTTTACCTTACCTTTAATTAAATTCAAGCAAGCTTTACCACATTATCTTTTGTTAAAATAAAAAGGTTACTGTTGTTATTTTATATTAAAACTACTTATTTATATCTATTGGAAAAGATGTCTTAATTTAAACAGACCTATTATCTAGATTTGTTTATTATTCTATCTACGTAAGTAGGGAAAAATCTGAATCAGTACCTAACTACCTACCCATCTATATGGCAAACAAACTTTAAAATAAAACCTTTATTTCAATCTATTCCAAACTTAATGCAATAAAACGGAGCCATTCCAGAATGTTGATTGTAATTTGAAAAATCAATGGAAGAAAAATAACGACTGGACTATTCAAATATTTTCTTAACGTGATTAACTGCCGGTTCTCCTTGGTCGAAATCTACGTGCATTGGGTGTTTTAAAACTGAGGAGGAAATAACGATCAATATAATACTTTATTATAATTCATCATGTTTCATTTTACATGAGTATTACATTAAATAAATTACATTAAATAAAAGCGCTTTTAAAATTTCATATTTTTTTTTTAATATGAAGGAAAACTACTCCTCGTTATCAATTAGCAAATGTTTAAAGCAAATAAGATGTTAATAAGAATTCTTGCACGTTTGTTAAAGGTTAAATGGTTTAAGTAGTTTTTTAAATAATAATCACCATTAATTAATCTCTGAAAATATTGCAATATTCATTTAAAATCAAATTTTGTTCTCTTTATACAGGCAATTAAATTTTTTGTTCCATTATTACGTGGATATATAAAACTAAATTGGACCAAATTAGACGAAATAAAAACTTTAAATTCTCGTAATCTTTTCGTAAAGCTCCTTACCTTACTTTGACGTCATTGCAAATTTTATTTTAACTGGTTTTACTGCGACCGAGCCAGTCTTTGCGGGAATTTCCTGAACGAAAAGCTAATCCTTCAGCTTTAAGCCTCTTTCGTGTTTTGTACAGAATTAAAAATATTCCAAAACTCGGGAAGCAGTAATTATTAGCTACAAAGGGACTGTGCCAATTTTAAGCAGAAAAATCTTGTGAAAATATATTTTATTTTATTTAATGAGACCACGTGTAAACTTAAATTTTCAGGTGTAAATTCCATAGAGTTTTCTTGTAAAAATATTGAAATGAATGTTTCTGCAAATATAATAAATGTATATAAAATGAATTTATATATTTGTTTGATACAAAAATGAACTCTGCACTACAATCTGCTAATTGAAAAAGCTTAGTACAGTCTCGTGTAGCCTACTAATAATCTTGAATGCATTTGTTTTCTGTTTCAAATTAATACACATTCTAAAAATAGGAAAGTTTCAATACAATAATATTTTAAAACAAATAAGGATTATTAGAAAATACACAAATAGCAATTGAATAACAGTTTATCGTTTTAATATTTAATAGACAGATAAAGTTATTTCTATATTAGGTAATGAACACCAAATAAACTAACTTTGTTAAGTACTCTATTAATTTATTTTAAACACAAGAATAACAACAGTTAATAAAGTTCACGCGTAACATATTCAACGAAGTAAGCACATTCATTAAAGTTTTGTCGTTTGTATTCCGAATTTATATGATGTTCTCGTATTTCTGAGTTTGAAGCCTTAATTATGTATCATTTTACCAATGTATGAGGAATGATATTATCTTTTACCAAAATCACATAATATTACTCCCGCATAATTTTATTTTACCGTGTGTAAGATTTATTAAGACCCGAAGAAATTAGAAGTGAAAAACGTTTATCTGTATTTTGTTAAAGTTTTCAGTATACAATGAAAAAATATAATTTAAAAAATCCGCAAAGAATTTCAGAATTAACATCTATAGGCTCTCTGCAAGTATTGTAGAGGGAAGACTTTTTGTTATGTATTTCTAGCTTTTAGGTACTTGTCTCAAGTTAAGTACGAAACAACTGAATAAATGAGCATTCTTTCTCTTTTAACAGTCTGCATTATTCGCGTATAACATAAGCAATAGTTTAATTAAGTTTTGATTAAATAACTCTACCAATTTTACGCAAGACAGAGCATAACTGCAAACAATGAATTTTATCCCCGGATCAACCAAAGCCTTGACTAAACTTCTTACACTTCTGGCCAATATTACTTCACCATACATCACTGATGCACAAAGATTTCGTTTATATATAGCAGAAATGTCACGGACCCTCGTCACATGGGCCACATGTTACCCTCCCTTATTTATAGCAGCTTAATTGACTGTGATCTAACTAACCACTTCAAAACAACGGCGCAGAAAGGTCAAACAGTTGAAATTCTTTAACCACAAACCCAGCGTTTGTGTATGATATGTGAATAATAAATAAAATGTTTGGCTTAATCCGTTTGTGATTATTAAAGCGCTTTTGAATTATATTTGGGGCGGAAAATTTAGGTAGTTCGGTGTAGGTATATAATTCAAACGTAACGTTTTCTACCCAAACGAGTTTTTAGAAGGACTTGCCTAATATCATATTATGCATTTTAATAATTGAATCATTATGAAGAATAGTTAGACTGTAAACAAATCAGAATTGCATCTATCATAGCTTTGATAATAAAAGAAACCAAATTATTAGTCATCAATATTCTAATCTAACAAAAATATCCCGAAATTTCCTTCCAAGTAAAATTAACGATCAGATCTCTACGGATTAAATTTCCAAAGTCGAATAATACAGGAATTTCCCTATTCGTATTGAATCTTACAATTTTCCTGTCCTAAAACAGAAATCTTGTCTCCGCTGCGAAATATTATTATTTCCAGAACTGCTGCTCTTAATTAGGAAATCTACATTAAATACATATTTTATTTGTCGTTTATCATAAATTTCTCATCAAAGATTCGCTCTTGCTTCTCTTCGTTTCCCCATAAAAATACAAATTAACTCGCCATTTTCAAGTAAACCTTTTAAAGTTTTTTTTACTTGAATTCCCACTGAAAGATGCTGAAATTGCATCATTAGCCGGTCATTAATTAATGTTAATTATCACATAAACAGATAATTTTATAATGGAATTGAGATAAGAGGGTTTTTATGACTAGTAGGTATATTTATGAGTATCAGGTCTCACGACTGCGTTTGCGTTAAAGGATTTTCATTTTGTTTTGTTTCTTTATTATTATCTTATAATTATAGTTCTATAATTAATAAACTATATAACCCTCTTCATAAATCAATATTTGTAATCATGGCAGTATTTGGCAAACAAACAAACAAAGGTTTCTTTTGCGATACTATCGTATAATCTTTTATATATATCATACATTTAAAAAGCTTGCAGTATTAGTATTTAGTCCAATTTTATTTATTTATATAGATTGCGCTAAGGCCACGTTAATCCCTGCTTTTGGTTTTGTAACTTTGAACGTACTTTTCACATTTGTTACGCCCATACGAAATACCAAAACTGTAAGAATTCCAAATCAGAGGAATTTCTGAACGGAAAACTTTCGCGTATGAAGGCGGCTCTGATGTGGCTTTTGGAATTAAGAACTTTTTTGAAATGTTTGGTTTAATGTAAAACCTTTCTGGTTATTACATATTATTTATTTTGTTGTAATGTATTAAATCAAATTGAAAAAAATAGTGTAATTTAATGGCTTAATTATTGTTTATCGAAATTATTACCTCTGTATAAACAAAGCGACATGTCGTCAGCAAAATAATAAAAAAAAACAGTCAAAATTACACGTAAGAAAAAACACTGAATAACATGAGTTTCCGAAATAAACAGCCGAAGTAGCGTTACAATTATAAAACTAGCACATATTAGAGCTTGCTTTGCAAATCTGTATCACTTTTATACTTTTGACTGCAGTTTTCGTGCACAAAGCTGACGTTTCAAATGACGGTTTTTAAAATCCCATTTTAGAGCGAGCCGACTGAATGTGAATGGCTTTTGTAGCAGACTGTAAAACGTCATCGTAATTTGTAAACCCGTTTGTGAGTTTTAACAAGTTAAAAAGATCTTTTTGTAATCATTTTAGAAGAGTGAAGAAACAATTAATTGGTTAATGTTCCAAAAACGTTTTGAGTTACTAGAAAAAGCTTTTAATTGACCAACGACGCAGTATGTTTTGCTTACGTCAAAATGAAGAGTTATGTAAAGTTCTATTGAAATTATTATTCTAGTAAATTATATTCTATTGAAAAACAACTACATCACATCATCAGTATGTATTCAGTCACATAATAGGTTTAAGTTCTTACATTATATTTTATCTAGGCGTTCTGTGTTCTATCTAGCTACTATAGTAAATTATTTAACCCTTTATTAACATTAAATAAAAAGATTTTTCAACCAACACTCACACTCTAAAACATTGATTACATACCTAACAAAATAATGGGAAAGGAGAACAAATAGCGGACGTCGTGAGGTTGTTTCTTAGGGAATTCACGCGTAAATAAATCTTGTGTGAATGGAAACAAATGCCGGTAACAGGGTCCGTGAGAAATGGTTACAGGCGCCCTCTGACGGACGCCGGCCGGTCCCAGAAGATTGCCGCCTTTGTGCTTAAAGAATTTGCTCGTTACGAAGATAGAATGGGCCGCACAATGCATGCTAATGCTCGTGCAATGTGCTGGGTGTTGATCATTTATTTCTGAGATTTAGCTCCTTATTGAAAACCAAATGGATAATATCGTCATGTGCGTACGTGATTATTGAGATGGAAAGTCTGAAGGTTGCTTTGAATATCCAAAAAGTCTACTTATATAGTTCGACCCAGTTCGAGAGAATCGATTCTTTAACTAATGTTACAGAAGGCGCGTTGTTCTAAGCATATATTACACGTATATTGAATTACTAATAAAAAATATAATGTCTATTACTAAAACGGCATTCATCTGTCAGGATATGATCAGTTAACAGTTAACTTATGTGGGTAGTTAAATTTGGATTATGAAACAATGAGCATTGACTATACCGGGAAACATTTAATTACCGGGTATAAATGAACAGCATACACATTATCTATTCATCTAAATGTATGTTTGAGTGCATTACTCCCACTCAAATCAGTAAGCTTTTCATTTGATTAGTGAATGGCAGCGATCCATTGTTTACTAAACCCGATGCACGGACGTAATGTGTTTCTGGATCCATCTTTTAATTTCATTATCCGAAAATAGGTCAATGTGACGAACCCTATGGTGTTGTTTACCATTGTTCGAAATAAACTTGCATCAAGGATTTCTTAGTTTCTGGCAGTTCTCGATACCGACGGCTTGTCTCAATGTCTAATGATATACGTAAAATCCATGAAGGTATTGAAGCGTATTACATCAATTTTTTTTTTTTTTTTTTTTATTGCCAGGGAGTAATGCCACGAATGCTATCTGTTTAATTCAGCAGATCTAACTGCATTGTGAAAAGATTGTTAAAGTTCCAGATATACTTTTACTAGCAGGAAGCTGATATTTAGCCCGTTAGTTAAATTATTTTTAGTATATATTTTAGTTTTGTTACATTTTTATTGAAACGAGATAGTATTCGCCGGATGTTACTCCATTCTATGATACATAAATTATTTTTTTAATAAATGGAAGTCCAACCTACCGTTTAATTCTCAGAAGGACAATAATTAAAGATCATATCGAAGTATAACAAAGAAAAATAAGCAACATTATTTATAAGCATAATTAGTATTATTCATTTTATTACGTAGGGACGAAAAGTAGGAAAATTTATTACAATATGTACTATAAAGATAATACTAAGAAAACTCAACAAAGAAAATTATATTTTATATAACCTGCAAAGAAAATATAACCTTCATATTTATATGTAAAATAGATAAGAGAAACTTGGTCTTGGAATAACTTTTTATGAACCTCTCACAAAAACAAAGGCGCTTAACTTTTAAAATATCCATTTCCTAAAATATGGTTATTGTGAGTGGAATGAACAATACCAACGTGACTTTCAGCTTATTTACTTCTACTTTTTCTTTATAAATAGCCATAAAATATTATCCAAAATATAATCATCTCATTATGCAATAATTCAATCTCAAAACAGACTTAGTCGATCTTGAAAATTCTTTCACCATTAAAAAACTACAGTATTCCTGAGTAATATTTTTATTTATTTATCCCGCGTTATTCTGAACTGGACCCAAGTCAGCTGCTGCAAATAAAATTCATACATTTTTCTCGTTCGTCTAATCTTTTTGTTTAAATTAATTTGCCTTAATAAATTACTATGCCATCACTGCTCTACTCTATTATCTGAACCTAATATTATAGTAGCGGTCCCGATAAACGTTGTTCTGCCTCTTATCATTTAGGGGGATGTATACCGGTATGCATACAAAATTTCATGAGAACCGGTCAAGCCGTTTCGGAGGAGTTAACTACAAACATCGCGAGACGAGAATTTTATTAGATTTCTGTTTTTTCAGGTAACATGAAATTCATAATTGATAATTAAATAACCTCATATATCTCATAAGAATATTATCTTACAATAAATCACATTAAACAAATTAACATATGCCAACGATAGGCTGTAGAAAGGTAATAATGTTGAACAAAAGCTTAGTTCGCTGACTGACAGCATTGTGCCTTCAATAGCAGTACGGGTTCAATTGTTTTGCCTTCATTATGTGAACTTGTGGATGAAAGTGGCGTAATTATCGAGCTCCAGAATCCCTGTACTTCATTGTATGGAAGTGGTAATGTTAAACATTACCTATAGGTAATATGGAGATGTGATGTTGTTTCAAATGAATTTTACATCGAAGTTACAAGGCAGTATGTGAAGCTGTATTTTTATAAGGCCAAAAATATAATTTATATTCACTTTCTCTTATTACCTTCTTTTTAAAAGATTGTCAGTTTAATAACAAACTAATATTTCCTACATTAGTTAAAACTATAACTAGTGTAATAAGCGTATACGTACAATTGGTTCTGATACTGCACTTTTTAAATAACTTAAAGACAAAATAAACGATCGTGAGACAAGATTTGAACTCACGTTTAAACTAAACTGTTAGAACACCTTGACTAATCCTGCTATTCACGCAACAGCGTGACAGTTTTTGCCCTTTCTTTTAAAATCAATTAATTATGTTGGAATTCGATCCATTTAGTCGTTTTTGTGTTGAGTCATGATTCATTGTAGATATTTTTTTAATTCAATTATAAGACAAAACGTGTCAAAATGCCTTAATATTCGTAAGCCTCACGTTTCAAGGGCATTTAAATACACATTTTTAGTTTAAAAAATCAACACATTTTATTCCTCAGGTATTAAAAAAAAAAAAAAAACCTATAACTACCATTAAGAGTTATTAAGTTAACTGGCAACACTCGTAAAACTGCCGAAAGTCCAATTAACTAGGCGCCTGGAAGGACCTGAACTTTTTGAAAGTTTATGATAAAGTTAAAGCATTTGCTTGCTCATTTTTAAGATCTATTTATGTTTAAACTTTTTCAATTGTTTTTGCAAGAATTCTCTGGTGTACACTTTAGTCTATAGAATAACATTATTCATTCCTATGACTTTAAAGTGTCTCATTCGGAATATTATATAACTAGCGGTCCGCCCCGGCTTCGCCCGTGGTACCTACATGTTTACATTTTTTTTTCATAAGAACCATCCTCGTACTTCAAGGAATATATTCCGCAGCGCACGCGATGACAGAATTTTTATTAAGGAATTTTTTACACCTTGGGTTACATTATTGCATTTTTGGTAAGGATCTCTATTTTTTTTGAAAATGCAATATAGCCTATGTTGCTCAGTGAAGATGCAGCTTTCTAATGGTAAAAGAATTTTTGAAATCGGTCCAGTAGTTTATTCATGAAAACCATACATACATACATACATAATTACAAACCTTTCCTCTTTATAATATTAGTATAGAAGTATAGATATCAACATATTTAATTATTCATCTCGAACCGAAAAACGAACAATATTATAATACAATTTGTGTTCTTAGGAATATAAACATTAAAATAAGTTGGTACAAAGAATTATAATTATCATAATTATTAGGAATCGAATGGAATGGAAATTCAAACAAATTACAGGAATATTTTTTGTTAATTTAATTTATTGATTTACAAAACCAAAATTTATATAATAATCGTAAAAACTTATTTCTAATTTAGATTCATGAATAAAACTAATTACATACTGATTCAAGTTTATCGTTCCCACACATCCCTAATCAGCCCTTATCGCGAACTTCTGTGAAGTTACAACCCTAACGTCACCACTGTTAAATTGATCGAATGCCTACTAATGCTTTCAATGCTCCAATTAATTATGAACTTCGAAAGTTAAGCTAAACTTAGCTTCGGATAAATTGAGGTTTTGCTTATCTCTTTAGACAGCGTGTGAGTTAAAATGGATATCGAAGCCTTTTAACTTAAAATACTAATTAATAGATTGAAAATTCATTTTCAAAGTTTAAAAATAGCTTTTCGTATCCCACGATGAGAACATAGTTAATGTATTATATCAATTTAGAGACATCTTTTTCAATATTCGTCTAATACATGATGCAATAACTTTATTGATAGATATAGATCTATTCAGATCTTATTTGATATAGATAAAAAACCAATAACATAAATAATAGCTCGGAAGTGTATAAATTATATGAAAAGTTATTATTTATTACCCTAAAAGTTCTTCTAATAAAGTATGGAGAAGTAAGGTAAGATTTTAATACAGCTCTAACTGAACACATTCAGAATTAAATCATTCAATAAAAAAAAATACCAACAAGTTTTTGTGTTATTGGAACGAGTGTTCGATAAATAAGTCTATTTGTATAAATCAGTGTTTTAGTTTATCTCATATATTTTATTTCCAAATTCCATTGCGAACCAGCGCTCGTTATGTTGTTATATAACGTTGTATATGATTTGCTTCATAGTTTCATTTCAATTATTTCTAAACTAAACGAGATTTTTAACTTTATGCCATGAAAATGCAAATTTTTCGCGAAAATGGAGATATATCTGTATTTTCTGTATTTTCTGTAAAAAAACGGTCTATGTGCAAGACTAAGAGCCATCTATTAAACAATTCAAGTCGAGTTCTGATAGTTACAAAATACATATATATTCTCGCTACAAAGTTAAAAATGTCTGAGAGATATTTATAAGTTTATCTCATTTGTTCCCAGCGAATGGTTCGGAAGTCATTTCATTCAATGTCGCCATATAATAGCCGAGTATTTTCACCCAAATCGTACAATTTCTACCAATATCAAATTTAATACTCTCGGTATAGCTTGGGATAAACTATTTCATTTTGGGGCTTTATCAATATTCGTTTACAAAATTGTTACAGTGAATATTGAATGATAAAATGATGTAGATAGTCCCAAATACTTGATATTATTCGAAAAGAGAATTTAATTTTCTTATAAAGAAAATACTGTGTTAAGACTTTTTTAAAGAATATAAAAATTCGAGTAAGAGGCGGGATGATTGAATTTTTTCTATTCTGTAAAAAAAAATCTCATTTAAAATGAGTGCATTGAATGTTATAAAACTAAATATCAAAATTGTTTATTCGTTATATTGTAACACTACATTCTGAATAATTCCTAACATACACATGAAGATAAGTCATGTACGAAATTCCAAATACTAGAGGGCTTGAATATCTACGACATGTTTGCCATCAATAAATAAACAAGGGAAGGCCAACAGAACTGAGGAAGCCAATAGAATGGTCTAATCAAGAAGTTATGTATTTTGATGGCTATACATTTCACTGAAAATATTAAGGTGTTTATAGTCATGTTCCTTACATATTGTATTTTTCCAAGTAACTATGTTATTAATAATGTTCTTACATTGTTAAAAACACAACTAAAAATAGTAAAAATGACCCGCCATTCACGCGTGATGCTGTGACTTGCTGTAAATTTTTATTATAATTCATACTTTGTATTGTTACCTCTTGATGGAACTGCATTTTGTAGTAAAGATTTTTTAAAGAAACACACAATTCACTAGTTCCTCTTTTATTAGTAGTATGTAGTTCTTTTTTATGCAATTGATACATTGTGGCTTATGGATTTGTCTTTATAGATATGATATTGGCCCAAAGCATTAACCGTTATGGTATCATGAAGGAAGGATAATCTCTTATCAATTTTCGACCCAGCTCCCCACTTAGATAATAGTCATAGTGGCTAGCTGTGATTTGTTATCAACTATGTCAATTGTCTGTTTGTATGAAATGCCAGTAAAATATATAATTTACAGGCCATTTCGCCGCTTTACTTCATCAGGAAAATATAATCCTCATTGACTATTGAAAGCAACTATGATTATGAAAGTAAGGATGACAATTTTGGAGCTGTACATTTTTTTTTCAATTTTTACTCACCTCCATGACTTCAATTATCTTTGAAATATGAAGATTTTTTGCACAATGAAAAACGTATGCGGCTGGCCACATCCATACATTACATGTCGGTTTTCACAAATTTATGAAAATATGCAAATTTTAATCTGGGCTCATGCAGATTCGGTTTGTATTAACATATAAATGGACCTCATTATAATGTTTACAACATTTCTGTTAATGCTGAAGTAAAATTATTTTTATTGCCTGGATTTCCCTTTTCAGCTGTATATCGTGGATATTTCTTCTGTTATAGTGCAATTTTATTGCTGCGTCCGACGGTTCACGAATTAAGCGATTAATTCTTTTTGCCCAACTGCGCGTACTGGTTTCGGTGTATTTTGTTTTTATTAATTTATTTCTTTTGACAGCGTATTTTTTGGAAGTAATATACTGTAAGTAAATACTAGGTATAATATAATAATATATCCGGTACGATTACAAGCGAAACACCATGGAATTTTATTGAAATAGCAAGAACTAAATATTTGTAAGATAAAACATGCATGATAACGTTAATTTAATTATTTTTCAACCCAAGTGAAATCAAAAAGGCTTGATCTTTATATTTACTACTAAATTTCCAGCAACATACTAACATAGTCCACCCACACAACGCCTAACGCAACTGAAACTTCCATTAATTCCTGGAAAATGTAATAAAGCCATATTAACACTGAAAATACAAAATTATTAGAGAGAACAATAGAGTCTCTAATCAATACTAAGTACGGTCGTCATGGTAAAAGATGTGGTCAATTTATTAATAAGATTTTATATACGATATTTAAAGAGAGGATTTTTTAACACAGGCTTTATTTTCTACAAATTCATTTGTATCATTTTAACAGTTTAATAAAAATTTATTTACTAAATACTAGCTTTCCGCCCGCAACTTCATCTGCTTTGTCATTTCTAAACAAGTTATATTATACCTTCCTCAAGAACTACTCTATCCATAAAATAAAATAAAAAATTTGTGCATTAAAATCCGTTGCGTAGTTTTATAGATTTAAGCATACAAAAGGTCGGAGAGATAGCGAGAGCGACTTTGTTTTATATTATGTAGTGATGTAAAAAAGAAAGAATTTATTAACACAAGCTTTAGTTTCTACTAATTCATTTGTACCCTTTCATCATTTACTAAATATTTATTTATTTATTACGTGTTATTATAATATAATTCCTTAAAAGCAGAGATGTATAACGTTTAGTGGGTCACACTCTGACACTACACTCTACAGAGACAGTAATCGCTTGACTAACCTGACGAGAAACGGGACCGAGTGGCTTCACAACACCTACTTACATGAATGTGATGTTGAAGCTGAAACGTGCTGAAAGAGCTTTTATAGTTATCATATTGCAAAGAAAAGTTAAGGTGATATTTTAAAATTCCTTCAATTAACATTCTGCAGATATCGTTTTACTATAAGTATTTTATTGATTGTGTCATGATATTTCGTAAATAAAATTCAATAAAAGAAAACGCAACAGATTACATAAGTATATTAAAACTATGTATTTAATAAACATGTAATTAGTAACGTAAGAATCATGTTTCACAACATTAGTCAAACGATATTTGGTAGAAATCTTACCTTACATTAACTACGTGAAAAAGAAAAACAATTTACATTACATTATTTGTTCAATGCCACCTCCAAAATCCCTACATTATAATAATCTCATATAATATGAAAAAAAAATTATAAAGTAAAAGCAAGTCTTGTTTTGAATCTGGCTACAAAAATCACATAATGTTCCTATCGATATAACAAAAGCTTATGAAACATTTAAAGGTAAAATTTACACACACAAAAACTCTCACAGATAAGGCTTAGCTTTATTATAATTTGTACCCAATTCACCAATGTATCCCGGTAGTATATTTGTGTATATTTTATGAGTCCCAGTTTTATATTTTCAGGGAAAAATACCTTTGTTTCCGTAAACCATGCTTTGCGCCATAAGATTTTCTATTGTGTTTGTATTTTTCCAAATAACAAAATCTGTTTCTCTCGTTTTGAAATGTTAAATGTTATTTTTGTGTTGTTTACAACATGAAACCTGGGATTATTATAATTATACAAGCAATAAAAATTAATCAGCCTTAAGGAAGAACTTCTAAAGGAATTGTCTGGAAAAAATTCTATAACTAGTCATTGAATGTCAAGTCAGATATTTTTTATCATGTGTCCTGAAATAACTCACATAAATCGTAACAAAAATTATAACTATTTCACATACATAATATGAGGAAAAATGTTAAAAAGCTAATTTGAAATTCGTTCCAAGCCCGAGGCTTACCGTGATACTAAAACATGGCAACCAGAAGCGAATACTGTCCAAGTTTAATTAAAGCGACCCGTGTGTTATTGCCGAACCGTGAGACGTGACGTTAGCAATTATTGGCTAAGCGGTCTGCATGTTTGTTGTAAGTTTTATTGCTTTTGCTGTACAGAAATACAGTTGTTTGAAGCCGCTGTTTTGGTAGTTCAAATATTTCGGAAGTGTTTTGTATTGCAGGTTAAAAACTAAAGCAAAAAGCCATTCAAAGCAGTTACTCAATGCACCGAAAGATTTTTTTCAAATCGGACCAGTAAGTAGTTCCTGAGATTAGCGCATTCGAAAGAAAGAAACAAACAAACTCTTCAGCTTAATAATATTAATTAATATTATAGATTGTTATGCCTTAAAATCAATTAAAATCTTTAATTTCAAAATGTATAATACTCGCGTAAAATCTAACACAAGAAAATGCTAAATAAAAATATAGCTAAATCGTAATTTAATAGGAAAAACCATGCTTCATTATTTCTTGTTTACAAAGGCGGGTTACCATTTGGGCGATCATCTATCCATTTAACGTCAAGTCAATATTAACAGATACTCCTAAACAAGCATATAATAATTTACCCATCCCATCCCTTTCCGTGTATATATTTGTCTTACATACTATACCCATAATTTGTCTTACGAGTATGTATACACAATATTTCGCTATTGCTTAATCGAGAACAGTGGTTTCTGTTATTAATAATAAACATTTTGTTTCAAATTGTTCATATACCTATCTACTGCATTCAACTTATATATCACCATATCATACATTGCTCTACCGCCATAAATGGTTACGTTTTCTTGTTACTACTTTTTGTGAAATCGTGATAAGGAGTTGTTAAAAATTAAAAATTTAAACACTTGGTACCTGATGACTACAGCGGATGTGCTTTTAAAGGCCTTGCTGTGTATAGTGTGTGTATGTGAAGATACTATAATATTTTATCTTAAGATACTGTAATATTTTATATTACAGTATCTTAAGATAAAATATTATACTGTAATATAAATTATACTGTGATATAAAATATTACAGTATCTTAAGATAAAATATTATAGTATCTTCACCGTGTGTGACGCGCTTAACAGAGGACGATAAACGCCAAAGCAACCTGTATTATGAGCACTTAACCTAAAAATCGTTGTTTTATTGCTATAAATAAATTCATCATTCATTAAAGTCTTAACAAGACTTACTTTTATACATAAATAGAATTTTGTATGAGGTTCTGATAAAATCTCCAAGTACCACTAGATTTGGAAATTTTTCATCAAAACTAGCCTTGTAACTTTTACAAGTTTGGAACTCTGAAACTGATTAGATCCACCTGAATATACACATTCATTCAACTCGTAATTCCATTAAAACTTAATCAAACTATATATTAGTTTTTCGTGTAGACCCACAATTAAGTAACCAGTAGGTCCATCAGTAGGTCCATATTTCATGTAGAATAGCAAATTACTGAAGAAAAAAAAAACAAAAAAATTCTTGACACCGGTGACATTATTTCTAATTTCGCATGATGCAGCTTCAACCAAATCACAATAAGAGTTTCAAAAATGTACCATTACGAAATGAGAAAACAGCTCGACTCTCGAGCCTGTAAAGCACCTCATCTGGCTTCTGGAGGCTGTTACAGTCTGACGTCATTACATTTTATGACGGCAATGATGACACTTCTGCTTAAAAAACAAAGAGCTATGTTTATGATATAGACTTGTAAGATATGGGCTGGAAAATGCTGGGGAAATACTTGATTGTTATTAAGTAACGTAAGATGATGTATATTTTATTTTACCAAGATGCGAACGTTTGGCAGATGGGTTTTATATATTTCTCACATTAGATCTCCTTTTTATGTTACGGGAAAACAAATGATTCATCATTTTGCTTGATGCTTACTTTCCCTGTTTATTACGGCATATTATGATTATGAAGTATATGTTTTATAATATAGTTATTTATACCTAATGTAATACGATTATTTGCAAATTTTCCTTCTTTTTCCTTCTTTCTCGGATTTGCCATTGTTGTTTGTTAACTTTAATTTTGTATGATAGAATCAGAAATATCATAAATAGTTTCAAAATAAGCTTACAATAATAATTATAAGAAATTAACTAAACCATTCTCAAAAAACATGTATGGTCAACGTCGTACCGCGTACTTGCTACCGGATATATTGAATGGGTTGGATATTAAACTAAGAAATAGTATTACTAAAATAAATATCAAACGTAAACTCAAGCAATATTATATAGCCCAATTGTAGTTATGTATAGTAAAGTTATAAAAATTGTCTTCATATTATATAAACATTATTTAGTCTTCACTTATAAAAATTGTTAAACAGTTAAACCGAAATTGTCATTATGTAAATACGAACATCATTATAAACCTCAGTGGTTTTTTAAGTCACAACTGTACACTTATGTTTGTAAACCTTATTGTTTCTGATAATAAAAAAAAAAAAAATTGTATAGTACAACTTTCATTCCTTAAAACAAACATACATACCTATATATATTATATATAGTTTTGTTTGCTCTACATAAATCAAAAAAAAATCAACGAGGTTGGCATGTTAAAAATTATGTTTAAAAATTATGTATGTGTGTAAAATTTAATTAATAAATATACCGTATAAATTAAAAAAAATACCAAAAGTAAACATTAAATATAATGATGTGCAAATTTATACGTTTGATTAACGTTTGCTTACTACAAAAAGTTGCATAGTTCTACATTTTAAAGTATTAAGTCTAGGTCGACTAGTGCTTGGCATTTTTCCAACCTGAAAAAGCAATTTTGTCAACAGTACTCGAATCCAATTCAGTATTGTTTATATTGGAAAAAATTTGCTCGCAACAAAATACGGTTATAATAAAAACGTTTGCCTTTTACAAATAAGCCTTTAAAAGCATAAATATTTCAATATTGAACTAGCTTTTAAGCTTTTTTGAAAGAGCAGAATTCTTAATTTGTATACAAAAAACATAAAGTGAAATTTAAAAGCTCTATTTTCAAAGATAGATTTATCAATTTATTGAATATTCAAAAGAATTTCAAGGCCACTTACGAAGTACACAAAGCAAATAAACGATCAGTTAGTTTATAGAAATTAACTTGTATAAAAAGATCTGCAGAAAAAAATATTTCAACTGCTATAAATTTATAAAGAATAGAAAAAATTCGATCACAAGGCGGGACTCGAACCCGCATCCTTTCGCGCCATTCCGGGGCGGATGCCTGACCAATTCACTTATTTCAACTGCTATCTATATAGTGTTTCATATTAACCAAAGCTTGCAACTTTCTTCATGTTACATGAGTATTTTGCAACTCATATTTTCAGAAACTTTATAGTAAACTATTAACGATTTACAATCTATATCCCGTAAACGCACGACACTAGTCGATAATGTTTAAGTTATGAAAATTATTATTATTAAAGCTCCGTATAAACAGCCTGCCCGTTAAACTAAGAGGGTGATAGTTGGTTGATGATTGGACGACTGGGAATAACCATCTGCTGAAAGATCGATGAGCACTGAATGTTATCTGATTTGCGACTGCCCCAATGAGGATTGACAGAGCGACCCCCGGGATCAATCGAGTTAGGTGGAACCCGGAAATACGCGTTTATTTCTGCTCATTTTGACTCTTTATCTTAGTACTTTAAGTAAGGAAGAGATTTATTGTCTTAAGAAATGATAATGAAAATAAATAAGACCATAAATTGAAGCAACGATCGTTTTACATTTATTGATAAATTTCTGTGTTGTGTAATTTACTTCAATTCAATTAATTCTAAATTATATGAACAAGTTTTGAAGGACTTGAACTTAGACAGGGCAATTTTCAAAATTTGATTAATTCCTTATCGAGTGAAAAAAGTTTTTGTTCTATCCCGCGCCAGGAGAAAGGTCATTTTAATCTGTTTTTTCGGTTTTGTGGGCGGATATTTGATTAAACTTTTTCATGTAACTGCGAAGTGCCTAATGCATTTTTTGTTACACACTAACATAACTGCCTGTGGCATGGTTTGCGCAGTTTTTTTCAAGTAAAAAAACTACCATTAGTGAAGAATGTATCGAGTATTTCAGTTGACGTTTTTTTGTTCATGCAAAATTGAAAAGCAATTTACGGTTAACTACCTTTGGGATCCTTTACATATATAATATTTACTAGAAAATTGTTCATAGTAAAACGAACAGCGCATATAAGATCCACAAAATTACACTCCTATTGTTCCAGCAGCCCGGCTATAAATTTAATCTAAATTAATTAAAATCCCTGTTAGTAATGTAGCAATAGGGTTTCCTAATATTAATAAGAGACACTTCATTTATGATGTTTATGTAATTACGGCCTTAATTAGAATCTTCAGGTCCGTGCGAGTCCCCGGCCGGAAAGTAAAGTAAATATTTTACGAGAGATTCTACGAAATTGAAATGATAATTTAAATCGGGTGTGACGGTGTAAACTTTAATTTAATAAGGAGAGCATCTGCGATAATAGATAATATAAAATATGAGCAACCTATTTTTTATTATAATAAACAACGGTCAAGTGTAAACTAAAAAAAAATATTTGACCCATCAATAGTACCGACACTTTTGAATAAAAATAGCCTCACCAGTATAAACCTGAATGTTTTTGAATAAAATGGGTTAAATTTGTTTTAAGTTTTAATCGCACCACAACCGGGCAGGACCAGGGCGACCGAGAACATTCTCCATTATATTTTATTATTTATATTTTATATTAAACTATAAACTATACAGGGTGAACCCTGTATAGTTTATAGTTTCCTGCCCATTCCACATGCATGCAGTAAGTTACATTGTTAGTTTGTTGTGTTAATTTATACAACCATCTCAGCTAGGTATTGACTATAAGTGCATTGCAAATTTGCTGTCCTACTTGAGACCTTAGAGGTTAGCAAATAAATTACGATACACAATAACCATTAGTGCTAACGATATTGGCATGTCATCTGTCCTTTGTTATTGTTTATAGTATATTCAACATAAACTAGGAATAAATAAGTAATAATTTTCAATTCAATTCAAATTTTCACGAACAAATTTCACTAACTTACTTAGTGCATCGACTTCGAAGTGGTTTAAATTTTTGTTACGAACAATTTATTTCCATTTTAAGTGAAAATCTTTGCATAGACAAGATATTCGACGACCTCGTTATAATATTCAAGTTTCAAATAAAATAACACATTTAAAACGTATAGTTATTGGAAAATCAGTATTGTGATATACAATGGAATATAGACTCTCCCCTTTTTAACACGAACAACTATACAACTCTACCATCTACGTTATAAAAACCATCAAAATAAAATTTTAGTTAACCATCGATATTAAAGATATATACTTAAGATACTAAAGATGTTATCAAATTTAACCCTTCCAATATTGGTTTAATTTTGTCGCAAGACTTGGTGTCAGAACTCTCAAGTCGACGCAGCTGTCTACGCCACACAGTTATTTAATCTCCGATAAGTTATTGCATTATTATTCTCAAAAACACAATAATATTCATTCTATTCTATTAGATAAATACTTCAGGGAGTCTTTGTTAAGATCGACCGCAGACGGCTGCTAGTTAATTTTATTGTTCTTGCTCACAGAAATGGTAATTTAAGTTCGTACCTAAAAGATACATTTGAATCTACATAAAGCCTGCGGCAATGAAGTCGTCTTTAAATATACGTTTATTTATTTGTTGTAATATTTCTAGTATTTAATATAGGTATAATTTATATTATATTTCAATGAAAACACTTGGCCAGTTGCAAGCGTAAATATATACGGAATTGAACTAAATTGTGTATTTCCAAAATAATCATTACTGGTATTATTATTTAGAAATATTACATATTGAATAATTAATCATCTAATATTTCCAAAATAATAAAGCGATTTATGATAGCTTTCTGACGTATCAATTTATTCGTAAACTATGCAGAAAGCACCAGAAAGTAATGCAGAAAGCTTGAAAGAACTTATTATTGAAGTCACATCACAGCCGGGCTTTTCAACTTATGCTATTCAATAGTTTTGAAGCTCAATTATCAAGAGAAAATCTGCGTCATCGTATATATGAGTTCACCTACAATCATTAAGCAATAGATTTTTTCATCTTTAATGACGACACCTTTTTATACATTTTAAATAATTTTAAACGAGTGGAGTATAGAACCAGTAGATTTAAATAGAATGATATGTAATTACGGCTCAGTTTTTTTATATGCTGCTGTTTGCAATTAGAGTTCCAATAAAATTGGTAGATATAGCAACAGATCTTGTAAAAGTTTATATGAATGAAAAATATAATTATTTTTGACAAAAAAGGACGGTTCACGAATTAAGCGATTAATTCTTTTTGCCCAACTGCGCGTACTGGTTTCGGTGTATTTTGTTTTTATTAATTTATTTCTTTTGACAGCGTATTTTTTGGAAGTAATATACTGTAAGTAAATACTAGGTATAATATAATAATATATCCGGTACGATTACAAGCGAAACACCATGGAATTTTATTGAAATAGCAAGAACTAAATATTTGTAAGATAAAACATGCATGATAACGTTAATTTAATTATTTTTCAACCCAAGTGAAATCAAAAAGGCTTGATCTTTATATTTACTACTAAATTTCCAGCAACATACTAACATAGTCCACCCACACAACGCCTAACGCAACTGAAACTTCCATTAATTCCTGGAAAATGTAATAAAGCCATATTAACACTGAAAATACAAAATTATTAGAGAGAACAATAGAGTCTCTAATCAATACTAAGTACGGTCGTCATGGTAAAAGATGTGGTCAATTTATTAATAAGATTTTATATACGATATTTAAAGAGAGGATTTTTTAACACAGGCTTTATTTTCTACAAATTCATTTGTATCATTTTAACAGTTTAATAAAAATTTATTTACTAAATACTAGCTTTCCGCCCGCAACTTCATCTGCTTTGTCATTTCTAAACAAGTTATATTATACCTTCCTCAAGAACTACTCTATCCATAAAATAAAATAAAAAATTTGTGCATTAAAATCCGTTGCGTAGTTTTATAGATTTAAGCATACAAAAGGTCGGAGAGATAGCGAGAGCGACTTTGTTTTATATTATGTAGTGATGTAAAAAAGAAAGAATTTATTAACACAAGCTTTAGTTTCTACTAATTCATTTGTACCCTTTCATCATTTACTAAATATTTATTTATTTATTACGTGTTATTATAATATAATTCCTTAAAAGCAGAGATGTATAACGTTTAGTGGGTCACACTCTGACACTACACTCTACAGAGACAGTAATCGCTTGACTAACCTGACGAGAAACGGGACCGAGTGGCTTCACAACACCTACTTACATGAATGTGATGTTGAAGCTGAAACGTGCTGAAAGAGCTTTTATAGTTATCATATTGCAAAGAAAAGTTAAGGTGATATTTTAAAATTCCTTCAATTAACATTCTGCAGATATCGTTTTACTATAAGTATTTTATTGATTGTGTCATGATATTTCGTAAATAAAATTCAATAAAAGAAAACGCAACAGATTACATAAGTATATTAAAACTATGTATTTAATAAACATGTAATTAGTAACGTAAGAATCATGTTTCACAACATTAGTCAAACGATATTTGGTAGAAATCTTACCTTACATTAACTACGTGAAAAAGAAAAACAATTTACATTACATTATTTGTTCAATGCCACCTCCAAAATCCCTACATTATAATAATCTCATATAATATGAAAAAAAAATTATAAAGTAAAAGCAAGTCTTGTTTTGAATCTGGCTACAAAAATCACATAATGTTCCTATCGATATAACAAAAGCTTATGAAACATTTAAAGGTAAAATTTACACACACAAAAACTCTCACAGATAAGGCTTAGCTTTATTATAATTTGTACCCAATTCACCAATGTATCCCGGTAGTATATTTGTGTATATTTTATGAGTCCCAGTTTTATATTTTCAGGGAAAAATACCTTTGTTTCCGTAAACCATGCTTTGCGCCATAAGATTTTCTATTGTGTTTGTATTTTTCCAAATAACAAAATCTGTTTCTCTCGTTTTGAAATGTTAAATGTTATTTTTGTGTTGTTTACAACATGAAACCTGGGATTATTATAATTATACAAGCAATAAAAATTAATCAGCCTTAAGGAAGAACTTCTAAAGGAATTGTCTGGAAAAAATTCTATAACTAGTCATTGAATGTCAAGTCAGATATTTTTTATCATGTGTCCTGAAATAACTCACATAAATCGTAACAAAAATTATAACTATTTCACATACATAATATGAGGAAAAATGTTAAAAAGCTAATTTGAAATTCGTTCCAAGCCCGAGGCTTACCGTGATACTAAAACATGGCAACCAGAAGCGAATACTGTCCAAGTTTAATTAAAGCGACCCGTGTGTTATTGCCGAACCGTGAGACGTGACGTTAGCAATTATTGGCTAAGCGGTCTGCATGTTTGTTGTAAGTTTTATTGCTTTTGCTGTACAGAAATACAGTTGTTTGAAGCCGCTGTTTTGGTAGTTCAAATATTTCGGAAGTGTTTTGTATTGCAGGTTAAAAACTAAAGCAAAAAGCCATTCAAAGCAGTTACTCAATGCACCGAAAGATTTTTTTCAAATCGGACCAGTAAGTAGTTCCTGAGATTAGCGCATTCGAAAGAAAGAAACAAACAAACTCTTCAGCTTAATAATATTAATTAATATTATAGATTGTTATGCCTTAAAATCAATTAAAATCTTTAATTTCAAAATGTATAATACTCGCGTAAAATCTAACACAAGAAAATGCTAAATAAAAATATAGCTAAATCGTAATTTAATAGGAAAAACCATGCTTCATTATTTCTTGTTTACAAAGGCGGGTTACCATTTGGGCGATCATCTATCCATTTAACGTCAAGTCAATATTAACAGATACTCCTAAACAAGCATATAATAATTTACCCATCCCATCCCTTTCCGTGTATATATTTGTCTTACATACTATACCCATAATTTGTCTTACGAGTATGTATACACAATATTTCGCTATTGCTTAATCGAGAACAGTGGTTTCTGTTATTAATAATAAACATTTTGTTTCAAATTGTTCATATACCTATCTACTGCATTCAACTTATATATCACCATATCATACATTGCTCTACCGCCATAAATGGTTACGTTTTCTTGTTACTACTTTTTGTGAAATCGTAATAAGGAGTTGTTAAAAATTAAAAATTTAAACACTTGGTACCTGATGACTACAGCGGATGTGCTTTTAAAGGCCTTGCTGTGTATAGTGTGTGTATGTGAAGATACTATAATATTTTATCTTAAGATACTGTAATATTTTATATTACAGTATCTTAAGATAAAATATTATACTGTAATATAAATTATACTGTGATATAAAATATTACAGTATCTTAAGATAAAATATTATAGTATCTTCACCGTGTGTGACGCGCTTAACAGAGGACGATAAACGCCAAAGCAACCTGTATTATGAGCACTTAACCTAAAAATCGTTGTTTTATTGCTATAAATAAATTCATCATTCATTAAAGTCTTAACAAGACTTACTTTTATACATAAATAGAATTTTGTATGAGGTTCTGATAAAATCTCCAAGTACCACTAGATTTGGAAATTTTTCATCAAAACTAGCCTTGTAACTTTTACAAGTTTGGAACTCTGAAACTGATTAGATCCACCTGAATATACACATTCATTCAACTCGTAATTCCATTAAAACTTAATCAAACTATATATTAGTTTTTCGTGTAGACCCACAATTAAGTAACCAGTAGGTCCATCAGTAGGTCCATATTTCATGTAGAATAGCAAATTACTGAAGAAAAAAAAAACAAAAAAATTCTTGACACCGGTGACATTATTTCTAATTTCGCATGATGCAGCTTCAACCAAATCACAATAAGAGTTTCAAAAATGTACCATTACGAAATGAGAAAACAGCTCGACTCTCGAGCCTGTAAAGCACCTCATCTGGCTTCTGGAGGCTGTTACAGTCTGACGTCATTACATTTTATGACGGCAATGATGACACTTCTGCTTAAAAAACAAAGAGCTATGTTTATGATATAGACTTGTAAGATATGGGCTGGAAAATGCTGGGGAAATACTTGATTGTTATTAAGTAACGTAAGATGATGTATATTTTATTTTACCAAGATGCGAACGTTTGGCAGATGGGTTTTATATATTTCTCACATTAGATCTCCTTTTTATGTTACGGGAAAACAAATGATTCATCATTTTGCTTGATGCTTACTTTCCCTGTTTATTACGGCATATTATGATTATGAAGTATATGTTTTATAATATAGTTATTTGTACCTAATGTAATACGATTATTTGCAAATTTTCCTTCTTTTTCCTTCTTTCTCGGATTTGCCATTGTTGTTTGTTAACTTTAATTTTGTATGATAGAATCAGAAATATCATAAATAGTTTCAAAATAAGCTTACAATAATAATTATAAGAAATTAACTAAACCATTCTCAAAAAACATGTATGGTCAACGTCGTACCGCGTACTTGCTACCGGATATATTGAATGGGTTGGATATTAAACTAAGAAATAGTATTACTAAAATAAATATCAAACGTAAACTCAAGCAATATTATATAGCCCAATTGTAGTTATGTATAGTAAAGTTATAAAAATTGTCTTCATATTATATAAACATTATTTAGTCTTCACTTATAAAAATTGTTAAACAGTTAAACCGAAATTGTCATTATGTAAATACGAACATCATTATAAACCTCAGTGGTTTTTTAAGTCACAACTGTACACTTATGTTTGTAAACCTTATTGTTTCTGATAATAAAAAAAAAAAAAATTGTATAGTACAACTTTCATTCCTTAAAACAAACATACATACCTATATATATTATATATAGTTTTGTTTGCTCTACATAAATCAAAAAAAAATCAACGAGGTTGGCATGTTAAAAATTATGTTTAAAAATTATGTATGTGTGTAAAATTTAATTAATAAATATACCGTATAAATTAAAAAAAATACCAAAAGTAAACATTAAATATAATGATGTGCAAATTTATACGTTTGATTAACGTTTGCTTACTACAAAAAGTTGCATAGTTCTACATTTTAAAGTATTAAGTCTAGGTCGACTAGTGCTTGGCATTTTTCCAACCTGAAAAAGCAATTTTGTCAACAGTACTCGAATCCAATTCAGTATTGTTTATATTGGAAAAAATTTGCTCGCAACAAAATACGGTTATAATAAAAACGTTTGCCTTTTACAAATAAGCCTTTAAAAGCATAAATATTTCAATATTGAACTAGCTTTTAAGCTTTTTTGAAAGAGCAGAATTCTTAATTTGTATACAAAAAACATAAAGTGAAATTTAAAAGCTCTATTTTCAAAGATAGATTTATCAATTTATTGAATATTCAAAAGAATTTCAAGGCCACTTACGAAGTACACAAAGCAAATAAACGATCAGTTAGTTTATAGAAATTAACTTGTATAAAAAGATCTGCAGAAAAAAATATTTCAACTGCTATAAATTTATAAAGAATAGAAAAAATTCGATCACAAGGCGGGACTCGAACCCGCATCCTTTCGCGCCATTCCGGGGCGGATGCCTGACCAATTCACTTATTTCAACTGCTATCTATATAGTGTTTCATATTAACCAAAGCTTGCAACTTTCTTCATGTTACATGAGTATTTTGCAACTCATATTTTCAGAAACTTTATAGTAAACTATTAACGATTTACAATCTATATCCCGTAAACGCACGACACTAGTCGATAATGTTTAAGTTATGAAAATTATTATTATTAAAGCTCCGTATAAACAGCCTGCCCGTTAAACTAAGAGGGTGATAGTTGGTTGATGATTGGACGACTGGGAATAACCATCTGCTGAAAGATCGATGAGCACTGAATGTTATCTGATTTGCGACTGCCCCAATGAGGATTGACAGAGCGACCCCCGGGATCAATCGAGTTAGGTGGAACCCGGAAATACGCGTTTATTTCTGCTCATTTTGACTCTTTATCTTAGTACTTTAAGTAAGGAAGAGATTTATTGTCTTAAGAAATGATAATGAAAATAAATAAGACCATAAATTGAAGCAACGATCGTTTTACATTTATTGATAAATTTCTGTGTTGTGTAATTTACTTCAATTCAATTAATTCTAAATTATATGAACAAGTTTTGAAGGACTTGAACTTAGACAGGGCAATTTTCAAAATTTGATTAATTCCTTATCGAGTGAAAAAAGTTTTTGTTCTATCCCGCGCCAGGAGAAAGGTCATTTTAATCTGTTTTTTCGGTTTTGTGGGCGGATATTTGATTAAACTTTTTCATGTAACTGCGAAGTGCCTAATGCATTTTTTGTTACACACTAACATAACTGCCTGTGGCATGGTTTGCGCAGTTTTTTTCAAGTAAAAAAACTACCATTAGTGAAGAATGTATCGAGTATTTCAGTTGACGTTTTTTTGTTCATGCAAAATTGAAAAGCAATTTACGGTTAACTACCTTTGGGATCCTTTACATATATAATATTTACTAGAAAATTGTTCATAGTAAAACGAACAGCGCATATAAGATCCACAAAATTACACTCCTATTGTTCCAGCAGCCCGGCTATAAATTTAATCTAAATTAATTAAAATCCCTGTTAGTAATGTAGCAATAGGGTTTCCTAATATTAATAAGAGACACTTCATTTATGATGTTTATGTAATTACGGCCTTAATTAGAATCTTCAGGTCCGTGCGAGTCCCCGGCCGGAAAGTAAAGTAAATATTTTACGAGAGATTCTACGAAATTGAAATGATAATTTAAATCGGGTGTGACGGTGTAAACTTTAATTTAATAAGGAGAGCATCTGCGATAATAGATAATATAAAATATGAGCAACCTATTTTTTATTATAATAAACAACGGTCAAGTGTAAACTAAAAAAAAATATTTGACCCATCAATAGTACCGACACTTTTGAATAAAAATAGCCTCACCAGTATAAACCTGAATGTTTTTGAATAAAATGGGTTAAATTTGTTTTAAGTTTTAATCGCACCACAACCGGGCAGGACCAGGGCGACCGAGAACATTCTCCATTATATTTTATTATTTATATTTTATATTAAACTATAAACTATACAGGGTGAACCCTGTATAGTTTATAGTTTCCTGCCCATTCCACATGCATGCAGTAAGTTACATTGTTAGTTTGTTGTGTTAATTTATACAACCATCTCAGCTAGGTATTGACTATAAGTGCATTGCAAATTTGCTGTCCTACTTGAGACCTTAGAGGTTAGCAAATAAATTACGATACACAATAACCATTAGTGCTAACGATATTGGCATGTCATCTGTCCTTTGTTATTGTTTATAGTATATTCAACATAAACTAGGAATAAATAAGTAATAATTTTCAATTCAATTCAAATTTTCACGAACAAATTTCACTAACTTACTTAGTGCATCGACTTCGAAGTGGTTTAAATTTTTGTTACGAACAATTTATTTCCATTTTAAGTGAAAATCTTTGCATAGACAAGATATTCGACGACCTCGTTATAATATTCAAGTTTCAAATAAAATAACACATTTAAAACGTATAGTTATTGGAAAATCAGTATTGTGATATACAATGGAATATAGACTCTCCCCTTTTTAACACGAACAACTATACAACTCTACCATCTACGTTATAAAAACCATCAAAATAAAATTTTAGTTAACCATCGATATTAAAGATATATACTTAAGATACTAAAGATGTTATCAAATTTAACCCTTCCAATATTGGTTTAATTTTGTCGCAAGACTTGGTGTCAGAACTCTCAAGTCGACGCAGCTGTCTACGCCACACAGTTATTTAATCTCCGATAAGTTATTGCATTATTATTCTCAAAAACACAATAATATTCATTCTATTCTATTAGATAAATACTTCAGGGAGTCTTTGTTAAGATCGACCGCAGACGGCTGCTAGTTAATTTTATTGTTCTTGCTCACAGAAATGGTAATTTAAGTTCGTACCTAAAAGATACATTTGAATCTACATAAAGCCTGCGGCAATGAAGTCGTCTTTAAATATACGTTTATTTATTTGTTGTAATATTTCTAGTATTTAATATAGGTATAATTTATATTATATTTCAATGAAAACACTTGGCCAGTTGCAAGCGTAAATATATACGGAATTGAACTAAATTGTGTATTTCCAAAATAATCATTACTGGTATTATTATTTAGAAATATTACATATTGAATAATTAATCATCTAATATTTCCAAAATAATAAAGCGATTTATGATAGCTTTCTGACGTATCAATTTATTCGTAAACTATGCAGAAAGCACCAGAAAGTAATGCAGAAAGCTTGAAAGAACTTATTATTGAAGTCACATCACAGCCGGGCTTTTCAACTTATGCTATTCAATAGTTTTGAAGCTCAATTATCAAGAGAAAATCTGCGTCATCGTATATATGAGTTCACCTACAATCATTAAGCAATAGATTTTTTCATCTTTAATGACGACACCTTTTTATACATTTTAAATAATTTTAAACGAGTGGAGTATAGAACCAGTAGATTTAAATAGAATGATATGTAATTACGGCTCAGTTTTTTTATATGCTGCTGTTTGCAATTAGAGTTCCAATAAAATTGGTAGATATAGCAACAGATCTTGTAAAAGTTTATATGAATGAAAAATATAATTATTTTTGACAAAAAAGTAAATCACCTTTAAATTGTCAGAAATAGACATAATTTTAATGGGACTAACCGGAGGGTAGTAGCATTCAAATAAAAAAATAGTCATCAAAATCGGTTCGCCCGGTCGTAAGTTTTGAGGTAACAAACACAAAAAATACAGTCAAATTGAGAAGCTACTTTTTAGAAGTCGGTTGAAAAAATGAGTATGACTTGTATATACGGTACAAGTGTAGGCTTTACAAATAAATAGCATGACTTGTTTCTCCGTCAGTCCCGGGATGGTGACGGGTTCGCATTTACGTAGACTCATCTTACTGATTGTGTTAGCTCAGCGTTATTTAGAAATACACCTTTGTTATTGCAATGAGTTAGTAAAGTGACAGTGTTTATGTATAGAAATTAGTTATATTATATCATTAATTTTTCGTGGTCTTATTTCAGAAGCAGTTTTATTTCATACTGTATTTTTAACATAGTAACAGTGTTAATGTATAGGAATTAGATAAATTATGTCATGCGTTTTAATAACCGTATATCAAGTATACTATATGCATATTTAAAGGAAAAGTTTCTTCAAATAAGGTGATTAAGAAAACAAGAAGTAATTTGCAAAATGTTTATTAAAAACAGAGCTTAAAAGTTTTAAGATTAACAATGTATCTATCAATACGAAACATTGTTTATTAATGTTTAGCTTTAATATATACATTATACATTCACGTAATATAACAGTAAAGAATATGATAATAGATACTTATGTACACATGTTTTCCGCTCTAACATTTCATACAAACAATATAATAGAGTAATCTTGCTTATTAATGTAAACAAAGGATGTAAAACAACAAGATAAAGAATATACTTACTCTTGACATTATAATAAATAATATATGTATAAAAGACGTAATAATATAAACCATAATAATTAATAGTAATATTTCATAAATGTGATTAAATAGAAATAAAATACTAACAATATGAGATACTTCTTTAAACATTTAAATGCCGAAAATAATTCTAGTCTTTCATAAACTTATTTGTACTGGAACTGGATGAATAACATTTCAACAGATCTTAGCAACAATGAACAAAACGAACACAGTTGAGAGGTAGCCATAAATTCATTTCGATAAATAATTACAATCGCTGTAAAATCAAAACGAATTTAATTAATATTTACAATCTTATCTATATTATTCTAGACCCTCATTCAAGTGGGCGGTTCGTCGTGACTTCTATCCTGAGTCCTGTTCAACAAAAAGTCTAAATCGTTCGTTATTTTGTTTATCACTTGGTTCGTTTCACAGTCGTACGCTTTGTTCCACTCCCTATTGACCTGTTCGATATCGGACTTGCTAGTTTCAGCAACTTCCATGGAAGGGAGAGACACAGAAGACGTGAGATCTCGGGATTTCTTTAAACAACTTTTAAACGGTTGGATTGTTATGTCGGAAACGTCAGGGTTGGATTGTACGCAAATATTGCAAGACTCTTTTGGGGTGTCGAACCGTTTGTCAGTGTAGGGTTCGAAGTTAATTGGGCAAGTGATGACGGGTGTTTCTGGGTGTCGTTTGTCGAGTTCTACACAGACTGGGGTTAAAATGTAGTCTTGTTGGTGGGGAATGAGATCGCAAACACGTGACCCGCGGGGGTCGGGGGTTCGGTATTCGAAGCGTACTACGTCCGCGCGGTTGTCTGGGTTGGATTGTCGCCTGTGAAATTAAGTATGGATTAACATTTTATGTTAAAAATAAATAACATTGAATGTTACACTCAATTTATATATTTGTTTAATTAATAAAATAAATAAATAAATGAATTATGGATAAAAGCTACAAAGAAGGGATATCAGATAAGAAATGCATCTTTTTATATAAATAATTTCACACTGAAATTTATGTTTCTTTTGCAAGTAGAACAATTTCAAACAGTAAAATAAAAACATAAACATTACAAATGTTATATACATACCTATAAATACTACTAGTGTTGTGAGATAAATGCGGAGAGCGGAATGTACCAAGAGGTGATGACGCGCTCTCTGCGCCCGCGCAACTTTCCACCTCACCGCTTTGTTTTATGTACACTAAGAATAAAAATATTTGCTTTAAATTCTAATTATTTCACTACAATATTGTAAAGGAACTTTAGCTTCGTTTAAAAAGATAGTTTTTTGTTTCATTTAAATACTTAATACCCACACCAGTAAGCTAGAAACGTCCAATTTAATACGCAATGTTTGTGGAAGTAGTTATCGTTATTTGTTATAATAATTAGAAAGAAAGAAGAAATAAACACACAAAGAAAGATACACAATATGTAGGGAAACAATTTAAATAGTCGATCGATCAAAATTATTAACAAAATACACAAGCAGTATAGAATTACGAGTAATAACTAGGTAACGTTGTAGATATAACGTCGTAAATATTAAGACTACGACGTAACCTTTCGTAGCGCGTAGCACAGCTACGGTATTAAGCCCCGTTTTCCAATTACAGCACTAGAGCGCATTATGCGGCATAATGCTTAACGTTGAATGTTCCAACTACAGCAACGCTTCGCACAATCGAGCACTCTTAAAAGTAATGCGCGTGAATTGATGCGTGCAATCGATGCCATTGATCGAAATGTTTTGTTTATATATTATCGTTAGTAATATTATTAATTGTTGGAAAAATTTTTAAAGCTTTCGTTTCATTGTAGTTTTTTCGAAATAATCAAAGTTAATTCAAATTGTGTTAAAAAAATAAATATAAGTATGGATGAAGGTACAAACATTGACTTTTTTTTATATTTCACATTTAAAATGTGAATACAATTTCATTTTAGAATTCGAATCTACAAACAAATTTGTTTACAGGAATATACTTGCATTTTATTATATACTTGGTGCATTTGAAAACTAATTCACGTTCCAATTAAGCATCAGCATAATTCGGCATTGTGCGCCACTGAGTCGCATTATGCTCTGTAATTGGAAAACTACCAAAGTTACACGACTATAATTTATACCAAGCGTGTTTAATGTCAACACCTGTACAATGATATCGAAATTAAATGTAAAACAATGTAATAAAATCGATGTTTTTATTACTTACAGCTAAGAGCAGTGTCTGGTGTTCGTCGATGTGAACAATGTTGTGAGGGAAGTGAAGCCGCGCGACGAGCTAGTCGCACACACTCTTCGTCGCATATCACGTAGCAAAGGAACATAGCTATTCCCTGTGTTCAAAATTAGGTGTGTTTATTTTGTAAAGACTCACTTTAATGTATGTTTACAATTAAAATGAAAGTAATTCTTTTTGTAATCGATATTTTTCAATCAGAGAGTCATTATGTATTCCTTCATAATAGAAAATCAATTCCACTAAATACCAGTAAAGGGAATAAATTCATTATGCCTAAATAATAAGTTTTTTATTAAAATTTAACAATAATAATAGGGGGATAAAACAACCACACAGAGAAAGCAGCCTCGCGAAATATTTTTATCGTGAAGGCCCATTCTTTGAAGTAAATCACACATGCCCTTTGCTCGGCCGAGCCACATCCACACTGACTAGATTCGTTCAGCAATTTCTACGCGATACTACGGAGCGGTAGTCCATAGGGAACCGCATATTGACGGAGCTGCTTCGCGCAGGAATTACTTCGAGAGGCTGTTCGCTCTGTGTGGACCCGTCTAATGACTTACATTAGCGAGCGCGGCGGTGGCGAGCACAGCGACGTGCGTGAGGCGGCGGTCGGCCGGCTGCGCGTACGCGACCGCCGCCGCCTGCACCGCGCTCGTGCTCACCGCCAGCACCAGCGTGTGACGCACTACGCGACTTCTGATCACCGATAATATATGTATATCAGAGGAAATTATTTATTTGAATTAATGTACATAAAGATACATAAATTGGAGTGATTAAACTTTTAGCACAAGGCGTATTTAAACCGCGCAGACGACGATTTCAGAGACGTTGTCTACGCCGTAGTTGCTAATCATTCAACACCAAAATTGCTTGGGATGAATTATGCCAAATTTTATGTAACAATTTCGCCATTGTACAACTAATCGGATAAAACGTAGAAGCTACGAGCGACTACAATACTCTACTATAATATTCTATATCGCTAAATCTGCGTGTACATACGCGCATTATCTACACGTCGACTGCGCGTTTAATTTACGCCGTGAGCTTGGAGTCAAACAGCATATTATATCTATTTATTAGAGACACACCAATAAGTTATTATAAACAGGATACGCGCAATATACTACATTTTCTATAAAAATTGATTAATCTAATATAGAGATAACACCAATCGCTAGATAACACTAATTACCAAAGATTCAGATTGATTAGATTAATAGTTTACTGGCTTCGATAATATAATACATCAATAATTAATTATTTAATATGATATAAACAAATCTTTTTCAACCAGTAAGTATATTTTTGAACGAAAAATATATTATGCTAGAATTTTTTTATTTTGTTTTATAAACATTTTTTATTACCTGTCCTTCAAATACGTGCGCCGTTCAGCGGGCACCTTATGCATAATAATGCGCAAGCGCAAAGCTGCGCAGAACGTTAGCGCTATACACAGTATAGTGAGTAGCGCGCAGCCCGCCGCGCACACGACCTGCGCGCCCGAACCGAGTTGAAGTGGCGCGCCGCCCCATAGACGAGCGGTTAGCCATGATAGAGTGCATACCCCTAATGTGGAAGAGATGAAGAAAACACTTCTTAAACATGTTTAAAGCTACTGTTTAAAGCTACTATCCATGGTTTTGTTAGATAAACAGTATAGTTAATTACATGGAGACTCAAAGTTTTGAAACGTAAATTAAATTTTCATAAATTGTTCTGAAGAACAATCTGTACCTACTATACAATGTATTACAAATAAGACAAAATATATCATAATTTTTAGCAATTATTCTACTACTCGTATAATAGACTAGAGTAGATAATTTTTGAAACAAAAAAAATCGCAGTTGGATGAAACCCATTAGAAAAGGAGGGCAATATGATGAAAATAAAAGGAAAAATAAATTACGGTCAATCCGAGTTCGGGAAGTGGGAGGGGGGAGCTTTTAAGGGAAAAAAATGGTTTCTCTCGATTTCCGACAAAACTACAAGTCCTACGGAAAAAAGGTCAATGACAAAGTTGTAGGTAATAAAAAGATCTACAACTTTTGTATTGACAATTTTTTCACATAACCTCAAAATTTAGGTGAAAAATTCAAAAAACCAAGTTTTTGGTTTTTTATTTTTATCTACTTCAAAATTTTTTTTTTTTTTCTACGAAATTTGGTGAAAACTTTCTTTATTATGTTCCAAATACACTGTAATTTATTTGATTGAAAATATTTATTTTTTCGCCTTATTTTGAATGAATACCAAAAAAACAACCTAATTTTCAATCGAAAAGTCACCCGTCAAAATATCAGCTTTTTTCAAAAACTTGGGGAGCCTTTTATCCATTGAAATCTCTACTTTTATATGGTGTAAAAAAATAAACATTACCATAGTAAATGTTCTCAAGAAATGCATACAAACAGTGTGAAAATGAGCTTTTACTAAATCAGGCACACTTCTCAAACTACCTGAAATGTTTTTATCGACATCATTTTACTTTTGAATATGCTGTAAAATATTATACTTAGAACAGATAATTTTTTTTTCTTTTGAAATATTACCGAAAAGCAGATACAAGAGAAGATATAGAGTTCGAGAAGTGTACCTGATTTAATAAAAGCTAATTATCACACTGTTTGTATGCATTTCCTGAGAACATTTACTATGGTAATGTTTATTTTTTTTACACCATATGAAAGTAGAGATTTTAATGAATAAAAGACTCCTCAAGTTTTTGAAAAAAGCTATTATTTTGACGGGTGACTTTTCGATTGAACATAAGGTTGTTTTTTTGGTATTAATTCAAAATAAGGCGAAAAAATAAATATTTTCAATCAAATAAATTACAGTGTATTTGGGACATAATAAAGTAAGTTCCCACCTAATTTCGTAGAAAAAAAAATAAATTTTGAAGTAGATAAAAATAAAAAACCAAAAACTTGGTTTTTTGAATTTTTCACCTAAATTTTGAGGTTATGTGAAAAAATTGTCAATACAAAAGTTGTAGATCTTTTTATTACCTACAACTTTGCCATTGAACTTTTTTCCGTAGGACTTGTAGTTTTGTCGGAAATCGAGAGAAACCATTTTTTTCTCTTAAAAGCTCCCCCCTCCCACTTCCCGAACTCGGATTGACCGTAATTTATTTTTCCTTTTATTTTCATCATATTGCCCTCCTTTTCTAATGGGTTTCATCCGACTGCGATTTTTTTGCACTTTTTATTATTTTTAAAGGGATCTATCCCAGTGTATAAGGTAAAATTTCAAATAAATATTAAAATAATAATAAAATCTTTATTAGCAAGCAGGCCAGGTACATTAAAAATTAACAATCCATTTACTTACAAACTAGTTAATTACTAAAACCTACAAACTAAAAGGAATGGCATTTTACAGTGAAAGCTATAGTGATAGACTTTCACTGCGGAGCTGATTTTCAGCAACACCTTAGTTTGTCAATAATGTAAAACTTATTCATACAATATAAAAAAAATCACAGTTTTTCTAAAATACATTATTGCAAGTAATCTATAAAATTATTAAGCTTAACATACCAGCTACAAGTCCAACCGAGGGAGCGCGCTGAGCCCGCGCACCCAGCTCAGCCTGCAGCAGCAGCGGCTGCGCACACAGCGCGCCGCAGCCCGCGCACCAGCACGCGGCACATACCCACCCTAATGCGCCGGGACACGCTTCCTCCTAGTACCCAGTTTATTGTGATTTGTTTATGTGTTGTATTATTGAAATAAATTCCGGTTTTTTAACCTTTTACTTAAGTAATGTTTCATTGTTTGTGTGTTTGTTATAAAGTCACTTTTAACTACACATTTATGAAGAAGAACTAAAATTTTATTCTAGAAAATTATCGAAGTTTAAACTTCAACATTCAGGCACTTCAGGATTCACGTAAAGATAAGTCAATTAATAGGAACAGTTTAATGAAAAATATTAATAAACATAAAACATCATCTTCAATTAGATTAAGATATAAGTACCTGTCCATTATCACATTCCAGTAAAGTGAATAACGCAGCGGAATGCGTGCCAGCCGTTACAGCCTTTAGTAATGTAGGCAAATGAGCCTTTTTAGCTGGCGCCAACGCTAAGAGCTGCAACACCGCGGCTGCAAAGCACATCGCACCTCCCAGACTGACTGTCATTTTGACAACTCCACGTAAATCCTTTTCTGTATCTGTCTAAATTTATTTCATACATAAAACACGAGCACAAATTAAACAACAAACAAATTACTAGAAGATTTAAAAACCTTGTTAATTAAATATTTGATGATATTATTAAAAATTGTAAATCACAATAGAAATATACTCACAAGCGATGAACGGGCAACAGTGAATAATGCGAAAGTGCCCAGCCCTCGACAACGACAAGACACATGCGTAGGTTCTGTGACTCGCATCTCGCAAGCGTTGCGTACCCAAGAACCCGGTTCAGCTCGGGTTCGAAGAGCACATGATAGCTTGGAAGCTAATTAAGTAAAAAAGATTAGGTTATAAACGCAAATACTATACATAAATAATATACATTCAAAATACAATGTGAATTTGATATCTCATGTAACATGTTGTGAATGTTTATTGATATTTGCATTAACATTTTAATAAACATTTTTTTAATTGCTCCTAATAATATGACAGCTTTACGAACCAATGTTGTTTTGTAACCATTATATTATGTAATATAACCTTACAGGTATAAAAATTAGATTACATCCATCCAATGACATATGAAAAATAATGATCAATATAAATAGATCGACTTACCAATTGAAGTATAATTCTTATTGTGTACGAATAAAAGTGTAACGGTGTGCTGCAATGACGCATCTAAGTGGTCCAGACTAGTAGAAAGCTGTGTTTGCGCAGAAGACATTTGAAATTCCATTTCACGGCCTCCTCTAAAGAAATAATTACAAGGTTTATACCTAAAAAGGTACCTAAAAAGTTTCTCATAGCAATTTTTACAATTCAAATAGACGTACTTGTAATCCACTATCCTTCGTAACGATGGCAATCGAATCCCAAGATCCTCATAAAGCACTGCGACTACCGTTACATTTCCCATCCCTTCCAATAATTCAACGCCCACAGATATCAATGACCAATCCTCTGAACCACTTTGTCGAGGAAAATTGAAATGAGCAGCATTATCCTCTTTTGCTACTTTTGCTTTAACAGTAAAACCTTGATACTGGGTATCAAATTTGTCTTTCATGGCAGCCGCATCTACTATTGCATTTTGGAGATTGTAGATTTTCTAAAAGCAATTATTGTTCAATGAGCTTAAATCAACAATTTATTACTTCAAACTATAAATCAATATTAACCTCTTCATCCAAAAAGGCATCAGAATGTTTTAGTAGTGAAGCACATATTTGCAGCAACGGCTCTGTACTGTCTATTTTGTCCGAACGTTTTGCTGCTGATGAGCGCAAATAATGTAGCATATGCATTGTATGCTGTAATGGAAGACTTGCCGATCCAGGCAATGCTGGTAAGGATCGTAATACTGACCCGTATTGACTTGCAATATTACGCACAAGCTTCCAAGAATATCCATACGATATTAAAATAAACTGAAAATTTCATAAACATAATAAAATAATCATTGATTATCTTGATAGCAATAGTGTTTAGTCATTCATACCTGTTCATATATTTCTTGCAAAGCCTCTGATATACATCCAGAGAAGTTTGGTAAATTCCATTTAACACTACGTTGTATAGTTTTTGGTTCACAAAACCTAAGGCAAGGCAAAATAATGACATTAAATCAATTAGTATTACAGCAATGCACGTTTCTAATCAACGAAATCATACCTACTAGATTCCCCGGTTTGTCCCGGAGGACAGCTTGCAATAGCGATAGCGCCAGGAGCTGTTCTTGGCCAGCGCATCCCATACGACGCTTCGCTATCACAAGCCTCATCTGTTGGACCAATCGTCCAAACTGTTATTGACTTTGAGTTTGTTCCCACTACCGATGATACTTGACATCGGAACTCTCCTGATTTCTAAAAAAAACATTCAAATAAGCAAAGACCTATTACATAAATTACAATTTATTTCATTTTTAATACCTGAATGTTATAAAGCCTGAGAAGGCTACCAGCTGGATATAGATCTTCCCAGAGTTCTCTTCCAGGAACGAGAGGTAAAAGACTTCTTTCTCTTGCCCAGCTAAATCCAAGGGCCCCATGGACCCGCCCTGCTCCAGCTAAACAAGTGATACTTACGTTCTCACCCTTGAATATAAAATATTTATCTTAATTTTTATCAATTTTCATTGTCAATTTCATCTTGACATTACTTTTTTATATTTTACCTTGTTCACTGTAAGTGTAGAAGGCATGAGGCGAATATCAGGTGGTTTTAATACAGTTATTCTTAAAGCACTACATCTTCTTCTACCAGCATCTTCTGCTGCACATGACCATTTCCCTGTATCTAATTTTTTCGCCTCTGAAACTCCTAATACAGATAATTGGCGCCCTAAAGCATCTTCTGCTACGGTGCGAGTCCAAATATCCCTAAAAGCAAATTATAACGTTATTTATTATTTATTACAACAAAGCTTTTTTTTATTATTTCGTCACAGAATAATGGTATTGGTACCTAATTTACTAACCTGTTGGTCCCGTTGAAGTTAACTTTTACACCGTCTTTGTACCACATAAAGGCAATATTTGGAGAGCCATAGGCCATGCAACTTAGAATAAATTCTGAGCCTTCCCATACTTCAGGACGTTGATTAACAATCAGTTTCTGGGAAAGTTTAAATAACATAAAATTGATTCTTCTAGTTTTACTTTTAACAAATGTATTTAATCAACAAAAAACATACATAATATCAATTTGCAAATTTCAAATAGTGTACAAATTATTATTACTATTGTAATTAGTCTTAGGTTTAGATACATTTTTTAATAATAATCTTTCATATTGTATATAAATAAGTAGCGTCCTATTTTTGAAGAAATTGAGATAAAAGTAACAATTTTAAGAAAACATTAGTAACAGGCACATACATGTAAAGTAAGAGCTGGTTGTGTATGCAACACCGACGTATCTGGCACAAGTCGTACCGCCCTTGGATCCGCGGGTGCCCTCGCGGCCGCTAACCTCGCAAGGGCGCTTCGTACAGCGCCCAGTTCCCTACGAGCGCCCCATACACGCACCCACGCTGTACGGGCACCGGACTCAAGTGAACTGGGGAACGCTTTTATAGTCTTATCAATCTAACTTCTAGTCAGATCAAAATTGACACGTCAAAACTGCTATAATTTTTTTTTTTTTTTTTGTGTGTGGTGTTTCTCAATGTTAGCCAGACGGGCTTCTACATTTTAACGCGGACGCGTGGGTGAACTGAAGGTTCACCCTGGTAGCGACATGCGCAAGGGCGTCCCCCCTTGACGGGGATCTCGAACCTCGGCTTGGGCTGTCGCTTGAGTGGAGGAGGCCAAGAGGGCCCTAGTCGGACGGGAAAACTGCTATGAATATTTTGTCGATTCTGTATCCACTGTTTTGTATGAGGTAGTCATCTGCCGTATAAAAAGATACTTGCGCCAAGCTCCTAGAGACTATCAGATTTTGATAAACTGAGAAAAATATTGTATGGTCTTATCAATCTAACTTCTAGGATAATCAAAAACTGGTACGAATGTCTTTTGAGGTCTGTTTCTAATTGAGGAATTTGTAACTAACCCGTTCTAAGAACGCACATGTGCTGGAAGTCATTGACCAATATGAATGACGACTATGATAGAGCAGGCTCCAAGGAGATGTTCGTTTGCAAAAATCGCGGACCTAAATCTGACTTCTGATATATATTGTATAGATCCCAGACATCCTATAGACAGATGTTGCCAACCAGTTTTGTGGTCCCCCTGCCCGCACCCCGGTAATTAAATATGGCATACAAAGAAAAAAATAAAAATTTCCAAAACATGCCGTGTGGGGTATCAAATGAAAGAGCTTATTGAGTAGATCACGAATATATAGCATACTATATACATTTCTTACACTTTCTCTAAGATTTTTTAGAAAATTTACGAAAATGGTCCATTTTTGAGTTAACTTTAAACCACTATAGATTGAAAACTCATGAATATATTTTTTAAATTATTATTTTAAATAATTAACAATAGTCCATTGTTTATGATTCAATAGTTCGTAATATAATATAAGTGAGCTATGTGGTGGATTTGATGAAAATAACTATATACTATATGAACTTGAAAATATACTCGCCATCTTTGAATGCTCCCCCCACTCCCCCATGCAACTATTTCACTGTACGAAATATTGAAACGTAAACAATGGACTATTGTTAATTATTTAAAATAATAATTTAAAAAATATATTCATGAGTTTTCAATCTATAGTGGTTTAAAGTTAACTCAAAAATGGACCATTTTCGTAAATTTTCTAAAAAATCTTAGAGAAAGTGTAAGAAATGTATATAGTATGCTATATATTCGTGATCTACTCAATAAGCTCTTTCATTTGATACCCCACACGGCATGTTTTGGAAATTTTTATTTTTTTCTTTGTATGCCATATTTAATTACCGGGGTGCGGGCAGGGGGACCACAAAACTGGTTGGCAACATCTGTCTATAGGATGTCTGGGATCTATACAATATATATCAGAAGTCAGATTTAGGTCCGCGATTTTTGCAAACGAAACTCCACTGAGAGTCCGGTCTATGATATAAAACAATACTTACTTAAAATATATATTTATTTTTATTGGAGAATCTACCAAAATATACGTAAATGTCAACTGATGTGAACTTTAATGTAAACTGATATTAAATTGTTAATTCAATGTTCTGGCAAACACGAGTACATTACAATTAATCAATTTACTTTTGCGCGATGTTTGAACAATAATCGGTCATAAAATATTAATTAACGTGAAAACGTAAATATACGTGTTAGTAACCATTAAGTGAAAAATTAAACGCCCATAATCTTACCTTATGTTTAAAATTTCCACATCATCATATAATGTTATATTTGATGCTCGTAAATATCCGCTCATCTAAAACAATTTTATGCAGATGTAAAAAAATTTCAATATATTTATGATTTTGTTTTAAGTAATCGTACAAGTAGGTAACCTACCTGTTTTGTAATTTCCTTTGATATGTCATTAATTCCATGGTCGACTATTTTAACTCTTGTTTCAAAACGAGCGGATGCTAAAACACATTGTATGTCAGTATAAATTGTATACATCAAAGTTTCATGTAATATTTGATCATTTATACGAGTACATATTATGTTCAATATATTTATTTCTGATTACATCAATATTAAATTCAGTAAACACATTTATCAGGTCATTAGCATACTTACAAACATCGGTATCTCTTGAGTTGCAATCACAAATCTTATCTTTCTTACACGAATCGGCGCATTCTTCTAGACCGCATTCTGCAATAACATGTATTATCATCATCGTAAAACTGGCCTAGAAAAAATGACATCAATTCTAAAATACACACTATCAGATTATTTTATTAGTGACAACGATAACTTAAACATTTTTCATAACTAAACCTACTTCCCCTTCCATTAACAAGTCAGTTTTTTCATTCAAGTCAGAAAACTAAAGCGTACGCCCTATTCAAAGGGACATCAATTTTGGAAAGAACTGAATAGACTAAAACTTTCATTTGATATTCACATATGTTTTCTATATAAAGTTTGTCATAGAATCTTAATATCTCTAACATTTACCTGGTGCGGCTATTTCTGACTCACAAAGATCCCCCGTGTAGCCCGGTGCGCAAATACAGCTTACAGCTGCTGGCCCCAATTGCCTACATACAAAATACACCTTTGATACTTAATGTTTATACTCATATACCTCATGTTTTACTAAAGAGTAAGGGATTCTGTTGATTAACTCTTGAAATGTATGATTGAGCTTTTTTACTTGTTACTCTTGAACTAAAAAGTCCTCCTCCTCGCTCCTTTGATAAAAGTTCTACGCTTGTGTAAAAAATTCTAAAAAATCCTTTCCAAATGCTTTCTGTCCACTTTCTTATCCTTGTTTTAAGCAAAAATATGACAGTTAAATAAACTTTAATAATCTAATAAATCTTAAAAAATAAAGCAAAAACAATATATACGTATAATTTACAAAAGAGAACGATTCTAAGAAAATATCGGACTTGGAACCAAATATTACACGAATATTTGTTTATTGCAAAGACAGTGCATTAATAAAATGTTAAAATATATATTAAACATCCGAATACTTACCCGCACGTACCACCATTCTTGCACATATTAGACGTACTAGGACACAGAGGACCGATTCCGCAATCAGACCCGGAATATCCCTCGAAACAGGAACAGTAGAATTCACTGTGATATAAAATGTAAATGTAACATTTTTATCAAACTCTCGTTACAAAAAAGTAAGACATTTGATTTAAATGCTATGCAAATTTCAATCGACTATCATTTCAACAATGAGAATATCCTAACTATGAGTTACTTGTTCCTACAGGAAAACATCATAAAATCATGTTATTTTTATTAAAATTGTAGATATTTAAAAAAATATGAACCAAACTGTGAACAACGATCCTGTTAATTTGTTTTATATTTGTTTACACTTCGTAATCAAGAGCAAACAAACACACCTATAATCATGTGAGGCATAGCAGTGTCCGAGCAGACGGCACTCGATGGCGCTGCAGGAGGTGGTGGGCGCGGGCGCGGCGGGCGCGCGCACCGCGTACGTCACGTTCAGCCCGAACACCGACAGCAGCCCCAGCGCGCGCAGTTGCGAACCCTCCGCGCGGGATAGTGACAGCTCCACCACCAGCACTGGACTTTGAACCTGGTGCAAGAGACTGCATACAGGAATACAATACACTACAGAAATGACTTCACCGACGTCGACACTACAAGCGTGAGCCTCCGCACGTAGCAGGAACTATATAGAGCATCACCACACACAATGGGATCAGAACTTAGTCAAACTACCATAACTGCAACTAGTGCAAGAATGCACCTGAAAAGTGGACTTCTATAAGCCCAGTATATCTCCCAATGAAAAAACGAGAATCTTTGCGAAACTGAATACTAAACCTAGTCTAAAACCGAATTATTAATGAACAAATACTTTAGATATGTCCGTTATAAAACAACAATCAAATGTAACAACACTATTTTCGAAACTAGGCCGTATTATTCTAGTAAACGTTGTACAAACTTTAATTAACTACGCCAGGTCATGTGTTTTATTGCTTTATTTTTCGGGTGAACGCGCGTTCTCATCTATGACGTAACTTTATAGAATAGATCACTATCAAATGAATATAATATAATATAACGATTTAATTTTGATATCTAAAATTTCTTCCAAGAAGAATGTAGAGTCAAGTGAAGTGGATATTACAACTAGAGAAAAGTTTTAATTGCATTGTAAGTTTTTGAATTTAATAATCGAGAATCTTATCGTTTAGAAAATAATGTGAGGAACTAAGTTTTGCCATCGTGAAACTTAATCCTTCATGATATTTTAGAATATATTCCATCACAACTGAAACTTATACTATTTTATTATTACGTTATTCTTTTAGGTTTACCATTGTGATCAGTTCCGATCGATCCTTTTACCAAAGTCCAATTCATCATCCTAATCTTGTATAACTTTATATGTATATAATTTTTTCTCATCACACGTTATTCTAAAAGTTAGGAACATCTAAATGATTACCCACTGGGATAATTCAATAACTTACAGCCATTATTTCGCATAGCGTTCTATTTGATTTATTAATGTTTTCACTACAGCGACTGAGTTTCTCCAATCGCTTTATAACGAAGGCCACTTTAACGAAAACTATTTAAGCTAATCGAAAAGTTAAAATGTTTTCCTCTACTATACATATATAGTACAACATATTTTTATATACATATAGTACAACATATTTTCTTGTATTATTTTATACAACTACAATAAAATGTATAATCACTAAAGATAAGCATATCAGACGTCGATTTATCGAAAAATATTTGTATTTTACAATATGTGACACTAATATTTATCATTTCCTTTATTAAATTACTCTATAAAAATATTTACAGTGTTGGTTTTTTATTTTAAATAAAAATATACGAGTTCAAAAAACATTAATCATGACGTAAAAGTATGTTTTTCTGCTTTTATTTTAGTCCAATTTTCAAATAACTTTTTCACATTTTACCACACAAATAAAATGCAATGCAAACCTTTTCAAGTTACTTACCAACTCTATTACGAAATACGAAATTCACATAAATATACATTTTTATATTTATCGAGAGAACGGCACAAAGAAGCTTGATATTGGGAAAAAATTGGCTATGCCCAAGGTAAGAGCATTTAATGCGAAAATAGCGTGTAATATAAATTCCAGACATATCCTGCTCCTATTACACTGATGTAATTTACAAACGAAAAAATTTTATTTATTTATTTATTTATTTATAAATACTTTATTGCACTTAAAGATAACAAAACAAGAAATACAAACACTTAAATATAACTTACACTAAGTACAATTGGCGGTCTTATCGCTTAGAGCGATTTCTTCCAGACAACCTTTGGTACAATAGAGGAATAAATACCAAAATACATAAATGGGTAGTGCAATAATAACTATGATAAAGGATACACATACATATTATTTATATTGTGATATAAACTAAATAAGTAAAAGGGAATAGAGATTCGGAGAAAAATACCATACTAAAAATAATACATAGTAATTAATAATACGTATATAATATAAATAAATTTTATGTACGGCTAACACTGAGAAAGTGAGATTTAACCATACATTTAAAACTATTTGGTGATTGAGCATTTTTGATAGAGTCTGGCAGAGCATTCCAGAGTTTAGTAGCATGTACAGTAAAAGATCCATCATAAAAATGTGTGCGATGTTGAGGCATAATTATCCTCAACATTTCGGATGAACGAACCTCACTACAATGACTTCTAAACTCAAACCTTTCCTTAAGGTATTTTGGCGTTTTAGGGTCAAATAAAATTCGATACAGTAGTTGGAGAGCATGCGCATCCCGCCGCAAGCGCATCGGCAACCAGTTGAGCTTTTTTCGGAACTCCGAAACATGATCATATTTACGGAGCCCAAATATAAACCGTATGCAGAAGTTCTGTAGGCGTTCGAGTACATTCAACTGTTCCATGGTTAAATTTACATAGCTTACATCGGCATAGTCTAATATAGGGAGAAGAAGGGACTGAGCTAAAAGGATTTTAGTAGGCAAAGGAAGAAAGTTTCTTAATCGTCTCAGGGATCCAGCTGCTGCGTACATTTTTTTGCTCACTTCCTTGATATGAGGTCTCCACGATAAGGTTTGATCAAAAATCAAACCCAGATTTCTTACAGACTCACTATAAGGAATTATGGCACCATCAACTACAATGGGTGGCAGATTAACCCAGTTAACCCTTGCGATTAACGAAGGACTACCAATAATAATAACTTGGGTCTTAAGTGGATTAACCTGCAAGCCATAGCGGTAGCTCCATTGGACTATAGTATTCAGATCTGTATTAGTATCTTGAATAGCCTGGTGTATTTCGTCAAGAGTAAACTGTGTGTATATTTGAAGGTCGTCAGCATACATGTGGTAGAGAGACAGCAAGGTATCTGATATGGTATTAATAAAGATTGAGAACAGTAACGGGGACAGAACACCACCTTGAGGAACCCCGGCAGAGACATCACACCAAGAAGACAAAACGTCATCGATGTGTATTCGCTGCCGTCGTCCATTCAGGTAGCTCTGAAACCAACCAATTACCGGTGCGGATATATTTAGTGAACACAGTAAGCTGAGGAGAATGTCGTGGTCTACAGTGTTGAAAGCATTACTGAAGTCTAACAAGGTCAGTACTGTAAGCCTTTTATTGTCCATCCCCATTCGAATATCATCGGTTATTTTAGCTAATGCAGTGGCCGTACTATGACCTGGACGGAAGCCGGATTGGTAAGGATTAAGGAGATTATGTGAGTTTAAAAACAGTTGCAATTGATGATGTATCAACTTTTCCAGAACTTTAGAAAGGAATGGAAGGATGGAGATGGGTCTAAAGTCGAAAAAAGAGGATGGGTTATTTCTTTTGGGGATCGGTATGAGGTGGGAATCTTTCCACACCTGTGGAAATGAGCTATTGGATATGGAATAATTCAGAATATGGGTAATTTAATTTAATTTTTTAGTAAAATATATGTATATGTGTTAGAATATATTATGTACTCAGTTACAAAAGTCAGTGGGGTAATTGATTTCAGACACTAAACTAGCTAGCTCTCTCTTCATTTTTGACTGACTCAAAAAAGTCATAAGCTTATGTATTATAGAGCAGGCTCCAAGGAGATGTTCGTTTGCAAAAATAGCGGACCTAAATCTGACTTCTGATATATATTGTATAGGTCCCAGACATCCTATAGACAGATGTTGCCAACCAGTTTTGTGGTCCCCCTGCCCGCACCCCGGTAATTAAATATGGCATACAAAGAAAAAAATAAAAATTTCCAAAACATGCCGTGTGGGGTATCAAATGAAAGAGCTTATTGAGTAGATCACGAATATATAGCATACTATATACATTTCTTACACTTTCTCTAAGATTTTTTAGAAAATTTACGAAAATGGTCCATTTTTGAGTTAACTTTAAACCACTATAGATTGAAAACTCATGAATATATTTTTTAAATTATTATTTTAAATAATTAACAATAGTCCATTGTTTATGATTCAATAGTTCGTAATATAATATAAGTGAGCTATGTGGTGGATTTGATGAAAATAACTATATACTATATGAACTTGAAAATATACTCGCCATCTTTGAATGCTCCCCCCACTCCCCCATGCAACTATTTCACTGTACGAAATATTGAAACGTAAACAATGGACTATTGTTAATTATTTAAAATAATAATTTAAAAAATATATTCATGAGTTTTCAATCTATAGTGGTTTAAAGTTAACTCAAAAATGGACCATTTTCGTAAATTTTCTAAAAAATCTTAGAGAAAGTGTAAGAAATGTATATAGTATGCTATATATTCGTGATCTACTCAATAAGCTCTTTCATTTGATACCACACGGCATGTTTTGGAAATTTTTATTTTTTTCTTTGTATGCCATATTTAATTACCGGGGTGCGGGCAGGGGGACCACAAAACTGGTTGGCAACATCTGTCTATAGGATGTCTGGGATCTATACAATATATATCAGAAGTCAGATTTAGGTCCGCGATTTTTGCAAACGAAACTCCACTGAGAGTCCGGTCTATTAATCTTATGTTCCATTGCATTTTTTTATAATATATACTATATTATTTTAAACAATATACAACTGTTATTATGATTGTATTTGAAAGTTGAATTTGGCTGTTGGCATGCGATGCCCAAAGGTCCTATTTGGTATTTTGGCAACGTGGAAAAATGTTTATGTTTATACTTATTTTCCGCCTTTTTTCGACAGTAAGTATTATACGTATACATTACTCGTAGTAAGGACTTGAAGAATACTACATTAAAGAATTAAAGATTTTAGCGAAGACCCTTTAATTTTACTTTGCAGATTTAAATAATAATAATTGTCACCTTAACAAATCATAATATACCTATATACCTACTTACACGATTGAGACAACTATTATTTAAGATAAACAAGATATAAATCAAGTTTGTTTAAATAATTGCAATCCTTAGTTCTGTAACCGGAGGAACTATTTAACAGTTTATTTAAGAAAAAGCTTGGAATTACTATCTACGAACAAAATAGCTTGCTATTTAAACTTTCATTTCATTCTTAAGAACAAAAGATTTCAATGGCTGCATTACGAAAACGTGTACCTGTAAATATTTGATCCTAGTGATGTTCTCCTCGGTGACGGTGAGCGCGCGCCGCTCGCCCAGCTTGTAGGTGTCGTCGTAGTACATGTACTCGGTGAACGTGAGCCCGCTAGTGGTGTACTGCTGCGTGAAGTATATCGATATAGTGCCGTTCGCGATGTCGTGCTCGATGATCCACTTGCACTTGAGCGGCACCGGGAACGGGTTCGGGAAGTTCGGCGTCTGGATCGTCCCCACGGGGCCCTTCAGGCGCCCGCCGCAGGTGACGGGGCCATGGTGCTCCGTATTCCGTTCTTGAGATCTCACGTGGTCCAAGGCGATGGTCATAAATGTAATGGTAACAAAATTGTACACCATTAACCTGTAACAAATGAAAAGTAATTTTAGTAATTTATTCGTATACGTTTGTATGTTCCAAGTCTGTATTAAACATTCGTGAGGACTTTGTCTATTTACTATACATAAAAAGTGTCTCATCTTCCATGATTTTGTATGAAAAATATTATATTTATTTCTAGCTAAAGCCACGGTAATAGATATTATAACCGTGCTTAAGCCGACTTAACTCGTTGTATGCGGATAAATGCTCGGTCAAGGATGCTTCTGTTGTATGTTCTCTCTGTCTGTATGTTGCAATACATTTCAATTGCTTATTCTCTTGTTAAAGAACATTTTCTATCAAATAAGCAAACACTTAAATATTCTTAGTTCTCGTTATAATATTAATAAGGTTTATGAGTATGATAAAATAACATTACATCGATCTAGGCGTAACAAAAGACGGCTAATCTAAGGGAATCCAACAAAGGTTAATTGCTTGTATTGTATTATCGAGTTCAATACGGTCGCATGATTGCGCCCACCACGCTACATGTTAAAGGTTAAACTAGTGCTACGAGGTTTACGTTAATCTATACTAATATTATAAAGCTGAAGAGTTTGTTTGTTTGTTTGTTTGTTTGTTTGTTTGAACGCACTAATCTCAGGAACTACTGGTCTGATGTGAAAAATTCTTTCGGTGTTGAAAAGCCCATTTATCAAGGAAGGCTATATATCACCACGCTAAGGCCAAAAGCAGCGGAGCCACGCGGGTGAAACCACGTAGCGCAACTAGTATAATATAAAGGGTTAAAATATAAAAATTATTATTTGGAACATATACAATTTGTTTTAATTCAAGTTAATGAATTGCTGTAGTGTACAAAAGCAATTAGAGATATCGAAGTTTAAAGTTTTAATGTAATAAGAAGAAGTTATAGTTACACACACACACAGATTTTTTTTACAGTTGCTTATTATTATAGATAAAATTTCGTTATGGTCTCTATTCACTTACAACATACCATGTTAACACAATGACCTTTTAATAATAACTATCCTGCTGTGTATAGTTTCATAACCACTGAGTATAATATGACCTAATTCGTATAAGCATGCTCACTATCATAGCAATCTTGATATATGTTACAAATTTTGGTGTTATAATAATATTGCTTGAGCGGATGCTAAGCAAACAATAAATCATAGATATAAGATAATATAGTGTTATCTGACCGGTTGGCTTGGTTGGTAGTGGCCCTGCCTTCCAAGTCAGAGGTCGTGGGTTCGATTCCCACCCGGGGCAAATATTTGTGTGATGAACATAGATGTTTGCTCTGTGTCTGGGTGTTAATTATCTATATAAATATTTATTTAAAATTATATATGTAATCAGGTTTATCAGCCATCTGGTTTCCATATAACACAAGCGAAAAGCTTAGTATGGGATCTGATCGTGCCGTGTGTGAAAATTGTCCTGAAATATTTATTATTATTATTATCTGCAATTACTTTTTAGATTGCATTTTGATCTTATGCACACTTTTATGTTTAAACCTCCGAACTAGCGACGAATTACATGGAATTATACGGTAAGATAAACTTCATTATAACATGTTGGTATACTTTTACGTATAGATTATTATTTAATCGTTTGAGACACATATAAGTACATATCTTATTCAGTAAAATGGTTATTCGATAATTATCAACATTATCCATGTTTTAAAATCGCAAAGATCAATTTACCACTAAATTGTGTAAAACATGTCTTTTTTAACCGTAAACCCGAATCAAAGATAGATCCGAATTATGCTTGAAATTTTAATTGAGTTAACTAAAACGATAAGGATATTAAAACCTTCAACGATTTTGACATCGATCTAAAAGCCATTAGGCGGCAATTAGAATTCATAACGCGGCACAATCTCATATTAATTGAAACCGTTGTTATCATAAGTCCATTAATTACGGAATTTAAGGGTCCAACAGCACTTAGCCCCGTCCTTTTAGTTTAAATACATTTACCATCAGTGGGAAATATGATTCAAACATATCTAATATGCATATATTAATAATGTAATCAATTACGTAGATAAATTTTACTACTTACTTTTTAGAGGCAGAAATATAACGATGTCTTTTTTGTTTCTTATGTCCAACCATGAAAATTGAATTAAGGTTTAAAATGCCGTTACAACATTAACAAAATGTGTTTTTTTTTAGAAATAAAAGTATATCAACAACTACTGCCATAAAATGTTGAAATTATAAGTTTCCCATGGTTTCCCGCACATTTTATGCTTTTTTTTTCATAAAATCGAAGACGATAAAGATTCACCAAAAGAGGTTGCACCGCTACTAGAGGTTGACGTTAAAAATAAAAACAATTAAGAAGCTAAAAGCTTAGAATTTCACAATCAATTAGTTCCGAGGCACTAAGGCAATAATTGAATTAAGCTGTGGTCGTATTTGGGCCGCAACTCTTCACAAAGACCTTTGTCACAAAGGGTTCGAGACAACCGCTATTTATTGTTCAATTACAATTGAGTAAGGACTTCGTCACGACGAAATAAAATTGTATATACGTTTTAAAACGTAAATGGTGGATAATAAAAATTTTAAATGTCAAAATTTTACTGTATTAAAATATAATTCAATTGTATCTTAACAATACTTGAAATAAAAAATAGCCTCAATATTGCCATTTGTAGATACCATTTATATTTTTATTTGATCTATGATAAAGGTTAGGTTAGAAGTCCTAGTAAAATCTTACCTTTCCATATTCCAAATAAATTTAATCAACAGCAGTTGGTATACATACAATCTTCATACAATAGTAGTGTGAGTGACGCCGTAACCCACCAAAATTGGTTTAAAACTTCTTGGTAACAAACGAGAAACTTATAGCAAATACAAAGTCGCAGTTGAGCCAAGCTCACTGTCAGCTTACAAACAAGTCTGAGTCGTATTGGAAGTTAAACAGGAAATGCATTCAGAATTTCAGGCACAGACGCAAAATTTTCTTTATTCAACCAAACTACAAGCACAGTTCTCCTATTTTTATTCTTTATTATAAAACTTAGAACAGTCGTTAGTGCATTCATTAAAAAGCGTTCCTGAACTATATTTCCTCGGCATATTATTATTTCCCGAACGCCCACTTTTCTTTTAATCAACACAATTTGTTGTTTAAACGAAAATAATTTGTTTTTAATTGTTTAAAACTACGAGTGAATGTACTAAATATAGAGCAAATAATACCATAAAGAAGATTCTCCCTCACATTTCGCAGACTCGAAATGAACTCATTGACCTATAATTCGATTTGAAATGTTGATTTATATTTCAGATACATTCGTGAAATTTCATAATCCGTTAATTGAAAATCGACAAGCCTCATTGACGACAATATTACACACGCCTCAGCATCCGAGTGCAAAATGAACAGATAATAATTTAATTAAAATTTCATTCTAAGTACTGGCTGAATTCTGATTGATTGCTGTATGAATTGCTGCATAATTAATTACCTCACAAGAATATTAATGTCTGTAATGAAACGGTATCAATTTTTATATTGAATTATATGTCCAGAAAGAGATTTTATTATGCAAATGTGTGTATATCATATTTGTAATTGTTAAATTGCACCTTATTGATTTGGAACATGTTCCATTTTAGTTGTTGGTATTAGCATTTGTATTAGTATAGGTGAATCAAATACTAATATTACAGTTAAATATTTAGCTTTAATTATTATGTTTACGTGTGTAATTGTTATAAAGCTAAGAAGTTCATGGGATTTCGGAGAAAAACAATGTATTGACAAGGAAAGACTGGTAGATCAACCCTTGGGCTACCCGAATCACGCCCCTATGTGATGAAATAATCGTATTGTAGTGCCAATCGTGTTACAAATCCATAAACTGTTGACGTTTTCTTGACATCTTCGTAATTGTTTGATTAAATATATTCGAAGAAGTGGTTTACTTTGAATTAAAGCTCTTTTGAATTGTTTTTTTATAAAAAAAATATGGTATTATCATTAAAAATATATTTTCTACATATTATAAATCTTTTAAAAAATATATTTTCTTGTTTAATATTTCTTAATGTGTTTTAACAAAAACTATGAGCAAACTTCAATAATTATATTTGTTTATTAACCTTCCAAATATACAAGAAAATTATATAAAACATGCCAAAGCTTTTAAGTTCACAGATAAAATATAATTACAAAAATGATGGTGTTAAAAGCGCGGCCTCACCAAGATCTCTTAACGTATAAAATGTTTTTACTTAACACGAACCAAGTTTTCAGGGTAATTTTAAGTCTTTTTAGGAATCTCTGCCGAAATAATACGTAATCTGAAAGCTATAATGTAGGTTTCACGTCAAATATTTCATACATTACATAATAATAAATACGAATATATTGTCAGATTGTCTTAATATATAGAAAGTAGTATATTATGTATAGTATATATAACAACATTTAAGTCCTGTTTTAAAAAAATAATTATAAGATTTTGAGCAGTTGAGAAAAGCGAATAGCTATAGTAATAGCAATACAAATAGTATTGTTTTATATGATCAGAATTTCAATTTCTCAGCCCAAAGTATATGAAATATGAATAATGTATTTCTAGAATAAATTAAGTATTTAATATACCTTACCGATTATTAACCTCGTTTAAATTATTCTGAAACTGAAATCAACGTGACATATTTCAAAATGTCATACTCGCATAATGTATTACGTGGAATTATCAATTTCTAGGCAATGATATTATATATAGAAACAAGAGGTAGATACGTCATCAACGCACCAAAACTGATTCCGTGAATTGGTCCTATTTGGGACCAATGCAATCAGTCAAAAATCAGTCAGATTGTGACCGGTCCCAGTGAGCGCATGTGCCGATAGGTACATTAAAGTTGTCTAAAATGAATGTCTGTGTGTTCAGAAAGTGCACGTATTCGTGCAAAAAAATAAAGAAAGATAAAGGAATATCATATCACAGGAAAATATATTAAATTATTACAGTTTAAGAGTAAAAATAACAATTTACAATTCTTTATGAATGACACTTGCTTGACACTTGTATTGAAATAATGAAAGGGATAAAACATTGCTTCAATCACTAGTGTGACAAAGCTAGCGTACACTGTGTTCAAAGATTATCATGTAGATACGATTATTGAAAATAGATTGGTTATTTTATTAATTTCGATTTGGGTAAATACTTGATTATTTTTATATTTAAATCCACACAGTGCATGTAATTAACAAATATATATATTAATTACATACAATGAAATCGTGATGGCAAAAATGTTTGTTTGCAAAAATGATATTGAATATACGTATACATTAAGGAAAAGATTATCGCTACTGACGAAAAATGCTATTTGCATTTCTGTTAATAGCTATTGAACATAAATTTTATTTGTGTTTTAGATAAAAAAGGCTTATACTTCATCCTTTCTTTTATTTCATCCTTTTTTTCATCTAGGCACCACGTAAGATCGCTGCTCAGCAGTGGGTGTTTATCGGGTGAAATGATGATGACCGAAAACGAACACCACAGCTAGTAATAAATACTTAATACAGTTATATCTCCAAAAAAGTTTTTTTCATTTTAATACAACATCATAATAATAATTAAATAGTAAATGAAATTGTCACATAACACATTTGTTTACTTGTGCAGGAAACGTAACATCTATAACATTGAACCTTCTGTGTCGTTAGTCTATGCCAATTACCATAGCAACTATTTGTTTATTTATATTTAATTGGTGAATTCTTATGACTATTGCTTACACCTGCGCGGAAGTGAGAAACTATCTTTGTCTTTTTTGTTTATATCATTTTATTAGAGCCATCTCTCTTATACAGTCTGTCAATGTAATAAATTAAGTAAAATGAAACTTGTTCAAAAAAAAATTTGTGTGTGCCTGACACTGCATATGAATCATTTTTTTTTTATATATTGTGAGTATATAACGTATCTATACATAAAATATCATTGTTTCTAGGTGAACTTAATCAAGATATGGGTTTCATGTGTGTTATGATCAAAAAAAATTATGACATCACATATCTGCCCAATAATTTTGCCACTCAGTCTGTAAGCCAAGCAGTCAGCAGATCTAATACTTTGAAATAAACAATGCACGTAAACAGGTTTCTTGGCATTGAACCCACTACGTTTATCTGTAACTCGAGTGCCGTAGCGTAGGTCAAACGTAAAATGGGTCAAGCTGTAATATATTCTTGCTGTGTTGACACGCTAAGATGAATGGCGAGCTATTTCCAATGCCTATAAAAATAACTCTTGGCTCTGAGCTTTTTACCGCCCTAGCGTTTATAAAGCGATCCTAAATCTTTTAACATGACCACGCTTGAATCTGATATCTTAACAGTGTAAATAATAGAGGTAATTGTAATCGTGAAATGTACCAAAGTGTTTTTACTATTAATCTTGCATTCACATTCTTTTCATTTGTCATTACTTTCACAATGAGAAGCCGCTCAAACATTTTGAAATTCAATATCAAATGTATTGTAGAGTAAATTGTCTTCTTACCCGACATATTTATATTAAAGAAGAATATGTAACAGTATAAACAGAAACCTATACTCACTTATTAATTCAAGGATCACAACAATGCATTATCAGAAAAAATTTAAAGAGCCGATAACCGAAACCAGCTTCGCGCCTCGTAGATATCAGCTAGTGTATTGATTAATTAATGAAGTCGTTCCTTGTAGGAATCCACTGAATATTATGACACTAATGCCTCGCTATCTAGAGCATGCACGCGGTCTGCACATATCACACATTCCGCCGGGTTAGAGACTTAATTAAACCCGGCTATATCAAGAATCAAGTCTGAATTAACCCGTGGAATTGAGAGCTTTACGTAATAACTACAATCGTATTTAATTACTGTTGTTCTGTTGTGAATTCGAGTGTTTGATATATTTTTGGATATACGTTTATATACGTTTTGATTTAAACTAAAAGTGATGAGTAATTTACAATCCAAATGGCTCTTTAAATTAAATAAAAATTGCCAGCAGGCGGTTCCCATTTCCGTTTCGCTGTCACGTTCTTCTACTCGGTTTATTTTTAATTGGAAAGTGGTGCCCGGTTTTGTTTTAATTGTATTATTTCAATATTCTTGAAAATAGCATGATTTGCATTCTTTAATAATGTTTTTTATTTCATTTTTCTGAACACAAATCATTGGTCTCTAACAAAATATAGTATCTAGATTAATTATATCTCTAGATTTTACAATATTATGTAATTAATGCACTATTGAACTTTTCCCCTTTTTCATAGGATAGGAGATTAATTCGATATATAAAATTAAATATAAAACTGTTTAAGTAACTATCCTACCCTAAATATGGGCCACCTTTTAGCAGTCAACAGAGATGAAATACAAAAAGTACTTTCCTCTTTTTTGATCCAATTCGAGTCGGCAACATTGTTCGATTCACAATCGATTTATTTTTTGTTCCATTTTTCTCACAGAGAAATATCCTCTCGTTTATTATTAGCCTGTTACTATACAGATAACATCAATTTGGATATCTATAAAACTACCACAAAAGTATTGAATTTAAAGTTCATAATATAAGAAATTATTGGATAGGAAGTTGGTATAAAACACGCGCGAACTATATTAATCTGTACCCGCGCCTGATCCAGATCCAATTAACAACTTTAATGGACCAATTTATCTCAGAGGTGAAAGTAGTAATATAACACTGCTTTGTGTCCAATAACTAATCAGTATGATATCGGGAACTTCTAAAGTGAAATTTATACGCAGTTACCGCAGAGGATTATGCATCGTAGTTTTAAACAATTTTTCCGCATTTTAATATATTACTCTAGTAAATTTCGCACGGGATAGCTGCGTCATCAACTTCTGCCAGTTTTTCGTCCGTTGTGCCTGATTTATATTTAAACTGACGCGTTTATCGCACACTGCAATGGCACACTGTTTGCGTTATTACGTTACATTTACTGACTACCAAAAAGGAGAGCAAAAAATTTAGCGTCAATGCTAAACTAGTATATAAAATCAGATACCTATATTAGACATTTCCAGAATTTCGTTTAATTAATAACGTTAGCCTCTTCTACTTTTAATAAGTTTTGCAAACATATATATAACACAATGCGAAATACAGAAACAATGTTTTAAAGGACATTTTGCAACTGAGTTCAAAAAAATAACAATCGATGCTATTTTTCCGTGTATTTATTTATATTTCCAAAATAAATTCAAATTGGAGTGTCCAATTTTATCATCAAGAATCACGACCCCAATAAAGAACAGCAAAATTCATTATTATTTACAATAACAAAGCGAACGGTTGATATCCAATTATTTCTTTATTCCATTGTTTCACACGGAAATTGTTTTAATTGGTGTATGGAGTGCTGTTGCGATATGTCATATTGCGCTCCTGCCACAAATGCAATCAATCTTGTTATTTCACGGCTTTTGGGCAAAGGAAAATACGAATCCTGTTGAATCTAAATCGGCAACTTACATGGGTATAATGATGACTAGAATAAAACTACCGTAATAAAAGAGAAAAAAGGATTTCCTGATATCTTACACATTATTATTAGCATGATACACATAATATGGTGTTGTTTCAATATTTTTTCACCGTGATGCCTTACGTCGTCCAAATATAATACTAAATACAATGGCTCTACACTCTAATAACAACGAATATAACAGTATGTAGACACAAACATTATTAAATTTCCAACAAAAAAAAATCTACCAAGAAAAATTCGACCGCGTAGGAATATATTTAATAAAAGTTATTGTAGCAAGCCACGCTGATTGAAATCTTTGTTGGGGTGAATATAACACTGTACCTCCAACTTATTTTTATGTTAATAGTGACTATAGTAATATTATTAATACAATATATTATATGAAACTTGCTGCTTCATTATTCAGTTTTCAAGCTCAAACCGAAGTTAGAGATTGAGTTATAAGAAACTTGAAAAAGGATATAAGTTACTTCTTCAGAATATAAAAATTTGAAGTGTGTGAAATATAATGCGCAAATGAAGTGTGGAAAGCCTATGTAGGCATATTATACACATCCGTAATAATACATATTAAAAATAGTACGTATTTGTAAAATTTTCAACATTCATTTCGGTGTTTAATTCAGCACCCGACCTTTAATATTTATATTATTAAGAACAGACAATTTCCCCCGTACAGTTAAGGCTTTTACATGCGCTAATAACCTTGACCATACTTGACGGATCTCAAACCTCTCCCGCTGCACCTTCTTTTTTCCTCGCATTTTGTATTTAAAAAGATACCAATCAGTGAAACAAAAAATCCTCGTCAGGGACTGTTGTGTAACTGATAATTTATTAAACATAAAATTTTCAGAGCTCTAAGTCAGCAGGTTACGAAGTTTATAGAGTATTTGCGGAAAAATCGATGACCACGGCACATTTTTTTTCTAGAAATCTATTAACTTTGGAAAAAAGTCCTCGCGAGCAATTAAAGATCAAAGACCATCCTATTTTATATATTTTTTTCGGTATTGTGCTTTATGTTGTACCAGACTTTATAGAGGTTGAACATAGTCGAAATTGCCGGGTAGCGCCTTAAACGTTATGTTTTGTGAGATATGGTAGTGCAAGATAGCGAAAAGCACTCGAAATGGTTCATATAAATATGCACACGTCCCGAGCCTGCTTATGCTTGCCAAATTCGCCTGGCACGCTTTATGTAACCTTGATTTAAGATTTGGCTTCAAGCCTTTAAATTGCCCTCCAAGGATCTAACGAAATATATTTTCATTCGAAGTATGTAATTGTTCTTGTCTAACTGTAACTATCGAGTCGTTTTGTACAAAACAATTTAAAATTTTAGTTTACTTTCTGCGTATTCTGACGAAGGTCCTATATGATATATTGATAATATTATGATATATTTTGATCTCCTGCATTTCAATAAAGTTAGGAGATCATCAAGCAGAATACAGCAAAGTAACGTAGATACAGAATTAGAGTAGAGCAGTGTTGAAATAAAAAAAAAATATTTTAAAGTGAAACTTTTATTACATCGTCTCAAACTTTTTGGTCTGTGTAGCGCATGTCGCGTGTATCGCGGCTGCCGAGTAGGTATACCTACTCGGCAGCCGACCGACACGCGACATGCGCTACACAAAGCAGTGTTCGGAACCGTTCGAACAGTTTCACTTTTACCGTGGTTTCATAAAACCACACAACATTTTTTTATTTAAATAACGGAAAGAAAAACAATACAAATAACTTAACAAACTATGTTGTTAACTACACTAGAAATAGAAAATGTAGAGAACTACTCGGTATACTTTAGCTCCGTTTTCTAGTCGTCTAAAGAATCTTTGAATGTTAGCGTTAAAGCAAAATCGTTTTGATGTTAGCTGTAAAAGCGTTTCTTTGTTAAAAAGGTTCGCTTTTTTAATGACGATGTTTATTAAGGTCTGTGAGCCTTACATTTTCTGTAGAATAAGTGCACAATACTTTACCATTCATTGTTATGTATTTTTGACTTAGAATAAGTAAATTCATTATTTTTGGTGCAATGCGCTTAGTAATAATGAAAATACTCTTTGTCAAGACTTCCAAAAACATGTCAAGTACCGAATATTCTTGAGCCTTTTGGTAAGAGGCATGAATATGGACATGAACATATCTAACAAAATATTAGCGTATACATGTACATGTTTGCTAATAACTTCTAAGCATACAGACGTGCTTAATAGGTATGTAACGTTCTTTTTAATTAAAACACAACATTAAATTACAATAATGATGGATTAAAAGCATTTAGATACATAGAGAACGAAAGCCTGGGTTATAAATTTAAGAAAATACGCGGTTACTAAATTGGCTCAGGTTTAAAGGATTGTTTAAAATTTGAATAGGTATAATAATAAATATTTTTTTACGTACGTACCAATTTTAATAAACCAATTATATACTTAAGTATTTTTGGTTCTAATTCGTTCTTTAAGTTTGATATCATATGCTATATAGCCAAGCCTATAGTAAAATCCGATAGTAAAATCTACAAGTTGATATCGCCTCTATACCATTGCATAATCTTTGGTATATTTTATGGTCGCCTCTGCGTACATACATAATCATCGGTAGCATTCAGGGAAACATTTTGCTGACTTCGCATCGACATCGAAATTGGATCGCCGCTGTGGATTCCACCTTACTTAGCCTCTAACCTCGAGCAAGTCCATTGGTATTTAAAGTAATTTTAATGTTTAATTTTTATTTGTAATATTTCTTCAATAAAGTAATCTTTGAAAATTGGTTTTTTTTGGGACTCTCGGGCGCGATAAATATAATTGGCGCAGTCGGTAGGATTTCCGGGTCCCCCAGGATAGAAAATTAGGGAAAATTCTGGAGGAGATAGGCGTTTCCAGCCGAACCGGAAATTGGAAGAACAACGTGGCCGAGCATCCAAACTTCGATACCTCCCAAGAAATGCCGAGATCTATGTGAGTACACTTTATTTCAGTGATTGCTCCTTCATTTCCTATGTTAGTTTTAGATTTTTTTTTTATTCAACACGTGTTATAAAATTTTCGATCCTGAAAATTAACGAACAGTGTAAGAATATTTCTGTGCCTCCAGTGAATAAGGGAATAACTCAAAAACAGCACTTTTCAGGAGAGACAAAAAACTATATATCAATACTAAATCTTTATAAATTCAAAATTTTAAGCTTGTATGGGTAAGATATGACGTTAGACTATAGTTTTACATATGAACACATATTGAAACAACCCCATATATATACTTTTTTCGTGTTTTTTTGTAGTTGTGGCCTTATGAACGAGTACTTCATGGAATAACTCAATGTATTCACATAATTTTTTTTTTACTCTTTGCAATATAACGACTTATGCCCTTATGCACTATGTTCATAATCGCACAACACGACTTATATTATTGCCAGTTTTGGTTTTATAGAAATGATGTGACTTATTATGCTTGAAATTTGTGTACTTTATGACTCAATTGAGGCCTATTAGTGGAAAAACTATGCACGTAGCTTGAAAAACGAATGAAATCAACGGGTTTTTTATCGTTATTAGATATTAAAACAAAACAACATTTAGGTATTTATGCATTTAACCCTAGAAGTCCAATCTACGTAAATTTGACGTATGTACTCTTCTATTTTTACCATCGAATCGCTGCAAAATCCAGAACTAACTTATTAGCCGTCGAGACCTAGCAGTACATATGTAGTTGACACATCCCGGTAAATTCCGCCATTTTGTTGTAAAGAGGATGTTGTGCGTCATTTTGGCGTATAATTGGGCTTTTCGTAACTTTTAAGATTGTTTCAAATTTTTATTTTGTGATTTTTGAATAATTTTTTTTCTAAGTCACGTTTTACATGATATAGTATTATACTATAGATTGAGTATAAAATGGGATCCAGACAACATTTATACTAGGTCGAAGTTACAGGAAAAGTTATAGGTGATCAGTGGCGATACTAAACGGCATGATATGGAATTATAACATATAATATCAAAATAATATAATATCAAAATAATATTTTATTAGATAAATAAAGAAAATACAATGAGCCGCAAAGATTTTATGAAAAAATTAAGCACAGATTTGAAGGTGCCTTGGATGCAAATACGACTTGTGGCACGCACTTTGAAGAGACTCTACGTGACAATAGCCCAATTTTTTCAAAATATGTGGTACCAGAGTATCCATAATATGTTTACGAAAATGCAGGACCAAAGAAGTACCGATATTGCGGATTTTTTTCCTTTAAAAAAGGCAAATAACCAAAGCACAGTGGCTAAAACGCTATAATATTATGCGGAGAACACAATATTCATAATTATTGTCAAGACTGGTTATAAATACTTTTTTTTTTATGCGACTATTATAGACTATAGTATTATCGTAGTTAGATTAAATTTTTTAAAAAAGATTAAAAACTAGTTATTTTTTAAAAACTTACCCAATTATAAGAAGAAAATATAAGTTTAACATTTTTGTTGGCTTTTTTTTAGATGATTCAATTATCGTTCTGTATTTATATAAACAAAGAGTATAATATCATTAAATGCACTTAATGTGTTATCTGTATTTTTAATATCTATTGCAAAAAATAGTTAATTTCCATAGAAATATATTAGTATCCCAAGTTAACTGATAAATACCTTTTTTAAAAAATATAAAGATTTGTTGTTGCAGATTTATTGAAAAAACGATTGAAAAATAATAAGGAATGTGTGTTGTTTCCGTGCAGTATTCAAATAGACCAATAGCAACACGGCATTAATGCGAAACTGTCTCATGTCGTCACTTGAACCAATGACACTAAAAGAGTTGTTCCTTTATGCTCATGTTAGAAAAATGACACAAATGCGTTTATACTAAAATAGTGTTAGGACAGGATGGAACAAAATGAATTAAGTCTTTATTCAAAAAGTATAACTACACATACGTCTTTGTGTTCGTGGGTACTTTTGACTCGAGACGAATAGTTCCTTTGCGATTGCCTAAAATGATGGATAAGGTAACTTATACCGTTAATCACACCCTACTTATACCGTTTGGGTCATTCGAAAAAATGGGTTAGGACGCAGCTAGAGATATGACCTTTTGATATGTTGTGTATTTTGACGAGCTGAATCCAATGGTGCAATAAAAACCAAAGGGAATAACTCGTCTTACTCCTTTATTCACTGGAGGCACAGATTTTATAGGCGTATAGGAATTTAAATTAATAAGAATTAAAATTTTCTTTTGATTTAATAAATAAGTAAAATTTTAAAAATTTAATTGAAGGAAATTAAAATCATTTTTCTATTATAATAATTATAAAATTTAGATTTGTGTTAATATTTTAATTAAATGAGTAGTAGGGAAGAATTAATTGACAGATTAAGACAACTTGACGATTCAGAAATTAGTGAAATTAACAGGGATATTTTAGTTGATAATTTAAGACAATTTGAAGAATCTAAAATGGCTACCCTAGATGATATCTGTAAAGCCCTCCGTTTAGTTCCTGAATTTGATGGGAATTCTCATGTTTTAGTAAGATTTATTAATATTTGTGATCAGTTAGTTGCAAAGTATGGTCAGGCCGGTGATCAATTAATTAATTCGGGTCTTTTAAATGGAATTTTGAACAAAGTAGTTGGTGCTGCCGCGCGACAAATTAATGCCAACGGTATCCCCAACGATTGGACTAGCATTCGTAATTCTTTAATAAATAATTTTGCAGACCAAAGAGACGAAACTGCACTATACAATGATCTAGCTTTATTAACACAAGGGTCTAACACGCCGCAAGAATTTTATGAACGTTGCCAGAACTTATTCAGTACAGTTATGACGTATGTTTCACTGCATGAATCTCTTGATTCCACTATCGATGCTAAACGAGAACTTTATAAAAAATTAACCCTTCAAGCATTTTTACGTGGATTAAAGGATCCTTTAGGTTCTCGTATTAGATGTATGCGTCCCGAAACGATAGAAAAAGCTCTAGAGTTAGTACACGAAGAAATTAATACCATGTATATTCAGAATAGGAATTCACACGTATCAGATAAAAAACATAGTGACAATAATCAGCCTTTTAAAATGCCTATTCATAATTTTCAGCCCTTCAGGCCTAATAATTTTAATATGCCAGGTCCGTCTAGACCACAATTTATGCATAAGCCACCATTTTCACCCCAACATCAATATAAAATGCCTTTTAATCAACCTCGAATGCCCACGCGCACCCAACAAATTTTCAGTGCACCACTTCCAAATAATAATCAAGGTTTTCAAGTACAAACTAGACCGCAACCATCATCTCAAGGCCCTAAGCCTATGAGTGGAGTTTCTCATTTTGTGACTAGGGAAAGACCGATGCAACCATGCAACCAGGTCCTAGTGGATGGAATTGGTCCAAGCAGGGCAATCCACCACCCTCTAATTATTTTAAGCCCCGAGATGTTAATGTGAATGAATGTGCAAGCTTAGAATACGATACTCCTGATTATTATAATTATGATGATTACTATAATTACTATGATGATTATTACAATTATGAAGGTTATTATAATGACTATCCCGTAATGAACCAATATGAATATAGTGAAAGCCCTATAGTCGAGGAGTTAGTAGAACAGCCCCAGTCAGAACCAGAACCATCAACAAATGAAAATTTTCAGAAGGTTCAGAGTATAAAAAAGTTAAAATAGAATTAAATCTCCAAACTCAACGCCAATTGCCATTTATTCGCATTTCCCTCGGAAATGGATTCTATTTAAAATTTTTGATAGATACTGGAGCAAACCAATCCTTTATTAGTCCACAGGCCGTAGAAAAATATTTTCCAGACATACCACTAAATTTTGATCCGTTTGAAGTCACTAACGTCCATGCAACTAGTAGAAACAATTATTCAATTACATTACCTTGTTTTGAAGAATTCAATGATAACTGTAATATTAAATTATACGTATATAAATTTCATAATTATTTTGAAGGTCTGATAGGGATGGATTTGTTAACTAAATTTGAAGCTAAATTAGATCTTAAAAATTCAACATTAATTACTAAAAATGCCATAAACCCAATTAAGTTATATAATTCTCGAAATTTTAATTTGTATGAAAAAGTTATTCCAAGTGAAACCTCTTTACTTCTTAGATTGCCAATAAACGCCGCGGATGGTGAAGTTTTAGTGCCAGAACAAATAATTTGCAATTGCATTATAAGTGAATGTTTAACTACAGTTATAAATAATAAAGCCATAGTTCAGGTAACCAATCATACTAAAAATGACATAATTTTTTCATTAGACCATCCGACAGAAGCAACTATTTTTAATTCCGAATTTTCACAAGAATCTTCAAACCGTGCCAGTGACGTTATTTCACGTTTGCGAATAGACCATTTAAATGAGGAAGAAAAAGCCAATTTAACAGCACTTTGTAGTAAATATGCAGACGTTTTTTATATTGAAGGAGAATCTTTGTCTTTTACGAACAAAATTAAACATAAAATCCGTACATATGATGAGGTCCCCGTATATACGAAAAGCTACCGTTATCCATATATTTTGCGTGATGAGGTAAAAGACCAAATTTCAAAAATGCTAAGTCAGGGCATAATTAGACCATCGGAATCTGCCTGGAGCTCTCCGATCTGGATTGTCCCTAAAAAAATGGACGCCTCGGGGAAGCAGAAATGGAGGTTAGTCATTGATTTTCGCAAGGTTAACGAAAAAACAATCGACGACAAATATCCCATACCTAACATCAATGATATTCTTGACAAATTAGGGAAATGTCAATATTTCACAACCTTAGATCTAGCATCAGGTTTCTATCAGGTGGAAATGTCGGAGGAGGATATACATAAAACCGCTTTCAGTGTAGAAAACGGCAAATATGAATTTCTCAGAATGCCAATGGGCTTAAAAAATAGTCCCTCCACGTTCCAAAGAGTTATGGATAATATTCTTAAAGGACTTCAAAATGTCATTTGCTTAGTTTATCTCGACGATATAATTGTCTTTTCTACTTCATTACAGGAACATATAATAAATCTAGAAAAAGTTTTCCAAAGATTACGTGAATCTAACTTTAAAATTCAGCTTGACAAATCAGAATTTTTAAAACACGAGACAGCATATCTAGGACATGTAATAACTGAAGAAGGAATAAAACGTAATCCCGATAAAATTTCGGCAATTCAAAAATTCCCTATTCCTAAAACATCTAAAGAAATAAAATCATTCCTGGGTTTAGTAGGCTACTACCGAAAATTCATTCCCGATTTTGCTAAGATCACGAAACCATTAACTCAATGTTTAAAAAAGGGAAAGAAAATTACTTTTGACTCAGATTACGTTAACAGTTTCGAACGATGTAAGACACTTTTAACTAATGATCCTATTTTAATATACCCTGACTTTGACAAGGACTTTTTACTGACAACTGACGCTTCTAATTTTGCAATAGGTGCAGTACTTTCACAAGGACCCATAGGATCTGACAAACCAATAGCGTACGCTTCTCGTACTTTGAATGATAGCGAAGTAAATTATAGCACAATTGAAAAAGAATTGTTAGCCATAGTATGGGCAACTAAGTATTTTCGTCCTTATCTTTTTGGACGTAAATTTAAAATTTTAACGGACCATAAACCACTACAGTGGGTCATGAGTCTGAAGGAACCAAATTCTAGACTAACGAGATGGAGATTAAAATAAGCGAGTTTGATTTTAATACCCAATATAAGCCCGGCAAAAAGAACACAAATGCCGACGCTCTATCTCGTGTGGAAATCTTTAACGAAGAGATAAGTTCAATAGTAGGCAACACATCCAAAGCATCTGTAGCCGACGACTCCGAAAGTACCATGACCGCCCATACCTCTAATGAAAACCCAATCCTTGAAATACCTATATCCTGTGAGCCCTTAAATAAATTTCATCGCCAGTTAGTTTTAAATATTGTTAGTGATGTAAAGAAACGTACAATGGTTACCAAACCGTTCGATACTCATTCCAGGATATCTATACAATTATCAGAATCAAATTTAGAAACAGATTTAATCAATGCTATTAAAGAATATGTAAACCCTAAAATAAAGACCGGTATACTTATTAACCCTCCGTTAGGTATGTACAAAATAGTCCCAATATTACAGGAAAAATTTAAAAGCTCTTGCATTAAAGTTTTTATAGCTAAAATAGAATTAGAAAATGTCAAGGAATATCTTAGGCAACAAGAAATTATTCGTAATCATCATGAAGGCAAAACCAATCATCGCGGGATAAATGAATGCTACCTTGCACTTTCAGCACGTTACTTCTGGCCTGAAATGAAAGAACATATTACAAAGTATATTAATGATTGCACAATATGTGGTCAAGCTAAGTATGACAGGAACCCTATTAGACCTAAGCTTAATTTAGTACCCCCAGCTACAAAACCTTTTGAGATCGTACATATGGACACCTTTACAGCTAATAATGAAAAATATGTAACCCTTATAGACGTTTTTTCGAAATATGGACAGGCATACTTACTTAGAGATGGCACGGCACTCAGCGTCATACAGGCTTTGTTAACATTTAGTACTCACCACGGTTTACCACTAACCATAATTACTGATCAGGGTACAGAATTTAATAACCAAATGTTTTCAGAATTTTGTAAAATTCATAAAATAATTCATCATCAAACTTTGGCTCATTCCCCTAACGCTAATGGTAATATAGAACGTTTTCATTCGACCTTGCTTGAACATCTCCGTATATTAAAATTAAAACAGCGTGATCAACCTGTAATTAATTTAATGCCTTACGCTTTAATTGCATATAATAGCTCCATACACAGTTTTACTAAATGTAAACCCTATGACCTTATATTAGGGCATACTGATCCACGTGACCCTACTGACCTCGATTTAACTATTCATTTACTTCAACAGTATATGCAATCTCATAGAGAACAAATGAAACAGGTTTATGACGTTGTGAATGAATCATCATTAGCTAACAGAGAGGCTATCATTGAAAAACGTAATGAAACTAGAGAAAATGAAGTAGATTATGAACCTAACCAGCAGATTTTTGTCAGTAACCCCTCAGCTTCCAGATCTAAACTCGCACCTCGATATACCCAGGACACTGTTTTAGCAAACTTACCTATTCATATTTATACATCCAAAAAGAAAGCTCCTATAGCTAAAAATAGGCTAAAACGAATCCCTAAGACCGCCAAATTGTTGCAGGGTGCTGATCATGACGCTTCTAACAACGACACTAGCTCTCGAGATAAAACTTGAAGATCTTGGAGAAAGCCCTGGAATTTTACCCTTTAAGTTAGGTCCCATGCAACTAACCCATCATTATCATACATTTTTACAGTTTATAGAATTAAGGGAAATAGATTCTAACATTAGTTTAGTGCAGTCTCAGCTAAGTGAAATTAGGAGTAAGTTAGATAACTTTACTTATGCTGTCTATGAATCGCAAATAGATTATTTAAGTGATAAACTTGATTTTGCTTTGCAACAATTAAAAACTCTAGAACCCTTAAGGTTTAAGAGAGGCTTAATAGATAGTCTTGGGTCAGTAATTAAGAGTATAACTGGAAATTTAGATTATTCGGATGCAGTAAAGTATGATCAAGCTCTTTCAGTACTTAAGAAAAATCAAGATAAAATAGTTATTGAACAGAATCATCACATCAGTCTTAGCAAAGATTGGATGGATGAACAAAATAAAATTATTGCTGAAATTATAGAAAGTCAAAATAAAATTAATAAAACATTATTTATGATATTAAACCCTGACTCATTTCCTTCACCGGATATAGTTAAATTTGCGAAATTCGCACAAGCATTAGCAATAAGTAGTAATAATGTAGACAGTTTAGTAAGCGAAATAAGTAGGTTAGAGAATGCGCTAGCATTTTGCAGTGCTTCGCGCACTCATCATTCTATGATAGGTATAGGTGTAATGAAAAATATGTTAAGTAAGCTTAAGACATTTTATAATAAAGAGGAAATATTAGATTTAGAAATTTGAGACTATTACAATATAATTAAGCCAGCATCTTATTTTAATGGAGATCAGTTAGTTTTTGCTTTTAAATTTCCTATAGTTTCACCACTTGAATATAACTTTTATAGATTAGCTATTGTTCCTAATAAAAATAGGCAAGCTATAATCCCTCCTTCTCCTTTCCTTGCAATCACTGGTAATATGCACGTGTACATAGAGGCAGAATGCCCGAAGTCAGGCATGAGGTACTTATGTGAAGACGAGCTCCACCACATGCTGAAACCCCAGCCGGACTGTATCAGCAACATCGTTGAAGGAAATCTCCATGAAGACAGGTCCTGCGAAATGACTACCGTAAACCTGATGAAACCTGCAATGGAAAAACTTGATGACCGCCACTACGTCGTCGTGTTCCCGTCTCCAACTGAAGCCCGGTTATCCTGTGAAAGAGAAGAAATCATTAATCTCAATGGAAGCTACCTCGCTACAATACCACCTACCTGCAAGCTGCACACAGAAGACTTCACCATCGTCAACAGTCAACACCAACGATCACATCAAAGGACAGCCCATAAAAATTACTAAAGTTTCAGCTCATGTAAAAGAGCCTACCTTATCCTTCTCTATTAAAAGTAATTCAATCAGCCTGAAGAAACTTCATGAAATTCAAGACAAGATTCACCATCAAGAACCTATTCAATTAGAACAAATTCCAATGTTCTATAATACAACTATTCCTTTCTATACTATATTATTCAGTGCTATTGCACTTTCTCTCATAATTTTGGGCAGAAGATTAATCCTGAACAGAAGAAAGAAGAATGAAGAAAGAAGCCAATCAAGCAAGAAGCCTCGCCAAGAACAAACTTATGCTGAACCTGGACCAAGCCAAGACTGTGGAAAGCTGCCAATGACATTTTTTCCTGTCGTTCAAAAATAGTCCTTGAACTAAGGGGGAAGGTGTTATATACTACCAAGCCTATAGTAAAATCCGATAGTAAAATCTACAAGTTGATATCGCCTCTATACCATTGCATAATCTTTGGTATATTTTATGGTCGCCTCTGCGTACATACATAATCATCGGTAGCATTCAGGGAAACATTTTGCTGACTTCGCATCGACATCGAAATTGGATCGCCGCTGTGGATTCCACCTTACTTAGCCTCTAACCTCGAGCAAGTCCATTGGTATTTAAAGTAATTTTAATGTTTAATTTTTATTTGTAATATTTCTTCAATAAAGTAATCTTTGAAAATTGTTTTTTTTTGGGACTCTCGGGCGCGATAAATATAATTCATACATAAACAATATACAAACATAAACAATGGCTTTACAATTGTAATCCCTGTTTGTTTTCTTTTGGCCATATTACTTTACGGAGATATCTATGTAATGCGAAGAGTAAGGAAACAAAGACTCACAGTTCTTAAGTACGAATGAATAATACTTTGAATGGAAATAAACGTATAATGTGGAAAACAAGGAAATGTAAGCTTAGCTTATGATTAAATATAAAAGTTTTGTTTTGAATCGCTAAAACTTAGCACCGCAAAAAGCCGCTTACAGGTAAACAGGGTTGCTTTTCATTTAATTAAATGTTCTTGGAAGGATTCTGATGATTCTGTTTCGGGGAACTTCAAAGAGTTTTGTCGTAAATATCTACGTCTTCGTTGCGCAGGATAATATAGTCATTTTTGTTTCTTCAAGTTTTAAGGAAAGGAGTAGGTACAAGATGAAATGGTTGACTGTCTTCATGAAAAAAAAATCCGTTGTTGGCTAACTCTATTATTTCCTAACTTGAATTATAGTAAAAGTAATTTAATTAAACGAAAACAGATAATAATAATTTTAAAAGTAGGAATAAATACGCTAAAAATTGAGAACGTCAGTTTAACAAGTTAATAATATCATAGTATTCTATACTTTTCTTCTTCTTGGGTACAAATGATTAAGACATATTTCAGGAAATTAATGAAGTAGATAGGCATGGACGTATAAAAAAAGACGGACGCCGTTTTACGAACAAACAACGTGAAGCCACCGTAGTAAGCTAGCGATCGTGTAAAGACAATGAACACGCACACACTCTCACCATAGTAAGCTAGTCGGCCGCCATTACGTCGTGAACTACCGACTGATTAACTGCGTCACTGTTTCACAAAAAATATTTAAAATGCCGTCTTGCGTGGTTAAATGGTGTCGCAACAGTACAATTTTAAATAACAAAACACAGGGGATTACATTCCACAGGGAAGCAAGTTATTTCTTTTATGTTTTAATGACAAAATTATTACGGCTAAATTTATAGAAAAAAATACAGCTGCCATTGTCATCAGGATAGCTGTGGCCATAGTGTTGCCATTATTTCAAAATTTCATTCTCCCAAAAGTCGGGGAGTTGATGTAAAGTTAATTAATTTTAAAATTACGATAAAATAATTTGATACAAAATGCAATTTTTTTTTTTTTTTTATTTATTAATTTACCATTTATTAACACTATATAACCTTAACAAATTTTCGCCAAACTGTAAAACAGTTTGTTGGCGTTGCGCTCCTACTTATTATAGATTACCCTAGGTTATACATTGCCAAATTAGTTGATAAACAAACACTTAAATACCGCTATAAATGACATACATAGTATAAAACAAAGTTTACATAGTATAAAACAAAATCACATTTCTCTGTACCTATGTATGCTTAAATCTACAAAACTAAGCAACTGATTTTGATGCAGTTTTTTTTTTTTTTTTTCTGTTAGAGTGATTCAAGATGAAGGTTTCAGTATAAATAATCTATATTATGTTAAGTTTCAGCCAACGCGGGTGAAGCCGCGGGCGGAAAGCTAATACTAGATATTTGACAAAATGTATTTTTTTAATTTACTCTTTACAGATCCTATTTTTAATTTACTATCGTCTAGTAAAATCGGGTACATGTTACAAATTTTTGGTATATAATATTTTCTAGATCGCTGGTCATAACAATTTTTTGTTATTGGTACATAAAATTTTCTTACTTTTGACGCTCTTGTATTAAATCTAAACTGTTTAACAATTTTAAAGTCATTACTATAGTATGTGTCTATGGCATTTAAATATATAGCCTTATAATTAACAGATAAGATGTTACAATATGGAAATAATTTGTCATAATTATTTTTAAACTTCTTTCGAACTTTCTTATGAACTAAATACTTAATTAGTCTTACTTGTAGGTTCTTTATTTGATCTAAGTATGTTTTAAAAGTAAGGCCATAACAACTCAGTCCATAACTTATTATTGAGTCAGCAAGTGCATAGTAAACAACGTACAGAGTATGTTTATTTAAAATCCGACTAAGGTAGTAAAACTGTCCCAAGTCTGATCTCAAACGATTACACACATAATTTACATGTAATTTCCAATTAAAGTGTTTATCAATTGTCAACCCCAAATATTTAATATTGTCAACGACATCCAACTTACTACATACACAGTTAGTTTTATTATTATGAAAACATTCATATGTGTGGCCTATTAAATTAATTTGAAAAGTTGAGTTTTTAGCATTTTTATTGTGTGGTGAATAAATATATAGACATTTAGTTTTTTGTATATTGAGAATTATACCATTGTCATGTGCCCACTTACACACGTTTTCGAAATCCCTCTGTACTCTGTCCACCATGACTGCTGTGTCGTTGCCGGCGAGCAGCAGGCACATGTCATCTGCATACATACAAACCCTACAGTTCTTGACCATATTCGACACGCTGTTCACGTGCATAATATAACCAACCGGGCCGAAAACGGAGCCGGTCGGGACTCCTAACTCCACAGGTATCTCAGCTCCAGTCGTTCCATTGATGACGGTACGTAAAGTTCTATTTGCCAAATATTCTCGGAACCATTGGTTAATTGGTCCCCTTACCCCACATTCGTCCATAGCCTGTAAAAGCTGCTCGTGGCCCAGCGTGTCGAATGCTTTTTTATAATCTATAAACAGTGCCAGGACCCGCTGCCCACCGCCAAGCCCTGTGTTCACATAATCTGAAAAGTCAGTTAAAGCCGACGCAGTACTACGACCCTTCCGGAAACCATGCTGTGTTTGAGACAATACATTATTACTTTCCAAAAAAGAACTTATTTGATGAATAATTATTTTTTCTACAATTTTATTAATTACGCACAAGATGGCTATAGGTCTGTAATTAGAATAATCTAAATGACTACCATGTTTATATATTGGCCTAATTAGAGATTTCTTTAATTCCGTTGGGTATTTTCCATTTGATATACACATATTTATAAAATTTGCCAAAACGGGACTGACTTTTTCTTTAACATATTTTAAATCTTGAACCCTAATTTTGTCTATGCCTGGGGCTTTATCACAGCTTAATTTGTCAATAACCTTCTCAACCTTCTCTTTGCTCACTTTTAAAAATCTAAAAGAAACATTACTCGTTTTAACATATTCATTACGATCTAAAAATTTTTGATTACATTTATGTTTTATACTTACAATTTCTTGTGTAAATGTTTTTGAAAAAATTATTACATATACTCTCAATGTTCTCATTCTCGCCCAAATATTTCATTATTGTCGCATCTACATTATTTTTGCTACGTCCCAGCCATTCATTAATTTTACACCATATTTTTCTAAAATCCCCTTCACATTTTTGTAGTTCCCCCTGCTTATATTTATTTATTTATTTTTGCATTTTCTTCTCACAAAAACATGTATACTATGCTAACCCTTATACATATAACAACCATATTTAAAAAAAATATCACAGCCAATTAGTACTGTTTAGAAGTTTCAAGTATATGTATACTGAAATCGTATGAAGCATGTTTCCTATTTGTTTGGTTATAAACTGACTTTTTATTTATTTAATTTTATTTATTTTAATAATAATTAAGGAGACATTACCTCTCCTCCCCCCAATATTGGTTGAACAAGTTTTCATACATTTTGCTTTGTTTTCGCGTCCAGTGGTTGATTTGTCAAAGCTAAATAGTAATTGTATTTATGCATAGGTTCTGATAGTTAGAGTACACATAAAAAGTATATCAAATCCGTACTAATATTATAATTGCGAAAGTAACTCTGTCTGTCTGTCTGTTACTCAATCACGCCTTAACTACTGAATCAATTTGCATGAAATTTGGTATAGAGATATTTTGATACCCGAGAAAGGACATAGGATAGGTTTTATCACGGAAATCCCACGGGAACGGGAACTATGCGGGTTTTTCTTTGACTGCGCGGGCGATGCTGCGGGTTGAAAGCTAGTTGAAAAATAAAAATACTAAAGTGTGGGGTAATTTTATTGCATCTGGCAATCAACCTGGCACACACACATGGATGTGTCGCCGCCATTACTAGGCTTCACTCAATGTTTAGGCGATACTCCGTCCGTCTTTTTTTATACGTCCATGTAGATAGGTATGTTTTTATATTCGTAGATATGTATGATAATTTAAGAATACAATGAATTAGTAATAAAAAAATGTTTTTATTTAAATTATCGCAAGTCATTAACTGTAAATAATATAAAAGAAAAACAATATCTTTGAATGTGAAACAATAAACTTAGCAAATAGAAATATGACGAAACTTTATATCAATATCTCCAGGCGAAACAAATCAAAAATGCATGAATACATTTGAGTAAATAAATAACATATTTCTTGGGAATTTAATATTATATTTTTCAATATATGAGAAACTATAGAAGCAACACACAAAGGGAATGTATAAAATACAAATATTTAAAATTCAACAATACTGATTCAATAGACTGTTGAATTATAATAACAATTAACTAGATATTAGTTACGACCATTGTTATTTAGATTTCTATGGTTACGACTTATATAAATTAAGACTTTCAAATTCCAAGTGAATTTAATCGATATGAAACAAAGTCTAAAACTTTGACGTGTTAAAATATGTTTCTTTGATCAATATAGGAGAAAGTAGTTCTCTGACGTTACCTATGTTTATTATTATGCTTTAGCGCTTCAACCAATGAACCGATTATACGAGTAGCATGGCTCCTAGATAAATAGACCTTGTAGACAGACATCGCCATATTTTTACAAATACACATTCACAAATCTTTTATTTAATAGATCTAATGCTAAAATAGTACGCTACCAATCTTGCGATCTTGAATTTGATTATCTACTTATGGAAATATCTATTTAAAATATGCAATCGTTACATAAAATATTAAATATGTCGACCATTCATAATAAGCTATAAGCAATCATTTGAAAGTAATCTTGTTTAAACCGAATGTATGTTAAACGTGCAACTACAAACTCATTATGTTTTTAAATAAATATGTTTTTCTTTTTCATAATATATTTATAAGAAAATGCATTTACTTTTGCAAGAAAAACTGAAGAATAGTCGAGACAAGTCTCAAGTACACAATATATTAAGTAAAGGATACACAGAAGGAACAACCAGACAGGAGATTAATGTAGACCATGACTAAGTAAGTTTGAGACGCTTTCTCTACCTAGCCGTCATTAATACTTGCTTCTAGTATTTCACCACCAAGTCATTTTATAACACCAGTCCAGAGAAACCATTTCAAATTATTATAAGAGTGCAAAATTATTTTAACGCTCATAGTATCGTCGTCAAATTACTATGTGAAAGTAGAAATCCTGACTGTAGATAGAGTTACTATTTTCTATGAATCTAGTTAAACCAATAGTACCTATTAATAAGTTGTAGTAATAATATAAAGGCAGTATTTTTTTAATTAACGTTGGAATATATACAATGAAGCAAACTTTTAAAAACCGTTATTAGACACGTTAAACAATATATTTTATTAATTTCTCAGATCTCCTAGACTTCCAGGACTCCTTCTCGATTCAATTTGTATACGGTTAATAAATTTCTTTTATTATTGTTTTGTTAAAACCTAAACGATGTTTAACCTAAATGTTTAACACTATCAACATTATGACACACTTGTATAAAATTTATATTAACTGGTTCTAGGAAATCTAATATCAAAGTAGTAATAATATAATGATGTTAAATCAACAAACAGATAGTACTAGATAAGATAATAAACAATACCAATGAACAACAACAGTATACCTTTATCTTCAAAATACGTTTTATTAACGGCGCATTTACACCAAACGAACATAGAGCTAGAGCTAGAGCAAGAGCATTCTTTGGTGATCTTTCAGAGTAAACGAAAACTCATATTCAGAGTTGTTTAGTTTTAGAACTTTGCATAGAATCTTTTCGAACGCAGAACAACGAAAGAATGTTCTATGCCTGTTTACACTAAAAGAATTTGACGTAGTGGGGTTAGAATGAGCATTCGCTCGTTTAATGTAAATGCACCAACACAAGCGATGTCGTTAAGAACATTACAGACTGAGGAGGCTTTGCCGTAGTCCATCGTTGATTAATGAAGGTGGATAATAACAGATTGTCCAAAGTTATCTTGGAGTAGGAGTTATCCTACTGTATCTCACATACTATTATTTCGGATATTAAAGCTGAGACTTGGCGATAGTAAAAATTCTTAGAGTGCAATGCAGTTATTTTATAATACATAGATGTGATAATGCACTATAATTTACTAACATTGCTTTTTCAGGAAAATTGTTATGTTATGTTCTAAAAATTGTTGTAAATTTAGAAATTTACTGAGAGGAATTAATTTATAAATCGTATTCATCTATAGATTCAAAGTTTATTTAATAAAAAGAATATATTTTTGCACACTGTTTTTAATTAAAACAGAACTCTTCCATTAGGTATGTAAATATTTAAAACAGCGATTGGTAACTCAGGTGTTTTGTAAATTCATAACTGGTATACCTACAATAAGTAGACATAATATATTTACAAGCTAATTTATATTTTTCATTAATAAATGTTTCACTTCTATCATCTACCTATTCTTATGGGAATACTATTACATTTAATTTTCTTTGATTCGCGAAAATATATTGTTGACAGTGATGGAATCTGCTCATTTCCAGGAATTGGATTTCATAATCTTCCTTCATTACTTACTTTATTATAAATATTAAAATTTAAGTAACTAGATTTCCGCCAGCGGCTTCGCCCGCGTTTTCAAAGGAAAACCCGCACAGTTCCCGTTCCCGTGGGATTTCCGGGATAAAACCTATCCTATGTGTTAATCCAAGTTACCCTCTATATGTGTGCTAAATTTCATTGTAATCGGTTCAGTAGTATTTGCGTGAAAGAGTAACAAACACACACACATCCTCACAAACTTTAGTAGGATAAAGAGTATTCGTTTTCGTTTGTTATCTCTACAAAAAAGAAAACACCAGAAGATAAGTATAATTAATTAATTACCTATTATTAAAGAAGAGAGTTATAGTAGGTACTCTTCTTTTATTTCTACCTCTACATTTTTAAATAAAATCAATCTCAAATTATTAACTTAATTGAAGTAGTTCTAGTTGAATGTTTTATTTAACTAAGTAATAGTAAAGGTTCAATTGTTTCATCGTAAAAGGATATAAAACAATATAAATTATTTCAGTAAAAATATTTAGTTCCAAACTAAACCTTACATAAACTGCGCAACAAATATGCAAACAGATAACTGGTGTTACAATTCACAATGAAATTGCTTGTTAACTGCACAATTAACTGATAACAAAAATAGCATACAACATATTATAACTCGAATAAACTATGTTTGAACCTCGAGTCGATTTCTTCACACTGACGGCACACTGACGGTTAGGTTAGGTCATTTGCAAAAAAGGATTCGATGTGAATTTAAAAAATGAAAACCAATGTTTTTTTGTTACAATAATTGTAATAATTTAAGGAAATGGGGCAACGCATTCCAACTAGGTGCAAACTTGGTAGAGCTGTACCTAAATCTGATACCCTTTATTTTGTCAGTCTGCCAAATAAAATACCTACGTCCTTGTTCGCCTGTTCGAGTTTTTACTTTTTATCTCTTTGCAGGGAAACTTTTTAACTAAACCTGTTTTTGAAGTGAAAACTTCTTTAGCGGCGTTGGGTATAAAATCTTAAACTCGCGTCAGGACACGTGGCCTGATCGAAAAAGCGTAAGACGGACTTTTTTTTTTTTTTTAGCCCTTATATTCCATGCGTAAGACGGATACCATTCCAAAATATCAAACATGCTGAACGTTAATAATCAAGTTTTCACTTCTGCCGGCACTCCCGGAGTGCAACCCGTCTTTTTTTTTTTTAGCTGATCGACTTTTTTAAACTTGCAACTAAAAAAGCGTAATAGAACTTTGCCATAAAAAAGAGTGCATCATTATAGAGGTATCTTAAGAGGCGAGGTATCAAAAACAGGACTTGATTTATAAACCTGGTAATAATATTTTTTTCTCGCATAATCATCTGGGATATATCGAGAAGGATAAAAATACACATGTAAAATTTACACATTATACTTAAAATACTGAATGAAGAAAATAGCGTCCTCTGTAGACTTTAGAATCAAATTGAACAATAGCTATGTGTATCGTATAAAGTAAGATTCAGTAAATATTATATCACCTATTCTAATATAGGTACACTAAACTGGTCTGGCTAGACCAGACTTTTATTGTTATAGTTGTCACACTAAACACTTACTTACTTGAACGTGCTAATCTAAGGAACTACCTACTGGACCGATTAAAAAAAATCTTTCAGCGATGTATTTTTACGTGATCACTAAATTAGGCTAAATGTGTACCTACAAAAGGCAAAGCTGGGGCAGACCGTTAGTTTAACATACATGAATATTGAACAATTTACAATAATTATCGTTGCATAATTATGTGAGGCTGTAACATAGAAAAGGAAGGCCAGCTGTTATCAACTTATTAAGTGTGGAATATTAATGAATAGGTAAGGCCCGATAATATACATGAAATTCAAGTACATATACGTATTTAAAAATTAATGATACATTTATTTAATTTTTTAAAACCCGTTAATAATACAATAAGTTGAACATATATTTTTTAATGTAGTTACAAAGTTAATGTTGACCTTAATTATATTATTAAAATTAATTGTATTTTATAAGACTTATATTTAATTAAAATCCTAAAACACCGTGTTATTATACAAACACAATATATAAAATTACATATTTGCCGTATTATAATACGAAAAAAATAACATGTAATTAATTAAAATTATTTTAAAAAATACTTACATTTTTATAGGGAATGTAAAGCATAAGCTCCACACTAATCGCACTCACTTAATATTATAACATCACAGAACATCGTATTTTTAATTCACTCACAAATACAGAGATCACATACAAACGACCGTCCTGTAGGGAGGACGACGGCACACTGAAGTCTGAAACTGAACTCTGAAGTGTGTATGAAGATAGAGCTATCGGTTAGGCAGTCAGGGGTAAAGCCTAGCGGCGAATAAAATATATCGTTCACCCTTTTCACTTCCACAGCCATCAGCTTTCAGCGCTCATCCCCAAAGCACTTATAGTGCCCACTCTTGAGGCAAAAAGCGAGCGCGGTGCGACGTTTCGATAACAATTTTTATATTGAAATCAAAAGGTATCGTAAAATTTATTTTAGTTTTAGATTGTTTGTTAATATTGAAGAATATAAATAATACATATTTTTTTTACAATCTTTGTGAAGATACCTTTAATTATTAATTATGCAAGTGCATTTTATGTTACATTCTAACAGCATAAATCGATAATTTGGTACCCTTGTTACATTGCGGCAATATTTTTCAAACGCACATCTATGAACAAAATAATCTATACATATAATAAAATCGTAGGAAAGTCAAAACTTATATATACGTATAGTTTTTAGAATTTTTGTCTGTTTGTCTGTTTGTCTGTATGTTTGTCCGGGCTAATCTCGAAAAGTACTGCATAGATTGACTTCAAATTTTGCATGAATATTACTAACAGGTCGGGTGAGGCTTTTTTAAACATATTATCATGCTATTACCTCCGGGGGAGGAGCTGTGAACCTTTACTTTTCTTACGTATTCCGTGTACTACGACAGCGTACAATCTAAAGACTCATGTTTAAATGTTGTTTTTGAGTAAGCCATGCTATTATCTAGCTTTACACTATAAAAACTACGTCATTTACGTAAATTGGGCAGAGAAACTGTTTAATGAATCTTAGTAGTATAAAGACAAATTTGATACAGCGCCATCTATGAGATTTCGTAAAAATCAAATCAATTTACATGTTAACACTACTGAACACAATGTTAAAAATTAATAATTTAAATATAATTATGTTATTTATTTATTTAACTCTTTAAACCATATCTTCCCTTCCCTATAAGGTGCGCTTATAATTCGTGTGAATATACTACATTTTTAAAAGTGAGGGTAGATTTTTATTATTTTAAGTCAAACTAGACACCATTACAGTTAATCTAATATTGATTGTGTTCATTGGGTACATTTTTAAAAATCTTCGTGTTTTAAAAATTCGATCACGAGGCGGGACTCTAATACAAAAAGGTTAGTTCGTTGATAATTATTATTCCTTCATCATTTACATGTTGTTACTTGTTAGTAAAAATATACTTTGACTGTTAATACTTTTGTTCAGTATTTATCTGTATGATGATTGCTTGGTAATTAATATATTTTCATGTCGTATACCTAATTATAAACATAAGTGTGATGTGAAACTAGCTGGATTTATTTTTACACACTCACAGTCTTATATTTTGTATTAATGTTCAAATAGTATTAATAGTGTAAATCATAATATTTTTTCACAATTAAAAATATTTCCTTTTTTCTGATGGTGTTGGCATCGAATAAAACCGCGCTGTCGTTTCGTTCACAAAAAGTGATGTTATGAGGACCGAATATGTAGCCGCCTCAACTTACGGAAACGAGAGTAACCTGCGTTGTCTGTTAGTTATTGTATAGTCGAATTTAACGTTACATGGAAATTGGAATCTAAATATATGTATACTTATATACTTATATTAAATCTGTAGAGGTCAATTCTGTACATGAAATATATTTCCTAAATAACTATCACGAGGACGCCAAAAATTTTTGTCCGTCTGTCTGTCTGTATAACCGTTATAGAAACAAAAACTACTCGACGGATTTAAACGAAACTCGGTACAATTATTTTTCATATTCGTGAGCAGAGCAGTAACTCCATTTTTAAGCTTTCGTCGCGTTTGCAACCTTAATTAGAGCAGGCTCCAAGGAGATGTTCGTTTGCAAAAATAGCAGACCTAAATCTGACTTCTGATATATATTGTATAGATCCCAGACATCCTATAGACAGATGTTGCCAACCAGTTTTGTGGTCCCCCTCCCCCCACCCCGGTAATTAAATATGGCATACAAAGAAAAAAATAAAAATTTCCAAAACATGCCGTGTGGGGTATCAAATGAAAGAGCTTATTGAGTAGATCACGAATATATAGCATACTATAACATTTCTTACACTTTCTCTAAGATTTTTTAGAAAATTTACGAAAATGCTCCATTTTTGAGTTAACTTTAAACCACTATAGATTGAAAACTCATGAATATATTTTTTAAATTATTATTTTAAATAATTAACAATAGTTCATTGTTTACGATTCAATAGTTCGTAATAAGTGAGCTATATGTATGTGGTGGATTTGATGACCCCACAAATTTTTTTAAATTGCAAGGCGCAACTTTCACTGAACCGATTTTTTTACCGATTTGAAATCTAATCACACAGAGGCTGATTCAAGAATGTTCTGCCATATTGCAGAGATAATTATTTTAAGCCCTGACACCGATATTTTTGTATTAGGCCTTTATTTCTGGCATAAACTTGAAAATATACTCGCCATCTTTGAATGCTCCCCCCACTCCCCCATGCAACTATTTCACTGTACGAACTATTGAATCGTAAACAATGGACTATTGTGAATTATTTAAAATAATAATTTAAAAAATATATTCATGAGTTTTCAATCTATAGTGGTTTAAAGTTAACTCAAAAATGGAGCATTTTCGTAAATTTTCTAAAAAATCTTAGAGAAAGTGTAAGAAATGTTATAGTATGCTATATATTCGTGATCTACTCAATAAGCTCTTTCATTTGATACCCCACGTGGCATGTTTTGGAAATTTTTATTTTTTTCTTTGTATGCCATATTTAATTACCGGGGTGGGGAGAGGGGGACCACAAAACTGGTTGGCAACATCTGTCTATAGGATGTCTGGGATCTATACAATATATATCAGAAGTCAGATTTAGGTCCGCTATTTTTGCAAACGAAACTCCACTGAGAGTCCGGTCTAAATGGTTAAAGCTACACAGAAATCAAGTATGAAAGAAATGTTCTCCATATTATATAAAAAATATCTCCCGACATCATAAATGTCTATCTTTTATGGTTGAGCTTATGAGTTCAAAGCTTTCTGATTATATTTGTCTACTAGCTGTGCCCGCGACTTCGTTCGCGTGGAATAGTGACTATGGGACCTATGACCATGGGCTCAGGGTGGGGCAACAATAAAAAATCATTTTCATGTTCATTTTTATTTTCATGCTCCCACTCCCGCGCCCACTCGCACTCCCACACCTACTCCCACGCCCACTCCCAACCCCACGCCCACCCCCACGCCCACCCCCACCACCACGCCATATGCCACGTTCAGTTCCAATCCCACGCCCACGCCCATTCCCCTTCACAATTAGTACCTACCAGATCAAAGCCAGGGTAAGCGCTCCACCCAGCCCTACCGTGGCTACGCCCATGCTGAATTACTACTTAACATACAATTATTGAGTAAATACGTACTACCATAAATAATTAAAAGAATTGTTATTAAAATTTCTTACTAAACTGAGCTAAAAAACTTACGTACCAACTTATTAAAGAAAATCAAGAAATGAAATGCCTAACCTATACCAAATAGTTACTACATATTGTAATTAAAAATTATGATTAGTATATAATATCGAAAATCAAAAAAGAAATGCCTAACTAATTCTACGTAAAATTTCTTTTAAATTATGTCATATTATTTTTTAGGAACCAGGGGGGGGAGAGGAGCAAATTCTATTTCCTTCCTTTCTTAAATGGATGTTTTTAATAATCTATGGTGTAGCCACTGATCAGCTTAATCGATACTCAGTTTTTATCAAATCCAACAACAAATCCAAATTAGATCTTTCCTGTCTCACGCACGTAACTAAAGGCTGAAGAGAGAGAGAGCACGTAACTAAACCGTTTAGACGAAGAAAAGTGTATAGAAAAAGGAATAAATAATTTCATAAACTTCCCGACGATCTTTAAAAATAAATTATAAATTTCATTTTTTTCATTCCCACTTTTACCCCTATGTAGGTATAATAAGTGGATGAACCGATTTTGATACACTTTATCTAAGAACCAGCGGCGGAAAATATTCTGCCTAACAAAAAAAACCGCATCTAATTCGGTTTACCTGTTAGCCAGCTACGGTGCCATAGACAGACACACACACACACACACACAGAAATACATAGCGGTCAAACACATAACACCAGTCTTTTTGCGTCGGGGGTTAAAAATATAATACGACATAATTTAAAGGACATTTTATGTGGAAAATTTACCTCTACACCAGGGTAGATAATTTTTGAAACAAAAAAAAATCGCAGTAGGATGAAACCCAATAGAAAAGGAGGGGAATATGATAAAAATGTAAGGAAAAATAAATTACGGTCAATCGGAGTTCGGGAAGTGGGAGGGGGGGAGCTTTTAAGAGAAAAAAATGGTTTCTCTCGATTTCTCGATAATAATAACACCTGCTAATTTTTTTCTACATATTTTAATTGTACAGACATCACTTTTCCACAATTTTATTATATGTATTGATGATGATGATTGATGATTATAACACTCTTAGTCCGTTTTAACTTAATTTTTATTCACCCGCATCAGTGCCACCTAAAAAATCTTTATATCGAAATTCGAGCAAAGCTAAGAAAATGAGAAATAAGAGTTCTCAAGGATCGTTAGTGATAAGAGGCTTACTATTGACCGAAAACAACATGTGTTATGCCGAACCTGAAACCGCTTCACAACGAGAATTGCGGCTCACAGCTGACCGCGAACGGCATGTACTATCCTGTGAGACCGAAACCTTCACTGAGAGGGTATAACGTCTCAAAGCTGATCACGATCGTCATATTTTATCTCGAGAATCTGAAACTTTTACTCAATATGAAGACCGTTTGACAAATAATAGGGTGCACCATAATATTATTCGATCTCTCGAAGATGAACATGAGCATAAGCTATGACTAGAGTAGGGACGTGAATATTACCATTATTTGAGACAAGAACGATTAATAAGATTGTTTAATGAAAGATTAAGAATTGAAGAAACTATTGGTCTCTTGAAACGGACGAATAGCGAGAGGCCCATAGAAATCTAAATAACAAGACACATAGAAGTGCTATAATGTCATAATTCGTATGAAAACCGCTGTCGCCAAAATCAACACATTTAAACCGATAGCTAAACAGTACACACAAGTAAACTATGCCTTTTATTGGACAGCTTGATTTTAGTGAAAACTAACTTAAATATTAAATTAAGCTTTTTAATATGTATCCTAACGCACGAATTTACGGTTTATTTTAGAATAACATCCCTAAGTATATGAGACGTTTTGTTTCTTTTTGCTCCAATAAGGTTGAAATTTGTGTTAAACGTGATAATAAGAATGCTCGACTGTGTCATTCATTGTTATTTCGATTACTATGGTGACACTCGTAATACTTGTAAATATTCTATAATTTTAAGGAAAAACGGCATTATTTCTAAAAAAAAATATTTACCGATGAAATATTATTCCTTTATTAGTATAATTACAACTTGTGGAAGAATTTCCGCAATGGGAAATGCTGAAACACACCATGTTTACACACATACGTCTCCAGAGCAACTGAACTGTGACGAACACACTGGTGGCACAGCTGGTGATGTGAAAGTCACCTGAGTGGCGACAAGGTCACGCGCGCTTACGACTTCTAGTGTCTTGTTATTTAGATTTCTATGGAGAGGCCCATCTTACTGCAGACAGATTTCGACATAGTCTTAATGACTTAGAGGTAAACATAGAAGGTCAATCTACAAATTCGGTGGTGTGGTCCGACAAATATAAAAGTGGGTTTGCTTATAACCTCACAATTGATTACAGATCATCTTCTGTATAGGTGATATTAACGTAGTATGTTCTTTTTGTAATGCTTTAAAGTGGAGTAAGGAGTCGGCTTTCGTTTGAAGATACACCGGAACCTTTGAAATCACTACTTTTAGAGGAACATGTGCAATCTAAACAGTTCTTAGACAATATTAGCTCTTATAGTAGTGCGTTTTAAATGATCCTTTGGTGCTCAACAATTATCAGAGAGTCCTTTCATGCTTACTTTTAAGATACAAGGTCAAGTTTATCATTTGATAGGATCCCTTTTGCCTGAAGGCCAACCTAAGTTTCTTTAAATATATTTTGTATTCGACTAGTACGACGAATAGTCGAATACAAGAAATCAATATTTCTCGAATTTAAAACTGAACTCATTTCACAATTTTAGAACATGTTTCATCAGGTTAATTCGTATGTATGCGTTTTAAATCGACATTAGAAGCTTTTCCTCAAGATGGTGATATTAATATAAAATTGGTATAAATGCCGATAGACGGACGTCTATCGGCACTCAGGAATTCCCTGGGCGTGTTATAACGCCCAGGCCACAGTATTACAATTTTTCCTACAGTAGGGCGACGAATGTATTTTCGCATAGCAACGGAGGGGAACTCGTGGGGGGTCAAGTGACGCGGGCCACGTAAATGGCCACGTAAACTAAGCATGTAACAAACATGCTTAGTTTGTGGTACCGAGCGCGAAAGAAAGTCATCGTGTTTTTAGTAAAGTTACTATGTAAACTAACGTAATTTATTATTTGGGTACATATTCTATAATGGTGCGCTCAAACTGTTAATCTACATTTAATTTAGATTATTATTTTAATTACTAAGTAATGTAGAATTTAAATCACATTCATTCATGTTTTCTTCAGATTTTCGATGTCTATGATTTTCGATGATTTTAAGATTTTCTTATCAGAGTATTCAATTTTAATGTAGTTAAATTTTATAAGAGACAATTAAGAACATTCAAAAATAAAGTGTCACGTATTTTTTTTAAACGACGAATGACGAAAAACGACGTAATCGCGGACGAAGTCGCGGGCAACAGCTAGTAACATAATACAATCTCTGTTTATTTCCTAAAAAAGGTAATTGCACAAGTTAAAGACTAAACGACTATCGCTATCTGTCTCTATGTACGTTTAGATCTTAAGAACTACGCAGCAGATTTTGATGAGGTTTTTGTATAATAAATAATAAATAATAATAAATAAATATTTCAGGACAATTTTCACACACGGCACGATCTGATCCCATACTAAGCTTTCGCTTGTGTTATGGTAACCAGATGGCTGATAAACATACATATATAATCCATACTAATATTATAAATGCGAAAGTAACTCTGTCTGTCTGTCTGTTACTCAATCACGCCTAAACTACTGAACCAATTTTCATGAAATTTGGTATGGAGATATTTTGATACCCGAGAAAGGACATAGGCTACTTTTTATCCCGGGAAAATGACGCAATCCCAGAAATCCCACGGGAACGGGAACTATGCGGGTTTTTCTTTGACTGCGCGGGCGAAGCCGCGGGCGGAAAACTAGTTTTAAATAAATACTTATATAGATAATCAACACCCAGACACAGAGCAAACATCTATGTTCATCACACAAACATTTGCCCCGGGCGGGAATCGAACCCACGACCAGTGGCTTGGAAGGCAGGGTCACTACCAACCAAGCCAACCGGTCAGTCGGAAGAGATAGAGAAGTTCTCTTGAAAGATTTTATTTAAACGCCATATAATTTAATCGCAAAATTAATAGGTTTATTCGTGAGGTTTATACCTACTGCTGCTGATCGACGCTACTCATGTGCGAAGTCGGGAGCTACTAACTACCTAATGTTTTAAAACCCCACCGCTAATCTGCCGCAAGGTTGCGACACCCTGCCTGAGGCCAAAAATCAAGCTTTTAGAAGACAAAATAATTCCATTGCGCTTCTTACGTAAACTACGATTTAAAAAAAAACATTTTTATGATACGATGGAAATGTGTCGTGACCTGATGGTGAATTACACAAGACGCCTATAATTATTATCCATAAAATCTTTTAATCGCTTTTTAACACTTTTTTTAGTGTTAAAAACCAAGAACTGCTATACATTCACAAATAACGTTACATATTTTGCTATAGAAAACCTTAAAAGCCAGTATTATGTAACTTTTGGTCATTATACTGTCATAGAGATAAATAAAGATGTTGTAAATGGTCGCGGTTTTCAGGTCAAGTGAGGCTCATTGAAGATGTTTTAAAATTACCCGTCCAAAGCAACTACTGTCTACTATACAAACAGAATAATTATTTTTGAATACGTTGTAAGAATACGTCTTTTATATTATTTTTTGCGTATGTTATTATGAGCGTTTGTTGAAATTTTTACAAATGTACCAACTTGACTTAGTTACTTTGAATATTGTTAAAATAATGCAACATTTTCAATTTTGCAGTATTTTATTTTGCAACATGTAAGGTTCGTTACGCTTTTAATAGCATATCAAACAAAAGCAGTAAAAGAATTTGAATATTAAACAGAGAAGAAACCCTAGTTTGCATTGATAGTCATTACCAATGGTAGAGTCGTGAAAAATTGTCACAAAAAATTCAAATTCATGAACTATGCTGAAACTATAGTATTTTTTCAGTCTTGTCAACCATCTTCTCGTCAATCAAGTTTTCCCCTTTTATTTAATACAAATAAATAAAGCAAAAAAGGTGCTGACCTAGCAGTTATCATTATATTTTATACTAGGTTTCCGCCCGCGGCTTCGCCCGCGCAGTCAAAGAAAAATCCGCATAGTTCCCGTTCCCGTGGGATTTCCGGGATTGCGTCATTTTCCCGGGATAAAAAGTAGCCTATGTCCTTTCTCGGGTATCAAAATATCTCCATACCAAATTTCATGAAAATTGGTTCAGTAGTTTAGGCGTGATTGAGTAACAGACAGACAGACAGAGTTACTTTCGCATTTATAATATTAGTATGGATTTTCCTAATGATCAATTATAGAAAAACTCCACAAGACGCACCCCTCATATAATTCATAAAAAAACGCTTAGATTCTCATAATAGAATCTATATGCAAGGAATTTTCAATAAGTGATTTTAAAATATCATCATTTTTCACTTGAACAACTTCTTACAATGCATGAGGGGCGCTATAATTTGCATTTTAATTCCTTTTAAGCAAGAAAATAGACGGAAAAACGCAAGGGTGAAAAATAATAGATCTTTTGTATATAATATTAATAGGATATGTCATAAAGAGATTTCGTTATGTATCAACTAACAACAGACCTTACAACAGACATTCTAAAAGCACCTATTACTTGCATAAAGTTCATTCAAATCGTCCTAAAAATTTCCTTAGGTATACAAAACATGTATGTAAGGCAACTATACCTAGTAGAGTACTTACCTATACGAGTAGACGATCTCTATAACCTTAGTACCTTAGGTCGATAGTGTTGTTTCCTAATTAATAAAAAACCGGCCAAGTGCGAGTCGGACTCGCGCACCGAGGGTTCCGTAAAATTTAAGGTTTTCGGAAATTTTCCTTTATGTGTGCTATAAAACGTTGCTTCATGCCAAATTTCAAGATTCTAGGTCGACTGGAAGTACCCTTTAGGTTTTGATTCCCTTGCGAGTACTTGCGAGTTTCAAAATATGCAGCTTAAATTGCTGTTTCTTATGATTGCGTTGACATAGAAGTTTGATTTTGTTACAGCTTAAAGGTATTATAGACCTGAGTATTTGGTATGAATTTAAATTTAATACCTCTACGCGTTTATGAGGAAATGGGTAGTAAGTTTAAAATTATTAAAAAAAAATATATTATGTGATGTAACTAAAAATTTATGGTTTTCGTAATTTTTCCTTTATCTATGCTATAAGACGTTGCTTCGTACCAAATTTCAAGATTCTGAGTTCACGGGAAGCACCCTGTAGGTTTTGATTCCCTTGCAAGTGTCGAAAATTTGCGGCATAAACGGCTGTATCTTTTGATTGCGTTGGCTTAGAAGTTTGATTTTTTCACAGCTTCAAGGGACAGTAGACCTGAGTAATTGATATAAATTTCAGCTTCATACCTCCACGCGTTCCTGAGAAAAAGGGTCTTGACAGACGGACGGACGGACGGACAACAAAGTGATCCTATAAGGGTTCCGTTTTTTCCTTTTGAGGTACGGAACCCTAAAAACGGATAATAAATAATAGTCTAACATGATCGTTTACAATATAACTTTTATTTTATTCCATTTAATTGGAAAAACCCACATTTTGTTCAAAACAAAATATGCATGCACATCATATTGTCTGAAAAGAAAGTATGTCATACATTATGGACCAGGAAAATTAGCAAAACATACGAGTCATTCGTATTTTATCTAATCACAATAGCGTTACGCTGGCTCAGTGGAACTAGCAAACTCGTTAGCTTTGTGTTCCGCGCATCACTAATGAACTGGAATCTATCTAACTCCGCTCAGATGCGATATCTCGCAAACAATCCACTGATTTGATTATGGATTGTTTGGGTTGTTTATTATAGGGAATAATGAATAGATAGTATATTACAGCCACCAGCCAACCTGCCAGTCCAACAGTATACCTATGGGTTAGAAAGAGCATTCGATCGTTTGATGTAAATGCACCGTCACAGAATGAAGCTCTCGAGAGAAATCCAGTGTCAAATTCACACATTTGAATAGTTCAGGAAAAGACAGTAATATTGATATTTCAAAATAACTGTCTTTTCTCAAGTGTTTGTTGTTCCTTCTTGTATTTGATTATCTGCCTGTCTTTCAGTTTGTCAGAAATAATCTTATGGATACGTACTACCTTGGTATTTTATCTCATATAATTTCGACCGTTGTCACCTAATCAAAGCTCAAGATTTATGGTTTGTTTTCCCCCCACTTATTATGACATTTCTCAAGTCTATTTTCCCTCTTTACATATGATAGCTATTAGCTGTACATATACCAACGTTTAGAAGCTACTAGTTAGGTTTTGTTATTAGAACAGGCAAGATGAGAGGTCCTAGTTTGGAAACTCGCATAATAAATTGCAAATGGATTCTATCAGTCAGCGTGGCAGCCCCTAACCATCATAAACCACCTGATCGTAAATTATATCAGATTTTATTAACACTTCGTACTTTAATTTCCTCTGCGCAGTTAACTTGTCATTGATATTTTGCCATCGTGGGGAAAATAAGTTAGGAGTTAAATTATATTGTATTAGTGTGAGACCCATTTGGAAAAAAGTCTTCAAATAACGATTTTCGTGGGACTCACCTCCGTCATACGGACTACTGATATCCACTTAATCGGCATGTTTTTCTGAACACAAAAAGTGCGGTAGTCACTTCCTAGGGGTATGGAGGGGGGAGCTATGACGTAGCAAAGGTGGCCGTCGGGCCGTTCTATTGTGCGGTATATCTAGATAACTACTGGACTGATTTACTTAAAAAGGGTGTCAATTGAAAGATAATTAAATAAACATTATTTGATTCTTAAGATTCATTAATGTAAAACTAGTACCAACTGAAATATTTTCAAAAATCCACATTTTATGACATATATATTTTTTTTAAATGTAAAAATCTCGGTAACCGTTAGAATTATGAGAATTTAGCTTATTATAAAACATATAGCTACTTTTATTACCTTTCTAATGAACCTTCAATAATGACAATCGAGCAGTAAACAACGAAACTACAACCTATTAATTGAGCGTCGGTAGCGCCAAGTTAGCCCTTTTTTGGTATGAATCATCTTGAAATTATCTTTATTAAATATAATAAAATCGTAGGAAAGTTAAAACTGTATTATTCGACCAAGCCAACTAGACGCTCGGGTGGAATGCGGCCTCCCCGCCCGCTTACCGCCTCAGGTACCGCGTTCGCCTTAGTACGGTTCGCAGCATCGACGCATTATTTCTGTACTTTTTATTGTTAATCGTAAAGTTAGTTCTAGGTGGTATGAAAATTGATAACTATGTTCAAGTTGTATATTCTAGTATTTTTATATGTAGAACACGTGTTTCGTAAGGGTACAATTAAACAGTGTGAATAAATAAATATTATTATTTTGGTGTTTTTATTAAATCAATTTCATATACGACGGTGATACTAATAATTTATTATTTATTAGTATATATATATATATATTTCTATATATTGAATATTAGTGATAAAACTGATTTGAATAAACTGTTTTGAGTGCATTTATAGATTTGAGGTTAATTGTCGGTATGTATTTAATTTAATTTATGTAATTATGTAATTTATTTACATCGTGAATTAAAAATTATTACATTATCTAAAAAATATTTTTTTTGCTATCTGTACCCGAGACATGGGCGGGTGACGTCACAGTTGAAAAGGGTCTAGTTGGCTTGGTCACGTAGTACATTGAATATTTGTTTAAAATAATACTTGGGGTGTGATCTACAATATACACCGAAGCCAAAATTATACTTAGTTTTTAGAATTTTTGTCTGTTTGTCTTTATGTCTGTCCGGGCTAAACTCAAAAAGTACTGTATGGATTTACTTCAAATTTGGAACAGAGATAGCTTGAGACATGAGGAAGGTTATAGGGTTCGTTTTATCCCGGAAATTCCATGGAAACGGGAACTATGCGTGTGTTTCTTTGACTATGCGGGCGAAGCCGCTGGCGGAAAGCTGTGTAAAATAATATAATTCTGAATAAAAAGTAGTTAGTTACGTCAATTTTATTTATTTTAATTTCCTGATATGTGAGCAGAAACGTATTACATAGATTGTTTGTTAATTATTTTGCTCTGCTACCATAATACAATAACAATAGTTAAATACATCCCGAGTACATACCTGAAATCTCGTGCGCTGCTTCCATAAATATGTGGTGTGTCGGTCAGTCAATTAGTCAAAACAATAGGGTACCCTTTTTGGGGAGGAAAAACTATAATTACGGGAATAATTTAAATTACATAAGATAAAATAACAGAAAAGAGACAATTTAATGTATAGTCACCACTACTGCCAGGCACACTACGTCGCCATTAAACTTCACTTGTCACATAAATAACTCGCGGTCAGCGCGTGATTACTAATATCAATAAAAAGTACAATTAACAATTCCGCGGGCCGATTTTACTAATTTACTACGTGGTCAGCACGTAAACCAATCGACGACACGCTCCGATGCGCGCGTAAATAACTTCCGAGGCGGCCGATAACAACACTAAATACACGACTTCACGCTAGCGGCGCGGTTAGCGGACTCCGATAGAAAAAGACAATAATTAATATGAATGCCGCTCCCTCACCAAGTGAGGTATTCGCCTCACCAATTGAATACATCGCGTTTCCGCTATCAGTGTGACCATTTAATTATTTTATCTATTCCGAACATAGATAGTATTTTCAGTGTTTTTTTCTAATGTGATCAGCATAATAAATAGCATAGGACAGCGCACTTTACTTGGATATTAATAATAATGGTTTTTAGTAAACTCAATACAAGGCTAAAATTTAATAAAAAATGTTTTTATCTAATTATCATCGTCATTATTTTGATCAATATCTTCTACATAATAAGACTGGTTAAAACATTTGTATCGGACGTGGCATATCCCTTCCAAGCACTATTGTTTCATGTCACTACATACACAACGGGATGAACGGCAACCAGCTTTACATTGTCATGATAATATCACTTCGATAAACTGACTTTACTGATGAAGTAATTGGCAACAGTTTTTTGTCCTCAACCTTTCAGCTAGAGTCTATGGGTTCAGAAAGCGTGGGTCTTTCTACGTTTGCATTCTGCCACTAAAATGCCTGGAAGGTGACTCTTAGCACATGCAGGCGAGACGCATGATGTGTCAAGTTCTCTGTTCAAGTTTTCTGATGTTCTGGAACATTGCTGCTCTCAAATCGTTAAGGATATATAATTCTTTTGTTTGAAGTTCTGATGCCTGAATGGATATTTCTTTTGATAGAAAATTAGATAGACGGTCTTTGTTTTCAGTTGAGTATATGAATCTTTTCCATCTAGCAGGCAGAAAAAGTCAGTTCTAATAACCAGCCTTGGTTTTTGTCAGATAACCTCAACGATTTGTGTTTCGCCTGCATGCGCTAAGAGCCACCTACCAGGCATTTTATTGGCAGAATGCAAACGTAGCAAGAACCACGCTTTCTGAACCCATAGACTCTAGCTGAAAGGTTGAGGACAAAAAACTGTTGCCAATTACTTCATCAGTAAAGTCAGTTTATCGAAGTGATATTATCATGACAATGTAAAGCTGGTTGCCGTTCATCCCGTTGTGTATGTAGTGACATGAAACAATAGTGCTTGGAAGGGATATGCCACGTCCGATACAAATGTTTTAACCAGTCTTATTATGTAGAAGATATTGATCAAAATAATGACGATGATAATTAGATAAAAACATTTTTTAATAAATTTTAGCCTTGTATTGAGTTTCCTAAAAACCATTATTATTAATCTTGTAATTGATCTTAACTTAATCCAAGTAAAGTGCGCTGTCCTATGCTATTTATTATGCTGATCACATTAGAAAAAAACACTGAAAATACTATCTATGTAATACGTTTCTGCTCACATAATATCAGGAAATTAAAATAAATAAAATTGACGTAACTAACTACTTTTTATTCAGAATTATATTATTTTACACAGCTTTCCGCCAGCGGCTTCGCCCACATAGTCAAAGAAACACACGCATAGTTCCCGTTTCCATGGAATTTCCGGGATAAAACGAACCCTATAACCTTCCTCATGTCTCAAGCTATCTCTGTTCCAAATTTGAAGTAAATCCATACAGTACTTTTTGAGTTTAGCCCGGACAGACATAAAGACAAACAGACAAAAATTCTAAAAACTATAATTTTGGCTTCGGTATATATTGTAGATCACACCCCAAGTATTATTTTAAACAAATATTCAATGTACAGTTTTAACTTTCCTACGATTTTATTATATTTAAAGATAATTTCAAGATGATTCATACCAAAAAAGGGCTAATTTGGCGCTACCGACGCTCAATTAATAGGCTCTCAAGCTATCTCTGTTCCAAATTTGAAGTAAATCCATACAGTACTTTTTGAGTTTAGCCCGGACAGACATAAAGACAAACAGACAAAAATTCTAAAAACTATAATTTTGGCTTCGGTATATATTGTAGATCACACCCCAAGTATTATTTTAAACAAATATTCAATGTACAGTTTTAACTTTCCTACGATTTTATTATATTTAAAGATTATTTCAAGATGATTCATACCAAAAAAGGGCTAATTTGGCGCTACCGACGCTCAATTAATAGGCTGTAGTTTCGTTGTTTACTGCTCGATTGTCATTATTTAAGGTTCATTAGAAAGGTGATAAAAGTAGCTATATGTTTTATAATAAGCTAAATTCTCATAATTCTAACGGTTACCGAGATTTTTACATTTAAAAAAAAATATATATTTCATAAAATGTGGATTTTTGAAAATATTTCAGTTGGTACTAGTTTTACATTAATGAATCTTAAGAATCAAATAATGTTTATTTAATTATCTTTCAATTGACACCCTTTTTAAGTAAATCAGTCCAGTAGTTATCTAGATATACCGCACAATAGAACGGCCCGACGGCCACCTTTGCTACGTCATAGCTCCCCCCTCCATACCCCTAGGAAGTGACTACCGCACTTTTTGTGTTCAGAAAAACATGCCGATTAAGTGGATATCAGTAGTCCGTATGACGGAGGTGAGTCCCACGGAAATGAATTTTATTTCAATTGGGGACTGTACTATATAAGCTATAAATTTCTAATAGGAATGTAATTAAAAACATTACGCCACATGGTTTTATTATTAAATCATTTGTTTTGCAATATTAATAAAACGGGTTACCAGTTTCAGTCGTTGTTGTAGTCGTTGGCTTGGTTGTTGTTGTACTTGTTGTTTTTAGTGTTTTTGTCGTCGGTTGTGTTGTTGTTATTTTTGTCGTTGGTTTTGTTGTCGTCGATTGTGTTGTTGTTACTGTTGTTGTTGATTTACTTGTAGTTGCTGTGGTTGTTATTGTTGAAGGAGAAGTAGTCGTCGTTAAAGCTTTTGTTAATATTATTGTAGGAGTAGTTGGTAATGTTGTGGTTGTTGTTTGCGGTACAGTGAGGAATGTAGTTGATACAGTTGAACGAGTTGTTGGCAAAGATAATTTAGATGATACTATACTTATTTCTGGTGTAGCTGAATCTACGAATAAAAATTTTGTTTCTGGCTGTAATACAGTTATTTCATCTATCGCTTTTGATGTCGTGCTTTCTTTCGGAAATAGTAAATCAATGGCTGTAGTTTCATCATGTTTTCTTCCTTTTTCTGTTGAAGTGTAAGAGAGATTAATTACTGGTTTAGTGATAAGCGGTTCATTTCTATTCATTTCAGTTGTTCTTCGTCCTAATTTCGCTTTTGCGGTGACTTTAAGCTTCAGCTTCATCGTGACATAATCTTTATACTGTAAAGATTGTGCAGGCTGCACTTGTAATGTATCTGTTGCGAGGGTAATTACACGCATCTCCATCATTTTCTTTATTACACTTAGCGGTAACCAATGTCCTGGAAATCCTGATTCTATAGGATTATCAACGTAAACAACCTCGTCTTTTAAAGGATCTGGCCATTTTGAACAATTCATCCAATGTATTGCCATTGTTGAAACTAATATAATTGAATTTATGTGCACTGAAAATTAAATAAATGAATAAAAACGTCGTTTAATTCCCTTAAGTTATTAATTATAAGTTATCACATCACATATCACGGTTCACAGTAGGTACCAAAACATGTTTAACATGATTTTTTCAATTAAATTTGAATCAATGTTGATAAATGCCTTGTATTTAATAATCGAAATACTTACTTTCAAATTGTATTGGACATAACTTTTATTGTATCCTCTCATAATTTTCATAATTGTTGTATTTTTAAATGAAATCTTCGAAAATTGGCAAAAAAGTCTAAAGCAATATAAAAATGCTCATTTTATATTTTTTTACGGATTTCGTCAGGCATGAAATTGTTTTTCCTCTTGAATAACTTTATGACATTGACTCGAAAATTATTGGATCAGTCATCAGGTAGTTACGTGGATGCAAATCGATTACAATATATTTTATCGATAATTTAATTTACAATATAAAACTAAAAAGTAAAGCTCAGCGCACACAATGAGGCTTACACCAAAATAAATGATTTTGAATAGTCACAATATAACTAGATTTGTTTTGTAGTGTAATGTGCATTTAGACGTGCATAAACGTGCGCGTGGCGCAGTACCAACAGGATTTTACTTGGTCTCCTATCCAGGCTGGTGGAGTTTTAACACCTTTCATACCAAACATTTTATTTTAGCCCACTTAGTTCATTGAAAATAAGCCTGTTGAACTGCAGTATAGAATATGCTATGGAAAGTAACGGTATTTTTGGATTGATTAATAAACATTTTTCTTTGCATTTTTAAATTTAATTACTAATTATTACATTACAAATATTATCTATGTACTTCAATTGCCCCATTTCTTTGATACATCTATATATTCACCATCTGGTGAGTCATAATTCTTAATCGGTGGAGTTGCGTATGTGCCTTCCACACTGTATGGAAGAATTTGTAGATCAGGCTGAAAATATATTAAATTTTGTACTAAACAGATTAGAATATATATTTTATTAGAATATATGAAGAAAATTGAATTACAGACTAATAAGTTACTATACATATATATTCAATTTTTTTTTAATAGCACTACTAATGCACAAAAATAATATATTATGTAGTAAAGAAACATAAAGCACTACATTGGAGTTTATGCATATTATTAACACTATTGATTATAATAAAAGCTATATAAATAAACAAAAACATGTTTACAAAATGGAATAAAACATAAATTAAATTACCATTATAGCTTCATTGTACAAATCTTCAGACTCTTCATACAGCATATCAAGAGCCCGTTTCTGTGCAGCCATTATCCTATCAATCTGTGCAATATTCGCCATGTATTCTTGGCGTTTGTATCTCGTCCAGTCTTTGTTTAATAGTGCCCGAGCCTCTACTTGTTCTGGTGTCAAATTTAACGCTGGCCGTTTTCGTTTTCTACAATACATACACATATTTAAAAAAAAATGTGAGCCGTCATGGGACGCCTGGTAGATGTGAAACATCGTGTGTGTACAAGTAATATGCATAAAAGATACAAAACGGTTTACAAGTGAGCCTATAGATGTGTATAGCGTGGCGACCCGTCGCCATGGCAAGCGTCGCCACGTCAACAATTCGGTTTACAAGTGAGCCTATAGATGTTTCACATCAAAAATGTTATCATTTGTGTTTATGAAATTAACTTATGGCCTAGAATTATTATTTTATGTAGCATCTAGGCCCTAGATGCTACATTAAATAATAATTTCAATTTATGTAGTGATATTTATATCTAGTTTTACCCTAATTGATCAAGGATATGTAGCGGTGGTTCTATTTCATCAATAGGTTTCAGTTGTTTAGCATTTTTCTCCAATCTCCGAATTTGTTTCTCTAACTTCTTCCTTCTCCTGTCTTCCCTGGCTTTGATGATAGCGGGGTCCATTTTCTTTTTCTTTTTCATAGGTTCAGCCCTGAAATATAGAAATAATGATTGTCTTTATTCATAATGTTAATAGCTTCTTATATTATAAAGTATGCAATGCAATATAAGGTTAAAGGAATATTCATTGTAATTTAAATGTATGTAAAACACATTTTAATACATGCTAATTTGAAACATAGTACAATGTAACAAGAGGTATAATACTTAATAGACAAATGGAATGTTTATTAAGAGCCTTAATTTTTAGTAAGTACTGATAATATGATAGTACACATATCCAATAATTAATAATACATATTACCATAATTGATCAGTTATCTTAAACTGCACTGCAGCTGTTGTGCTAATATTCTTAGCATTTGCTGGTATTCTTATTGCATTTACAGCTAACCTAAAATAATTGGTTTTATGTATTGAATATATTTTACAAAAGAGTACGTTAGTCGTTACAGGTTATAAAAAAAAACTTATGTAATACCGTGAAAATTGTTTGATAAAGGATAAATGTAACATTTTCAACTTGATAAAAAATGTTTTATAGTAAGAAAAACTGATTTATTTTCCTATTAAATAATTATTTCGTTCAGAACCATATTATGAAAACATAACAGTCAAGTGACATTTGACATTGACAATTAAAGTTTAAAACTGACAATCACAGAGTAAGTAAATTTAATTAGAGATCCATTATACACAGTAAAATTGAAATGGACATGTAACTAATATTCCACCTCCGGGAAGTTGGCACCGCACTTTGAAGTTAGAAAAATTTTAAAGGTTGTTCCAGGTTGTTCTAGGTTTGTTCTACATTGTTCCAGAATTGCATACAGCTGAGATTAAAACTTTTCGAGAAAAGTCAAAAAACCCGATTTTTGAGCTGGCACCGCACTTTTTAGATATCGCGATTCTGGCGGTTGTTCCAGGTTGTTCTAGGTTTGTTCTATATTGTTCCAGAATATCGCGTCCGAAAAAAATTTATTTTCCACAAAATTCGTAAAAAACCAAAAAGAAGTTGGCACCGCACTTTGAAGTTAGAAAAATTTTAAAGGTTGTTCCAGGTTGTTCTAGGTTTGTTCTATATTGTTCCAAAATATCGCGTCCGAAAAAAATTTATTTTCCACAAAATTCGCAAAAAACCAAAAGGAAGTTGGCACCGCACTTTGAAGTTAGAAAAATTTTAAAGGTTGTTCCAGGTTGTTCTAGGTTTGTTCTACATTGTTCCAAAATATCGCGTCCGAAAAAAATTTATTTTCCACAAAATTCGCAAAAAACCAAAAAGTAGTTGACCTCCGGGAAGTTGGCACCACACTTTGAAGTTAGAAAAATTTTAAAGGTTGTTCCAGGTTGTTCTAGGTTTGTTCTATATTGTTCCAAAATATCGCGTCCGAAAAAAATTTATTTTCCACAAAATTCGTAAAAAACCAAAAAGAAGTTGGCACCGCACTTTGAAGTTAGAAAAATTTTAAAGGTTGTTCCAGGTTGTTCTAGGTTTGTTCTACATTGTTCCAAAATATTGCGTCCGAAAAAACATTATTTTCCACAAAATTCGTAAAAAACCACCTCCGGGAAGTTGGCACCGCACTTTGAAGTTAGAAAAATTTTAAAGGTTGTTCCAGGTTGTTCTAGGTTTGTTCTATATTGTTCCAAAATATCGCGTCCGAAAAAAATTTATTTTCCACAAAATTCGCAAAAAACCAAAAAGAAGTTGGCACCGCACTTTGAAGTTAGAAAAATTTTAAAGGTTGTTCCAGGTTGTTCTAGGTTTGTTCTATATTGTTCCAAAATATCGCGTCCGAAAAAAATTTATTTTCCACAAAATTCGTAAAAAACCAAAAAGAAGCTGGCACCGCACTTTTAAGATATCACAATTCTGGCGGTTGTTCTGAGTTGTTCTAGGTTCGTTCTATATTGTTCCAAAATATCACGTCCGAAAAAAAATTATGTTTCAAAAATTTCGTAAAAAAAATGGCGAATGTTGAGTCTTGTTAGCAATTGGGGGCAGTCAATATTATTGTTTAAAAGTTTAGGTACGAAAATTAGATCAAAAATGTCCCTTCGATTTTCTAGTGAAATCATATTGAAGTTAGAGAGTCGGTCTTTGAGTGTAGTTTTTTCTTTGGTGACCCATCTACAAACTACACTTCTATTATAAAAATAATTCAATTTTTTTGAAGATGTATCATTTTACGAATATTTTATTTTTTACTCAGCAAGTATCACAGACTCAACACCATTCAGCACAACTCTTGTGTTTTTTTTTAGTTTTCGAAAATGGTATGGTCAACTTCTGTAAAAAACTCATTTTTTTTGTGTCTTCATTAACGAAAAATTAAATTTTTTCTCCAGCACAACGAGTAGTAGAAAGCAAACTGTACATTTGTACAGTAAAAGTTCCTTATTCTCGGGGTATATGTTCCATAAATATGCCGCGAATACAGAAACCGTGAATACGGAATGGTAATTTTAATTTATATGGGATTATAGGGAATACGTTCCTAGGTGACGAAATAAAAAAAAAAACATATTATGCATAAAAAATTAATTAAAATTGAAGTTTTTGAACATTTTAATTAATTATCTTAAGACAAGGCAATGGTTTAAAGAATTTTGTAATTTTTTCTTGCTTGGCAGTTTTCAAAAGCTCCTTCAATTCAGACTAATACACAGCAGTCGCATTAGCAATTTGCCTCATTTTTTTTAGTTGACATTATAAACTAGGAAGAGTGCAGTAGACGATTTACTCTATCACAATTTTTGCAACGAATGTGAAAGACGAAACAATAAAACACGCAAAGCGGCTTTTACTATAAACGGAACTACATTTAAAAATGTACTTTATTTATTGAGTTATAAGGTTGCTTCCATTCTGTTTATTTAAATTCTCAAAAACATCAATCGCGGCAAAGGCCTAGGCGGCTTGCGACAAAGGCGGCTTATGTCAAAGGCCTCGGCGATATCATTTAACAACTTATTATGTACTTTAGGCCAACTTGTAATAAGATCTATTTTACTTTCTTATTAGTCCATTTGACAAGAATATTGGGTTAGCGGACGCGATATTTTGGAACAATATAGAACAAACCTAGAACAACCTGGAACAACCTTTAAAATTTTTCTTACTTCAAAGTGCGGTGCCAACTTCCCGGAGGTGGTTTTTTACGAATTTTGTGGAAAATAAATTTTTTTCGGACGCGATATTTTGGAACAATATAGAACAAACCTAGAACAACCTGGAACAACCTTTAAAATTTTTCTAACTTCAAAGTGTGGTGCCAACTTCCCGGAGGTCAACTACTTTTTGGTTTTTTGCGAATTTTGTGGAAAATAAATTTTTTTCGGACGCGATATTTTGGAACAATATAGAACAAACCTAGAACAACCTGGAACAACCTTTAAAATTTTTCTAACTTCAAAGTGTGGTGCCAACTTCCCGGAGGTCAACTACTTTTTGGTTTTTTGCGAATTTTGTGGAAAGTAAATTTTTTTCGGACGCGATATTTTGGAACAATGTAGAACAAACCTAGAACAACCTGGAACAACCTTTAAAATTTTTCTAACTTCAAAGTGCGGTGCCAACTTCCTTTTGGTTTTTTGCGAATTTTGTGGAAAATAAATTTTTTTCGGACGCGATATTTTGGAACAATATAGAACAAACCTAGTGGTAACGCCAATATAATTAAAATAGTAAATGTAGAAATTAAACGTTTATTATTTGTGGTGTGTTCCTTCATCCTTCCCTACATACGAGCACAACCAATCACCGCGTGGTCACTAACCACGTGACACGTCCAATAAGACGTGAACGCGACGTGCGTGTCGCTGGAGTGAGTCGAGTTCGCTCCGTTCCTTCGCGAGGACCGGGACTCGGCCACCGCCGGAGAGCTTCCACGAGGCTCTCTAGATCATCAGGCATTGTGCCCTTGTAACACCCCCGGGGAATCCCGTTCCCCGGCCCTTGGTCGCGCTCACCGCCGCGTGTGTGTTTTGCGTGGAGTGTTTGGACTGGACGCCGTTCGTGCCCGCCGCGAGCTGGAGGACCCTGACCGCGTGGCGGCGCGTGTGTTCTGGACGCTACTCCCTCCGACGAGGTATGTGCCGTATGTTCCTGTCTTTCCCCTCTTTTGCTAACACCACGTTGATCTAAATACAGTCCACTTCATATCGAGAATATATTTACTTATATTTTTTATATTGGCGCGACCATTGAGTGGTACCTTCGACCCGGATAGTAACCATTGTTGGTCCTTACGAACCGTACATTACCTGATGATTCCACCGCCCTTATTAGGATACTCATTGTGTAGGCCCTAATAAGCGATTTGGTAGTATCTTCAATGCGAAATACTATTTAATATACCGCATATAATAGAACGACAATGCGTCTTCTACTATTATTCATATAAAATATATTTTAAACCCGCCCTTATTAGGATACTCATTGTAGGCCCTAATAAGCGATTTAATAGTACATTCATTGTGAAATAACTATAACCGCATAGATCGACATTGCGTCATCTATTATTTTTCGCTTAAAATATATTTTATTCCGCCCGTGACATTAAGTTACGCGTATATTATTATTAAAATAGTTAATTAAAACTATGTTCATATCGTTTATCCGCAGTTATAACGCTAAAATCATTATAAATCGAACATATTACATCATATTTTATTTACCCGCTACCCGCGCTCGAAATTTATAACGTTATCGAGTACATTCCGCGATCCGCTGTTATAATCCGACCATATCGGAAATACATACTCGGTTCTTATTACGCTCGCGTCACTGACCTACTTTATTTGGTCGTATTACTTGTTATTGTAACTTGCATTGTAACATTCTCTGTTTGAATATATACTTTTGTTATTAAAAATGCCGCCTAAGAAAATGACTAAGTTACCTGATAGTGACGCTTCGGATGTTAATGATTCGGAAGATATAAATGATTCGCAGTTATCCATGTTATTAGCTAAACGCGAAGTTATATTCGAAATGGTGCAACAAATGTATGATTTGTCTTTAAACGTTCATAACAACGCCTCGCTTATGGAAAGTTTCCTTGACGAGTCCGCGCAGATAGAATCATTACGTGAAAGATTTGAAAAGTGTTTAGACGAATACAATACTCGCTTATATTATTATTAACACCTACCGCGAAACCTGATTATAAAAGCCTCGTTGCATTCGAGTCTTTATATAGCAGAGTTATAAGAATTAAATCGCAATATTCGCAACCAAGTCCGTCACACGGAGATATTAATAATTTGCATAAAAATAGGCCTAAATTGCCGCCTATCGAATTAGTACCATTTTCGGGTGATATTCGCTCATTTCCGCTGTTTCTTTCGAATTTTGAATCAATTGTTCATAACAATCCCGGCCTTACAGATGCCGAGCGTTTATATTATTTACTAGGTAAATTAACGGGGAAGGCCACAACTGTTATAGCTGGTATAACCCCCTCCGCTGAAAATTATAATTTAATTTTACAAACTTTAAAAGATAAATATGATGATAAACGTATGTTAGTATCCGCGTATTTAAATCAAATGTTTGATTTTAAACCTTTGCATTGTGCGTCCGCAACAAACTTTGATTTATTTACTGATAACTTTATTAGCGCAGTGCGCGCCTTACAGAATATAAAGTTAGATAATATTACAGATTTAATGATTGTTCATATCGCGTTGAAGAAGTTAGACTCAGATACTGTTCGCGCTTTCGAGACTAAGTTTGGTAGTGAAATGCCTACTTTTGATAACTTAGTTCAATTTATTCAAACTCGTGCGAAGGTATTAGAACGCATTCATCCTTCCACAAATTCGGGAATAAATAAACCGCCTCGAAAGAATAATTATAACCGCAGTTCAAATAATAATACTTCTTCCGCACCGCCTAAGACGTATCAGTCTTACGTAACAACCGCTGATTCCGCTTATAGTTGTCTTTGTACAAATATTACGCATCAACATTTATATAAATGTTCGAGTTTTCATAAAATGAGTCCGCAGGAACGTTTGAAATACGTAAAGGATAGAAACGCGTGTATAAATTGTCTCAGTATAAAACATCGAGTTTCTAGTTGTTCGTCGTATTCTAATTGTCGCGTTTGTAAATTAAAACATCATACGATGTTACATTTGAAACGCGAATCTTCCATACCCGCGCCTGCGTCTCACCCCCCGCCGCGCAGCACACCGCCGTTGCCTGCGCCGTCACCGCCGTCGGGCGAGTGCGTCCGCTCCGACATTGCGCTATACACCGCTAGCTATACAGCTGATACTGATAACGCATTTCAATGCAACGCGCCCGCGAATAAACAACATACTATTTTATTATCAACCGCTGAAGTCGTCGCTTATAATTGTAAAGGCGAACGGCTTATTATTCGCGCGCTTTTGGATTCCGCCTCACAAAGTCACTTCATTACAAATGAATGTTGTGAACGTTTAGGTATTAAACCGCAGAAAACCGAACGTACTATTATTAAGGGGTTCGGTGGTTCAGAAAAAATTGTAAATAGTAATTCTATAAATATACAATTTTATTCGCGTCTTGACAACAACATATCTTTTAATATTTCACCGCTAGTTGTTGATCATGTTACGGATTTATTACCTACCGCTGTTATAGACACTTCCGTCTTATCGCATATCTCGCATTTACCGCTCGCAGATGAGAGTTTTGGTACGCCAAATAAAATCGATTTATTAATCGGTGCTTCTCTGTTCCCTCATCTGCTTCTCCCCGACGTAGTTCATGCATCTCGTGACTCGTCGGCGCCCGCTGCATTGCGCACGGTGTTAGGCTATGTAATAATGGGTTCAGTACCCACCATACCTAACACACATAAACCGCCCTTGACGTGTTGTCACGTTCAAGAGACCGCCGCTATTGACTCATTAGTCAGGCGTTTCTGGGAGCTCGAGGAGCTTCCCACCGCACCGCCCGTTCAACATCCCGATGATGTTGAATGTGAAGTATATTATAAATTAACTACAACCCGCGACCCTGTGAGTGGTAGATATATTGTTTCGCTTCCATTTAAGGATGATTTCTACACTCTCGGTGACTCATTTAATATTGCCCGCAAGCGTTTCATGTGCCTCGAAAGAAAGCTACAGGCTTCACCTAAATTAAGGTTGGCATATGATGACGTCATAAAAGATTATCTAACGAAAAATTATATTTCACCCGCGCCTCCGTATGATCCGCGTGACCCTACACCTATTTATATTATACCGCATCACGCTGTTATGCGCGAGGATAAATCGTCGACTAAGCTGCGCATGGTTTTAGATGCTAGCATGCCAACTTCTGGAAGCCAGCGTTCGCTGAATGACCTTCTGCATGTTGGGCCGAATTTACAAGGCAATTTGTTTACAATAATTTTAGGTTTTCGTCTCCACGCGATTGCCATGACCGCCGATTGCCGCCAACAATTTCTGCAGATATTCGTGCGTGAGTTTGATCGTCGTTTTCAATGTTTTTTATATCGTTTCAGCCCGCAGGATCCGCTGCTTCTTTATCAATTTAATCGAGTTTGCTTCGGCATCAAGTCTAGTCCTTATCATGCACTGCGCACGGTAAGACAGCTCGTAGAAGATGACGGCGCGAAATATCCGCTCGCGAGTAGCATTGCGTCTTCTTCGTTGTATATGGATGATATCGCCTTCTCTATTCCCACGGAATGTGAAGCAGTTTCCGCGTCGCAGCAGCTCATCGATTTGTTTAAGGGAGCTCAGTGGGATCTAGTTAAATGGAATAGCAATAGTAAGAATGTGTTAGATAATCTTCCCGCTTCGCACAAACTTTTACCCTCCGCGGTGGAGTTTGATAAGACCGTGCAACATAAATTACTTGGTCTGCATTGGTCTACTGTTGATTATTGTTTTTATTTTAAAATTACCGCACCCGCCGATGTGATGTGCAATAAGCGCTCCATCTTGTCAATTGCCGCCCGTCTGTGGGACATGATGGGCTTCGTTGCTCCCACAGTCGTGTATAAGATCCCATCAGATAACTTCTACCATGTTTCTGGTATTGAAATTCCCGCTGACGTTCTTTCGCGTGGCATTACGCCACAAAATCTCGTCTCGCACCCTCTGTGGTTCCAAGGACCCCAGTGGGCTCGTTCGGACCCATCTGATCGGCCTCTTAGGAGTCTCGATGGTGAGTCTATTGCAGACATTCCCGAACGAAAATTATTATCGCACACTGTGTGCCCGCCTATAAAGCATTGCGCTTTATACGATACCGCCCTTCGCGTCTCGTCGCGTCGTGTATTTTATATTTATAGGTTCCTTATATTATTACCCCGCCGCGGTCTTATGATGACCGTAGAGGACCTTAATTTCGCTGAGAATAAAATTATTCCCGCCCTGCAAAATAAATATTTTGCAGAGGAGTATTATAATATACTCTTTTATGAATTTTATTCGCAGGCTTTCAACCGCTTGAAGCCTTTTATTCGCAACAGACTTATCCTCATCGGACGTCTAAGCGATTCCGCCCTGGAATATGCACATAAGCATCCAGTGATATTACCGCGCAATGATCACATAATTATCATGATCATTGATTATTATCATATTAAATATTATATGAATATTATAACGCATTTGTTTCGTGTTATTTTAATTACCGCGCTTTTATTAGCTTTACCCGCGCCGCAAGTCAAATCTGATCACGTCAGTTTGCTTGATAGGCATTCGCTACTGGACAAGTTAGTTCAGTCGTTTTGGAAACGTTGGAGATTGGAATACTTACACGGTTTGCAGGTTAGGCAGAAATGGAATACGCCTTCCACACCTATTACTCCTGGAACGGTCGTGGTTGTAATAAATGATAATGCACCGCCCCTAACCTGGCCTTTAGCCGTCGTAGAGAAAGTACATCCTTCAAAGGACGACGTCGCGCGCGTTTGTACAGTTAGAACCGCCAAGGGAACTTACCTTCGCCCAGTCGTTCGTTTATGTCCGCTTCCAAGACAATAGTTATACCGCATTAGTATATTACCGCAGTTAGTTAAGTTTAATTTTAAGTTTTGCACCGCTTTCGATATAATTTCTTAGTTATAATACCGCCGTGACTTTAGGAATTTTTTATACCCCGCTCGCTTTACGCGATCCTAGAGTCATAGAATTTGTTAGTTGTAATACCGCCGTGACTTTAGGAATTATTTATATCCCGCTCGCATTACGCGATCCTAGAGTCATCGAATTTGTTAGTTATATTTCCGCCGTGACTTTTAGGATTTTTTATTATCCCGCTCGCATTTTGCGCTCCTAGAGCCATAGAACTTGTTATTTATATTACCGCCGTGGCTCTTAGGACTTTATTAACCCGCGCGCATTATGCGATCCTAGAGTCATAGTTTTTCGCTGTATGATTGGTTTTAAATGGTGACCCATTTAGGGCGGGTGGATATGGTAACGCCAATATAATTAAAATAGTAAATGTAGAAATTAAACGTTTATTATTTGTGGTGTGTTCCTTCATCCTTCCCTACATACGAGCACAACCAATCACCGCGTGGTCACTAACCACGTGACACGTCCAATAAGACGTGAACGCGACGTGCGTGTCGCTGGAGTGAGTCGAGTTCGCTCCGTTCCTTCGCGAGGTTCGGGACTCGGCCACCGCCGGAGAGCTTCCACGAGGCTCTCTAGATCATCAGGCATTGTGCTTTTGTAACACCCCCGGGGAATCCCGTTCCCCGGCCCTTGGTCGCGCTCACCGCCGCGTGTGTGTTTTGCGTGGAGTGTTTGGACTGGACGCCGTTCGTGCCCGCCGCGAGCTGGAGGACCCTGACCGCGTGGCGGCGCGCTACTCCCTCCGACGAGGTATGTGCCGTGTGTTCCTGTCTTTCCCCTCTTTTGCTAACACCACGTTGATCTAAATACAGTCCACTTCATATCGAGAATATATTTACTTATATTTTTTATATTGGCGCGACCACCTAGAACAACCTGGAACAACCTTTAAAATTTTTCTAACTTCAAAGTGTGGTGCCAACTTCCCGGAGGTCAACTACTTTTTGGTTTTTTGCGAATTTTGTGGAAAATAAATTTTTTTCGGACGCGATATTTTGGAACAATATAGAACAAACCTAGAACAACCTGGAACAACCTTTAAAATTTTTCTAACTTCAAAGTGTGGTGCCAACTTCCCGGAGGTCAACTACTTTTTGGTTTTTTGCGAATTTTGTGGAAAGTAAATTTTTTTCGGACGCGATATTTTGGAATAATGTAGAACAAACCTAGAACAACCTGGAACAACCTTTAAAATTTTTCTAACTTCAAAGTGCGGTGCCAACTTCTTTTTGGTTTTTTACGAATTTTGTGGAAAATAAATTTTTTTCGGACGCGATATTCTGGAACAATATAGAACAAACCTAGAACAACCTGGAACAACCGCCAGAATCGCGATATCTAAAAAGTGCGGTGCCAGCTCAAAAATCGGGTTTTTTGACTTTTCTCGAAAAGTTTTAATCTCAGCTGTATGCAATTCTGGAACAATGTAGAACAAACCTAGAACAACCTGGAACAACCTTTAAAATTTTTCTAACTTCAAAGTGCGGTGCCAACTTCCCGGAGGTTAATATTCCTTAAAACGATTATACGGTAAATGCCAAGCAATTAGAAAATAATTCATTATACATTCCAAGCGTGACATTAGCAATTACAGTACATTCGCAATTTTTATAGAATTACATGATCAGCGGAAACTTAATACATAGGTAGACGGTTAGCGCAAGGTTAGCGCTATTTATTCTCTTTGTACAAAATTGATTTGATCAAAATTTACACGTATATGAGGATTTTTTGAACGTAGCATAATATTTTTATACGCGAGAATGCAGTTTATAATCAATACAAATCGATTAGTTAGGTACATGGCCATCGCTAATCCCTTTATGGGCCCAAGAACTTTTCTATTATTGGATCGTATTAAATTAATTATTATAAACACTTTACACTTATCATATTATTATTACTACTGACTGATACTGACATATACGCCAAAATGCCTTCAAATGTTCTGCCGCAGTTAAAAATTTAAGAAAAAGTTGTTCAATTCACACCATCACACACATTAAAAAAATAAGCAATTTAGATAACACCGTATCCATAATTAATGTACAATGCAATAAATTGATTAATTACCTGTCTTATTAATATTGATATGACCATATAGATTATTATTGTTCTATCATCCTTCTGCGTACTATAACACGATACACGATATTACAACTGATATTCAAAATAAGTACCTACTGTAATTAGTAAGGCACTGTACAATGTTCATCTTATTAAATTTAACGCTAAAAGTAAGTAGATGAAACTATAACATACCTATTAATTTTTTCCCCTCATAGGTTGTTGTCGGTACAATATCAATGTGATACGTAATAGGAACAAGGGCGTCGCCAAGGGGGGGCAGGGAGGGGCAGCTGCCCCCCCCTAGAGATTCTAAAAAAGTTAAAATTTTTGATCACTCTTCCATGCACGACGTGTACGGTAGAGCGATCGTTTAGCAGCCTCAGGAGACTAAAAACCTGGCTAAGAAGCACTATGAGTGAAAATCGCCTCAATGGTTTGGCCATGATGAGTGTGCATCGAAAACTTTTACATGGAAACTTACAAGATTTTAAATAATAAAGTGGTCGAGAAGTTTACAATGAATCCCCGAAAATTATGTTTTAATTAACCTAATACAAACAACGACCCCTATAATATTAAAATCTGGTAATTAAAAAAAAAATACGCTGTATACGCTGTACATTTATTAAAATTCAAACTCCTTTTTATTCTATTTTTCTAATAAATGTTGTTATAACCAGTTATAACTTATAATTACAAGTTTTTTATTGCATAGACAAGAGCTCGTGCTCGTGTAGCTTTACACATTGGACTCTTCACTCTGTACTGTCACAGAATATATACAGGATAGAGCAAGTTTTTAAAAACCAAACGGAAAACTTATTATATGTGATTTTATTTTTTTACGGGCTCTTGAAGTTGTGAACATACTGGGTAATTTTATCTTTCTTGGCATTTTATTTCCTTTTTTTATTCCATTCAAATATCTAACGATAGTAAATGTTACCATACTGAATTGGCCTATCTTTCAGCTTAGCACACAAAAAAAGTCAAGCATCTACCGCAATAATTGACGTCGCCATGAGTAAAAATCTCATCGTACTCGGCGATAGGTGAAAAATTGAAAAAGTCATAATTCCGAAACTACGAAAAATCGCATAACATACATGGGGGTGATTCGGATTGCCCTCTAGGTCCTCTACCTCCTGGCTTCAGTATATTTATACTTCTTGGGACATCCTGTATGTATATGTATAGTAGAAGATCTACTAAGATACTGTTGTTATTACAATCGCTGTAGATGTAAGGCTCGTAGTACAAGTGGAAAGCTTTATGGGCTGTCGACTTTACCTACAATTCATACCTACTTTTCTCATTCATAGAGAATGAGAAAAGTATGAATTGTAGTAGGTAAAGTCAACTTGCCCCCCCCCCTGCGCCATCGGCTGGCGACGCCCTTGAATAGGAATATTATATATAATATAGACCGCATGTATATGCTTAGGTATTATATATGAGCCAAATTGAGATTCCCGAGATAAGGTCCGAATATGAATATAAAAGGAGAATAATTTGTATTCAAGTCAGTTTACTTGGGCTTCATCATTATCTCAATATTACACAGCGAATTTACTATTTTAAATCGCTTTACTTGATGTTGGTTCCCTAGGAAAATATATCTACAAAGATGAAACTTTATCATTACAAAAAATATTATTATTTTCTCATAAATAGATCTTAAAGAAGTCAGACGTTATACAGGTAGGGAATCTCTACCTGTAGGTATAACGTCCCTACTTGTATCCCTACTAGGAATTCTGACTTCTGAAAGGTAAACTATCATAATATTGTGTGTACATTCTTCTAAAAATAAGGCAAACTGTAACTACCTAGGTATTATTTAATTATGTTTATGGATATATTATATTGTTGTTTATCGTTATTAAATATCATCATTCGTTCATCAAATGGTTTCGCTTAATTGTGGCCCGATGTTATATTTATTCTTTTCAAAGCAATTTATATTTCAACAATAAACAAAAAATATTTGATGTTCACTGAAAGAACTCCAAAATCTCTCATCATTATAAACAATATGCTAAATTCATCAACTTTTCCTCAAGATGCGCAATATTTGTCTTGGGCTAGTCCTTCACATAGTAACCGGTAGTATTTACATACAACATTACTCCGTTAATTTACTTAGAAACCACAAGTTTTTATTAGCGCTATGGATCTAAAGACTAACAGTTATAATGTGACATTTAAATTAAGTGAACCTTTAGCAAATAATCAAAGTGATGTGCTATCTAACTCCACCGATCTTTTGGAGGCTTTTAAATTAAAAGAACACGAACAATACTTGGAGTACAAACCTGTAGCTTGTGCACTTGGTGTTCTTATTTTCCTAAGCAATATAACAGTCGTTGTGTCCAGTGGTTTAATTCTCAAAAAAGGTACCGTATGTGAACTATCCTATCCAACAAAAAAAATTATTTATTTTTAATACTTAGTACTTAATTCTATGAAAACGTGACCAACAAAATGTTTCTCATTATTATTTATATTTATTGATATGATTATCACTTACATTTGAGGCTGTAATACAATATGTCCTACGTACCACGAAGGTTCAAGAATATATTATCTTAAACATGTCATGTACTACGCTATAAAATACCTATTATATTCTAATATATAAGAAGTGTGAAGGTTATGGGTACTAAACGTATTGCATTAATTAAATCCTACATTTCATACAAACAAATAAGATTTTATTTCATCATCATTCGTGATGAAATAAAATTCATATACCTAAGGACATTATTTTTCTATAATTATAAATTATTAAAATGAGAATTTTTGAACAAAATATTTCTCAACAGGAGGCATTAAAAATAAGAATTTAAAAATTGTATCAGTGCAACTCCATTATTAGGAAAATTACCTAATTATCATAATTGTCTATTTTCAAATCACATCTTAATTGCAGCGATCATTTTAATTCATTATATTTATGTACCTACATATATTTTATCTTCTAAGTTTTAAAAATTGGTAATTTGACTCGTACACACACATAAAACAAAAAAAAACTACATGCCTCATTTAATTTCCTATTGTGATTAACTGATCTTGCGAATCTCTTTCCGCCGCATGATTAATTATCTATTCGTTTTGCACGCCTCATAAGCGAAGCGTTGAGGTGGGTACTACTGTCACTTCGCGCAAAACATCTGATTTTTCAAACTTAAAATGTCTTTATGTATCATACATTGCACTTGTAAGATAATACATACACACACATATTAAGAAAAAACACTATTTTTAACATTCATGATATTTTTGATGTCATTTTTGTTATTTAAACTAGTTAAAAAACAGTTTAAAAAAGTTCTGTCTTGGACGTCCGTGTGTCTGTATGTGCGGAGGATTTTCTTGTTAACACGATAGCGACCGAAATACTTTACTAATCGAGTCTTTTTTTTTCTCTTACGCTTGAGTATGCTCAGGAATAGAACCCTTTCATTTTTCAGGGTCTGATTCGATGTGGTTTAATTGTTATTAAATAAACAAAAATAATAATTAATAAATAATTATTAAAAAAAAATTATGAGGCGTGCACTTTTGGATTTTCCAAATTATTTCCAATTTTTAATTAAGAACAAGCTATTATTTGGTTGTTGTTAAACTAATGTAGACACAGTACCTATATAAGTTTCAACAATATTGGTAAATTAGGTGTCGAAAGTTGTTATTTTCTATTACATGCGACTCTAGCTCGCGAGCCACTCGTCGTCGCTTCGCTTTTTCGGCTTAATTATATCCGTTGATTTAATTTACAACAAAATCTAGGCATAACTTTCGACGAGGTGTTATCATGGGTGCCTCAAGTCAAAGCAGTTAGTAAAAGAGTATTTGCTGCCGCAAACTCTTTGAAACGCTTGAGTCGCTTCTTGCCTATACCCACCAAAGTTATGCTAGCTCAATCCCTTCTCCTTCCCATTTTAGACTACGCGGACTCTTGTTACACGAACCTCGGCGAAGATCAGCTCAATAAACTTGAACGATTGCAAAATTTCGGCATCAGATTTATATATGGTCTACGTAAATTTGATCACGTGTCGGAATTTCGCAAGAAGCTCAAGTGGTTACCTATACGCCTGCGTCGGAATGCTCACACTCTCCATCTCCTCTATTCCATTCTTTTTCATCCCAGTACTCCTTGCTACTTGAAATCCAATTTCCATTACCTTGCTTCTGACTCCTATACTCTCCGATCATCTAATAACTTTCTCCTCCGTTTTCCTGTGCATGGTACTAAATTATACGGTTCATCGTTTACTGTATCGGGTATCCGTTTATGGAATGCCCTTCCTGAAACGATTCGTGGCGCCCAGACGATAAGATCTTTTAAAAAAAATGCTTAAAGACTACTATCTATCTATATAAATATTGTATGTATATTGTATATTATATGTATATTGTATATTTTGTATAGTATGTATATATAGTATGTATGTTATGTATTTATAGTGAAGTATATATATATATTGTAATCTTATGTATAATTATGTTTATGCATTTTATATGTATATAAATATAAGTAATTTTTATATATAAATTTATGTTGTATTTATAAATTATGTGTGACGTTGTGCTTTATTTTTATTTTATTATTATTATTTTTTTTTTTCTTCAAATTAATTATTTTAAATTTATTAGTTATTTGGCTTCCTAGCCTTTGGTATATTATGCTCTGTCCTTTACCTGAAGGTTGCCTGGCAGAGATGGCTTAGAGCCATAAGGCCGCCTTTTGTACATTTAAATCCATTAAGATATTATAAAATAAGATTAAACCTAATGTACAATAAAGAATAAATAAATAAATAAATAAATCATCCCAAATTAATGTTTCTATACTATTCCCCTACAAAATATGTTTTAATACTTTGTACTTATTGCACATCTGTATAATTGAAAAGGTGATTTTACTGAACACATAAAATATATAGGTACCTACTATTGCAAAATAAGAATTTTTTGTCGGCATTAATTATTATTTTTTAACAGGTCAGCAAACAAAAAGCACTTATTTATTACTTGGAAATGTTTCGCTTGCTGATACCATCATCGGAATATCAATGATCATTGGGGCTATTTTTGAAATTCCTATAAACTCAAGTCCATTATGTATTTTACAAATAGGTAAGTACCTCTATTGTAAGTATAAATACTTATTTATTACTGTTTCATTAATAAGAGATAAATCTCTTATTAATGAAACACCCACTAATCAAGTTCTCAGAATATCCTTGAAAATATATTTTTATTTAGTAACTAACACAAGACACAACACAATAGTAACTTTGCTATCTGGAAATAAGTTTGGTTATGAAATGTCCAGATATAGGTAATACCTACATCTTACCAAAAAGCTTTAAACGTAGATAAAAAACTTTTTAGTTACCTATTAAATTCTTATTATTTCAACAGGTATGCTTGTATGCCCAGCCATGGTTTCAATATTCAGCGTCGGCTTCATTGCAGTTGATCGTTACATCTACATCTTACATGGACTGTATTACCAACGTTGGGTTAACACTACGAAAGTTCGCATCTGTATCATATTCATTTGGATCATTGGTAATATATCATCTAGTTTCTCTTTTTATATTTACTTGTACGCAAAAGGTTTATCTATATCTTCGGCTTACTTTCAGGTATTACTTTGGGATTTTTGCCAATAACTGGCTGGATTAATCAAGAATTCAATTCAAAATGTTATTATATTTCCCTTTTTCCAAAGCAACTTATTCTACTGAATTCTATCTTGAGTATCGTGCCAATTATTGTCGTCGCTGTTCTGTACACCATTATTCTAATTCGAGCATTAAGAAAGGTGAAAGAAATCAATGCATCGGTTATACCGTCGAGATCAAATACTAAACCAGCTTTACGAATCAACAGAGGAAACGGAAATATGAAACAAAATACTCAATCTGTTAAACGACCACGAAATAAAACCCAAGAATTAAAAAGAAGTTCATCATTTCATTCAAGCAATAATATAGGAACTGAAAAACAAAGCGTTTCCGATTTGAGGACTAAATCGAAAAGTAATGATGAACTTAACATTGAAAATAAAGTTCCCATTACAAATAATCAAATGCAATATAATCGAAATAAATATGAATCCGGAAATAGTTTATGTTCAACTGATATTAGTATCATTGAGGAGAGTAGATTTACAATTCATCAAGAGCTTGATAACAAAGTAGATAAAAATGATAAGAAAGTAAAAAATGCATCTAAACCTAGAGACGCTACGAAATGGAGAGCAATTATCATTGTAATGCTAACTACTGGAAGCTTTGTATTTACATGGATGCCATTTTTCATCACGGTGATATTTTATGCATTCTGTGAAGATAAACTGACAAATCAAAAATGTTTCAACCTCCGCATTATGCTAGGAGGTCCGATTGCAGCGCTGGCATTTTTAAATAGTATTCTTAATCCAATGATCTATGTTTGGTGGCATAAAGGGTTTCAAAGAAATATTCAGACATACTTGAAACGATATGTGTACATATTTTGTCGAAAAAGTTAACAACTCTATATTATATTAACATTCTTTCAGATATTTAAAAGAGCTCTCTTATTAGTTATTATTAAAGAAATAATTAGACAAGATTTATAATTTATTATTGTTCATAATAATTAAACTAGAAACGAAACTAACTACCTAAACGAGTTTTATTTCTAGCCCTCAACTTGATAAAATTTTCCCCAAATAAAAAACCGCTGCTTCTCAAGATTCGTGGCTACGTACCTATAGGGACTTTTGTTTTTTAGTGGAAACATGAATGCTTATTTTATTTAATCGTTGCACGAAATGTAGCCTAACGTTGACCCCTTGACTTTTGAGTTAATAAGGCTACAATATCTTTCCTTATTAGTCTTCAAAACAAAAATATGTCTCTTATTTGTCGTGTTACCATTCCATCATTCATTCTCGTAACTACGCCCATATATTTCCTGTTGTTCTGTAAAAGTTTTAAAAGAACTTACTCTCGCAACGGATACGAATGTAGCTAACTCGCTATGTTGGTGTAGGTTTCTTTTGTTGCCTAAAGAATGAGATGTGTCATATTGTGTCCTACTTGGAAATCATTGACTTTTGCAAAAGTAAAAATACTTTTAATTGAGACGGATAATAAAACGCGTTACTTTTCGCGTTTCTAAAACAAGTTATCGAAAGATACTTAATTGGCTTCATGTGAAAAAAAAGTTATTCATGCCAATGTAGACAGGTAATAACCGAAGGTACCTATTACACTTTATGCAAAGCGGTTAAGAAGTTTTTACTCGAAAGAAGTAAGAAATAGCCATAATTTAATACAATCTATCCAATATTTTACAGAGAAGGCTAGCTATTGCTTCGATAGATTTCCTTACTGTTTATAAGTATACTAAATCGCTATTTATCTAAACAAACATCGGATACAACTTCAAAAATAAATAGTTACATTAGCCCAACAACAGTGGTCATAGGTACCTATAAAATGTTCTATTTATGACTTTATTTATTTAATCCTTCTGTTGATTATATATATTTGATAAAGTTAATCCACAATAGATTATACTCGAAACATACCTAGTTAATAAAATAATTTATTAACCATATAGTACTCAAGGATGTCTCGACTAGTGATATGTTTTTTACTGCTCGCGGGATCTGTTTTTGGACACCATGAAAAATATGAAGGGTGAATATCTTTACTAATTTCTTTTAATTTTACACATAAATATCCTACAGCATAAAATTATATACATATAATTTGAGGTTGAATTGTTTTTTTATAATGTAAACCTCAACATACACTTTTACACATTTATATACAACACACAATTATAAATATTACTAGCGGTCCGCCCCGGCTTCGCCCGTGGTACATATGAAAAATAGATGTTGGCCGATTCTCAGACTTACCCGATATGCACAGAAAATTTCATGAGAATCGGTCCACCCGTTTCGGAGGAGTATGCAGACTAACATTGTGACACGAGAATTTTATATATAAGACTAGCGGTCCGCCCCGGCTTCGCCCGTGGTACATATGAAAAATAGATGTTGGCCGATTCTCAGACTTACCCGATATGCACCGAAAATTTCATGAGAATCGGTCCACCCGTTTCGGAGGAGTATGCAGACTAACATTGTGACACGAGAATTTTATTTATAAGATAATTTGATATTTTTATATTATTATTATATTTATATTTTGATATTTTTATTTTATTTTTATATTTCATATTTTTTGATATAAGAAGATAATAGCTTAGGTAAGCTTAGCTTAGCTTAGCTTTTTGTAATTTGTCAAAAATACCGTTTTCATTATTCATTCGATATTATATAATTTATTATATACTTAGTCGTGAAGTGCTTAATCCCAAACTGATAAACAATATTTTGTTTTTCGTTTCTCAACTCTGAGTAATAAAATAACGGTAGGTATATTTGTCTCATGAATGTCATACTGAGTAAATAATTGGTATTCAACCGTTAGTTATACCTAAACTATTAAAATGTTTTATTGATTACACACCACAAATAGTGGCTGTTGTTATGGAAAACAATTAAAATTAATTTCATCAATATGCTTTGCTTTCTCTAAATATTTATTTTCTCATAGGCATCAACTTTACCGTGTATCAGGACCATCAAATGAGTTTGCTGCCTTAGAAGCCAAGCTTGACTTTCTCTCAATAAAACCAACAGTCTCAGGAACCGGTCAAATAGAAGTTCTCTTGAGATTGTCACCTCAGGAAAAAAATGTATGGCTTAAATATTTTGAAAACCGAAATATGCACTACCAATTAGTCGCCAACAATTTAGCAGAGTAAGTATATTGGTACATATTTACGTAATTTTTCCTAAATAATAAACTGCACATATCTAAAAAAAACATTAATTTGTAGCATTCTTCGTGATGAAGAAACCAAAATGAATAGCCTCAAATCCAGAACAAAGAGGGATAATAGTTCAATGTCGTGGGAACAATACTATGGATACCAAGAAGTAAAGTTTTAATTTGAATTTACTTAAATAATGTCTAAATAATGAGGAACGTCTTATTAATTCTTCAAATATAAACTTTCAGATCAACGACTACTTGGACAGTCTCGCTGAGCAATATCCTGACGTTGTAACAGTCATAAATGCAGGTTTAAGTTACGAAGGAAAACAGATCAAAACCGTACGAATTTCCACCACACGTTTCGAGAATCTGAGGAAACCCGTTATTGTTATTGATGCTGCAGTACACGCCAGGGAATGGGTGACACCGCCCGTGGCTCTCTACCTCATCCACAAATTAGTTGTTGATGTCACAGACAGAGATTTAGTCGAAAACATTGACTGGATAATCATACCTATGGCCAATCCTGATGGATACGAATACTCCATGAAAGAAGTAAATGATTTTTCATTTATTATCTTACATAAATAAATGAAAAATCACTGGCCCACTTCAGCTCTTAATAGTGGGTTCAAAATGCAAACAGTTACGATATTTAATTTATCTGATAAATACTACAAATACCTATGGCATATGGAAATACAATAAGACAATATTGTTAAATTTTCTTTAACCATAAATACATTCAATATATTTTACAGGATCGCATGTGGCGTAAAACACGTTCAATGGGCCACGAAGGCAGCGCAGAATGCCCAGGTGTTGATGGCAACCGTAACTTCGATCACTACTTCGGAACCAGTGCAGCCAGCGCAGATCCCTGTACAATCGTATACGAAGGACCCACTCCGTTCTCCGAACCAGAAATCAGAATAATAAGAGATACTGTTTTGACACACTTGAATAGAATCCCAATGTACATTTCCGTTCACAGTTATGGCAACATGTTCCTGTATGCTTGGGGAAATAATGGTATGATTACTAATTTATTATTTTCTTTCTCTTTCTCCTTACATACTTAATTATTTTTTTATCAATATGTTAAAAAAATATTCCTGTTTATTTACTTGCGTACAAAATATTATTTTAGGTACCTTACCTTCGAATGGTCTAATTCTGCAAGTAGTTGGTGTCGAAATGGCACAAGCTATTGACAAACTGAAACTGGAGAAAGCTGATAGATACGTCGTAGGAAATGCAGCTCATGTGTTATATTTCACTACTGGAACATCAAGAGATTGGACTCGTGCAGTTGGCATTCCCCTAACGTACACCCTGGAACTCCCTGGTTATGAATATGGCTTCATCGTACCTCCAGAATACATCAAACAAATTGTCACTGAAACGTATGCTGGTTTCGTCGCTGGAGCGCGTTCAATGCTCAAATATTATGGTTAATCGATAATAATTTGTACAAATAAATATTTTCTTTATAATAGTTGTTTTATGATTACCCCTAACCTAAGCCATAAAACGCTATTTTACAATAAATACATGAACAGAAATGCAAACAATGGACTTCAATAAACGACGGCTTCAAATTACGATTTGAATACAAACATCGATCATGCTCCTGTTTCGATTTAGTAATAACCTTTGTTGTGCCAAACTAAATAAGCAATTGTTTGGTTCTTTTGCACGTTGTCGCTATAAAATCGTTAAAGTAATTGAAAGTTTACTCGAAAGAGCAATACGATATGCACTTAACTTCTGTGCTCCCTTTACTTTATTTGTGCATTTTTGTTAATTACACGCTCCAAATAAGATTTACAAGAAAAATCAAAGCGATCGGATTTCCTTACTATAAAATCTTAATGACTTTAGGGTCTTGTAAAAGTAAGTACCTACTATTTCAATACTTAGTTTGCTTTGTGCTTTTTAAAAAACTCTTCGACCTCGTTTATGAGACTGGTTGTTAGTAAAAGTAAATGAAGCAAAAATCATAATAGTTACTTATAAATTATGTAACCATGCACTTTTACATATTTTTTTTTTATTTAAGTAAGTAGTTACCTGTATTTTATATTTATATTTTTTAGATAGTATACTTTTCAAAGAAGAAAAAATTTGGCCAACAGTAAGGTTAAACAGAGTAATGGATATTTATTACCGAAGCAGTAATAGTAAGTTTTTATAGCATTCAACACACAATAGTAAAGATTGAGACTTGATAGATATGAATATTTAGCAATTATAATTAATGTACTTCCAATGCATGTACTTATATTAAGTAAGTAAATATTTAAATACAAAAAAATATCATCTGAGTGTTAGTATTTTTATAAGCGAACACATAAATCTAATGTTCCAATATATTTTTAGATGATATAAAGGTATCGCAAGTGGATATATTTCTAATAATAAACAACACAGACTGCGTGGCCTTTTCAACTTCTGGGGTGGGCTCTCCAGAATTTACGGCAACTATGTTCTACGCAACAAACATGGGCCCAACTTATTATAGGTTAACAATTTTTACATGCGACTACAACGTCACAGTGGAAACATTAGAAACGACTACAGATCATTAACTGCTTAGGCTTTCATGTTTATTAGTATGAAATAAAGACGCGGTTCGTTAATAAATAAAGAAAAGCTTAGCACTATATTCCATATCTTATTATTATCCCGTACACATCTATTTGGTTTAAACTTATAATTTCATTATTAATATGTATTTCAATTTTTAATCATAGTCACCACTCAGATAAGCCGGTCCTTCTTCTTTCTTCTTTATCCTCTATACAAATAACTCCACCCAATAGAGGTAGCTACTCCGATTTCCAGTTTAAAAAAGAGCTTGTCGGGCGGCGAGCGCAAATTGTAGACAGTCAGATGATTCTTCTTCTCTTTGTTAACTCCACATAACTTATCCACATTAATATTAATATCAAAGAGAATACAAATACTACGTAAGGGCGTATTCAGAAAGAAAGCTTGAAACTTATAAGCGCTTATAAGCGCTTATCGGCGCTTATAAGCGCTGGTTACCCGCGCAGGAAAATATATGAACATGCGCTTATAAGCGCTGATAGGCGCCGACAAGTTCCAACAAGTTTCAACAAACTTGTCGGCGCCGATCAGCGCTTATAAGCGCATGTTCATATATTTTCCTGCGCGGGTTACCAGCGCTTATAAGCGCCGATAAGCGCTTATAAGCGCTTATAAGTTTCAAGCTTTCTTTCTGAATACGCCCTATGAAGAGACGGGACTCCCATAGATAAAAATAAACTTCAGAAACGTCAAAACAAGGCTAGATTAGAATAGCCAACATAACAACTAGTCTGACAGAGCTACCAACATAAGAATAATGGCATAATGTAGGTACCTACCCTCGACATCGATAATAATTTTACTTGCACTTTCGTTAAAGAAATTTGTTATTGTCGTTTAATTAAATGTGAAATAAAAGAAACGCGTACAAACAACCATTTATTTATTTATTCATTATAAATACCCATCAGTCCAGATAATCATAACAGGAATTACTTTCTTTGAAATGCTTTCCACTCACAAATTTCAACTGATGTAGTTTTTCAATAGATAAATAAGCAAGATCCTATTTTCCTGTCATTTTAACCCATTCTTCACACCTGAAAATGAAATGTCGATAATTATGAATTAGGTATTGCGTGTCCCAACACTGTTTCCCCGATTCAAAATTATAACAACTTATCTGATAAAGTGAAATATAAGTTATATGAATGAAAATACAAAGATAACGCTGTTGCATAAAGAAATTTCTACTGACCGCAGTTCATCTAGAGGAAATCTAGCCATAAAATAGCGTTTTATCCCGTCTTTACGCTCCGATCTGAAACCACATATTTCACATTTTCTGTACGCCATTCTTAGCAACTAAAGGTCCAGAATATCACAAGCTGCACAAAAAAGCTTTTAAACACATACTTATTATAATAAACTATACGTAAATAAACTTATTTCGCATTACAAAATGTTTACCGGTAACCATAAAATAAATTACAATATGGAGTAATGTCACTGTGACAAAAGACAATGATGAAGAGTGAAACACACTGAGGGAGTGAGCGAAAAAAATATAGTCGCCATGAAAATTTTGCCCCGTTTCATATAAAAAAATTTTTCTATGAAGTTGCGACAGACTGATTAATATAATAAAATATGTTCAAACTACCGCCAGATCATCAAAATGAAGATAAATTCCCGCCAATTTCTTTTTCTTTTTTTTTCATGGCAACAAATAAAAAAGTTTGTACTAGACAAAACAAAAATTCAACTACCAATAAAAAATAACAAAATATGCATTATTTTTCTTATTATTTAATAAACATAAATAAATAATATTAATTTACTAAATATATATATCCAATTTTAGGTTCGTATGACTTCTAAAATAAAAATATGTACAAAAGACACCAATGCAAACTTAGCACCCCATCAATGGAATTTTGGGTCGAAAATGACCTTGATCGATAGGTCTCCGTTAGGTCCTTTAAGGTCCCACAATTTTTTCGTTAGGTCCCCTTTCCTTTTTTTTAAATAATTTTTTAAATTTTGGGTATAAAAAAAATACACTTTAGCACCCTATCCATAGAATTTTGGGTCAAAAATGACCTTAATCGATAGGTCTCCGTTAGGTCCTTTAAGGTCCCACAATTTTTTCGTTAGGTCCCCTTTAGTTTTTTATAAATAATTTTTTTTTTAATTTTGGGTATAAAAAAATTAAAACTTTAACACCTCATCCATAGCAAAATTGGCGAATTTTATCAAAATCATATTCTTTACCGTTAGGTCCGTATAGGTCCATCATTTAATTTGTTAAATTATTTATTTTATTAAAATTATAAAATAATTAAAACCTGCGCATATCGATAATCGTCGATGTATCGTTTAGCGATATGATCAAGACAAATAATCGAGTCATGTTTACTCGATCATTGATGTGGCCTCACGAGACTATCGTGGAAAGAAAATATACTCAAATTTAATCTTTATGATCGATAGATCTCGATAAAGTTGAATTTAGAACGCGATATTGAACCGCACTCCCCACGAGACTATCTTGGAAAGAAATACAAATTTAATCTTTATGGACTTAGTAATAGAGTTGAATTTAAAAACTCGTCGCTTAAAAGGTCGTAATTTTTTACGACTTTCTTAGTGACGGACTACTTCTAGCTATCGTTGTTGATAAAAAAATATTTTTATAAGTATAATTTGAAATGAGATGAGAAATAATCTTTATTATATTAAAATTTTACACAACTGCACAAAAAGTAGTATAATGTTTATTTTGTAAGCATATATTTATTAAAATTTTCGCTCGGTTACTTTTAACTGGCAGAACATTTTAATGGTATGGAACCCTTCGTGCGCGAGTCCGACTCGCATTTAGCCTTTTTTTTGTAATGTTAATCTTGTAACCTTTCTATTATGTAATTTGTTTATATGTATGTATTAATATGTTGCGTATGTTTCAGATTAAATATTTATGTCATTTCGTTCAGACTGTCATAAACTTTTAGTACTACTTTTGATAATGTTCTTAGAGACATATTTATTTTATTGAAATGTGCTGTGATGAATGAATACATATTCAAATACAAATAAAATGACTTTTTATTGTTTTTTCGTATGCATATAATAATGATGAAAACGTTACAAATGACCTGTGTAGTAGTTTTTATGAATATAATATTAATGTTATTTCTAATTTCAACAAAATTATTATTTTTGTAATATCGATATGGTTACATCCTTTTCGAGCGATTTTATTATTACGTATATGTACAGAGATTTTTCTGTGTGATGCAATGTGTGCAAAAATATGCTAGTGTGTCAATTTTGTAATAGTTTGTAAAGACACAAATTATTTTTGTGAATGTGTGATTGTGTTTCATATAGTGTCCGACCGAAAGTTCGGTTTCGGTTTCGGTTTCAGCTGAGTTTCGGCCAAAAATGAAGTTTCGGCCGCAGTTTCGGTTTCGGCCAGAATCGGCCGAAACTTTTGCCGAAACCGTAACTTATTTCGCAAGTTCAGTGAACTTAGTTCACACACGTTCACGCTCGCCTAACTTCGTTTTCCTCGGCAACGCTTCGACGGACGCTGTCAAAGCGTTGGTTGACCCCTGTGGTTGACCCACGCTGGTGGAAACAATTTTTGATTATCTATGTTGAGATTGGAACTGGGTGTAATAGTAATTATTATTTTTATATAAGAGGTAGGTACCTAAAAGAGACTGATTATTCTTTTAAGTACAAATACGAATCCAAAGTATTAAAGACTCTTTAATAAAGAGAAAGATCTCAAAATACCAATACTTAGTATTTAAAGTAACAGTAACAATTACTGATTTGATTTAGATGACTGATTTTACTGAGAACTTAATTTGAAAAAAAAATAATTTTTAAAATTTTTATTATTAATATTTTAAAAATATTATTTTTAATTTTATATTAAATAAATGATTACAACAAATTTAATATACTGTGTTTTCATTTCATGCCCTAATTAAGGCAAAATAATAGGTAAAATGCACCAAAGTTCAGTATTTTTAGAAATTTCATACTTGACCACGTGAGTTTCGGTTTCGGTTTCGGTTTCGGCTGAAACTGAAGTCACGGCCGAACATTCGGTTTCGGTTTCGGTTTCGGCCTGGAAACCAGTTTCGGTCGGACACTAGTTTCATAGTGTGAGTTACCCTCCCCGCACCAAAATCGGCAGAAAGTTTAGTTAGAACATTTTCCAGCGTACTCCATCCATTACTTAATGATCTAAGGTTGAAAAATAGGTTTTTAATAAATAAGCACTCTCAGAACAATTGATTTATTTAATAAATGAAACGATACCAATTTAAATTTCGCGCTGTTTATGTATGATGTGCGCATGCCTTAATGCTCTAAGGCGCATGCGCAGGTTTTAATTATTTTATAATTTTAGGGCCGATTTTTCAATCCCGAGATAAACAGTCTAATAACTACCCCTCGAATAGATTTATTCAATTATTTATCTAACTCATAACGGCTCGCCTATTTTTCAATCGTGATTTATTTGATGAATAACTATCTGACCAAATATTTCCATATTGGCAGCTCTGCTCTCGGAGTGGCGAAACAAACATATTAAATTAGTCAGGTTAGAGCGGGATAGAGTCAACTCTTGCAATTTGTCAACAACCGTCATTATGACTCACGTCAGGAGTTCATTTTAAGTTTGTCTTGTATTGCTCTTTCTTCTATGATTGTTGATTGTTGTTTTGATTCGAGTAAAGAGTTTGGTTATATTTGTGTTTCAATTTATATATTTTACGATGGAAACGACATACTTAAAGGCAGCGTTCGGCAAATTTTCAATGGCATGGTCATTAGTACTATCAAAAACATCAATTTCAATATGATTTTAATTGATAATAATTATATAGAAAGAGGTTTAATTGTTAATAATTCTACGCTCTATGTTATGACATACCAAAATATCCCAAATTTGACGCATCAGTTGTCAACTCAAACGCCTAACCGTCGAATAGCGCGCTATCTGGCCGTTGGAGCGGCAAATAGATTTATTCCTCAAATAACGTAGTTATTCGATAGATAAGTCCTATTCGTCTATTGAAAAATTGAATATTTTGTTAACTGAAGAATAAAGTCTATCTAGCTGTTTATCTGGGCATTGAAAAATCGGCCCTTAATAAAATAAATAATTTAACAATTTCAATGATGGACCTATACGGACCTAACGGTAAAGAATACGATTTTGATAAATTTCGCTAGTGCTAATGTGTAATTTTTTTATACCCAAAATTAAAAAAAAATATTTATAAAAAAACTAAAGGGGACCTAACGAAAAAATTGTGGGACCTTAAAGTACCTAACGGAGACCTATCGATTAAGGTCATTTTTGACCCAAAATTCTATGGATGGGGTGCTAAAGTGTATTTTTTTTATACCCAAAATTTAAAAAATTATTTATAAAGAAACTAAAGGGGACCTAACGAAAAAATTGTGGGACCTTAAAGGACCTAACGGAGACCTATCGATCAAGGTCATTTTCGACCCAAAATTCCATGGATGGGGTGCTTGATGGGGTGCTAAGTTTGCATTGGTACTAAAGACAGTTAAATGGAAAATCTTGGCAGTGTTTCTATCCTTCAAAATATAATCAATAATCATAAAATACGAATTAGGGCCGATTTTTCAATGCCCAGATAAACAGCTAGATAGACTTTATTCTTCAGTTAACAAAATATTCAATTTTTCAACGAATAAGACTTATCTATCGAATAACTACGTTATTTGAGGAATAAATCTATTTGCCGCTCCAACGGCCAGATAGCGCGCTATTCGACGGTTAGTACTATATTACTTGCTCTGTGGACGGTTAGGCGTTTAAGTTGACAACTGACGCGTCAAATTTGGGATATTTTCGTATGTCACAACATAGAGCGTGGAATTATTAACAATTAAACCTCTTTCTATATAATTATTATCAATTAAAATCATATTGAAATTGATGTTTTTGATAGTACTGATGACCATGCCATTGAAAATTTGCCGAACGCTGCCTTTAAGTATGTCGTTTCCATCGTAAAATATATAAATTGAAACACAAATTTAACCAAACTCTTTACTCGAATCAAAACAACAATCAACAATCATAGAAGACAAGAGCAATACAAGACAAACTTTAAATAAAATGCACTCCTGACGTGAGTCATAATGACGGTTGTTGACAAATTGCAAGAGTTGTTTCTATCCCGCTCTAACCTGACTAATTTAATATATTTGTTTCGCCACTCCGAGAGCAGAGCTGCCAATATGGAAATATTTGGTCAGATCAAGAAGCTTATATCTAATACCTCGGAGCAATTAACAAGCCTGGAGAAGTAACAATTAATTGAACGTTTCTTATATAGTGGCTCTCTTTTATTCAATACCCTAATTAAGGCGATAGAAAGAGACAACACACTGTTATCGGCTTGGCATTCAAATCCACATGTAGCCACTTTTTGTTCTAAAAAGGTAGTGCTTGCCACTTTATCGAATACTAAAATATCGATAAATAAAAAAATTAAGTTATAAAATTGCTTGAAGATAATTTAAGATTCTTTTAATTTTGAATTATGGATAGGTAATTCCAAATTTTAAGATTCGTTTAATTTGGAATTATTCATTTACGATGCGTATTGACTGTCTTGCATTGTATGGTAGTTGTATTTATAAAAAAATATTATTAGGTATTTCGGTTTAGGTTGTTTTTTATGGTTTCGTAAAAAGGTACGTATTTTTTCCTGTTTTCATAGATTCATTCTATTAATATTAATATCTATTCTACTAATATTATAAAAGCAAAAATATATAAGAATGGACATTTGATATTCTTTCACGAAAAAACTACTGAATGAGTTTTTATGGAACTTTCCAATTATACATATTATAGATTAAACATCAGAATAACATATAGGCTACAATTTACCGCGGGAAAATAACTCATTCCCACAGGAAAAAATTGGTAAAAGTTTAAAATAAATTGCTTCAAATAAAACAAATAAAATTTAAAATTTTTTTTTGCAACATTTTATTTCGATACTTAATTAACAAATTACAATATTTATTATTTAAAATAGATGCCACCGTAAACTTGTGGCACAGCATCTCTGCAAAGCACTTTACTTTTCTTCCCGTCTGATTCGAAATGATTTGAACAAGGCCGAGAATGTTTTGAAGGCTTCCAATTTTCCCTGTGCTATAGCTTTAACCCAAACATCTTTTAATTTTTCTCAAGCCAGAAACCTGCAAATAACAATAAAATCCATACTTAAATACCTTTTTTTTTCTCCTAACCTAAAGCAGTCATTATCAATGAAGTACTTCGTACCTACTCAAGTATCGATAATTGCACAACACTATGGAAGTTATATATTGCATTTTTTCTAAAAACTAAGCTGATTATGATTTCATTTCAATGATTACGGTTAGATAAAACATAGATGATTATGAAAATAACGTAAATTAACTTATTTATAATACAATTAACAAAAAAATTGATCAAAACACTAACCTGTGAAAAGACAAATTCCAATCTTCATCCGATTTCCCAGTACTACGGCTTTTACAGCCGTGAACAACACAAGCCATGTAATCTTTAGTAAATTATCTTTTCAGAAAATAACATAAGAAACTAGAAAACACGTTTTTCACTTCAAAAACAATAATTAAAATCACCATGACCAGACCACACCAGACTGGTCACTAAAACAAATTGTAATTAGACATGGGTAGGTAATGCGTGTAATAGTACAAAAGTAATATCACTTTGACACGTAATGCAACATCACGCATTACGCATCAGTTACAAACATCACTCGCATCACTCATCACTTCGGAGTTCGGCAACGTTCGGTCAGTAAAAATCAACTACAGGTGAACCTCGATAACTTAAACCTCTGTAACTTCAAAAAATAATATGTTCCCTTCCCATCAGAGCCCAAAACCTCTTTAACTTAAAATACGCAACCTCTATAACTTAAATAAATAATCTCTGTATTGGCCCTCAGTAACTTAAATAAATGTTTCCACAACCTCTATAACATAAAATTGTTTGTCAATGAGTCATTTTGAAAGATTGTCAAAACAAAAGGTTTCGGTATTTATTGCTTGCACGTGTTTACTATGTATTGTTAACGTAAACAATACATTACCTATTGTTTGCTTTATCGAAATTCTTCAAAGCTTTGCTGCGGTTAGCTTTATGACAACAACTTACTTGCATAATAAGTTTTTGATTGTTGTCCTAGAAACATCACTTTACTTACTGTGTGATAAAACTGGCTTAAAATGAGTCCAAAAAGAAAACTAACAACCCTCACCTACGCTGATAAATTAAAAGCTATAGAAGCAGTGAAAAATGGATAGACCCTTGATAACTTAAAACCTCTATAACTTAAAATATTTTGTGTTTCCCTTGGAATTTAACTTATCGAGGTTCTACTGTATTTACAACAATCAATGTTGTAAATAGTTGATTTTTAAATACGCCTGTCTTCCTTAAACAAAGATTGCCAGTCCTAAGCCTGGAGGGCCCCTTTTTTTATTTTGTTTTACATTTGCTTGCGTTCATTACAATTATTAAGTAACAAACAACATAAAGTACGTGGCCAACTGGCCAAGTATGAAGGAAAATCAACTACATTTTTTAAATATTTACTTAAATTGTAATTTTACGTTATGTAATAAGTATTGCAGTTATTATTGCTATTTTTCAATATGATCTGTAATACTTCACATATCACCTTAAACATTACTCGGTCATCATTTCATTAAAAATCGATCGGGTAATGTGTGATGTTACGGAGTAATATCACTTCCGTGGAAGAGATGCGTGATGTTGCATTACTATTTGACGTACTGTTTTGCGCATGTCTAATTGTAATGGCTACATGTCATTTCAAACTGTCGAACTGACATATATCTGTCCTCTTTTTTCGCATGACATTTTGCCATAAGCCAAAAAGGCCAAACTAGTGCTTTATTGTTCAATTAATTGTTACTTCTCCAGGCTTGATAATTGCTCCGAGTCTAATACACTGGAGATTGCACTATGACCTTAACTTGTCACAAGAAAATATAATCTTGAATGACGTCAGTGTTGTTTTTTGTCTCTTTCTGTGGGTGACCACACTGGTTTGTATATTCAGGATTTTTCGAAATAAAAAAAACTAAAAATCATGGTCTATAAATAATAACGACATATATTTTTAACAGTATTTATATTATAATATTACTGGTCAACTTACATGAATAATTATCATCTTTATAGGTACATACCATTTTAATTGGTAGAGAATGATAGTTTTAAATAACGCTTGATAACTTTTGATCTCATACTACGATTTTTTAATTAAAATGAGTGCTACATACATTAAAACATCGTTTTGGTTACTCAAGCTTCAGTCTAAAACTTTTCAATATTCCAAAGGGAGAGTTGCATCGCTAGTGTTGATGTGTGGTAACGATATTACAGTTCTCAGAAATTCGTATGTCTTTCAGGAGCTGTACTTACGGTTACTAATGGTTTCATGGTGGTTAATTATAATATAATTAAAATTACTTTATCCACAGTTGAGACGCAGTAACAAGAATGTGGTAAATAAAAAGGTATAGCACTTTTCAAAAGGTATTTTTTTTCTGGACCGTAATCCTCAGGCTTAAAATGCAAACTGCATATTCTGGCATGTTGATAAATTTTACCCTTGATAGGCACTATGGACAGCCATTTATTTCTTTTTATTTCATTTTTGGAAAGCTGAAATCAGTAAAACAAAAAAAATTTGGTAAGTTAAAAGAACTATTAATTTCTATGTTAAAGAAGAACAAACATAAAACCACATGTGAGTGCAATATCGATGTCGTGCGTTGTTTCATTACTAGTAGATATAAAAATCTTTGAAATGGTGTTCTAAATGTTCATCATAATTTTGTTAACTATTACAATATTTTCTCTTCGCTATCCGTAAAAACTCGTCATCATGGTTACCTTACTTGTTAAATTGGTTTATTGAAAAATGATGAAATTATTAGGAAAAGAAGATAGATAGAAGATATTTAGCATGATTGATTACTAAAATGATGATAAAATTGACTATTTTTGCCATGAAAATGATTCTAAACAGGTAAATGCATGAGTATTGAGGAATATCGTAAATAGCGTAAATATACACTTGCCTGTGAAATTTTATGCCAGAATTTGGTGTCCAAAAACTTCTGCAATTTTTCACAATGCAATACATTATTTATATTCGGAAAATATTTATTAAATACGCAACAATATTAACTTAAATATTCGAAGGACGCAATTTTTTTGACACTTATGCCATATTGTCAAAGTGAGAGTTGCTACAATTTTATTATGGTAACTACCCATAATCAGGGAGTATCGCTTTTTAATAATTGGTTCAGATACTTATTTTATTTAGCATAAATAATAATTGTCTCATCCAACAATGCTTCTGAATGACGTTGTTGGCAATTTATCAACAAACTCATGTACAAAAACTAACCTTTTGCACAGAATATTACAGCATACATAGTAGCCTTGGGAAAACTTCGTATTAACAGTGGCAATACCCAGTTAGGTGTGAAAGTGATAAAACACAACAATTTTCTTGTTACACGTCAAATGTTCATACCGAAATCTCCAGTGTATAAGATATAAGCTTCTTGGGTCAGATAGTTATTCATCAAATAAATCACGATTGAAAAATAGGCGAGCCGTTATGAGTTAGATAAATAATTGAATAAATCTATTCGAGGGGTAGTTATTAGACTGTTTATCTCGGGATTGAATAATCGGCCCTAAAATCTACAAAATTTCTATCTCAGTATTTTACAAGTAAGTATGTACTAATTATTTTTATAGCAATACTATTCTACTCTACTTTTTTTTATAGCCTACATATTTGCTGTCATTAATCTGGCAGCATTCAACATCAATGTTTATTTACGTACTGACTGAAGTCAAATCACATGCAAATCACAATAGTCATTACGCACAAAAGCAAAAATTAAAAGTGTAATGATCTTGAATCCGTGAAGATGTTTTGGTACCCATGGTCCGAAAGTATCAAAAAAAGAGCCTGTCGATACCTTCTCCAGAGGTATCTTGGAAACTTTCTTGAAGAAAAACTTACTTTAGATCAGCTGAGTGTCGATTTATACAATGGAACAGGGACGGTTTCTGAAGTCAGCCTTGACTGTGAGGTAAATATACTCATATTATGATTATTTACATATATAATATAGGACCATTAATTATTTATTTACGAGCACACCATTGAAAATACTTTATTTTGCGACCAATATATTGTTTACACTATTCCTCCTTGCCAATTTTATGTGCGCTTAATTCATAGTATTGTAGCACGTGTCTTCCGATTTGTTTTGAAACAAAGGAAATCATGTTCATTCGGATATATATTTAGAAAATAATATTACAATGAAATGGTTTACAAGTATAACAAGATAAACATATAATTCTTATAGATAAGCTATATATAAGATTTTTTTCCATAATTCTATTGATATATTATGTAATTTATTTTTCAAGTATAAAAATAATTTAGCATTACTATATGTTTATAATATATTTTATTCCAAATGACAAAAAATAATTTTCTGTTGCAATACATGATAATTCCACATTTATCCTAAATATAAACCTTGAAATTAATCAAATCAAGGTCAGTTTTAACTATATTTTATAGTTAAAATTAGCATGGCCTCTTTTCAAAGGAGATAACAAGTAGAAGTAACAGTTTTAACTTCTTAAAACTGTTGCCTCTACTTTAATTATAATGGTTAGGGAGCCAGGTGCAAATTTGGTTAATTATTTCCTCTCAAGAGATAATTCGTCAGACGCATCAGAGTACAGTATTATAAAGCCTCGTGAACGTCAGCTGGCGCTCGGTTGGGGGGGTGAGCGGTTGTAGCCTCCCACGCACGTAGGAAAAAAAATTACATTCATTCATTTCCTCTTAGCTAAAAATTTGTCAAATTGTAGCTAACCCAATATCTCAACGAAAAAAAATAATCAGCTGGTTACAACATGGTGTATTATACGTCAGCTGGTGTCTCGAACATGAAAAAAATAAAATTATTTTCCGTGATTTCCTCTCAAACAAAAATTTACCTGATGATAGCTTATATGTAACTGTGGATATATATATAGGTCAGCTGGCTGTATCTTGGTGGAAAAACCGTCAGCTGATACTTTGAAAGTTATTACATAGGAGTTAGACAGAAGCATCTATTGCCAATTTATATGCATCAACTGACTAGGTTTTCCTCGAATTATTGCTAGCTGATTTTTTTTATTTATCGCATCAGTATATTAACAATCAGCTCACAAATTTTCATCTGAGATGAAATGACGTATCTTTAATTATTATCGTTATTTTTAAAAATTCAAGCAACACACGCTAGCATAATATAGACAGTAATAAGGTACTTGGAGGTGGTTAGTTGTGCGCATGATCGGGGTACTACGTACATTCAGCCACATCGGTAAACATGTTTTTACAAATATTATAAACTGCATTTAAAAATAACTATCATATCATCAAATTCACATAACTACCTAAAAGTGTAACAAATATGAAATAACCCACTAAAAACATTAGTTAACTATAATTATTAAAAAAATAATAGTATAATATATAATTAATAAAGTTATTACTTATCTTTTACGGGGACTTATGTTGATGGAATTCCACGTATCTCGATGATTTTGTTAATGTCTCATTATATTCGAGACACCAGCTGACGTATAATACACCATGCTGTAACCAGCTGATTATTATTTTTCGTTGAGATATTGGGTTAGCTACAATTTGACAAATTTTTAGCTGAGAGGAAATGAATGAATATACTTTTTTTTCTTACGTGCGTGGGAGGCTACAACCGCTCACCCCCCCAACCGAGCTCCAGCTGACGTTCACAAGGCTTCATAATACTATACTTTGATGCATTTTACTAATTACCGCTTGAGAGGAACTTGGTCATAAAATCTGCTTCTGGCTCCCGGACCATAATAAAGATTGCCAATTAATATATTTAATTTGCTAGGCGCTTAATGAATTGGGTGATTCTCAAAACTGGCCACTGGAAATAGTTGATGGGCAAATGCAAGAGATCACTGTGACAGTGCCATGGTCAACATTACTCAAAGATGATTCAATTGTTGAGATTAATGGGCTCTCGCTCACCGTTCAACCAAAAGTACGGACAGAGCCAGGTAAGGGCCTACTCTTTTATGAAGTTCCTTCTTTCAAGTGTTTTTGAAATACGTTTGATGAAAAAAATGTATTCCGTATTTACTAATAACTAGTGATGGGCCGAATGTGGATTGAACCGAATTCGAACTTCGGCCGAACATTCGGTACATGACAACTAGTGTCCGACCGAACTTTCGGTTTCGGTTTCGGTTTCGGCCGAGTTTCGGCCAAAAATCAAGTTTCGGCCGCAGTTTCGGTTTCGGCCAAAATCGGCCGAAACTTTTGCCGAAACCGAAACTTATTTCGCAAGTTCAGTGAACTTAGTTCACACACGTTCACGCTCGCCTAACTTCGTTTTCCTCGGCAACGCTTTGACGGACGCTGTCAAAGCGTTGGTTGACCCACGCTGGTGGAAACAATTTTTGATTATCTATGTTGAGATTGGAACTGGGTGTAATAGTAATTAATAATGGGAACTATATTTTCTATCACCAAAATTTATATTTGTCATCTAGTTGTATCACCTAATAAATAGATCTATCACCACGAAATATTTTCGTTCTCAGATAAACAAAAATTGTTCCCAGGTATGAATTATCAAATTAATGTTAATATATGTGTAAAATAAGAGATCGATAACCAATAAAATTATATTGCATTACATGAATAAAAACTTCGTTCTTATAATAACAGTTTTGTTACTTAAATAATAGCTCTGTGCTCAGAATGGTAGATCTGTCACCAAATAAATCGATTATCGATCCCTGACTGCGACTCCTTTTTATTTGATATTTTGTCACCAATACAGTAGTAACATTTTATTTCGTTCAGATATTAAATTAATAGTATTCGTTACCAATTTAATACATCACTTTATAATTTTAATGAAAAAATGATCAAAGGGGCGGAGACAAATTGGGGCGACAAGCTGATTATTCAGTGGTTATTATTTTTAAGAATAAATATTGATTATTTTAACTTTAATTAAGTGTTTTATCTACTATATTCTGCTAGCCATAAGCCAGCTATTTTAAACCAGCGCTGATTGTTCAGTGGTAATTATTTTAAACAATAAATATTGATTATTTTGACTTTAATTGTTTTATTTACTACTCTGCTAAAATTTTTATTTAAATATAATTTATACTACCAGTGGAAATTTAGAACCTTGGGAGTCTAGTTAAGTAGCAGAATCTTTTGGTTGAAACGATGATGACAACCCTAATTTTTTATTTGAACTTAATGCAATTTTCTAGTATTAACATAATATGATTTATTGATGATCTCTTTAAATTAGTTTGCTTAAATACTTATTAGGACACACCTATTATAATACATACAAAAAGATTTATTTGGTACTAGACCTTATATCTCAGGATTTTAGGTGATTTATTGTGGAACTGATTTTGCATTGTTTGGTGACTACATTTTGGTGACAGATCTACTATTTTGAGGACAAACCCTATTATTTAAGAAACACAAAACTAATTAAATTGGTGATAGCTTAAATGATACCCATTAATAATTATTATTTTTATATAAGAGGTACCTAAAAGAGACTGATTATTCTTCTAAGTACAAATACCAATCCAAAGCAATAAAGACTCTTTAATAAAGAGAAAGATCTCAAAATCACGAGTGGCTGAGTTGGTAAGGCATCCGCCCCGGAATGGCGCGAAGGATGCGGGTTCGAGTCCCGCCTCGTGATCGAATTTTTTCTATTCTTTATAAATTTATAAGATCTCAAAATACCAAAACTTAGTATTTAAAGTAACAGTAACAATTACTGATTTGATTTAGATGACTGATTTTACTGAGAACTTAATTTGAAAAAATAATAAAAATTAAAATTGTTATTATTAATATTTTAAAAATATTATTTTTTTATTTTATATTAAATAAATGATTACAACAAATTTAATATACTGTGTTTTCATTTCATGCCCTAATTAAGGCAAAATAATAGGTAAAATGCACCAAAGTTCAGTATTTTTAGAAATTTCATACTTGACCACGTGAGTTTCGGTTTCGGCCTGGAAACCAGTTTCGGTCGGACACTAATGACAACGCCGAATTCGAACTTCGGCCGAACTTCGGTAGATCTTCCCGCTCTTGTTCCCTATGTTAAAAATAAATGATTGATTTGATTACATGTTATGATTATCTTACATTATGTATGATTAAAAATAAATAATTATTTCCTTTTCATACCTAATTCTGCGTTTCATTTCATTAAAATAATATAATTCCATTGACTTTGAATACTCAAGAAATAATAAAGTTTGTGACTTCATAATACATTTCACCTAACTAAACCTATAATTAAATAAATTATTTTAATTGAACATAATTATTATCGATGCTCATTCTCTCTCGCAAGGGATATCGGCGTGATATGTATGTATGCTGGTCCACCTACTACTATGACGATGATGTAACAAATTTCGGCCGAAGTTCGGTATTATGAACCGAATTTCGGTCGAATGACGAAATTCGGTTTAATGTGCCGAATTTCGGTTAAACCGAATGTGAAATGAACTTCGGCCCATCCCTACTAATAACTGCTTTAAAATATTTAATTAATCAATACACAATTTAAAAAAAAGAAACAATTTAAATTTTTTCAAATGTGAAACATACTTAACTTCATTTAACACATGAAATTATCTAGTGTCATCCATGTTGGAGTCCATGTGGTCGTCAATGTCCTCATCAATGCAATTGGCAGCAGAATGCCTCCGTGAGGAGGCTGGACCACAAGAATCAAACCCAGTTGAAGGCATTGAAATGTTTGCTCATGCTATTGATTCCAGTGAGTTGAATATTTATTAAATAATACCTATCATGTCATATATATATATCTATTTTTGTTGTTCCATTTTACAAGAAATAGACAAGAAAAATAAATTAAGAATATGTGGTGCTATCATTTATTAATGTGTTTATAATAATTAATTTTCTTGCATGCATATTTCAGTTTTAAGCAGAGTGAAAGTAAAATTTGTAAACACAAAGATTAGAATAGAACATGTACCTAAAAATGGTACAAGAGGCATAGCTCTGGAAGCTCATATTAAAAAGTAAGTAATTATTAATTGTTATATGTTTAATTAAAGAAGGCAAAAACCTAAGATGTATACATGTATGTATGCATAAATATTTGCTGTATGTATAATAATGTAGAAATTCTTTATTGGTGTTTTGTTTTCTTCCACTCTAGCATTGACTACTTTGATGAGGCTGGATCGGAATCTGTACCTGAATCATCAGATACAGAAAAGAACAAAACATATGTAGTATCAACATATACAAATAAGAAAATTAAATTCTCAGGCATAACATTTTATATAGACGAGTTTCCTTCCAAACTTCGGACAATGGCCCCAAGTTTGATCATGGAAAAATCTGCATCATCTCAAGCAGATAAATCTGAAGGCACTGCTGAGACACCAGATGCGAACTATCAAAGCACATTATCTGATGTTTTCTACGAAGCTAGAAGTGTGATATCAACAATAGATTCTGATCCTATAAGGGACATAATTGAAGATAGACATCCTGATTCTACAAGAGAAAATACGCCAGAAGAGAAGGCAAGCCAACCTGATCCCATACTTTTTGCTAAATTAACTGGCCATCAGGAACTAAACTTAAAACTCAAACATTCTGAAGAAGTAGAAGGCCCAAAGGTGGAGGTGAAAGTACTGTTGGGGTCTTTTCTTATTTTTATGACTCCAAGACAGTTGCACACTATTATGGAACTCTGTGATGCATTAAATCAACCAGATTTAGAAGATACAAGGTATTTTTTATTAGTAAATTTTATAAGTACATCAATTTTTAGTACTTATGTATTTTTCATGGGATATCATAACTTTGCAAGTATTTTTTTAATAATAATTAGCTGAACAAAAAAAAAATATGTTTTACATAGGTACATTCATTTCAAAAACGTGCTATATGTGAGAAGAACAGTTTATCTATATTATCTGGAGGTAAATGATAATAGATAGATTTTCCATGATAAATCATTGTTTTGAAACACAAATATACAAATTTGTTTTATCAACTGCATTCAAACAATAGATAATAATTTTAATATTATGTCAATATTATATTATTATATTAAACATATTTCTGTTGTGTTATTAAAATATACTTTACATACAAGCTATGACTAGAAATTTATGTTATATTAATCCGTAATAATATTAACATTATGGGTCACGTTATCTTGATATTTTATATTAACAAAAACCGGCCAAGTGCGAGTCGGACTCACGCACCATAGGTTCCGAAATAACCTATTTGTTTATTATATGTTGTAACTTTAAATATAAATTTTATATATAGAAGCTTTTAAAATTTTTTTCTTTACGACAATTGATTTTTAAATTCAATCCTCATTATGATTTTAGCAATATACCCATTCGACCCAGTGGAGTAAATGTCCAATGCAAACCAATGACTCATGCAGATTTTCAACTAATAGAAGCGCAGTTACTTGGGAATTTGGAGAAAAGAGCCAAACCTACCACTATGCATGGCTGGTCAGGGCCAAGTATAGGTAAATATTACGGATATCTTAGTTAACAGATTGGTTTGATTCTGTAGTAAAACTTTCTGGAGGAAACTAAGTCCTCAATTTTAAAATTTGTTTATAGAAACTGTTGTTATTCCCTCTTAGGTTGAAAAAGTTACCCATAAAATTCCCCATGTGGTTACTGCAGGTTACTGTCATACATGATAAATCAGAATTTTTACTTTTCTCAATTTTTATTTTGTACATATAGTTCCAGAGCAATCAATATTTTTAACGCTACCCTGCAATATTTGAAATAAGTACCTACTTTGTAAGTTCTGTAATGTTTATTAATAAATAATATTGCTTTAGAAGAGAGTGAGATGGACAGTGAGAGGTTCCATCCAATGTCGTCAGACGCTCAAATGTCGGAGAGTTTCAACTCATCAGTCAGTTCTATGAGCACCAGTATTACGTCCAGTCTAAACATACCCACGGCCCAACCAAGAATCAAGAGAAATAAAAAAGGTGAAAATTATACGTTTTTAAAATGCTAATAGATCAGAAATAGATTATTTATATCCAAACTCGATCGAAACTACGCCAACTGCGCAGAAGATATATTATAGTGCTCAGGTTTACATTTTATCACGCTATAGTCCAAAGCAAGCAAATGAAGAAATATGCCATAAAAGATTAACAATATTGTAGCTGCAAGCACAACTTACCAATTGAAATTTGCTTTTAAGAATATACAATTTTCAACCAATACTTTCATTATATTCACAAATATTTATGCAACTAAAAATTTTGCAGTTCCACACATAGACGGTGACCCCACAGCTGAGGTGTCCCACGTCAGTCTTCGAATAGCGTCTATTTCCTGTGTACTCTTACATAAGGTAATTAAAACATTGCTGTTGCATATATTTCAAATAAAATTTAAGCCTTGCACCTAATTTTAAATATGAATTTTCGAACATTTAATGATACCCTCGATATTCAATGTTTTAAAACAATCAATAGTAGGGGAGCCCATGATGCTAAATGTGGATTTACTCGAGCGTCACGGGAACCTATTAGAATTGGTAGATTAGACCATAGCGAGAAAAAAATGTCCTGTAATGTTTTCACTTTTAGCGGTGGGGAAGGGTTTTTTGATTTTTTTTAATTTAAAAAAGAAAAAATTGGCTTGGAAATACTCACGCGCGTTAGATATTGATATTTTACATGCTCCAGGACGTCACTGAAATAAAATATACGTTAATCTGAATATTTAAGTGGCGATTTAATCGCTATGAAGAAAGGGTAAAAAATTAAAGTAATATTATTCGAGCGAGTCAGATTAATATATGGGGGGGCTAATTACAATACAAGAAGTCCCCATTTCGCTAATCTGACGATTCGAGCTCAACCTTAGGGAATTATAGATTTTTTCAAATTTTCTAGCGGGGCCCCTGAGCGCACCCACCAACCATAACGGCTCATATTGACTAGATGTTCTAATGAATAGCTAAGGTACCTTCCCTTATAGTAATCTGACGCGCTCGAGTAAATCCCAAAATCCCCTCTTGGGCTTCCCTACTACAATGCATTGTAGATCAGCAAATATTCAAGTTCATTTTGAATGAATAATACAAAGTAAATATTTTCTCTTATTTATTTTAATATTGTATTTCAGGATATCCTTATACCCACACCAATGGGTATCACTTGTATATCAAATTCTTCCGCAACTAAGTTACAACAAGTTAGCACTGAATTTTTCGCTCGCATCGAAACATTCACAAAAATGGACGAAAGAAAATATTTGAACACAATCAACGAATCTTTAGATATTGCTACTGATTTGGATCATTTAAGGTATTTAATGACCTTGCATTTCTTGAAAGATTTATAGTATGTGATTAAAATTGGCGTGAATTTGTATGGATTGCAATGTAACTTTTTTATTTTTTTAAGATAATATTGTCATATTTTTGTCATTGTTGTCTTTAATAAGTAATATAACAAATATTCCTATTATTCCACGAAAGCGATTTTAGGTACCGCAGATCAATGTTTCAAGTTGCATATCAATTGAATGTTTCTCAAGTACTTTACCAATAACCATATAAATATTTTTTTTTTTTTTAGATTACTAGCCTCCGAAATAAGTTTGGATGGTAGTGAGAAAGTGACGTCACACGGCAGTCAGACTATGTGCGAAGCTGCCGTAAGGAATGTTCTAGTGCGAGAATGCTTATATATTCATCCTGAAGATGAAGAGGTTCAGAGACAGAGCTACGATTTGATATATTTTGATAATGGTAACTTTTTTGTTGTAATATTAGTTTATTATTATTATTATAAAGGTCAGTTTTTGAATAGTGCGAAATGTAAACACACAAATGATTGTATAATTTAGATATAATTATGCCTATCTAATATCAAGAAATTAAATGTTGCATATAGCGGCCACGATTCGTATGATTGTGCAATACTTTCGTAAATAATTTGTCTTATAATTTTTTTACGTATGTATTTATAATATCAAACACTAATCCATTAACTTCAACTTATTTTTTCAGAAGAGGATGATTCTATTATGGCACCACCAAAATCAAATTTAAGAATGAACTTCAAACAAACATCCAAATACATGAGGATAGGCGGTGAAAAGAAACTAGTTTATCCCACTACTGATGTTGTGTAAGTATCAAGAATGTAATTTTAACGCAAAGTTTCTATAGAGTTATTTCTTTCTGTCCTTAAATAATCCTTTACTAATACGATAGAACACACTACACATATTATAACGAAATGTGCATTTTTTTAAATCTTAAAGAATTAAGGTCACCCGCTCTGTCTTTATCTCTCTCTTTCTATTTCCCTCCCTTTCTGTTTATTCTATTACTATTAATTATAATTTTGTTTCAGCTTGAAATGTACCCCATTCCACATAGACGTAGAGTTGACACTAATAGAGCGAATGTCTGCGACATTTTTCCCAACAAACAACACTACGAGTGCGCCTGCGCAGAGTCAGCCGCAGAATCACTTCAATTTCACTCTACATTGTCCTAATTTGAATGCCGTTTTAAGGTAACATTTTTAAATTATGATTATTCAATGTATTTTTTATTAGTAAGATGACAGTCAGTAATTTATTTATTCCACTCTAAAATTACACTGGTCTGCAAAGAAATCCTCCTTTGAATAAAAATATGATAAACATGGAGATCTTAACATGCTGAATCTAGATCTGCTTTCATTTTTTTCGTATCACATCAAAATTTTTTTTTATTGTCGTTTTTAAATATCTTAAAATTCTGTATTGTTTGGTAGTCTCTCTTGCAATAATGCTATTTTATTCGGTCTATATGATATTTTTATCACAAGAACGACTTGAATTTATAAAAAGCAAGAACGATATCTACTGAAGACATTATTTTTACACTAATTTGTAGGGAATTTATGGGCTTCCGTAGTTCTCATCATGACTCCGCGGAGCTCAGTTCAAAGTAAAGTTTTAAGGTGACGGTTGATGATTTTAACCTAATATTTTGGTAAAATTTTTATATTGTACTGATACATTGATGATAATTTGCGTATAATTTCAACCATAAAGCAAAATTGAATCACGTGTTATGGATTTTTAAACGACGCAACATTGAAAGCGCGAGTCTTGTGTGGTCCCTAAAGGACTGCAAATGCGGGAGCTTAGATAAGTCTTAAATTATGAAATTAAGCAGACTAAAGCTGTAAAAAGAGTATCTGGTGACCACTATGAAAGATTTCACCAGAAGTTTGAGAGGAGATACGGAAAAGCTAACTGAAAATATAGATAATAAGTTGGCAGCAAAGCTTGCTGATTTTACTTGATCGATTCGTCGCGAAACTCCTCATAAAATATTAAAAGAAAAGAAAACTACTAATTGAAACAATGTAAATAATGTGTAATTATATTGTCTTATAGTTTTAAATGGTTTTCTTGACATAATTTGTAATATTTAAACCTAATTATTAAAATAACGATGTATTCTTAGAACAAAAAAATGGGTTTCTTTCAAATTAAACCACAAAAAATCTAGACGTGATACAAATTTTTTAAAACTTAATTTCTGTTCAGAAGTATCACTTCTATAATAATCTTGTGCAAAAATAAGAAGGAGCGCAAAAAAAAATTTTTTTGCAGACCAGTGTTATTTTACTGAATGAAGAAACATTTCAAGAAGTAAGTAAGTAGTTATTAGAAGCTGTATTTTTATCCTATTGACAGTTTTATGTGGTTTGTGACTATTCTATCGTTCAGTCCTACTCAATTTGTCTATGAAAATAGTATTGTGCCACAGAACAGTAAAGTAGATAGAAGTGTGATGTGGGCGTGGCCCACGTGTCACTGGTAAGGTAAGATCACCTAACTTGCTCTCAGTTGTGCGCAGAAAAATATTCGAGTCGGTTGTCAGCTGTCAAACCTTTTTTCCATATTTATTCAATAATTAGGACGTGTTGTTCGGTATTAGAGTGCAAAAATGATAGCAGACGAAATAATATCAGCAATGGAGGCATTTCATACCATCGGTAAGTCTCATTTTTATTTATTTTACATATAATATTTTATGTTATAACTTCGCTTGTAATTTGTCAAAATTGTATACAAATATCTAGTCAAAATGAACCTTAATCCGTAATAAATTATTACTATTATAGATTGAACAGCAAACAAGACTTTCTGGAATATTATTGCAATAAACAAATGAATGTCGCTTTAGTGATGCTTGTGGCGCATATCGACAGTATCGATACTTTAGAAAAGACAAAAATTATAAATATTAAATTTTATTTTATTTTTCCTTAGCTTTCATTTGTCCAATTTATTTATAGATTTCCCAAAGAGGCTAATTTAAAGAGAAATGGATAAATGCAACGTGACGAGTTAACTGGATGCCGAAGAGCACTAAGCGGTCTAACAAAGGCCGACCGATACAGCAAACCTACGGCAGTTCGAAGATTTAAAATAATGCATATTTTCTGTTTGTATTTTGTAAATATAGATTAATACTATTCTATTCCGTTTTTTATTTAATAATAATAATATAAAAAGACGTACTTAGTAGTAATAAACATACTCCAAAATGTGACACATTATACTATACTCATATAATAGAAAGAAAAAAAAAATACACAAAAAAAATATTTATTTGTGAATTATCGATAACAAGGCTGACATCCCTCAGGGCATAGCATCAGATAAATATCAAGTTAATGTCATTAATGTTGAGTGACACAAATTTCAACCTTATCTCTATGTGTTGAGGTTCAAAGTTATATCTATCGAAAACTAACGCCCTCTGTTGTGGAGTAGCTGAATGTTTTCGAATTTGGAATTTCTGTGCAATGAGAAACAAAACAGCTAATATACCTAGGGATGTTATACTAAAATAAACCGTAACATTGTGCGTTAGGGTACATATTGAAATGCTGAATTTATAACCTAAGTCAGTTTTTACTGAAATTAAGCTGTCCAATCAAAGGCATAGTTTACTTGTAGTATACTGTATAACTATCGGTTTAAATGTGTGGGTTTGGCGACACTGGTTTTCATAGTAATTATGACATTATAGCACTTCTATTTGTTTTTAATGTTCTGTGTATTGTGCGCTGTATAATGTAAGTCATTATATGTATGAAGTTAAGACTGCAAGCATATTATTAATTGAAAATGATAACAATATCTCAATACTATTATAAAGGCGAAAGTTTGTAAGGATGTATGGATGTATGGATGTATGGATGTTTGTTACTCTTTCACGTAAAAACTACTGAACCGATTACAATGAAATTTAGCACACATATAGAGGGTAACTTGGATTAACACATAGGATAGGTTTTATCCCGGAAATCCCACGGGAACGGGAACTATGCGGGTTTTCCTTTGAAAACGCGGGCGAAGCCGCGGGCGGAAATCTAGTCATGTATATTATTGTGTTCCTACATCCCACTTTTACTTGTGAAAGGTTAATACCAAGTCACTCACTACCCATTAAAATAAAAAATCTAACACCATAATAATACAAAATCCCCCAGGTTCCCAATAGCAGACCTGCGTCCAGGCATAAATCGTGACATCAGACGCGTGCGCAACGACTACCTTGTCTTCAAGTTCCAAAACGCGACGATCTCTTGCCAGCAACTGCCTGCCACACGACCGCTACCAACCACTGTAGCGGTTAAAGCTACCACACTGGATTTGTATTATCATGTAAGTTAAAAAAAATACGTCTGTACCGAGCACACGTGTCAGAAGTGAAACTTCCTTGGCAAGATTAAAATGTACCAAAATCATCGCCTTACTCCATGACGTGACGGTATTACCTTGAAATTTTAGCCTAAATATTTGTTAATGCGATAAAATTATATTTTTTTTCCTGTGAGGATTTTTATTAAAAATCACGAATTCACTTGTTTCAATTTTCTTCAAAACTATTATAATATTTTTTTTGTGCGAAAATGTCCAAAGTACAGCCGAATGTCGCATAGCACTACATGTTTTAAATCATATTTATATTCAATTTCATATAATACAATTTCTAGGAAAATGAACATTTACCAGCAACTCACATGGCTCAAACTACAATGGACGACACGTCGTTTGAAGGCGATATACTTAAAGGAAACACAACTACTCCTCTTCCTATGTGAGTACATATAGCATTTTCTTGAAGAAAACAGCTAAATATTTTAACTGTTTTTAATTTAATTACAATGGAATTTTATATTAAAGTCAAGTTTCAGATAACATTAAAATAAGGGTAATAAATACACATTTTGCATACGTTTATAGGTACTTTAAAAATATAGTTAACTAAGAAAAAACTACCAAGGTTTTGCTCAACTCAGCTACGTTCAAAAAGACAATCCTTGGATATTATGTAACATACTGTTTTGTACAGCACCGAAGATATCGACTTCTTAGACTTTTCTAAAGTAGTAATTATTATTTCCAGGATATCTATAACATTCCAACCGCGTGAAACAAGCAAGGGCCCGTTCGATTCCCTTGCAGACGAATTTAACTTCGAACCAAAAGCGACCAACCCCATGACTACTTCGATGTATATAATGAATAACCTACGAAGCACACTCCCTAGCCCATTTAGTGGTAAGAAAATGGCGCATCAGGGTATTGGCAAACACGAAACACAGGCGAAAGGTAATATTTTGCAAATAATTAAGAAAATTAAAAGATTGATTAAAATGCGCACTAAATAACTTAAATTTTTTTAAAAATCAAAATTACCCTTTATTCATTAGGACAAGAGGAAGAATTGATCGTCCCTGGTACGGACGAAGAAATGGCCGAATTTACAAACAGTTCAGTCGAAAACTCGTCAATTCATCTCGACTTCAACTTACCTATACTTAGCTTACAACTTGAGTAAGTATATCACACTTCATTATTGTTTATGCAGATATTTAAACATATAATATTCAGGCTTCACATCTGTACCAATTTAAAATATGTCAAAAGCCCGGCTGGCTCTCTTAAATAAAAAAATTGCTATATTGAATACTCTCGAGGTAAATATACAAACATGCAAGTGCACATTACATAATTACATTCAGAAATCAGACCTATGGAATCCTCAAATAAAAATAAACTCAACTCAAAAATTTTGTGAACAGATCGAAACAGCTATACGAGATAATCTACAACCGCATCAACTCCGACCTGTTGCTATGGGAACCGCGAGTAACAGAACCGTTTGACATCACGCCGCACATCTGCGGACCGATTTACCCAGCTTTTGGCGTTTGTAAGGGATATGGTGAGTTAAATTAAAAAAAAAATAGTTTTTATGTCGGGTTCAAAGTTGTGATTCACTTTAGATATTAGTAACAAAGATTTTTTTTTATTTATTCACAAAATGTTGAATTTGAATTAAAATTTAAAAATATTACTAATAAAAATATTTTTTTTTTTCAACTTGGTCAAACTTGTGGTACACTTTAAGCATTAGTTACGAGGATTTTTTTTCTAATGACTAAAATAAAGCACACATAACATACAATTATTACAAAAAAATTAATAGAGTTCGTCTACAACTCTACCAATATTGATGAACTAAACATATTTTAACACGATATCTAAAATTATTAACACAATAATCTTCTATCAATAGACTCAGATTCAGATAGTTCATCATCAGAAGAGGAGAACTTATATTACTCTACGTACGACCATAAAGCAAGGAAAAATTACGGCAATACGAAACCATTGCCAGAGAACAAGGAAAGCGAGGCGCATAACTTTTGTCTGACGCTGAAAGTTGGCAAGGGTTTGCTTAGTATATACGCGCCGGTTAGGGTAAGAAATTTAAATATTTATTTCGATTATTATCATACTTTTCTTCTATTATCTCTTGTTTAAAATAATTTAGAAAATGTAAGAAAGAGATACAGTTTGAGTTCTAATATTAACAAGTAGTCTCACAATCACTCACAAAAATTGTCCGAAGCATAACTCTGCCTACGCGTGTATTAGACAGAGTTTTCTAATGAGAGAGATACAATAGACTTACGGTCTTACTAATAAAATGTTACCCATTCGCTTTGCAATGGATTAGTTATTGCAATAACCTGTCTTGTTTTTATGATTGACGTTTCATGTGAGCAAGAGCAGGACACAGCTATGGTAGAAAATGGTAGAAATTTATCCATTGTTTAACTTTGTATTAGTAAGGCCGTTAGAGGATTACTGCTACGAAATGAGGTGTTGATAATTTGAAGGAATGTTTATATTGTTATCTGCATAATGACATGTATGTTGAATGCAGATAACAATATAAACATCTAATTTATAAAATCTTCAAATTCATACATTATATTATATGTATCATAGTTTTAAAGTTCGGTAATTTTTATTTATTATTTACATGAGTGACATATATATATATATATAATCATTTTTATTTTCAATTCAAATATTAATAACACGTGACATTTGGTAAACCAATATTAACTTATATTTTTTAAATGCCATTAACAGGACAGTAACAAACAAGTGGTACCAGGCCAAATGGGTGAATTAGTGCTTGAAGCGCAAAAATTATCGATGTGCCAAGTTAGTGGTCTCAACGGACGGGCTAAAACCGCACAAATGTGTTTGAGAGGCGGCAAAATGACACTCTATCATGAACGTGAGTATTCTATCGTTTAGAATACTTATAAAATAATACTTTGTAATGTCTGCTTGCCTTTATGTATTCTGTATATAAACTAGTCCTTCCAGACTGAATTTGTAGATATTCATTGAAAATGGTACTAATAAAAACGCTACCTAATTTAATCCATGCAATTATATAGTGTTTACTGTTTAGTAACTACACTTAAAGTTATATGTTTTTTTGCAGCTATTCTAACAATTCCGTCAATCAAACCGAATTTACGATTACATGGCACTGCTTTACCATCCCACCTAAAGAAAACTATTTATCCTTCGAATAAAGGCGTGTTCATAAAGGAACGAATGGAACCAAAGGACATGTTCACCTTGGCGTTAAAGACTGAACCAAATAGTGATACACCAGGCCTAAAGGTAAGTTTATGATCATAATATTACTTGTATTTCTACAAAAATGTATGCATATTATTCTTAATAAAATGCGAGTTGCATTATTTTTCTTTATTGAAATTGATGTAAATTCATTTTAAATTTGTATTTACTCAATGTTCAGTACCTTGGCTTTACTCATCAAGTATTTATCTCCGATTCACATTTACAAAGACGTAATTATTTATGTAGTACTAGCGGTCCGCCACGGCTTCGCCCGTGGTACATATTTCGCAATAAAAGGTAACCTATGTTCTTTCTCAGGGTCCAAAGATTGTCTGTGCCAAATTTCATCAAAATCGGTCCAGTAGTTTATGCGTGAAAACCATACATACATACATACAAACCTTTCCTCTTTATAATATTAGTATAGATTGTATAACTTAATTTCCATTATCTTAAAACTGTACAGTAGTAAAAAAATATTAATTATTTTAAAAATTTCCACAGACAATTTGCATAGCGCTCGGCATAGAGCAAGCAACTCTACGTCACAGAGGCAACAAAGGCATAGCGTGGTTGAATCAATTCATGGATATATTGGATGTCTTAGATTATCCTGTTCCTGGATACACACCATCTACTGTGCTATCGGAACTGCATGTACATGTGTGGGATTGTGCTGTGGACTATAGGTATTATTATATTGATGTTTAAATTTGAAAATTGTATGGGCTGCCAGATTTTTTTAGGAATTTGGATCAGATTTGGTCAGAATAAGGATTATATTTCAATGTAAAGGTTTAAAATGCTAAATCAATATCTACGAAAACAAAAAATATAGTGTTCTCACCCAAATTATTTCTTAAATTTTTTCAGTATATTTTGGTAAAAGAATATCAAAGCATTGAGAATATCATAATAACGGTCAATAAATTAATTTTCTTACAGACCTTTATATCTTCCAATACGCACAGTAGCAACGTTAGGAAACTTCAGCGTGTCAAGCAACCTTATACCAGAAACAAACACATCATACCTTCGTTTCTTAGCTCAAGAATGCACCTTATTCCTATATTATGTAAACAATGCGAAACCAAATACAGCTGTACCACTAGATGATGAGAAACACCCAGACATACATAGAGACTATGTGTGCGTAGTGGATGTTGGACTATTTGAGCTCTCGCTAAGAATGGCGGATAAAACTAATGGGGTAAGTTTTGTTTGACTCTTATTGTCCATTATTATTGTCTATTCCTGTGCCCTCATCTCTATTAGCCTTGTTGAGCTTGTCTTTCAGTTAGTAATTACGTACCTTACAACTGACTGAAAAAACATACAAATTAGAAATGAAATCTTTATAAGTTAAAATGAAGATGTTCATTAATTGTTAAGTGATTGCAGCTCCAAACTTAAAATATTCATTTTGTCAAATTTATTCGTGCTTTGATGATATTTGTACCTAATAAATTAAGAAATTTCAGGAATAAATTAAATTTCTTGCTATATTTTGCACTACAAATACTAAAACATCAACTTTCACAGTCAAATGACCAGCTCCAAGTGGATCTGACAGCATCCAACAACATGGTGAACATGTACACATGCTGGGATTCAGCGTCAGCGCTGTGCCGTTTGCTGACATACGTAGCGTCAGATGGCGACTCGAACCCGCCATACATTCGCTCGAGACACACCAGTATATGTTCTGAACAGCTAGAACAGCTTGTTGGTAAGTGGCTTAATAGATAATTTGCAAAAAAAGCAACTTGTTGGTAAGTAAACATGTACACGTGCTGGGATTCAGCGTCAGCGCTGTGCCGTTTGCTGACATACGTAACGTCAGATGGAGACTCGAACCCTCCATACATCCGCTCGAGACACACTAGTATATTTTCTGATCAACTCGAACAGCTTGTTGGTAAGTAGCTTAATAGATAATTTGCAAAAAAAGCAACTTGGTAAGTAAACATGTACACATGCTGAGATTCAGCGTCAGCGCTGTGCCGTTTGCTGACATACGTAGCGTCTGATGGAGACTCGAATCCGCCATACATTCGCTCGAGACACACTAGTATATGTACACTAGTATATGTTCTGATCAGCTCGAACAGCTTGTTGGTAAGAAGCTACATAGCTTATATTCATGTAATTTGCAAAAAAAAAAGCAACTTGATGGTAAGTAAACAAGTTCATTGTACAGGTGCACATAAACATGATTGATTTTTAATTAATATTATATTATTTGCTGCAGGTCTTGAAGACAGACCAATGGAAGAAATTAGAGAACTTTCGCCCAGTGAAATTCAGCAAGTTAATGATCTTATGGCAGAGGCTTTGAAAGAAAGTCCAAATAACACAAGTAAGCTCTAATTTCAAATTCTTACAGTTTATGTTAGAATAAAAAAAAATGTTAAAAATAATACTTTTTTATAGATGAAGAAGATGAATTGATCAGTTCGACGGAAAAAGAAGGAGTTGAAGTGTTCTTCTTTCCAGATGAGTCTAATACGAAACAGAAACAGATTTCTGAATGCACAGACACAGAGTTGGAAACACAGGGTATAGAAGACCAAGAATGTAAGAGCATAGACATAGTGGAACAGGCGCAAGAAGCTAAACCAAATATTCAAGTGGCCAGAGATTTGGGAGATCCTACACTCACGCCAAAGGCGTCACCACGAAAGTCTAGGCGGAAAAAGGTAAAAAAAATTAAAGCAATTCTTTGATTATTTTTATTACATACTTTTTTATAAATGTGTAGTTATTTAGTTGCAGTCATTTATGCGGCACTATATTTCACAGTGTTTATTTTCATAATTGACTGGTACTATTTCTCCACATATTATACTCTCCTATTATTTTCTTACATAAATTCACACTTACCAAATATCCTTAGAACTTACACGTGTTAAAACCAGACAAACATAATTTAATGAATCCTCATTTTCAGGTAAAATCCGGTGGAGACGGTAGCAACACGGATGACGAATACTGCATAGTGGATACGCAAGCGTACTCACACGACAATGAAATGGACGAGCCCGTAGTGAACTGGATCGGTCCGGGCCCAGTGTATATGGTGGATAACCATTTTACGGTACCAGCGGCTAGATCGGATGTTCTTAAAGCGCCGAAGAGTTTCCCACTGCCTGTTTTGAGGTAAATGGTTTAGATATAAAGTAGATATTATATAGATAGATTTTATAGGTGGAGATTTTTTTTTTCACTTGAAGAAGAAGAATGATATTATCTTTTTAGCACGAAAGCATTTAAACAAAAAAAGTGTATAGTACAGAATAAATGCACTGCATACATTCCTATCGCTTACTAAGCAATCTTATGTCTGTGATACAATTTTTTGTCAAAAAATACACACATAAACATACATGCATATTTTCAATTTTATTTAGTATGAATTTATATCCTTTTTCGATTTTATAGATACACTCTGTGCGAAATGAGCCTAACATGGAATATGTACGGCGGTCATGACTTCCGCCCGACAACTGCAACACCTAAAAAAACTGTGAGCATTGAGGTCGATCCAAGAAGACAAGGTTCTCCTACCGCAAAGTAAGACTTATTTCAACTTTACATTCAATCGTTTCAATTTATCAAATTACATAGTTTACTGCTAGAGCTTAACTAATACCATTAATTCAAGTAGAAACAAATCCAAGAAATAAACAATCTACAATAGATCTGGTCTATCGGTTACGTGTTATATAGGTTAAATAGCACACGACATAGAGAAAGATTGCGCTCACCTAAAATCCGCCTTGCGCTATATAGAAACAATGCGTATTGCATGGCAATCACTATTTTTAATCACCTACCAATAAAAATTAGGGAATTGACATCGAAAATTTTTAAAAATAAAGTATATAGACTGCTACAAGCTAAAAATTATTATAGTGTTAAGGAATACTTGAATGATAATGACATTAATGTATGAGTTTTAATATAATTTAATTGTAATTTTGTATGTATTTTGTAATTTATTGTCTTTTTTTTATTGATTGAATGTATTAATGTGTACCTATATTATTGATAATTTAATTTGTAATTTCAAAAATTTTGCACGCCATTTAGAATGGCAGTATATGTGATATAAATATTGTATATTAACACCTTTGTATGACCATATACGAGCAAATAAACAGATTTGATTTGATTTGATTTGTTTTTAAACTGCCGACTGACCAAGCACGTACAGTCTTCGAACAGTTGATAGTTTTACGGACCGTCAAATTGCAATCTAACGGTTGCACTTCATAATCTTACGAATAATAATGTGTTTTTCAATATTTTCCAGTTACATCTTTGTGGTTTTACAGTCCTACAGCGATTTCTATTTAATTTGTAACGTAAGCTCGTTATCTCCATTCAGACGCAGCAAAGACTACGAGCCGTACGAAAAGAGCGTGGCAGTCGCAGCTGCTATGCGCAGCGGTGTGAGCTGGTCCGCGGGCAGTGAACGTGTGCGACCCGCAACCGTAGCTCGTACGGACCCCAGAGCACGTGGTGGGGCGCTGCGTGACCACCATACTTGTGTGAAGCTGTGTCTCACTAAGGTATACCATATTGTATCCCATAGATTCATTCAACTAGATACCCTACTTAATTGACTGTAGCGGTGTGAGCTGGTCTGCGGGTAGTGAACGTGTGCGACCCGCAACTGTAGCTCGTACGGACCCCAGAGCACGTGGTGGGGCGCTGCGTGACCACCATACATGTGTGAAGCTGTGTCTCACTAAGGTATACCATATTGTATCCCATAGATTCATTCAACTAGATACCCTACTTAATTGACTGTAGCGGTGTGAGCTGGTCTGCGGGTAGTGAACGTGTGCGACCCGCAACTGTAGCTCGTACGGACCCCAGAGCACGTGGTGGGGCGCTGCGTGACCACCATACATGTGTGAAGCTGTGCCTCACTAAGGTATAGCGTAAATTTTATAGTTATTTGGCCACTCGTTAAGATAACGCGAGCAGGAAACGCGTACGGCTCGCAACTATCGTGCGAAACGACCCGCGAGCATGGGGCGATAAAACTGTGCAAGGTACTATTGGTCCATACATAAGTAAAGTGCAACCACGCGTGTAACAAGCTCAACTTCACAACTACCACAACATGAATGTAAAGATCTGACTCTCCAACGTTAACACCGATTCTAAAACGCTGCCAAGTAATTCAGATCCGGCTCGAAGTACCAAAAAGAAAAATGGTGATTGGTTTAATAGATTAACACTCGTGTTCGACTTCGTAGATCCTACGACAGTCGGAGTCAGAGAGAATATTATAAATCTAGTCAACATTAACGTGTTGCTATAAATTTACATAAATTGCCTTATGTAAATAAAATATTTATCCTTCAGGTAAAATTCCAACACGAAGTTTACCCGCCAGGAGGGACACAAGCGTCTCGCCAAACGTTAGCAATCACCAAGATAGAAGTACTGGACCGGCTTGTTTGCAGTGACATCAATAAGCTACTCAGTCAATATAAGCTAAAGGATGAACCTGAGAGAAAGAATGCACATATGGTAAGATATTTATTTATTTGTACTTGGTGGTTTGTGATATGGGACGTTCTTGTATTATTTACCTACATTCTAAATAAGATAAAAATATAACTGGGCATTTTAGTAAATAATGTAACTAGGATGTACGAGAGTACGGAAACGATGAAAAAATTTACTGCAATAATCTTACCCCAGTTCTCTGACATACGTTTGAAATTACTGTCATATTTCGAAAGATATTTATATTTTTATCCAAACAGTTTTAGTGGATACTCAAAGAGAAATCTGACATATCAACAAGAAATCATTACTTCAAGTCACCTTAAAAGATTATTAAAATCTTGAAAAATATGTCTTGTTACAGCTAGTAGTGAAAGCAGTACATCTCAGAGCGGATGCCGCTTTACCAGCGCAAGAGTGCTGCCTTAAAGTTTCACTGTTGCCGCTCAGGTTCAATCTAGATCAAGATACGTTAGCTTTCTTAGTCGGCTTCTTCTCCAAGCTGGGCACTGATGAATCTAGTGGTGAGATAATGCATATTTTTTGAACAATGGCTTATTTTTTCAGCTCTGAATAAAAATTTCACATCAGTATACACAACTAAATGTTGATTGAAGATATTATAATGGCGTGAACAGTTGCTCAAATCGCAATAATATTATCAGTAATAGCGAAATATCGATTTGTCACAATTTTATTCTGGTCTTCTTTCAATGATCTTTTTTGAATATCCTTTTGATTTTTTTATTATAACATAAATAAATAATTATAATTGATATATTAATTGATATTGTCTTAACGCAAGTTTAACTATCTATCTACCGAAAAAATATCAAAGTATTCTTATTGCACACCCGTAATTAAACAACTAATTACTGAAACAGAAGAGGAATCCATAGTGGGGGCAACAACAACGGAGTCGGGAGGTACGGGCGGCTCGGGAGGGTCTCGTCAAACGACTCCCACGCACCGGCCGCCCGTCATGAGCATCGCGAGCCATTTGCGTGACCCCCCGCCCACGCCCACTTCGCTTGGGGACGCGGATTGTCTCTCGCTTAATGAAACAGGTATTATAGCATTTTATTTTTTAAGCTACCCTCACTTGAAAGGTAGGCGATTTTAACATACACACCAACACTATAAGGTAATTTACAAGTTTTGTTTTCCGATTCATAAGAGCGATATAAAGATAAAAGTTTATAAAATAGCAGTTTTGCTGAAAATGCAGGCATTTTATGAACAGCTTTGTAATAGTTTTAAACCTATCAAATATGACCTTAATTTCTTACACTTTATTCTTATAAATACATTTAAAAAGACATAGTTCATCTTTATATCATCCAACATTATTCTAAATGTGCAGTAATCCGTGACGATGAGCCGCTAATGGAGACATATGAAGCTGAACGGCTTGTGTCTGAAAATCTGATACAATTAGAAGAAGATTTCCAACGACTGGCCGTTAGTCAAGAGAAGACAACCACTAAACTGCCTGATGCTGAACCCATGGATGATTCTCCTATTTACTTCAGGTTAGTTCCCGTAAAATACACCTCACTAATCATCATTATATCGATATCATTATAATCATCATTATTCGATATCCGAATTTTATGCAAAATAAATAAATAAAAATTATCATAAAGCATCATTAGATTATGTTGAAATAACTCATCAAATAAATGTAGGAAGATAACTGCCATTACTTCGAAGAACAAACAGAAAAATATTTATCAATCCATATTGCTTAATACAGTATTCAATAAACGCTGTGTATTTTGAAGTGAAACTTCTTTAGGCGCGTTGAGAGTAAAATATCAGACAATGCGGTCACTTCGTGCGGAAAGGCGATGATTTTGGTATCTTTGAATCTTGCCAAAAAAGTTTCACTTCTGACACGTGTGCTCGTCTTTTTTTTACGCTCTTTTATTAATTATGTCTATGCCATTTGGTCTGGCTATTTTTTTTCATCTTATCTACATTTTTTATTACGTTTTAGGCGCGTAGTATTTTCCCCCGAAGTACCAATAAGGTTGGACTACGTTGGCAAACGTGTGGATCTGTCTGCCGGGCCGGTGGCCGGTCTGCTCATGGGTTTGGGACAACTCAACTGTTCCGAACTCACGCTCAAACGACTTGACTATAAGTAAGTAGATTTTAATAAAAGAGTACAAAGGTTCGGTTATTTCCCTGAATTGACACTAAAAATTTAATAAAAACATTATAGATTTTCCTCATGCTTTGTTAATTTATTTTTCCGTTACGCAACTAAGTTTTAATTTGTACATTAATTGGAGATTTTAGTTGTGTTCTCATTGAAACTGATCAAACCTTCAAATGACTGAATAGGCTGCAGTGACCCGTGTACACTTATAAGTAAACAGTAACAAGTATAAGTATTTTACAAAAGTTACAAATAATTCACATTTTACCTTTAGGTTGGGTCTTCTGGGCTTAGAAAAGTTAGTTCAATGGGCGCTACACGAGTGGCTTTCTGACATAAAGCGTCATCAGTTGCCAGGACTCCTCAGCGGTATTGGGCCTATGCATTCCTTACTACAAATTAGTAAGTATATTGCTATTTAATTAAATATAAGTTAAATACAAAAAAGGAGAGAGAATTTTTTTTTTTTTTGAGATTCTACACGCTTGAAAGTTACATAATTTTGATTAACGCACTAAATTAATTCACCACTTGATGATGGTCTATTTAACATCTTTTGACTTTAATATTCATTCAAACTTTATTGCCACACTGCCCCAAATCATGCAGTGTAGCGCGTGCTTTAACATTGCGAATAAATATCTTCATTTATATTGACGGACGTACGCACGGTCCATCACACTGAAAGCGCATTCATGTGCGTGCTATTGCATACGTTAAATCACGCATTCAGTACGTGGTATGGTGCCACTACCATATAAGCTCAAAAGTATCTAGAAGTTGTGAAAATGGTCATTAATGATGTAATTTGTTACAGTAACCGGCATCCGCGACCTAGTATGGCTGCCGGTGGAACAATGGCGGCGCGACGGGCGGCTCGTGCACGGGCTGCGGCGCGGCGCCGCGTCCTTCACCGCGCGCACCGCCGTCGCCGCGCTCGACATCACCGCGCGCCTGCTGCACCTCGTGCAGGTACACACACACAAACATTCATTTATTATAGTCGAGCCAATTTAATAGGCAACATTTGACGTCTATCAATTTTATCAAACGTAGTGCAGGACGCCCCATGACACGATGGAGCGATGACTTGCGTAAGATAGCAGGCAAAAACTGGGCTAAGTGGCGTGCCATGGGTGAGACCTACGTCCAGCAGTGGACGAACACAGGTTGAAAGAGAGAGAGAGAGAGAGAGAGAATTTTATCTTCGAAGAGAGGTAACCTGCTTAAAACATCGATTAAAATATTGAATGTCACGGGCCGCGTTATGCACAGTAGTTAAGCGCAGGACGCTACAGTACAATTTGCGTTACGCATAACCGCTGTGCGCAGGACGCGCGACGGGATGGCTGATAAACATACATAATTAAATTATATTATATTATGTATGTTTATCAGCCATCTGGTTTCCATAACACAAGCGAAAGCTTAGTATGGGATCAGATCGTGCCGTGTGTGAAAATTGTCCTGAAATATTTATTTATTTAATTTACAGGCAACAGCAGAAACCGCGTTCGACATGCTATCCCCAGCACCAGTATTGCCGCTGACAGCGGGCGCTCGCTCGCGGCGCCGGAGACGGGACCACGCGCGGCAACCCGCTGATATACGGGAGGGGGTGGCTAGTGCTTACCTTACTGTGAGAGAGGTGTGTTTTTAAGGACTTTTTTGACGTGACAACGTCTTATAATTCGATAGCGCCGGCTGCACGCACGAAAAAACATGACTCATGCGGCGTTACCTCGCTCTGAGGCGTTCCATGTAAGACTTGAAGAAGAAGCACAATCGGACGTTGTCACGTTCAACTATCGTCAGTAAACCGACTTTACAGACAACCAATTTTTTTGTACTATATTATACACTAGCTTTCTTTGTCCAAAACCTAATAAATTATATACTAACACGTTCCTCAAGAATCACTCTATCTATTAAAAAAACCGCATTCCATTGCGTAGTTTTAAAGATTTAATCGTACATAAAGAAAGAGAATGCGACTTTGTTTTATATTTTGTAGTGGTACGTGAAAGGATAGAGACAAAATGATTTATAATGTAGCACTATTTGCGGCCTTATCACTATGCAACGTCTCATCTTTAAAATCAACTTCAAATCAACGTCGTTTTCATTATCAACGTCAAATCTCTGCCAGGCTTACCAATGAATGTAAAAACACGAAATATGAAAATTTTTAAATTTTAGGTGGTGATGAAAGGAGAAAAACCTAACATTTTGTTTGATCATATCAAGTCGATAGCTTTAATTAACGTATATTACTAGGGTTTCGCGGAAACAGCAGCGAGCATGGCGGCAGCGGCACGTCGAGGACGTGGTGCGGGGGTACTGCGACAACTACCAGGCGCGGCTGTAACTCCACTGGCGCTAGCCGCTGCGGGCGCGGCCGACCTGCTGGGGGGCGTGCGCGCGGCACTAGCGCCCGACTCGTGCCGCGACCACGCGGACAAGTGGCGCCGCAACGACGCGGACGGTGAGCGAAGCGAAGCGAAGCGAAGCGAAGCGAAGCGAAGCGAAGCGAAGCGAAATATAATATACGAAAATAAATGCAATTTGTGGTACACTTTAGTGAAAAACTATAACACTTTACTCAGAAACATACACATAATTTTCGGCTTTGACATTGCAACGACAGTAAGACTTGTTCCGAATGATAAAAATGAGAAAGTAATACTGTCTGTCTGTTCTTCACATCTGAAGCGAGACCTATACTATACCACTATCTATGCATTTGGTTGTACACTTTAGTGAAAGTCAATAACACTACACTTGACTCAGAAACATTCACTTATAATTTTGGGCTTTGATATTGCGCGGACAGGAACACTTATTCCTACGAATGTTAAAAATAAGAATTTGATTCTGAATCAGTCTTTTAAAAAACAATTCACATATTTCACATGTGTTTCACACTCACGAATATATTTTTTTAACTAGAGATACCACTAGTTAATAAATAAAAAGTAACCGAATTATTTTGTTTCAGATACAACAGATTAGTCATAAGAAGCTCGCAACCTACTTAATATAATGATCTCCATGCATATCCTTCCCACGGTGACGGTTCATTTTAGTATCCAAACAAATTTACACAAAAGACAATTGTCAAGGGAATAACATTTTCAAAAATTATAATCATTCGTTTCAATGTGATATTTTTATATTGTATAGTAAGATAAAGCATTGAGCCTAGTCTATCTTATTATAGATCTAAAAATATGAATTGGAAAACTGCAGGTCAGTTGTCAAAAGCAATATTTGATGTAATGCTTTCTATTGAAGTATTGAAAAGCTGAGGAGAATATATAAATAATTGAACTTAGGACCAGAAATCACATATTCCTGTTTCATTCTATAGAAATCCGTTATAATATTATCAAATTTAAGACCTATGTTTATATAATTTCAAATTTGTCTATGTAAGCCTGTAGCAAAAAAAATAACTAAGGGCTGTTTTTTACGTCAAGTTTATAAGGAATTTTTTACCCTTTTGATTTTACCTCGCCTCAATCTGTCAATGTTAATAGGGCTCAACTACTATTTAGTTTCAAAACTTGTAAATAAGAAAGGTGCTTGAATATTTACCTAGCATTTTAGAGCATTTAGTAAATGATATCTTTAAATAAATAATAAAATATGTAAATATTTTTTATATCTTAAACTAAATCAGGATCGCTAGGTGCCATGACATTGTGTGAACGTTTTCTTACAAGATGTATAAAATTTGTTGAAAATAATTGTTTTGTGTTGATTTTTAATTTTATGTACCTAAGTGGTTTATTAGAATTCTGGCAGTAACCAATATTTTATCATTATAATTTTTATGTGATATTTAGAATAAAAATATTAGAGGCAAATTTTATTTCAACCTTTGAAAAGGTATATAGTTTCTTTTTAATGGTTATAATTAATGTAAACACTGTATTCAATTTTTTATATTTAAACTACAATAATAAACTGATAGAAATAATAAGTTGTTTTATTTAATACATTTTCCTTATTTATTATGAAACCCTTAACAATTGAAGTAATGAGATTCATCCAAAAGATTCCATAGTATAAAATAAATAAATAAAATAATTTAAAAAATTTCGTTTGTTGATTGTCACTTGTACATTACCTTCGTATGGAATTTTGCACGAATATTTACACTAATATTATAAATAAATATAAATTAAAAAACTAAAAAAGACACGCTTTCAAAACAATTATTACTCTAGGAATTATTAAACAATAACCAATCCATACCTAGTATAATTGTGAAAAAAGCGTGGGGTGCCATGTATAAGAATAATCAGCTCTTGAAAAGCGCCCCACGCTTTTTTCACAATTATACTATGTATTGGTTATTGTTTAATTCCTAGAGTAATAATTATTTTTGACTTGTTAGTGGTATATCTATCTTGAAAGCGTGTTTTTTAGTTTTTTAAACTATATTTATTTTCCATTTTTTTGTTATATTTATGCTGTACATAATAATGTCCATGCACTCAATATTTTGTTATTTGTACTAGCTTTCCGCCCGAGGCTAAAATGTAGCGATAATCTAATATTATAAAGCTGAAGAGTTTGTTTGTTTGAACCCGCTAATCTCAGGATGTATAAGGCAAGGAATGGTGGAATAAAGTAAACAATTCAAATTGTTTTTAAATCAATTTATTGTAATATCTACAGTTCTATTCTAATATAAAGATAATCTAGGCTTCTTTCTCAACTTTCTCTTCTGGGTACTTATCATTTAGGAAACTCTTCACCTCTCCATACTCTGCCTTCAGATTGTGACGAATTTTCTCATGATTTCTGTGTTTCTCATATTTCTTAAGGAATATTTCATAATGTGGCATAGATTCATAGAATCGCGGGAATTTCTTCCTCTTAAGGATAACCTTGTCATTCATAACATATTGAATGAAATCCAATGTTTCATCTTTGGGTATTTCTTCCTTGGTCCTAACAGTTTCAGGGCTGGCCACTACAGTTGGATAATATTCATTCTCAGCTCTATATTCAACAAGGTGCAATTTCTTTTCTTCTGCAAGCTGTTGATGTGTCCTCTGGAAATTTACAATTAATGAATAGAGAATAGAGAATGTGTTCTTATTTTTTAATTTACCAAAATCAGGTAGATTCATATGTAACAAATGTTAAGACTCATCAAAAGTTGTTTTAACACAAACATTTATAATTGCTTTCTTAAATTTAGTTAAAGGATTTACTTAGAATCATGTATTTCATATGTAATAGTATACTCAGTTATTACCTGTTGTAGAAGACCAATAAAGAATGCCTTAACAATATGCTGCAAGTTGTTAGACCCTTCAACTTTAGCTCTGAGGTCTTTGATACCAATGGCTTGACAAATCTCTTTGATTGCTCTATGCACCATTAAACCGTAGCCTTCATTCTTTTTCTGAACATATATTTTCGTACTTCCGAAAGCCGTGAAGAAGTCATGATAAACTGAAATATTAAAAAAAATATATCGAGATATAAATCTACAAATTGAAATAAAAATTGCTTATGTCTGTAAAAAAACATGATAGTAGGTAACCCAAAAACTAGAAAAGCAAGTGTAAAAAATAAGCATTTCATAGTAATTTTAGTAATCATACAGTACCTGTGTGATTGTTATAAATATCAAAATGCATTAGTTTCTTTCCAGCCCTATTCTTTGCTTTTCTCAAGGCAGCTTGCGCTTCCTTTGCTCGTCCAATGCCAAAGCCAGCTAAACCTTGTCCATTACCAGTTACCACCTACAATAACAAATAACACCATGATAATAGGACAGTTTTAAAATTCCTAATATTTAATGAAGTGAAACTTCTTTGGCGCGTTGACAATACTGTCAGTAAGGTAACTATTTTGGTATTTTTGAATTTTGCCAAAGAAGTTTCACTTCTGACACGTGTGCTTGAAGCAAACACTCTTTTTTTACACTTAAAATACTCACCATGGCTTGATAATTTCTTGTCCTACCTAGAGTTCCTTTCATTATAAGCAATGATCTGAGTTGCAATACTTTAGTATCAAAGCCAACAAATTCCTCTGAAATTAGAAAATAACATTATTAACAAGAGCAAAAGGAAAACTACAATCATGTGAAATGTCTTATTAATATCTTATGTAAATATTAAGAGTTATATTGAATGTGATTTTAATAAAAGTTCAAAATATTTTTACCCTAATTACTTAGTTGTAAAAAATAATAATATTTATATTATTATTTTTTACATATTAATTTAAAATAATAATATTTATATTATTATGTTTATAAACAAAAATGTCAGATCTTACCATCTGCCACTGGATCAGGTGGGCCAAGGCTACGTCCAGGCATACGCGCACCTGACCAACCTCTCTCAATTGGATTCAATTTCAATCTTCTAAACTTTGTCATTGAATCTCGGAGTTTTATCAGCTTTTCCATTCTAAAATTTAAGATAAAAATTATAATGTCTGATAACATAATTACTCTCATTAAAGTAAGAGAGAAATATACTTAACATAATACTGTTCCTTATTACGGAAGATCAAACATTACTTGAAACTCAAGAGTTTTCAAGAAAGACTTCATACTAATAGCACCATTTTATTTATTTTAAATGTATATTAGTACTGTTTATTAATTTTACCTTTCTGGATCATCAGGTAGTCGCTGTTGTTTTAATAACTCTCTCCCCCGGATAACAGGAGCAGATAGACCGGGCCATAACATGTTAACTTTTCCCACCCCTATCATTTGTCCACGATTCAAGTCTCGAATTCGAATACGGCCAGCGCCTTTTCCACGACCCTTTTTGGCACCAGCATTACTCACAGATGTTACAGATTTCCATAACTTTTCTGCAGGCACTAAAACAGGAACAATAAATAAATTAAATTCTATTTAAGTGTACCGAATATAAAAGAAAATTAGCTATCGAATTTGTTGCCGATTTTCCACAGCAGAAGCGACCTTAAGAAGCAATTTTAATTAAACGGTTAAACTGTACTTTATCGGATAATATCTACTCACATTTATTGAAGAAGTTTACACATACTATTGGTGAAGTACTAAAATTTTTTAGGTTATTAAGATAGTTTATTTGGGAATTAGAATGCTTCAATATAAGATTTAGAGGGCTCCTCACAACATTTCCTAGTGATAGTAATTTCGTAGCCATATTATTTACGAGCTAAAAAATTTCAATTCATTCCTATTTCCCAAACACTATGCACTCGTCTATTTTTTATATTTTTTATAGGTCTGTCAATTCAAATTGGTCAAATCTGTGGGTCAAATCCTGACGTTCAGAAATTGTAAAAGTTATATGTCAATTTACGATATATGTCGCAATGTTACCATCTCAAGAAGAAAATGTTAAAAATAGACAAAGAGTAGTATATTAATTGTTTACTAGAGAAAATATTTGTAATAAAAAAAGTCGAACGTTTCCGCGAAAAAAATTTTTTTTTATCGGAATTTCGAATCTTAGTTTCCTATAGTATGAAAATTCACTGAATTCAGGAACGAAGGAATACGTAAGGTGGTAAGGTGTGTGGTCGGGCCATGGCCGGGCTAGTTTTGACATATTTTCAAAGTACGTGGCTGACAGTTAAAAGACAGCAGACAGCCTGAAAACCAAAATCCAATAAATCCGACGTCCAACTCAATATCAAGAAATGCTATAGTTACCCTTCAAAAGAAAGATAATTGTGTATTGGTGAATGTAAATAAAAACAAACCATGGGTCTATGCAAATGCCCTAAAAGGAGAGTAACCAACCAATTCTGTTTTGAACATAGGGTAAATGTTTGCGAGTATTGTATGGTCACAAACCATCCAAAGGTAATTAAGGTTTATTCAATGTTAATATGATATTTTAATGCTTTCTAAACTACTTTTATTCAAATATTGAATATGTTCATTTCAGTGCATAATACAATCCTATCTTCAATGGTTGCAAGACAGTGATTACAATCCTATATGTGAAATTTGCACGAAAAGTTTAGCTGATGGCGAATGCATACGTCTCACTTGCTATCGTAAGTTTATTATGTATGGCATATAATTAAACTCATGTTTTTATTGATTGGATTTTTATACTTTCTTTTTTAATATTTTCAGATGTATTTCACTGGGAATGCGCAGAGTCTCGCTACCGTGCGCTCCCTCGCACCACGGCGCCGGCCGGTTATCAATGTCCCTCCTGTGCCACTCCTGTGTTTCCTCCCCCCAACCTTGTGTCACCTGTTGCTGATGTATTGAAGGAAAAATTAGCTGGAGTTAATTGGGCCAGAGCAGGTCTTGGTCTACCATTAGTGAGTACCAATGTTATTGTTTTTTTTTGAGTATTTCTATTTATTAAGTAACTTACAAGAAAGCCATTGCATTATAAATATTTTCGCTTTTGAATGAAAAAAAAATTAAATTGTTTTTTTATCATAATGGTGACAGTGAAATAAAAAAATTTATTGTATTTTTATATTCAGCTTTCAGAAGAACAAGATTTAAAAGGAGCATCCTCGCGACGCAGCCAGTCACCCATGGAACAGTCCCATTATTTTACAAACAGCACTATAGATTCACAGAGAGAAGCACCAGTAGGGGCAAGCGATGATGAAGCTGTGAATCGCTCAGCTACAAGCTCACCACATTCCATTGTTCAGATAACAGATGATCCTGTCAATATCTATGACAGTACATCAATGAAGAGAAATGATAATTTACAAGGTAGATAACATTCAAAATGTTACAACTAAAACTCGACTATAAATTACGACTCCCAATTATTTTGGCTGTATACAATCTGCTCAGTATACAAAATAAAATATAATTAACCCATAACTATTGACTTATCACAAAATAATTATTATTTTACAGGGGCTCAAATGCCCAGAAAGGGTTATAAATCTGATGAGCATTCCAAACCATTATTTGATCATGATGAGAATAAATACAAACAAAAGTCTACATTGTCTTGGTTAAGCAGGTGGTGGAAGTAAGTAATTTAGATTTTTTTTCCTTTAAATTATCATATTTTATATTTTAAATGTCCACTTTCATTTTTGTATTGATTTAAATATCTACCTCAAGAACTTATTTAAAAAAAATTACAGGAATACACTGCCCTCTTCTCGCATCAGAAGAACTGGACCTATGTATCGACACTATTGGCTTATATTTTTCATTGTCCTCATTCTACTTATTGTGATTGTTATACTCAGCGATAGACGTATTGATGATGAAAATCCATTTGGTGGTTTGCGTGGTGATGACAGGAGGGTGTTACAGAAAAACTAATCTAGTTAATTATTTATTTTAATGTTTAATAACAATGTATTAATATATTTATCATATAAAATCAAGCAATTCTTAAATGTGTATAAATTTGAGGCATACAATTAGGTTTTAATAAATATCGTGCAAAAGCTGTACAACCAATGTAATAAATGTTAGAATACAAATTTTGTTTCTTTGGCTACATTTTAAGAATATCACAGAATACTGAATATTTAAATTTGTGTGCATGTATCAACACTTTCATCTAAAAACAATACTGAAAAGATATCATTATAAAAATCAGGATAATAATCACAAGCACGCTTACAATCTGGCATCCAATTCACTTCAAGTAACTTGGGCTGCATAATTTTTGTACCATTGCATTCCTGCCAAGAGAGCATAATATCCGCTGCATAAAGTGCCCTAGATTGTGGGCTCTTTGCAATTCCAAATGGAGGTGGTTTGGATGTTGCTGCCATAAACAGCTCTTTAATCATATTGAATATAGATTTTTCTACATCTTCCCAATTGTAGGCATGGTATTGATTACCCCATTCCTTTATAAAATCTTCACACAACAGTTTATACAAAGGGGCACCCTCTGTGTAGTTCATAACAGTGAAATGTTTTTCATAATCTTCAAAATTACTCAAATCATATTCTTTATTGGCAAATCTTAAGAAAAAGTTGTTGTATACATATACTTGTGTTGGATCTACGGATTTTAAAAGAATGACATAGCGCACATCAAACTTGACTAATCCTACATCAGGTCTTTGAAATAGAACAGGATTTTCAATATATTTTTGGGCTATTTTCGGTCCAGTCAAAGGAAGACGACATAAAAAGTCTAGATTGTCAGTAATATAAGTATCAAGGCCCCTAGCTAAGTTATAGGGCTTACAAATCCAATGATTATTCAAGCCCAATCTCTTCCTTTGCATATAATATGCAACTAGTTTTGGTAGCTCAGTTTTCATATTAAAAGTAGTTGGCAGCCATAGAGGAGTTGTTTCTAATTCAGAGAGATCAATAGTTTTATGTGCAAGCCTCCTGGCAACTATAGCCAGCAAATCCTTAATTGTGACAACATATTCAAAAGGGAATTGGTTGACAAACTTATGAGGAGTGTCAATACTTAATTCTTTAAATGTTTTAAAATGACTAGTGTACCACAATATATCAGCCTCATTTTCATTATCGACAATTTCAAAAGCACTAGATGTGAGATGTTCATTTATAATGTCATACTCTGAGTAAACTTTTAAAGGTCTTGTTGAAATTTGTGTATGTTCAAGTAAATCAAGATCTGGAAGAGTTTCAATAAGGTGCCCTTCTAGAAAATACTTTCGGTTTGGTTCATCTTGAGTAAAGACATCATCAAAGTGTCCGTAATGTTTCCATGGAATAAGCATTGCTTCCCTTTGCATTGGGTCTTGATAATGGCCTTCAACAAAATTTCTTGTGACTGTTTCACCCTCTTCAACATCTTTTGTGGGAAAGAGAAGTGTGTATGTGACTTGATCAGGAACATGTATAAATGGAACAGTACGAAAGTTAGGATTATTTGAATGTGTAATACCTGAGCCCAGCTCATCCATAATATACCAAACGGGGACTCTATCTTCAATCGAAAACTCATTTCCACCAATTGAATAAGTATTTGCAAACTTCCAAACATTCTTTGATACTTTCTCAATTTGTTCCTCGGTGGTATCACAGGAAATTTGCATTAAATTACACATTCTCTCCAACAAACTTGGAACATTTCTTAGATTACTTTTTATATGACTAACCTTAAAGGTCCAGGCATGGTCAATCAGGTATATGTGAGTTGGATCGTTGCGGTCGATGTCTTGTATAGCTATGACACTCCATAAAGGATCATACGGCTTTCTCTCGACGTCCTCATAGTCTATTTGCACTAGGTGGAACGATAAACCGGAATCGAAGATTTGATCTTGAAGTTTTTTACTTATTGTGTGCCAAAAATGTTCTGGGACACCGGACAAAACAAGCTGAGGTTTATGAATTGCTAAAAATTCGTTGAACTTGGAAATTCCATCCATTATTTAACTTATACAACCGGTGTATTCCTACAGAAATTCAAACTATGGGTGATTATGCGGTTCACATTGCAGTAGAAAAATTTTGACAAGAATCCAGATTGACATCAACTGTCAACGATTAAGCTATAACTTGACAGCTCAGTAAGGCCTCACATTCATGGTAAAGATGGGTAAACATTTGTGGAACCAACAAAATGTTGACAGAATACTATCCAGGTGATTTTGATAATGACTCCTGACTCGATATCTACTGCTATTAACTACACCTAGATATGAATACTTATATTATATCTTATAATATAAAAATGAATCCCAAAATGTGTTGGTAAGCGCATAACTTGAGAACGGCTGAACCGATTTCGATAATTCTTTTTTTATTATATTCCTTGAAGTACGAGGATGGTTCTTATGTAGAGAAAACGTAAATATGTACCACGGGCGAAGCCGGGGCGGACCGCTAGTTATGTAATAAGATCGAGTTGCACCTTGATCATGTAAATACATAATTTAATACATTTATTGAATTTCATGCGCGCGTCAAATACACATTAAATTCTTTAAAAAAATATACTCTTAGATACATGTTGCAGAGGTCGAATAGTTATTTAAAACAAAAAAGTTTAATCAACATTTGTCCAGTAGTTTTTATATTAAAGCCAGACAAGAGGAAGACAAAATTATTATTTTTTGCTGCGTGTCTGTGTGTGTTTCTTGCACACTTGTATGAAGACCAATTATTATTGTGTTGTTTTTTTTTTTTGTAATAAGTTCATGCATTGGGATTGTATATTCACTTCAATGCACTATATGTTTTTAGGCCCGAAAAAGTGACATTCTTGTTTTATTGGAAATATCTAAGGATCTTCTCTTTTTAAATGCACGAGTAGAACACTCAGAATTTTATTTCAAAAACACGATTTTTTAAAAAATATTTAAGATATTGGAATTTTCGCGGCCGAATGAGCTAAATAAATTCGTATAAAAAAAAATAGATACACTAGATAATTTATTATGTTGCTAATATATGTAGTGATTACAGGCGCAAATTATCCCTTTTTGAAATTTTCGATATTGTCGATAGAGGCGAAAGTATTGTAATTTTTATTGATTTTCGTTTTTATTTTTTTATATTATATGCAGGCGTTAGTAGAAGCTCTGTTTAGTACCAAAAGAAGCCTTGAACTGAGGTCTACATGTGACAAAAATACCACATTCTAACCACGAAGTTATTACGAGATATAGATTTTCAAAGAATTCAATGTCAGGGTTGTCCTTAGTAAAGAAAAAGTCAAAGCTGTTTTTAACAATTATATATATCATCTATCTATTACCAAGGTTTTGTTTATGTTTTAAGTCGTTAGTTATAGTCGATATTTTAATATTATTCAATATATTATTATAGGTAGGTAATCCTTATGATATGTAATTAATTAACTGAATAAAAAAAATATCTTAGATTTTTAAGACAATTCAATAATATCAAATTAATAAAAATTAATCTCCTTTTTGTCAATATTTCGAGCATTGATCATAGTAATCTCATTAAAAGTCAAACGGAATTAACGGTAAAAATAGTGACAACCCTATCTTTAAATTCTTTGAAAATCTATATCTCGTAATAACTTCGTGGTTAGAATGTGGTATTTTTGTCACATGTAGACCTCAGTTCAAGGCTTCTTTTGGTACTAAACAGAGCTTCTACTAACGCCTGCATATAATATAAAAAAATAAAAACGAAAATCAATAAAAATTACAATACTTTCGCCTCTATCGACAATATCGAAAATTTCAAAAAGGGATAATTTGCGCCTGTAATCACTACATATATTAGCAACATAATAAATTATCTAGTGTATCTATTTTTTTTTATACGAATTTATTTAGCTCATTCGGCCGCGAAAATTCCAATATCTTAAATATTTTTTTAAAAATCGTGTTTTTGAAATAAAACTCTGGGTGTTCTACTCGTGCATTTAAAAAGAGAAGCTCCTTAGATATTTCCAATAAAACAAGAATGTCACTTTTTCGGGCCTAAAAACATATAGTGCAATGTAATTATCAAATGATGTAAAGTAGAAACTTAATTATTGGACCATCATTTAACATTGCCTGACAACCTGAGAATCAGTTTCATAAACACCAAAATATTTTTAAAATCCATATATTTATCAGTACAGATATTATTTAACAACCTTTTCAGGGAACATTGGCATACCTTACAAACTAACATACACTAATTTATAATTAATTACTATTTGATAACATCACAATTATTAAATATGTAATTTACCACCAAAAGCAAAGTCTGTATAATATATTAATATTAATATAAGTTACAATTACACATAGAAAATGTTCGTGCTATATAAAGAGAAAGATCACATTTTGCTTGTATTTTATCTATTGCTGCAGCCACACTATGCTCCTCGCGCTCTGTTCATCGCGCGGCTGTTATTCGCCGCGACATTGCCTTCTCTGGCCACACACTGCTCTACTCGCGCAATTAATCGCGACGCTCCTCACTTGTCATTTGCCTTGTCTCACACAATGGACGTTGAAACGATCGCAGCGTGCGCGCTATGCATTTTTATTATAGCTAATTATATTAATTTAGGTAGTAAAAAGAAATATACATCGTCGTCGTCGTCCAAAAAAAACATTAATTTTCATTTGACCATTCCATGCTTGGCGACGACATAATTTCCAATTTTGCATACGTGTGCGTCTTGCGCGAGCGCTCGATGCGGACTGCGATCGCGCGATTATGTGGTCACTGGCCAGTCATTGGCACTCGTATTGCCGGTCCTTTGACTCGCGCGCAAAAACCGACAAAATAGGGAGCAGTGAGCAGGACGATGAGCACGACGAGTGGCATGACGAGTAACGTGGCCACACTATGTCTGTGCCTACTTTCATCGTTACTTCCCATACCACTCGTCGAGTGTGTGGCCGGCGTATATTAAACGAGGATTTAGTCAAGATACATTTTTTCCAAAGCTTGTTGCTTGTTAAATACAATATTGTTGTTATGTTGTCATTCATCTCCGTCCTGTACGCGCTTAGTACGAAAAGTTAAAAATGTATTACAGAATTATAAAAAATATATCGCGCATAACATTGAAAAAAAAAAATAACGATAAGAACACGAATGTTTAAATTTGTATATATCTAGTTGACACTTAATATACTATTTACAATGGATAATAAATATCATTAATAGACTACAAGCCGGTATAGGAAAAAAATATGGGTCATTTGAACCACCAGGTGACCTATCTAGAACGATAGAAGAGCATAAAATAATAAGATTCAGCACTATGCCGTCACTTGTAAGCTGTCCAACTGAGTGCAGATGAGAATTCGAAAGTAAAGGTAGACTCCACAACCCTGACATTGAATTCTTTGAAAATCTATATCTCGTAATAACTTCGTGGTTAGAATGTGGTATTTTTGTCACATGTAGACCTCAGTTCAAGGCTTCTTTTGGTACTAAACAGAGCTTCTACTAACGCCTGCATATAATATAAAAAAATAAAAACGAAAATCAATAAAAATTACAATACTTTCGCCTCTATCGACAATATCGAAAATTTCAAAAAGGGATAATTTGCGCCTGTAATCACTACATATATTAGCAACATAATAAATTATCTAGTGTATCTATTTTTTTTTATACGAATTTATTTAGCTCATTCGGCCGCGAAAATTCCAATATCTTAAATATTTTTTTAAAAATCGTGTTTTTGAAATAAAACTCTGGGTGTTCTACTCGTGCATTTAAAAAGAGAAGCTCCTTAGATATTTCCAATAAAACAAGAATGTCACTTTTTCGGGCCTAAAAACATATAGTGCAATGTAATTATCAAATGATGTAAAGTAGAAACTTAATTATTGGACCATCATTTAACATTGCCTGACAACCTGAGAATCAGTTTCATAAACACCAAAATATTTTTAAAATCCATATATTTATCAGTACAGATATTATTTAACAACCTTTTCAGGGAACATTGGCATACCTTACAAACTAACATACACTAATTTATAATTAATTACTATTTGATAACATCACAATTATTAAATATGTAATTTACCACCAAAAGCAAAGTCTGTATAATATATTAATATTAATATAAGTTACAATTACACATAGAAAATGTTCGTGCTATATAAAGAGAAAGATCACATTTTGCTTGTATTTTATCTATTGCTGCAGCCACACTATGCTCCTCGCGCTCTGTTCATCGCGCGGCTGTTATTCGCCGCGACATTGCCTTCTCTGGCCACACACTGCTCTACTCGCGCAATTAATCGCGACGCTCCTCACTTGTCATTTGCCTTGTCTCACACAATGGACGTTGAAACGATCGCAGCGTGCGCGCTATGCATTTTTATTATAGCTAATTATATTAATTTAGGTAGTAAAAAGAAATATACATCGTCGTCGTCGTCCAAAAAAAACATTAATTTTCATTTGACCATTCCATGCTTGGCGACGACATAATTTCCAATTTTGCATACGTGTGCGTCTTGCGCGAGCGCTCGATGCGGACTGCGATCGCGCGATTATGTGGTCACTGGCCAGTCATTGGCACTCGTATTGCCGGTCCTTTGACTCGCGCGCAAAAACCGACAAAATAGGGAGCAGTGAGCAGGACGATGAGCACGACGAGTGGCATGACGAGTAACGTGGCCACACTATGTCTGTGCCTACTTTCATCGTTACTTCCCATACCACTCGTCGAGTGTGTGGCCGGCGTATATTAAACGAGGATTTAGTCAAGATACATTTTTTCCAAAGCTTGTTGCTTGTTAAATACAATATTGTTGTTATGTTGTCATTCATCTCCGTCCTGTACGCGCTTAGTACGAAAAGTTAAAAATGTATTACAGAATTATAAAAAATATATCGCGCATAACATTGAAAAAAAAAAATAACGATAAGAACACGAATGTTTAAATTTGTATATATCTAGTTGACACTTAATATACTATTTACAATGGATAATAAATATCATTAATAGACTACAAGCCGGTATAGGAAAAAAATATGGGTCATTTGAACCACCAGGTGACCTATCTAGAACGATAGAAGAGCATAAAATAATAAGATTCAGCACTATGCCGTCACTTGTAAGCTGTCCAACTGAGTGCAGATGAGAATTCGAAAGTAAAGGTAGACTCGGTAAATTTTGGTCATATATTTTTGTACGGCATTCTTAACCACCGATAGATCCATTAAAAATAATAAGAAAATGCTCAGTGCCGTACAAAAATGGTGGTCCACAAAGTCGAAATTTTTATTTAATTTCCGAGAGTTACCGGGGTAAATTTGGTCATTTGACCATGTACGGCATCTGTGTCATACTATTTCAATACTGCTTTTAATCCATTATTTACCGAGTCTACCTGTACTTTCGAATTCTCATCTGCACTCAGTTGGACAGCTTACAAGTGACGGCATAGTGCTGAATCTTATTATTTTATGCTCTTCTATCGTTCTAGATAGGTCACCTGGTGGTTCAAATGACCCATATTTTTTTCCTATACCGGCTTGTAGTCTATAAGATATCAAAGTTTTCAATATCTCATACAATAGGATCAAACATAAAAAAATCCGAACAAAGGATCATAGAAATGAATTTTCAATTAAAATGAAAAATTCGATGGACGAATAGATCCCCATAAAGTTATTACATAAACGATATCAGGCAACACAATTTCAGCATCATTTTTAGTTATTCAGAAAACAATGACATATAGAATAATTAAGTATTAAATACTAAGTTCTTTTAAAGTATTTTAATTCTTAGAACAAAGATATTATAGCCATATTTTCTTGAACCAACATGTGAAAATTCACTTTAAATACATACTAACCAGTAATAAAAATGTACGTCAATACATCGAAATACATAAAACATTTACAAATATTATCTGACTAATTAATATCACACGTAGTGCGGCGACATGCTTTTACGGTTTCATGTGCTTACATTAAATAATTTAAGTTATATCTTATCGCATACATGATACCACTTAAATGAAGTCACGCAAATTCCATTTCATTTTCTATAATAGGTACCATTACGGAAAAATTACAACATGAAAAATTGAAAGACAACATACCGTGCCCTCTTTACAAATACCATTGAACTTTCGAGAGCTAGATACAACAAGAGTATCAAAGTGAAAAAATACAACAAATCCTATCTACAAACTAGTTCAGTTAGAATCTGAGTCCATGTGATTTCTGTAATTCCGTCGCGCTTTTTTCACGCGCTGTCGAAATTTAAGTATTTGATATTCTGGATCGTCTGACACATCATCATTGGGAGGTTGGTTATTCCTAGTGCTGCTGCCTACAACGGTGCCCACACCACTATCTGGAGTACCGAGAGTGTGTGGAGCCGGCCACAGACTGCTCTCTGTACTGCAACTGCTTTCCAACTCACTTTCATTCGTTTCGTTCATCAGTCGCGCAACCGTTCTATTGTAACCTACTTTGGGAGAGGAACATTCAGCTATGGACGTCGAGGCCCGCTCTGACGCGTCTTTGGGTGTAGGCGACTCACTGGAATCTGAACGTTGCAAACTATGTCGTCCATTTCTTCTGGACCGCCTTAAATTCATACGTAAACGATTTTCGTGTGGTTGAGGTAAGTGGGCGCTTTCAGAACTGGGAAGTTCTACCCGTAAAGAGTCACCTAAGGAGTCCCTTGATCCGTTTATTGGTGTAGGGACGATGCTTATTAAATTTGTAGGAATGTTTTGATTGTTGTTTTGATTTCGAGGGGATATGGGTCGACTGCTTACTGATTGGTCGTCGTCAGAATCGACTTCGGCTATTCTAAAAAGCGCTGATGAACTTTGACCTCTATATCCTAAAATTAATAATCCGTTATTAGCATTTTGAAATTATAATGATGTATTTCTAATGTTTTAAACAAAATCCGGTGTTTACTTACCTGTACTTGTGCTGGGTAAAGCTAAATTTTCATCAAAATTTGAAATATTATTGTTGTCACTACTGTCCTGTGCAATTGTATTCCCTGGAATAAAATATACCCGATTAAATCTAGAGCACCTTAATTTATTTGTTTTTAAGTAAAACATTTTTGCTCTTACCATTACTCCTTAAATTCATTGTTTTCCTAAAACTGCTAACTTTACTTTTCCGCTTTGAGGAGCGTGTAAGACTTAAACGGCGTCGTAGAGGGCGTATTATCTGAAATATAGTCATAAATTAGTAAATATCCTCACAAAAATATAATTAATATACAAAGTTAAGAAAATAAAAGTATAGATATTTTTAAAGAATAAAATAATTCAATTAGAAAACATATGGTTTTTTAATACCATATTAGCTGCTATAACTATAAAAAAAAACTACTACTAAGACATTAAGTAAAAAAAAATCTTAAAAATAAAACTCGCTCTAACATACACAGCAGGAGACATGAACTGACTCTATCAATAGTGCGATAGTTGCCTCTACACACACACCCACACACCAAAATTAGAGGCAAATCAGAAGCGAGAAATGCGGTAAAGCACCAAAACACCCACTCACCCTGCCAGCAGACCGATAGATCGAATGCGTTGGCTCATCCGAGTCGGTCCGCTCGCTCGACGGCGCGGACAAACGAGCCCGCGCGGGCAAAGCTGGCCCCGCTAGCGCCCCGCGCCGCACCCCGCGCGCGCGCCGCACCGCCCGCTTGCCCTTGCAACTAGCGCCCGATATCTTGCCGGTCTTGCTCATGCACGAGCGCGGCTGCTTGCTGCGCCTGCAGACAACGTGATGTGTAGACTAAATGAACACGTATGGAATTGTGATAAGGTCCAGTTTTCATTGTACGGCTAATGTTATATTAAGAATAGTTGATGTATTATATTGTTATAATGGCTAATGTATGCTTGTCATTTCTTAAGTGTGTACAGTATTGTCTGAACACAGGTTAACAATCAAACAAACTTTTTTAATAATATTTGTAAACGGAAAACAATAAAGTCGTACCTCTAATCCTTAATCAAAGAAAAAACAGTTTTAAATAATTTTAACAAGTAAACTTATGTTGTTTTTTTTTAAGTTTATGATATTCTTGATGATCAATTCTCTTCTTTCATTCTTCTTTTTCTTCAATAACAATTATTTTAAATGTAAAGGAGAGGGGTAGACAACTGCAATACTACTACAATTGTATACCTTAGCGATCCTCTCTTCTGAGATCGTGAACTCTTTGGATATCGCGATGCGATCAATCGCGCCAGTCTATTTGGACATCGCTGACTCCTACTACCGTTTTGAGCAGCTGGAAAATTCAATAATATATTATCATGATAAGATTTCCCTAGCCTTCTAAAGTAAAACTATTTTATTTAATATATTTCGCGGGAAGCATGCATAGTTTGGGAGATAATTTTTTGTTTGCGTATTTCCTATGCCAAAATTGTATGAATACACAGTGTACAAAACCTAAAAAGTGTAATTTATCATCTCAAATATATCATTTTTTTGTTCATTGGCATATGCTTTATGTATATACGCACCTCTCTTCGGCGGCAGAGGCAAAAGATCCACCACAATATGATCAGTACTGGAATCAGAGTCATGAGCTTGCGGTGACCCTGAACTGGAGCCGTCCAAGGAATCAGTTTCTTCAGCAAGACATTCCAGTTCACGCTGGACGAGCGAATCGAAGAACGCCATCATACGAGGGTCCTCGCTGGTCGACTGTTGCGCGTAGTTGTGCGATATGTACTGTAAAGAATTGTTGTAATTGATAAACTTTCCAAAACAGACTTTTAAGGTGTATCAAAAGATAGAATTCAAAATTCATTTATCTAAAGAAAAAAACTGTACCATTTTGTCCAATGTCAGATATTTATTTTGCATATGAATGAAAAATATACCGAATTATACTGGTATGATGGATTCAAGGTGTTTTGACTTTAAGACTATTCAATAAATAATAAAATTCAAAAGAAATTTTATTTTTTATAATAAATAAATAGCCATGTCTGACCTGACCACTGTGATGAACGAGCGACACATAGTCCTCATGGCTGTATATTTCTCGCGGATTGTCTGAGCCCTGCGCCTCTTCAAGTAATGTGCCTTTCATTTTGGGATATTCCAGCGCAGACCATACCTAATTATAAAATAACGGACAATTAAAAATAGATCATAATCTTACTAGTAAATGATAAAAATATACTAGCCTTTATAATTTTCTCGACACCCGAAGATGCTATTAGGCAGTAGTGGTTATTGTAGCGCACCTGATTAACGATAGACCTATGTCCGTATAGAATGATATGCGGTGGCTCCACTACTGATTCTGCAAAGCATTTATTTGATTTACTTAATTTTGTAGATCAATGCATGTTTAAGGAAAATTACATTTACGAACAAGTAATATCAAAATTGATTTTATTCATTTATTCGTCCTCTTGAAGACGTCGTTAATGACGTAAAAAATCTGTCTACAATCTGTCTTTAACATTTAAATATTTGTGTGCAACAAACAACTAGACTTGCAAGTCACCATAATGCTCAAAAATTGTCCGAAGCAAAACTCTGCCTTCGTGAGTATTAGGCAGAGTATCATAATAAGCGTTACTAGAGACTTTGAATATTATTATTACCACGAAATAAGGTGCTAGTTTCAATGAATGTTTTATACAACGCCGATCGGTCATTTTTTAGCAACCTTTTAATAAGTGATTGTGGGTCTAGTTGTTTATAGCAACACACATAAAGGACATAAAAAACAGTGCTGAAATTAAACATTCAATAATAGCAATATTGGCTTACCAATTTCCCCACCCGTATCTGGAATCTTCCACATATACAAATTAAAGTCATCTGACCCAGACAGTACAAACTGATCGTCTTTGCCGGCAAAGCAGCAACTCTTCATAGTACAGGAGTTATAATAATCTTGGTGATAGAACTCAGCCACTGGTTCTGGGGATTGTATGGCGTATAGAACTGGAGCCATACGTCGCCGTAACGCTAGTATGTGTGTACCGGCCTGGTTGAAACGGACGCTCATGCTGTTCTGGCATGAGCCATTGTTGCCAACATATCGGAGTACTGGACTGCAAAAAGAAAAAAGAACTAGATTATTTTTAAGTTGTATATTGCAATTAAATCACCATTTACTGTCAAAATATATTATTAGAAAACCGGTTACATATTAACTATCAGATAGAAATGTTAGCGCAACAATTACTGCAATCGTACACTTAACTTCTTAAGTTCTTAGTCAAGCAATAAAATCAATAAGTGAAAATAGAATTATTTCTTCTGTGACGATGGATCAGCTGTAATTGTCATCACACATACTTGCTTTCATTACTTATCGGAAATGTATGTGCTGATGACAAGAGCTCGTAAATTTGAATCTACTTCACATATCACCCAGAAGATACATCATTTTAAAATTATTTGGCAAATGTGCATAGAGTGAAAAGCATTACAGGTAACCTTGGCAATCATCCAAGATTCCATCTTCAATAATGGTTAGTTACCAGAAGTGACAAGAGACAAATATATAACTTAAAAACTAGTACTTTCAATAGGTAACAATAGCAAACTCACTGTTTTGGAGATCGCAAATCCCATAAAGCAACACCGTCGCGTGCGTTAGCCGATACTAAGATCCCAACTTGTTGAGGATGGAACATTACTCCGTGGAAAGCTTTGCGACTTCGAGATATGACCAATGACTCTGAAAGAGATATTCTTAATTAATCAATACCTTATACTAGATTTAAGCAACCGTAAATTGTAATCTGTCGAAGAAAAATAGGATAGATAGTAAATCTAATGAATCAACTCATAACATGCACTTCACATAAATTTAGGAAATATAATTCTCTGCATAATACATACCTGCGATAAAGTCTAATGAAAAAGAATGCTTTAAGTTGCAAGATATTTCGACAATTTGCAATTTCGCGAATTAGTGTAATTAGTATTCTAACGTCTTAAGGCCATCAATCTTACGGCGAAATATATTATTATACATTATATATTACAAGCACCTTCTATTAGCTTTAAACAGATAACTTACCATGTACAGACTGTCGGGTATCAAATAGCAACAAGCGTCCATCATTTCCTGCTGTGGAAATCACTCTCTCATTAAATGGGTCTATACTTAGACTGCACACTGCTCTGTGGTGCTTCAACTCTTCCATGGGGCATTTATATTCCAAATCGTGTACAATCACCTGAAATAAAAATTGAAATTTTAAATTGAGAAAATAGCATTTTGAAGCTCCAGTAATTCTTTCCAGTAGTAGAAGTTTTAGTACTATATTCAGTTCGGAAAAGGTTCATAAAAACATGCAGTTTAATTCATACAAAAGAATTACTTACTACATCATCATTTCCACCCGAATATATTTTTTGATTATCAGATGTGATGCCGAGGCAGAATATATTCGATTGGTGCACTGCTTTCATTGCCTCTGGTTTTCCATAGTCAAGTATAGCCTGTCCGAATTGCCAAAGCATCACTCGCCTGTCATCTCCACCTAATTTTTTTCAAATTCTAAATTACTCTGGGCAGCAAAAAATTTTATAGTAATTCATATTTTTTTTTTTCTTACAAAACAATGTTAATTTTTAGAAAGGACAAAACTCTTTTCTATAAGTAGAATGTTTTGTTTATTAAATGCACTAATGGTTAAGAATGAATTTACTAGTTATTTTGTAAAAAATGCACCTATTAATTGAAAGTTACGTGAAAGGAAGATAACATTGTACCTATAATAAAGAAAAAGTTTTACTGAACATAATTAATCAGTCTTTGCCATCTAAAAACTTATTCTCTGATTATTCAATTTTTCAGCTATATTCTTATTTGAATCTTAGTTTTATTTCTAATTGAGTGAGAATTGAATTGATTATTAAATGAGAATTTTTAATTTATGTATCATATACTTTATTGATTTTGTAAGATTTATAAACATTAAAATCACTTATTGCTGTAGGAGATATAATTTAATTTATTTATAATTCAAATAATTAATATACGAATGAATTAAACGATATTTTGGAATTAATATTAAATAACAAAGGATAAACGATCTGTTCGTAATAAAAACAAATATTTACTACATAGTGAATATTTACTGTTCACTTTAAATACATTTTATTGATTTAGTTCTTATTTTAACAGCCTTAATAACAAGAATATACACCAGTTAAGTTTAACTTATTCACCTTTGTATATATTTTTAATACATAGGTATAAATAAACATTAATTTTTACCTGAAACTAACAACTCGCCATTGCTGGAAAATTCAATCGCATTAACACATCCAAAATGGCACACAAGATCTCGACGATAGAGGTTTTTCGCAGCGATTAGCCTTTTGTTAAACAGTTGAGACTTAAGATCAGGTAATAGACCATATTCTCTCTTTGCAATATAAGGTAATGGACTCGCAATATTCGCCATGTTTAGACCGAAACCACCATTTTCCTGAGGACATAGATCTATAGAACGCGACATTATTTCCAATTGCCATCCCCTTTGACAATCAGCTGTATTTTATTTTTAAAAACATACAACGTTTCAGTATACGTATAGAATGTTTTCCAGGATGAAATGTTATTTTAATTAGAATATAAAGTTATACATATCTTATTTATACCATTTAATTAATTCCAATGGGATTAACCAAAATAACTGATAATTTTATCGATGTAAATTTTTTATTCCGAAATTGTTTATCAGCATACAATGTAATCTGAAGAACGAATTTAACGTAGTATAAATTAAGTTACATCTGCCCATTTTAACTAAACAATAAGCAGTATTATGTAACAGCATTGCTCAAGTTTTATTCAACTTACCTATTATTTGTGTTCATTCGTTCCGTTTTAAGTAGGTATGCATTTCAATTTCCGGCTTGTCAAATTGACATTTGTCAATTTAATCCTGACAAATGTCAATTCCACGTGCCAGTTTATCTTTCGTTGTGTGGTTATTGAATGAAGCTATTTCGAGTCAAAACTAACCCACGAATTTGATAATTTATAGAAGAATTATTATACTCGAAACGTAAAAACCCTAAGGAAGGTATTAGTTATGGTAGTGGCAGAAAGCATGTCAAAATCGAAAGTTAATATATCAGGTAGGAAATCACAACTGTATTCATTATATTTAATTTATTTAGCGAGTTTTCTTGAAAATTATGTTTATGATGTGAAATTCTTGCAGTGGACACGGATTCTTCCAGTGGTGGGGAAGCGACAGACTCGGAATATGAAGCCGAATTATCGGATACAAAGGATGAAAGTGGAGTTGAAGAAGAAACTAACAATGAAGCCGTTTTAATTAAAAATGAAGGTTGGGCAGATTCTCTTGCTAAAATTCTAGGCTCAAATAAACCGAAGAACAAAAAGACACTAGTTTTATCGAGAGCCAAGAAGCATTCAGAAATTATTAAAAAAGTAAAGGAGGAAAAACCATCTTTTGAAGTTGTTGGAGAAAAGGCAGAGGATATTAAAACTGAACTTAAAGAAGAAAAAGTGACCAGTGAGGAACCTGTAGCTAAGAAAAGGGTATTATATTTTGGATATTCTTTTAAAACAAAGTTTTAAGTTTGTAAAAAGCATCTAACTAATTAACTATTTCAGGAGCCTATGGATTCATATATAAGCTGTACCTATTTTTTAATGTCAATAAAGTTATTTATTATTATTATCTCATTTCTGTAATTATGTATTTATTTTTATTACAGAAACATGACAAATCATCAGTAAGAATTAAACCAAATATATTAGAAAAAGATAGAGAAAGATTATTAACAAAAATTGCTACCAAAGGTGTTGTGCAATTATTCAATGCTGTTAGAAATCAACAAAAATCTTTTGAAAAAGAACTGAGCAATGATGTGACGGAGACCAAAAAGGAAAAGATACTAAAGAAATTTGATAAGAGGACATTCTTAGATACACTCATGGGTCAAACAAAATCTGTTATTGTAGATGAAAACACAAAAACATTCAAGGATGAAGTTAAAGCTGAAGACACACCAAAATGGAATGCATTAAGGTAAGTTTGTTATTATAGAATAATATAAAAATTAAAATAGTAGACAAATCTTATCAAACTTAAATAGTTTCCCATTTCAAGTGGGAAAAAGTACCTATTTAAACATTGCTCAAATTGTTGAAATATGTAGTTAGTATAAAGACATGTTAGCTTTTGAAAATAATTATTACATTAATTAATTGTTTATATCTCAACATAGTACTTTAAAATAATATCTATTTATTTTTCTAGGGACGATTTTATGATGGGAGCAAAAATGAAAGATTGGGACAAAGAATCGGTGGATGAATAAAAAATTATAATTAATGAAATGTTTTTATTATTTATTTCATACCATAATACTAATATTAATTTTGTTATTGAAAGACATGGAACCAGTCCCTGTTAGTATAATTTGATTTAATATATTTTCATATATACATATGTATATAGATATAATACACCATTTGTTTCTTCATAATTACAGACTTATTATTTGTCTATAACAAACTATAACATTAACATGTCATTTATTTTATCAACATTTTATAAGCTTCATTTCCAACAGGTTGGGTAATCTGTTTGGGTAGTGTAGAATATATTTTCACAGGCAAATTCCAGACCATTGTCTCTATTGGTACATTTAATGGTGCATTCCAATCTTTGTCATCAGGAGAAGGTAATAGCTTTTCATGGGTTGTTACAAACTCAAAGTGCAATCGCCAACTTAAAGATACTGTTAAAAAAAGAAAATGTCATATTATAAGTCTATTTACATGGTTTTTTTATTACGTAATAAAATTGTGATACTTAGTGAGTACCAATTTATATTCTGTATCTGAACATTTGCCAATAAGTATGAAGATTATGTTTTGTTAATATTTGCATGTGTTCTGTATAAATTAATTAATTGGTTTAAATTATTATTTTTCTGTATTTGATATTTTAGACTAGTAGAATAAACAAATGTTAGAGTTTTAGTTTATTCAAGTATGAATAGTTTACCTTCTTCAGTGTCAAAAGCTGGTGTGATATGAAGAGGAATAGGCAGAATCAGTTGTGAATGAGTGAGACCCAATGTGACCTCGTGATATCTCGCTACAGTCATTGATCTGCTACTAGTGTCCTTGGTTGTATTATTTGTGGGCGTTCTCTTTTTCATAACCTCTTCAGGTTGTAATGATACTGATACCTGTGAAAAAAAAGTTATGTGAATTTGATAATTAGTTCCTTTGGCATTCAAATGCTGTATTTAAATAAAAAATTTAAGAAAACTGTATTTAAATAAAAAATTTAAGAAAATGGAAAAAAATATATAATAGTTATCTATTATTCAAAAATTTTTAACTTGTGAATTTCAAAATCTATTTTTAAGTCCTGTTTAATTGAAAATAGTTTTACAATAATATGTCTCTTTGAATAAATGGACTGAGAAAAGAAATCTACCATCAAAATAAATATTAATTTCCCCTTATTCCTATTCATTACAATTATTGTGTACAATTTATTCATAATAAAATAAGATTTAATTACACACCTGCATACATGTAACAGAGCCAACTGAAAAATCAAATGTCCCAACAATATCTTCACCAAGTTTGTAAGCAGATTTAAATAAACAAAATCTCCCTATTTTACCTCTTGTGTTGGTTATCATGTATGAATTGGGGCTTCTCCTTGCTGTGAGGTTCTGTAAATAAAGCCAAAATATACCTAATATGATTTATAATGGAATTAAGTTCACAATATTAAAGTTCTGACATAATAAGAAAATGATAATATATAAGGTAATAAGTCTAAAAGTAATTTAAATATGTCTATATTACAAAGGTTTTAAGAAAATTTTACCTGCAGAACTTGCAAAGCCATAGTCAATGGGGTCTCCACTTTTCTCTCTTCAGAAAATGGATTAGTGGGTTGCAATTCATCTGTTGTTTCATTGCCACAGAGTGCAGCTAAATCCTGCATATTCATTATTGGACTAATGGGCAACACCCTGAATGGTATTCTTGCCATTCTTATGTGTGAACCAACCTTCTGTGTAGCAATGGTAACTTTATATGAATACTTGACTAAATTCCCTCTGTATGATGGTGGTGCTTCTATTGGTAAAGATTCCCTATACCAAACTAAGGAATAAGAATTAAAAAATATTGAATTACTATATAGTATTTTTAAATGAAACACAATATGAACTTTTAAAAGATACATACATGTTTTGGTCTCTCCCAATGGTATTGTTAAGTCACAAAACAGAATTTTTGGTTTGGTGTGAAATACAACATCTCCTATATCACATGATGTTACTTCTAATGCTGTAGTTTTTTCAACAGATTGTGTTTTTTCGTTTGTATTTTTGGATGTTGAGAAAAAACAATGTATTTGTGCAGATGCCCATGCTAAGTTCTCTAAAATATCGCTAAAACATAATAATATTATTAAAACATGATAACAATGTTAACACAGCATTGTTTACATGCATAATGTATCTAAACATTTTTTTTATTACCTATGGCTTTGAGAATCACGATGTTCAGGTTGGGTTTCGTGTGAAAACGTAATACAGCACTCAAGAGCTTCACCAGCTAGGTATACTGTTCCTGTAGTAAGTCTCGCTGCTAATTCTATCATAATGATATACAAAATATACTGCAATTTACATGTAAACAAGTAGTTTGTAAAACAGTGTAAAATGTATGTTTTCTAAGAAAACACTACGAAAATGACGTAGAACATATTTTTATTATTGATTTAATTGTGAATCTTATTCCAAAACTTATGATATTCTACAGGTATCACGATAGCAACACGATAACAAAAATATTTTGATGAATTTATTTGAAATGTCATAACCAGCCATGTCAAATTAGAGATGTTATCGGATGTTATTAATGTCAGAATATACAGACAGAGACAGACAGACAGACTACAGTGTACCACAGAGTGTACCTACTGGCTCTGTACATTTTTTCATGCCACGAATGTGTGGAAATTGGGTGAAAACAATCCTGGCTTTAAAAAATTCATTTTAAAATGTTTTATATATTTTATCATTTTTTTTACAATAACAGATACTTGAATAATTTTTTCCTATTTTATAAAATGTATTAAATCATTTTTATTATATAATTTATGAACTATGTACTTATGCGGGCAAGTCACAGGGCAAGTATATTTACTTGCCCGCCTATATAAGTAAGTGTAATGATATTTGGTAAAATAAAGTATTTTCATTGATAAATCCATAAAATCAAAGCAGTAATTTTCAAAAAGGTGAGATTTAAAAAAAGGTAAGAAATTGATTGCTGCTTGATTCCGAATTATCCATTTTCCGTATAATCAATGAAAATATTTTTGCCAGTAGTCGTATGACTACGAGAGTCAGAGCTCAGAGCTCTCTGTTACAGATTTTAAAATTTATTGATTCAAACGACACGATATGTATTTATTAAATCCAATAAAAGTATTGTTAATTTTTTTGTAGATAAGCCAAAATAAACAAAATGTTATATATTTTAAATACTTCTATGATTGATTGAGAGAAAGATTTGGAGATTCGTAAAAGGAGATGCAATTTTTCCATGTAATTGGCTGTTTTCCAATTACAGAGCATAATGCGACTCAGTGGCGCACAATGCCGAATTATGCTGATGCTTAATTGGAACGTGAAACGCACCAGCAGGTTGCGCTAAGTTCAGTGTTGAAAAAAAAAATATTGATAGAGTTAGCAATAACCTCATTAATGTGTAAATAAAGTGGTATACATAATAATTGGTTGAAAAATATTTACGGTTATTTTAAGTAATTTGCGCTCTAGTGCTGTAATTGGAAAACACGGATGTTTTACAAAATGAAATTTAAAAGTAAGAGCGTTTTCACATTATCCGATCCGATATCGGATATCGGACGCCGATAGCCGATATCCGATATCGGATACAATTTGCCCTTTCACATTGTCCGATAAAATCGTTCCGATATCATCATGAGTGTTGCCAGAAATTTTTAGAGAAAACTAAACTAAATTGCCAGTTGATAAAAATAGGTATAATTAAAAAAAATTCAAATGATAGATCATAGTTGTACATACATTAAAAATAACTACGTTAAAAAAAACAACTTCAAAAAAAGAAAAGTAAAATGTAAAAAAGATTTGATATCATTAATGACTGCATATTATTTAGATGTGCTATTTACTAAATAGTTTTGATATCGGTCATTTGTATAGTATTTATGCACAAGTATATTATGTTAACACATTACAAATTAAATAAATTTATATCAATACCTACTTCAACCTAGTATTAGTTAATAGTTTTAGTAATACATATTAGTAAATACCTTTCAAAATCTATTAAATGTATTTTTAGCAAGACGTACCTAGTCATTTAGTCATTTTTTCACTATATTATACATTTATAAATGTTCATGTAGTACCTATGATAAATTTATTAAGTGATACAATCTTTGTTCACATTTTCTTTTCTTTTTCATACTACACTGTAATATCCTAAAATAATATTGTCACCCGTTCAAATATATTTGTAATATGATTGTTGTAATTTCCTGTAAGTAAAGATACATAAATTATTTTATTGTCATAAGCAATTATTTTAGAATTATGAGTTTTCAAACTTTGTATTCTTTGTTGTAAATTCAAAATAAAAATAAAATCGGTGTGAAATCTCCTCCTTTTTTTGAAGTCGGTTAAAAACAAAGCACTCAATGACAAAAATACAATAAACAGCACAAACAACATCCGAGTAGGAGGAGGAGCGAGGCAGAATGAGTTAAAATAAAGATGATAGACACTAATGTTTTCGAAGATAGATATTTGAATTTAAGAACGCAATATATTTTTGTTTATGTACTTCAGTTCAGCCAATTGCCGTATATTTTAATACGGTAATTAAAATAGCTGCCGTATAAATCGTATTTTTAATGCCTATAAATACTTAAATGTGTGTTTTCTTAATAAAAAAAGGTTTCTTTTAATAGAAAGGGTTTTAGGTTAAAGCAAAGAATTTTTTTAAAGATTTAGCGCCATAAAAGACTGAAAATACACAAACTAGTGCTTTTTTGCTGTTGGTATACTGCCTTTTCGAAAATTGAGTTGGCAACACTGAACATTATCGTCCGATAGCCGCTGCCATATCGGTGTCGGCTCCGATATCCGATATCGGACCGGACAATGTGAAAGACAGGTACATATTTCATACATTTTACTTCCCTCCGATATCGGATATCGGCTATCGGCGTCCGATATCCGATATCGGATCGGATAATGTGAAAACGCTCTAAGTGTGTAAGAGCTAGCGCGCACGAGCAACTTTGTCTCCGCAACTATTTTGTCTCTCCCACCTATGGGCTAGTATGAAAGTGCGCGCACGTAGCGACGCAACTCCCCATACAAATTAATGGGAGAGACAAAATAGTTGCGGAGACAAAGTTGCTCGTGCGCGCTAGCTCTAAGATAACGACCCAATAACCTTGTATCTGAAATGAAAAAAAAAAAAAACGGTGTTACCATGTATTATAATAAAAATAATTTTATTTTATCAGGTAACAAATATTTTGTAACGAAATTCTTGAATTTGAAAACTGAAATTAATGTCGAACTTCGAAGATTGGATATTTATATTGTCAAATGAATTAATACGGATAAATATAAGCAATGTTGATATCAGATGGAATTAATCATGGAAAGCTGCAGTCAATAATTGTTGGAGAATTAAAGAAAGCCGGATTAAAACATCGATTGAAGAAAATTATCCTAAAAAATGTTAAAGTTAGCGGCGGTTTTTTGTGACAAGTTTATATTTTGTTTAGTTAGTTTTTACTATTTGTATTGTGCTTTCAGGATCATAAAACTGTATTTGGAGCACCTTTGATGAAGGTGCCGTCATGTAGTGTTATTTGTTGTGGGAGTACTCTCAGTATTCCAATTGTTGTGAGTGAAATGTCTTCTGTGCTGCGGGCTAATGCTCATGTTGAAGGTTTGTTTCGTAAAGCCGGCTCTCAAACACGTCAAAAAGATATAAAGGTAAGTTCACAGACGAAAAATCCTTTATTTGTACTAAATATTGTTTTATTTACGAAGATATTTTACTATTTTTAGCGCCTCCTGGATGCGGGAGGTTGCGTGTCTGAGGGCCACCATCCTATTGATGTAGCAAGTGTATTGAAGCTGTATTTGCGTTGTTTACCTGAACCTCTCATAAGTGCTGAAGTACAAGACTTGTTATTAAGATGTAGAGTTACAGCTGGAGGTGATGGATTGAAGTCAATTTTACACACATTATTGTTGTTGCCAGTGCTGCATGTGCACTTGTTGCATTATATAATGGAGGTAATAATCCTTACATGTATAAAGTAAATAAAAACTAAATAATTACTCAAAATGGGGGAGTTCATGCTGTGCACTATTTTGGTATACTCTGTAAATATTAATTCTATATAAATGAACATTAAAAATTATTTAAATTTAATCAGAATGATTTACCACTTATCTACAGTTGCTCAGATTCATTGCGTCAAGGCACAAAGACAACCTAATGGATTCCTCAAACCTGGCGATAGTATTAGCCCCCAGTATCATGCCTCTCCCCGCTGCCGCCACGGCACAGAGACTTGAACACCATGTGGCTCTTGTTAAGGTATGTGTGTGTATGTATTACTTTTATGTTGTGGTTTACAAGTAAACTATTTGATTGAACATTTAGTGTTGTACACTATGACAAAGGTATGCAACCAAAGTTTCATGGCTGATTGTGTTTCAACATATTCTTCTAAAATGTGTTTAGACAATCAAATAATTAAAATTTTATTTATGTTATTTTCTATATTATTATACATGTATTATAAATTTAAGTTACTATTTTGTACATTTTCTTTTAGATCTTTATTGAAAACTCACAACATATTGGACTCCTCACTGAAGATCTAATGACACAACTGGATGATGATACCGATGTACACCAATCAAGAAGAAAGAAACGAAGAAGTGGTTCACTCAATCGTTAGTATATGGTTTTTATTTATAATTTTTTTTCTTCATTTTTACACTTGAAAAAATTAATTAATATTATAAATTTCCTATTTAATGTGGCATAGCATACACCAATAATAGATTTAAAATTGAAGCCATTCTTTTTATTTGATTGTGTTCCACCAGTAGTTTCCACTCTTACATTATTGTTACAATTTATAACATAATAAGTGATAAGTTTATAATTTTAATACTTCAGGTATGTTAAGTGGTCTACGTAAAATGGTATCTGGTAACGTAAACACACCAGCTACGGTCCGTGAGTACGACAAGACTCACGACAAAACTCCGGTTCTTAGTAAATCTGCTGCTAAACGAAAATTTGATACAGCTGAGGGACTTTCTGTTAAAACAAAGTAAGTTCACTTGTCTTTGACATAATATTTTGTTTCGAGGTGAAATATTATATATTTCAGATTAAAGTCTACTTGCTTGTCATTTTAGTTTATCAGTTTAATATATTTTAATGAAACATTGAAATTTTCGCATTTAATATAAGTAGGATGTTAATAAAGATTGTGTTTGCTGTGTTCTATCATTGTTTTAAAAGTTACTTTTCTTTTTCTAGGAAAGAAATAAAATCAGGTCTACCGCAAAAGGAGTTATCATTTACTCCAATGAAAATGTAAGTAATCCATCAGGCCCCGGAATCACAGACACAATAGAAAATCTATTGTGTCGTGGCCCGATCGGGCCGTTCGGGGCTCAATGGGTTAAAATAGTTCTGAATTTTTTAAATAAAATTTCAAAATTGGATATTTGTTTATTCAAAAATATATTCTTTTCAGGGGTGTAACGGAACGAAAACGACTTCGACTGAGTATGATAGATGTAAGAAGTACACCAAACAGGAACTCTGATTTCGAGTCACATAAAAATTCCGAAACTAGTCTAAGCAGTGAAGACATATTAACATCTTCAGAGCATTTGTTCAGTGCCCATGATACAATAGATCTTTCGTCAGAAAAACAATCCGATAAAGATTACGTACGAATATCCAAACAGGAGTATGAGGAAATAAAGAGTAGAGTATCAGCCATAGAGAACAGACTTTCGAAAGAATTCACAGACGTTATACCTAGAGTACAACCATTGCAACAAGTTCAAAACAAGTACGAACAAACTTTAGAGGAAGTGGCAATGTTAAATTGTCCAGGGTCTGAACATTTAGCTCGACGCTTAAGCAAAGAACTGAAAATCAGGCCTAAAGAAGAAGCGAAAATTATTCGTTCGCCCAGCGCTAGAAAAATTGGTTCGATAAGACGTCGATCTAAAGAAAACTTAACAAAAATAGTTCGCCATAAATCATGGAATGCATCAACGCATCAAGCTAGTCAAATTATGGATAGATTTTATCCATACATTGGAGTATCACGTAGGGAACGAACAAGTACTGCAAAACCAAATAATATGAATAATGATCAGTCAAGTGAATGGGATGGTTCTCTATCTGAAAACTCTATCCATAATGCATCAGATTCAAGTCAAAAATATCATATGCGTAAAAGAATAAGCTTAGCGCCCGATTATGGTTCAGAAAGAATAACAACAAAAACTAGATGTATGTTACCACGAAGATCTTTAAATGTCACCGTTAACAATAGTTCTGATAGCTCCGTAAATAATACATTTAGTTCCTGCGAGAAACCAAAAAATCCTAGACAGTATCAATTAAATAAAGCATTTAAAGAAAGTCCAGTACCTTCACAGCATAAATGGAGAAGCGCTGCAGCATTCTTTATGGATAAAACTGGAGAACTCGATAGTAACAGCCATTCTGGGAGGCCCTCCGTAAATAAATTACGGAAACAAAACGCAGGCGCAGTTTTAGCAAAAGCAAAACTTTTCGAAACAAGTTCCGATAAGTCTTCGGAGAGAAGTGAAAAAATGCAAAATCAAGCTTTCGCTCGAAAACCGAGAGCTCAATATCAAGTTAAAAATCAGAAAAATGTACATTCAGTGGCGCCAACAAAATCAGAGAGCCTCGATAACCTGGATTCTCGAATGGTGTTTCACAATAGTAAGAATAAAGAGACAGTCCCTAATCTGCATCAAAGGCCATACAATACCTATAACCCCAAAGAAGTATTAATTTCAAGATCAAACAGGAAAACGACGCCGCCAATCAAAAGGGTAGTGTCGCCACAATCTAATGGTATTAAAACACCAAATTTACCAGCCTTAAAAAAGCCCTTGTGCACACCACGGAGTCTTCGAACACCTTCTACCTATAGCGAAATGAAAAAATATAATACACCAATAAAGGCTGTTCACACATCCCCAAAAAGACGATCTCCTAGACAGAAACTTCATAGACCAGTTAATCAGAATTTATAATATCTATTTTAAGTTTCTGTATTTAACAAATAATGCATTCAAATTACGATGTAATAGAAATTTATTAATCACTTGTATATAAGGCTAATTATTATTATTAAAACTGAAAACATGATTACTTTGACTTTTTATTTACATTGCACCTTCCGGTATCGCTTTTCTACAAAAGCTTTATAGCAGCTAGTCGATAGCCGGGCAAAAGCCTAGACATAAATTAAGACTAATCTATATTGTACCCAATTTCTATATACTTACGTACAATACAAATGAGATAAGGTTGATTTTGTTGCACGAAAGAAAAATAAACGTCTGTCCATTCATCTTCTGAAAACTTTCGAGGATATGCAGATTGTAGAACTAGCTCGAAAAAAATAAACCCAAATCATTACCTACGGTCACTAGTTCCGGTACAAATGCAGCTTTCTATGTAATTTATTAATCTGATTGAAATATAATAAAAGGCTTTACATCAAACATTAATCAGCATTTACAATTTCCTTTTTAATTAAGTAAGTAAGTAGGTAGGTATATAACATTTCATTTGGTATTGATTTTGGGTATTATTTTATCACCTCTATGTTTTTATCATCGGCAGAGTAAAAATCGATATTTGAGTACAAGGGTCTTTTTGATGCTTGTGAAACATTGATGTTAATACATAAGAATTAAGATAGCGCTCTTTTTCATTTCAATATTGTCAAACTTTAATTAGATTCCTAGTAATATACAAGCTGGTGCCCGAGACTAGTTCGCGTTTATTTCAGCAGGTAATGCGTTATTCGCATTTTGTACACTGTACAGGCAAGAACGTGATGTTATCGCAATCTTATCCTACTAATATTATAAATGCGAAAGTTTGTGAGAATGGTTGTTTGTTAGGTACGCTACTTGTGGGGAAGCGCGCATTATCCATCATAGCGCGCATTCACAGGTCGAATAGTTGTCTTTTGGCATCAGTTGTTCTAGTCTCAATAATTAATTAGTTATAGCACAGGTTATAGCTAGTATGTTGGCCAGATAGCTATAGAATGTAATAAGTAGAATATAAATCAGTTCAGTAGTACCAGAGATCGACGTGTAGGTACAGCCAGATGATTGTCTTTTAATTTTTTTTCTATACCAATTGTTTTTATTATTGAAATAACCATGATCTAAGTGCATAATGGATGATGCACTTCAAATATACATACTAAAATAGCAATTTTTACAAATTTTGTCTGTCTGTCTCTTTGTTCCGGCTAATCTCAGGAACAGCTAGACCGATTTTGACGAGACTTTTACTGATAGATAGCTGTTGTTATGAGGAGTAACTTAGGCTATTTATACAGGAAGATTAGGATTAAAAGGAAAAGCTTATTCCCGGGCGCGGGTGAAACCGCGGGGCGCAACTAATATATCTATACTAATATTACAAAGCTGAAAATTTGTTTGTTTGAACGCGCTAATCTCAGGAACTAAAAATTTTAGAAGGAGGGTAAATAAAATTCCAGTGTATAATATTATATGATGTATATCACGGCTTTTACAGTGGTATTCTCAGGTATAAACATAATATCCAGATTTAATTTAATAAATTAAGAACATACTGACAATTAAATAAATAACAATTTCACATTCAATTACATTAAGCCGCCACAATAATTTTGATTGAATACAATAATAATAAGTCTTATTAATTCTGTACGTGATGAACTAAATTATTTCTCTTACATAATTAGCGATGATCACAGATTGAGAATTATAAAAAAGCAGATTCAGAACATACCGTGCTATGGAGACGATTGAACGATTGGAAACTTGCAATAGTGATTACAGAGTAATTTAGATTTTCATAGCTTATCCGATAAACTTACCGCTATAGCACTCCTGTCGCTCGCGGCGACTTCCTTCTATCTTAACATTGCTTCTCGATCGATATCAATACATTTTAATTAACAATTGTACCTAAGATCTTTTCATGTCAACGCGCACTTCGTTCCACTTGTATTACAATATACACTAACTAGCTGCTCGTGCGCTTCCCGCGATCCATTGCTGAGCATGACGTACGTAATTCATTATAATTAAACATACATATTGTGATCAATAATAAAAATATAATGATACAAATACATTAATTACTACATTTTCGATTATTGTGTGACATAAATATTTACAAGCACGTTAGGAGCGCCGAATTAGTTAGGCGAGGCGGACTCCTAGCCGAGAGTGGAAACCGAACGCGCCCGCCCTTCACCACACTCCCACATTTATTCATATTTTTATTAACTAAAACCGGCAGAAAACCCCTAATGTCAGGAAAGCTTAAAAATAAATGCTCCATTGTAAAAAAAAAAGAAATCTTGTCAAATAGTTAAAAAATACTTAATGTTATATTACAGTGAGCAATCCTGACTGGCACAGTCGCTGGATAATACTTTTACAAACGAAAAAACTCTCCGATCGTTCTAAAATAAAAACAACATCTTCCCATGATTACTGACCTACAGTACACCTATTACAATATAAAGATCGCTATCAGTACATCTTATAAAACAAACAAATATTCTAAATATCAACGTGATTTTGAGATTATGGTGTATGATTACAAATTGGGAATGCACGATACTACATGACGAAATACATAATTAAGTACCGACGATAAAACACACCTACATATACAAATAGCGTAGCGACACAATGTGTATAACCTTCGTCGTCTAAATTTACAAAATATTCATGTTGAGTATGAATGCTAGGGCACAACCGTTTGTGAATCAGCGACTCGGCGAAATGTGAATAGTTTTAGGTAATAAAAATAATAGCTAGAGCGCGACATTCAATGACATATTACTTAGATGAACGCGTGATTCACCGTCATTCTATTAACGTAAATAATATATCCGTGTAAAACGAGCAAGCAAATCTTGTACCTTAGTGGAAATCCTTTCTATATTATATATTATTACTAATTAGAATTCAACAGGCAGTGTCGCTTATTTCATTGAAGATACCATAATAAAGTAAACCAAAAGAATACATTGTATCAAATCTAAATTACATTAATAGAATGACTGTGAAACAAATATAATCAGTGTATGTACAATGTCATGTTGCAATCACATCACGAAATCACATCAATTCCTATAAAATCTGTCCCAGAAAAAGGATAAAATGTTGCATCATTTCAACTAAGAGGATTTCATTTTATCAAAACATAATACTCAATGAAATTCTATTAGTGAGAGAAAATAGCCCTCATGCCTGTGCAACAAGCTATCTGCATTTTGTATTTGCCATACAATATGTTTAAAAGTAATCCAGTGAGTGTCTTGTAAATGAGATATTCGAAACAAATAACATTAGTAAAAAGGTGGTGGTATAATATAGTTCATTTAATACATGCTCTACTTTCTTTCAAAATACTGAATTGAGCAGCAATGCTGGATTAAAACATATTTATGACAATATTCAAAACATAAGTATTGTATTGTATTATACTTTTGCTCTCCCAGAGTATTTATTGCCTTCCCAATGTCTAAAATCGAATGGTTTTAGGAACAGCATAACACTAAAGTGTGTACTATGCATTTCAACTTCATATCCATTCCATTGAGATATCAAATGCATTGTAATCATCTGTTTCATTGACTTTATCACCAACTATCATTCAGTGACTGCTGGGACAACATTATGCCTAACTGCGTGTCATGCACTTAGTTCGGACGACATCATCCAACATAACATACTCTCGTGGGGGACGATGCTATGCCACATGACACACAGTTAGGACGTTACTGTACTGTCACACCCATCTGGGACGACGCTATGCAACACGACACACATCCATCTGGGTCGAAGTTATGCAACATGGCACACCCATCTGGGACGACGCTATGCAACACCACACCCCGGACACTCCATACAAAATTATCGTTTTGACAGTCACACTGTAGAGACTGCAAATGTGTGTTGGCACATTTGTGACTAGCGTAAAAAAAAAATTCGCGTTTTTCTGATGAAATACATCCGTAAACAGCACAATATCTAACCATTTTCTACGAAAAACGATAATCACAAATCCAAAATAATAAAATTACTTTAAGTCAATTTGATTAATGTTGTCAATCTTCGTTGCGTATCGTCCTTGCATAAAAATATGGCCCATTTTAATCACGATCGCGCGGGGTGGGGTAAGTGTTTAATTTTGGCGGGAGGCGGAGAGTGTCCGTTCTGTAGCGTTTAGCTACTATTATGTATTCTGTGGCAACACGACACACATCCATCTGGGTCGAAGTTATGCAACATGGCACACCCATCTGGGACGACGCTATGCAACACGACACACATCCATATGGGTCGAAGTTATGCAACATGGCACACCCATCTAGGACGACGCTATGCAACACGACACACATCCATCTGGGTCGACGCTATGCCATACTCTCGTAGGGGACGACGTTACCCCACATGACAGACTCTAGTTGGGCAACATGACCCATCTGGAAAGTTATACAACATGACACACTCTCGTACGGGACGACGCTATGCAACATGACACACACTCGTGCCGGACGACGCTATGCAACATGACACACACTCGTGCCGGACGACGCTATGCAACATGACACACACTCGTGCCGGACGACGCTATGCAACACGACACACATCCATCTGGGTCGAAGTTATGCAACATGGCACACCCATCTGGGACGACGCTATGCAACACGACACACATCCATATGGGTCGAAGTTATGCAACATGGCACACCCATCTAGGACGACGCTATGCAACACGACACACATCCATCTGGGTCGACGCTATGCCATACTCTCGTAGGGGACGACGTTACCCCACATGACAGACTCTAGTTGGGCAACATGACCCATCTGGAAAGTTATACAACATGACACACTCTCGTACGGGACGACGCTATGCAACATGACACACACTCGTGCCGGACGACGCTATGCAACATGACACACACTCGTGCCGGACGACGCTATGCAACATGACACACACTCGTGCCGGACGACGCTATGCAACACGACACACATCCATCTGGGTCGAAGTTATGCAACATGGCACACCCATCTGGGACGACGCTATGCAACACGACACACATCCATATGGGTCGAAGTTATGCAACATGGCACACCCATCTAGGACGACGCTATGCAACACGACACACATCCATCTGGGTCGACGCTATGCCATACTCTCGTAGGGGACGACGTTACCCCACATGACAGACTCTAGTTGGGCAACATGACCCATCTGGAAAGTTATACAACATGACACACTCTCGTACGGGACGACGCTATGCAACATGACACACACTCGTGCCGGACGACGCTATGCAACATGACACACACTCGTGCCGGACGACGCTATGCAACATGACACACACTCGTGCCGGACGACGCTATGCAACATGACACACACTCGTGCCGGACGACGCTATGCAACATGACACACACTCGTGCCGGACGACACTATGCAACACGCCGCGTGCGCGGAGGGGCTGTGGGCTGGCGCGGCGGCTCAGTTGACCATGAGCGTGTGCGACTCCATGGGCGCGGCCGAGTCGTACAGCGTGTCCGTGTCCTGCGTCGGCTCGCCCTGCAGCTGGCACTGGTTCGACAGCGTGCCGGCGCCGCAGTCGCAGAAGAATCTGCATAATAGAGTGCGTATTAGAGATACTTCAAAATATACAAATGTTGGATGAATGAATGAAATGAATGTTAATTTTTTTATTGTACTCCATAAGACATATTTTAAAACTTTACAGTCTTATTATATTTATTATTTTATGTTTAACAGGCACCCGATTGTGTGCTTTAACAGGCACACAATCACCCAATTGTGCATATTGCTTGTTTGTGCATATTGACACACATCCATCTGGGTCGAAATCAATAATTTTATTTATAGTTGTTACAATTCACTCTCTTTTACAAAGTTAAAAGTATTTTTAGGTTAATTTTGATATAGTCTTGCTAGCACTTAGATATTTTACTTTAATTTGGAAAACTTTCTGTTAAAAGAAATGGATGTAAACACGCACCTGTCATGGCGTATAAATTCAACATCGTGTCCAGAGTGACACGTTTTAATACAATTAACACAAATTGCATTGCGGTCTGTCGTGTTACACGTCTGGCATCTGAAATTAAAAATGTTACATTATTTACTGATGCATGCTTAATTATAATTATTAAATTTTACAACAACAACTATAAATTAGAAACTATCCACAACATTTTTACATCTTAGCATGTCTTTAAAATTTATTATTTTTACAATAATCAACATATTAAAAATAAACAAATAAAACATGTAATTGCTTAGGACAAGTTACCTATAGAAATCGTGCATAGGGAAGGATGTGTAGGAAGATATCTTGTAGAGACACTGGCCGCCGCCGACCGCCTTCTCGACGGCATCTTGATTGCTAAATATTTTGTTGCCCCGCACCAGCGGCGACACGCCAGACGCTAAACATAAACCTGTGAATGGAATTGTTATGATTATTCAGGTATATAAAAAATATTCATTATTTAAATACTGTTAGACTTCACTACATAGTATAAAACAAAGTCACTTTCCGCCGTCTGTGTGTCTGTATACTTTAGATCTAAAACTACGCAACGAATTTTGATGTGTTTTTTTTTAATAGATAGAGTGATTCTTGAGGTATTAGGTTTGACAAAGCGGGTAAAGCCGCGGCCTAGTAGATTATAATACAGAATCATGGACGACAAATCCAGTTAGTCGTCCAATTTTCCAAAATTTGCAAAGAATTAACAAAATCCATACAGGACTTTCAAATATAACTTGAATTCTCTATGAATATACTGCGTGGAGAAGTGGATAAAGCACTATACGCACCTCCAAACCGATTATTGAATATCTGATTGTGCTCGAGCGTAGCGGTCGCGTTGTTGGTGATCTCAACACCGGCCGCGAGCCCGTCGAAGATGCGGTTCCGCCGCAGCACCGGGTGGCTCTGCGTCGATATCAACACGCCAGCTTGCGCGTTGCGGAATATGTCGTTCTCTTCTAGTACACCCTGTATAATTGTTGCATGTTAATGGATATTTGTCTCAAGTTATTTCACTCTTATAGAACTCTGCGTGGAAGTTTCATCCTTCATTACCATTCTTTCATTACCATCAGGTAAATAAATATTTGTTCATTGTTAAGGTTTGTTTCATCTATAATACTCTGCAAAATTGCTCATTTATTTGACTGTAAATCAGTTTTCAATAGAACATACATATATTATGTAAAGCACAAATCAGTCAGAAAATAAATATGTGATAACAGGAATAATATGTTAGTGATTTTTCAATAATTAAATAAATAAATATTCTTTGAAATTTTTATCTAAAATGAATAAAGTAATCTAGAAAGTATAATGAGAATGTCTTTGAATTCAGTTACTATGAAAATAACTGTAAGTAAAACAATCATGTAACACTCACCTTTCCTCCATTAAATATGCATATGCCGCCGTCGCGACCATCAAATATCTTATTTCTTTTTAAGGTGGGATTAGAGTCTGTTTTTATCCAGACCCCGGCCATGGCATTATCAAATATTTCATTCTGTTCTAATAAGCCAAGACCGCCATTATAAACTAAAACTCCGCCATTCTGGCCTCCCCATATTTTATTGCCCCTAATTACGGGATTGCTCCCAGTTCTGATTTGCACACCAGAATATAAATGGTTAAATATATCATTGTCTTCTAATTTACCATGGCCATTATCATAAAAGTACACGCCAACCTAAAAAATATAAAACTCATTATTTTAGATAGACATAGAGAATTAACCTATCTAAATTCTATATGAATGTGTAAAATAAAAATTTGCTAATATAATTTTCGACAAAAGCAATTTATATACTTTATTTTTTCATAATGAAGATAAACCTTACCTGTTTTCCCGAATGAATCCGATTACGCCTAAGAACGGGTGTAGAGCCGGTAGTGATCCACACTCCGGCTAACGTATTGGCATACACCTCATTCTCTTCTATTAAACCCTGTCCTTTCTCGTGCACGTATATACCACCATGCTGTCCATGGTGAATTTTATTGTGCCTTACTATTGGATCACTATTTGTGCGAATCTAAAAAAAATTATCAAAAATTAACTACCTATTGAATACATAACTCAAATTCAAATATTATCAAAGAAGGGCTTTAACAAGACAAACAGAGGGGGAACCATTGTCTTAGAGCAGTATTATTTCCAAGGTGGGAAAGTGATGGCGCTAGACTATTTGTATAGCGCTGTCATTTACCACACTGGAAATAATACTGCTTTAAAATATCATACAGAGGCAGGACATCATAGCTTTTGTTATTGTTATAAGTTACCTGAATCCCAGCGAGCGCGTTCCCATAAATATTATTGTGCTCAATGAGACCGCGCCCCTCGCCAAATATGTACACGCCGCCCTGGTGGCCGTTGTATATCTCGTTCCGGCGTATGGTCGGGTTGCTGTTGGACGTGATCCACACGCCCGCGAAGTTGTTCGAGTGTATCTTGTTGTCGATGAACTGGCCGAGGCCCGACTCGTGCACGTAGATGCCGCCCGTCTGCCCGTGGTGTATCTCGCAATGAACGACCGTCGGGTTCGCGCCCGCCTTCACTTCGAAACCAGCGATCCGGTTGTTGTGTATGTCGTTCCCCTCGAAATAACCCTGTAACAATATGTTTATTAAAATTTCACAGTCCTCAACATACAATATGACGTAAGGTAGCTCTGGCTAGTAGGTAGTGCTGCATGTAGCCTGTGAGGTATGTTTAGTTAAAACTATATGGTATAATAATAGTAAAATGTAATAAGTAAGCTTAGTTACGTATTTAAATAATGTGCTGTTCATTTCCACTAACACTCTAATGCACTATTATACACCATCAAACATCAATTTTACAACACAATACAAAACAGATAATTACCAGTCCATTCTCAAACGTGAAGATGCCGACATCGCGGCCGTGGTGTATGTGGTTGCGGCGCATGATCGGGTTGGCAAAGTTCTTCACCCATATACCGGCGAGCGCATTGCGAGATATCTCGTTATCTTGGTACGCGCCCTGCGCGTAGTCCGTCACGTACAGACCGACGTTCTCGCAGTCGCTGATGTCGCAGTGCTTGATTACTGGGTTCGCGCCCGCGCCCGATACGCATACTGCGGCGCCCACTGTGCGGAAATTTTTATGATTATTATTATTTTGTTGTATACAGAATTGGTAAAAACCAATTAAATGTGTATGTATTGCTAGCCGTAGTCTGCGGAATCACGTGCGTGGTGCACAAGTAAGACGTTTTAATAGTATAAATCCAACAAGCTGCTTTTGCATGAAAAAGTAATAAACATTGATGCATCTATTCATTGTTAAATAGTTTATAATTCTCTGAATATTAAAGAAACTAATCATCATATTATGACAAATGACTATTTAATAAGCATATTACCCACATATTTATGATTCATACGTTGATAAGCATTTATTATACTGATCTGTTTAACTTAACAGGTCAGCATAATAAATGATAGATAAGCATTAAGTATATAAAAAATAATTAAAATAAAAAATTCTTATTCTAAACAGTAAAATAAGGTGGCAAGAGAAGTTTTCTTATTGCATTTAACTAATGATATTTCCTATCACACCTCACACATTAAATTGTAATCAAATTTGACTAAACATAATTAAAGAAAGTTATTTTCTTCCGAAACATAATATAAGAATCAACAATTAAAACATTTGCACAAACAGTACTCACCGACACTAGCGCTCCGTATGATGCAGTGGTCGACGGTGGGCGAGCAGTTGTCGGACACCTCGAGGCAGTAGTGCTTGTGGTGCTGCATCGTGCTGGTCGCGTCGGGCGAGAACTTGAGCGTCATGTGGCCCGCGTACGCGCGCGACGCTCCCTCCGCGAACGTGAGCGTTGATTCCGCTTCGCGTTCGAGCACGACTGACTCGGCCACGTTGCCCGCCGCGCAACCTACTCATTATTTTGATATTAGTCAACATACTTATAGGACAAGATGGTATTTTGTAGTATTTGAAAATAAATTGCGTTTAAAATGCAATAAAAACTTTCATTCAGATTGTCTGGAAGGGATCGCTAAATTAGCGATAAGAACGCCCGAATATAGGATAATGCTAATTGCATTAGCATTGTTTTAATATCAACAATGTTGAAATAATTACTGATGCCTGACACTTTCGATACTAATATAAAATAATTTGATGTTTGAGTTAATTATTAAAACTTTTGTAACAAATAATGTTAAATACCTAAAATACACTGATAATATTAACTAAAGCACAAACATTCCTTTTTCTCAGAAATATTGAAGTCTGATAACAACACACATATTATTATAAATATAATCAATTCCAAATATTAATTAGTAATCACTGTGTTAGTTATTAAGCATAACTTTGTCACATGGAACATTTCCACTACCCATAGTAGAAAAGCTTACTTGAGTATCGGTGTGAGCTGTATAGTAATGAACGCAAATAATGATAATAACCAGTATATAAATTATATCTTACTGTATTATAATAATTCGTCTAAAAGAAGTCAAGTTCAATAACTTTGCCTTTCAGTTTAACAATAAGAAGCGAATGTGTCGATAGAGGGGCACTGCTCTTAATATCGGGCAGTTGAAAAAATTAAAGATTGAGTAATACCTCTTCTTAATAGAGGCCAGTTTAATGCCTCCTCTATACTACTCGCGAAGTTCCTCGGCAGAGTACTCGGCCGAAGTCCGCGGTGCTACACTACACACTCGTTTAACTTCGCGAGGAGCGCATACGTTCATATTCAGAACGCACTTCGGGTAACTTCGTGCCCTTTGACTCGGGCGCAAAAACCGACAACAAATGGAAGTCGGCCGAGGCGAGGTAAAGTTGGAGAAGTAAGCCGAACTGCCTCTCTACATTATTCTATTCGTCTAACCTCGTTCAACTTCGCGAGTAGTGTAGAGGAGACATAATAAACTAATGATTCAATCAGAATACAACGAAACATACCGATAAGCTGTATATCCGTATCGATAGCGAGGCACTCCTCCTGATACAGTCCCGCGTGTACAAAGACGAGCGCGGGCGCGGGGCCGGCGGGCGAGGCGGCGGCGCGGCGGCACGAGCACGCGCCCGCGCCGCAGCCGCACGCGCCCGTGCTGGCGCCCGCCACCGCCGGGCTGCTGCCGCCCGCGCCGCTCGCCGCGCCCGCGCCGCCGCCGCCGCCGCGCTCCTCCACGTACTCGAGAGCCGCCTGGAATTAAAGACATTGCAGTTAGTTATTTGGATATACACAACATATAAAACATACAACATTAGATAATAACTATCCAAATTATGTAACAGTAAAGTGTCTAGTATATATTTTTATACAGTCATATTTTAATCAATTTAATACTGACATGGCTGGCATGGAAATAAGTCAGTCAATTCCTTATTGTAATTTTGTAAAGACTTGATGATACTTTAATTTTTTATGTCAATGTAATTTTAGTTTTTAAGTATATATATAATTTTTAAATTGTTTAGTTTTAAGAATTGTAATAATTTCCTGAATAAATGATAAATAAATAAATAAAATAAATGGTATTTGGATAATAAATAAAAAATTAAATGAAACTACATGTACATAGTATTTTATAGACACCACAAAATAATAATAATAAAATTATAGAAAACATTTTATTCTGTGTTATTCATTTAATTATCGATTGATCTATTACACACCCGTTTTGTAGGGATTTTGTTTGTTTTACTTTTTGCATCAAAACATTAACCGACTCACCCTTATAGTATTAAAATGTTTTATACGAGAGTCTTTCTTGAGGCGATAATTTGGTCGCACATGGAGGCCATAGTATAGCTGACGGAAACTCTCCTTCCAGGGATTGTCGGCTTCACACTCGTCAGGCGCTACGAACTCAAACTGGCACGGTGCGGGGTGCATTAACGGGGTATCATATTCGAACACCGACTGATACAGGCTTTTCCTATTGAGAAAAACAAACATCTATCTCCAGGTCTGAACATAAAATTTCTAAGAACTACTATAGTAATATAACGTTTAAAATAAACGGTTAATGTTTTAGAGAAAAAGAAAATCAAAAGTCTGTTATATTCATTGATGTTCTAAGTTTAGCGTGTACGTGTTTTCCTATTAGAGTCGCTACAATTTTCCGTGTCGACGAGTTCAATTGAAAGAACGTAAATAATTATGATTAGCTTACCATAGTTCAGTGTCGTTAGCGATTGTATTGAACCGCTTGCAGACCTGCGCGACGCGGCACAAGTCGCGCTCGGTGAGATGGGATAGTATACAAAGTAATACTTCGTCCGGAAGTTCATATTGCAGGTACTGCGACACATTGCACACATCTACGCCCTGTGACAGCGATCTGCAAATGACAACACTTATAACCGAGACCGATATCGTGTCTGTTCTATCTCGAACGATTTTTTAAAGTTTAGATTAGATCAGTTTAGAAGAAAGCGATTAAACTCAATAATACCACTTGTGGAAACCCGCAGAGATACAATCATTAACGGGAACCCGAAAATTTAATAGATTAAAATAAATACAATCAGAATTAAAGTAATAATTAATGGCAAATTACGTTTATAAAATTGTTGGTGCGTTTCCATAGCTCAGTCCAAGCGTAAAATTACTTGAAACACTTTCTTTAACAATAAATAATTTTGCAAACGCTACTTTCGTTTGTAATACTTGTTACATAGATGGTTAATAATCAATACATATAATAAAATTCTAGAAAAGTGGTGTCTGTACAATGAAAATATGTAAAAAAAAATTAGCAGGGGTTATTATTAAATCGATCCCAAACCCAAAACTGTAGTTAAAAATTTTTTGTCTGTTTGTCTGTTTGTCTGTATGTTTGAACACGCTAATCTCAGAAACGGCTTATCCGATTTCGATGCGGTTTTCACTAATATATTGTGGTAATCTTCATTTAACATTTAGTGTTTATTTCATGTCAATCGGTTCACAAATAAAAAAGTTATGACCATTTAAGTACTCACGGCGAACATTTGCTAAGGCATTCTATGGTACACATACAGTGTACGATAAAACGTAAGTTATCTGTTATACGCTACAGTTATGTCCAAGTGATCATATCGAAAGTCCCCAAGGGTGGGGGGGTAAGCTGAGGTAGTAGGGGGGAGGGGTCAAATTAAAATTATACTTATTTCTAGGTAAATTTTATACATAAAATGTCCTTTAAATTATGTCGTATTTATAATATTATATTTAAACCCCCGATGCAAAAATATGGGTGATAAGTGTTTGACCGCTGTGTGTGTGTGTTTGTGCCACCGTAGCTCGCTAGCAGGTAATCCGAATTAGATGATGTTTTTTTTTGTTAGGCAGCATATTTTCCGACGCTGGTTCTTAAATAAACTGTATCAAAATCGGTTCATCCATTTATTGTGTAAAAGTGGGAATGAAAATAACTAAAGTTGTCGAATATACTTTAGTGATATATTAAATGAAAGTGAACGACCTATCAGTAAAAATAAGTCAAATTTTATCAAAATCGGTTCATCCATTTATTTGATATAGGTATAAAAGTGGTAGATAATAAAAAAAGTGAATTTTGACTCAAGTGACATATGAAATGAAAGGGCATGACGTGTAAAGTATAATTAGACATATTTAATCAAAATCGGTTCATCCATTTACTATACCTATATACAGGGTGTAATCGTTAAGTGTGCACAGGCGATTTTTCCGTAAGTATTACAGATAACAAAAAACTTTAAACTGATATCGAAAGTACTTAACCTAATGAGTAAAATGGCGGTAATAAATTTTTAAAAATAAATCGAGAAATATCAAAAAAATTATCTTTAAACCCTCCCATACATTAAGTATGAAATATGAATATCCCATATACATTTAATATGAAAGATTTTAGCTTTCTTTTTCTTTTTTGGTTTTCTGCTTTAATTACTTCGCAAATTTGAAGTGGCATTTTCCACGCTTTTTCCGGACATTTTCACGCATTTTCCGGGGATTTTCCGGGCATTTTCCGGGCATTTTCCAGGCATTTTCCAGGCATTTTCCACGCTTTTTCCGGACATATCCACGCATTTTCCGGATATTTTCCAGACATTTCCCTGGCATTTTCCGGTTATTTTCCGGGATATTCCAGACATTTTCCGGGAATTTCCCAGGCATTTTCCGAGCATTTCCCGGGGATTTTCCGGATGTTTCCCAGACATTTTCCGGACATTTCCCTGGCATTTTCCGGGGATTTTCCACGCATTTCCCAGACATTTTCCGGACATTTTTCAGGCATTTTCCGGGGATTTTCCAGGCATTTTCCGGATATTTTCCGGACAGTTTCACGCATTTTCCGGATATTTTCCAGGCATTTTCCACGGTTTTTCCACGGTTTTTCCGGAAATTTCCACGCATTTTCCGAGCATTTCCCAGGCATTTTCCGGTTATTTTCCGGGAATTTCCCAGGCTTTTTCCGGGGATTTTCCGGGCATTTTCCGGGCATTTTCCACGCTTTTTCCGGACATATCTGGAAAATATCCGGAAAATGCACGCATTTTCCGGATATTTTCCAGACATTTCCCTGGCATTTTCCGGTTATTTTCCGGGATATTCCAGACATTTTCCGGGAATTTCCCAGGCATTTTCCGAGCATTTCCCGGGGATTTTCCGGATGTTTCCCAGACATTTTCCGGACATTTCCCTGGCATTTTCCGGGGATTTTCCACGCATTTCCCAGGCATTTTCCGGCATTTTCCGGGGATTTTCCAGGCATTTTCCGGATATTTTCCGGACATTTTCCAGACATTTCCCTGGCATTTTCAGGCACTTTCCACGCTTTTTCCGGAAATTTCCACGCATTTTCCGGATATTTTCCAGACATTTCCCTGGCATTTTCCGGTTATTTTCCGGGATTTTCCAGACATTTTCCGGGAATTTCCCAGGCATTTTCCGAGCATTTCCCGGGGATTTTCCGGATGTTTCCCAGACATTTTCCGGACATTTCCCTGGCATTTTCCGGGGATTTTCCACGCATTTCCCAGGCATTTTCCGGCATTTTCCGGGGATTTTCCAGGCATTTTCCGGATATTTTCCGGACATTTTCCAGACATTTCCCTGGCATTTTCAGGCATTTTCCACGCTTTTTCCGGAAATTTCCACGCATTTTCCGGATATTTTCCAGACATTTCCCTGGCATTTTCCGGTTATTTTCCGGGATTTTCCAGACATTTTCCGGGAATTTCCCAGGCATTTTCCGAGCATTTCCCGGGGATTTTCCGGATGTTTCCCAGACATTTCCCTGGCATTTTCCACGCATTTACCGGATATTTTCCGGACATTTTCACGCATTTTCCGGATATCTTCCAGGCATTTTCCACGGTTTTTCCGGAAATTTCCACGCATTTTCCGAGCATTTCCCAGGCATTTTCCGGTTATTTTCCGGGAATTTCCCAGGCTTTTTCCGGGGATTTTCCGAGCATATCCCGGGGATTTTCCCGATGTTTTCCAGACATTTTCCGGACATTTCCCTGGCATTTTCGGGGATTTTCCAGACATTTTCCGGGGATTTTCCGAGCATTTCCCGGGGATTTTCCAGACATTTACAGGCTATGTCAGGGAAATGTCCGGAAATGCCTGGAAAATTCCCGGAAAATATCCGGAAAATGCGTGAAAATGTCCGGAAAAATGTGGAAAATGTCACTTCAAATTTGCGAAGTAATTAAAGCAGAAAACCAAAAAAAGAAAAAAAAAGCTAAAATCTTTCATATTAAATGTAGGTATATGGGATATTCATATTTCATACTTAATGAATGGGAGGGTTTAAAGATAATTTTTTTGATATTTCTCGATTTATTTTTAAAAATTTATTACCGCCATTTTACTCATTAGGTTAAGTACTTTCGATATCAGTTTAAAGTTTTTTGTTATCTGTAATACTTACGGAAAAATCGCCTGTGCACACTTAACGATTACACCCTGTATAGGTATAAGTGGGAATGAAAGAAACGAATGTTGTCAAATATTGTGATAGTACCTACCTAAGTGATATATCAAATGAATGTGCATAACGGGTGAATTACAATTAGTAATGTTTTATCGAAATCGGTTCATCCGTTTTTTACATATAGGGCACTTTAGGGGTGACAGTGGTTAGATAAATAAACCAAATGGAGCATCAAACGATAGGATATGACGTGTACATATAGGTACAATTAGATAATATTATTTACATCAAAATCGGTTCTGCCATTTACTAGGGATGGAAAGGGAAGGGTTGAAAGTCTGTGAAAGAGGGGGACATGGGAGCGAGAGGATAGCCACACCCTGGAAATTTTGAACTCTTCTCAAAGCCACATAGGCCTGGCCCTTGGCAATTTTTTTTCTTAAATATACCACTTCTTTTGCCACTGTGGTCCATTACAATTTATGCACGGTTACGGCCCAACTTAAAAGATGTCAGATGTAGGAATATATTATGGAGGTAGAGGTAGGTCTCGCTCACTTGAAAATATTAAATGAAAATAAGAAACCGAAGTTTAAAAATTAAAAAAAAAAACCCAACGCAACGAAGGAAAAGGAATATATTATATAATTTTCAAACTTCCCGACGATCTTTAAAATTAAGTACCATTATAAAAAAATATATATGTAAGATATATTATTATGATAATGATGGTATGGTATGGTATCCTTAACTTTTACCAAAATTGTAGATTATAAAATTATCTTTAAAAAACTTCACATACATTTTTTTCTAGGAGCCACTGTTTCTACGAAAAATCTATTTTTTCATTCATCGTTGATCTCAAAAATAAAAATTCCAATCACCAGAACGACAGGAAATTTTAATAATTGATTTTTAATTGTGTTTTGCACAATTTTATTAAATTGCGACTGGATGAAAATTTTGTTCGTGGTCGTCGTCGTCGTTGGTAGGGTGAACAAATCCTTAGCAAAACATCATACGCTTATGTCAATTAGTATCGATAGCGGATTCTATTCCTTTACGTTTTGACGTTTGCCTCGGCACTCAGTTGCTGCACAATATATTGTCAAAAACATCCATACAAGGAAGGAAGGTAAATAAATTTGCTCCTCTCCCTCCTGGTGCCTAAAAAATAATATGCCATAATTTAAAATAAATTTTACGTAGAAAATTAATTAGGCACTTATTTTTTTATTTTTTAGCTCAGTTTAGTAATAAATTTTACTAACTGTTCTTTTAATTATTTATGGTAGTACGTGTTTATTCAATAAAAGTTAAGTAGTAACTACTATGCAGTCACTATTCCACGCGGACGAAGTCGCGGGCACAGCTAGTATTATATTATGTCTGGCCAAAATCATAGAATAGGTAGGCCTATTCTATGATTTTGGTCAGACAAAATAACGTAATATGTATTTGTTTTATTTAAAAATTGTAACTTAAAAAATGGATAAACTGATAAAGATTTACTATTTTATGCTGTAGTAATTTATATGATTTGTTTTTAGTGTTATTAATTATGCATTGTTAGGATCACACTATAAAATTGACAATTATGAAAAAAAATTACGAATTATCTTAATTTAATAAATTATCATATGGTAACGGCGTAGCAGGAAAACAGAACTATTAATTATTAAGGCAACGAGGTAACGAGTTCATATTGTACATAATTAATAAAAAATTAAATTGAAGGACATAATATCAAATTCATATAATATTTATTCGTACATCATGTATTATGTGGCCATTCCGAAAATATTGTAGCGATATTATTGGACATATTTGAGCTGAATTCAATTTTACCTTCAGTTCATTAAGCAGTGACAACAGTTATTTTTTCAGATACTAGCTGGAGAAGATGAGGCCCAATTCTTTATCAATCTTCTAAGAACAGTAAGTAATAGGTATGCTACTTCCGATCACTTCCTATTTCCGAAAGTTTTTCTTGATAAAATAGCATAATATAAGATATTGGAAGTTGAAATATTGAAATGCACAGGGGATAATCATTGCCATTGCCGTTTATTTATTTATTTATTTATTTATTTATTTGGGTACATCGACAGATCGCGCATACATCATTCCTTAATAATAAAAAGTAAGAATATTCTAATGCTTGACCCTATTATAGATGTACACAGTATTACAAGAAAAACTAAAGATAAATGTAGTCAATGAGGATGTTTTATACAACTAAAGTAAGTATATTAATTCAATATTGCAAACTATCGTGAAAAATATCAAGGGTCGGAACTTTAGTGAGGTATTCATTGTAGGTTCTCAATAAGCGAAAAACTGGTGAGTTTGAACCGAGAGTTGTTCTACAGGTTGGAACGCTGAAAGTTCGGATAGGTTTTCTGGGAATCGAACGGGGAGCATTAAACATTATACTATTGAGCAAATCTGGGCTATCGATTGTTCCGTTTAACAATTTAAACAAAAATGTTAAGTCTAGGATGACTCTTCTGTCCTTAAGTTTATCCATTTTGAAAAAAGCTAATCTATCATAGTAGGGGCGTCTATGCGAAATGCCAGGTGAAATAAAGGCAAGATACCGAGTGAACCTACGCTGTACAGCTTCCAGTCGTTGAGAGTGAACGGTGAAGTAGGGGTTCCAAGCGACACTCGCGTATTCAAGAACACTGCGAGCCATACTATTGTACAGAATAATCCGGGTACTATTAAAACGGAATCCTTTTGTGTTTCTCTTCAAGAAACCAACCATCTGATTCGCCTTTTTAACAATTGTGTCAAAATGCGAATTAAACTTTAAGCTCCCATCAATCACAATACCCAAGTCCCTCATTTCTTTGACCTCTTCTATTTGAACACGATTAATATCAAAACTAGATTAAAGTACATTTTTTTTTCTAGTGCATATAAGGTGAAAACATTTTTTTGGGTTTATAATCATTTTGTTTGCTTCACACCAAGATTGGATATTATTTAGATCGCTTTGAATCAATTGTGCGTCATAAACTGAATCGACGACTTTATAAAGTTTAAGATCGTCAGCAAATAATGAAACTTGTGAGTTTTTAATAGCAACAGTTATGTCGTTGATAAAAATGACGAAGAGAATAGGGCCTAAATGTGATCCTTGAGGCACGCCTGAAGTTGCCTGGTATGATTTAGATGTATAGCCGTTAATTGATACTACCAGAGATCTCTCTCTGAGGTACGATTGAAACCAATTAAGCAGGGGGCCCGATATTCCGTAGGATGATATCTTTTGTATCAAAACTGAGTGGTCGACTTTGTCAAAGGCGCTTGCAAAATCTGTATATATAACATCTACTTGCTTCCCTCTGTCAACATCATAAGAAAGGTTTGAAATAAATGTTACCATGTTACTGTGTATGGAGCGTCCTTTAACAAAGCCATGCTGGTGGGGTGATATTGAGTGATGAATATGTCTAGAAATGAGCGGAGTTAGCAAAGACTCAAGAATTTTTGGGAAGCAGCTTAAAATTGCGATTGGTCGATAATTACAAACATTGCTACGATCGCCTTTTTTGAAGAGTGGGATTATCCTAGTTTCTTTCCACGATGATGGAAAAATACCAAATCTTAATGAATTATTAAATATCAATGATAATGGAAGGGCGAGAACTTTGGCACACCGTTTAACAATGAGTGAAGGTATTTGGTCTGGACCCGGACCTTTATTGTAGTCAAGTTTTTGAATGCATTTAAGTATTTCTGTCTCAGAAAAGGAAACATTTGAAATATTATAGTGGTTTAATGAGGAATAATTTATATGATTTGTCGGACCGGATACGGGTGTATACACTGATTGAAAGTGCTCCGCAAATAAATTCGCTATTCCTGGACCAGTAGAGGTTGTAGAATCGCTTAGATGCATTTCGGAAGGTATAGAAGAATTAGTTTTAGCTTTATCCTTAAAATAGCGCCAAAATTTTTTAGGATCTTTTGCTATATTAGACTCTATAGCATGTTTATAATCACTTATACATTTATTGGTTAACTTTTGACATTGCTCACGAAGTATTTTATATTCTATGCTATCACGTGGATTATTATACTTATGAAACCTCCTTCTAACCTTGTCTTTTTCCTTTAAGCGTTTTATTAATGAAATATTCATCCAACTTGGGTATTTAGATTTAAATCCACTTCGTATTGGGACATGTTTCTTAATAGCAGAATTCAAAATATTGTAAAATGCAGAGACCATATCGTTAACATCTGATAGATTCGATAACTGATCCAGCCAATCGACAGAACCAAGCTCATTGTTAAGTGCAGGATAATTTGCTCTCCAAAAGTTATGCCTAGGATTGTATTTCGATTTGAGGAATTTAATATCTCGACAGTTAATTAGTGATATTAATAGACATGGATGATTAGAATCGATTCTGGATAAGCTATCGCTATTGCCGTTTCCAGTTATGTAATATATTGAATTTAATAAAAGTGAAACTAACAATTTGGCGCAGTTCTATAAAATACCTAGGTACGTACATTATTGTTCAACATAAATGAGTCATTGCGAGTTTTCGGTAAGGCAATGATTGTATTCAATTATGCATATTTATCAAAACAAATGGGTGTTGCGGTGTACAAGAATACATACATAAATAAATGTACTTGTAGAAATAAATTACAAATAAAGAATCTTCATTGTAGTAGAATTGTTAGTTTGTTTGTTTCATTTACATTGATTACCTATTTTTATATTTTAATAATTTCTCTTCGTGTGTAAGCAACGACGAAGTATATTACTATATTTAGATAATTACGCAACATTCTCCCTTACTCTTATTCCAGTAAGACTGTATCCAATAAACATAAAGAAAGTCGCATGAAACAGTTAGTACGCGTAACTGTCAATACAATTTAGTCATAACCATAGGAAAACATTGAATAAAAGATGTATCGCGTCAACACCGCAAAGGCCGACAGATTGCCAAGTATCATTATCCGTACTAATAATAATAATGAAGCATGAAGATACACAATCCTGTATATTTGCAACACGTCCATAACATAATTGCCAAACATTAACATTTAGCATAATATTATAGAAAGTTATATCCATCGCCAGTCTAAATAACATGTTTTAACGGTTAATATACTTAATAACGAAAAAGATTAACTTTATTGGTGTTATTAAAATCAACTTTCTGGTTTCTGAAAAAGTTCAGGGCCGAGCTAGGTCCTATACAATGAAAAAAATAAAAAGAATCTTGTAATGTGTTATTCAAATATTTTTGCCTCTGCATAATAATTATTGTAAATTCCTTTTTTGTCATTATGATGTTGTATTGGTCTAGTTTGTGATAAATATAATAAGAGGAAAGCTTTTAAAGCTTTCAAAGTCTCGTGTTTAAAAACCTCTAACAGGCAAACATAACACGTTTTAATGTACCTAACCTTGTACCTAGCAAATGCTTGGGTGACAAAATTTAGCTTGGCGTAGGGAAGTATCACTCCAAAATTCTCATAACGATATAATATGTTAGTACCTACCTACAATTATAACTCAATGTTACAGTACGGTGCACGTAAACCTGTTCGACATTGTACAATATACACAAGTACTCACGTCCTAGGTCTCTTCCTGGCGGGCAAGGAGCAGGCGCCCGAGGGGCCGGGCTCGTGGTACGCGGGCGGCGACTTCCTCCGCAGGTCGTACGGGCTGTGGTGGCCGGCCGTGGTGGCGGGCGCCGCGGCGGGCACGGGAGGCGAGCCGCCGCCGCCGCTGCCGCTCGGCCCCGCGCACGCCGTTGCTGCCATCGCGCTGCCTGTCACGTTGTTCGGGCACGGCACCGATTCACATGGTTCGCCTGCAATTATCTCAATTTATTGTTTTTCCATATCCAGTGGCCGTACGTTCGCACGATTTAGCTTCAATTAAAGCTAAAATTCAAATGTAACAATTCCAATCTATAAATCTCATAAAATGTTGTGGAAATTATTATTAACAGCTGTTCCAATGGACAAATAACAAAATATGTACTCAGACAGTAACTTTTTTTCTACATCTCTAGTTATAACAACCTTTTTCAAAACTATATGCACAAAAACAAACCATTTAAAAACTGCTTAGTCTCTTAAAACATTATTCACAAAGATTTACCTAAGACATCCTCATAAATGTATGTTTCATGTGGATATAATAATTCCATAATTCAATTTATTATGTAGTAGGTAGGTATGTACAAATAGAAAAATTCTTTATGATTTCCCTTTCTTTGTATGTTAAATTTTATTTTGTTTCAGAGAATGACTAATTTCTTTGGTATATTTGAATTTGATTCTGACATACTACCTATAATCATTTTCATATATTGCAAAACTGTTTATTTAACATTGAATTAGGTAAAATGAATTAGGTAATCATCTTTTGGGAGAGAATCCTCAGGATATAATTAATAATTATGAATATATAATTACATATATAATTAACAACATAATTAAAATATATTATTATGTTGATTTTTAATCATTATTTTAGAGAATAAAAGTTTATAAATAAATAGTCAATGTTCTAGTTGGAATCATAAAGGAATATCTATAAAGACATTGGTTTTATATAGAAATCAGTGTGAATCAAGAGTCAACTACTTATTTGAATATTCTTTATAACAATTACAATTAGATACTTATCAAAATACCCAAACCTGAAAAAATCATAAAGTAAATCATGAGGTATAAAAACACTTCTCATTCTAGCTCTTCAATCTGTATGCTTTATTAAAGCACTAGCTTTCCGCAGACTTTTTTAAAACCTGTAACCTATTTATATACTAAAACCTAAAATCTGTGGTGTAATTTTTAATATCTAAACATACAGACACAGATGATGGAAAGCAACTTTGTTTAATACTATATGTAGTGATGCAACAGTTTTCAGAATTATTATATGAAATCAAAAATAAAATAATATTTTATCCTAACTATATCATTTAAAGTATTAATTTAAGAAAGTTAACTACACATTTAATTAATAATGTAAATTAATAACAATTGAAATTTCTCTGTAAAAATCATTTAGCAGTTTAAACACAATTTTGTCCTATGATTCAATAAAACTTTAAAGAAAACGCCACTTTCTTTGAATTTTGATTTGTTGCCAAAAGACATTCGACCTACTTGATGATACTGAAGTATGTACATATGATTGTATACTGTAGAAACAAATAAAAGTATGTTAATATAATACAAACTATTCATATTAGTTTAGTACGGAAATGATCTCTGTTTATTAGTATGTTGCTTGAAGTATTAATTGTTATTCGAAATTTAACCATCAATGCTTGCCTTTTTGCATGCTTTAATTGATTTCTCAATAGCTTAACTATTCATATTCTTAAATTATTGTGAAATTATATACTTATGACAATTTCACATTTCATGGAAATCACTAGAACAAATTAGTAAAAACTGAAAAACGTAAGTATAGTGTATTGTGTATAATTGGACGTATTTATGCAAAAAGGGACCAACCCACACCGAATCAATTTCGAGAAAATGAGGTTTTTGTGAAAATCGTTTGCAAAAACTATATGTTGTAAAATTTGGGGAAAAAAAGTTGTTAGGCGTGTGTATCATATCGAATCCTATCTAGGGATACCAGATACATGGATATTTATTAAATTTTAACAAAATAATCCTTGAAAAACTGCCCGGTTCCGTCTTGCAAAAAAACACTTTTGTGGGTTGGTTCTTTATAGCAAAATTATTTTGGTTTTTATTGTTGCCATAATTAAAGAAAAAAGTTAAGCATCCGATCAAAACAGGCTAAATAAAGCAGCGACAGTTCGCTGGAACTAATTGCAACTTACGTATGCCCTTAAAGTTAACAGGAAATATATAAAAATCCTTGATTAGACTTGTCTTGTACTGTATGGATTAGAAAGCTGGGCAGTGAAAAAGATGGAAGAAAAACGATTACATTTAGCGCAGATGAGAATGTTGATATGGATGTGTGGGTTGACAGGAATGGATGAAGTAAGGAATGAATATATAAAAAGAATATTTAAACTGGTTTTATTACAGAAAGATTGAAAGGGAATTGTCTGTCTTGGTATGGACATGTGGTGAGGATAGATGACACGCATATGACTTAGAAAGTGATGGATATGAATGTTGATGGATGCAGAACAAGAGGAAGGCCAAGGGAAAGAGGTGTAAGTGTGCAAAGTTATATTAAAAAATAATAATGAGTAAAATATGCCCTGATGTTTGTCAGGAGAATAGAAAAATAAACCGTGTTAAACCGACTCCAAATAACATGGATTAAGGACACGAAGGTCACGATAATTTTGTAATAATATCAAAATACATATATTTGTTTCACTTTAATGACACTACTTTTGTATCTAACTAAGATACAGTAGACCCATCTTCTGCTTTCATCTGTCTTCATGATAGTGATGATTCATTATGTTTTTTTTTATTTAGAAGAGATTTGTGAAGACAGAGTCTTTTGTTTAAGTCTTTTTACATATTTAATGATTTATATGTAGTTTTCCAGGATATAAACAGTCTTTGTTTTATTGAGCTCAGTACTCAGTACTCAATCGGCCAAAATCGGTAGCTTTGGATAAAAAACTGTGACCAGACACAAAAAAAATTATGACTGATTTGTTTTACTGTTGGATGGTCAATCATGAATGCTTTAAGCATCCTCGTTAGTTTGATTTGGATCACGGAAAGATTAAAAAATGGTGTTGAGCGTTTAATATTCTGAAATAACTCCTGCGGGGCTCTGCTTGCTCTGGCCCAAAACCATACGTACTTCCGAGGAGAAATTACCGGATTTAAAAAGTTTTTTTGCATCTCATTCCGAACAACGCTCAAATTTTTTACAAAAAAATTAAATAAAAATAAAGACCAAGGATATTGTAGAAGATGATATCAATGGCTTTTCCGCGACTCCCGATTTTGAAGTAGGTAATAGATGTTTACTTTTAAGTAGATACATTTTTTTTGTAAAATTGTAGTAAATCATTTTGTAAATTCTTATTTAGTGCTTTTTATAATAAAAACATGATTAAAGTTAAAAAAATAGAACATATTAACCAAATTCAACATAGAACCAAGCCCCTTGCATACTTAAAGGCCGAGAAATTCCATTATGCAAACAAGAACCAAAGTCAGTTGGTTCGGGTTACCTTGAAAACTAATGAAGCTTTTTGTGATAAAATAGAACCAACCAATTTTGGTTCCATCTTGCATAATGAAAGTTGGCGAAATTGGGTTGGTTCCGCAACTGACATGTAAAAAACTGTACTTACAGTTATCAAAGCTCTACCAAATTTTTTGAGAAGGTAGAAAACGTTTTTTTAACACTATCTGTGTACTTAACTCAATTTCGCAAAAGATGTGGGTTGGTCCCTTTTTGCATAAATACGTCCAATTGTAGTAATAGTAGAATGAATCATTTGATGTATCATTTTTTTATGGTTTGGTAATAAGGACTAAGAACTATAATATGTAATTTTTATCTTCCTTCATAAATCAATAATATTGTTAACAAAGAAGTAAAAAGTATTATTAGTTGAATTTATATTTTTGGTTTTATGGCATTCAAATGCTTTATAAATATAAATTTATAAAGAATAGAAAAAATTCGATCACGAGGCGGGACTCGAACCCGCATCATCCTTCGCGCCATTCCGGGGCGGATGCCTCACCAACTCAGCCACTCGTGACCCGCCCGAGTGATCGAATTTATTCTATTCTTTCAGTTTTATGTGTCTGAAGGGACACACCGCGCGCCATCTATTGAGATGATTAACAACCATTTCAACCAATATGAAGCACTTTTCAGTGAATACAATATTGTAACGATGGAACACGACCTTTTTTTGTACAAAAAAGGTCGTGTTCCATTTTTTCTATTCTTTATAAATTTATAGTATTATTAGTTGTTACCAAACATATTCTAAAGATTATCTTAGATTTTCAAATATCAATAATAAAGATTATTTTTTATTTAATACATCCGTATTTTTATTTATAGGATATGAGCAACAAAATAATAGAAAGATCCCACTTTCGTTGATATGCATAGGTTATAAGACAGTTATGAACAAGGTAGGTACTAAACAATTTGTATGATATCAAATACAATGTTAAAATGTGAAGCCTGTTCTGAAATAATCAAGATTTTTTTTAACTTAATTAAAATAGTATTAAAAAAAGTCTTCTAAATGGGATCTTTGTCCATGGAGCCTTGTTCATAAGACAGTAAGGTCAAACTTTAAGGTTCATATTTAATATTGAAAACTAATTGTGAACATTATAATACTGGAAAGATGTCCTGAATGTGTTCTTTATTGGCTAATATGGCGGTAATTATAATATTCATCATTACAAGTAACACATTGTTAATGAGCAACGGTTTCAATAAGTAGAGATGGCTTAGAGCCATAAGGCCGCCATTTGTACATTTTGAATGGTTTTGTTGTACTTTTATTTTATAAGACTGTTGTACAATAAAGAGTAAATAAATAAATAAGTTTAAATGTAAACTTATTAAAACTGTTGCATGTTATAATTTAATTTTGGATCTGTATTGTGTTTAAGAAAAAAAATAATTAAAAAATCAAGGACTTATTGACAATGGTTTGCTTTATTACTTTTTACATAAACATTTTTTTGGCAAGATAAAAGAAAATTATGGTAATGTAACTATAAACATTCATATGCATACTAATTAATATTTTAATAAGAAAGACAATGAGTGCAAATTGAATGTTATATGAAGTATAGTTCATATTTTAACCGCACAAAACATTAACTACTAATCGATTGGATGGTTCCGAACAGCTGTTTCGTCATTGTATATAAAATAACTCTTCATCTTACAAATCAATACTCATATTGCGCAAAATGTCACTGAAATGCGCTATACAATATCACTGTTAAGATGTATGTAGTTTTAAAAAATAATGCATGCCAAACATACGGGGACAATAATGATCTGAATATGATTTACAATCAAACTATGATTACAACAATCGATAAGTGTTTGGAAATGTTATTTATAGTTCTAGGGATAACATTTTGATGGTATTTTTATGATAATTGAATATAATCTACGCAGATTGCAGTAAGACCTGTAATGGGCCATTTATAATAATCTTGGTTCGACATCAGCCGACCCGGATAACTTACTTGATTGTGTCCTGGATGGTAATGGTATCCTATGTCCGCCTTTTCTTCGCGATCTACGGACGTAAGAACGCGAAGATGAAAACGAGGCACTAGGCATTATTTCTTTAACTCTTTATTTTCACTGGAAATCAGCCTAAACAAAGGAGACACCCGCACCAACACCGTCGGCCATTTTCTGTTTAGAATAGATTGGGGAACCGAAACAGGAAATATTGATAACTCCACATCAGTCAAAGTTTGGCAAGATATTTATTATATTTCATAAAGCGCACTGATCACTGATATTAAAAATGATACTATTAACTCATAAAAACCATTATTCACTAAAATATGACCAAAATTAACACTTCCCTAAATAGCAAAGGGCGACTCTCTGTAAGTAAAATATGGCCGCCGTCGGATCAAACATGGCGCTGGCTATGCTAGATCTGTGCTGGCTATACTACCGCCACCTGTGGGAAGTCTGTGGTGTTTTTTTTTTCGTTCAAAATTCAATTGAAATGACGTATTAACGTACATCCATATTTGATTTTTTTTAGTATTTGCTCATTTTTTATATAGTGTTTAAAATAAAAAATGAAATGTTACATTCACAAAAGCGATTAGGTCAGATTTCACAGAAACCGAGATATACAAATTTAGGACACCATCGAATTTACTGTAATAGATAGTTCTACGTTTGGTCTATAAAGGTCAACCAAAACTTTTTATTTAGCATAGAAAAACTCGCATTATAAACAGGGTAGCTAGCAAGTTTAAGAAAATGTTGTGGATCATTGATCAATAAGAACCAGGGGCGAATCGGGCAGCCTGTACCTATAACCAAGTCAAAAGACTGTTTCTAACTGTTATTATATTATATTTTTTATTGAACAATAACATAAATATATAACTTAAATCTACGCAATGTGTATTCACACAGCTGTGGCAAAAGCAATCCAGCAATTTCTTTTTTTCTAAAAAAGCGGGGCACGGGCCCCGCTTTTTTAGTACCCACAGTGCTCCGCTCCTGTTAGTCTAGCGTGATCATATATAGCCTTCCATGATAAATGGGTTATTTAAAACCGACAGAAATTTTCAAATCGCCAGAGTAGTTCCTGAGATTAGCGAGTTCAAACAAACAAGCTCTTCAGCTCTAATATTATTAGTAGCACCACAGACTAATAATAATATACTACGTATACAAGTAGCACAGATTAGTAAGTAGGTATTATATCACTATTCGGTACTTAATTAATTAATTAATTTATTTATAACACTTGCACAAACTAAATGATGAAAAAAATAATGTACTGTTTTTCTAAATAATACTATAAAAATAAAAAAAATTGGTTGCCTGTAAAGTCGGTATACGGGCGAAAGTTTTACGTGACAACGACTTTTTATGTCTGTCTCTCTCGCTCTTAGGCGGGCTAACCATGCCCGCGTGCCTCTCACTTGCTCTCATTGTGAGCACATAACGTGAGCGGAGCGTCACAGTTTCTTGAAGTGTCACCCGGCAAACCAATTTATAAGACGTTGTCACGTCAAAAAGAAGGATTACAAAAGGCACACTGCGGGTATTTTTTTTACTTTTAACAGCTAGCTAACAAGTGTTTTGGACGCTCTTGGGAAGTTTTGGTTGATTGGCTCTGTATATTATTTATTCATGTGGTAATGTTGGTCATGTCCTCCGTCATTTTAAATTGTCAAATGTCAATTCACATTTGACAATTATTGTCAATCATCAAGCGTCAAGCGATTTTCCAGTTTGATATTTGCTTGTGAATGATTAATGCTAAATGCTAATAGAAAATATTTAATTTACTGATATAAAAAACCAATACTTCGTAATAAAATCTAAACAATTAAAGAAAATGAGTATACTGGAACTCCTGGATCTCAGTAATTGCATATTTTCTGTAACAGCATGTGTTTTTTTAACAATTTGTTATGTTGCGAGTTTGTATGTCTGGAGGTCTAAAGAGAACAGGTATCTTAAAAACATCGACTTTTTCAATGTCTCTATAAAAATAATTGTATATCTACATTTTATTCAAACCGTTTCAGGGATCATCCAACCACGATCAAAAAAAGGTTTTTTAGCGTTTTCGTAATGATGATGCTTGCCCCATTTTTGACGTATTATTTTCTAAAGGAATCAACCGAGAATATTGATATGTATGAGAAAATGGGCCTTCGAGAAACAGGATTATTTCAAGCTTTTGTTTTACCATTGCTATTGACTGTCATTCTATTTTTGGGACCATTGTCTATGCAAGTCTTCTCAGGAGCGTGGCGCATATACATTGGTAAGATAATTGTGAAATGAGATATTTTATGTGTGTATATTGGATGTTATTTAATAACTCAGGCCCTGGAACCACAGACACAATAGAAAATCTATTGTGTCGTGGACCGATCAGCCGCCTGGGGCTCAATGGGTTAAACTTGTATAATAATAATGTTACATTAAAATTTTAGAACCTATGTACTGGGTATCATGTTGGCAAGATTTGGTTTGGGTGCGAAATCACATTATGGCACCGCTCAGTGAGGAGTGGGTGTTTCGGGCTTGTATGATGCCTTTATTATTGCAGTGTTTGAAGCCCATGTCTGCTGTTTTCATTGGCCCTATACTATTTGGCATTGGTGAGCATGTTAATTTATTTAGCTATTGCAATTTGTAATTTTGTTCTAATTGCTATACTGAATGATATGACCTTGGTAATGATTATTAAAGTTAACAATTGTAAATTTTTAGCTCATTTTCATCATGTATTGGAACAAATTAAAGCAGGATGTGAGGTTAAAACAGCATTGATTGTTTCATGTAAGTCATAGCTCTTTATGTGTATGTATGTGTGTATATGTTTCTTTTGCAATAAATTTTATTTTCTGATTGCAAAACATACACATATGTATAGCCTTGTTAAATAAAACAAGAAATAGTTATTTTGATTTCATGCCTATTATGATAGTAATAAAACTATTAAGACATTAGGTAAATGTAATAAAATTTATTCATGTAAGTATTTAATTTAATTGAAGAGTTATAAATTCTTTTAGTTGTCAGATCTATTCAAAACATGCTAATGATGTAACTGTACTAATAGAAACATTTCTGTTCCAGGTTTCCAATTCACATACACTACAATGTTTGGTGCTTACTCATCTTATCTGTTTTTGAGAACCAGTAAGTAATTATTTAACTTTATCATTAATTTGAATGTGATTATTTATTTCATCCTCCACCATCTACATTTGTTGTAGGGCTCATTTAAATTTAAGATAGGTAATAAAAAATTCTTATCACCATACAAACAATTTCATTGGCAATTAAAATTGTGTTTCATCAACATGCTTATATTAGCTTCACCTGTATGTTTGTATGTTACTAACATATTTATATGTAACAGACTACTCTTGATTTTGACCCACTTTAAACAGATTTAATTCAATAATTTCATGTTTAAGCATGTTTTTAGTTTTTAAATTACATTAATTATTTTCGTTGGATTTCCTCTATTTATGGTAAACTAGCGGTCCGCCCCGGCTTCGCCCGTGGTACATATTTACGTTTTCTCTACATAAGAACCATCCTCGTACTTCAAGGAATATAATAAAAAAAGAATTATCGAAATCGGTTCAGCCGTTCTCGAGTTATGCGCTTACCAACACATTTTGCGATTCATTTTTATATATAAGATATGTTATTTAATTCCGAAAATATTTATGACACAAATGGATTACTTATCAAATGGGGAAATTAGTTACAACATTAAACATTTATCTTAACTCCTGTTAATGTAATTATAATATTCAACAGTGCAATGCTTTACTTTTTTCAGGACACTTTGTTGCTCCACTAATGGCACACATTTTCTGTAACCACATGGGATTCCCCAACTTCGCTGATGTACCACTATTCCCTCCCATGGAAAGATTTATAATTATATGCAATTATCTATTAGGATTAGGTTTTTGGTGTGTTCTCTTAAATCCCTTGACAAACCCAGAGCTGTATGACAATAGAATGTACATTGCTACTTGAATCATTTCCAAGTGAAAGGAGTTTTTATTTTGTGTTATTGATTGTGGTAAAGATTTATAAGTAGCCAAACAGTGAATATGCACTTTCCATTGTATGTCACTAATTAATAAATCATTTGATAGGGCCTGGGCCTATATTTTGTATACTAATTTGATTTATGATCTGTTTAAAAATGATTCATGACCATTATGAGAGTTGTTTCAGGATAATATTTTCTTTACCAGGCAATATAATTATGTTTAAATTTAATATAATTGTCCTATTTATGTGTTGGTCAAATGTCATGAATATATTGTGGGTAAAAAATATCAGTATTACAATTATATTTTCATGCTTTTTATGTAGTGTACAATGTGTAAACTCGACATTTATTGTAATTGTCGAAACGATAAAGCAAATTGTAATAATTGTAATCTTAATATAAAAGAAACTTAGGTTAGTCACACCATTTATTTAGTAAAGGGCAGAACGGATTTAAAATATTTTTGGTTTGGTGATTTGTTACCAATGTTGTTTAAATTATGTAAGATAATCTTATCTACAGCAACTAAGACTGCTACAAATTTAATTTGATTTGAAGCAATCTTAACAATTTTGATTATTCTCCTTATATTTATTAATTGTTTGGTTAGTCATTTGATATTTTCATAATGTTATTTAGTTTGTTTAGGGGAATTTTATGTGTCTCTTATAGTATCAAGTTGTTTTCTTAAATAAAACTAGGTAATTGAAGTTAATAGAAATCTTGTCAAGGGTGCGCACAAAACGTTAGAGACAGTATTGTTTATAAACTGCTCATTTGAACGAGATTTTGAATTAAACTCAATTTTTCGGTGTTTGTCGTTACGTTTAATTGCCATTAAATAATTGTACTTAAGCTAAGTAATATTAAATTATACATTTTCTTACGCTCGTATATATAAATTTATATCTTAAATGTTATCAATATAAGATACAAAACTATGTTTTATAAGCATCTATATATGTATAATCAGTTAAAACAATGGAAGCAGAACTCCTCTATTTTAATTAATTTATTAGTATCTATTTTTATATTCTTACCTAAAGGTATTTCTTCTATCAAGTATTTTTACTTATAAAACTAATGAAAACTGATCCTACTAATAATTAAAATAAAATCGGTAAGATCCGTAAAGTTTGCCATAGATTATGGTGCTTCGTTTACAATTTAACAGTCATGAGCTGTAGTAAGTATAAGTGTTCCAACATATATAATTATTCAGTCGATATATAATATATTACTTAGCCATTGCACAAATGCAAAGCGATTTGATATGTTGCATCATGCAACAAAACTAGTCATTATAAGTATGCACTTTAAATATTGTTTAGTATAATAACAATTTTATAAACATACCTACTCTAAGTCATTCTCATCAATATATTATATTCTTGTATTGCGGTGTTTGTAGTTAAGCTCCTCCGAAACGGCTTGACCGATTCTCATGAAGTTTTGGCAGGTCGGCAGGTCTAAAACATCTATTTTTCATAGCCCTTAGTAATAAGAGTAAGACAGAACAACGTTTGCCGCGGCAATTAGTTATGTTATATTAAAGTTTTAAGTTTACCGTTCCGCACTATGGGATTGTGGATAATTAACATTTTTGTGCCATCAGCATAAATGCAAGAATCGATTTTCTCATTATATTATGTAAGAATATATTTAGTGACTAGTTCTACAGGGTTGCTAGATATACAAAGAATGCAATTCTAGTCAATTGTCAATTCATTTTAAATGTATTTGTATGTTCTAAGGATATCCAATATTAAGATATTTTTTTTTTATTATTTGCAGTATTTTTTTTAGTATCATAATTTTGGACCATTAAATGAATTATATAAGTAACTATAATAAATGAAAATGGAGAAATCTCATCATTGTTCTATTTTCAAAATTATAATCATTATTTTAAACTAACTTATCTTATGATTATGATAACATTACCAATACTTACTACTATTACTGTAATAAATATACATTAAAGTGCTGTAAAAACAAATTTTGTAAAATTACAATGTTGTTTTCTTTTGTACAAACTAAGCCCAAGGAACAGGAAAAGTCACATAAATAATAAAACAGCAAAACTCTTTACAGTACATTTTATATTTATATCTACCATAATTATATAACAATACAATTTATGCTTAATGAAATATATCGAATAATTTGAAATATTTAATTAGTTAATGTATAAAATAACAGTTAATTAAACAGAAATTTTGACAATACTTGTTAGGTTAGCCTTATAAAAAATCATAATTTTTTAATCATAATTTTTATTATCACACAACATTTAATTACATTTAATTTTATTCAGTACTTATAACACATTGACATCAAATTACTAACCATTAACTATCAGTGAGTAACATTAGATGTGATTTAATACAACCACACTATATAATAATAAATTACAATGCACCTAATTAAATACTATTAAATTTTCCCAAAAATACACTAAAACTATTATATACGTTATGGTTTCTATTAAAAATATTTTCCGATATAATTAAGATCACGTGATATATTATTAAGATAATATTAGGTACCTACTGATTTCATAAATGTTTTTAACTTTGCATTCATGTTTGTTATCGATTGCATTTTATGATTTATCTTACTCAAGAGATTTATTGATCGTTTTTTTACTGATTTTGAATACTTTTCTGGATTAGTAACTCCATAAATTCAGTCGTAGATAAACCTAACGAAATGCCCATCACCCATGGACGTATTACATACTATTGACTCAATATTTACGCCACCTTTTGAGCACATTGGCTATCAGTCTTTAACAAAGAAAACATTGATTGATTTCTGATATGTATTATACATAACAACGCAACGTTACTACTTCATTTTGAAAGATCTATAAAATGTTTATAATTTGTGACACTTTAAACAAGACGATAAAATTATCTATAGTTAAAGATCGTTTAAATACTTGCAATTTCATTAAATATAAATACATTTAATCATCCAAATACATATTTTTAAACATTTAAAAATTAACAGTAACTCAGACCACTTATATGTCCGGCTAGTGTTTTTGTTTGTGATAAAAGTGAAAAAGAAATTAAAGTTTGGAATGTTATCGTCCATTTTCCGATAATATAGATTTAAAAATCGCTAAATAATTAACCGCAGTCAGCTTGCAGTCAGCTGTCAGTCAGGTTGCCCATATTACACCAGGCCAAGTATACATAATGATAGTTAGTTTATAGTTATTTTAACATAAGTGAGATTCTTTCGGAAAGAGAGTACTTTTTTATACATATTTATTTTTGGTCTCGGTCAAAATACCACCTCTCGATGGTGTCTTCGGTCATTGGTGTATGTAAAGTTCACTATTAAGATATATATCTCTCTATATCTAGATACATAATCCTCTGAAATTAGCGATTACCTCTGAAATTATAAATACAAAATGGCATTGTAGCGCCATAACCAGCGAGACTCGTGTAGCTGCTCAAAACTATTGGGTCACTTCGATACACAAAGTACATCTGCTGCTCTATATTGAAACCTATCTAACAACAATTGCATTTCAATATATGTAAATTTTACAAATCAACAATCTATACGAAAATGTATTTTTTACGTGGACAAATGGTCCTCTCCCACAGTTAATTTATATGAAGTTATTAAACATCGACATTAATTATAGACATGTAATTCATCCTTGTAACCAATGATATTATATATAGAAACAAGAGGTAGATACGTCATCAACGCACCAAAACTGATTCCGTGAATTGGTCCTATTTGGGACCAATGCAATCAGTCAGATTGTGTCCGGTCCCCGTGAGCGCATGTGCCGATAGGTACATTAAAGTTGTCGAAAATGCCTTCCTGTGTGTTCAGAAAGTGCACGTATTCGTGCAAAAAATAAAGAAAGATAAAGGAATATCATATCACAGGAAAATATATTAAATTATTACAGTTTAAGAGTAAAAATAACAATTTACAATTCTTTATGAATGACACTTGCTTGACACTTGTATTGAAATAATGAAAGGGATAAAACATTGCTTCAATCACTAGTGTGACAAAGCTAGCGTACACTGTGTTCAAAGATTATCATGTAGATACGATTATTGACAATAGAACGGTTATTTTATTAATTTCGATTTGGGTAAATACTTTATTATTTTTATATTAAAATCCACACAGTGCATGTAATTAACAAATATGTATATCTATTTATTATATACAATGAAATCGTGATGGCAAAAATGTTTGTTTGCAAAAATGATGTTGAATATACGTATACATTAAAGAAAAGATTATCGCTACTGACGAAAAATGCTATTTGCTTTTCTGTAAATAGCTATTGAACATAAATTGTATTTGTGTTTTAGATAAAAAAGGCTTATACTTCATCCTTTCTTTTATTTCATCCTTTTTTTTCATCTAGGCACCACTATTATTATATCCTACAAGTTGGAGTGATGACCTTGTACGGGTTTCGGGAACTGCCTTGAAACAAATAGCGTAAGATCGGTCCTTATGGAGTTCTATAAGGAGGACTATGCTCAGCAGTGGGTGTTTATCGGGTGAAATGATGATGACCGAAAACGAACACCACAGCTAGTAATAAATACTTAATACAGTTATATCTCCAAAAAAGTTTTTTTCATTTGAATACAACATCATAATAATAATTAAATAGTAAAAACAAATGTGACAACTTCATTTGTCACATTTGTTTACTTGTGCAGGAAACGTAACATCTATAACACTGAACCTTCTGTGTCGTTAGTCTATGCAAATTACCATGGCAACTATTTGTTTATTTATATTTAATTGGTGAATTCTTATGACTTTTGCTTACACCTGCGCGGAAGTGACAAATTATCTTTGTCTTTTTTGTTTATATCATTTTATTAGAGCCATCTCTCTTATACAGTCTGTCAATGTAATAAATTAAGTAAAATGAAACTTGTATTTGTGTGTGCCTGACACTGCATATGAAGCATTTTTTTGGATATATTGTGAGTATATAACGTATCTATACATAAAATATCATTGCTTGTAACGAATATTTTTTTTAAACTGAAACTTCTTTAAGCTCGTTGAGAGTAAAATTTTAAATTTGCGTCATAACAATAAAATCACGTCATGGAGTAAGGCGACGATGTTGGTATCTTTGAATCTTGCCAAAGAAGTTTCACTTCTGACACGTGTGCTCGGCACACACGCTCTTTTTTATAGTGGGGAAATACGTTGTTACGAATACTGTCTCGTCAGTATCCAGAGCAGTATTGAGCAGAGTGTGTGCGGAACTCAGGGTGCGGGGACGGGGGCCGGCGGGGGTGTGGGGCGCTGCGGGGAGGGGGGGAGTGCGGAGGTGGGCGGGAGAGGCGCGGGGTGCGAGGGGGGAGCGGGGGACGTGTCAAGGTCACATGCGGAGAGCAGGCGGACAAGCTCGTCGGGGGACGGACCGCCGTCCGCTACTGGTGATTCGTCACCTTCACCTGTGGACAGTATTTTAAAGCTAGTGAATGTTCAATTATCAAATTAATTGTATCGTTTTATATAAATGCAATGAATTTATTATACAACACAAAAGCGTAAAATTTGCTTGAAATATCTAAGTTACGAGACTTTTTTAAAAAATAGAAAAGAAATAGATTACTAGGCGAGATTCTTGCCGGCCTTCGATCACGCGTCGGGATCGAATTTTTCCTATTCTTTAAAAAAATCTCATTTAAGCATTTGAATGTAATAAAACTGAATATCATATCATACTTTAAAGATTTTCTTTTATCTTTAAGTTGTGCACTATCTATAAAAAACAATACACAATATTTCTAATCTATCACCACATTAAACAAACTGACCGTTAGCAGCGACGGGCTGTGCAGGTCTGGCCGCCTTGTCGACGGGCGCGGTGAGGTCCCACATCTGCGCGGCGCCGGAGCGGTGCCCGCACAGCAGCAGGCGGCGCGGCCGCAGCGCGCCCTCGCACTGCACGGCCACCACGAAGCACGACACCGGCGACCCGTCCACCGACCGGATTGTGCACACCCTGTATAATAAATAAAAAAAGACGTGTGGCACTTGGGGACTGCCGCGGTAAAGCTATTGCATGCTATGCCTTCAAGCCACACCTCCGCGCCCGTCGGAGTGGGGAGCGTGAGGTTTTTTCGTTACGTAATTTCTGGATTCGGACCCCGCGCTCAAGGCCCGCGATAGAAGCTATGCAATAGCTAAAAATAAATAAAATTCATTTATTTCAGGCCACATAACCCATATAGTATTAGTAAAATCTTATTCTGGTGTATAGTGTGAGTGTTTTTATTTTGTTCTTTACTGATTATGCGTATTGGTGCGTCGCGTATTCCATTGACCACGCTCGCTCTCAGCGTGTGCTGCGTGCAATTTGTTCCTACGCCAGATTAAGCGTAGATTCAAAATTGCACGAACAGCCTTGTAAGCAAACGATCGCGCGCGATCACAGAACATATAAAAGAGGTTAGAATGGCAATAATCAGTGTTGCCACCGAAGTATCAAGCTACCCACCAGAAGCGACCTCTGAAACCACCAGAAATCCACTAACAAAACTCGCGCCAGTTTAAAAAATCGCTAATAGTTCCACCAACTTTATTTTTAGCAAATTTTTGTTCATCGCGAAAGAAAACAATATTTAAAAGATACGTTTATTGGAGAAATAACATTAAAATTACACATTATGTAACAAAAATAATGAAATTATATTAATAAGTCATCTTCAGATGAGTCGTTTCCGTCCCCGATAATTTACTGCCATTTTTTATTAAAGAGTTTGTGGCTTGGATTTATTTCCTTTTGACTGTTTTACCCACTCGATGAAAGAGTGTTGCTGCACGATGGAATTAAACTCCAAAAACGATACGAGTGGAGTTCATAGTCGTCGTTCCAATATTTGAGAAAAAAAATACTAAATTCCTAAATTCCACTAGACAAATCCACTAGCCACTAAAGTCAATATTTGTCCGCTAAAAAGCAAGCCAAAACCACCAGATTTAGTGGAAAATCCACTATGTTGGCAACACTGGCAATAATTCGCCGTTCGTATAAGAACCGGTGTCGCCAAATCCGCCCCACCTTTCAACTCCACTACATTTGTACTCCAATAAATATGAAGCTTACGCACATATTTGCAATTTCAAATCTAGCCAATCATAGCACCGCGCGATCACGCGATTTAAAATGGAACTAATCATACGCATGCACGCATACCAATGTAAATTTTTATAGCTTATGTGTGAGTTTGAATGTAAACTTAGCTAGTGCTTGACACTATCGATAAACTGTTATCGATATTGAATTATTGTTATTGAAAATCACCATCATACGGTTGTGTAATAAAACCAACGGCCGAAATGTGTGGTACTCTTAACGCCAATTTGCGTACAGCGACATCTATCAAGCTATTTAACAATTGTACAATATGTACAGTATTCCAAAAGTAATAATGCGCATTGAAATCTTCGTCGCTGTTCGGCAACTGTCATATTCCCGGAGCGTCCGAAGATGATATCTATATAGAGTGGTTAAATGCATTTTCTTTATGCATAATTTAGTCAAATTATGTTTTGTGCTTAAAGAAATTAATATGTATTTGTAAGTAACGATTTTGTTTCGATAATTCCTTGTAAGTAAATAGCGAGTATAATAAACCCACGATTGCTAATATATCTTTGTTGGATTGATTTACTTGGAAAATTTTATAGTTCTTTTAAAGTGTCTTACTGAAGCTGGTGTAATGATGGAAGAAAAGAAGGTTAAAATAACACAAAATTTATCACTACATAGTATAAAACAAAGTCGCTTTCACTGTCCCTATTTCCCTATGTCCCTTTGTATGCTTAAATCTTTAAAACTACGCAACGGATTTTGATGCGGTTTTTTTAATAGATAGAGTGATTCAAGAGGAAGGTTTTAGTATATAATTTATTAGGTTTTAGACAAAGCGGGCGAAGCCGCGGGTGGCAAGCTAGTATTGTATAAAATATGGTTTTCAAACACAGGTTTATATTTAAACCATATATCTAATCATTAAAATCAGTACAGATCATTCTTCAATATTATGACAATTATAAAAAAATAAAAATAAAAACAATCAAAATCAGGGATTATCTTTATTTCTGACATTTTAGATACATCGGAACTTTCATTATGCTCTTCTTCATTTTCACTTTCCCTACTGCCATCACCTGTGTAAATCATTTCATCGATTAATTTAATTCACCTTTAAAAACAAAACCAAGAAGGGTATGTAATAGCAGCTCTATATAATTCCACACAGAGAGAACACGTGCAGTCACCACCAATATTTAAAAACGACTGACGGATTTTTGAGTTTTTTGACTGACAGGCTACCGTCACCTACCGCCCGATTTGTTTTTGATTGTGTATGACCGTGAATTGACTTCTATTTCTTTTGAACAAGGTGTAAAATGCAAGTGCGTTGTTTAGGGTTCTTACGATTCAATGATTCGAGTGTCTTCGGAAATACGACAATTAGCGAAGATTTGCATGCGCATTATTTAGTTTGGAGTACTGTATATACATATTATTATAGTTACACCTTTTTTTTTACGGGGTAGGCAGAGCGTCAAAAGCCTAGAAAAGGCGACGTCTAAAAAAATAAATATTCTAAAAATAATATAAAGTTAAATATTTTGCCCCAAACTTAACTGAAACATATAATTTAACACTATATTTCAATGCATTAAATAATAAATTTATCTGGCCACAATAACATTATATAAGGATATTGTTTTTATCTTAAGTCATAACTTCGAAAAAATCTATCGATATCATCTTTTACTACGCCCAGCACTAGAGCTAATACCGCGATGCTACGCACTTGTACGCACTACATTACGCGTTCTAATTGACGTGTTGAAAATGACGAGCGAATGCAGCCCGCAATGTATATTTTTGGGTAATGAATTATTTGAAGGACATTTTGAAAGACTTATACTAAAATAGTATCGTTGTTTTTTTACTTTCCGATGAAAAGAAATGCTTCCTTTGTTTAAGTTAAGCACTTGGCTTCTTGCACGGCAAGTAATTACCGCACATGAAGGCATTTTCTCATAATTTTGTCGCTGCGTTCGCAGTACTTCTCTCCGTTGCAGATAGCGAGTGACTAAACAGCGCGATTTCATAGATGTGAGCAGTGCTCATATCCTTGGCGCGTCTGCCCCGCCTACAACGCCTTTCTAACCTCTTTTATATGTTCTGTGCGCGCGATTATAATATGTAGTGTTGTATAAATTATATCTTCTATACATCTTCTTCTTATATATAAAAATGAATCGCAAAATGTGTTGGTAAGCGCATAACTCGAGAACGGCTGAACCGATTTCGATAATTCTTTTTTTATTATATTCCTTGAAGTACGAGGATGGTTCTTATGTAGAGAAAACGTAAATATGTACCACGGGCGAAGCGGGGCGGACCGCTAGTATTATAATAAATCTGTAGAAGGGTCAATTCTGTACATTGAAAATATTGAAAAAATAAATAGCAGGGGGTGTTACTGGATCGATACCAAACCCAAATATGTGATTAAAAAAATTTTTGTCTGTCTGTCTGTCTGTATGTGAAGACATCAGGTGAAAACTAACGGTTCGATTTCGATGAAACTTGGTATAATTATACCTTATTATCCTGGGCGTAAAATAGGATACTTTTTATCCTGAAAAAATACGTAGAAAAAAAATTAATCTTAATTTTTCAGTTTTATCCATAGACTTTGTTCTGTAGAACCGCGAACACACGTTGCGTATTATTATAAGCCTAGCCGTATTTGGGTCCAATAGATATTAATTATAAGATGTCATTGTCAGAGTTACTCAAAATGGAGAAATAAACCATCCACGTGAAGACCGACATCCGCGCGGGCGCAGTCGCGGGCGGAAGCTAGTCTAAAATAAATGAGTAAAGGAAACCGACTGAAAATATATGTATCATTATTTTCATAAAATAAAAATTTTAATTATGTATATATAGTCATATGCTACTGAGTTATAAATACCTTTTGCCATTGGAAGCGAGACGGACATACAACGTATCGGTATCAGGAACCACTTTTTGGATGAATATTTGTTCTTCATCTTGTTCACCATAGGGCCCTGTAATAACACAACTCATTGAATATAAAAATTAGAAGATATTATTAATAGAAATTGTATATTTTAGCTGCTCGCCCCGGTTCCACTTGGATAGTAATTTTTTAACTTTTTTAACCTTTAAACAGTTCTATATCCTAATACAAACAGATAAATTTCTAATAAATCAAAAATCATCAAAATAGTTAATACTCACGACTTTTGAAAATATTTATTAGTTTAATTAATTATCTTACCACAATCATTATGCGCCTGCGCAGTAGGCGCTTCCAAAGCGAGCACTTTAAACGCCGCTTTGGGCGTAGTACCAGGCTGTGTAGAGATCATTCCGCGGAACCGAGTAACCCGCCACGAACGCACGTGGTTGTACTCGCTGCACACTGAGATCAGGTAGTTTTCGGAAAGGGATACCTGTAGACGTAGTTTAGTTAAGTTAGTTTCCGTTATGCTCGTAATACAATTTCCGTTTTGTGTGGCTACTTTCCGTTAGGTACATAATACATGTAGGTAGTTTCCGTTGTGTGATTAGATTCCGCTATTTACATAATACATGTTGCAAGAGTTATCAATATGTGCTGTTAGATTTATAGCTATAATGCAGTTAAATACTTATGGATATTCAAAGTCATTTAAATTTCAGACAAATTGTAATTTAATAAATCGAAGCCTCTGTAAATGTATTGCCCAAGAATGGCATGACATATTTATTAATTTAGATAAAAAAACGCATTCTTTTATTTTGATTGAGTTTTACCGGTTTCTGAAAGGTATTAAAGATAGACGTTAACCGATTAAAACGAATGTTAAATAGAATATTGATATCGAATCAAGCGTGAAACAAACAATTAAAAACATTACAATTACCTTAGTAACAGGACTCTGATGAACAGTGAAAGTCTGGAACAACTGTGGTCCATGCCCCACTGTCTCTGGGTGTTGTACAATAACACGCACAGAGCCGTATCGAGTACCGTACGCTATTTCAAGCCAGTTGCCGCATAAACCTTCAAGAAAAGGTGATAAATTTTTAAGTTCGGCACAAGAAATAGTGATACTAGTATAGTATTACATTATCTGTGGTAAATACAGGTAGAACGCGTTTCATTAAAGTAACGAATCTTCAATGGCGGCCAAAGCTGACACTAACATATGGTAGGGTCAGTAAAAAAGAAAATAAAAATAATGTAAATGGATAATTATTTTATTAATTATTTCAAATTGTTTATTGACAAACTTCTTTGTTATGGTACTTGTGTATTTATATGAATTATCATATTTACGTATACAGAATGCAACAAAATCCCCATAATACTTGTAATGAGCCCATAAAACTGAACAACTTTTCCCAAAGAACATATTTTGTCAAATTCCAATAAAACATTATTTACTATCGCAAATACATAATTGTCGTTGTAAATTTATGATAAAAACTATTATAGGGAAAATCAAATATACAAGGTGAAAGGTAAGACGTTTGACAAATTTAGACAGGAGCTTCTACTCATGAAACTGAACAACTTTTGTTCTACAAATTTGCTGAATTCGTAAAAAAAAAATTGGACTTTGTAAGGAAACTTCGCTAATCAGCTGACAGATTTCCATACAAAGTCCAAATTTTTTTTCTACGAATTCAGCAAAGTTGTAGAACAAAAGTTGTTCAGTTTCATGAGTAGAAGCTCCTGTCTAAATTTGTCAAACGTCTTACCTTTCACCTTGTATTTTAGTGATTTTACTTTTCCCTATTTTTTTGCATGCCGTACGGCCGTGTGTAAGCGAGAGGGAATGATAAGCGCCGCCATTTAAGATTCGTTTCTTTAATGAAATGCTCTATAGAACCTTCTAAAGTATTGACAGAATACAAGAAACATAACATTTAAAAATATAATGTAGGTATATCACTTACTAGTTTTTGGCGTGAGATAGACAGAGATAGCGGTAATAGGCTCTTGATTGGGATCCTTGTAAAGTTGCGTTACAAGCAAGTCATTATCCTTCATGCGTAATGGGAATTTTTGCATATCTGAAAATATAAAGAAAAATAATTTAACCATATGAAACCTGTTATAATGTTCAAACTCTTAAAATATTCAAGCAATTTTTTGACAAAATTTTTCATGTAACAGAAACAAAAATAATTAAGTGCAAAACAGCCATCATTATTGCCGATTTAAATTGCGAATGACTTACTATTTCATCTATAAAGCGTTCAAAATCTATTTCGCAAGCTAATTTCTCAATGAATTTATATCTTACCAATATAATTAACAGCGCCAGTAGCAGTTCCTAGCAGTAGAAACGACCCGGCAGTATCATAAGTAGTCAGATGCGCTACATCTTGCGTCTGCCAATGTTGTGTACTAGTGTGCCAAACACCGGCTTTGCTGCGACTGCCCGCACCGCTTAGAGCCACTAGCTGGGGACCTACAAAGAGCAGGTGTTCTACACGCACACCTAGGTTGAATGTACCTAGAAATATAAATATAAATATAATTATAATTACATGGAAACGTAAATATAATTAAACTCAAACTCAACCATTTATTAATTCCATTAGACTTCTTCTAGAAGCACATTTGAATTGTCATAACACAGATATTATACTTGTATAGTTGAATTTTAATATTTTGCAATTAATTTTTTACAGTCTCAAAATTGAAGTATTAGACGCCTCGTCACTCAAAATTGGTGGTAAATGGTAAAAACTTATGAAAAGCGATTCAAAAGCGCTTCTAGAAGAAGTCTCATTCAATAAATAAATGTTTCGAGTTTGAATTTATGGACTAGCTAATTTCTGCACGGAAACAATTACCTATAAAAATAAATGTAGATATATATATTTTGTAGATATTTTTTTATATTTTTCAAGCAATGCTTCACTCACCAATCAATGTCCTTCTAACAGGTTCAGTATGCGTAGAAAATGCCCATAACCTAACTAGCGGACCGCTCGATATGCCGAGCATCACATCAGTACCAGCAGAGCTATTCCCTCCAGATGTCGCTCCTCCCGTTTTGGCGTTGAGCGCTATACGCTCTATCGTCGATTCTTGTACCGGTGATTGGAATGCTATGTACCATCCACAGGAATCTGTCAATCTATAAAGAGAGTGAGAGTTCAAATCTCTGAGTTACGTATTTGTCGCGAAGAACATCATAATATGTGACCATAACCACTAACAAATGAGTATACATAAGTGCGTGTATGTATATATTTAATGCTTTATTCTAAAAATATTAGCATTCTTCACTCCTATTATAAATGTGCAAAATTTTATACTCTTTTGTGGGCGTAATTTTCGTACAATATACTATATAGCAGAGTTGTTGATGCATTTCATACATATTCTACTGATCTATTGATAAGTGGAAGCAGTTTAATTTTTTTCTTCATTTAAAATAACAACAAAAAAAAAATTAATTTTAATAACATTTTTATAAAGCAATTTTGCCTTGATTACAATAATTAAGGATGATTGAAAAAGTTATATGAAATAATTAAATGAACATTAATTAATGAATTAATTAAGTAATTACTTATAAGCTTAGGTACCTGTATCCAATAACATAATGAGAGTATGCTACAGCAATCCAGTTGTGATGGGCCTTTATTATTTGAACCTTCATGTTTTCTGACCAAGTAGCTATAAAAGAAAAATAATATTATCAACTTGATTTAATTACTGTTGTACATAAGTAATGGATTATGAAACTTACTTTCATTTTGTTTAAGACCTTTATGACATTCAGCATTGCCTAAAGATGCAGCTCTTGAGTGTCCCCTGCCACATCGACTGAAATAAAATATGAAAGTAAATGAATTGAACAAGAATTAAAAAAAAATAATCTTTATAAAGTTAACGAAGCATTTAATATTTTATAGTTTAAACTATACTTATCCAAAGCATACTTAAAAGTTAATTTTTAGTCTTTTTTTCTATATTTTTTGAATTTACATTGCTATTTTACAAAACCTCAGTTGATCTTGTGAAGGAATCCGTCCTACTGTCCTTAAGTCTAGTGATGAGTTCCTAGAGTGTGATCTAATAGATGCCACGTCAGAGTTAGATGCCGTAAGATTCTTCCGTGAACCATTGTTTCCATTTCTCCCAGAGCTTCCATTGCTTATTGGAGGATTTGCTGGGGAACATTATAACAATTATTATAGTAGTTAAAATAATATTTATTTCAGTAGAAGCATCAATGGGAAATCATACATTTTTAATACTTGTTAACCATAAACTTGCAAATATCTTTGAAAATTAAATGTGTCATATTCTATTACTTAACAACTTCTAAATATAGTAATTAAATTAGACTTACATGGTGGCGGGAGGTATCCATAAAATAGTACATCCCCACATGATGAATGGTTCATTTCATCACATAGGGCCAGTCGCCTACTTAGAGGTGTAATACCAAAATAATCACACTCATGCCTCAATGCTCTTATATTCACATTGTTTAAATCTATATCCCTTGTTCTTAAGAAATTAAGGATCAAACCAAAAAGATTTGGATCTCTGTCAATAAATATAGCCCCCGTTTCATCCCGCACTGTTGGAATACGGCCACTGAGTAAAGCTGTAAAAAATGTATCTGGTACCCAAGTCAAGGTATGCCATGATGTTGCAAATCTGGAATATTTAAAAGTAAATAACATACCATACAATATATGTATTTTGAATTGAATATTAAATGCTCTGTAGATGATTACAATAGTCAGTAACTGAACTGTTGACTTCAATGTATCAAGTGAAAGTTAGCAAGTAAAAGCTATAATTTAGCAAAATATATGATGTATACAATGGAACAAGGGAAAAACAGTTGTAGCATATAGTCGATTTGATTGTTTTTCATTATATTACTTAACATTCAATGTGTATATTGCATAAAATAAATGTTACCTTGTACCACCTATGTTTAAATTAACTATTTCTTGATAATTAGTCATGAAGACTGGCTACAAATTACGATATTCGCAAAACTATATATCGCTATACAGTCGCACGTAGGGACGTTCACTACTTATTTTATTTTTGTGTTTTTATAATTAATTTATAGTAGATCTTTCACTTTTCACAAAGAAATTGAATTAATAAATTTTTCAGTCATCAATTATCGAAAGTCCTCTGTCAATAATTATAAACAAAACAATGTCAATGTCATTGTCATCATTTCGTTCGAAAACTTTAATACATAAGTTAACATGTGCATTTCCTGACTATTTATTGTCACGCATATAAACAATCCAAAATATTTAGTTATTGATTAATAAATAATGCCTTTTATTAAACAAAATAATATAAAGATTTTGGCAACCACGATATTAGTTTTCAATTTTCATACCTGTAACCTGGCAAGTAATTTTAAGAGAGACGTGTCCGTCAGTGAAAAGTCAATCAATTTCAATAGATTTGTCTGTGATTTGTATTGTTGGAATTCATGTATGAGAAAGAATTTTTCAAATAAAAAGACTAGTGAAAATAATTTAGTCAAGCAAAATGCCCGCAGCTACTGTGGCTAAGCCGGGCCATGGTCCTAATCAAGGCATATTCCACAATACGACCGGCTTTAGTACGCTTATCACGGTTACAGTTCTGACCCTTGCTTGGTTGGCCGGCTTTGCATCCCGGCTTTTTGCAGTTATTCGTTTCGAAAGTATTATTCATGAATTCGATCCATGGTGAGTTTTAATTCTGTAATTTAATGGCTATTTAATTTACGTGAGTAGCGCTTATTATTTCAATGTTACGTGTTTGTTTCAGGTTCAACTATAGATCTACTGCATATATGGTGCAGCATGGGTTTTATAATTTTTTGAATTGGTTCGATGAGAGGGCTTGGTACCCTTTGGGAAGAATTGTTGGGGGTACAGTTTACCCAGGTCTTATGATCACATCGGGTACCATACACTGGATTCTACACGCACTTAATATTCCCATTCATATAAGAGATATTTGCGTGTTCTTGGCCCCTGTGTTCAGGTTTGTGATTCTTAAATAAACACAGAACAGTAAAAACATATAGAAGTGCTATAATGTCATAATTAGTATGAAAACCAGTGTCGCCAAACCCACACATTTAAACCGATAGTTATACAGTACACTACAAGTAAACTATGCCTTTGATTGGACAGCTTAATTTGAGTAAAAACTGACTTAGGTTATAAATTCAGCATTTCAATATGTACCCTAACGCACCATGTTACGGTTTATTTTAGTATAACATCTCTGGGTATATTAGCTGTTTTGTTTCTCATTGCACAGAAATTCCAAATTCGAAAACATTCAGCTACTCCACAACAGAGGGCGTTAGTTTTCGATAGATATAAATTTGAAACGCAACACATAGAGATAAGGTTGAAATTTGTGTCACTCAACATTAATGACATTAAATTGATATTTATCTGATGCTATGCCCTGAGGGATGTCAGCCTTGTTATCGATAATTCACAAATAAATATTTTTTGTGTATTTTTTTTTCTTTCTTTTATATGAGTATAGTATAATGTGTCACATTTTGGAGCATGTTTATTATATAAATTTATAAAGAATAGAAAAAAATCGATCACGAGGCGGGACTCGAACCCGCATCCTTCGCGCCATTCCGGGGCGGATGCCTCACCAACTCAGCCACTCGTGACCCGCCCGAGTGATCGAATTTATTCTATTCTTTCAGTTTTATGTGTCTGAAGGGACACACCGCGCGCCATCTATTGAGATGATTAACAACCATTTCAACCAATATGAAGCACTTTTCAGTGAATACAATATTGTAACGATGGAACACGACCTTTTTTGTTGAATTTATATTTTTGGTTTTATGGCATTCAAATGCTTTATAAATATAAATTTATAAAGAATAGAAAAAAAAAAAAAATTTTTTTCTATTCTTTATAAATTTATATTTATAAAGCATTTGAATGCCATAAAACCAAAAATATAAATTCAGCATGTTTATTACTACTAAGTACGTCTTTTTATATTATTATTATTAAATAAAAAACGGAATAGAATAGTATTTATCTATATTTAGAAAATACAAACAGAAAATATGCATTATTTGAAATCTTGGAACTGCCGTAGGTTTGCTGTATCGGTGGCCTTTGTTAGACCGCTTAGTGCTGTTCGGCATCCAGTTAACTCGTCACGTTGCATTTATCCATTTCTCTTTTAAATTAGCCTCTTTGGGAAATCTATAAATAAATTGGACAAATGAAAGCTAAGGAAAAATAAAATAAAATTTAATATTTATAATGTTTGTCTTTTCTAAAGTATCGATACTGTCGATATGCGCCACAAGCATCACTAAAGCGACATTCGTTTGTTTATTGCAATAATATTCCAGAAAGTCTTGTTTGCTGTTCAATCTATAATAGTACTAATTTCTTACGGATTAAGGTTCATTTTGACTAGATATTTGTATACAATTTTGACAAATTACGACAAGCGAAGTTATAACATAAAATATAATTAAAATAAATAAAAATAAGACTTACCGATGGTATGAAATGCCTTCATTGCTGATATTATTTCGTCTGCTATCATTTTTGCACTCTAATACCGAACAACACGTCCTAATTAATGAATAAATATGGAAAAAAGGTTTGACAGCTGACAACCGACTCGAATATTTTTCTGCGCATAACTGAGAGCAAGTTAGGTGATCTTACCTTACCAGTGACACGTGGGCCACGCCCACATCACACTTCTATCTACTTTACTGTTCTGTGTAAATAAATATAGATCCAGTTTTCATAGTGTTACATATGTTTCTTTCAACCTAGGGCTAAGAATAATTTGTTTATCTTACTATAAGTAAATATTTACATGATGCTAAATTTACCAAATATTTTGTGTATTCATGTTAGTGCCATTTGTATATTTTTATATTGAGTATAGTTGCTTTGAAATCTTTTTCCTCTTTAAAATCTTCATATTAAAGAAAAATCAATCATACATTTTAGTGGTCTAACTGCAATAGCCACTTATCTTTTAACATCGGAATTGTGGTCAAGAGGAGCTGGTCTGTTTGCCGCTTGCTTCATAGCAATAGTGCCAGGCTACAGCAGCAGGTCTGTGGCAGGAAGTTATGATAATGAGGGAATTGCAATCTTTGCATTACAATTCACATACTACCTGTGGCTAAAGAGTGTTAAAAGCGGATCTGTTTTCTGGTCAATATGCACAGCTTTGTCATATTTTTACATGGTGAGTTAAGTTTTTAATTGTTACATTGAAATACTGAATAATTAAAGTAAATTGCTTAGATTACAAAATAAAAGGCAGATGGAGCATGACAATCATCCATCGCCCTTGTCAAAGAAAATACGAAATCAAAAACGAATACGAACCTCCGCCAGTGCTATAGCGATTCTAGTGTCATGCAATACGTCAAAAGGGGTTTGCTATTTTAGTAAAAAAATGCTATCTTGTGATATTAAAACTCTGTAAAATTTGTTCCCGAAAACAAACAAAAAGATAAAACATCGTTTTACAGGTTTTCTGTAGATTATTTGGCTTATTTAATTTTGTATACAAATAATAATTTTACATATACGAAGGAATACAAAACTTCAACGTGTGCTGCCAGTTTTTTAAAAATGAATTTGCCATTTTTATGGATAAAACGGTAAAATGGTTTAAAGATCTTCGGGGTAGTGCTGTTGGATTTTTCGATCGTGAATGTGATTATTTGTATAGTGCAATAAAGGTTCATAATCATTATAAGATAATTTTAATAAGCATAATACTTTTTTTTTGTTACTTTTATATAGCTTAAAAACGTCAGAGGTGTTTTCGCCCGCGATTTAATTCATTTGAACTCCGTGATGGATATGACAAAATTATTATTATTCAGGAATTATATTTATTTAGTATCCAGTAAAGCAGCTGACAATGTGGATGTCGTAAGGTGTCACTGAAAATCAGTGTTAAGGTATTATGCCTCAGGTATCCTGAGTGGCTTCCTTTTTTAGCGCAAGCAACCATACATAAATTTATGTTTTCTATTACCTGTTATTCATAATTTACAATGCTATTGTTGTGTGTTTGTGTGTATTGGAATAAATGGTTTCTTCCTTCTTTCTTTCTAAAAATAAAATGTCCCATGTTCTCGACTAAAAACTACCGCTATCCGCATTCATATATTTTGAAAATAAAAAATAATATAGGTAATCATTGTAATTTTGAAACATTTTTTTGAAGTGAAACTTCTTTATCGGGGTTGGACAAAAATTTAGTGTAATTTTTTTGCGTTACGCGCCATCTTTTTTTATTTTACAACCTTTACAACTTGATCATTAGGAATTTATTACCTCTATTGTTCGGACAAAAATAAGTTACCGCCTTTAAGAACTTGTCGACAATGTAAGTACACTATTGTTTCTTAGAAAACATTTTAGGAGTATACGATAATAAATCTATGATTCACGTAAACACGTGTTTGCTTGATTGGTGTTCAATTATGATTTTGTGAATTCAAAATTTATAAGAATAAACCTCAAACTCTTTATGTCCAATCAAAATCCGCCTAAGTCGAAATCCTTTATAAGTTGAAAACTCTATACTTAACTCGAATTTTTTGGCGTCTCCCTTGGTCTTTTGAACTACCGCACGAGCGGAGCGAGCGAGTCGCGGCAGTGGCCGGCGTAAATATTCAAATAGGTAGCGAGGAGCGAAGCGACGAGCATCTTAGGTTAACTTTTGAACTACCGCACGAGCCGAGCGAGCGAAGCGAGCGAGTTGCAGCAGCGGCTGGTGTAAATATTTAAATAGGTAGCGAGGAGCGAAGCGAAGAGCGTGTTAGACTAACGTATTTCTGTAATATTGTATACAAGCTGTGTCGCGCGGTTTTACCCGCGTGGCTCCGCTCCTGTTGGTCTTAGCGTGATAATATATTACTCGCTAGCCTATATTACTCGTGGATAATGTAGCTTTCGAATGGTGAAAGAATTTTTAAAATCGGTCCAGTAGTTTGAGCCTATTCGTTACAATCAAACAAACAAACATACAAACAAAGTTTTCCTCTTTATAATATTAGTGTAGATAGTAAATTATTTTTTGAAAAATAAGGTCATAAAGAAGTTTCACTTCTTACGTGTGTACTCTAGTACACGCACACATTTTTTTTTATGTAATTTATTTAATTAAAAATTTATCATTTATGTAACAATTTACAATATTATAAAAAAATATCATAAACAAGAATTATTTATATAAAAATTAAAATTAAAACCTGACAGCTAATTTATGTAGTCAACGTCACTAACACTTCTACCATAATAATTATTCAGATGATTGCAATGTCACCTCATAAATCAAAATCGGTTCAGCGGTTTATACTGCAGGGCGTGCCAAAGAAATATTATACATAGATACACTCGAAAAACATAACCCTCTTTCTTCCGTAGTCGGGTAAAATTTTGGGAAAATTTTCAATATCTGGTAACATAACACCCACACAGAAGCACCGTGTACGTACAGTGCATCGGCGAAATGACAGCACACATAGCTTTATGGAAATGACGATAAATTATTTGGTTTAGTTCGGCAACGCTCCATCTGTCTTTTATTTTGTAATCTAAGGTAAATTGATAATAGAAATCTGATTCAATATTTACTTTTTTCATACTGTCAGTACAATATGTAAATTTTGTTATTTCTTTTATTCTGCAAGTAGGTAATATCCGTATGGGTTAGTGAATAGATATTATTTAATGTAATATATTTTCTTATAGGTGTCAGCATGGGGTGGATACGTTTTCATCATAAATTTGATCCCCCTTCATGTGTTTGTATTGCTCATAATGGGAAGGTTCTCTCAGCGACTGTTTGTCAGTTATACAGTGTTCTATATCATAGGACTACTGTTCTCCATGCAAATACCATTTGTGGGCTTTCAACCGATCAGAACTAGTGAACACATGGCTGCATCAGGTAAGATGTTACTACTAATCTTTAATTTTTTTTATGGGATATTATTTCATGTTATGTATTTCTGTTTTTTTTTTGCATCAAATGTTCAATAATACTGGTTAAATAGTTTATTTTCTGTTAAAATCTACAGATTTATAGTAGAATTCTTACCAGTCCATAGAAGAAAGAAAAAAAAGAGTGTGTGTGCTGAGCACATGTGTCAGAAGTGAAACTTCTTTGCCAAGATTCAAAGATGCCTAAATCGTCGCCTTACTCCCATGATGTGACGGTTTTGCCATGACGTGACCTTGAAATTGTACTCTTGACGCAACTAAAGAAGTTTCACTTCAAAAAAATTTGCAATGTATCCAAACACAAAATAACTAGTGACACAATATTTTCATGTACTTTAAAAAAAGTTTTTTTTGATATCATCATTAACATAAAATATAATTTCAGGTGTATTCGCTCTACTAATGGCAGTTGGAGCTCTAAAATATTTGCACAGTCTGAATCCTAAAGGACAGTGGAAGCAGTTATTAATACTTGGCACGCTAGTAGCAGCAGGTGCTGTGTTCTTGGTAGTTGTTTTGTTGACTTATATGGGAGTTATCGCACCATGGAGTGGACGGTAAGTTTTGTGTGTTAATAGGATATTAATGCTGGCAGATCTTTAAATCATTGTATATTAGCTGAAGTCCCTTAACCAACATGTAAATTTACCTTCTTATTTAAGAAATAATTGAAATATTAACGTATAAATTCAGTTCATGTTGTATCAAATCACATCCGGCTTTTATCTTCACATTTTATATTATAAATTAATAATGCAGTGTGTATAGGATACAACAAGGTTCAAATATGTAACTTGAACACTCATGTTACCACATACCATACATATTTACGTAAATTACCTTACTTTCATGATATTTTAACACCCTATACATTATTTTCTATTAATAAGGATATTTTTTAAAATGTTTGTTTAACAGTAAATATACTTTTAGGTTCTATTCACTTTGGGATACAGGATACGCAAAGATCCACATTCCTATAATTGCATCAGTATCGGAACATCAGCCCACAACTTGGTCGTCATTTTTCTTTGACCTACATGTTCTTGTTTGCACCTTCCCTGTAGGGTTGTGGTATTGCATCAAGAATATCAATGATGAAAGAGTCTTTGGTAAGTACTATGGAATTTAATTAGATGCTAGATAGATAAAACTCTATGGGAATAAAGATATCAGGATTCGTCAGGCGTTGCTACAGTACGGCGAAAGACGAGGGTTAGAATCCTGTTTCGTGATCATTAGAATAGTTCATTTATTTGATTATGATAAAATAAAATTATCACTATATTATTATGTCCTGAGTTTTTTAAACCTTATAATAAAATTTCAATTCAATAAAATTTTTAATTAATGGCAATTTTGCTTTGTACATCTTATAGAATTGTTGAATCACTAATAAAGCCAATCAAGTACATTAATTTCTATTAAAAATTTTTTAATGATATTTTACCAATTATTTAAATCAATTTGAAAAATATTAATCACATAAATATTTTTTTCTAACTAATACATTATTTCCAGTCGCGCTATACGCCCTAAGCGCGGTATACTTCGCCGGTGTGATGGTGCGTCTCATGCTCACACTCACTCCGGTGGTGTGCGTGTTAGCGGGTATCGCATTCTCTATTATATTGGATTTGGTGTTAAGGGAAGACGATCTGCCCGTGGTGACCCCTGAAACTGAGGAGTCGAAGAGCCTTTATGATAAGGTAGGTGTCATGTGTGTTATTACTTAGTTGTGTTAAAGAGGCTTATAAGACTGATTAGTAATATTTGTGATAGAATTCATATTTGATGTACTTATAAGATTTTTATAACAATCATCTAAGTATTTAGAAGAGTGATAGTCTATTAACAGATTATAAATGTGATTTATAAATACTCGCCTAAATCAAACATGAGAACATACAAATTACAATCATCTTAATTCTTAGGAGAATTAGCAAATTTCGCAATTACTCTCATACTATAAATACATCCATACTAATATTATAAATGCAAAAGTAACTCTGTCTGTCTGTCTGTTACTCAATCACGCCTAAACTACTGAACCAATTTGCATGAAATTTGGTATGGAGATATTTTGATACCCGAGAAAGGACATAGGCTACCTTTTATTGCGAAATATGTACCACGGGCGAAGCCGGGGCGGACCTCTAGTTTAGAATATATCATCAAATTTTGGATCTTCAATATTATGCAGCAATTTGAGTAATCTATTTTTGAGTCCAAGTTTAAATTAATGTACATTATATTGTATTGATAAAGGTTGCTTATGCTTAACGATTTTATGGTTAGGAGGTTGTAAAATGTACGGCAGTGTAATTTTACATTTGTAATCGATTATATCCGCTACAAATCGAATTATGCGGTAGTTGAGAATGTAATGATGTATAGTGTCGTAAAAAATTACAAAAGTTAATGATACATATTTATTTAATTTTTTATTTATTTTAATTGGATAGTGTGTGATTTAATGGCAGTTCTCATACACACAAAACTAAAATCCCTAATTTTTGTTCTTGTATCATAATGTAGTTATTTTTTAGATACTTACGCCAACACATATTTAGATACATTGAGATTAAGTAGTAGGATGTATGATTAAAATAAAAACTACAGGGTTTACTTAAAAGATTTTTATTAATAAAACAATTACAATGTGGCTAAAATTAACAATTAAATAAACATTCACTAGATAGCTACAGTCCGCGCGTGGCCTCCGAGGGATTTAAAGTAATGTTATTTTTGAAGTTACAGGTGTAATTTAGTCGATATTTCGTTATCGATAAAAACGTCACAGATAAAATATTTCCATCCCATTTTTATTCAGGCCAGTAAAACGAAGAAGCGTATCGTAGAGCCCGCGCAAGTACAGGACCAAGGGTTGGGTCTGTACGCTCGACCGGGAACGGTTATAGCGTTCATGATACTGCTGATGCTGTTCTCCGTTCACTGCACGTGGGCCACCTCAAACGCGTACTCTAGTCCTAGTATTGTGCTTGCCAGCTATGGGAATGACGGGTGAGTGAATTCTCGATTTTTTGCATTAAAAAAAAAAGAAAAAAAAAATTAGCCTATCCACTATTTTCCGTCATTTTTTGTTATAAGCTCCAGTCTTTAGCTCAGCTCTAGCTTTAAGCCAGAAAGTAAGTCTTTAAATAAGTGAAGTAGGAACTGTAACACATGAGTCATGAACAAATAATTCAAATGAAATATCGGGAAATATCATCCTCTATGCAATTTTTAAGTCAATTTTTATTGCTTTAGTAACAGTTCTTTATGCGCCATTATTTACAATTTACGTAAATATGATGTTTATTCAGTATGTTCAATATTTAAAATTACATTCCTAGATCGAGAAGAATATTGGATGACTTCAGAGAAGCTTATGGATGGTTGTCACAGAACACAGCTGAAGATGCTAGAATTATGTCATGGTGGGATTATGGATATCAGGTACATGTCCTTTAATTTATGGTCATACTGACTGTGCCGCGCGGATTCATTCGCGACGAATTAGCGGGCAATAGCCAGTATGTGTTATTTTGGTACATAAGCTACTTCAATGCCAGATATCAACAAAATCCGTTCAGTTGTTTTCGCGTGAAATGGTATTTTATATATTCATCAATACATCTATTAATTCTTTTTACACGCTTTTTATTAGCTTCACCTGTATGTTTGTAACCGACTTCTTTGGGCGCGATTTTGACCCACTTTAAACGGCCAGATTTCGTTCAAACTTTGTAGATTTATTGAGGACCGATGACAATACACTAATTTGATAAAATTATTCCATTTTTCAATTTGCAAAAAGCGTGTTTTTACACGCTTTTTATTAGCTTCACCTGTATGTTTGTAACCGACTTCTTTGGGCGCGATTTTGACCCACTTTAAACGGCCAGATTTCGTTCAAACTTTGTAGATTTATTGAGGACCGATGACAATACACTAATTTGATAAAATTATTCCATTTTTCAATTTGCAAAAAGCGTGTTTTTTAGTTTTTACACGCTTTTTATTAGCTTCACCTGTATGTTTGTAACCGACTTCTTTGGGCGCGATTTTGACCCACTTTAAACGGCCAGATTTCGTTCAAACTTTGTAGATTTATTGAGGACCGATGACAATACACTAATTTGATAAAATTATTCCATTTTTATGTTTGTATGTTTGTTTGTAACCGACTTCTTTGGGCGCTATTTTGACCCACTTTAAACGGCCAGATTTCGTTCAAACTTTGTAGATTTATTGAGGACCGATGACAATACAGTAATTTGATAAAATTATTCCATTTTTATGTTTGTATGTTTGTTTGTAACCGGCTTCTTTGGGCGCAATTTCGACCCACTTTAAACGGCCAGATTTCGTTCAAACTTTGTGAGGACCGATGACAATACAGGTAAATTAGCTTGGAGAAATTTTTGCATATGTAGTGGTGTGTATATTACTCAGATCTTAGAGCGCGTTTCCACTATATCGTTCTGGCCTATACAAAAATGTTTCGATATCCTAACATTACTATTTAATTTTATACTTATTCCTAGCAACACTCTGATTTTTGTTTTCAATAAAAACAAGTTTTTATTTGGAAGAAAATGGTTTTGACTTTATAAAAAAAAATATATCATTCAATTTCACGTCCTTGAGCAAACGACAAGGCGACTACCGTGAAACAATAAAATATCGTGTCCATAATAATTTGTTTCGTTATTAATATTTGACCATAATAATTACGAAACAAAACAAATGAATAAATCGTCACTTGATAGTGGAAAGTGGAAACACGCACAAAACCAGAATAAACCAGTTTACGCTGTCCGCAGGTGCCACGTGCAGTCTTTTGTCAGTCGCTTGGTACCGTTAGAACATAAAGCACACATTTCATTCAAAAGTTATAATTATTACGTAGTTTAATTGTTAAATATATTCTTTTAATAATAACTTAAGTTTTAATAAGAAAATAAGATTGATTTTTTTTTCTGTTTTAAGTTTTTAAAATTTCACTTTGATTGATCTCATGCCTACCAAAACACAGAACAAAATTTGATGTTAAGCTCATGTGTATGATTAAAGTTAACTTTACATTTAATAAGTAAAAAAAGTGTTTTATTTTAGAAACAAACTAACCTACTTTTACATAACATGACCTATTTCATTGCCGCTATCACAGGCCGCTATACATAATTTACAGTATTTATGGCTTTATATTGATATGTCAAAATGACGTCACCTCTCCAATACTGTGACTCATATGCACGTCACCAGTTGAAGGTTAAATTTTGTATTTGTTGATTGTTGTTATTATTTGTTATTATTGTTATAATATTTGTTGAAGGGTTTAATTTGTGTGTAAGTGTTGTAACTTTATATTGTTAATTCAAAATGGCTCCAGTGTCAAAACATGGTCGAGGCAAGCCTTTGACTTCTCAAACTAAAGAAGTTTTGTACTGTTTGTACAAATATTTCGAAAATGAGTGTAATAACAACCCGAGCAGTATTATGACCCCCACTCAATTAGTTGCTAAATCAACAGGAATTTCAATAGCATCCGTCAGAAAGGTAGTATCAGAAAGCAAATGTTGTCCTTCAGATCAGGAAGTAACATTTAAATCTCCTAAAAAGAAACCGAATCGTAAACCTACAATAGTAATCGATAACTTTGAACAGCAAGTTATCAGAAGAACAATTCATGACTTCCACATCACAAATAAAGAAGTTCCCACTTTGAAAACTTTGCACGCAAAATTGAAAGAAGATATCGATTATAAAGGTTGTGTCAGCACGTTACGAAAACACGTCATGTCATTAGGTTTTAATTGGAAGCAAACAGAAGATAACCGGAAACTTCTTATGGAAAAACACGAAATTAGATACTTGCGAATTAATTATTTGATGAAAATTGCTGAATATCGTGAACAACGCCGACCAATTGTTTACACCGACGAAACTTATATAAATACATCACATACCCTCTCAAAATCTTGGTCAGATGGAAGCACTTCAGGTTTCAAGCAACAACCGGCAAACCCAAAGGCAACCGCTTAATCATTGTTCATGCTGGTGGAATGGATGGCTTTATACCAAATGCATTGCTTATGTTTAAAGCCAACCAAAAAAGTGGAGATTACCACGACAATATGAATTATGACAACTATTCAAGGTGGATTCAAACTCAATTAATACCCAACTTACAACCAAATAGTGTTGTTGTTGTTGACAACGCACCATATCATAACTCAATACAAAATCCTGCACCGAATAGTAATTCTAGAAAACAGCAAATGATTGACTGGCTGACATTTAGAAACATTGAGCATTCATCCACGTTGCTTAAGCCTCAATTATATGAACTGATTCTGCAAAACAAGGCGAGATTTGTAGAGTACAAGATAGACGAACTACTACGACAGCACGGTCATACTGTGTTGCGTTTACCACCATACCATCCGGAGTTTAATCCTATAGAAAATATATGGGGGATTGTGAAAACATATGTCGCAAAAAAGAATGTCGCAATGAATATGAATGTTATAATGTCATTAGCTGAAGAAAAAATGAACGCCATAACTGTAGAGGAATGGAGAAAAGTTTGTCTGCATGCTATTGAGGAGGAAAGCAAATATCAGGGTAGAGACGCAGCTTTAGACGCAATATCAGAACGAATTATGATTAATTTAAATAATTCATCTGATGAAAGCGAGGATGGGGATGATTGTGATATGCCTGGGGTTGATGAATTATTAGAATAAAATGAAATGCCATTTTTCCGGCTAGCTAAAGTTAAAAATTCATTTATGGGCCAAGGTATACGCTTTTTACAACAGAATTCCTCATAATATTAAAGAGTTTAGTAGTTCTAAATTTAAAACTTATATAAAAAATTAGTTCAGAGAGCCTATTACAGTATTAAGGAATATATGGACGATAAAAACCCATGGAGGGTTGTCGCGTAAAAACCACAGGACAGTTCTTTGGCATATTATTATAATATAATATGATGTTACATATATGTTTTGTAAAATTAAAACTGACATGATTAAAAAGAGCAACTATGGAGTTTCTTGCCGGTTCTTCTCCGTAGATACTGCTTTCCGAATCGGTGGTAAATGTTAAAAATATGTACCTAATGACGTTTCAAAAGTGCTTCTAGAAGAAGTCTAATTGAATAAATAAATGTTTGAGTTTTGAGTTTTGAATTAAAATTAAAAAGAGAATCTTGGAACTGTTTAAATTGTGTACTAAAGTTAGTAAATGAAACTTTAAATGTCGTTTCTTTTTCAGGTTAGTAAATTTTTCATTTTAGTAACATTGTTAATGTAAAAGTTATACGTATGTTAAATGTGCAAATATTAAAATAAAGTGTCATCTTTTTCAGAGGAGAAACACATATAGTTTAATTTAAAATCCCAAATATATATATGGTCCGGGAGCCAGAAGCAGATTTTATGACCAAGTTCCTCTCAAGCGGTAATTAGTAAAATGCATCAAAGTATAGTATTATGAAGCCTCGTGAACGTCAGCTGGAGCTCGGTTGGGGGGGTGAGCGGTTGTAGCCTCTCACGCACGTAAGAAAAAAAAGTATATTCATTCATTTCCTCTCAGCTAAAAATTTGTCAAATTGTAGCTAACCCAATATCTCAACGAAAAATAATAATCAGCTGGTTACAGCATGGTGTATTATACGTCAGCTGGTGTCTCGAATATAATGAGACATTAACAAAATCATCGAGATACGTGGAATTCCATCAACATAAGTCCCCGTAAAAGATAAGTAATAACTTTATTAATTATATATTATACTATTATTTTTTTAATAATTATAGTTAACTAATGTTTTTAGTGGGTTATTTCATATTTGTTACACTTTTAGGTAGTTATGTGAATTTGATGATATGATAGTTATTTTTAAATGCAGTTTATAATATTTGTAAAAACATGTTTACCGATGTGGCTGAATGTACGTAGTACCCCGATCATGCGCACAACTAACCACCTCCAAGTACCTTATTACTGTCTATATTATGCTAGCGTGTGTTGCTTGAATTTTTAAAAATAACGATAATAATTAAAGATACGTCATTTCATCTCAGATGAAAATTTGTGAGCTGATTGTTAATATACTGATGCGATAAATAAAAAAAAAAGCTAGCAATAATTCGAGGAAAACCTAGTCAGTTGATGCATATAAATTGGCAATAGATGCTTCTGTCTAACTCCTATGTAATAACTTTCAAAGTATCAGCTGACGGTTTTTCCACCAAGATACAGCCAGCTGACCTATATATATATCCACAGTTACATATAAGCTATCATCAGGTAAATTTTTGTTTGAGAGGAAATCACGGAAAATAATTTTATTTTTTTCATGTTCGAGACACCAGCTGACGTGTAATACACCATGTTGTAACCAGCTGATTATTTTTTTTCGTTGAGATATTGGGTTAGCTACAATTTGACAAATTTTTAGCTGAGAGGAAATGAATGAATGTATTTTTTTTTCCTACGTGCGTGGGAGGCTACAACCGCTCACCCCCCCAACCGAGCGCCAGCTGACGTTCACGAGGCTTTATAATACTATACTCTGATGCGTCTGACGAATTATCTCTTGAGAGGAAATAATTAACCAAATTTGCACCTGGCTCCCTAACCAATATATATATATATATATATATATAATAAAAACTAAAAATAAAATGTTGTTTTTTTTTATTTGCTGACCATACACTACTACAAACGCAAAAATTTCTCCAAGATAATTTACCTGTACACTAATTTGATAAAATTATTCCATTTTTCAATTTGCAAAATATGATTTTTGTTAATTTATATAATTTTCATCTATAGTCGATAAGGTAAGAAAATAATTAAAATTTTCTATAATTTTTCTCTACAGTCGATAAGGCAGGACTCGATGTTAATTTTTATTTCCAATAATTATCTTTAGCCGTTTTCTCTAATTTTGAAAAATTTTTGTATACTAAAGAGAATTTTAATTCTACAAAACAAATAAGTTTAAAAAAAAATTAAAAATCATATGTTCACTCAACAAAATTATTTCGTTATTGTAACCGAATCTTTCAATTATTTTAAAAAAATAGTTTTGTTGAAGTAATAAATCGATTTGTTAAAGCAACGGAATAGCTTGTTCAAGTAACAAATTTTATTGATAAGAAAACTATTTTGTTATTGCAACAAAAAAATTTATTACAATAACAAAGCGATTTTGTTAAAACAACAAAATTAACTTCAGAGCAGTGAAAACTCATTTGTTATTGCAACTTAGTTCATCTTGTTAAATAAACTAGTTGATTTGTTATTGTAAGTAAATTCATTTTTTATCACAGCATATTTATATCTTGATTCCTTTAACTAACAAGGCTATAATACTAAAAATAGTTGCCAAAATAAGGCGAAAAAAATTTTTCGATCGTAAAGCACTCTGATGCTTCGCATCATGAGTCGTGCAATAGTTTAAAATTAAAAAAACAAGCTATTATAAATAATCCAAACTAAAAAGTAGAAAATAAATAATAGTTTAAAAAAACTAAAAAACACGCTTTTTATAGAAAACCGAACTAAAAAATAGAAAATAAATTTAAATGAATTTAAATTAAGAAAATAGTGTTAAAAATTTCAATGAATATAAATTAATAATAGTGTGAGTAAAAAAAATTATTTTATTTTAAAAAAAGCGTGGGGTGCTTCTTAAGATATTATCGAAATGATAATCACTCTACTCATATCTGTCAATAAAATATCTATAACCATTGACACCATGCACCCCAGAACATATTAAAGAACATATTATATTATTTATTTTATAAATTGTCAATCAAACGTACCAGTACCATTGCAATACATTTAATCCAATTGACCGGTAGTGAACTTGCTTAAAAATTTATAATATGAAAATTTCTATATGGTCTATACTATTATACACATATAAGAAGATTAAAATGTACTCTTGTTTTCAGATAGCGGGAATGGGCAATCGAACGACACTAGTGGACAACAACACGTGGAACAATTCGCACATAGCGCTCGTGGGTAAAGCCATGGCGAGTAATGAAAGTGCTGCCTACAATATCATGACGCAGCTCGACGTGGACTACGTGCTGGTTATATTTGGGGGCGCTATCGGATATTCCGGAGACGACATAAATAAGTTTATATGGATGGTCAGGATCGCGGAGGGAGAGCATCCTAAGGATATACATGTAAGTGGAATTTCTGTTAGTTTGTAAAGTTTTAAGGTACGTGGTCAGGCGTGAAATAGTACCAGAAACAGGCAGGTTTTTCTGCTATAGTGTTAAGGTAGAGAAATGAAAGCGCCGCCTACAATATCATGACGCAGCTCGACGTGGACTACGTGTTGGTTATATTTGGTGGCGCTATCGGATATTCCGGAGACGATATCAACAAGTTTATCTGGATGGTCAGGATCGCAGAGGGAGAGCATCCTAAAGATATACATGTAAGTGGAAATTTTTGTTAGTTTGTAAAGTTTTAAGGTACGTGGTCAGGCGTGAAATAGTACCAGAAACAGGCAGGTTTTTCTGCTATAGTGTTAAGGTAGAGAAATGAGAGCGCCGCCTACAATATCATGACGCAGCTTAACGTGGACTACGTGTTGGTTATATTTGGTGGCGCTATTGGTTATTCCGGAGACGACATAAATAAGTTTATATGGATGGTCAGGATCGCAGAGGGAGAACATCCTAAGGATATACATGTAGGTGAAATTTGTTTTCGTTTGTAAAGTTTTTAGGTATATGGTCAGGTGGGAAATAGTAACAGACAAGCAGAAATTTTTACCTCAATAGTTTTATTTAAGAATTAAGACTTGGTTCGAGAAAAATATGAAAATATTTATAAATTTTTAAAGAATAGAAAAAATTCGATCACGAGGCGGGATTCGAACATGCGTCTTTCCGCCAATTCGGGGCGTACGTAAAATTAAACACACACACGTGTATGAAATTAATCAATTACTTATTATTATGTTTATCCTTCTGTTTTGTTTCAGGAAGCTGATTATTTCACAGAGAGAGGGGAATATCGAGTAGATTCGGAAGGTTCAAAGACTATGTTAAATTGTTTAATGTACAAGCTATCATATTATAGGTAAATTATTATGATTTTATTTACTAATATAATAAAATTATCTCAGCTTTTAAGTTCATACCTTATAGAAACAAACTATAAGAATTAAATTAATTATACGAAGATATTTTTTTTCTACCACATACTTTCCGTCTTCTTATTTTTGTACATTTTAAAGGGTATTAAAATAAAACAAAACCTGTTTAAGTATTTATAATTCTTTATTAGTATAAAAACAAACACATTTATATTGTGAATTCATAATAATAACGACGTTCTATAATATTTTCAATAACAGATACGACTCGGGCGGCAGTCCGCCGGGCTACGACCGCACGCGCAACGCGTTGCCAGGCAACCGCGGCTTCAAACTCACGTACCTCGAGGAGGCCTACACCACTGAGCATTGGCTCGTTAGGATATATAGGTACATATTCACACACACACACGGACACGCACACACATACGCATATACACTCGCACGCATTACATACACGCACTCACGCTCGCACTAACGCACGCTCACATACGAATTCGTGTATACACTATATGTATAGTGTATACATGTGTATAAACAACGTTCGGAATTGTAACGTACGTATGCTCATTGCACACTTACACGTGAACGTACATACGTGCACGTACACGCAAAAAAGCTCATGCTTTTACAATCTGTTATAGGAACTTGGTGTACAATTATTATTGACATCTTTCTATTTAAATGTTTTACGCTTCACAAATAATAATTTAAGCCTCAACCAGCATACTCAGCAATATAAGTACAGTTATTATAGAAAATGTATACTAAATATTACGATATACAATTTCAGAGTGAAGAAGCCGGATGAGTTCAATCGTCCTCGTCTGCCTCTAGCCAAGAGGACGATACCCACCAACAATGCTATCTCCAAAAAGGTAAAAACTTAAAACTTTTATATAAAAAATCGTTTCTAACCTTTAAATGTGTAGTTTTAGAAATTCTGAAAAAATGTTTTCTTTTTCCCACCTATCAAACTTACATGATTTTTAATTTATGATATAATTTTTATGTTTAATCCCCTATTTTGTAGTAAATGTGTAGTGTAAACTAGCTAAATGTTTAATTACCAAATTGTCTTAGGCGAGGTCCCAGCAATAGTTCCGAGAGAGTAAACAAATCGAATCAAACCCCGGTTTGTATATGTCTGTTATTCTGTGTGAAGTCTTGTGTGTCCTATTAGGTTGAGGCTTTTGAAAATACTAAATAATTAATTGTCTTTTTTGATTAAATCAAATTTATATGCTAATCTACTATGTAGTAGTTAGTTGCGTATTGAATTTGTTGTTTTAAATTTTGTCAAACGATTGCAATGGTTTTGTTATTTATTGATCTCTTTCTTCAAGTAAATGCGAGATTAGTTCGATAATAATACTATTTCTAATTCTAAATTTCTATCTATCATTTCTAAATGAAACGTGTAAGCGTCAAATTTATTTTCGGTTGCAGCTTGCATATGATGTAGGATCAATGGTATAGTAAAATGTATTTGTAGATTTTTTCTAGTTCCTATTATTAGATTTCTTACAAAAGAACCACGAAGATTTTATACTACATACTTCAATGTAAAACATCTAAAAAAAATCTTTTTTATTAATGTTGCATGTATTGTGAATGTGTTTTTGTTTATGTGCAAGTTATTTATTTATTTTTTGATATGAATTACGTAATAATAAAATCAAAAGTGTGACTTGAGTACGCAAATCAGTTAAATTCCATTACTCATCAAGTAGCCATGTCGACAGTAACATATACATCTTATAATTAATGCATGGATTAAAATACTTTATATTGAAAATATTCATAGTTTCAAAAATTTAAGTCATCTACGTAATATGTACTTACGGAAGCTGTAGTGAAAGTTTTTGCATAGATGTGTATTATAAGATTATTTTCTTTGACAGACATCTAAAAGAAGAAAAGGGCTGCTCAAAAACAAGCCTACAGTTGTGAAAGGTAAGAAAATGACGAGGTTGGAGTGACCTCGAGCCTAGAAAAGTTATCAGTGGTAGATGCGGCGCTAAGCAAGTGTCATCAAACATCTTGTACAATGAAACATTCCAAAATCTAGCGAAAGTGCTTCTTATGTTAAAGGAAATAAAAGTCATTTTCATTTAACACCATGATGTATAAAATTGTTTATATGTATTATATTATAGTTATATGTTTTATTTACTTGACGCGTATTGATTTATTTATTCGAGTGGAAAGACTCAAATTGTTTGTTTAATCGAATAGCACTTCTGAAGCCAGACAAATAAGAGAAATCTTGTACACGTGTTTGATGATTTTCCTCGTAGGTAACATAGCAATAAATTGGATTGTAATTTTATGAATATATAGTACTTTGCGGGTATTTTATAACATAAGTTTTTCAGGAATATATTCGTTTAAAACTAATTAGAACACTTCTTTGTATTGTACATATAAATATTGCCAACTAGCGGTCCGCCCCGGCTTCGCCCGTGGTACATATTTCGCAATAAAAGGTAGCCTATGTTCTTTCTCAGGGTCTAAAGATTATCTGTGCCAAATTTCATCAAAATCGGTCCAGTAGTTTATGCGTGAAAACCATACATACATACATACAAACCTTTCCTCTTTATAATATTAGTATAAATATTGTGATGTACTTCTAGAGCATGTACTAATTCTTATCAGACATATTTTTATATGAAAACTGAATTTATTAATTTATTAAAATTATTTATAAAATTTATTAATCCTCCATGAGAGCTGATGTACCTTGTAAAATAAACTCGCTTTACATTTTCATTGTTTTTCTTCTTTTTATAAGCCCCTTAACATAGTTTTTAAAAGTTTGCACAAAAATATATTAAATTGAATACCTTCTAGTTTATTGTGATTATACAAAATTGTTACAATTCTTTAAGATATATTTGTATCGAAATTTAAAGTTGGGCTAGCATCTTTACCACTGATAATTAATTTTTAAACTACGTGACTGACACCAATTATGTGTATTTAGTCCATTAGATATCGTGTTTCTTAAAATTTTAGGCGATTGTTTTTGATTTTAATAAATTTTTCTATCGATTACATGGTCCTTACCTAAACATACACTGTAAATCGAATCTTTTATTCTCAAAGCTTGTGTATTTGAATGTAAATTTGCGTTTCTTCTTATTTATTTATTTTATGTAATATCTCAGTTTCAAAGGCATAATTTGAACGTTAAAAGCACAACTCTGTGTTTTTCAAATTTCAAGGCATAATATTTTACACTTTAAATAGAAAAATCTTAACGGCCATGTAGTCGATATTATTTATAGTGCAAAGAGTGTTAGTGCGGGTTTGGAGAACCTGAAGTTGTTCCTTTATATTCAGCGATATTTTAACTGCTGCATTAGATTCATGTTAAGGTTCCCATACTTCTAGAGGGAATTCTTCTGCCACTATATTCTTATAATTTGATTCCTTACATCGCTATAACGGTTCTCCTTACCTAGTTTAGTGTACGTGAATGCGACGTCCATTTGTATATTAATTAAATAGTTTAATATTATTCCAAGATGTTTTTCATTATCAATATATTGCACCTTATTCAACATTCACGATTTAGTATCCCAGTTTGTAAATTGTTAAATTTTAATACATTGTTTGCTTCAACAATAAATATACAGGTACTTATCTCAATGAAATGGAAAATGAAGGCTTTTTATATAGGTGTTAATTATTTCAGTGCACTGGTCTATTTCAATCTAGATTAGCTTATGTTATTATGTACTTAGCATATTTGAATATGTTTTGTATTGCTGTGCATTTAGATAAAGACTTGCGATTCCAACTCGTATAGCAAGGTGTGAGAAATAGTTTTATATAACGTGTTAATTAATTATTGACCACCAAAGAGATTAAGAGATTGAGCCTCTCAGGCTCGGTGGAGTCTAATATAGTTACAAGAAGATCAGTGAAACACGAATACTACTGATAAATAAGTAACTAACGTTTGAATAGGTGTGAGAGGATAAAGATCGCTTGAGACATTATAATAGTCGTTATTTTTCCGACCAGTGCATTTAATATGTCGTAAATTTTTCATGCATTGTCTACTTGTGTGTGTGTTTAAGTTTGCCATTCTCAAACTGACTCTAATTATGAATTTTATGTTGTTTAATTTTATTGTTGCACAGCACTATATTGTTTTCTTATTGTGACAGAGGTTTATAGTCTAGGTAAGATGCTATTGTACTTTACAATGTGTTCTGAATAAACAGCTGATGATGATCACCGATTTTTATTTATTTAAATCCATATTCATAACGTGTAATAAAATTTAGTTCTCCCTGAATTAACAGGATCCACAAAAATGTTATTTAAACTAAATTGTATATTAATCTTAAAAAAAATATTTGCTGTAAATGGGTAAAAGGGGGATGAAATAGAAAAACAAGATGACAAAACCTTCACCAAATATTTATTAATAAAGACAATCTAAAAGATCACGTAATAGTCATTGTCTTAAAAAATTAGTTACCCTAATAAATTTATCAATATATATGTAATAGTTTTATTTAATTACTTATTGTTTCAAGGATATGCGAAGTTGTGAAGTCGCCCAGAGGGAGAGGGACAGGACTCGAGCTTACTCGTTGTTCATTACAAATCATCACATTCAATATAACAATGAATCTAGAATTTATAATTAATACATTTACATCTTTCAATGATTATCTATAATGTTTAATCTAAATGCTCATATATTTAATGACCTAACATGTCTACGCGAAGAATTGTGCTAATCTAAAAGGTCCTACGATTTTTCATAGTATTTCAAAGATTCGTAATTTACAGAACGTTCAAAATCACAACACAGAGTGTAATATCAAATTATCGTGCATTTGGCACGTTTCATGTACATTCTACTATTACACTAAACGTATTAAGTACGTATTATTTTGATACAGTGCTACCACGTAAATAAACGTGTCGGTGAATGCAATTCCCTGGTACGCATTTTACACAGGAAGCGAAATATTCTTCATTATTTAAATGCTTTCGATGATATTCCATTCGTGTGTTTATGAAGTGGTAACACTGTACGGCAGTGAAGGATATTCCTTCGTACAAATTTTCGATACAAAATTAGAAGAATATAATTCACTTAAATTTACAAAATATCGTTACTATATATAGTAATATGTATTATGAATGAGTATATTATGACACAAATATATAAAGTACATAAATATATACAAGTACACACATTTGCTACGAGAGCAACGAATAAGGTTACTAAGCGGGGAAATAGATTTAAGATAGAACAGTGGAGAACGATGGAAGAATTTAATATTAGAATCAACTTAAACAAAACGTTTGCTTCTTGTTTCCTAAAATTATTTAATTTTACATTTTATAAAGGTAAACTTTCACTTCAGTGGTTAATGTAGTAAATTGACATGTATTTATTGTATCCTTATTATGTCGTCGATGTGTGTATATTTTTAATATTTCCTTAATATAAATTGCAAGACTTAGAGATATTAGTATATTTTGTAGACAATATAAGTATTAGTAGAACTAAGGCCGATCACGTCTGTAGTACTCACTCTGAGCCAGCAGAGCGGCCGCAGAGTATGTAATAAATGCAATTTTACAGTGCTTCGTATTCTTTTTAATTAAAACAAACAAAATAATAATAGTACAAAAATAAAATTGTAAGGCACTTCTATGTTAAAATTGAAATAAGATAGTTCACTCTATTTATCAATTGATCTTATAAATAATTTAATACTTATTTCAACATTTTCGCTACTATTTATTCGTTTAGAGTTTCTAATGAAGTCTAAATGTCGCGATTTAATATTCTAAAAGAATAATTTTTGCTATTATATTATAGATAATGAGTTTAGGTGATAGCGCGATCTATAAAGCTACACCCTGACTAGTACGATTTGGCACATGGAATGGGATTAGCTTATCTGTATACCTACTGAGTATTGCGATAGGAAGAAGCGCACCTCGAGAGTTGAGAGTTGAGAGTCGAGGGAAGGCGACAGACTAACGTAATGAAAGCGAGATTTTGTGGCGTTCAGTCTTAATAGCTAAGAAATCTCTCTGGAGGGACTTGATCTTAATTATCATGTGTAATTTTGTAGAAGAAGAGCTATATATCTGAAATTTTGATTTGAAATTGTATTTACAATACATAACTATCATTTTGTTTAATTTCGTTTAGGTAAAACAAATTCATTCAATCTAAAATTAATAATCTAGTTCTTCGATTTTTTTACAGACTCTATATAATATCTATTTGGCAGACTGTAAATATAACAATTTAATTATTCGGTACTTACAAAAATTTCACTTTTTTTTAATTTGTAGTAAACTTATATCTCCGGCAGTTATCATTATATGTATAAGACGGAAAATTAAAATACGAATCAACTAAACCTAAACGTATCTAATATATAATTTGGCTTACTATCGGTACTGTCCTATTAATGGTAAATAACGGTTTGAAATAAACCTATATTTATATAAGAAAATGTAGATTCATTAAGATTTTTTGGCACATGGGAAATAGAAGATAAAATTAGTAACATTTTGTGAACATTTTTCTATATTGTTATGATAGAACACAACCAAATAATCACTCAAGTTAGTTTTGCAACATAGCGATTCAAATTCATCTTATAATTAATATTAATATAAAATAAGTATATTAAAGAGCTACTTAATATATTACGACAGGGTTGTACGTTGGCAGAAGTTAACTAATTTAAGTATATAATTATAGGTACATATACATATATCTACCCATGGAGGGTAGTGAAATACATAACGTAGGTATATCCCCAGCGATAACTGAGCTAATCCACTTTAACGGCCTCGTTTAGACATCTAGGTACTATAGATTATTTTACAAAATTCTACGTTTCGTTTCCCGAATCCATAATACTGAGAGCGTTTAACGCTTTTGTCACAATTAATCTAAAATCGTTACGACTCAACAACAAATTAATTTCAAACGTACGCGTGTTAAATATAATATTATGTCTTTTAAAAGGAATACTGCCTCGAAATCGAACAAAGACGTCAAGTGCTTATATCGGAAGACGAAAAGTTTAATAAGAAAGTTCACAACCACGAAAGTTATTACAATGTGTTCTCAGTTTGGCAGCGACGAAATGAGTTTAGAATTGCAGGCTAAAGGTAACGAGATATCGAGCATCGCTCGGCTACAAGCTACAACTACAATACTCAGCTCTACTGCTGAAACAATAACATACAATTATCACAACACGTAGTACACGCACATACAATATCTTACATCGACTCGTACAACATAATTTACATTCATAAATTAGTACACATTCAGTTATACAATAAAGAATAAATAACAGGAACGAGATAATAAAATTATCAACGTAAAATATAGAACATTTGAGCATTTTATTAATATTTCTGTAAAAAAATATCCCTCCATTTTTTTATATTATTTATAATATCATTTCTGTGAATAACTAGGTATGAATAATATGTTTATAACATATTTTTTATTATTCTTCGTTTTTCTTGGACCTTGCAGAATAAGTATAATCGGTGTTAACAGTTAGCTACATTTATTTTATGAATTTATCACTCATTCGTTCCACACAGAAGTTTTTTGTTAGTTGTAGGAATCAATTCCATACCAAGTTATTCACAGAACGTTTGTGTTCAATATTTTTCTAAAACTGCATCGATATGTGACTAGTTTTCGGTAGGTACGGATGCTGAATTGAATTCCGTTATACAATTAACTATCTAAAACAAAACGCAAAAATAATCTGCGCTTAAAATTTTTCTAATTAAGCTAAAATAACAAAAATAATAAATAACGAAATGAGCAAAATAAGCAAACGTAACAATGAGCTGGGCTCCGCGAACCGAGGGCGAATAGAAACGAGGTAGTGTAGTTACTACACGAAAAACTTAATTTACACGCGTATGTACTTTTATATTACACATAATGTACGAGTATATTATACATTCACCTTTAGGTTGTAGCTCGCCCGCCCGGATCTGCTTACTGTTTAACAACTACTAGATATTTACAACATCACACTTGCAGTCACGTTGAGAAGTCTGTCATATAAAAACTTTACCATTTTCCTACTCGGTACCTATATCTACACGTGTATACAAAATATTTACGGCTCTTTAGGCTTAGCGTTACAAGAATTTTGAGAATTGGTAATTTTAGTTCGGGCGTCGATACCCCTAACGTCTAGCCACTATGAACTATTTCACTTCTAAATGTCAGTATATATCTATTTTGTAATTATCATAATAAATGCTTAGGCATTTTCAGAGGCCGAGCGGTTCGTCATTGTTAATGTGCAGGCGCGGTTCGAGTGCACGCGAGAGTCAAGTGGCACGTGGCACGTGGCACGTGTGAATGGCACGACACGTGGCACGTGACACGCGACACAAGACAGCGAGTAACAAGTAACACGTAATACGTAAGCCCAACTAATACGTATTTGAATAATTGTGATTAGTCGCACTGAGGCAAAAATGACGCGTGGGCGGAATGAGTGAGCGACAAATTATTGTGTAGGCGTTTTATTTTGGTATTCAGTAGTCGCTTGGGATCTGTCGTCAGATCTCTCGACCTTTTCATAAGGCTTTTCGAGTTTAGGCCTTTTGGGCTCGGCGTCGAGTGGCCGGTGCGACTTCATGTGTGCGCTACGACTTTTTACTTTGTTAAATACTCTGAAACATAACAGGATAAACTTTAGAAATAGCAACAGAACGATGAAAAGCAACAAGAAACAGAGAAAATAAATGAAAGCACAAAGCGGTAAGCGTTAGTAAAGTATTTATGACCTAACCCTTATTATTTATCATTAAACAATTTTTGATCGAATCGATTTCGAATAAATATAGACAACCGTTATTTTGAAAATGTGATGGATCTACGCTTAAATTCTATTTACAACATTTGAGACTATTCGACATAGTGTGGTCCCTGGGACTTAATTATTAATCATCATCGGAGTAAAAAAGTATATTGAGTTTATTATGTAATGCTGCTTATTTTAAAATTTGTTGTACCGTTTTGTAATCAACCAACAAATTCACAATGTTGTCGGCCGGTTCCCAAAGAATCGTGCTATGTCAAATAGATTTACACTTTACTGCATCAGCATTATAAACAATAAGCTGTATGTTTATTGATTATAAAGCATAAAATTTATTCCAACATGCAATCAACACCGATAACATTAAAACCCATTTTTTACCTAAATACATAACATCCGTTGCTTTGTAAAATCTTACGAAATATCCAATAATGTAAATACACCGCACGTAAACTATTTGTATTATCTCGACAATGAATTAGTGTTCGATCCATGCAAATTAGGCGAGGCCTACACTATACGTATCGCGTTCGTAAAAAATCTAAGTTTATAATTAATATGGCCATAGACGATTATTACAATTACATAAGTGGATAGCGGATCGATGTCGCGTTATGATAGCTAGATGGCGCGTCCTGAAGCACTTACTTTCCGCAGATCTTGCAAGGGAACTCCTCTCCCTCGAGGGAAGGCGACGAGGCGAGTGCTGGCGCCAGCGGCTGGCCCAACGAACCCTGGATAAGTCGAGGTTACAATAGTTTAGTATTAAATCATTTCGTCCGGAATTCAATCAGCCAGCCTGAAGACAAAATGCAGTCCTGCGTTGGTATTACTGCTTACTTGTGTCGGTTGCGAGTCACTCCAGCTCCGCAAGTACAACGTTTTGTAGTCTTTCGTTACTTTCTTCCAGAAGTAGTAGAATTGCACGCATTGTTTCGAGTCTTTGGTTCTTATCTGTGAAATGAAATATCACTGTGAATGGTTATCATTATTATTTTTGGTTACTACTTACTACGTATTAAAGTAGACTGCAACAAATATTTCCGGTTAAAAATGTACAATTAATTCTTAAAATTTAGCGAGAGATACAATTTTATCAAGTTCTGGACTAAAATTATACATTATATAGATTGATTTCAGTCAGGTTGAGAGACCAGGCTCCCGATGCGGTAGAAGTCCTTATCTTTGTGCTGGAGGGAGCTATATTCGCGATATAAGAGGACAGGTTCTACATGTTGCACTGACCAGGCTCCCGATGCGGTAGAAGTCCTTATCTTTGTGCTGGAGGGAGCTATAGTAGCGCTATAAGGGGGCAGGTTCTAGAGGGTGCACTGACCAAGCCGCGATGCGGTAGAAGTCCTTATCTTTGTGCTGGAGGGAGCTATAGTAGCGCTATAAGGGGGCAGGTTCTAGAGGGTGCACTGACCAAGCCGCGATGCGGTAGAAGTCCTTCCCGCAGTGCTAGAGGGAGCTAGAACATACGGAAAGAGACAGCACTGACCAGGCTGGCGATGCGGTAGAAGTCCTTGTCGTAGAGCGCGAGGCCGGCGAGGAAGGCCTCGAGCTCGCTGGGCGCCCAGCGCGGGTCGGGGGTGTGGGGCGCGGGCGCGGGGCGCGCCATGAGCCGCAGCGTGGCCGCGCGCACGTCGCCGCCGCACTCGCCCAGCGTCTGCAGCGCGCTCTCGCGGCTGTGCCCGCCCACCGGCATCGCCGCGCACATCGCCAGCTCCATGAACATGCGCACTGACACATGCACAATTTATTTATTTATTCTTTATTGTACATTGAGTTTAATCTTATTTTATAAACTATTAATTGATTTAAATGTATAAATGGCGGCCTTATGGCTCTAAGCCATCTCTGCCAAAATAAATATAAAGTAAATATGTTATTGTTAATAATAATTTACTTCTGTATAAATTGTAGAAATAGATTAAAGTTGCAAGAGAGTACTCTCCACAACAAAGGGAATCCTAGTGTGGAGATTAGTGCATTGTATTATTTTCGGAATGTTTTAGTAACAATAAAGATTTTTGTATTATTTTTATTGATAATAATGTATGAAATTAATATACCGTTCAGTAAATCTAAATATTATGCGTCGTATAACGGGTGAACGGTAAAGTTAAATAATTGACTGAAAGACATATAGTGTGTAACTTGTACATATATATCGCCAAGTCTATGAACTTGCGCACGCTTGCACGATTGCACGCAAATAACACGCTATGTACGTACGAAAAGTTAAGCACGTAGCTAAGGAGATTGCATATAGCGTTTGATCAACTTCAATTTATCAGAGGAACGTTTGAAAATAAATGTAGCGTGTAAAGTGAAGGTGATTTTAATAATTAGGTGCAATATGAAAAAATATTTTGTATTTACTACTGCGAAAACACAGAAGGTGCAAAATAATCATTAAACAGTTTTAAATATGCCTACTTAATTTGTATAAAATAACTGTAAAATATGTACAAAACAAAGTATAAGTAAGTATTATTAAAATTATATTTATTACCTTCGTTATCATCTAACGCATCATTGATGCCTGGATCCCAAAGTAACTGTTCAGGTACTCGATGGAGATCAATACGATCGTTGCACAACTCTGGTATATCAGCTTGATGTTCCGGCCCAATATTTATTTGTGGCTTCTGATTATCCTCAAATTGAGCTAACACGTCAACCTCTGAATTGGACAACCCTGAAACGGCACACAAGATAAATTTTTAAAGTTCAGTTCTACACAAAATGTAGAATATCTTAAATTAAGATACCGTTCAGTAAATCTGCATATAACCCAGGACCATCTCTATCAGGTTGCAGAATTGGTTGCGGTGTGTAGTGGCTCGTCACTCGACGCATACGAGACCGGTACGGGCCAGCTGGAGACGCTTTCCTTTTTCGTCGTTGCGGTGAGGCCGGTATACTGTTCGGACTTAGGAACACCGCTGGTACTGGATCTCGGCCTTCCACGCATACCTTCATAGAAAAAAAAATATATATTTCACCCGCTCAACATAAAAGAATATAGGTATATTACATAACTTCATTAATATCACGCACTTGAAGAGACTCGGACTGCCATTGCTGAAGTGATGTAGACATCGGCGTCACTGAACGATTATGACGTCGTGTTGATCTCTGATGAGGAAAATCTCGCGGACTGCTCGATAGGAGAGGATCTTCAGAATTAAGCATCATTCGCCGAGCTGTCGGTGAAGGTTGGAGTGTATACGCATCTAACGATCGACACTCCTCCGGCAAAACTTCTTCGAGAGCTTCTTCAACCTAAAATAAAATAAAAGTGTTATTTTGCCTCCAAACTAAACTGTGTCAGAAAATATGAATTTTATTTATATCCAATGAAAATATGCGGTTACCTCTTCTTGACTAGACATTGTTGCAGTAAAAAATGCAGCTGTAAGTGGTGATGAAGCTCTTGGGACAGAATGTGCCGGTGATTGAGCATCTTGCGATGCGGGAGGTGTGGGGTAAGCTAAACTAGGGGACGGTGTCGGATGCGTTGAGTAACCTCCACTCGGGGATGCGGCAGTGTAAGCTAAACCAGGCGAATCACCATAAGAAAGGCTCGGAGAATTGTCTGTATATCCTGGAATTCCAGGCGATGTTATCGCAGGCCCGCCGTGGCATGCTCCAAAATCGGCTAACGATTCTGGTAGAGGAGAATTTAGTACTGCAGCCAAACGGCGATTGGACGGGAACGTGACTGGTGATCGCTCATGAATTGAGGCCGCTACGGTCGCGTAATCTTCTAGCGATGCTAGTTCCTCTAACTGATCAGCGGTCGTAGCGAATTGGAAGGTATCTTCATTAAGAGCGGGCGAAAAGTATCCATCATCTGAATTAAATGAAACTCCGAATAATTCGGGTCGAAAAGTGAAATCTTGTTGTGGCGAAGACTGTCCTGGATCTGACGCAGATCGCTTTACAACCTGAAATATAATAATGATTAATTTTTAATTTATTACGGACTTAATTAACTACATATTTTTTTTACTTTATTACATACCTTACTGTTTCCTTTCTTCAAAAGTTCAATAAGAGTAGAATCTCTATGAACTGAATTAAGATTGGATGTAGCATTGCTAGCAAAACTAACAACTGGCGGGACTTTTGGCGATACAAAATGTACCGAAGTCGTGACTGGTGAGGCTGGAGATGTTGATGATGAACGAATGTTTGATAATGGTGGTGGCGCTGGTGTTGCAAAGCCCGAACGCGATGACGTATCTATTGTAACACCTGTAATTATTCATTTTCTTATTAAAACTTTAATAAACATTGATATTATACCTACTCATAATATGAAAAGATTAATAGCTAACCTGTCGGTTGAGTAGTTGTAGCTCCTCGACGACTGATGATCTTTTCTTCTATAAGCGCTCTCACAGATACCGATGCTGTTTGTAGCGGAGGTCCAGTAGATTCTTTCTTATCTAACTTCTTATTGTCCGAATCCTGTACAATAGTAAAGAGATATATTCTTAAGAAATTTGAATGTATATAAATGGCGGAGCGAAATTGACATACCTTTTTAAAATAACCACCGTGCAGTCGCATATGTCCGTTGAGAGCGGGAATATTTTTGAATTTTCGATGACAAAGATTACACTCGACTGGTTTGATTTCAGTTGCCCGTGTCCCGCTCCCGCCCACGCTTGTCGCATTACCCGGCGTTCCGCTCGCAGCGGTACCACCCCCGCATTTTGGACTTCCCTGCTGCGTCTGTGAAATTAACGAAACCTTTAAAGATTTTCCAACTTATTACGCACTTTCTAATTTAGGCACAAACTTTCAACCTCGAACAGCTCGTTAATATTTGAGGGTAATTAATGGATTTTGATGGACTCGCCCTAATCGCGGCTGACTTAAAAAGGAAGAAAGTCGAATGCAAATTACAAATATAAAATAAGGAACAAGAATAACCACAAGCAAGGTAACTATTTAAACAAAATGTTGCTGTATTTATTAGTATAATTTACCACAAAGTGCAAGTTGTGCAGTGCAGTTATTCATTCACGTAGAATTTTAATTAGTTGCGGACGTCCGTCGCACCGCGGCAATGTCAAACTAGAATTTCCTAGCGCGCGGAATGAAATTTTAAAACTGGATGCTAACGCGTGTGTCATAAAAGTTACTTAATTAGCTTACCATAAAATGTAACTAGATAAAGATTATTAGCTTATAGAGATAAAAACGAATGACAATAAATTTTGCTAATGACAAGATACTTAATTTATACTTAGATCATAATATTATTATATAATATGCTTTCGATAAGTTAAGGTTTGTAACTTTTGTAGAATTTTATATCGTTTTATTATCATAAGATAATAAAGCTGTGATATAGATAAGCAGAGAGGAGTTGCATTCGTTTTCATTGTAAAAGGCTAATGAGGCTCCTGCATAATGTTCTTGCATAACTTGCACCGCATTGCAACTTGCATATACGCGAATGATTATTAATTACATTTTTTAAATTTTTATACAAAAACGTAAAAAAAGACAGTAGCAAAAACGTAATAAATAACGATTTATTGGTAAAATTCATCTATTTAATGTATAAAGATCCAATACATTGCCATTATTTTAATAATATTTAGCGGAGGAGTTATCATTGTACCTATAGGTACACACTCATGCCGACAACGTATGTACTTATATAAACTTTATCTAAAGCATTCACTCGTGCTTCATTTATCCTAACAAAAACTACAACTTATGAACGAGTAGTATATTTTGTTGCCCAAACAAGTAAATCGTTTGTCACGTTGTCACGCGTTATAGCAACAAATAAGATAGTCCATTGAAATGTTACATTTTTTAGGCCTAACCTTGCGTTTTTTAGAGGACGCAATTTTATTTTTTTGATGTGTAGGGGGGGTCAGTGTGAAGCTAAAACCAAGTTTGTGGGGTCGCCACCCTTGTCCCACGGCCGCCAACTTGAAAATAGTGGTTGAAATGGTTTTTACGATATATCTCTTAAACTATTTATCTGATAAAAAAAATTGTTAGCATTATTTGTTGCCAATTAAATTCTCTACAACTTTGGTCCAGTAACTTTTTGTCGTAGAACTATAAATAAAAAAGTTATAAGCGAAAATGTTCATAAATTAGAGATATTTATATTTTTCAATAAAACTTTTTTTTTATCATTTTACGAAGAAATGATATCAGACCATTTTTGTAGATTATTTTTCGAGGAACAACTTTTAGATACAACATTTTTTCATGACGTCAATAGCTAAAGTTTTACAGCGCTCTGAAGTGAGTACTATTTTTTAGTACTCTTAACTATACATATATTGGCTATTGGCTCTTTTCCCAGACTCCAGAACAATGGAAGCACACTGCAGAACATTTCAGCCCTGCTTTTCGTCGTAAAAAAAAAACGTGCTTCCAGACACTACCTCCTGGATGGTGGGGAAAATTGTCAATTATTAATTATTAAAAATATTGCAAAATTAATTATTAAAAATATTATAATAACAAAAAAGAAACAATTACTGATGACTAATTATTATTAGTACACACATAATATATGTATAATGTATAGTTAAGAGTACTGAAAAATAGTACTCACTTCGGAGCGCTGTAAAACCTTAGCTATTGACTTAATGAAAAAATGTTGTATGTAAAAGTTGTTCCTCGAAAAATAATCTACAAAAATGGTCTGATATCATTTCTTCGTAAAATGATAAAAAAAAAGTTTTATTGAAAAATATAAATATCTCTAATTTCTGAACATTTTCGCTTATAACTTTTTTATTTATAGTTCTACGACAAAAAGTTACTGGACTAAAGTTGTAGAGAATTTAATTTGCAACAAATAATGCTAGCAATTTATTTTTATCAGATAAATAGTTTAAGAGATATATCGTAAAAACCATATCAACCGCTATTTTCAAGATGGCGGCCGTGGGACAAGGGTGGCGACCCCACAAACTTGCTGATAGCTTCACACTGACCCCCCCTACACATAAAAAAAATAAAATTGCGTCCTCTAAAAAACGCAACCCCAAATGTAACTTTTCAATGGACTAAGAGTTGTCAGGTGACTGATGCGTTTAGAGATACGTCTGTATAGTGGGTCGGAAGCGTAATTTATTTGATTTGAAGTTTTTTAGCGTATGGTAGCCCTAACGGGTGCCATTAGGGCAGCTCGTTAGGTTAATGCGCGGTAGGTGCAGATGTTCGGAGCGGGCGGGCGGCGGTAGTACAGCGTTTTTGCCATATATCACACTTGTACCGTAGTTAAGTCGTTCCTTGGACTGAAATATTCTGTATGCTCCCATTTTAGGTTTTAAATCAACGTTAACAAGTTTCTTCAGTTCATATTGTTCTTAGTTTTAGTTTGTTCTGGCGTTCTAAGTGCACTTGGAAGACTTTCATGTACAGTCGATCAACGTAATAAAATTAAAAGCGTATGCTCATTTATTCTTTAATAATATTACGTAATTGTTTCCTTTGCAATTGTGATCACAATAATTATACTCAGTCCTTTTCTAAAAATAAATGTCTAGTAGTAGTAGTGTTCAATAGTTTAACAATATTTAAGACACGCAAAAAACTTACCCTTGGTTTTGCGAATGTGGGTGTTTGAAACAGTTGCGTGATCCAATCCATTACAGGCACAAGTTTATATCAGCACAAGTAAATGTAATCAATCTTAGCAGGAAAGAAGAAAACAATAATATTCGTCTTATAAAATTAGCGTACTTTATCAAGGTCCAGGGTGTTGATCTCACGATTCACAAACATGGAATGATTGTACAATGTATGGGAAAGATATCGAAGAGATGACCCCTCGATTTGATGTTTTGAACTCGCGAAATGTAAGATAAAATGACCAGTCCAGCAACAATGGGTCACGGGAATGTATCGCGTGTGATTTGCATATGCATAATAATGTATTCACACTAGATGAGAAATCAAAGGCGAATAAGATCTATTTGCTAAATAGAAATTAGCAGCAGCTGGTGTGCTAAAACGATCGTGTGAAAGTTTTCAATTCCAATAGGAGATCAAGGAGTTAATAAAAATAATAAATTAAAGTTAGTATGGGGTGTGTAAATAAATTAGATCATACTTTTGAATACATACTTAGTTATTTTTTAAAACATTATAAACATTCATAGAAACTCACTGCTGTGGTATATTATTTTTCAAGGAACAATGAAAATTAATAAGAATTAAAGCAATTTAGTAGAAAAAAGTGATAAGATACATTTAAGCTAAAAGTGTTTATTTATATAAATGGAAAATATAGAATTTATCTTAATTATGTAAAAGTTACATTGCATTGAAATTTTTGTAAAATTATGATAAATTAAGAAATAAATAAATTGTTTATGGGACTAAGTTCATGATGTTCGATATGCATTCTTTGCAATTTCTTACTTGTAATAAAACTTAATATAACTTACTTATGTTTAATTTTAACTGTTTTGTAAAAAAAATAAGCTAAAGTGTAAAATAAAAAAAAATGTAAATCTATTAAAGCTCAAATATTTACTAAAGGTACAAATGTTAATTTAGTGTACAAACCGTAACAATTTTGAATGCAGCTTAAATACGTTAGCATAAACTTCCTATTGTAATAGAAGCGTGGCGTTTTAATGCGGACATAGTGTGTTGTCGTATAGGAATTGAGCTCACAGGACATTAACAATAGGTGCGCCACGTGGCTAGGTGAGAGGTCGCAGCTCGGTTAGAGGTCATGACTCATGCTATGCGGGACCAGGGTTATATATTGACTTTTTACTTCTTCAATTTTATACTTATATAGAGGTAAAGCAAGAACACATACAAAACTATGTATTTAGTATGTAAAGCTGAGCAAGTTTTTATAGAAAACGTTTATTTCAGGATAGCATTACGTTTCTTTTGGTGATTTATGATCATTCTCCCAATTCGTAGGTTCATATTTCTTAGATATCATTAGTATATAAGGTTCTGATTTATTAATAGAAAATGAGACTGAGATACATAATAATATTTGTATTCAATATTGTTAATTCTTAATAGAAGCAATATAATTACTAAGATTTATTGCAGTTTCAGAGAAAAGCTCTGATGAATTTGAAGGAAATTAGCTAACAGAGCAATTAGTAAATGTTTAGTAATTTTCAACCTATGAATAATACCCACTTGAGACACACTTAGGTAATTAGGCTTTGTTACGAATCAAGTTGTGGATTAATAGATATCACGTGTACACTTGTACTCTGAATTATGTGAAGCTTAATGAAAGCAGCATTTAGACAAGTATTAAGTAATATTTGTATTAAGATTAAGACTAGACTTAACTCTTTGAATATAAAGTTGAAAGTAAAACAACAAACAACGCACGCCTTGAGATGTGCTACAACTTTTACTTGAAAAAAAGGGACAATTGTAAATAGCCCGCCATAAATTTGAGTCAAAGCTAATCATCCATATTTAACCAATAGGGTGAATATTGCTAGAGATTCAGCGGTAGTCACGTAAGCGGTAGAAGGCAGACATCTTCAATTATGCATCGGGCCGTTTATCGGCGGAGCGGCTCCTTGCGCCACCTGCGTCGTTGTCACCCTGCATTATTAATGGAGAGCTTGCGTGCGATACGCAGGGGGAAGGACGACATTCTAATGTCACATTAGCGGAGTAGGCCAATGCAAGACGGTACTCAAAAGTAACCATTTTCAAATCGTAATTGGGTTGCTCTTATATGAATGAATAATCGGAAAAGTTTAGAAATATGTATAATTCTTAATTCATATCTAATTGCAATTTTAATCAAGCAATTAGATAGTTACAAAATATTCGTAATCACTCTTAGTAATCAGTCAATTTTAACTCCCTTGATTTATAACTTCTTTTGAAACTTATTGTAATCAAAAGGAGTAAACTGCGAGTAACGTTTAAATTCAACGAGATTTTGCTCAAAAGAGGTCTTCGATTAATAATAATATACAAAAATACGGCTATGATATTTTTATATCGCTTATATTGGCATGGAAACTTTTCTTTCTTGTTGCGAGGGGAAATATGGAACGTCAATAAAATATTCACATCTTTCCGACAGTTGGAACGAATCAAATTGGAATCGCCTAACTTTTCGAGGACTTAAAAGGTGCGAAAAAGTTACACGCCACGGTGTTTCTTTTATAAAAATATTCATAAACAATTTTTAACAAGTTCCAAAGTACGCTTCGAATCGATTTGTTACGTTACAGGGTAAGTTAAAATTGCAGAAAGCTCATTTAATGATGCGAAAAAATATTAATTGCTTGTGATACATTCTTTATCAATACATTAAAAAGTTATATTGTAATATTGAGATGTAAGTATGGAAATACGAGTAATATGAAATAAATATTATTTAGTGGGACACTTAACAACTAACACTGACATAATGGTGCATATTTACATTCCCATCTACTTTTATAGACTTGCAATGCAAGCGAAGTTTATGGTTTTTAATACTATCTACTTGAAAATTTATCGTAAGCGCAAGACGGCGAATTTTATAGCCACAAATAAATTCTAATATTTTCGATGTGTAGCTTTAAGAAAGCGGCAAAATGCAATTTGTGGGCGTTGAGTAGAAATTGCAGACCGCAGAGGCGGCCATTCCTGCTCAATCTACTCTTATTGAACGACCGCAGGTGCCGAGCTTTTACACCATTTTATGTTTTTTGGTACATTTGTTGATATAAAAGGGATTCTTTTAGGTTATTTTTACGTTTTTCATTCTCACCGTTTTGTCGGTAATGTGTGTATCAATATCTTTGAAACATTCATAAATTCTTGTTTACCTTACAGATTTATGGAATCATATGAATTCACTATATTAGGTAATTAATTTAATGTCATGTTACATGTAACTATATGCTTTAACACATTGTATCGTTAAAAAACAGACATATTGAAATGGAAAACATAAACTAATAGACGGGAGCTCACAGGAGCGACCACGTTGTAGCATAATTATTTTGCAATTATGAACGCGAATTTGTCATTTACTACCCCGTAATGAAGTGGCATAAAGCGGATTTATTTCGTTCAAAGGCATACCGCTGTCAATATGTTGTGAACATAACTGCGTCGGGTCGTTTGTAATTATGAACCTGCGTTGTGCCGTCCTTTATTGCTTCCTGCAGGTGACGTCAAATCGAGCCCGCGATCAAAGTGAGTGCTTTTAATAAAGCCCGCCGCTGTAGTTACACGGCCGTTTTATGTCGACCCCTCATCAGTCATTCATGACAACGATTTCACCAAGGATTCGTCTTACAGTCCCACGCCGATAGGTCCGCTATTATTGGCGTTGGCGCCGATAGTCTGCTGATGTTATTAATATTGAATCACTAATTCACGCACGATTGCTCTTTACTGCGGTTCCGATGAAGCCTTACATAATGAACGAGTAATTTCTAATCAAAATTTAAACGAGATCGGATTACAGAACACATACCGCTTTTGCTAACTTTGATGAGCTCGGTATTAGAAAGTGAATACGTTTTGTAACACGCATAAATTGAAACGTGAATTATCAATGTAAAACCTTAAAATGTAGACAATGTACAAAGGAGCTTTATTGGTAATTAACTATTTATATTGGCGACTATTTTGCTTTACTTATAATACATAAAGAAAGTAAGTAATTGTGGTTGTTTTAACATTAATATTTTATTAATTATTAAGTAATAATATAAACAAATATAATTAAAATATGTATTCATTGCACAAATAGTGTTCTAAATATTCTCACGGTTCCAAATTTATAGATCCCATCAAACTACATTTGGAATAATCATAGTTGTTTGGTAAGGTGGTAAGTTGCAAAACTAGTAATCCGGGGCCGTAAACAGGTGATAGTGTCGCATTAGCGGTCGCGAATCGTGAGCCCCTGGACCCGATTATGAGGGAGAGTTGACCATTCATTTCGTAAACAAAGGATAGCTATTAAATATTTACGTATTGATTTGTTTTGGTTGTTAAGAGCATACAATTTTGTGAAACAGGTAATTTTAGTTACTTATGTCATTTCAAAAGATCGAAATAAACGCTGAATTTATATTATTTATGTTTTAGTAAAATGAAAAAATAAAAATGTAAAAACGGACATTGAAAATTATTATTAGGTATAAATTGTTGCAATTTACCAATGAGCTTGTTGGATATTTACGATTTCAATTATATTCTATACCTACCCTATATTTGGTTGCAGCCAATATTACTACACAGTTCCGATTTACCCAACAAGTGAACCAAATAAAATTACGAATCAAATCTGTTACGATATCGGAGTCACGTCGCGTCGGGTACGTGTGTCTATAGGACGGACGGACGGCGGTCGAGGGAGAGCCGCAAATGAATTATTTAGCGCACAAAGGATGAATGCGCGATTTAATTTGATGTTTCGCAGTGGACCAGTCCGATCCGCGATGTATCACAATTAGCCGATTAGCATAAGAATTCCGCGCCTAGCTCGCAATCTTCCCACGGATTACATTGTTTTCACCCTAAATTTTGTCAAATTAATAATTCGCTATCGTTGGTACGCTGTTTTGAAGGCTGAGATAGATAAAGAATAAACGATTCTTGAATAAATTAACTCAATGGCACATTATTTTATAAAATAAGAATAGAAATACATATTTCTTTAGACAGATTGTTTAGCTGCTTTAAGTTGTTATATTATTATTTAAAAATATTGAACATTGTTAGTAAATCAAAAACAAATAAGTAAGTTTGTTTGAAGCCGTAAATGATTCTAAGTGAAAGCTGAGGTCATGTCTACATCGCTACGCGGCGTAGCGCTGCGTAGGTGTCGTAGCCCTAAGTTAGAAGTTACATTAAATATGTCTTCATAACACTTAAAGTTTATACTTAGACTTTCTATTATTTTATTTTATTTAAGCTTTTATATTAGAAAAGCTAAAAACCCTAAAATGTAACAACAGAAATAAAGTGACAGAAATATCTTTATCTGTTTTGAATGTTTAGAGTAGGTACATTTGTTTTAAAATGTTCTTTTGATAATGGTATTTACAAATAAAAATCATTATTGTGATTATTATACACATATTAAATTGTCATTCAAGTTACCATACGTGGCACATGTTCATATAATAGTATATTTTTTTTTTATTTTCTTTATTTATTTAGGGATTTTTTTCCAAAAGGACGATGTCAATCCCATCGTACCTTGTACACAGATGTTACACTTAACAATCTATATGCCTACATCATATTCTAAAATAATAGTATCTAATACTCACGGCAGCAGCTTTTGGCCTGGCTTTAGGCTTGGGTCGGGGCGGTGCGGGCGGCGTGCGCGGCGGCGTGCTGTCCCCGCCACCGCTCCCGCTTGTGCTCGTCACACTGGACTTCTCTGAACCGTTACTTGTCTGTAAGAAGCAGTTGTTTAAGGGACGGATTTTTGACACTTTTTGACCTATATTGTCATTTATTATTTGTACTTTTGAACTGACAGGTAAACGGACTAAACATAGAAAAAAAACTTTTTTTATAAAGTTTAAGGATTTTACTTTTAATTGGTTAAAAATATGAGCTGTTAGTACTAATTCTATGTTTCAGATGATACATACAATAAAGAAATTGATAAGTGGGTACATATAGAAAATGTTAGATGACGTAAACATGATATAAAGGAATTTTAAACTGTCTGTAATATAATAGATGATTTATTGACAGTAGTTGCAATTAATTTGTTTATATCATAAAGCTAGATCTATACTGATATATAAACTTTTGAATACACAAATTGGTTCGTCCGCTTTGAAACGGAGAATGAGTAATTGAGTAAGTATTATAGTAGCGTAAATACTGCAAATTAAAAATAGAATAAATTCTTAACGAATAAAACTGAAATCAATTTTCTTATTCTTATAATTGTTTAATTAAAATCGCGATCTCTTAAAACCCAGTAAACATTTTAAGCGCTCACCTACAAGAGGGTTATTGATCCCAACAATAAACAACTCGAAACGCTTTCTCTTATTAAAACTCAGTTAGAAATTGTTCCCAATTGTTGTCTGAACAGCTGTATTTTGTTGAAATTAAGGGAACACGACCGCCATTACTCCTGTTTTTTTGCTCGAAAACCTTTAATGGTAGCGTGAAATTAAAAGAGCACACGACCCGGATTCAGGCTAATTGGTTAATTAATAGGGACGTCCGGCTTTGAATTTTACACACACTCTATTGGATGCCAGCCAGTTTCACTTGTATTGAAGTGATCTGATTGAACGCATGAGATATGTGCTGCGAGTACTCGATAATTTAAATGACGTTGAAAGATCATGTTTTGTGGGGAATATTTTATATTATATTATGTGATGTACGATTTGATTGCTATCATCAATTATATTTAAATGGGGTTTAATCATGTTATATATTTGGTATTACCTTATTTTAGCTGTAGCTAAAAGTAACTTCACGAATATACGTCACAAAAGTTATAATGGATTTTTCATAACACATTTTCAAATATTATGTAGAATAGAGATTTGAACTTTTATTCTATGTAAATTTTTACTACTTATTTTTCTCCATCTTTCATTTTTCAGGCTTCATTAAGTTTTATGCAGCATAATATTTTAATGGAATAAAAATGTTAATCGCCTCAGTTGAGGAAGTCTAGGTGGATATTTTAGTAGAAATTAATTTAAAATGGCGGTAATTTTTAGTGTTTAAGTTGCGTTTTATTGGATACTTGTAAGTTTTTACTGTTTCTTTTACTATCCCATAATATCATTTTATAATTTTAAATATGAGAAAGATAGGAAAAGGATGTAGAAACAATGTATTTTTTATATATGGACTATACATGTTCCCCACAAATTTATTTATTAACGAAATGCATTATTTTAATATCTACTCCTTTTGCGTTTTCAGATCCAAAGGCAATATGAGTGGGTTACGATCAGAAGCGATTCTAATTTATGCTTAGCTTCCCTTTGTTGTAAATAGAATTTGTCACGACTAGGTCATGTGAGATATTGTTTGACAAATGATTTCCGTACGTTTGTTCTAGCATTTTCGTCTACAAATTGCCACTTGTCTAGCCCATATGAATCGCTGAACGGATTTTTATTCATTTTCACAACGAAATACGTTGATAAAGGTGGCACGAACCTAATTTATTTCTGCTATTGGAATATTATGTGAAATGTCTGGTAAGAACAAAAATGCGTCACATCACTTTTGCGTTTTTATTGACGAATCAAAATAATATTAATTTAAGCTTTAAGAGTTGTATATACTAACATATTTTATGTTCTATGCATAAAGTCCTATGAGTCTGGGTTTTTTTAACTATGCATTTTTAAATGTCAAAAAGGCTTTAATATAAATAGGCTTCAACAGACGCGCACTGTTGTAAGAGCTTTGGATGAACATAGAGTCCAGCCGTGCGCGATAATCCACACACAATAAACTAAAGCCAGCTGTAGGATTTGAAATAATAAGTACCTATTAGTGGTAGAAATGCGACCACAAGAGTGCTATTTGTGCATATGTGGTGAGTGTCTTATACTATCAACTTTTTTATCCTACATTAAACAGCGGATGTACATTGTTATTATTATTACATAGGAATATATTATACAGATTAAGGATGTGTAAGAAAAATATGTCTCAAATCAAGCAGCGTTGCGCGAGGAATTCGCGATATATTTTAAACAAATTCATTTATTTATGAAATTGAACGTGGCAGTTTATTATATACAAAGAATATAAAAATTATACAACATTTTTTAATAAAAATGTAAAAACAATACTCACATCTGAGTGCAGGACAGCACGCGCGGGCGAAGGCGAGGCGGGCGAGACGCCGCGCGCCGCATTCGCGTCACGTTCCGCGACGCTCTCCGCGCTGCCGGCTGAAACGAGCGAGCGCTGTGACATGGGCTATTGCATGTGTTATTGCATGTGCTATTGCGAAGATTAGTTTTGTAGTTTGCTGCAATGTTGTGCTATAGTGTCTTTGAAACAATGTGTATTGCATAATTTTCAATATTTTAATGTAAAATAGAATTTAATGAAATTGAAATGTGTGGAAACCACAAAGTGGAAGTGTGATTAACATTAAATATTTCAAACTAAAACTTAAAAACGCAAAATATTATTTCATATAATAATTTTTCGTGTGTGAGGAAAATATGCAACTGTTGCATAATGCATTGTATACATTATAAAATTAGGCCAGTAAAACGAGCAAGTAAAATATTTTAACAAGTTTAACAAGAGCAAGTAACTTTTTATTATTTATTATCATTTAAGGTATTCAATGTACTGTTTTGACTTTCCTGCGATGTATATGTATTATTGTATATGTATATATTATATATGACATATTATAGGCCATTTAATATACATATATTATTATTTTATATATATTTATATGTTTCTGCCCTAACATAAATTATATATGCGCCTATTTATTATATTTATTTATTATTAATATTAATATACTTCATTATGTATTTATTTTAAGTAGATACGCTTCATTATTTTTTTTTTAATATTAAGACGGACCTCAACCGCCGGTGCAGCCTGAAAATCAGCGCTGTTTTTGTGTAGCATTTTGCTGAGGCTGTATCCGTTTGCTAATCTTAAGATAAATTTTGTAATGTTGTTGACTGTGTTTTTTGCAATAAATTTATTTTCTTTCTTTCTTTCTTTCTTTTTGGTCTGTGTAGCGCATGTCGCGTGACGGTCGGCTGCCGAGTAGGTATAAAGCAGTGTTCGGAAAGTTTCACTTTTACCGTGGTTTCACAAAACCACACAACATTTTTTATTACTTTTTATAGTAAATTTATCTTACTTTTCTCTGGATGTGGTTGGTGGTGGTTCTCCGTGTGCCGGCGCAGTGACCGCGCGTCGCAGTACGACTTGCCGCATCCATCCGCTTTGCATTCGTACGGCTTCTTGTTTCGATGTGTCAACATATGGCCATTTCTAAACAAAGCGAGATTTCGACATTCAAATGACGTAGAGGTTTTGCTAGAGCTTATATTAATATAATCGCACAATTAACATTGCCTTATATTAAGGTATTAAAAGCGTTCGGTTAGATATCATAAGACGACTTTTCAAAATAAGTAATTTAAAATGCTTCATATAAGCCATAAGGAATCGAATCAAATTATAGAAATACAATCGTTTACAAATTTTGGACTCGTAGGCTGTAGCACAAGGTAAAAGACATTGGCTGTAAGTAGTTGTATCGATGTATCTTCAATACGCTTACAATTCACACGTGACCCGAACAGATGGTAATGTATGTATGGAGGATGGGTAAGATGTAGGTCAGCGGATAACATGGCCACTTTACTCAATACAGGCATTATAAACATGATGACATCATTAATATTCATGCGGGGTGCGAGCTTCGACGATTAAGGGGACACCTTGTGCATCGAACATGTGCTTACGGATTCACCGAGCGCAACACAATTATTTTACAATTTTTGTTACTTATCACCTATCTTTGTAAAAAGTAGAGACTATGAAATTTACTTCAGATTTTTGTAGGTCTCTTGGAATGTATATCTGATTGATGACGCGAACGTTTTCTGGGTGAATGGCTTGTTATTATTTCACGCAAAATAGCTAACCAGATTTGAATAACATTGCGTGCAGATATGGATTATAGTTTGGATTCGAAAATATAATAATCAAATATCACAAGTATACCTAATATCGTCGGATGGATCTAGCTTTTTTAAATTTAGTATAGTAAAGTTCATGTTTATTTCAATGGTTTACTTTAAAAAGAAGATAATTTTACTATGCAATAAATGTATAGCAGCCTAAATTCTTGTTTACATATAATGCGATAAAACCCGTATTCACGTACTGAAGATACGTACGCAATTTCGCATTCTGAGAAAGTAATGAAAGGATCAAATTAATAAAATTTAATTTGTAGGCATTAATCAGATAGATGTACGCATATCAGACAGTAGGCCCTAATTATGCATCGTCCCTCGGAAGTTGTAACGTGGCGGGTTGCTTCATGAATCCGGCAGGCGGTAATCATCCCTCATTACATATACGGTGATTCATCAAGACGAAACTGGGGGAAATTTGGAGCTATATTATAGAGAAAAAAGGGACACACCGTGTCATTGATTTAATTACGGTAATTATGTGAACAGGAAGTATAATATAGGAACAGTCATTTAGACATTTTAAAGATTCAGCACATATCGACTATAGTTAATTCATATCTATTAGTAAAGCGATGTTGCTAAAATCTATAACTCCATGTAATGTATCTCTATAAATAATATCTTATAATATGTCCCAATTCTATTCCTTATATTCTGGCAAAAAAACATATAAATATAATAATTACAAAGAAAATACTCACAGATGATCCTGTCTCTTGAACGCCTTCGCGCAGGTAATGCACACGTATTTGCGCTCATCGCTGTGCGTTAGCTTGTGCTTTGCAAGAGCGGATGCATTGCCAAAAACTTTGTTGCATACCTGGAAATAAGGAATTTAGCTTTATATGAAGTTTTCAGCACGTAAAATGTATTTTCTTCCGTAAAAAGGGAAATCTTGGAAATATTAATATGTTAAATGCGGTAATGGAATAAAATGTAGAAAATATACTTATTCATAATCTACAAATAATTATATTGATTCATTCAATTGTATTGTTTCAATGTAAAAATTATCAAGTCATTCCTTATAATCAAATGTGATGTGTATAACTTGAATCTCTATCAGCCTGGATGACTTTACAGACGTCCTTCAGAGTAAACCCCATTGTCTTAAAGATTTCTTGTGTCTCGAGAGAATTGTTTTGGGGGCGGATTACACCGTATTAATTAAAGAGCCGAAGTTTTATAAGTACTAATTTCTCTAAGGATGCCTTGAGGAGTAAACTTCGAATGGAAGGTAAAAATTGATTTATTACGTACTTTAGGTTGAAAATGTTTATTTTATGTAGATTTTATATTACAGTATTAAAAAATAGCAGGTTAGTAATAGCTAAATAGCTATTTTGTATTATATACAGTTAATTTAATGAATTCAGGTAACTGAGTTAAAGCTATGAATTTGACACATGAGACTTTAATCTTTTGGTTACTGTAGATAATTGAAACTAATAATTTTTCCTCTTATATTCATACGATAAATCCAATGGAATATTCCGTAATATAATATTGTATTGGGCTGTTGCTATTTAAAACACGTTGGAATATTGGGAGCATGTCGTCTTATAACTTTTCGGTAAATATGAATAAAATAGATATTTCCCATGGGACGTTCTTTAGACCCGAAACCTGGGTCCCGTTCACATCCATCTAATATAATAGACGTATAAAATGCGTTATAACTTCCCGATACAGGATATGCTAGCTTATCACATGCTATATCAATATTTACGGTGCACGATATTATTTTATTGGCACATAAAGTTCCTAAGCCGCCCAACAATTTTCAATCTTAGCATAACTACATATTGTCAAGTGGAAGTTGTTATGTTTGTCATATTTTATGTATAAATAAATAAAAGTTTATGGAGGAATATGTGGTTAAGGAAAAACAATTAAAAATCTTAGTAGTAAGTGAAAAAAGAAATTACATGTAGTCATTGTAATTTTTTAATCACGTAAACCGATTTCTTATTCCTGACCTCGTTTAGTATTCAGTGTATATATCGTTTAACTGATATTATATATAAGGTTCAGCTTATACTAAGAAGTTATTACCATCCGAGTTAAGCTGACTCCCCACAGCAAAATTTTACGGAACACCGCTGAGTAAACGTATGCAAATGGCGACTTTATGTCTTCATCACTTTATACGAATTTCCGCAAGCGTGTGATCAAATAAAATATATCTGGCGGTACCCGTTTGCAGCAGACATTTTATAAAACGGTTGTATGACCTAATTCCTTAGTGGCCTACATCGTCGAATGTTTGTAAAAATTAAATGCTGTCACATGTTACTCCTATTAATTTTACTAACGAATTTTCAGTGCTTACCCTTGAAATGAGTTTCGTTTTTTAATATTCCATGTACTGTACATACTTGTTTTAAGCTCACTTTTAATGAGAATTTTCTGTTTAAAGAAAAACTTTCTGCTGAAGAATATATTTCATAGTACAACAAATTGAATATATTATTTACTAAAATAGGAGATCTTTTACTTAATTATTTTAGGAGCACTTTGTGTTTCGGAGAAAAACAGAATGGAATTTTAATGTTTTCGTTAGCATTACCTGAGACACTGTCACAGCATGTTACAAATAAAACGTCAGGATTTTAGGATCACGAGATCCATTTTTCCTGTGTCATATTTTCAGTGAAAAATATGAGACGGCATAAAAGGATCATCGTCAGACAGCCGCACACTTACGTTAAAGCTAGGAGACAGAACATTGCGCACGCATCAAATTATATTGATACCTTAATCTCTTTACTATATTATTCGGATTAGAAGTTACATATTACTTTGCATAGATGGGTCATGAACAAACTGTGTTTTAAAATATGAAATATTAACGAAGTAGAACTATCCACTAACATTCACTAAACAACAAAAAGTTAAGGTTTTGTTGATGTATTATTTTCTTATAATTCAAGTTTACATATTTTTTTTTTGCAAAGTTGACAAATCTAAATGAAAGCCCAGTCTTGCAACAGCAAGGATTATCATACGATGTTATCTGACAAAGTAATACGAAGAGGACAATGTAGAGTGCTAAAAACGAAAAAACGCGATGGGATTTACTGTATAGTAGATGCTGCGGCTTCACTGCACCGTAGTTAATCCATTATACAACTGTGTAATATCTCTTTAGGTAATTTGCAATGTAAATCGAGGTGAGTTTAATTCTGCTTTAAAATGTGAATATTTTTTGAAATAATACTTTAATATACTACATACATTTAAAGTTGATTTTTTAAACCAATTTTAGCTTTATCAACCGTGAGTGTAGATATCTTTTTTTTAATGTTACATAAATTAATTTTATCAATATATAAACAATAATAATATAATAATTAAAACGTGCAAAGTAACACGGACAAGGTAGACATAATATATTCGGGTGTATTCTATATAAATTGAATAACTGTTCCTTAATGTAATCTCTCAATGTTTTCTCCTTTTTTCGATCACAGCGGCTTTGTTTTACCGTGAATTGAATTGAAAATGGGATGAGTGCCGCTTGTTTATAGATTCTGTTTTACGACGTGGCCCGAAATATTTCACTAACCATCTACCAGACATAAAAAGTTTAGCCATTACGTCGATTTTGTTGATAAAGGCCTCGTTATGAAGCATATATTTATACTTCATAATCAATAAAGTATAATATAACAAGTAACTATATGACGATATACGAATGCACCAATTAAATTTAAAGAAATAAAGAAAATAAAAACATTGGTACCCAAGAAACTCATATTGCTTATCGTATTGTTTATCAAAAGCTTCCCTAAGCAAAGAGTAGTTGGCAGTTGCAACTATATCTAAACCTGCAATAATTGTTCATTACACATCAGATAGATCACTGGCCACAATTAATTAATAAGCTCATTATCGTCCCCGTCATTGTATCTGATACCCGTGATGCGACAGGCTAATGAGAGCATTGAACATCGAATATCGATCCTGCCTTAGTTACTACTCACGTTACACGTCATCGTTAATTGGACGATATCACCAGGGATAACCTTAGTAGTTAATTTAAAGAAACGGGGGTTGCTTGATTTCTTATTCTCCTAGTTTGCGTGCGACTATGCTATGGATTTGGCCACCGAGGTTTTAGGGGATAAAAATTCCACATGCTCTACTTTCCGCCAAACGCTAGTCTTTTGAATTTTCTTCCCCGTAAAAAAGGCATATCAATCGTTTGTCGACGATAATAATAGTTTGCATCATTAACTAATGTTGTTATTTTACCAAATCGTTTCACTAAAGTGCTGATGTTTAAGTCAAAAATAAATTTGTTTAGTTAAAGATAATAAGTTCTATTCCTAAAATAAGATAATATACTAAAAGCGTACGTCTGAAAGAGAAGAGATTTGGGTACTATAAAGTCGCAGACATATTTTGTTCAGGTCACTAGTTCTTGAAATAAATAAGATGCTGATATTTACGTATAAAATATAATATAATTTTAAGCTTACAGGTTGGCTTTGATATTTATTTTTACTTATAATATATTACTTATTACTTTATTAGTAATTATTGTCAAGTTTGTTTTGGGTGTAATACTCACTTTTCTTACTTAAATTTAAATGTATGTATTCTTAATAATAGCCAATCAGTAAGGCTGCAGTCTAGCAAAATTGCGTTTTCAACAAGTTATTTGACAATTTTTTCCCGGCTAATGAAATGATAAACTGAATTTTTTTTTCTTGTTTATCAATGAGTGTTATATACGCAATGCGCGTGAATTTTTTCACATTTATAAAGTTACTTTATGTTACCTTAATCAGGCCTTCAAGTTAAGTCTCTTTCCCCCAAAGACATTTCGAGCTAAGTTTGTGCACTCACTACGTTGCAACCGATTACAATTTACACAATTTGATCAGCGCATAAATATCCTTATATAGTCGTAATTCAAATCTGCTGAATACAATTGCCGAAAAACTTATGATTTTCCTAATTAGAACGTTATAAATTCATTAAATTTCCCATTTTTTGCCTTACAAAAAACTATTGATAAATACTGCTAAAAGTTATTTTTTCCATTAATTTATTCGAGTTGGTTGAAGACCAATGAGTATTAATCCTTTAAATTTTTTTTTTTGAATTTTGATAATTCTTTAAATATTAAAAAAATATTTAAAATAATTAGGAAAAATCCTAGCGAATTTCTTCAGTCGCGCTCCTTGGGCCGGAGCGTTCTGACGTGTGCTCTACGCTCGATTTTCCTTCATACCGAAGTGAAAGTTGCTCTACTTCATTAAATTTAATATTTTTGTTAATTGATTATTTTTATCTTAGTTTTGTGCAAATATTCATATTTTTAAACATTTGATTTCGATATGGAAAATAAACGAAAAAAATATGCGTGTAACTACTAGAAAAAAAATATCTTCGAACATAAAGTTAATGAAACCAAATAGATTACAAAGGTGATTGGCAACAATTTCTTTATTTTACGGGGTGTCAGTAAAGGGATGTATGTTTCTTTAAAACTAAAGTAAGCTCATAAATTTTCTTATGATATAATTTTTTTTTGAAGTTCCAAAAATGTTTATTTTTCGTTTGAGAAATACGAAATATAATATAAACTTGTATTGAGAACTTGAACTTGGGACATACGGGGAAAATGATTTGTTTACTCCAAAATTCCAAATATGTCGAGGTGTTTTAATTTTTTCTTCTAGTTATTTTAAACGTAGCGGCATGTTGTTTGATTATTAATTTTGTAACTTAAATGCAGGATGTTGGTTTTATATTCTGATCTTACAGACGCGCTGACAAATTTAGTCCACCATTTCTAGTTTAGTCCACCAACTCTAAGTACTAATATTAAAACGAATGGATTATCATCACATCATCAAAACTCAGATGTAATGGAAGATCACAATAACATAGAAAATTCAGTGGGTGTTGAGAACTAAACAAACACAAGTAACAGAGACGCGAAGAATAAAAAAAGAGGACGAAAACGATAATTCGTTGATGCTTTCCCTTTTCGACGTATTGTTAGGGTACATCACCAATCTGCAAAAAACAAAACTGATGATTCCCAATTGCTGATTAAAAATGAAAAACAAATAATCGACAACAGTGGTGAAAATTTGCTGATCACAATGAAACATCCTTCAGTGGTAGCAGATTTACTCATTTAAAATGTATCGGTGAACAGCGTAAAGGAGAGGAGGACAGGAAAACATTATGAATGTGGATGGTGGATTGTATACAGGGTGTAATCGATAAGTATGTGCAGGCGATTATGACGTTATTATTGCAGGTATCAAAAAACTTAAAACTGATATCGAAATAACTTTACCTAATGAGCAAAATGACAATAATAACTTTTTAAAAGTATAACGAGAAATATCTAAAAAAATTACTTTATACATTCCCATATCAAGAAGGGAAAATGGAACTAGTAGAAGTTAAATGTCTAATTCCGGCAAAAGACATGAATGCGGAAGATGCGGTTAAAAATAAAAAATTTAATATTTGAAATACAATGCAAAAAAATAACACTTTTGTCATAGATAAGAATCATGACTATTTTTTCCAAATTCAGGGACAACTAAACGTTGCAGAAGCAGAAGTCTGCTTATTTGCTGTTCGGACTGGAGTGAATCATGATCGTCTGATATTAATTTAGTGAGAAACGTCTTCCCAGTTCAAAATGGAGAAATAAACCATCCACGCGAAAACCGACATCCGCGCGGACGGAGTCGCGGGCGGAAGCTAGTCAGAAATAAATATCTTTTGTTTTCATTTGCGCATTTTTCTATTTTATAATTTTTTACACAAACATTACATTTTTTTTATTATATACAAAATTTGTTTATCCGTTTTATTAGTGAAACTGAACAACTTTCACTAAGAAACTTAGGTCGAAAAAAATGTATAGAGTTATGCATTTTGTATGGAAAGCTTATTTTTTTTTATATTTCGTCCAAATTTCTTTGTAAAAGTTGATCAGTTATATAAACATGAAGTTGAAGATATCAATAGAACGTATTCGCAAATTTTGTGTACTGATAAAAAGAATCACCCGGTGTTATTTTCACGAAAATTGTTTCAAATTGTCATTTTAGGTACTTATTACGAATATTAAATTATGCATACGAATGATTTAATTTTTAAAAATTAAGTGGAGCAACTTTCCCTTAGTACATTTGTATTATTTCCATATAGGATGACAGGATGCATTTGTTTGCACTACTAGACCAAGCCCTTAAGATTATTAATAAACAAGTTCAAGATAATTGAGCTATATTTACACAACAATAATAATCTTAGAATGTGAAACAAAAAACGAATAAAGTTTTTCATTGTTACGTTCGCAGCAAGATAAAACAACGTATCTTATTTAGAGCAAACAATGAAGTCGGTAGTTGGCAATAATCGTCGGAATTTGGACGACGAAATGTTCTCTTATTTTTCCATTTGCAAAGTCCTGACGAGGCGCTATTTGTGTTTTTCTCCGGACTTTATTTTTGTTATTTCCACGGTGCTGCGTTGATTTAGGCAGATTCGCAACGATATGAAGGCGTGGACAATAATCTACCACTTGTTTCCCTTAGATACGATCTATTTTATACTTTGTATTATGTTTCCGAAATTTATAGCGGAGTAAACTAAAATGAATGTTTATATTTGTTGCGCTGAAATTCATAGACATTGCTGTAGTACACCAGTCAAAGCGAAATGGTTGTTAAGCAAACACAGTTTGAAACTGATACATAAGCTCCATTATAAACTTGCTCGAAATACCTGATCAAGTTGGAGCTTACCTGTGGTTTTAGTGAATAGATGTAGATACGAATACATTTAAAGAAAATGTGTAATAGAATTAATGTAGTTTTAATTTATAACGGTATTTATTAATTTAAGAATCTTTAACGTTACCATTTTAAGTTGAGTAAGTACCTATTTTAATTTCTTTATTAACGCCATTTAAGTTTTTTATACTCCAGTGACTTAGAGCTCACAGGTTTTGCTATAATGAAAAAAACTGTATACCTACACAAACTAAACAAAACTATACAGTGACATAAGCGCAGCTGTACATTTTGCCTCTGTACCCCCGTTTCACGTGCTCTGTTTTTTGGGCATCATCATCTTTACATAAATTTACATTCCCCTCTAAAAGATTGCTCAAAACATGACATGACACTATCTTTTTGTTTTATTAACTTATTTCCTTGATCCTTATTTAAAATCTCGCTTCGTAGTAGTAATGTTAAAATAACTCGAAGCAATTTCGTAAGCCCCACTTAAGCACTCTGCTACGTTGTCATTTTTGCAGAATAATCCTCGTCATCCTCAAATTTACTTTAGGCGTCAGTCCAAAAGTATATTATTATTTATATAACAGACGTCCATTCTCGTTGTTTAACTAACCGTAACACATTTCCTCTGCCCCTGTCATAAAAACTGACCTTTTTCTCTTTTACGGTCACATGGACAATTGGGAAAATATAATGTGAATTTGTCAAGAAAATCCAACACCTCGTAGATTGGATCAAGTTTACCTTTTTAGAAAAACAACAACGTAGAAGAAAGACAGAGATTAGGTTCGGCTCGAGTATGCCTCCCGCAGAGCCGAGTGCGTGCGTCCGAGTTCCGAAGTGGGATAAGCGCCGCACGAACCAAGCTTAACAATAAAACGCCTCTCTATAAAAAGTTAGCGTACAAAATTCCCTTTATATTACACACCTGATTGTCTAAGAATTTATTTTATCCCTATTGATCGATTAGGGTCCGTTAAGTAAAATACGCGTAAGTGGCAATTGCGATACAGAAACAACGTATCTACATATAAGACAGTTGTGTTAGGAGTGACCACTAAACTACACGTTTTCTTTTAAGATACCTAGAAAAATATTCTATGTTATCGTGTGCTAATTTATAACATCAAAGTTTCTAATATTCAGAACCATAACAACAAACATTATATTAATATTCAATAACGAGAACCTGTTCATTTCAGCAGTGTAACAATTGGACAAACTTGTGCGGTAACTACACTAAATTTTAGTGTCAGCAAGACCACAAGCGACCGTGGTGGGATTACCTGGAGTGGTTTGGCTGTCTGCCTAGCGCTTCTATTGGGGACAAGTTTAATATGAGCGAGCCGTGATACCCTCCACGAAATTTCCTTTTGTTATTGTTTGTAATAAGGTCTTTATTCCTCCGCATAAGTATTTAAAGCGTGAATTCAATGAGATATTACAATCAACACAGTTTTGTTGAAAGCGAAAATAAGCTTATTTTTTATAGACGCAATATTGTTATTATATTGTCGAGTTTTATTTTGATATACATAAGCAAGAATGTATGTAGAAAGCTTATCACTAGCTGGCAGACGCCCAAGAGCCGGGGCTCAGGTCTGGCTTTGCGTTGGACCACGGCTCAAGTCCAGTTAACTTTATGCTATGAAATAATACATAATATGTAGTTTTGTGGTTTTCATGTTTATTGAATTAGTCGAAGGAAACACTAATGTTTATACACAGCGAGCAATTAGCGTAAAATTGGCTCATTATCTTTGAGTGTTATTAAAGACAACAAACCATACAAAATATAGACTAAAAAACATTGCCATCTAAGAAAACATAATAAATTGTTTTTATTAGGTTGAACAACAACAAGGTGCTGATAAACAAAAAGTTGTAAAAACCTAAGCAATGACATTAAGCATTCGGAGAGCGTTTGGTCTTATTAACTCTCCGATCACGAAGTGTCGAATTAAATAAGAATCTCATATAATTTGTACCGAAAAACCGGAGTTATCACATAATTTGATTTTCTGCTGTGTGGATTTGTTTGGGATAAATTATTTATTAGATATTTTATTTATGTGATTGTTAAGTACATATAACACGCATTAATTATAAGAAGATGCATAAGGCCACCCAGTAAGGACTTGTACCCAGTAACGATTGCGACATCGCGCACACCTGCGGTTCGAGAAAGTTACGGCAATCACCACCACCGCGACGCTGCCCCGCCGAAGAATGGACACTCTTGATTCCAACATTGCATCGGAGGGACGTAGTTTAAGTTAGATATAATTTAAATGTAATTTTTTATTACAATAAATTATTATTAAGTAAATTTCGGTTTTTTTTTGCGCCTTCGCGGGTCGGTCAATATAATTTGATTATAATAAAAGGTAAATATTCTTTATGTTATTATTTTGATTTATTAAAGTTTATGTGGTGATATAATTATTATACGAATCAGAAGGCTTTATGAGATAACATTTCAACTATTTCTATTCCCAGAATGTTCATAGCTTAAATATTTAAAGTAAACTTGTCATAATAGTATTGAATTGTTTATGCATTAATTGGATTGGAACGAAAATATCAGTTTGGCGGGTTTTCGTAATTGCTTGATTAATTATTAGTATGAAAGCGAGATGGGGTTAAAATGAGATGAGGGTCGGCCAAGATCCACGAGCGACATCAATAAGCGTTAATTGGCAAGGACCATCAAGGCTATTAGCTAGACGAGCCAATTAGCGATATCAGTTCGAATCTCATCCGATTCCGTTTATATTCGTATCCTGATTATAACATACTTATCATAGCTCTTTGACGGGGCGCCGATATTATTAGTGCAAGTTTATTAATTACGTGTACTGCACTATATGTTGCACTATATGTTATTGGAATTGGCAATAATTATTGTTTCAATAATTACTTATCTACTATACATCAGTTAAAATGGTTTTAAGATAATTGAGTATAATAGTATGAAAATAGTAAAATGAGAAGGTAATTTAAGTCCCACTTTTATAACAAACTAAAGCCTTCGATCCTATGAATTCGATAAAACTTAACAATAATCTTTGTTAATATATTTATTTATTTATTTATTTATTTTATACTTTATTGCACACACATCAGAAAGTACAAATACAGAAAGAACATAAAATAGAGAAAGACATGTACAAACGGCGGCCTTATCGCTAGGTAGCGATCTCTTCCAGGCTACCGTATGTATATGCGTAAGGAGAGATTTTGATTGAGGTGGGTGAGCAAAAAATAAGGCGTAAATGAACAAAATAAAATTAATATATCATATACAATGAATAAATATAATAATATATAACAAAATAAGGATAGGAAAGAAGATACGATAACAATAAAGAAGAGTGAAATAAGCTAGGTAAGAGAGAGATAATGTAACTTAAGTAGGTGCTTAAAACTTCTTAAGGTTTGTGCCTGACGCACTTCTAGTGGGAGTTCATTCCAAAGTTTGGCTGCACGAACTGCAAAGGAATTACCATAAAATTTGGTCTTCGAGACAGGGACACGCAGAAGAAGAGTTTTGGAAGAACGTGGGAAGGGAGAAGTGAAAAAATCAAACTGATCTTTGAGATAGTGAGGAGTTTTAGGATCAAAGAGGATGGAGAAAAGAAGATGTAGGATATGGGAGTTGCGGCGGAAGCGGATGGGAAGCCAGTTGAGTTTTTTGCGATAGTCCGACACATGGTCGAACTTGCGCAAACCAAAGATGAAACGAATGCAAAAATTTTGAAGGCGTTCAAGTCTATTCAACTGGACTTCCGAAAGATCAAGGAAAGAGGTGTCGGCGTAATCAAGGTGGGATAGGAGAAGGGAATGAGCTAGCATTATTTTGGTTGGGATAGGCAGAAAGTTGCGCAGGCGCCGAAGTGAGCCAGCAGAAGCAAACATCCTCCTACTAACTTCCTTCACATGGACATCCCACGACAGGGTCTGATCGATAAAAATACCCAAGTTTTTAACGTGGGTACTATATCCAATCTGTATGCCGTCCAACAAAACTTCCGGAAGAGTTGCCCAATCAATCCTTGAGAGAAATGACGCGCTGCCGATAATGATTGTCTGAGTTTTTGATGGGTTGAGTAATAGACCAAAACTCTTGCTCCAGTTTACAATGGTCGACAAATCATTGTTGACCTTGCTGATTGCTTTGGGCAAGTCTTCCAGAGTCGCTTGGGTGTAGATCTGGACATCGTCGGCATACATGTGGTAGAGAGAAGTTAAAGAGTGAGTTAAAGTATTAATGAAAATTGCAAAGAGAAGAGGGGACAAGACGCAACCTTGAGGCACGCCGGCATTGATATTGCGCCAGGACGATGAAATGTCATCGAGTGCAATTCGCTGCCGGCGCCCGTATAAATAACTACGAAACCAATCACACGCTAATGGCGATAAGTTAAGTGAACGTAGCAAACCCAGCAGTAACTCGAAGTCAACAGAGCCAAAAGCATTGCTGAAGTCAAGTAGCGTAAGTACGGTGAGTTGTTTGTTGTCCATGCCAAGTCTAATGTCATCGGTGATTTTGGTGAGAGCAGTAGTCGTCCCATGACCAGGACGGAAACCGGATTGGAAAGGATTGAATAAATTATGTCTGTTAAGGAAAATACTGAATTGTTGATGCACTAATTTTTCAAGAACTTTTGACAGGAACGGTAAAATAGAAATTGGTCGGAAATCACTGTGGGAGGAGGGTTTGGACTTATATTAATATAACTTCACAACTACATGTTTTCATCTCATCTGTTTTCAATGTTTTCTATAAAGTCTTAACGTAAAAAAAGAGGTAAAGAAAACGTCCAAGATATGTTGGAAAATCCATAATGCTCCGTATTCTCTATTATAGTTAAGATAACAATGTGACAGCATAATAAAATACAACAGTATGGTTTCATTATTTTGAATACGAGTATTAGCTGTGACGCGAAAGCGATCTCGTGGGGGCGATGTAGGTGCCTACAGTCTCTATCTTACGGTATAACAATAGGGGTGTAGGGGCCCGCCATCCCTTCTTTGTTTACATCCGACTGACCTACATACGATTCGGTATTCGTTCTCTATCCATTTCACGTACTAACCTTCGTTTAACATCTATTGTTTACGAATAATCAAAATAATAAACCTTGTACTAATGTACTAACATAAATTAACTGTATGTGGGCTCATTGTTTGACAAAACATAAAATATGCCATGATAATTATAATTGGTAGAGGTGTAATTGTGTGGCGGTTAATGAAAACCCACGTTTATGAGATTACGGTTTCAAATTAATGTTTAATTAAAATGTATTTAAATTTTTATTTATATGAATAATAAAAGGTGAATATTATTCATGTTATGACTTATCAAAGTTTATGTGATTATTAAAATTATAATTAAATATGATACTATTAAAAAATGGTTATAACATTTTTGTTATAACCATTTTTTAATAGTATCATTATTAAGGAAATTAATGTTGGAAGAAATTCAGTTAATTCATATGAGAATCAACATTTATTATATTTTTCGAAATATAACATTTACAGTGAGAACCACGCTCGCCTAGCGCTCGCGAAAAATATTCGAAATGTGGCTAAATGCGTTAAAAAGTATTTAAGTAAGCGTAAAATCAAGCCCAATAAATAATAATCTTATTTATCATGTTTATCACATGTTAAGTATGTAAGTACTGTTTGTATTTACAGCGGTTAGGCACTTATTCGATTAATAATTATATTAATAAGATTATTTTTATTACTTACTCTAAGAGTAAAAAAAAACAGGCTTAAATTTTATAGAGCTAAAAATAATAATAGTACCAATTGTACATACTACGATTATCGAAAAAATATAAAATAACATAAAAACTAATTGAAAACTTACTTGTATGATGTTAATTCGTGAAGTTTCCAGTGATAATAGATAAAGGAGTAAATCTTAACGCCCTAACCTTAATAGGGCGCCTCCGCAATAGATTACAATCTTAATAACGTTCACCAGTCTCCACTGCTTAGAATTTGTATTTTAACGGATATTAATCACAAACATACCAATATACTGAATGATATTAATAATAATTCTTAAAAAACAATTAACACTACAAGTTACAACATCACTACAATAAGAATTATATTTTTTAATTATTTGAATTAAGATTAGACTTCCCGCGCTTTTTATTTGTGAGCAGTATTTTTTTTGTTGCCATTAATTTTTATTTCAGCCTGTTATAAATAATTAAAAAACTTAAGAATAACAAGTAGGTATTAAATAAATATATATTCTGTTTTTACTCATTGTTATATTATATTATTGCAATTACTGAAACTGACAAAATTGAATGATTCGTACATCAGGATTCTATTTTGCTCTATTGGTTATTGGTCTATCTTAACGTGTGTGCAATGTGCATGTATCGTAATATGATTGCGTTGCCCTTCGCATCGACTGTACATAATATACACATAATAATTGTAACAAAGAAGACAAATAGAAGCAATCATCCCGGTCTATCGGTCGTTACTGAGCGGAAACTAACCGGAACACCGACACGTCTATGACTATATGACGTGCCTCACTTTTACAAGACGGACCCCTGCTGTTGTTTTCATTTTCCTCGTATTGATTGTGCTGCTATGTCACAAAAATATATGATTTTCATTAAAGCATAATGACTGCGGAAATTGATTTAACGTAACAGAAATGTGAAATACAATCGACTCTTGGTTTCTTTCCAATTTGGTAATGTCGTTTGATGAAATTATATTTGAGGGGGAAAACATGAGTGGCTATTTTGAACGTAGAGAATTTGGAATGCGATTAAAGATCCTAAATATAGTAAAAGGCTGGATTACTGTTATGTTTTTCTTTTATCCATTACCAGTATTGACTGTAGATATTAATGCTATACATACTTGGCACTGCTGGGGTCCTTGTCGGTTAGGTGACGCTGGTTTAGGCCGGACCTTCCTCGTGAGCGGACGGGAGTCGATGCCCGTCAGCGCTACGGAGACCGTTGTGATGCCGCCCACGCTCAATGATGGTGTTTTGCAGTCTGTGGTCAATATAACATAATGTTAAAGAAAAAAACAAAATTTAATTATTTGAAGTGAATTTTTTCAGGACTTGGTCAGCATTCTAGTTATTAAGATATTTTATATATGATTGTTAAAAATTATGTCACATATTCTTATAGACTTCGTATTTTTATAATTTATACGAAAAGCTAATTAATTTCGATATTGAATTCTAACAGAAATGGTCTAACATGCATTTCCATCTGCAAAAGGTAAACTTTCAAAAACCATAAATATATATTTACAGTGCAGGTAATACTTCTACCTAATAAATTCCTGGCCATTTATTTAGAGGCCACTTTTGTAGAATTGTTACCCCTGCGCTTTGTAGATAGTGAGTAATAAAATATCCACGAATGGGTGCAATTAGGAAGGAATTACTTCGTTATATTTACTTAGTTCAGTCGAGTCTAACGATATTTTTAGAAGCGAACATTTACCCATATATCCATATTAATTTTAAACAACAAATATTGGCTTTAAAACCAAACAGGACGTGATATTTGATAGTATTATAAATGCGGAAATTCCGATAGTTTTCAGACATACAACCGTCTGTGGTATTCCTATGAAAGCGATGTGTAATTGTGTATACAAAAACGTTTAGATTCTAAACATATTTTCCATTTAAAAATAATATCGAAAGCATAACTCCGACTAAAATATGTTATGAATTTTGCGCTGGAACTCAATTACTGGCTGAGTAATTCCAATAATAATTAAAGCGGGCTAGAAAGATTTTTGCGTTCATTGTGGCGTTTAAATCTGAAATTAAGTTTCAGATAGTAATTTTCCAAAGAAAATTACACCTCATATGCATTAATTGCGTTTTATATAATTGTAATATTATAATATAAAAATAATTTTATGATAGAGATAATATAATTTCGTTTTCCGTACAACAAAGATCTTCTAATCTCAAAATGCAGTAAACATAAAAACGATTAATAACCATCTCACTACTACAAATAGGCTCATATAAAATAACTAGTTACATTATTAACATTAAGAGAACCTATATTAGCCTTCGTAGTTACCATTACTTGTACAGTTCAAGCCACCGATTTGCATTTTCATGGCAGGCCGCGGCTCTAAGATTACCTACAATATACATATGTATGTAAATTGTTCATCTTCTTCTCTGTAGATACATCTTTTGTATGACTGTTTATTAATAGTTAAGGTGTCAAAGTATTTATAAACTAATTCGAACATCTATTATGTATTTATACCCGTTCGTAATAAACAAGGAAGTTTATTGTACGTGAGCGAAAATAATCATGTTTCTTTACATTAAAGCTGATGTGCACTGATATAAATCACTAGTGGTCTACAAAGTGGACCTTTGTCACTGAATGGAGGTCATTAGTTTGTTTATGTTTGCGTGAGCCAGCCATGAGCCATCTGTCTTGGTTGGCCGATTCCTTCTAATGGAACGCACGAAAAATGATGCCCCATTATTTACGATTCGACTAGTATTTGTAACAAAGCCACGGATAAGTATGCGAGACGAAAGCTTGTAAATACAAATACAAGGCAATGTTGAATGGTGACATTACAATATTAATTGTTATTACTGCGAAATGAATAGATAACCTTACCGTAAACAACTTTGTTATGCTCATAATTGCAGTAGTTAGGCTAGCTGTATCTCATTTAATAAAAGTTGTTTAATATTATTTATAGTAGTGAGGCTACAACTATACAATGTATTAAAGAGTGTATTAATTATATAATTTTTTCCTGTAAAACGACGTAATTCAGTCTTTGTCTTGAGAAGAGTCTTTGTATTGTCTTCATTACAAATTATGTAATTTTGATTTCGTGTAAAGATACACCTATATACTTATTAATGGATTTAATTATGAACTCAATCCATAAACTCAATACAAATAACCAAGTTATTAATATCATGATTGCTATAATAATGTCTCAACGCAAGGAATCTGTTGGAGTGATTAATAAACATATTGAGAGCCATTTGAGCGATGAAATTGTATCGCTTTACCCGGGAGACTAACAAGATGCAGGACTCTGAAACTAGGTATAATTGCACTTCTCGTATTATATGAGAAATGAAGATATAACTTTGTGTAATTCAAATAGTTCATAGAGTAGTTACTAAGGGTTCGGATGGGCAGAGCTTAAATATGAATTTATCTATTTCAAGTAATGTGCGTGTCATTTATTTCAGGAATCGTTCAGAAGATCCACCTTTTGTGTTGAAATCGTGAATAAATTTGTACCTATATGGTGTTAAAATTTTGCAAAGGGAATGTCTTTTTTAACTTTCTTGATTTTTCTTATAGGTAATGGATGGGCAGAAGATTAGGTACCTAGGTAGTAAAAGGCTAGCTTTAATACCGTTTCTCTTGGAGATACATTTATATGTATAGACGATATACGACGAATATAGATTATTTTTAAATATGCTTTAATATTATCTTGTTTTTCTACAACTTCACTTCATTTCTATGCCATTTGAAAATAATATTAATTTTTCATTCAATGTATGGATACATTTTAAATTTCAATTAATATTTTGAAATACAAAAGTCATTAAAATCAGTTACATTCGGTTATTGAAATGATTAAGCCAGAATGCAGCTGAAACTGGAGAGCGTGCTTCCATTCATGTTCAAACTACATATTTCGATTTTATTACAGTAAATATTTCATCGAAAAATTCCAGCCGAATATTTAATTTCGTAGCCATATTTCATTCACTTTAGTTCGGGAAACTTCGATTAACGAGCATAGATTAATTTGTTTACACATTTATTTTGGCTTGATTAAAACCGTTTGTATGTTTTCATATTTAATATCTACATTTTAAATATATTTGACATGGCTGAATACGTGTTTAATTACTGTGTGCGCGTCATAACTTATTAATGTAGATAGAAAATTGATATAAGCGTTCAATTTGAACAAATTATTAATAAACGTATGTAATCATCATGTTTTGATAGAGAGCGATAATATAATACTTTATTGGACATTCATTACCATAAACATGCTAATAAACTTGATTCGTATCATTCACAATGGTAATTGTTTCATTTTCTATGGGAGTTTCCTAAAATAAAAAGAATACGCGTACAGAAACATAGAGATGCCGCGAATAACAAAAAAGAGTCAAATTGAGGATTTCCGTGTGAAAGTCAGTGAAAAATGGTTTTACATATCCACATGCCAAACAATTTTTATTCAACTGTCTTTTAAAACAGAAAATGTATGATTTATAAAATAAACTTCTTGACAACTAAGAACTTTTGAAAGTTTTCGCATCGCACGATTTATGAATTTTGCAATACTCGTGTACACTCATGTATATGAAACAGTTAAGTTAAAGTTGGCATTTTATTGCAGACAGTATTAAGTTCCCTTCGTTTATTTTATGAGTTGGTTGTTAAAGTTGTATGAGTTAATGAGAACGCTCCCAAGAGGCCTGCGTACAGGCTCAAGTTTGGCACATGTATTAAAGTTTAAAATGTTCAACGTTTATGGCTCGACTTTGCCTCCTATTAAAATAAAAGACAATTAAAAATTTAGTAAATAATAAAAATGTAACATGTATTACAACAATGAAATCCAAATAGAACAGTTCAAAGTTATTCACAAGCTCGTTTAATTATTTCATAATATTAGTTGACAAGAGTACAATGTAACTTCCACTCTGAAATTCACTTGCCACACCACGTAGGGAAAATTACAATATAAAACTTCAACAATCATAACATGCTGCTGGTTCAAATTTACCCTAATACCTCAAAATGTTATATTTCACATGATGGAATATGGATACAATCAATTGAATGAATTCGGTTTTCAATTACTATATAATTTAGTGCATATTATGGCGGGTACATTCGGTACGCATATTCATAGCACAAAAGCCAATATCGGCTTTGTATTCCGCAAAACAAAACAATCATGACAGGAAATACCAAGTGATTCAATTTCACACATCACAAGTTCAAATATAGCAAACACTATCGTCGGGGCGCAAAAACGCTGCATGAAAATAGGCATTTATGATTCGTCATAAAATGGTCTCTGGGCCAAAATAGCAGACAAAGGAGTGGATAAAGGTAGAGATGGGAAAATTATTCATATTTGTGACCCGGCGTACGGATCGCGTTCCGCGCCCCGAGCGCTTTCGAGAAATCCTAGTTCTATTTCGTTACTGATGAATATAACGGAATGCCTGAAGTAAACAAGCGGTTTGTTGTTATAACATTATTAACAATTTATGTTTTTTCTCTAAATAAACCATAATGACAAGTCTGGTTGCTATGAGTTTAATGATCTAAGCTATGAGTACATACTTACTAAATGAGCTTTTGTACTTTTCAATATCCATTATTTTGATATTTTGTTGTATTTGAGAATTTTGATATACAAAAATATAAGTATTTCAATATACAAAAGCAGCAAATATATTAAATTACTGATACAACAAACATAATATTAAGTATAGCTTTTTCAAAGGAAGCTTTTAAATTAACATAGGTTGGTATTTGCCGTGGATAATTAAGTTCATATCACGATCACGCACGAGTTTCAAATTTCAGAGTAATAAGAAATTTTAATCTCGTTAGTCGAGTTCACATATCTGCCTTTCAGAAGTTGGAGTACGACATGTTAGAGCGACTTAATTTCAAGTGTTGCGGTCAAACCTTGAGAAAATGGTAACGTTGTAACGTGAAGGTTGCGCAGGATTTTGAAGATTTAGGCATTGTACATTACACATTTGTAACATCTATTGTATTTTGATGTCATTTGAGCACACGAATGAACTTAAATATTATTTACTAGCTGTGCCGCGCGGTTTCACCCGCATTGCTCCGCTCCTGTTGGTCTTAGCGTGATGATATATAATCTATAGGTAGCCTTCCTCGATAAATGGGCTATCTAACACCAAAATAATATTTCAAATCGGACCAGTAGTTCCTGAGATTAGCGTGTTCAAACAAACAAACAAACTCTTCAGCTTTATAATATTAGTATAGATTAATTTCTACATTAAGCTTTATTAGTATTTATAAACAGAATAGAAAAATTAGATATCAATTTGTCGATTTAGATTCATGTCTCATATACATTTGCTAGTACAGGAAAACAATAAAAGTTTAATTTATTTTATTTAATTAATGTCTTGAACAGTAAATTAAAAAACACCTAAATATAACCACAAAAGCAATATTTTCAAGACTAAATATTTTTGAATAATATCGAGTCCTCAGTTTGGCTACGACACATGTACAAACAGAAGATGTTAATGTGTGCAACCCATCCATTGAGATTTCAACGCTGGGAAATAATTCGTTACACGGAAACATCGCTTTTGAGAGTTTAACAGTACTTTTGTTGCAATACAACAGAAACGTACCGAGATATTGAGTGTGCTTTTGAGCATTGTGAAATGTTACGAGAATCTTTCATCGTTTTACGAAATGGATTATGGTTCCGAATACAGTACTCCAAAATTAATAATGCGCATGCAGATCTTCGCTAATTATCGTATTTCCAGAAACACCCGAATCACCCCGAATCATTGAATCGTAAGTGCCCTAAACAATGCACTTGCATCTTGCACCTTGTTCAAAAGAAATAGGAGTCAATTCAGAGTCATACACAATCGAAAACAATTCAGGCGATAGGTGACGGTAGCCTGTCAGTCAAAAAATTCAAAAATCCGTCAGTCGTCTTTATATATTGGTGGTGACCGCACGTATTATCTCTGTATGGAATTGTATAGAGCTGCTGTTACATACGCTTCTTAGTTTTGTTTCAAAGTTGAATTTTCCGATAAAATGATTATTTACACAGGTAGCAGATTGCAGTGGGGAAAGTGAAAATTAATAAGAGCATAATGAAAGTTCTGATCATTCTACGATATCAGAAATAGAGATAATCCCTGATTCTGTAAATCCTTTGGACTGAGATTTTAATGATTAGATTTCTACAATTTAAATGTAAACCAGTGTTTGAAAATCATTTTTTTAAATATAAACTTTGTCTTATTTTGACCTTCCATACATCCATCATTACGCCAGCTTCAGTAAGACACTTTAATAGTTCTAAGTATAGAATTTTCCGAGTAAATCAATACAACAAATATATATTCGCAATCGTGTGGCTTATCCTCGCTATTAACTTACATTGAATTATCGAAACAAATTTCGTTACTTATCTCTTTTACCATAAAATCACAATAAAACTCGTAATTCTAATAAACTATGCATGAAGAAAATACATTTAATTCATCTTCGGAGGCTCGGGGAATATGACAGTTGCCGAACAGTGACGAATTTTTCTATGCGCATTATCAGTTTGGGAGTACTACATCTTTTGACAATGCTTTTATTTTACAGCAATACTGCCAAACAAGTGAATATGAATAAATTCTTATTATACTCCCTCATAATATGGGATTTCATTATATTACGGAGCGTATTGAAATCGATGTGGCTGTTCACTTTTGTTCTTTACATTTACATTTACTTTGATTCCTTTAAATATTAAAAGAAGATAAATAAAATACCTTCAGCCCAAAAATAACATAAATATCTTATGTATTCTGTGACGCTTTTAGATACTGAAGCCTTATTAACTCCTATTCAAACTCTCATTTTTATTTCACAAAGTATCTTTGTTGAACTTTTGATGCGTAATAAGGGACGGTATTTAGAACAACGATGCCGAAACTTGAAAGGTTTCTTGGAAGAAAAATAAAAGTTTTTATTGACAAACACGAAGAATAAGACCGTATTGCCATTAAGTAGTTTTTATGTTTATACCAACGGTGCTAATGAGTGAGAGGTGTTTTAAGCAGTGCATCATCAAATTTAAGTATTGTAATTTTATACTCCTTTACGAAGTTTGATGTATGGATATTAAAACAGCATGTTCAGCATTATGCTGCAGCAGTTCATGTTGCAGCAAAGTCTACAATTGCGGTAAATTAATAATGTATATTTGGTACAAAAAAGGATATTCAATTATGGACCTGAAAAATGTCGTGTTTGACATGACACGACATTTTTTAGGATTGTAGCACAAGGCTGTAGCTTAAATCTAAATCTAAATATAAATCTAAATATCGTCAAATAAAATAAACTTCACCAGAGGCGAGCACTTAACAGACATAATAATAAAATCCGAAGCTCTAACAATTGTTGAAGAGAGCTTTAAACAAGCCAAGCTAACCTTGCTTCATTGTAATCCTCAAATTGCGGCTGCTCTCTATTTGGGTTTCATTTGTTTCCGCGTACAGCTGACAGCACGTTGAATTGTGCTATCATGTTAAATCTAAATGGAGTTATACGATATCACCGCTAGGGAATCAAGAGGGTTTAAAAATTGACTACGCTACGTACTGAGTGTGTAACGTACGCCAATCAACAGATTTTTGCAAAATAATGAGGATAGAGCCCAATAATATTTTTAAACATAGGCTATATTATAAATCCTATGATTTGACAATTATAAATGATGATATCGAAATCACATTTTATCAAGAATTGAACGATTCTACTTCTCATATTATTATCGGATGAATTTGAACATTTTTCAGTCAATAAAACCATTAGTTAATGACATGTTTTAGCATGACGAATGAATGTTATTTACGTGTCGTGTACGTAATTCCCGCCCACCAGCCGTAGCAGACGTCGCTCGCTAATTACTTGAGTAGGAACAGCGGAATTTGAATTAATAACATGCGAGTGTTCTGGTTGTCTTTATGATTACCATGCTAGTTATCATACATTATGATCAATATTCATTATTGTAATGGTACTGTATGATTCATGTAGCATAATCTATTGATTATGCTACATGTATAGTATTCTATAAACATGAATGCTGTATATGTTGTTCCATAAAGGAGATCCTCGATAACCCTCGTCTAGAAATACGTTATTATCCTATTTAACGAGTCGCAGGTCTGTCAAGGATCTACGTACACGTCTTTACAATTGCCCTATTTGTCACATACACGAATGACATATAAGCAGTTATATGTGGCTATATGCATCGCTCGTATTTTGCAGACGTGATCCATCAGGCACGTTGTCGTTTGACAAGTAAATTTGGTGCCTTGTCTCCGTGCGCGGGAATTGTGCCATCTTGATGGGTAATTTGAACACGACCTGAGCAAATCGTATTTAGATTTCGCAGACGCTTTGAGAAATGTTGGGATGAGTTAAGAACATGTTAGCCATGAACGGGGAGTGTTTTGGTCTATTATTTCACTTGAGATATGCATGTAGGTTCGTATTTCGTAACTGTGTTTGCCTTTCCATCGATATTATTATTGTATCAAATATGAGATAGAAATGAAAACATTGACTGAAATAAAAGATTCATTTTATTGTAAGAATAGTATAGTAATATCTTATCTTTGGTAAGACTGTGGAAGTGACCTCATAGATGTAGATTATAGTGCAGACAATTTCAATGATGTATTTGCTTTAAGTGCGAAATATTCTCCGTAAGAAATACATCACCAACTTAAAACTTAATGTAGGTTTAGTTACGAAGACGTACATTCAAGCGGACTTGAGTAATAGTTTTAAGTTTTATCAAGAGCATTAGTTGGAATGAATGATGTTAAAAGTTAGCCAACCTCGTGGTTTTGCGAGTGGTGCGGTTTGCGAATAGGAACCGGGTCGCGGTCGTCTATCAGACTGCCGACAATTGCACTGCCATCTTGCTTTAATAGAAAATAGACTCTGCTCAACATAATAAATTAATACATTTGCTTGTGAATTTTGAATGCTTTATCAACAATTACATATAAGTTATTTTTATTTGAACGAGCTTATCATGTCTTGTTACTTTAAAACAGATTGGATGATTTCAATAGGAGGAGGATACAGATATTTTTTTAAAATATTTATTGCGTAATATTGAAATACGTAGTGTAACTAACTGTATGAGTTTATTGCAAATAAATCTTCTACTCATTAGAATTAAATTCCATTTCTTTTGTAAAACCTAAAAATTCTGGAATATGTTATAGCTGAAATGGGAGAAGAGTTCTTTGAAAATATTTTGGGCGTGCTAAATCGACTGCGAAATGGCATTTAACGAGCTCACAAGATTAGTAGGATGAATGGCAGCGATTGCAATGGAAATGCTTTGAGGAAGAATTCACGTAATTGCGGTTTCTCAAGTTCTTCGTGTTGTATTAAATGTTTTGCAGTTTAGCTATTCCGAGGAAGTTGTTTATTATGTTTTATGAAGTACTGAAGGTTTGATTGTTATATTCGGTTTATTCTTTAAATAGTGCTTGAATATTATTTTGACTTCCTATACTTTAAATAGTGCTTAATTTTGTAATTTATTATTTCTGTTATTAATTTAAGAATTACGCTGAAAACAATTTTATGAAAATTTAAATCAGACAATAGAAATGTTTACTAACATTTTCCACATACCGTAAATCACATTGATATTACGAAATCTAGACACGAATGTTAGAAGAACATTATCAATTGAATATTGAAGTCCGAACTCCGAAGTCGCATCGCATTCAGCAGCCTTTGGCTACAATCATTTCATTTGCTAATACAATATCTTTTAACATCTTTGATGAAATGCCATCGTTGTTCAGTTATATTTTACACGGCTTTAGATGTGCAATGCAATGTTCAAAATGTGGCATTGTAAATGTACTTACAGAGGTTCACAGACGAGAATTTTATATGGATGGAATTTTAAAAGAGGAAAGTGAAACTTAAGGATGATCGTAAGGATTTTCTCACTTTGAAATGATACAAGAACATAGTATTAGTATCCATCTTCTTTCATTTTCATCATCTTCAGAAAGTATAGCCTAATTTACCTAAAGCATACTTGATTTTGACTTTAATTGCTTGATTCGATTTTGAGTTATTGTAGAATACATAACGGTGGAGCTTTCTGTAAATAAATTTAAATCCAGGATGATTCATTTGTTTGTCAATAATGTATGAAAAATTTAGTGTTGTTATTGACTCCACAAAAGTGAAAACTTAGGCACCCTAAAACAGAACAGTGGCAAAGATACCCTATGTTTAGTTTCTGGAGAAAAAATATGAGAATCCAAAGTTTCTTATACTAAGTCTTATGCTTTCCAATGTGCTTCATAAAATCTGTATTCAAGAAATGAAAAATTCATGAGCTCCACGTTGCATAATACAATTTTATATTTAAAGCGATCTTAGGTATTCAGTTGATTTGTTTATACAACGTTTATCTTTATCTGTAAAATATGTTCTTAAAATTTGTACCGTTTTCTTACATTACTGAGTATGTTGGTTGTTAAATTCATTGAGATTATATTATGTATGAGGGAGGTATGCATTTGCTCTTTATGATTTCAAAAGAGCCTGAGGTCATCTGCCTCTCTCGCGTAGAGACAACAGACTCGAAAGTAATTGAATTTAAAGCAAATGTGAAAATTCATTTCAATGAATTTGAATTTGAAAAATTATTATCTATTATTAAATGTACTTTGTATCTTTATCATCTCAAGGCATCTTTTATAAAAAAATATATCCTCTCAATAATTGCAATCGATAAAATTCTATTTTTTACCTTACCTCAGTTTAGTATCATAGTGATATGACTCGTATTTTAATCCTTTGAATAAGTTAAACGTATTCCTACAAGAACGCGACGTCAAGCTTCGTTGAAATTTTATAGGAGCGTTTACTTTTCGGTTAGTTTATGCGCTGGAGCCAGTTAACTGCCTGTGTGACGGGCCATGGGAGCACGCCTGCATAATTCAGTTGCTCGCGTCCTAAACACTGACAGTTTTCGTTTATACACTTTTTGGGGATGTGAACGGAACTTTTTTACCTCGTTCAACTCAATTTCAAAATGTCGCAAGGGTGGAAACTTAAATTGACATGAGGGTTGAAGAATGTTCGAGAACAAAGTGTATCGGTGACAACTGATCAAAAACATCCGCGTCAATACATAGAAAAACTATGTATGATGAGAAGAAGAACAGACAATTAAAAAAAAAATAATATTCTTGACGTGAAGTAACATTTCGAAATATATTGTAAGATATCCTGATTGGCTTTACACGGAAAATCTTTCTCAGCTTTTCTCTATCGACTTTTTAAACTTTATGTCAAATGGAAATTGCATTGCATTGCAATTGCATTGCATTTTAATCAAACCTGTATGTTACAACAGAGAGGTAAGTTATAAGAATTCCCTTATACATTTAAAAGTAAACGTTTGCTATTATATAAACTCTATTTCCGCCGTAATGATGGGTAGATTGACAACGTTTATATATAAGAGGTAAAAAAGTAATGCTTCATAGTTTCCCCTGGGATGTTTAAATGACGTGTAGACATTCCGTACTATTTCGCCGACTAGAGTGCTTCTTGACAGCCATTTAATATATCACTTGAAAGGTTTCGGTTGTGAAAAGAAATATTACCAATAATATTTCATTTATTTTCGTTTATTACAGTTCTGTTACTGTACATGTAACTTTAAACCTTGTTAGTGTTCATGTCAACAAATAATTACCGAGTGTCGATAACTACAGATGTTTTAAAATAAAGGTGTTATTTTATTTTATCAAAATTGAGTAGGAATAAAATATGGTATTTCAATTTTCCTTGATGTTTTTCGATTAGCGAGATAATTATTCCGAAGTTATTAAATATAAAAAGTAATCATTAGGTACTCATTTCATTCGTTTTCCTTATAACGTGCAAACTTTATAAGTGTATTTGTTAAATAACATAATAAAATAGAGCTTTATGGTACAAAATAAATTATATATTATACTTATAATGGTTCTCATTAATTAGACGTGTAAGCAGACGAATGAGGTTTCTTGGAAATTGGGCAAATGTAGTAAATATGGAACTAATGAAGTGCGATGGCTTTGATGGAATATGAATAATTCTGTTTTGAACGTGTAACGTGTACGTATCTTGTACCTTCTTGGTAATGAACTAATAACTGCATTTAAACATCATACTATGTCTATACTTACTAATATTAGTACCTACTACTACTACTATACAACAAACACAACAAAAACATTACGAAATCGGGTCATCTGTTCACGCGTGACGCCGTGATGAAGAGAAAAAGGTTATATTTTTATATATATACAGAGATATTATAACAAGTGAACATTAATATAGTCATTAATAGTAGATACTTTAAAAAAGAAAAGTAGAAATAGTTTTTATAGGGTGAATTTATAAAACATGTATTAATTTTCCGACTAGATACTATGTATATTTTATCATCATAATAGTGTATTATCCAAATCTACATCTATAGTCAATATTGAATTGATAATACTAGTATAGATAACGCAAACACGTGTCAGAATACCCACTATCTTCGACTTAACTCTGAAGTAGTTGAAGATTGATGAGTTCTGTGGAATGACGCAGTTTGTCGCTTCCGGCAGTTAGGGGAACTTTCAGGTTTATGGGCCGAGTGCCATAAAATATATACACTTACGCTTACAAATCATCCTTATGTTTGTAGAAGCGTTTTTCAATTCATAAATAAAATGCACATGCGATTTATCTTGGAATTTATTTTCCACGATTATTATTTTTCGAGCATTATAAGTTCTATGAGAGCTCTCTAATGCCACTCATATTTAATGTGGTCTAATTTAGTTTTCAATAAAGGTAGAACTCATCAAGTGCTCCAAAGCTATAGCTTTGGAAGGCACTTATTTTGAAATGCTTTAAAGGCACTTATTTTGAAATCTATAAAAGTTTCATTAAGCACCGTTTAGTTAGGCCGGCGAGTGGTAACCCACATCCTCACAAAAGGCATGCAAAGGCAAACTGCAGCTCGTTCACAAGTGGCAACCATTAGAGAATCGTTTGTCATGAACATCTAGCATTTCAAAGCAAGTTTACTTTGAGAGTTCGCTGTACTCGCGCTTTGGTTAACTAGACACAAATGTACAATTTTACGTCAAGAATATCGCGGAGAACAAACACCGTGAGAGTACTTCGCCGAACCTAATTAGTGCACGCTTATGAATCCTACTATAATATATGAAATGTCTTTGATACGATTTACTCCGTGAATAGATTTCATGTGCGATTCTAAAGTGGATCTTATAATTGAGGTTATTATGTTGTAGAGAATAATTTAGTTATATTAGAGTTTTGGGTTCCAGTACTTATCCATCAAAAGTGCGGCCGTAAATGTTGTTAAGTTGTTTGTAAAGTTTGGACTTATTAATTATTTTTAATAGAATAACGTAGCTATCTAATTATACTATAAACAATTTAAGAATTTAATTTCTAAATATATCCATATTTAGAAATTAAATTCTGAGTCTTTTAAATTGATGTAAAACATGTTTAAAACCCATATTTTTCATGATATTAATGATTATATGATGACACATTATTGTGCCTCGTCAAGAAAGGGAGGTCTTTCATAGCCATTGGTTGCAGGGGCCATTCTATTAAATTACAATAGTTTAACTACGTAACATACGGAGTTTCATCAAGTTACATGACGATGCTGATAACTTTGATATAAACCAGTTATTGCGGGTGATAAATGAATTTTGACAGTATGATCATGTCAGAGCAATATTGTTGATATTATTTGACTATTTATTTGTTAACAAAGAAGATTGGTTATTTACATATTTATTATTGATTTCAATAATTTCGTAGGTTATAAAAGGATTGATTATTGCGATAAATCTCATAGTAAGATTGTATTCGTAAATAATAGATTAAATATTTACCAGTAATGTAAATAAAAATAGTATTAACTTTTGACTACATAAACTAATTTTCGTATTTATACTTTATCTTATTACCCGACTACGGCAAAGCAAAAGGAAGAGGTATGATTTTTAAGTCCATAAGGTCATTACACACTATACTCTCTAATCCACACGTCAACACATCACTCACCTCGATCATTGTCTGGCAAGGGAAGGCTGTCAGACGCGTCAGACGCCAGCGCCAGGTCCGGAGACGCAGCCCCCAGCAGTGCCGTCAGACCGTCGTGCTCGCCTTCTGACAAACAAGACGCTAGTCAGGTTCGTAGCATTATGTACACGTACATAATGTTGGGAATATCTCTTGTAATAAACAATTGCTGCTCCTGTACCATGATGTCTTAAAGTAGTATCGTTTCCTCGACCTCAACTATCCCTTACAATTTTAATATCATTTTGACTTTTTTATATATTATTTACTTTCTTCTTACAGTGTGGAAACATGATAGCGTTTTATAGTTCAGAGCGCTATCATTTTCCCACAATGATATCTAACAAGACATCATGGTAACCCCCATGGTTTATAAGTGTCCCTGTTTATTTACATAATTGTTTTTTATCTTTATTTTCAATCCACATCCCAATAATTGACCACCGTTTAACTCCCATCGAAGAACACTTCAAGAATCAGGCCATACCAGCCATGTAGCCTGTGAGCTATCGCTCTTGCTCAAATTAAATTGCGTAATAATTACTCTGACAAGGCATTGAACGAGAGGCTCGCGGTACCGAAAAGCTCTCGAAACTTCTTGTGCTCCTTCAAATCCCTATAAATTATTTATGGTATTTGAGCAATTTTCTTAGTCCCGCCTCAGGCTACTTTCCTAATTATGTAAGCTTGGAGTAGCCTCTGCGATCTTTGACTGTTCGTTAATGTCTACTTAATTTTGAACATAAATTTATTTTAATATTTATTATTTACTAGCTTTCCACCCGCGGCATCGCCCGCGCAGTCAAAGAAAAACCCGCATAGTTCCCGTTCCCGTTGTATTTCCGGGTTAAAACCTATCCTATGTCCTTTCTCGGGTATCAAAATATCTCTATACCAAATTTCATGCAAATTGGTTCAGTAGTTAAGGCGTGATTGAGTAACAGACAGACAGACAGAGTTACTTTCGCATTTATAATATTAGTATGGATTATTAACTAGCTGACCCAGCTAACTTTGTACCTACTTAGGAATAATAAATGTTCGGTTACCATGAAAAATGATTTTTTCATGTTTTTTACTAGATTAATTAATTTTTTTAGGGAGAAGAAAAATACAAAATTGTCCAGCCGTTCTTGAGTTATAAATTTCTATGTTTATAATACGCACGTAATGTTTGACAAATAATGTTTTCAATTAATGAAAACCTATTCGTTTCAATGGAAAGATAACAAGAATAATATTAAATAAATCCAAGCTAATAAATCTAACATTGTACAAAGATCCCAGTCTATATTGTGTATTTTACCCTTTTATCTCCTTTTTGTTAAGGATAAGATCTAAGCGAATCTAAGAAAATGTATTTCTTGCTTGCTTTATGAAGTCGCTTCATCGATGTCTCTTGAATCTTTGTATGAAGGAAAATTACGTAAATGCAAAATAAGCTAATCTTCTGTGATTCTATCTAAGTATGATTATAAATATAATTGGCCAATTTGTTATGTTTTTAAATATTCTCAATTGTATAGAGTTTAAATTAATTGTTAACGAATGATTTTGACCGAATTTTGGTTATTGCGATAAATGTCAATAAAACAAAACTAAAAAAAGATCGCTTTTAAGTAAAAGTGGAAAAACTGACATACGAATAGTGATCGAGATCCTATCTGGGACAGGATCGTTAGCGCCAAATGGTAAGATTAATTCTGCAACGATACTAGGTAATCTATTTCTTATTATGTAACTCTTAGGGCCGATTTTTCAATGCTTGGATAAAACTTACCCGTCCAATAAAGTATTACACGATAATATTAAAATGTCACGTAAACTGTCAAATACAGGCAATTAGAATACGTTTTTAAAATGGTAATTTTATACATTATTCGACGAATAAGTTTTATCCAAGCATTGAAAAATCGGCCCTTAATCCACAACGCTTGTTTTTCATACACTGTATAAATATAAATTTATATCTTCGATTACTTAAAAGCTTGCAAGATCCAAGAACAAAGTATGTAACATATGAAAATGATATTAAAATACAATCAATTTGACAGAGATAGTAAGGGATAGTTGAGATCGAGGGACGGTCAACATTAATTACAAACTGTCCCAGAGACTGGTTTTATTCGCTTACTCGGTTTATTCAGCTTAATTAAATGACACTGGGTAAATAGCGGTTGCGAATTTGTACCAATGTTGTGTCCTCGTCTGCTCTGGCAATTTCTAAGTTTTGGCCACTAAGTCAAGTGGAGCATGATATTACTTCATTTGCAATTTTATAGCGCCGCATTTTCCTTCGACAGTTGGCTGAATGCTTCTTCCTTTCTACGTTATTATATTACAAACTCTAAGCCACTCTTTTATTACGACAAAAAGTCGCCCCTTTTGTCCCAGACGTGGTTAAAAATGGTCTATAAACGAGACGCACTTAGCTTTTCCGTTCAAGACCCTGTTTAATTACAGACAGCTTTTATTTATTTTAACGGTGTATTTAATTAATTTTTGTCTTTGAGCAAGCTTGCAAACAATTTCTTTAGAACAGAAAATAATACAACTGGAACCCTTTGTAATTCTTGTTAACGTCACTTTACAGTATTGCTCTTGTGTACATAAGCCTATTTATACAATATGTTAATTGTCTTTTACTGTGGCAATATTACTATCTAACATTATAAGAAATACATATATACCTACGAAAAGTTGTTTGTTGTTTACGTTATCAAAACGAGATTCAATTTTGAATTGGTGGGTGAAACTTACGCCCAAATAATGTAGAGTCATTCATTTATACTATATTTTCCAAGTGTCATATTCAGTTATATCGGAAAGATATAAAACAGATGGTAAACAGTTGTTCTAAATATTGTCATCCCTGTTGCTAAAGTTGCAACAAAATCGCTGTAAATGTTATTGGCTCCGTTTCTGAATAACGTTTCGCTCAAGTTTTATCTATTCATCGCGGGTTGCGATTGCAGTTTCGAGATCTTTAGTTGTATTCAAAGTTATTTCTACGTTGCAGGTACTTACTCAAGACGTCCAAACAACTTTTCCTTTAGTTCCCGAGAACCAGATTCAAAGTATCTCCGTTTTACGTAACTTAATTAATCCGTTAAAAGTTCCACAGATCTTACATAAGATATTCGAAGGTAATTGAGATAAAATATATAAATTCTTTTTTCGTTTTCCCCCCGGCTCTATTATCTTGACTTAACATTTTAAACGGTGGCATCAGAAAACAGTACAGACCTGTTATTTAAATTGAATACTTTCCTTTTGTTTTTCTTTTTCTCATTAACTTGGTTTGCTACCGAAATATATTATTAGGAGACAATATCATTAAAGTTTTAAGCGTAATTTGTCTTAGATTAGTGTTTTTATAACTTGTGTCAAAGTTTAATTCCAATCTATTAAAAAAAAAAAACAAAAATCTTTGACCCTTTAATCAAATACGTTCAGCAAAATATATTTTTTTAATTTCAGAATAAACTAAACACGACACTATAAAAAACTTTTTCAACGCTCTAAAATGCCTTTTTACGTAAGAGCCGTCTTAAGTACTCTTTAAGATACTTCGCATTTAAATTAAATTAAGTATAAGTAATCCGTAAAAAATAATTCAAAAAGATCAACCGAGCTCATTACAGTTACATCAAAATACGCTTTAAGTATATATAAGAGGGTCCTCATCATCCCATTCAGTATGAAAACCCCGCCGTTTCTGTAGGGGACAATAATTATGACATTTGATAGCTTTGAAGTTTTGTTGTCTAATAAACGAGACTGTACTTTTTGATTAGAGTAATGGCGCATGTATTATCACGATAAATAAATCATCTAGTTGAATAAGCACAAATCTGATTTTAATATGGTATTTCTATATTTTAAGACGCGTAAATTATAAATTAAGTATTTCATAAAATTTATGTTTCGTAAATTTTTCATCTGCGTTTGTAGCCATAATGATATTATATTTTTAAATAGTATTGAATCATTCTCCTTCTGAATTATTTTCTGTCGGTGTTCTAACATTTGTTGATTGTGCATGATTATACATAGTATTTAAGAATGAAACTTCTTCGTGTAGTATTGTAGTTGGCTTGTTGTTGGATATCCGTATCATTGTGTATGCGGCTTTTATTTAACTACAAACTTTTGCCAACAATTTGTTTTTATCTGTATCATGCAGAACACAGAACAAATAAAGGAGGTTTATATTATGTTCTGTGGTGCAGAAGTTGCCAGTGCATAAGATATGCAAATTGCAATTTTACTGTATAAAAATTAGTTATCATAGATTTATCAAATTTATACATATTTATTATAATATTTATTATTTGGATTTCTAATATATGTCGGAGACGGTCAACAGCGCGGATGTAAAACGACTCGAAGCAAGAGTTCCGTGTGGTGGCAGCACAGTGAAGTTGGCGGCTTACTTCATGCTTGTACCGGGTCTAGCCGCTGAAGGCTCGCCCTCGGGACGGCACTTCACATTCGAACATCGAAGAGTTTGGACCTTCCACTACTTGGAACTGTTAACCTTTTCTTTGCTAGTGTTTAATTTAAATGTCTAACGTAACGGTTATTAAAAGTGATTGTATTAAAAATGACTGTATTGTATGGTGTTTCTTTGCTCGATTACCCAACGCAACGCCCACAGCTTGAAAATAGATTCACATTCTACACCTTTCTCCGACATATATAATATGTTTCATTCAGAAAATGTACCTATTCATTACTTAAATAGTATATCTAATTGTACAAATTTTATTTGAATTTGGTTAAGTTAATGTCAGACTTAACAACATTTCTTCAATCATTATTATAAGTCTGATGCATTGACTCAGATCAAATAAGATGAAGAATTTTGATAACTATTCCATTTATAGGGAACTTATAGTAATTTTAAAACTAAATGAATTTGCAAATCAAAGCAAATTAATCAAATAAGCAAAGGATAGGTGGATAGAGTCAGATTTTTGTATTATTTATTTCTATACCTAAATTAAAATGTACCTATATTTAAAAAATGGTCAACCTTTATTATCACTATCATAGGTAACTTACCAACAAGTATATCAACTCATAATCAACTCGAACAAAACACCAATCACAATTTTCAAGTTCGTATATTTGTATGGCGATAACCACAGCATTAAGTTTCGAACATTAATAGTCATATCGCGTATCGTCTTCGATAGAAAGTCACCAACATCTGTCTACAATATATCGTAAGCTTTATTAACAAAGTTATATAGGGATCCGTGTTTGTCGTAAAATTTAATAGAAGCAGCCTCTTGCGATTTATGCGGGGTCAATTATGATAGCTTTGGTAATCTCGGGGAGCATGTTGGAATGCAAAAATTTTATTAGTGTTTTGACTATTCTATATCATTAATGCAGTACATGCTTTGTATTTGTAATGAAGGTTTAAAATTTCAATCAGATTTAGTTTAAATCATATTATGTGTTCCGTTTGACGTCCGTAGTCCATTATGAGAGAGTACATCGCCTTTTTCCCCGTGAAGTCGCTAGATGGTGCTAGTTTTAAGCCCGTCACGTGGTACCGCCGCCAGCGCCGCGAGTGGTGGGGGACAAAACTCACCACAGTCCCAGCAAGCCACCAGAAATATTCTCATTGTTGCGTCGTTTTTCAAACCGTACGCAAGTCGTTAGATTATATGTAATTTTAAAATACTGTATTTTAAATTACATATATACATAATTTAAATTTAAATAATAATTTTATACGAACTTTCGAGATTGAAGTAGAAAGTTCAGTTTTTTCTTTTTAAATAGTTTTTATTTAAGTCCGTTACGTTTCATAGTGAAATGAATATTCAAGTGTTACCTGCGTTATCGTTATTTCAAACGAATAACGAAAATCGGATTTATTTGAAGTATAAATCTGCAACCACGAGCGTGGCATCGCGACCATAAGTCTATAGGGCAGGCCAAGGGCCTACCGAATCGTGTCGAGCGTCTTAACAGCGCGTTTTCTACGTGTTCCGAGCTGAGTTCTTCTTGTTCGGGGTCCACCGACGACGAGGAGCCGCCGCAGCGTGTATGGCGCCGCCAGCGCGCGTTCAGCCGCTCGTGTGCAGGTTTGAGATTTTGTCTCAACACGGTGAGTCATGTTATTAATACATTATACGTGATTTACGATGATTTCAATACAAATCTTTCAACGTTAATGGTTATTACTGGATGTTACGCGTTAGATAACCTATTTTCACAAATATCGGTTTTAAGATAGTATATTAATTGCCGAAAGCAGATTCGAAACGTGTTTTCGATCTTTTGATTTTATTCCTCCTTGAATCGTATTCGCTACGCGGACATTCTAAATGTATGTGAATTGTGCCTTCCTTTTCCGAATTGAGAGTAAATATCAAAAACGAATTCTTAATCTCGTTAGATTAGAAAATTCATCCGATACGAGTCGAATCAAGTAGAATGTAGTTGCCTATATCTTGTAAGCACAATAGAAATAGGTAAATTATTACGAATTCTTACAAATATATTAATAATTTTTGCCTGACGCATTAAATTAGTCCGCGACTCTGTGCCTAATTACTGCTAAATTTAAATGCGACTTCTATTCTCTATACAAATAAACTTAAGAATTAATAGAGATGCTTTGAAGGGGATTATTGATAAGTTTAAATTCATATAAAATTCCTCCCGCTGTGGAAAGAATTTTTAACTTACTAACATAATTAGTAGCATATGCAGATAGGCGGATTTGATAAGTTGGTTTAAAACTCGTCACAATCAGTTTTTACCAGTACATTCAATAACCGTTAAGATCGACTTTTTAAGTCGTTTCAAATCATTTCATGAATACAAAAGTTAGAATCAGGGGAAACACCAAAAGAATAAAAAAGGGGGGGGGGAGATTTTCAACAAATAAAAGCTCAAATTAATCTCGTCACCCTCGAATACCATGTAATTCGAAAACCAGCCATAGTTTTCACTTAAGAGGTAATAATACTTATTTATTCTTTAACTCTGACATCATACTTTATGTCTTTGAAGATTCAAGTCACTATTGAAAATCAGGGGTTCGTCAAACGAACACCATGACTATTGTTAATCACCCCTTTTCATAATTAAGAAAAGCAAGTTCTGCAAATACAGAGTAATTTTCAATTTCACACCCACTGTTAACTGTGACATGACATACTCAACATAAAATCATAAATTTTTGTATTTGCGAGGCTATCGACTACCCGTACGTATCGACGCCTCCTATATCCTTGTATCACTATTGTATACCATATCGATATTATAATTATAAATACATCATAAACGAAGGTCAATTACTTAAGATAACGTATCAGCCCTTCGGGCTGGCGTCAGCTCAAAGAATGTTTGCAACAGTCACAAACTGGACTGCTGAAGAACCAAGGGACTGTCGCCTTTACTTGGTGATCTACATGGGCAATGATTTGCGTTCACCAGAACAGCATGTACACCACATTGAAACGAAATGAAATGAAATGAAATGATTTATTTTGCAAGAAATGTGAAAAATTTACATATGTTATATTGTTTCATTATTCCGCACAAATCGTTAATTGATTGGCTTGCAGAGACTTTGGAATTGCAATTCAACTCAATTCAATTCGAAATAAAGTTCGTCTCTAACCTACTTTGGAATATCAATCTGATAGAATCTATTCTGACACCCGAGCGTTGCTAAGATTTTCTACGAATGGTTTGGAGCACGGAAGCAAATTTGAAATTGGCGATGGAAATTAAATTGAAAGTGTCAGTGCCTAAAAACAGGCTTAATAGCAGGCAGTTGGTCCCTCAAGCAGGCATACCACCTCTTAGGGTTTGTCAACTTTGCAACCTTCATCACCCTCCGGGGAAGGATGCACTGCCGCATGCTATAGCGCCAAGGGAACGCCTCTCGGGGCTTATTACCTTTGCAACCTTCATCACCCTCCGGGGAAGGATGCACTGGCGCACGCTGCAGCGCTACAGAAACGCCTCACAGGCTTATCACTTTTGCAACCTCTATCACCCTCCGGGTAAGGATGCACTGGAGCACGCTGCAGCGCTACACGAACGCCCCACGGGCTTATTATTATTTTTGCAACCTCCATCACCCTCCGGGGATGGATGCAGTGGCGCAGCACGCTGCAGCGGTACAGGAACGCCTCTCAGGCCTTTTATTTTGAAACCTTCATCACCCTCCGGGGATGGAAGCACTTACGCACGCTGCAGCGCCACAGGAACGCCTATCAAGGTTTGTCATCGTTGCAAATTTTATTACCCTCCGGGGAAGGATGTACTGACACACGCCACAGCGCTACAGGAACGCCTCTTAGGGCTAATCAACTTTGAAACCTTTGTCTCCCTCCGGGGAAGAATGAACTGCCGCTCTTGTTAAAGATCTAGTTCAAAAACATCTTTTAAAATCAAGTAAGTGAAAAAACAAGTATAATATCTACCAGCCGTATCCAATTCACAGGATAGTCTTGGCAGTGAATGAAAGGACCTTGGACCCAGTGTCATTGAAATGTTTGCAGTAATAGCTTTCCTAATCTTGACTGTCGAGGTAGTAAGAAAAAATTTCATTCAAAGGCAGAATGAAATCTCTTTGACAAGAGTTATTAGTTTGAACGTTTGAACACTTCACAACCTTCTAGGGCTGTACAGCTAGGAAGCCGAATTCTCGCGCAATTGCACCGGCTCCTAATACAACGTGCTCGAACAGTCGACACAAACATTTCCATTCAGAGGGGAATTCTACAAATAAATTTTAATCACAGCTCAAACAGCTTACGTTATTTCAAGTAAGACAGTCTTAAACAACCGGCTCTATTGCCTCGAGTTCATTATAATAGTACCCAAGTGGAAGAAACCCTCTTTGCACCCAGACCTCAAGAGGCGTGCTACTATCAGGATAAGTCCTCTCAATCGTTCACTGACAAACACGCACAGTTTCAGCTCCAACGCAAATACAGAACCTACAGCTGAAAGTCTAGCTCATTTTGAATAGGTCAACCTGTTGTACACCTTGATGGACAGCTTAAAAAAATAAACATACATAGACTGCTGGTGACCACTGACCAGGCTATAAAAGGATGCTAAATACTTAGCTAAATTATGTATAACTGACGGTTTAGTACACTATTCTTATACATAAAATCAGTCAGTTTGTATTAAAATAAAATTATATTAAAATTTCATCTGATCATTTAAGCAAACATTACCTTAGGGTATTTCCTTAGCTAGAACAAATCTTTCAAAATTACAAATCCGGAAGGCAAGGAAGGTTATTCAAAAACTCTTATCGAGATATTTTTAAAATAAATCATCATAATAAAAATAATTATTTAACTATGTGATTTATAAAATTAATAAAAAATTGTTTGCATTTATTAACGCGCAGCTACTATACTGTGATTACTGTTATTAGCTTTTGGACGTGTTCTCTATTTATTCCTGTTTACCTTGCAATTCAAAACAATGGGTCGAGAGTGAAGACGCGTTTACCTCGCATTCCGCAAGTTAGCTAAATTATTGTCACATATTATGTAAATATGAATCCAGTTTCAAGCGCATTTTCCAATCCATAAGAGGTTCTCTGACTAATCTGTTTATTACTACACAGCATCCGGTGAGACCAGCTACAGCGGCTATCATAGGTGGCAGGGTAAAGTGAGCTCTTTTAGAGTCGAGTTTGAAATCTGGGTAATGTTACATAGTTATAGTAGCATCATCAATCTATTTGGAGAAATATCTAGTTATATCTAGCTATGTTTATAAACATTATTATTTACGTACAAATTTTTAAAGAATTTAATAAATTCGATCACAAGGTGGGATTCGAACCCCCGTCTTTCCGCCACATGGTGGAATTATTATTATATTATTGTCGTAGTGTATCTAATACTAATCAAAATAGAAGTCATTAGTAATCACAATCGAGATTTTTCAGCCTACTCAGGTTTAAGTGCATATTATACTGATTAAAATGTTGACAAGATACACTTGTAGTATATTTATGGATGTATTTTATGCATGGTATTGAGACAAATTTTCAATAATTATCAAAGTCATGATTTTATACATTATATACTTTGTTTATAGGATGTATATAAGCTTTTTGGGGCATTACTCTATCACATTGTTGCATCTTATTTATCAAGCCACCAGGAGATATCAAACAACTCTCTCATAATGGACTACGGACGTCAAACGGAACACATAATATATAAATTTTACCTTAAAATAAAATTTGTATTATGTTTCCTAAGACGTCCGTAGTCCAGATAAGGTCTTCCTGGTGTTATTTTTGCACCATTCATTCCGTATCATTTATGAGACTAACAATGAGAATATTTCTGGTGGCTTGCTGGGACTGTGGTGAGTTTTGTCCCCCACCACTCGCGGCGCTGGCGGCGGTACCACGTGACGGGCTTAAAACTAGCACCATCTAGCGACTTCACGGGGAAAAAGGCGATGTACTCTCTCATAATGCACTACGGACGTCTTAGGAAACATAATACAAATTTTATTTTAAGGTAAAATTTATATATTATATTCATAAGCTGGATGACAAAGTACATGAAAAATTCGATCATTATATTAAAGCTTTAAATAAAAGATATAACATTGAAATGTACGATAAAGGCAAAATAGTATTAATGGTCTATGTTTATTTATGTTAATTGAATACTCGCAAAGGGATAAGGTAACTCTTCGTATGACTAACTTAGTACTATAGTTTACAAGCAAAATCTGCTCTTTAAAATAATGCTATACCTATATAATATGTAAAGAAATTATGTAATAAAAATGTTCGGAATAGATAAAATAATTAGTCACACTGATAGCGGAAACGCGATGTATTCAATTGGTGAGGCGAATACCTCACTTGGTGAGGGAGCGGCATTCATATTATTTATTGTTTTTTTCTATCGGAGTCCGCTGACCGCGCCGCTAGTGTGAAGTCGTGTATTTAGTGTTGTTATCGGTTATAAGTTATTTACGCGCGCATCGGAGCGTGTCGTCGATTGTTTTACGTGCTGACCACGTAGTAAATTAGTAAATCGGCCCGCGGAATTGTTAATTGTACTTTTTATTGATATTAGTAATCACGCGCGGACGCGAGTTATTTATGTGAGAAGAATTTTAATGGCGACGTAGTGTGCCTGGCAGAAGTGGTGACTATATACATTAAATTGTCTCTTTTCTTTTTATTTTATCTTATGTAATTTAAATTATTCCCGTAATTATAGTTTTTCCTCCCCAAAAAGGGTACCCTATTGTTTTGACTAATTGACTGACCGACGCACCGCGTATTTGTGGAGGCGGCGCACGAGATTTCGGGTATGTACTCGGGATGTATTTAACTATTGTTATTGTATTGTGGTGGCGGAGCAAAGTAAATAACAAACAAAAAATATCCTATAATTTGATTTGAAAGAACTGAAATGTAGGTACCCGAGAATAATACAAAATAGACAGAGCAAAGAATAGGTCAAAAATTATTCAAATTGACCTTCAAATAAAATCGTAATCCACCGATCACAATAATTATCATTTTTATCCAATAACAACTTCAAAATTGAAACGATCGTTCCCATTTTAGTAATATAACACAAAATATTTCATCGTTCGTTTAAGGGGATATAATTCAATTAAAAGCCTTCGTAGCTTGTTTGCATGAGTTAGCATTTTTAAGTAGAACGGAGGCGTTTTGAGGGAATTTTTGACAAGTTGATGAGATGTAGCGCCTCAAGCGTGAGCGGCTAATAAACGGGGCCTACCCTCGTTTCCAATTCCCACTATTCTAGAAAAATAAATGTAAGCGTTGTATGCTCTGGTATTGCGGGCTTGGTTATCTCTCTTTTTTATTAGGCCGCAATTTTAACGCCTTCTTTGAATCTTTGTAATAAACTATTAGTTTACGGCAATACGTCTGGCTAATGGAATAGGCATTTTTGTGTTGTTTCTTTGAAAATAGAACTTAATAGAAAACTAAATCCAAAATTAATAAACGTGAAAAAGGTTCACAAAGGTAAATAAAATTATGCTCTCGAGTAAATAATAATTTTAAATATACCTAATAAAACAATATTAAGCTAAAAGCTTGAACGTATTTTCTTTGTTCTGCTCTCAGTATAAACGAGACGTCAATTTTCATAAAAATTGTGAAATGAAACGGAAGCTGATTAAGTTTTTCATTGTGTTAAGTGGATTATGTTTCTATTGTTTAAACGATTTCGGGAGCTCTTTCTATGCGAATACTTTTTCTACCCAACACGGTATGTTGACTTTGAATCACGTTTTTACATTGTTTTAAATAAAAATAATAATGCCCAATTGGCTTTTATATAATAAACCTTAATTGGTCGTTAAATTATAGATTATATATCAGTGAAAGAATAGTAAAAAAAATGTTGTGTGGTTTTATGAAACCACGGTAAAAGTGAAACTGTTCGAACGGTTCCGAACACTGCTTTGTGTAGCGCATGTCGCGTGTCGGTCGGCTGCCGAGTAGGTATACCTACTCGGCAGCCGCGATACACGCGACATGCGCTACACAGACCAAAAAGTTTGAGACGATGTAATAAAAGTTTCACTTTAAAAGCCAAACCCCAATACACAATACGTGTATTTAAGTCTAATAAGGATTATAAACTTGCTTAGGCGTTTTAAATATACACTCTGTGATACAATCCAATAAACATTACTATAAAGAGACAAGTTCAAGCGTTTTAAAGGTAATTTTGAAAGAAATATCGTTATTTTAAATTGCGGCAATGATCGTCAGTCCCGGCGGCCATAATAGTAATGGCAATGGCGCAGTGTCCAGCCAACGGGAGCGATGGTTTGTGCCAGTTTCGAATGCAAAATTCGATATTTGAATTTCAAAACACCAATGGCGGACTTTCGAAGCGCAGAAATAAGTCATGATTCTTTCCCTCCGAAATAAAACAAGTTGATTTTCTCTCCGACATCTGAATGCCAATCTTGTTGCAAGTAGTTTGTTCTTGGAAAACCCCTATTGTTGTATCTTTGCCGATATGATTTGCATTTTTGTTGTTATGATGGGATATCAATATGTTTATTGTATATACAGATATTTAGGAGACGTTCACGTTGTTTTATCTTTAAATACTTTTCATATCAATTGGAAACTGAAGTTTATAAAAATAATAACACTCATTTAATTCAGTTACTTAAAAACAAGATACGCACCTATATCCGCCGCAGCGTGCAGAAGCTCAGCTAGCAGCTCAGGCTCATGGCACGCGATGGCGAGCCGTTCATCGAGCCGTGCGTCGAGCCGCGCGTCGAGCCGCGCATCGAGCCGCGTGTCGAGCCGTGCATCGATCTCCGCCGGCGTGGCCTCCCGCAGCTGCAGCGCAACACCTTCGCCGCCGACCGCTGCGCTGTACATCAGCACGGCCCGCGGCGAGAACGTCGGCAGCGGCAATCGGGTTGTCGCGACCTACGACAAAATCACTATTAGCATGTTTGATTAGCGGGTAAGCGACCACATTGCAATTAATACGGCAAACTCGGTAAACACACTTGTAACCAACGCGTTGCTAATCAGTACCTATCGCATTTATTTAATGTAGTAACATTTTCGAAACTTTGTTAACAATAATAAAAATAAAGCTGGTTACATTGAGGTAATTTGAAATAGTAAATCAAAGTTTTATTTTTCATAAGAGTATTCAAGTAATAAGTGATACCTCATTCCGGAAGGTATCTAATTATATCATATTGGCTTAGTCAAACATTTCAATCATAATGTGTTAACTGTTGCTCAAAGTTTCTAATCATGAAAGTATTTATTTGGACTTTATGAGTACTCAGGAAACCATTCGCGTGAATTAATTTAAATGATTATAATATGGCTGTAATAACAAGTACGAGTATACTTGAAGTACTCCTTTCAAGTTGAAAATGTTGGTCGTTTTCTACCAGTTTCAAAAGCGACTCAACTGTTACAAATTTCTAGGGCGGAAAATAGAATTAGACATCGCGTCGTTGCGATTCATTTTAAACGTGAAGTCCAAAATGTTTAATTAATCTTCTCAATGGTTGAATGTTGATCATTCACGATCCTTGTAAGATACTTTGATAAGCTATATAATAACTATTTCTTGGAAAACAAGGCTGTTGGAACTGTCTAATATTTGTCTGTACAAAAAATGGTTAAATGCTGCTTCTATGCTATATTTTTTAAATTGAATTTACGTGTGGCAAACGGTTTTTATCCTCTATCTATTCATATTACAAGGAAGAAATAATATTTTTTTGTTTATTTCGACTTTACTAATAACTAATCGATCGTTATGATTCCATAATTCTGAATAAATATGGAGATCTAATAGTCTTCCATAGCTTTTCATATAATAGCTTCGAATATTAAGTGAATATAATAGAGAACGCTTCCTATATCAGCAAGTATAAGCAAACATTGTGTCGATTTTTCTTACATATTTACCGTTGTACCGTACACTCCGATGGTAAAGTACACCTAAATCCAAAATATCCATTATGATATCCATTCATCGACATCGCTCATTCCCCTGTACACAAGACAGGGTTTTAATTAACAACTAACACTGTGATTGATTATAATTGAAAGCCCGAAAGAGGTGTTGAATTTGCCGAAGAACATGGAATATTAATTAGAGTTTTGAGAATACGTGAATACTGAATATTTATAGCATTTCCATTGGATTTAAAAGCTACAATACAAGGTTAGTTTTGTGTTACTTTGACTACTTGACAAATAGTTCAAGCAAAATCTAAACGCTTACAGAAACAACTTATTAAAGTGAAGTTTATTCTACAAAAAGTTTTGCTATGTTATTTCCCCAAATATTTATTTTTAATTTAAAAATATAATAAGCCAGGTACAATAAATAGAAAATACGTATAATGTAAATCCAATTTACCGTCTAAGACATAGATTTCCCGCTCAGAGAGATATAGACCTAGACTTCAGAACAAAAAATGTAACTGATATACCTATTACAGTGAATCATTTACGAAAGCGACTCCATAATTGGAATCTGTCATACATGTCCTACGCATGTGATCTAAAGACTAGCTTGCGCGGTGCTCAGCGGTATCCAAAGTAATTACAATGTGGTATTGTTGGACTTGACGCCTGATAATGGCACGATTAAATCATCCCCTTCGTATGTCGTTAGTGACAACATATCTCGATACCAACCTATGTATCACAATTTGTCGATATAACTTGATTTAGATCAATCTTTGAACAGCAGGAAATGATTTACAGGATAAGTAGCGGAAAAATTCCGTTGTAGTGGCTATTTATCTGGTAGTGTTCTTGATTTTGATGTAAATCTTATTGAACTTTTATGTAAATGATGAATTAAATGACAAATTAAGAAAACCATAGTGATTTTATTTATAGTGATTATAGAGATTTGTGTCTACTTATTTTTGCAGAATGTTTAAATCTACTTGCGAATTAGCTAGTTGTAATCGAAATGAATTGCTGTAGCTGCGATCGTGTTACATTTACTATTTTGTAACTCATGTATTTTTTTTTCTTTTCTACGGCCTTCCTGTCCGTTTAAACGTGTTAAATAAATCTTGGTTGTTGTTTGCGCGTCTGTCGGTGGATTATAGTGCTGCAAATAATGTTATTAACATCGGCCCACTAGCCATGTCGCCATTACATTGCTTTGTAGCGGCAAGCAAGTTAACAGCATTATTAATTGAGTTGTGTGTAACGACTCCTGGTGTTAATGACTGAATCAAATTACTTTTAGTGTTAGCGTATTGATGTATATTTTCTTTGATGTGGCTCGGGCTTAGTGTACGAAAGTAATGTATAAATGGAGCACCATAATTAAACGTGTATTTTCGTACCGCATTGCTAGCTTGACAAAGATGAATGAGTATGAATGAGAATAAATTTTACAGTCTTATTTACGGTACGATGCTATATTGTTTTAAAGTGTTAATGTTATGTTATTCTATGTTAAGAGGATCATCAATTTAATCCTTCAGAATTTGTAAACTATTAAGATGTATTTAATAGATATTTATATCTATTAGACAGTGCTTACATTTAAAATTTGTCTAAATATTTACATCTTTAAATGTTGTCTATAAAAACGTATACTTTAGAGTCCCTCAAATGAGGTATGAAATTTTTATTTTCTATTTAAACATTTCAATAGTACCTACCAAGATTATTTAGTAATTGTCACATGAAACCATTGTATTAGTTCACGGCAAAAAAGTTCCGCAAAATATATCGTTTATTTCAAGTATAATGAGCTTAGTATTTAATATATGAAAATAGCTGTGCTTAAAATAAAGTAGAAGTCACGTTGGTACAGTATTTACCGCGCAGTTAATGTTTGAATAATGAGTGTTAATTGAAACTATGTTAATTACTATAGTGATGTAACATCGAGTTAACACGCTACCGTCCCTTGTTTGACGCTTCTAACTTTACTAGAGTTTATTGTACTAAATGTTATTATTAGATAAACAATTAGTTTCCTATATGCTCTTAATAGATTATGTCTTCTTTTAATGTTTCTTTAAACAGTCCATATTTTAGTTAGAGAGCTTATGTAAGTTATTTTTTAAGATATCAATAAACTGTCTTAAGCTTCAAGTATTTTCCTGTGTTTATAACACTGGAAAAATCCAATCGTTAAACTATAATAAAGGTATCGTAGTTACAAGGTATTAACAGTATTGTTTACAGGAAACATTAGCGTAACAACAACATTTATAATTAGCACTAATAAGAGCCTACAGGGCTGCCAGCTTCTCAAATATCAGGTGGGATTACCAGCAATTACCGTGTATAGTAAATAATAGCCTGGATCCGCAAATTATTCCCCTATGTGAAAATCGACACATCGTTTAAGCGGGCTTCATGTGATTATAATTGCAGAGTATCGGCCCTGTAATTTTAATACTTTAAACCGTTGCATAATGGCGTATTTAAAATTCTAGTAACCGCCAACGTTATGTGAATTATTTATAAAACCATGGAATTTTAAGATTTTTCTGATAGATCCATTGGGAGATCCATTAATTTCAGCATCAGATATTGACTGCTACTTAATTAAGGAGTTATATGAATTGTCAATCCTATTTTAGTTGGGCTGAAACAATTGTACAGTGTGTTTCGTAAATTAAAAGATTACGCTCTATTTCGCAAAGTAATAAATATTAAGGTGTCGTTAATTTAATTCCATCTAATTTTAAACATGACTTCCATGATTTTAATTTTTAACGTGTCGCAATATTTTCAGACGATTTGACTTTATCAAGTAAAGCTTTAAAATTGTGCATGTTTCATGAATATAAGTTTATCCGAAGCTGCAGCTTGGCAGAGTTACCCGCTGCCATACAACTGCTTGAGGAAGATTTTATTTTGAACAACATATTTTGCCGTCTTTCGCTAACCTGAAACCAAACAACGTTTTAGAAAGGACGAAATAATTTTTTTGTTATACACTTAATATGATTTAAATTAGGATGAACACTATAAACTGGACATCGTAAAAAATGTGTTAACAACAATGACAACGAAAGAGGTTTTCCATTATTTCTTTAGAGTAGTGAAATATTTTAGTAATTTTTATTTCTTGTTGGTTGTAACAAAACATATATAAAAATCATGACACATTAGCAAAACAAGCACCAGTATGTTATTTTGGGATTAAAAAATGTTACGAGAAGTAACCAGGTAATCTATTATCTTATAATATCGATACAGGTAACACGGATATGGTTAAAGCAGTGTAGATAAGATCGCGTGTCTGATTAAGGCCTGTATTGTTAGCAAATGGTTTCCCCTTGTGTTACGCACAATGCGTGCCCTATCTGATGGAATGTATCGTTTTTGTAATAGTTTTCCCTCAACACCTGACCTCCCTTGTTCTATTAAACAAAAAACTATTCTACATTGTTCTTACACGGATAAGCTTTGGATGAGAATTTATTTTCAGAACCTAGCAGAGATTATATGTATTATGCGCTATTAATTTCTGAGTTATTACAATATCATATTTGCAGGCTCATTAGCTAGATACTCGTTGGAATTAAATAAATGAACAACTTTTAATGCTAAACATTTTTAAATGTAGACATGCAACAAAGGATGCGGATATAAAAAAAATAGGAAAAAAGAGATGTGGTAATTACGAAAAATGTATGAAAAATTATGCGGAAAATATAAAAGGATCAGTAAATTTTTTATCTAATTTCTCACTCGGTATGGCATCAAACCTGTCCGACATAAAAATCGCCAAAGGATAAAAAATAAACCGCTTAAACTCCCCGCAGCACATAAAATATCGGCCGTTATTTTATGCGCAGTAAAACGGGAATGTACCGTAGTTAACGGTGCGTGACAAAACTTTGTCTCAATTAGTGTTCGCAGTTTCTAGTTTCACTTTTTGTGATGTGAACTAGTGATTTATTGCTATTGTCACTGCATCAAATTCGTTGTGGAATATCTAATCTGTATTCCAATTCAGATAGCGCTCTATTCGCAGTCGTTTGTTATTCACTAAGCATCAAACATTCATCCTAGGGTCGTAGACCCTTTATTCGGCTTCCCAAATCCCAATGACAACTTGAGCTTGTTAGCAAATATTAAAGTCATTTGACGCACAGATTAAATTGAACGTAATTATGAGGCATAATTGTTAGACAGAAGTCGCGAAACTCGAGGGTGCTTCCAGCCTTTTATTAATGATATTTAAGATATTTTCTACAGCTCTTAACAGCGTTTTAGAATAATAATACAGGGTATCCATTGTATGAACAATAATAGGCCCCGAAAGTAAAAGTTTCTCAAAACAACGATGTATTGGCAATCTCAAGGTGTCGGTTTTCAAAAGGCATCTGCACAAGGGCTTCTGCGTTGATACTAGGGTTTCCTCTCACCTTACTAACAGAATAAACTCATTCGAACTAAGTTTTTGAAGTGAATTTTTGTAAGTCAGAAGACTTTCGAATTAAAACGGGTCTCCAGTGAGTCGTGTAACCCCTTGCCGACTTTATTACGAAACTTTCCCCTTAAAACCTTTTTTTCACAGCTCTTCTTTCAATCTGAATATAAAATAGGCGTCTTAGCGGAAAATTAAAATTTTATTATATTATAGATAAGGAAATCTTACAATCTTATGTTTTATGTAATGAACTATTTGAGGATTTATTGATTTATTTACAATCACATTTTATATACAATTTTCACAATAAGGATACTTATAGTGTCTTTGATTATTATTTTATTCCGGGTCATAGAATGACAATAAATTGTATGAAAAGCATTATTAAGCACCCTCCATGATGTAAATTTAGGTACATACTGAATATATTCAGTTGATGTATGTTGGAAGCGCCCCCTCTACCTCCTTCGATGTAACCATTATTATGTCCTAGCAATTTAGCCTCGCTTCAGGGTACCAGAGTGAACAACAAGCCGATAAATACCTGCTCGTGTAGGTTATAGGTACTAACACTATTACTACCAAGGCATATACATGAAAAGTCTGAACTTACTACCGTGTTCAGTTTTCATTAATTTTATAAAAGACATTATGCTTACTGAATTTTTGACTGATATTAGATAAGGTTGTGTAAGATTTTTAATAACTTCAACTTGTTACCAAATATTCGACAATGTTCGATTAATGTTCTACAGAGCATGCTTAATTATAAGAGCATAGTCTAAATGGCTACTAATCCATCGTTGTGTATAATTTGCTGAGTGTTTTTCTCTAATGACCTGTGAGATTTTCCCGATATTGCGTAGGTCGATGATCTTACAGAAACACGTATTATTAGTAATAGTCTCTAAGCGCCTGCTAAGCTGATTGTTATTGTTTTCATATTAATTCTCTCTCAAGTATTATAATAGGTGTTCGGAATAGATAAAATAATTAAATGGTCACACTGATAGCGGAAACGCGATGTATTCAATTGGCGACGGAGCGGGGTTCGCATTCGGTTATTGTCGCATTCTATCGGAGTCTGCCGACCGCATCGTGTGCGGAAAGTCGTATATTTTTCATTTAAATCGGCCCACGGATTTGTTAATTGTATTCTTTTATTGATATTAGTAATCACGCGCGGACGTGAGTTATTTATGTGAGAAGAGTTTTAATGGCGACGTAGTGTGCCTGGCAGCAGTGGTGACTATACACATTAATTGTCTCTTTTCCTTTTATTTTATCTTATGTAATTTAAATTATTCCCGTAATTATAGTTTTTCCTCCCCAAAAAGGGCGCCCTATTGTTTTGACTAATTGACTGACCGACACACCACATATTTATGGAAGCAGCGCACGAGGCTTCAGGTATGTGCGTAGGATGTATGTATTTAACTATTGTTATTGTATTATGGTAGCAGAGCAAAATACATAACAAACAATAGGCATTGATTATTTTTAATGTATTTAATATGATCGAGTGTATATTAATTATATGAACAATTGCTCATATATTTTTATTTATTTCATCTCGCTGAAGATTGTTGAGAGTAGCGAAAATCTATTACATTTCAACGTTTAGATCAAAGTCATACAATCGAACTGTGTTTCCAGATCTATGAATATTGAACTATTTATTTATGAATAATAATACGATTCAGCATTGGAGTGAATATGTTTTGTGTTTTCACTTTATACCAATATTTTAAATTTCAATGCTTTAAAATGTAAACACAAAATAAAAAAGTAACCATTCAATGTTTCATGCCAGCGTTAACACTTTTGCATTTATTTCTTTGACACATGATATGAAATAAATGTTACTTAAAATGTATTTCATATTGATGGAGAAATTAAAGAGGAGGTTTAATTATATCTTCTTACGGTGCATTTACATGCAACGAACATAGAGCTGGAGATAGAGCAAGAGCATTATTTCGTGATCTTTTAGTGTAAACCAAAACTCGTATTCAGTGTTGTTCAGTATTAAAACATTGCATAGAATCTTTTCGAACGCACTAATATCAAACAAATAATGCTCTACGCCTGTACCTAAAGAATTTGACACAGTGGGGTTAGAATAAGCATTCGCTTTTTTAATGTAAATGCACCGTTATGTGCTCTAAATGTGAATATAAATTACTTGAAATGTAAAAATTTGCGAATATTTATGTAATAGGCCATATCGAAAGGCCATTGCTTATTTTTTACGCGAAATATTGTCAAATGTAAGTTTTTATTTATTTATTAGTAGGTAGCGCGTTGTGTATAAAAAGGAATTTAATTTTTTATAACGTATAAATACTTAAAATGAATCACACTACCAATTTTCATCTCTTTCAGTTTTATTAAAGACCAATGAGAACAGTTGTGAATTCTGGAATATCAATTATATTTTATGCTCCCATTTTCAGATACTTAAAAGGATACGGTGTTTGTAATTACCTTTTGAGCTTCGAGATTTTATCGGAATTTAATTAATTACATTAAAGCAATAACCTTCACCCGTGCATTTAATATGCCACGTGTGAACTGCGAAAGTTCGGGGGAAAGCTATTTTTGAATAAATAATTAGAGTTTTTCTTAGCCAGCACGTTAACAAACGTTACACAAAGCGACGCCAGCGCTGCCAACTTCCACGTGAAGCCGCTTTAGGTACCGATTAATTGGGAGCTTACGTTATTGATTTTGTATTATCGTAAGCCGCTAGAACTTACCGATATTAAACACTTGCAGACGCTATTTATTTATTCAAATTGCCTTATACATCAGTTTAGTCTCTCTATGCATAGTTGATACGCGTTTCCGATATAATCCGATTTGCCATTACTTTTATGATTTCCAACGAAATAGTTGTTCGGATGTATACGTTTTTGTTTTATTTATTGGACGTTATTTATGAAGCCCGTTTTTACGAGCGTACGCGTAAAATGAACATTAAGTATGGTTTCAGTTTAATTAAGTTTATGGTAACGTTAATTTGCTTGTTTGAGTGAGCTGAGTGGCAGATAACTTGAAAAGGTTTAAACACGTGAAGATGGATTAAATATATTAAAAAAGTATGTACTAGAATTATATGTATAATTGAAGAAAAAAAAAAAAAATGGTTGCCTGTAAAGTCGGTTTTACGGGCGAAGATTTTACGTGACAACGTCTTTTTCTCGGTAGAATATTTATGTGCTGCGCGCGCGGCAGACCGCGTGCCTCTCTCTCGTTCGGTGACTCATCGTAACGTTACCGAGCGTTACACTTTTTCATAAGTGACTCCCAGTCGCAACCTAATTTAAGACGTTGTCACGTCAAAAAATTTAATGGATAAATTGTTTCTGTAAAAAAATATGTAAACAGTCCTACCTCTATTCATTATCTATCCACGAAGCAATAGTATGGAGTCATCGCTATCATTCACAGAATTATAAAAGGAAGAAATTAAACAGGAACATAATTTAGTTCAGGTATGTTTAATATATTACATTCGCATGCGATTCAACACGCCACGTGTAGAGCCTGGATATTGTTGTGACAGACGTGACGTGTAAATGACAACCGTGACACAACTCACTTTTGTACGAATGTTTATTTCTTACCTTGGGTACGTTACATTTCTTTGTGCACGTAAATCCACAGGAAGACAATATTATTACCATTCTCCCTTTACTTGCTTGTTACTAAAAATAGCGGATAAACGAGTCAGTACGTTTACTTAATTTATTTTTCATCTCTGTTTTGTTGGGCGATTCCTTTTATTCATTAGTTTAATACGTTAGTCTGAGCGAAGTGTACTTTTAATGGGATTTAATCAATTTGATCCTTACTACGCTAGCTTTGTTTGTACTGTGCTCTATAATCCATCCCTTTTATCATGCCATGATTATAAGACACATTATATTCAAAATGTGAGTTTGTATATACCTTTAAGACACAAATTTGACGGATGTGCTACACGAATATTGTAAAAAATGGATGATAAAATTGATCGTATCGAACCACCATTATTATTACCTTTGCCTTTGGCAATATAGCAGCGCAATATTTAAATATGTGTTCCTATTTGTTACGTTTAGTTTATTGGCAACCGCTGACGCTCGTTATTTGTTTCATCTGCCATCAAAAGCTTTGACTTTCGGGCTTTATTTTTCATTCAGTACACACGCTATCCAATTAACATTAATATTTACATGACGCAAACATGTTGTATTGGTTTATTACAAACGAAACTTTGTGTGTTGGAAAATTCGATTGATACATTTCATGCGAACGTTGATCGGATAATATGTTGGATTTTATGAGTTACCTACCTATGGTATACATGACAAAGTGTCAAAGTGTATCCCACCAAAAACATTTTCATGTAAAATGTTGCCAAGACGAGCCCATATGACTCGCACTGTCAAAAAGTTATCAGATCTCATGTAGAGCCAAGCTTCTAACACTACACGCCCTAACTCTACAAGGCCTAACTTCACAAACTCTACACCTTAGTCAAAATATGTGGCTTGGCCATTTCGCTACATTCACATCGGCGTAAGGTGAAAAATTAATTCACTGTTCATTACTTTTGTGTTATACAATAGTTCTTGTAGTAACGAACGGCCAAGCCACATATTTTGACTAAGGTGTAGAGTTTGTGAAGTTAGGCCTTGTAGAGTTAGGGCGTGTAGTGTTAGAAGCTTGGCTCTACATGAGATCTGATAACTTTTTGACAGTGCGAGTCATATGGGCTCGTCTTGGCAACATTTTACATGAAAATGTTTTTGGTGGGATTTCATTTCTTTTTGTAAGTTGTTTGTAACAAAATTAAGTATATGTCTCAATATATGCCGATTAAATTTTTAAATTTTTGAAGTGAAAACCTCTTTAGCGGCGTTGGGTATAAAATCTTAAACTCGCGTCAGGACACGTGGCCTGATCGAAAAAGCGTAAGACGGATGTTTTTTTTTTTGTTTTTTTTTAGCCCTTATATTCCATGCGTAAGACGGATACCATTCCAAAATATCAAACATGCTGAACGTTAATAATCAAGTTTTCACTTCTGCCGGCACTCCCGGAGTGCAACCCGTCTTTTTTTTTAACAAGGAGTACCTATACATATATATATCTAGGGGAACCAAGTTTTAGATTATTAGATTAGACCTCTAGCGTCATCAAAATTTAATTTAAAATTACAGGTCTCATACAAACTCCCATCCCCTAGTTTAAGGGGTTGGGGGATGAAAGTTACAAGTTTTATAATTTTTTTGTTGTTTGTGTGCTAATACTAGCTTACATACAAAATTTCAGCTTTCTAGGACATTAGGAAATACCTTAAGAATTTTGATGATCATCAGTGAGTCAGTGACGAAATTAGCGTTTTTTAGATTTTTTAGATATAAATAAAATCTGAAGTATAAAAGCTAATGTAATTAAAACTTAATATGTTCAATAAGTCCGCTATTGACAATATATCCCGAAAATTTTGTTAATCTAGCATAATCCAAACCCAAGTTATGAGGGTTCAAAAAAACGTCGAAGCGCTTCGAGAAAAGGTAGGTAGTGCCCGTGCGCTTCGCTTGGCTCGTCTTGGCGGGGGCACTACCGTGCCCCCAGATTATAATTTTATAACATTCAGATATAAGTTTGGCTTTAAAATCGTAAAATGAATGTATGTTGCAATAAAAAGTACATATTTCGATACAGTAATAACGTAAAAATCGTAGAATTTTATAATGCAACTATCAAGATAGGCTTATTTCTATTTAAAATTTTACTTTTTAAAATGTCAAGAAATTATTTGCTCACTAACAATAAAATTATAATCACACCAAATCTGTTTAGAATCAAAACAGCAACGTTGCTAATAGCCCAATTACCCAAATTGATTTCTCTTCTGTCTTCAATAAAGAATTGTGTGAGAGCGACATGGCGACTGTAAAACGCTTTATTGTGGTATCGCTTGGACACGCGTAATGGTCTAAATTTATTGGGTTGAACGGTCCGTGCGAACGGAAATTCGGCCGAAATTGTTCGCTTGTCTAATTTTTGTGGATTTGATGCTTCATTTCCCGAAACAAATCCTGCTACGGGATGGGTACAAAGGCCTTTATTATACAAACGTTGCTCCTTAATGGCAATTAATAAAAGCAGTAAATGAATTTTTAAAACGTAGGTTTTATTTGTTCAAAACAAACTCTATTTATGTTTGAATATATAGATGCTAGTTGAAATTAGATATGATAAAATTGAAGTAGGTAATAAAAAATATGTTTCTATAAAAAGCAGATTTGGACAAATTCTCGTTGAATGTGAAAATAATAGGTAACGAATAGATATGATATCAGCTTACTGTTTTCATTAACGAATCAGATCATAGTCTATTTCAGTAATTAAAACTTTGAAAATTGGGATATCAAATTTGCTGATAATATGGTCCTTACCTTACCTAAGTATTAATGGCAATCAATGGACAGTTAATGAACGTAAATTCAACTCTCTAGATCCATCTACGTAGGCTGTATAAGCACAATTTGTTTGCTCATTTTTCTCTCGCTCTTATCGTCTTCGTGGTAACAACGAGACTCTAAATCAGGGCTAAATTTGAGTTTGAGAGATAATAAATTTACAAAAATGCTGCCATTACTGTCGCAAACATTGTTAAAATGATTCACGCTATCGCTTCTAACATTATGTTTTGGGATGCTCCAGATTACGCAAAGGATATAACTCTACTGTCATTTACTATAAATACTTAGGTATTTAACTGATGTAAACTTTAATCTGATTTTTCGAATTATTGGTACAATACTGTCTTTTGTTCCAGGTCATTTGTTTATGGATGCATATGATTAATTATTTTCTTTTCATTGAATTAAATATTAACAATGGTATAATAGTTATAAATTATTCTTAATAATTACATATTCTTAAGTTTAATCTTATGTAAAGATTAAAGCTCCGTGTGGAGATGGAATAAAAATATATGAATAGAGTAAAATCTTTACGAATACAAGAAAATATTTAGGACTTTTTCGTATAAAAGCCAGCTTTGAAAAATTATTTAGCATATGCTTCCTTCAAAGAGTAAGGGGACATCTTGAGCATTCTACGCATTCTTTATAATATTTGTGAACTACTTCATGCTATCGCTATTTCTTTTACATTATAAGTTATTATAATATCATACTTTATATATCAACTTTGAATGGAAATGTACAGCTATATCTACTGCAAATTATAACTAAACTAAAAATAAAGAATTAGTAAATTTTTTTTCAATTGAAATTTAAAAAAAAAGACCATAGACACTTTTCAATAAAATGCGTCGCCTGCAAAACTTGTCTGATACTATACCATAAAACTTAGTAGTTTACCATACATTTTCATAGAGCGCGTGTAAGCGTTTCCGTTATTCCATGGGGGATTTAGTTTGCGGTTGATATGTTACTTTTAGGGAGTACTTAGAAGTAAACGGACAGGGCTATAAATCCGTAGCAGGAATTGAATCAAACGGCTCTCCAGACAGCCCCGGCGATAACGGCGGATTTATGCGAATGTCTTACTGCGCGGACCATGTAAGCTCACCATTGAATCTTTAATTTGGCCGGCTATCAATGTTATGTTTGTAATTTATTTACTCTATACATAGCATAGTTAAGGTATCGTGGAACAGTTATTTCTAATGGAAAATAAGATAATACTTTTCTATGTTTACTCTTTCTTCTTCCTCACTATATCTATCTAAATGCGCGATTAAGCTGCTCTTTGTACATCTCTATTATAATTTCGATGTCAGCTTCTAATCGATGTCTTAACTAACTAACTTTTTAATGGAGAAAATTGCTACTACGAATACCAGCATTTACTTTATATCAAATTTACTGAGGCGAGTGTTAGCAAATTGAAATAGTAAATCATTAAATTAATTAATTCACCAAACATAACGGTATACATATGTTCACAATAATTATTATGGAAACCTAAAATGTATAATGTGTATCAATTTTATTTCGATTATCGGTGAAAATATACTTCTTTTATATTTGCAATTGTATTTTAATTTAATAATATGGCAATCAAAGTGAACAATTTGGTGGTTAATAAGTAATTATTGCCAATTAAAACTTTACAGTGTAATTGTTACCATCTGCGATGTAAGGTTTCTGCACATTTTATTATACAATTAATTTATTTTATTGCTTTATAGCGAAATCATTTTCACATATTGAAGTACCTTCCAATAAATTAATTAATGTGAAATAAATCCATACAAAAACCACGAAACGGATATAGAGCCTAATTTGTATTAAAGATTTTTTAAGAGCGTAGCAGATATTTTAAACAATTTTTGTATTTTTTCGAACGACTTTATTACATTGAATATAAATTAAAGTGTTAAAATCTTTCTGTTTTGATCTGTGTTGGAAAAACGTGTAATAGTAGAGTCAAAATTAGGTTTACGGCCTACGCGCCTGCTACGGAGGTCGTGTAGCGTTAACGATATGACTAATCTCTTATATGAACCTGCATTGCTTTATAGGTCGCATTTGTAAGAAAGAAAAAATAAATCTTTCTTATATTATGCTTCCTTGCGATCAATCTGAAATTAGTAATATCATTACGGTTGTAGTACGTAATTTAAGTAATTGTTATGTCTCCCGAGTTTTCATTGTATAATTAATTTAATAATAAATTATTATATCCCGAAAAATAGGCCAAAGCGTAATAACTTTTATAGGATAAATGAGATTCATAGCTATTTTTAAAGCTAAAAGATAATACTGACAGGCAAACTATGTCGACTCGTAAAATAATAGAAAAACATTGTATGAATAATATTTGTTCTAACCAAAACATTCACTCATGCAGCATCACTGTTTATAATGATTACAAAAATAATTCGTCGTTTCTATTATTTTGCATGGAAACAACGGGCATAATATATGATAGTAATATTCTCTCGATTGGGTCATAGCTCAATATAACGAGACTTTACTGCTCTCTCTCGGCTCGTAAATTTAGGCGCACTATTCTTTCCTGATAGTGTTCCAAATTTATGCTGCTGATTGTCATACTTTCGATACACTTAAGTGTACTTCATGCGCTCTCATTTGAATCTCTTTAAGTAGTTAGAAGAAGTTTAATTCTCTGTAGTTTACAAGTCACTATTTCAAGGACTATGTCTGGTTACTTATCAATTTCTTTACGTAACCTAACCTACCGTTTCAAAGAAAAAAATAAGTTAAAGTAGAGCGCAGCGGCAGCAGAGCTGGTGGTTCGCCTGATGATAGGAGATCGCCAATCACCACTACCTAATAAAATCTGCAGAGATCAATGCAGGCCTGTTTTGCAGATTGCAGAATGATTAATATAAAATAAATAATACGTTTGTTATGAATATAATTTCAGTAGCTAAGTAAAAATAACTATTAAACCTATTAAAAAATAAAATAGGTTATATTGTTGCAAAATGCTGTATTTATAACATCGTATAATTAGTTGTTGTTAAAGTTTTTATATTTAGTTAAAATTTCCAAGAAAGGATCTCATAATAGTAAGATACAAAATAGGTGTGCTCGCTTAGGACGGGATCGCTTACATAATAAATGTGCTAGTACTCTCCGAGGATTATGACGAGTCTACCGACACCTCAATTGCCTGAATCATGGACGTATAAAAAAAGACGGACGGAGTATCGCCTAAACATTGATTGAAGCCTAGTAATGGCGGCGACAAATCCATGTGTGTGTGCCAGGTTGATTGCCAGATGCAATAAAATTACCCCACACTTTAGTATTTTTATTTTTCAATTTGATATACTTTTTATGTGTTTTTTTTTTTTTCAAGTGGGGAAATCTTGCCTAAGATACCCACGGCTCCCGGGGAAGGAGCCGTGGGTTATGTCGGATTCCTACCGACTAAAACCCCACCGTGTACCAACGCGCTGCTTTAGACGGGATGCGGGTACACATTCGCAATCTTCCGCATGTCCCGCCCAGCAGTTGCCCGTTTCCAGGCCCTCCGCCACTTGCCCGTTTCCAGGCCCTCCACCAAATGCCCACCCCGGGGCGGCGCAAGCTGTACACGAGCTCACGCCACCCGCTCGCCGATGATGGATTGTTCCCCGTTCCATCATCGGCGTTCCCCAAACCCTCGACCCCAGCACCGACCGGCCGAAGGGCGCGCGCCGAAAGGCCCTCCGAAACGTGATTCACGCGTCGAAGGACCCTCCGGCGCACTTTTATAGAGGTTTCCCTCGCAGCCCCCACCTCACACCAGAGGTGGCGGCCCTCGGTCCGGCCCCACGGACCGGATTACGAGTTGGCAGACGGCTGTCTCAGGACAGCCGCCGCCCTACACCCACCTACAGGAGTCACCGCGTGTCACAAAAGTGACGCGTCGGGATCCCGCCCCCTGTTTTGTTGGTAGTTAGACTACCAACAAAAAACAACGCGCGCGGCCTCTGGCCGCCATCCACCGCCGCAAAGCGCAGCCCCCTGCCAGTCGGTCGGAACGAGACCCATACGAGCCCCGATCGACCTTCCAACCCCGTTTTGCCCAGCCAAATTGCCAGGCCGCGACCACTAGCCGCCATCCCTCGCCGTACCACAACGGCACCTGAGCCAATCCTGGCCCCCCGGAGGATCCTAGCCAGCTAGCCAGCCATCCAGCCAGCCAGCCAGCCAGCCGGAAAACCACTACTGTTGCGACACCATTTAACCACGCAAGACGGCATTTTAAATATTTTTTGTGAAACAGTGACGCTGTTAATCAGTCGGTAGTTCACGACGTAATGGCGGCCGACTAGCTTACTATTGTGAGAGTGTGTGCGTGTTTATTGTCTTTACACGATCGCTAGCTTACTACGGTGGCTTCACGTTGTTTGTTCGTAAAATGGCGTCCGTCTTTTTTTATACGTCCATGGCCTGAACTATTTGGGGTTATTAGAGAAATAGTCTTCACGGACAAGCTATGACAGCTATATTAGATATTGCTTTATTAAATCCGTTAAATTCTAATCACTTCACAGCGAGATAAATTTCTGTTGACATAATTTTCATAAATTTCATCTCGCAATTATTTCGGTTGACCTGAATCCAGTTGAGCACAGATTTATTCAATCGTTTATCATGGCGCGAGGTGAGAATCGTATCCATCACGGTAAGTGCAGGACGAATAAATTTGAGCTGATTTACAAGCAAGAATTAAACGTTCGAGAACGGTGGGCAAGTGGAAGAGAATTATGGTCCATATTCCTCATTATGAATGGCACAATTAAAAAATCCCACACGAAGATTTAAAGTCGCATCCATTTGAACGGAGAGTGTCGGTTTTATGCATGAGCTCGCCAGTGCAGGAAAATAAGACTAAAGAATACATGGAATCGTGTTCTAGAGATCCGTGCCAAATAGTCGAGTCAGGTTATAACGGTGCACTTTCATTCACCGCTGTAATGAAAAGTGTGCATATTCATCAATTTCAAAATCTTTTTACTGCAATTTATTCGTGGAAACCTTCATATTAAGGTCACTTGTGAAATTGTATAGGTTAATACATGGTTTTCATTTATGTAACATCAGTAATAATGCAACTTTTTGATTAGATCGTATAAAAGAAAAACAAGAAGAAACGTATTCATTTAATTTATAAAAAATGTGTAAATTTACTGCCAAAATTAATCAACTTGAATGAGTTACATTTTTTCAAAAAAAACTAAAAAAACTTGAATGAGTTACATTTTTTCAAAAAATTCTTTTCTTCTCAATGGATGCCTTTAGTTTGTATTTGCATCCATTAAATATATCTGTAAAGCTTTCGTTCTTAATTATACTGTTATAAAAAACCAGTTTGTTTAATGAACGTAAAAATAGTTGTGTTTAATTTTAACCCTATTAACGTAACAACAAGCGTGTTTAGCTGCTTGCTATAGTGTTTATACACGTCCATTATATTCCTGTACGATATTGTAGTGCTCCGTCATAATGTCATGACGGCGGCACTTGATCTCAGGAAAAACCGTTATGAGAGTGCTATTTAACTTAATACACGAGAGTGCCTCTCCTCCCTACAAAGTACTATCTAAATAAAAAATGCATACACGATTACTCAATTTTATGAACTACTTAAACGTTCTTAAACGTCGTACCTTAATAATATTTTCCTACATGCTCCATTCAAAACACATTAGGAAATAGAGAGGCAAGATTGGTACATAATAAGCTGTTACTGCTCATAATTTATGTAAACGAAGCTAAGATGAAAGTTAACATATGTTAAGGCCTGAATTGATTCAAAAAAATTGTCAACTCGAAAAAGCGGGTAGCACTCTCGTAATTCTAACATTATTTTGGCTTGCAAAAAGGCGACATAAAGCTAATCCCTTAGAAATGTTTGCAAAATTAAACGTTGAAAATGCTTTACACAGAAAAAGCGAAATGACGGCTTAAGATGGCTGCTCAGTAGTGGACGGTATTCATTATGCTAAATTGCTCGATTAAGCGGCATAAGCTGCACCGTTTAAACTATGCCAAGACACTACGATCCAGGTGATGGAATTGGCTATTAGAAAATGGAGTTCCCGCTATATTAAAGTAAATGTCTTCTTAGGTTTAGGGTATTATTTCATACTTTTCTATTGAGTGTTGTTTCGAGAAATTTTCTACTTTGTTGTATATTCAGATTTGGTCCTTTATTCCACTCTTAAATCTATAGGTTTTTTAGCGTTGACAACAAAACATAATTTATCTACCCTCATTTCATCCCACAGTGATGATATGAATGTAACAAATAAAAAATCCATAAGTAACAAAGCTAATAAAATATTCAGATTAACAATTTCTATTGGATCTTTTCATAACATAATATGAGCTTCGCAAACAACGTACATTCCATATATGTACCTATATAGAACAAAAATCTCAATATTGGATGTTTATTTTTAAATAGACCGAATAACATCAATATCCTCTTTCATCGACGTTTGACAACAGGAAAAAATGTCAATAACATGCTCTTCAAAGCAAGCACAAAGTATATGTTTGCGATATCTCGTTTGTTGAAAGCATATTCATAATTTATAAATACACATGTCTCATAAGGTTTCTCGATATCAAATTAAAGAAATAAGGAACCGATGTTTTCCATCTTAGTAACAAATGTGATTTTTATGTTTATAATTATTGAGAAAGAAACGGGACATATTTATATTTTAAATGTTAACTTATTTATAAGGTCCTACAATTTTAACAGTAGGTATACATATAAATTTTAGATTTATGAAATTTATGAAACTTTCTAATAGTTTCAATGCTTATTGCTTATGCTTACAACAAGAAACATCTTGTTGTTTAATTAATTTAGTGGTAACTAATTTAGTGGTTTCATTCATTTTAATAAGATTTTCATTACTGGAATTTTGTTTTTAATAAATGTTGATATTAAAATAAAAGTGTCTCTTTTGTTTAACGCGGCCCTTGTTCCGTAATCTCGCTATTTTCCATTCAATTCACACTGACAAGCCATCGAGGCACGATGCATCGTGAATATATACTTTCATTTTATTTTCATGGCTGAATTCCAACGGATTTTTATCCTGAATGATGCCTGGATAGGGTCCAAGTAAGTTGCGGAATAAACATGACAACGTTCTCTACGGGGAAATTGTAAAATGCGCGGTTACAAAGGATTTGGCTGACGTGGCAGTTTTGATACAAAAAACGCTAAGTTATGCCACGGGGATCGCTTGATACTTTGGGCCTGGCCCAGATTCGCACAATGTGCCCCTCGACTCATAAAAGAAAATTGTTTTGTTTGGCCCGCTGGATAATTAGCTGTGTAATTACAGTTATTATGTTTTTTATCTTTGCCTGATGTGGGTTCTTACGTTAGTTATGTGATTAAAGTGTGAAATAATAAGGAATTATTTGCCGGGAGATAAGTAACAATAGTACGCTTTTAGCTCGGCTGTCTTTAGGATCTTGATTTAGATATTTTAGATTAGATTTTATATTTTATTACACATGAATATAATTTTACATGTTTATTTATTTATTTAATTATTTATTGCACACACAAAAGAAATAGAGACACATAAAGTACAGATAAGAGGAAAATAATGTGTACAAACGGTGGCCTTATCGCTAGATAGCGATCTCTTCCAGGCCACCGTAAGTAATATGTAAGGAGAGACATTAAAAGGAGGTGGGTGAGCAAAAAATAAGGCGTTAGGGAAAAAGAAAGAATAATTATAAATATTCAATGTGTATAATATATATCACATACAACAAATATATAGTAGAAGTATATAACCAGAGAAAATATAATTATAAATATTTAATAAATATAACATATAAAACAAATACATATATAGTAGTAGTTATATAACAAAAAAGAAAATAAGATAACAGTAAGGAAATAGAGGAAGAAGCTAAGCAAGAGAAAGATAGTGTGACTTAAGAAGGTGTTTAAAACTCCTTAAGGATTGCGCTTGACGTACTTCTAGTGGAAGTTCATTCCAGAGTTTGGCAGCACGAACAGCAAAGGAATGACCATAAAATTTGGTGTTCGTGACAGGGACACGCAAAAGTAAAGTTTTGGAAGGACGAGGGAAAGGAGAGGTAAATAAATCAAATTTATCTTTGAGATAGTGAGGAGCTTTAGGATCAAACAGGACGGAGAAAAGAAGATGAAGGATGTGGGAGTTACGTCGGAAGCGGATGGGAAGCCAGTTGAGTTTTTTGCGATAGTCTGACACGTGGTCAAACTTACGCAAGCCAAAGATAAAGCGAATGCAAAAATTCTGAAGGCGTTCAAGTCGACTCAACTGGACTTCGGAAAGATCAAGGTAAGAGGAATCAGCATAATCAAGGTGGGAAAGGAGAAGGGAATGAGCTAGCATTATTTTTGTTGGGATAGGCAGAAAGTTGCGCAGGCGCCGAAGTGAGCCAGCGGAAGCAAACATCTTCCTACTAACCTCCTTCAGATGAACATCCCACGTCAGGGTCTGATCCATTAAAATACCCAAGTTTTTAACGTGGGTACTGTAACCGATCTGTATGCCGTCCAACAAAACATCCGGAAGAGTTTCTATTGCGCCTTTATGAAATAAGGCACATAATCCTACTTGTAGGAGATCTTTATTATGCGAAAGGTTGAACCTATGTCAAATGTCAAGATATAATCTTTTTTAAGGAAAATAGGTATTATTATTTTTACAATAAATTTAATTCTGTTGGAATATCTTCTGAATATTAAAGGAAAATAACGAAATAATAATAAATTATTTAAAGGGACAAACGCAAACACTCACGTAATTTTATTATATTTATTTATGTAAAGCATAAAATTCCTATTAGTAACGAATTATTTATGAAGTTCAATAAAGATCATCCCCGGATAATGTTGTGGTTTCCTTACTTGATTAATTAACTACTTTAGATATTTGTAACGTTATTAGCATATCCACCCATGCTTAATTAACATAGAGAATAATAAATAGCTATTTATATGTATCAAAATAATAAACGACATTATTACATAAAAGACGTTTGTAGTTTTCCTGTTTTGAAAATATATCACGTGATAGTGAATATTTGTCGTTTTTCTTGTTATTTTATTAAGTAAACTTTCATGAGGTGTATGTTATTATACTCATGACACTTTCACCTTACAGAATTCAGACAAGCAGAATTTCCAAAGGATTTCCGCGAAACACATTAATTCTTGGAATTATATCGGCTCACTTGTAAAGGTACTTAGCGCTATGCCAACGTTACTTCAATGGATAACGCAAGTCTGGTGTATTGACGGCGGTAAAGAAATATCCGGCGGAGATTGGCAGTCGAGGTTATTGTGCCGGAAACTTGCTAAACGGATATTAGCCGAGTATCAGCTGAAAGCGGTACGAGCCCTCTGTACACTTCATATTATCGGTGAGACGAAATCGCAAGCAATATTCTGTTTGATATCAAACGAAAGCCTGCTTCAATGATTGTGATGGCGTGTTATGGGAATTGAATAATAAATGTATGTTGTGTTAGACGCTGCGAAGACATTCGTGATTAGTTTACATTTTCATATTCCTCTTCCCAGTTTATTTTCAAAGACGCGACGGGATATCAACTCGGCGTACTGAGGTTTTCGAAATTGTGCGTGGGAATTAAGCCTAATGAAAATAAGGATAGGGAATATGGCACACATGATAGTTTATCTGAAGTACATTAACATACATAATTACACATTTTCATACAATTAAGATAAAACTTGTCTATTATGTTGTTAAAATATGATTAGTCCTCATTTAGGTATATATTGAATTCAAGCACGTTAAATTGAATTATGGACAATACCCATTTATAATATCCATTACATGTTTTAATTTCCATTTAAAATCTTAAAAAAATACCGAATCATAAGTATTTTGTGTTTGTTTTAAGTCATACATATATCAATTTTATACCTTTCGATAAAAGATAAACAATAGGATGAATAGCTTTTTGTTTCCAAAATCTCTAAAACATAGCTTTTATATCTACCTGATCCGATATCTAAGATGATAAGCTTGCGTGCCTCGCGCCTGTGTCAAGGCAAATCCTCTTTTTGGGCAAATCCTTTTATTTTTGATACCAATGTTTTTTATTAACAACAATCTTTTCCTTCCTAGTCTTTGTTTCCTTCTTTTGTGTGTTCAGGATTTCTTTGAAACGTTTCTTTTGTAGGTTTATGGTATTGTGATAGACATATGGTGTATTATTTTTTATATTTTTTTTAAAGCCATGATCAAATCAGCAATAACTGTTTTCATTTCATATACCTACCTACATAACGGATCTACCTTCATTTATTAAGCGGTACCGATATATGAACGTTTTTCGACACGATGGATTCCTTTATGTACTGTAAACCTGAAAAGATCTAAAAAGGAACAAAATTAATATTTTAGTAGGTAAGAGAGGAAAGTGATATTACAACAAACATTCCAATAAGCGGTTCGTCGGAACGCATTTATTAAGCCGTCCTCGAACGAGCACGCAACCATCAATCCTACGCTTTAGGAAACAAAACTTAGGAGATAGAAAATAATGTAACCGTTATATCTTTTTATGAAAAATTGGCTCGATATCGCGCGTAATTTGTCACTGAAGACCATGACAGGGCTGAGCGAAACTTCCAAACAGAGGGATTACACGGAAATCTTATGAATAATTAAGAGCCTGCGACAACTTTTATTTAACGCGTACCTTTCTTCGTATAAGTAGGTCATTTCAATCTTATATGCAAAGAAAAACACGGAAAGATACTCTACATTCCCCGTATAGTGTGGAAGACTCAATTTGTAATGATCTTTCGTAAATTTTATCCATTTTAAAATGGTAGATAGAAATTGAACTTTTAGCAGCGGAAAACAGTTATTACATTAAAGTGTTTGCAGAAGCGAAGCAATTAATGATGAGAACAAAGCAGTCCATTTGCTCTCCAGTTATTGGAATTTGAAAGTAATTTGGGTCAATCAAACACTAATCTAGAATTCATAGAGTAGTGAGTGGTTAAGACAAACTGCGCCGTTTTTTGTATTTATCTTTTATGTTAGTCAATTGGTTTTTTTGTCGTTCGTATTATTTAGTCATAAAATTAATTTGCATTAATCTTTATAAAGAAACGGTTAATACAACCATTCAAATAAGCTTTTAAAAGCTCTGTTAAGTATTTTTTGACCTTGTATTGTGATTTATGCGAGAGGAATGTTCCCCGGTCGCAAACAAATTAAAATTCTATTATAGAACGAAGACAAATACTTTTTAATTATAACAATTTTGGTGGTACAATTACAAAACAACAGCGAACATTACGGGAATAACAAAATAATTACAAAGTACTTATTTGATTATAAGTACGAAATTATGACCTACATACAAACGTTATTTACAAATTTGGCCCAGCGTTAAGTACCTCACACTTTCAAATATTATTACGTTATGCTTAAATTCTGAGCCCGCCCGTGGTTTTCGATCCCTCGTATTATTTCTACATCACCGCTCACATCGCCCTCAAAGGCCATGTTTACTGACTACACAAATCGATATTCAGGTGACAAGATTTATGTGGTATTTATACACCATATTATGCTGTGGGTAAGCACGCAATTCGAATTTATTTTTCATTTCGCTTTGACCTAAAATTTTAGAACCCAATCCCTGTAAAGGTGATTAGAATAATTCTATTTATTTAATAAAATATGCTAATGGTGAGTAGGTATATTCGAAATAAATTTTGTTTAATTAATAAGGTTGTATATTTCCATACTGCGACCGTTTTTGGTAAACAATTAATGAACTGTTAACTTGTAGTTAATTTTTGAAGGTGTGTGCCGTGCCGAACCGCGAAATATAACGAAGTTTATTATTTATCGGGACAGCGTGCTGTGGCTTCAGTGGTTTCAATTAATTAAAATTTGAAGCTCTACGTACAATTATAATGAGGTTTAAAAATCTCATTACAGGTTATGAATACCGTTATGGTCCTTTGTAAGGATTATTTTCATATTTAATTTTAAACGTACGTATATAGAACCACGACTACAACTTTAATATGTCTGTATATGTGTGTATAAAGCTTTTTTGAAAAGTTTTCCGAAGATTAGGGAAAACTAAATGTTTATAAAATTAATTAATTTATCTATACTTGCCTATTAATTAATATTTATTTATCTATACTTGCCAAATATGTTTGGTGTCAAAAATCTTGCCACTGCGGTCGGTACGGCACTGTAAGCCGCAATACCTACGCTCCTTATGGTAGAGATTACCATATCATCCCAATACAATACAATTTTATTCCGTTATGCACCACACTATGTTTTTTATATATAACCGATAGGTATTTAAGTGACTAAGATTCTTTATAAAACAGCCGTATTTTAATTTCTGATAAACTGTACAACAATTTACGATATTTTCATCGTCTAATCATTATAAATTTTATACGTAGTTATACGCTGAATAAAAAATATATCGTATAAAAACATACGCAAATATTACTCGTTAGCCGATCGTAATCGACATATTTTAATATTAAAACATTCGTTTGTGCATCGGTTATTAAAATCGTGTGGCGCTGCGCGTTTAATTTGAGCTCGAATAAAAATGTAATTTTCGGCTCTATTTGATAAATAACGAGTCTCCATCAAAAAGTTCATTGCGGAAGAAGGTTATTGTGTATATTATAAATTTAATCATATAGCTTTTATAGTTTGATCTTTTCAATACATAATCTACATAATAAAAATAATAAGTGTGTGTTGTTGGTTTTTCCTTAAGTAGTAGTATAAGTTTTTGAGGGCGACTTAAATAAGTTATAGGTATATAGCTTTTTTCATTTCCTGTTTATAATACAAAACATGTACATTCTTACGCCATCTGGGAGAAAGAAAATATTAACTGCGTTCAAGTAAACCAACAATACAAAATGTATGTAGTGAGCAGACAGAATGAATAAACAAAACAAAATACACCCTTCGCCAATAGGAGATGACAAACAAAAATATGTAAAGGGGAACAGATCTCCTAAATGGATTGTCTGATCTCCTATAAGTCCATCTTTTTATGTTTCAGTAAATCTCAAAAAATAAGCAACGTACAAGGACGCTATATGAATATTGATCATAAGACTGTTTACAATAGACCAGATGGATGCTGCGAGCGGACCTCAGAGGCCGAGCGCTCAGATAATTGATATTCAGTAAATATTGACGGATACAATAAACTGAAAATTGAGTTTTCAAAACCAGACTAAATTAATTTGCAACTTCATAACAGCGTCGCGCCGAGTGAAATTTTTATTAAAAACAAATCCAGATTGTGCAAATTTGCGTATAATATACTAAACAAAATTACATTTCTGAGTTAGTTATCCTATAAGTAATGAGTTGGAGCCTCCCTCACGTTCTCGTTTTATTAAAAACGTGGACATGGTCAGTCCATAATTAACGATATTTTTTCCATTAGGTACACAGAATACATCAGAAGGTGAAAATGTTGAACATAATATCGAATCTCACAATGTTACGTCTATTTCAAAGAGATTAAATTCACTACGTCGTTAATTTAACGAAGTTTTTGAATAAGGTTATCAAAATTACAGGAGCACTAAAACGTATAGTTTATCCTTTTACATGATAAAATTACATATTCAAAATAATTGTTTACTTGTTATCCAACGTGCAGTAAAAGGAAGCTCTATTATAAAGCACAGGATAATAATTATGCAAATAGTCCGTAATTAGGGACACGAGTATCATGGCGTTTTTATAAAATTTATTATAAAAGTGTTGGCCCGTTTGTGTCGCGCGAGTTAAAAGTAAGTTTGCTGAAAAATTAGCTAAAACTTCAGCTATAAAATTCATTATTTTCCAGCTAACCGACCGAGAAAAGCCGCTTGATCCGGCTATAAAGTAACTTGGCAACGATGTAGATGTTAGAACAAGCTTTACTTTATTTTTGACCTCAATTTTCTTAACCAGGTTAGAAATTACGGTGGCCTAAATTACATCGAGGTAACATCAACAGGAAGTTGCTTAGTTTTAACTGGCATTCATTGAATAATTCGTAAGCATTATTTTTGTTGCTAACGTTTTTGAGGTTAATTTTTGTTAAAGAGTTGTCAGATTATATAAGCTAAATAAAAAATAGTAGAGTCGTGTTAGATTTCATCCCCACGTGCGCGTTCCGGCTCAACGATCTGCTTTTATTCTTTAAACCACTTATTTTTCTTGCTCTGACTTCGCAAGCGAGATTTCAATTAAACTTTTTGTGCTATTTTCACGAAGTAGAAATTAAAACATCGACGTATAAATGAACGTTGTGGTTTGGAGAGGTAATTATGATTTCGTTAGAAGTAATAATTGGATTGAAAATTGTTTTTTTTTACAAGTATTCCAGTTTCTTTGTATTTATTATTGTATGTACTAATCGAATTATAATCAATGAATCGTTACACGAACATTTTGCCTGTATTCAAAATTAAGAAGTGAATTTCGGTTCGATATTTACTTAGGCTTCCGCAGTAATAACTTGCATTATAGGGCTGAGATAATGAATTTGGCAAGAGCTTAGGTAAACGCCATTTTACGGGCGCTAGCTTGTACAATAGGCTGTATTGTTGGCGCGTTTAACTTTGAAAATAATGCAGGTTTCTGCTAGATATTGGAACGTTATAGACATTTTGTTAGGCATTATGCTTTCCGATATTGTTAAAAGTATATTTTAAACTTCAAATTATAAATTTTAATTTAATTAAGATCTATATTAAATTATTATTATAAAATCTCTATCATTTAGATGATAATATTGGCGGCGATTTCGTGTTTCATATGCTGATATTAAATACACAAAATAAGATATTATATCGATTTAAATATTTAAATGTAACTTGTCGTCTCATCGGCAAGGTAATTTTTCTCAAAAATAACTAACTATACAAATAAAATTTTACTTGACTTTTTTTTATAAAATTCGTTAAATTGGCTGGTGATTTTCTGTATGCCGATGCATCGAAGTAATAAATCCTATTTTGTAACTAAAGCCATCTGGAAGTTAAACTTAAGCCACTGTTGAATTCCAAATTCCGAAATTTCTAAGTTAGGAGAACAATTCACAGATACAATTAAAATCAGATCCACTGACAAGATACACTCACTTAACGTAATTAATATTAGTTGTTGCATTGCAAATTCATTGCTATGTTTTGGAATTTTATATATCTGTATAACTTATTAATACGTAGTTATTATTCAGTAATCTGTGGCTTTCAATACAGTGAAATATATTGTGAGTTTTCAGCATAATTATATAAGAAATGTTTGGGAGCTGATGGCTGAACTTGTTTTGATTGCCTGTATACTTACATGGTGATGCAGATGCCTATACGTACATGTACCTGCCTATGCATGTATGTATCCCAAACATTGTATAATTGTACAATAACAATCATTTGAAAGTAAAAATCAAGTAAATATAATACGGTATTTATTATAATATAACTACATTTATTCCAATATCATACACAGAAGTTACTTGAAAATAGTACCATTGGGTTAAATTATTTAGAATTATTACACTTTGTCGCATTTACACGTCACACCTTGTTCAGTACATCTCATACTCTTTGTGGTATGCAAATGTGTCAAGACACTTAACATACAAAGTATACGCGACAAAATGGAGGAAAGTTATAACTTTATATGAGTAGTCTCCTAATATTGTGAATAATAAAAGGAACACCCTCTACGAGACATCGCAACCTGGTTATAAGTTATACTCAGTCATTGTCTTTTAGAGTATATAATATGTATAAGACTTTGAATGAAAACGATTCGAGTGTGCCTCTGTAGACGTATTATTGTTTTTTCATATGCTGGTAATATGAATGAAAACATTACAGTTATCTAAGAGAAGCTTTCAATGATTTCCTTTTGTACTAGTTCTTTATTTTGATTCACATGAATATTTACTATTTTACTTTGTGTCTTTAACGTAAGTAAACTTTGCTCATAAAGCGCATCACACACTTTATTTTAATTGTCAATTGTCAATTGTCGATATTTCGCTAAGGATTTGTTCACCCTACCAACGACGAAGACGACCACAAACAAAATTTTCATCCAGTCGCAATTTAACAAAATTGTGAAAAAAAACACTTAAAAATAAAATATAAAAAAATTCTGTCGTTCTGATGATTGGAATTTTTTTTTGCGAATAATAAATGAAAACATAGATTTTTCGTAGAAACGGTGGCTCCTAGAAAAAAATGTATTAGAAGTTTTTTATAGATAATTTTATGATCTACAATTTTGGTCCCAGGTAATTATTATGATTAGCTTACCGTCTCGGCGAAAATCGCAAAAAACCTATTTTTTTATTAATTGACCTCGAATTTTTTTTCTTCCGAGTACCAGTATGACGGGAAATTTTAATATTTTATTTTGAACGAATTTTGTCTGGATGGGAATTTTGGTCGTTGTCGTCGTAGTCGTTGGTAGTGTGACCGAACCATTACTAAAATGTCATAAATAATGTATGTATTTGGTATATTAATATAACATATTATAGGCCGGGAGATACTGCCACAAAATTTCGGGTCATTTGTAACAGGATGGCGGTTCTACAGGGGCTTAGTACGCAATGACAAAAAGAAAAATGATGGTCAGAACGCTGATACCGGCGGACTAGTCGCGTGGGCGTAAGTCGAAATCGTCGGATAAATAGCGAAAGTCAAACGATTTGTAACACAAAAATTTTAGAATTTACCGATAGCCCATAAAAAAGATGTAGGCGGTAAATAAAAGAAAAAGTGCTGCCATACTTGAAAAACTAATTTATTCGTCACATAAATAAAAAATTTAATAAAATATTTTTTTTTACAGTATGCGATCATTATATTCTGTTTGTTTGTATACAATTCTACCTAGAAAAAAATATCGCAGATTGCAAACATGGGGCGGACGATTGTAAGACTTAATTCTTTTTGTCATTGCGTACTAAGACCCCTGTAGAACCGCCATCCTGTGACAAATGACCCGAAATTTTGTGTCAGTATCTCCTGGCCTATAGATGGCTTATCGCTTGGTATCTGAAGATATTGAAGGTAAAATATATATTATCTTCATCGTGTGTTATGGCTCATAGGATTTGTATGGCCATGGCGAGCGATAGTCGGAAATATGCTCTAAGATAATATATATTTTACATTATCTTCACCGTGTGTGATGCGCTTAAAGTGCGTCACACACGGTGAAGATACTATAATATTTTATCTTAAGATACTGTAATATTTTATATCACAGTATCTTAAGGTATCCGGTATCAGAGTTCTGACCATCATTTTTCTTTTTGTCATTGCGTACTAAGACCCCTGTAGAACCGCCATCCTGTTACAAATGACCCACAAAATTTCGGGTGTTAATTGTGTATCTGCTGACTTTGTTTTTCACATTAATAAGAAAACTCAACGTCTCATAATAATCTTTTTTAATAAATACTTATTAAAAAAAGGGTGCATTTTCTGGTGAAAAAATATTCCCTGCTTTTTACTCTATCACTTTTATAGCTCTATTTTGAAGTTAACATTCGAGTATTTGACAATAGTATTTCAATTATTATAAATATTATTAAACCAAACGATATTGAATATTGTGTACATGTATGTTGAATCAGAGTTCTTATCTTTCCTAAATTAAAACTTCATGTTTTCAGTTTAGGTACATAACATATTTTTACTGCGTGAACTTTGCTGTGGCTAACTTAGTAGGTAAGTATTAAATGTCTACATAGTTTTGAGCGCTCATTATTTTATAAATATTTTACGAGTATGACACGTATAACAGTCATTTACCTTAATATTAAGGTACGTCTTGGTTCGTAATAGATACAGCTCATCAATTAAATTTCAATTGCACCTATATTAATGCCAAAGTGCACTGTAGTTAACCAGTAATAATTACCAGGTAATTGCTCGGATGAATGATGTATTCACGATGTAAGGATTGTGAAATGACAAAACCTAGAAAAAGATTTATCGGAGCAGACAAACAGACTCGAATCCGTCTCAATTATCAAGACAGGCCATCTGTCAATCCAGGCCTCAGAGGAGTAATTCGTTACCAATATTGTTGAGAAAAAATGTATTTTTCTTCAAGGCGCATTCTGCTGATGGACTGTGAATAAGTAAAAACAAAATTTTAAAACTTCGATCTGAATTTATTTCTTTTCAATCATATTAAACTCGATAAATGAAGTTTTAATATCAGGAAATCGCACAGCTAGGATATTCGATATCACTGACGCAAATAAAAAGCAAGTTTGAAGGGCTTCATTCGAATGAGATCCATAGCAACCCTTCTATACCTTTTAACCAGTCGATAGTTATGAGCTGGCTTGAACGAAATCTTTTTTACCCGCAACATATTTCTTATCATACCAATAAATAATTTAGGACGGTCGAGGGACCGCAAAAAGTGTTACTCGAGTGACCATAACTTAGGAAATTTAATCATGAAGGGGATAAGTTGGCGCGAGTCGGCGCCTCTAAGCCCCACACTGTGGTTACAACGTGCCTAGACTTGCAGAAGCTATGTCTAACGGGTTTGGCAGTACTTTGAAGTAACATAAGTTGTGCCGGTGCTCTACATTCTGGATTCGAACTCGGTAAATACACTAGTTTTGTTACGAGCACGTGCATTGTTGAGCATAACTCAAAATTAAACTTGTTTCGTATCGTTTTCAAGATTTCACTTGACCAATCTTATCCATTGACTATTCAAGTATATTTTACTGAATTTTTATGACTGAACACTTTTTTAGAACATGGAATCTCTATACGAAAATTTCTATCTATGGCGAGTGTAAAATTGTAAGATAAGCTTTAATGAAATTTTGAAAACTGTTCCTCCCTGACAGTAAATTTCCAAGAATAATGGCGCGGTATGTGAGTTAAATTGCAGGTGTTTCCTTCAGCTACCAGTTTCCAGAACCGCGGTATATTGTGCAGCTCACATCGTAAATAATACCTAGTTTTATGACTCCAGGCTCACCTTACAAAGTTTAGCAATCGAAATGGCTTCAGTTTTACGATCATTTCACGAAATCTTTCGATTTACGTTCAAAGGACACGAGTTTTATATTGCGATTTGTTCGTGTGACATTTTATGTGCGTAACTTCTATCGTTTTAATTTGCACAGATTACACGGCTATAAAAGTTTTGTAGGGTTATCCATCAACTCAATCGAAGGAAAAAAATATTCCCTGCTTTTTACTCTAACACTTTTACAGCTCTATTTTGAAGTTAACATTCGAGTTTAATTTATTTGGATTTAATATTTTATTAAAGTAGTATATGCCACATGAGATCTTTAGATAACACTATACTATAAAATTATATACAATATATTTTATTTTCATGAAAACACTGATAGCACATTTTATTTAAACTTGAGAGAGTAATTTATGAGTACAAGGTCAGGTAAATCAGCGCTGCGGCTATTAAGCCACAGATTTGCTGAGTGGTATCCCTTTCCAGCACACATACTATAGTCAACCACATAATATAATACCTATGTTTTTTTTTTATACGTGTACAAACGTGACCATACATATTACATACCTACTTCTTTTATAAATTGTAATTTTTATTTAATTGTTTTTGTTCATTGTAAGTTACTTTGTTCTTTTTGCTTTGTATTTTTGTGTGTTGGAATAAATGTATTTTCTTTCTTTTCTTTCTTTCTTTCTAAATTCGTGCGGCGGCATAAGTAAATTCATCGTGCACTCAGAAAATTGTTTGCAAAATCGACCCTTATTTGCGATTCCGTTTTTTATTCCTTCACAAGATTGATCAGAATAATTATTTTATTAACTTCTTATATTTTTATAGAATCTTTGAGAAACTAAGGACTATCTGTGCTAAAGTTGTCCAACAAGTGTTGAATTTTAAGTAGTGTATTATAACACTATATTTCACACAGATGACGGTTTAGAATCGCGTCTTTTCACGTTTGTTATAATCTTCCTATTTCAATGTACCTACGAACAATCCATGATTTCAAAGGAAATGCCAGGAAGTAATCTCTGGGAATATTAATTAATTCAGTATCTCGACCTGTGATCTCGACAGTTCGAGGTGTGAGACGCTTTAAGTTGCTCCGCGTTCCTTAAATCTCGTTCGCTATTACTTTAAGACGTATGTTGTACAAGATGTATCAAATAATTTGTAGTATTGGTATCAATTTATAAGATTTTTTATATTTAAAACAACATGTACAAGGATATTGAAATAAATCGGGAGACTATTAACTTTAACTATAAAACTAATCAATATTCAATAGTCTACCCAAGAAAGCGAAATAGAGAATTTAAAAAAGTATTTATAGATGTCTTTTGATATTGAAATGTAAATGTGTATGTGTGATATTCTGGTATGTATGTGCCGATTCTTCTCCGTAGAAACTGCTTTCCGAATCGGTGGTAAATGTTAAAAATATGTACCTATGACGTTTCAAAAGTGCTTCTAGAAGAAGTCTAATTGAATAAATAAATGTTTGAGTTTGAGTTTGAGTTTGAGTTTGTATTCAGGAAGTGATGATTTCCCTGGTGCGAGCGTTGTGGTATATGGTCCAAAATCTAATCAAAATATTGACTAAGTCTTTGATATGACTACATCTTTAAAATATAACACTTATAGTAAACTAGCTGTGCCCCGCGGTTTTACCCGCAGTGCTCCGCTCTTGTTGGTCTTAGCGTGATGATATATAGCCTATAACCTTCCTCGATAAATGGGTTATCTAACACCGAAAGATTTTTTCATATTGGACCAGCAGTTGTTGAGATTAGCGCGTTCAAACAAACAAACTCTTCAGCTTTATAATACACTAGCTGCTCCGCGCGGTTTCACCCCCGTGGCTCCACCCCTGTTGGTCGTAGCGTGATGATATATAGCCTATAACCTTCCTCGATAAATGGGCTATCTAACACCGAAAGAATTTTTCAAATCGGACCAGTTGTTCCCGAGATTAACGCGTTCAAACAAACAAACAAACAAACAAACAAACTCTTCAGCTTTATAATATTAGTATAGATATTGATTTGATTATTTGACTATGCAGTTGATAGTTAATAAATGCGTTGCTGCTTATATTGAATGTTGGTTTAATGCTCTAAGATTGAATATAATGAATAAATAATAGTACTTCATGCCATAATAAGAAATTATATACGCATAGTAACAATAGTTTAACAAAAGACGATAGACATATTACAATTGTTAACCATATCCACGTGGTTCCACGAACTACAAGCCTGAAATAACTGTATTAAAGTGAAATGACAATTTAATAATAATTATAATCAGTTACTAAAATTTAATGTTTCGTAGAATTGTTTGATTAAGTTTGTTCGGAGGAACGAGGGCGATGTATTTCTTGATTTTACTCCGCCTCAGGCCGTTTGTGAACTTGTTATTTCTGAAGACAAATTTGATACTTGCCTTTGTATAAGCTCGTGTTTTACTTTGTTTAAAACGTAATATTATAAATGTTTCGAGTCTTTATAAAGAATATTTCAATGTATATTTTCAAAAAACTTCGATAGTTTTAGGATTTCTAATTTTATGTTAAACTAGCTTACCGCCCGCGGCTTCGCCCGCTTTGTCTAAAACCAAACTAAAATTATATACTAAAACCTTCCTCTTGAATCACTCTATCTATTAAAAAAAACCCCACATCAAAATCCGTTGCGTAGTTTTAAAGATTTAAGCATACAAAGGGACATAGGGACATAGGGACAGAGAAAGCGACTTTGTTTTATACTATGTAGTGATTCTATAGTTTTAAAAAGGTAGGTAGAATTTATTGAGTTGGGTATCCAATCTCAGGATTTTCTGAAATTATACCCTGATTTATAATTTAATGTTACAAATCCAAAAATCAATTCATAATGTCAGAGTACATTTCTTTTTCATTTAAAATGTACAGCGGATGTAAAATAACAATAACCACTAATCTAATGGTTTTAAAACAATATCGCCTTATAATTATCTACTCCTTATCTATACTAAGCTGAAGAGTTTGTTTTTGTTTGTTTGTTTGAACGCGCTAATCTCAGGAAATACTGATCCGTCTAATTTGAAATTCATTCGGTGTTAGATAGCCCATTTATCGAGGAAGGCTATATGCTATATATCATCACGCTAAGACCAATTATAGGAGCGGAGCAATGCGGGTAAAACCGCAGAGCACAGTTTTATGTATCATCTCTTAACCTATTATTATAGGTCACAATATAGACTCATAGGTATTAATTTTATTAAATGTAGTTTGTATTTTTATTTAGTAAAATGTTGACTAGCACCACAGAGCGCCAATTAGCACTCAAGCGTCGCACTAACGAGAGGTGACAACTTTATCTTTTAATCTTTAATTTTACTAAGTAAGATGTAAACAAGACGTATTCATTTATATATTAAACTAATAATGAATTATATTTGATAAAAATTTTATGTGTATTGGTAAAATTAGGCAAAGAGAGGTATACTTAATACTTGTATGTTTTACTTTCGGGAAAAAGTTACATTGTTCATGAAAAACATTATGGTATTTATCCGAAAGCCCCAGTATTTACAATGTGTATGTTACGGGAAATATTTTCAGTCTAGGAATTGAATATAATGACAGAATATAAACATTTCCTGTGACATACACAAGGAAACATTTACTTTGTGCTGCTTGGATTTACAGGTCAATCTTTGAAAAATAATTCTAACGTAATTAAAAAGCAATCGGTGGTACTGAACACGGAAAATATCTCGTTTCTTTCGCTAATAAATTGTTACAAAAGTAACGCAAATTTTATTCAATTGCGATATCTAAAAGAAAATTAAAGTCAAGAGGAAACAAAACTTTGGATAATTTTTTATTTCTGTACAAGTGTGACAAGCCAACTGTTAGGCCATTTCGTTTATACTAGAAACCACGTCTATAACAAATGAAGTGAACACAGATAATATTATAGTACTAAATATAGTAGATGTTAAGTGAAGCTCAAAGCATAATGCAAAATATAAAATATGAGGTGCTATTTAATTAAATAAAAAACAAATTATTCATACACTACAGCTATCACATTATGGCTTTACTTTAAAAGGTATTGAATATTGAACAGTGATGAATTTTCTTGGAACCTTTTATGTAATTTTCAATCTAGCTAGCATTCTTGCCTACAAAGCCTAACAATATCGGTTAGGACGTCAATATTCTATTACATATTGTTTACGAAGCATATAGGTACATGAGACCACCAATAGATTGGCTTACGGCGTATCTCAGGCCACGATTCATTCAGTCGTGTGACTGACAAAACACTGATCCATGCTTGATTAGGCACCATTCAACGTGAGAGGGTTCAACCCGATACAATCATTCAATCAAACCTATTTGAAACGTATGTGAATGTATAGTGAAGCACATAGCTTGTTTATATAACAACAAAAACCACACACCAAAAATTTGTTGGATTTAGCCGCGAACAAAAGCATTGGAAAAGCTTTGTTGTCGTTTTAGTTAATTGAAAATGGATTAAAATGACATTTCGGTGCTTCATGGCTCAATCCATATTATTATTTTTACGTGATGTACCTTTATAAGTAATTAATTTGATGAAATGGTTTATTTGTTTGCTCGATGGATGAATTAACAATTATGAAAACAAATCATACTATATTTACACAGTTTGTATTTGTATTTTGCTTTATAGAGCACTATTATTTATTTATAGAAATAATAACAAAATAACGATTTTAATGTAGTCATTAGGCGATGCTATAAAAGCTAAAAGTTCACATTACTAGGTTTCGTTGTTCTCTTGATAAAAAATGTAAATTGTTTTTGACGTACGCTACTTTTGCGGGTGACAACAAAGCGAGGCTGAAAATGAGCCTCCGGGGCTAGACGCGCTAAAATAATAGAAAATGAATCGATACGTGTTCTCTATACCTTTTATATTTTATACAAAAGGTTTTTAATTAAAATGAAGCCATAAAAATGATTTGTGCAACTGCACTCCTGGTGCGATTTAATACGATAAGTGTAGGTACCAATGTGTAAATACATAATTATCATTTTACAGTTATCCGCAAAAACCAAGCATTTCAAGTTAAAAACTTGAATTTCACAAACTATTCTGTGGAAAAAACCTTTCGGTATTCGGTTCGGTATTCAGTATTGTTGGACTGTACGAAAAAGCTGTTTAGTAGCGAGCTAATTCTTGGTCAGACTACATATGGAGCTTTGTTAGTATACGAACGTTTTCATTCAATTTGTCTATAAATCGTCTTTTTTGAAACCATATTTCTGCTTTTAGAGAGGGAAAATAAAAACGATTCACGAATTTTATAGCGCGATATATACGTTTACACTAAACAAGATATCGCTTTGACGTGTAATGTTCATGTTTGTTTATACAACAGTGCACTGCTGTAACTTTATGAAACACGCAGTTTTCATAAAACGAACAGATTCGTCCGCCTCCGATCGGAATGGAATAAAATTAAACATTGAGGGTTGTCCGTTCCTCGTTTTGATATTTACTCAGCAACGTACACACATCCGCAAATGAGAAATATGCTATTAGGTTATAATTTAACTGGCGGTTTTCCAAACAAGCTATTTTGTTAACCCGAAATCAATGTATATAAAAAAAATTAAAGTCTTAAACCAAATTTAAGTGCACGCTGTCTAAGTGAAATAAAAGTGGATTATATCATTGACTCGTTTTCTTTTAACGTATATCTAATATTCATTTAACAATGCAATCTTCAGAATTTCAGTCTCTTAAGCTCACTAAGAACATAGTTTAAAATCTATTTCACCTGAGCAGACAAGCAAGAAAGAGAGTTTATAAAAACGACGTAATAAATAGAAGCTTCAACACTTCACTAACTATTATTTTTGTGTTGTTAAATCCGCTAACAAAGAAACTTAACTGATCGAATTGTCAATAAATGTTTTATGAATAAATTTCAGATGTCAGAAAAGTTAAACTAATGGTAACGTCTTAAAGAAATTGTTACCTTGCGAGGCCTTAAGTAGAATTAAGGCCCGCAGAGTAACAAATAACTTATGTAAATGTATGGATTTAAAATAATGTAGTCGCACAAAGTAATGTCTTTAGGACTGTAAGGATTATTGTGTGTTATACACAAATGTAAGTACATTGAGTAGATTTATGAACATTTGTCTCATAATATTATTTGTCTTATAAGATTCATATACCTAATCCATTCATTATCAACAGAACACTTAAATTAATTTTAAAACTAACAATGAATTGAACGGAATATGCTTTTTATACCATAAACCTTCAGCCGGCTTACCGAATCTTTCTTGTATTTTATTCATCCAAAGTACATTCATGTAAGGGCATATATATTTTTTCTCTCAACAATATTTATACAATATGACATACGTTTACTGAACCTTGCTATTCTTATAATTTGCGAGGGAAACATCTACTTTAATATAATATTTAGTAAGTTCTGGGATTTGTAAATAAAGGGAAAATATGATGTTTTGTTATATTTAATCTCTTTCGAAGCGATGTGGGCGTTCTGGCATGTTGCTAAGTGATTTTTAATAAACAACGATCGCAGACCAAACATAGAAATATTTTATTATTAAAATATTTCGGGCGATATTCAATTGGAATGCTGCCAAAAGGTTTTAGGAGTGAACGGTAAATCATTTTTGTTTTTAAATAATATTTGTGGATTATAGTTCAGAGAACAGTACAGTGAATCTCTGTGACGCTGTGGGGTACATAACATAATACATAACATGAAATTGATATTTTTGGTTTTATGGCATTCAAATGCTTTATAAATATAAATTTATAAAGAATAGAAAAAATTCGATCACGCGGTGTGTCCCTTAGACACATAAAACTGAAAGAATAGAATAAATTCGATCGCTCTGGCGGGTCACGAGTGGCCGAGTTGGTCAGGCATCCGCCCCGGAATGGCGCGGAAGGATGCGGGTTCGAGTCCCGCCTCGTGATCGAATTTTTTCTATTCTTTATAAATTTATATAATACATAACATATACCCCATATGTTTACATTTCACCTATAATGTTTCACTGATCCTTTTTATGGACAATATATTGTGTTTCCTATATTTTATTTACTTAGAAAGAACCCACCATAGTCTAAAAACGAGGCTCGTTACAATTTTCTTTCAAGCATGGATGCTCATTCCAATAGTAGTAAATACTTCAACTATCAAATTCATCTTTTAATCATCATCTAACAAGCTAAATACTTTAAAGGGAAATTATTTAATTAACTTAATACCACAGTTTGGAAACATCTTTGCACGGGAAGTTTGCCTGAGTCGGTATAGAAACAACTAAGAGAGTTTACGTGTTTATTCACTGAGGGTTCTTCCCCGAATGCGTCTACCGCTGCACAGACTATACAGAAATAACTTTAACAAGTACAGAGTATACCAAACAAATGGCTAAGTAGTATAGCGCATCTGTGACAGGGTGGAACAGGTTGTTCTATACTTTTTTTATATTGAAATATAGTGAAAAAATTGTAAATGTTCTATAATGCAAAAAAAACCTGTGAGACAAGTTTGTAAAACAAGACAGCTCTATTAATTAAAATTTAACTCAGATGAAGACCTGGTCACATATATTGTGTCATAAAGTGAATATAAAAATGTAACATTTCTACAAGCAATATTATAATTAACTGTATACCTACTCTTATTGATTTCAGAATCCTTTCGAACTATTTCCTGCTAAAACATGTCTAAAATATTGATCGCGATCGTTGCAAACCCCCAAAGCTTTGACACTACAATTTAATTAGTATAAACTAGTACTTGGTGGAACAATCCCGCTATCGCAGCGTCCCTTTGTGCGATACTCAAAGGAAATCGTTACAAAGAGTTAAAAATGAGCATAAACAGTTTCTTGGCCATTACAGTGAATAAGAAATATTTTCTTGAAAGTGGCTAGTCCGGATTTGGGTTTACGGAGTTGCGTGTAGTTCCGCTACATTAAGCAGACGAGAGCCCCTCGGCTGTGCGCTCGCGAGTGAACGCCAAACGACAAATTTAATAACGCTTTATTCGATTTATACTACATATATATAGAACGTTCAAATCGTCGAATCGAGGAAACTCCGTGTACTTTTTAATTATATCGGTCCTGGCAATAAAGTCCCTGCGTCGTCAAATTATAAAGTTAATACAAGTTTTGATTTTTTTCTCTTTTATACATAACAAAGTAAATGATTTATTCTTTCTGTTATATCAACAAATTACTTTAAAGGATATTAGAAGAGATTGGCTCTACGATTTATAAATTTCGTATTAAATACGAATTCGGTTATATAGCTAACGTATTTTCAAAGAAAAACATCGAAACACAATTTAATCATGTCACAATATACTTCGATATCATTTCCACCCGAATGAGCCGTTTCTACGTCCCATTCAATTACCACAGCCTTGAAATATAGGTAAATGAATAGACTCTGGTTGTAAGACGTGCCCATGGGACCGAGAGAGACCCTTCTGCCCTGTCACAGGCTGAGGTATTCAAAAGCGATGATGGAATACCGGCGTAGTGAGTGTATTGGGAAATTCCCTTTACTGTTTTAGCTATAGGTGCTATCTATAACGCAACCTAGACGGCTTCAATGGAGTTTCAATTTGGGTATGCGAAGTTAATTTGATTTTGTTTCTGCAAGCCAATTATGAGGAACGGCCAATGATTGTGTCTTATATAGTTCAATACATAAAGCGAAATGAGAATCTGTATCATTTATAAATTGCCTTTATAGTAATAAATTTAAGAAGTTTTTTTTATAAGAATCCGATAATATACCTATATTATGTAAACCGTTTATTTGAAATCATTTTTCGACTTTAGGACAAAATATGAATTATATTTTGTCTTAAAGTCGAAAAAGGATATAACAAGAATTAACAAAGACTTAAAAATATAATGAAGAAAAATAAAGTAATGGTTATATTCTGAATGAGACAAGTGGCCGGTAGATCCCAAGTTTAAATTGTGAGCCATGTGTGGGCAGAGTCGTTTAGCTATATAAGTGGTTGGGAATTTCAAAAGGGTCGTATATTTTTAAGGGATGCTTGTATGAGTCTGACCTCTACGTTTCACGAAATCACGAAAATATATTGCTTTAAGCATTCAACGTGGAACGCTAGTATTTATTTTTTTACAGTACGAATATAAAATTATAATTAAATCGTCTGACCAAAATATTTATTAGTGATATTATTTTAATATAAACTTGTTATCATATTCATCTAATAAAATTATAAAAAAAAAGTGTAGCACATACTCTACACTTTTTTTGTTACAGTTTTACAAGAGTTATAAAATCGAAAATTAAAAACTGGCTCTCAACTTTTGATTATGTAAATACTGAACGTTTACTCTCTTAACTAGGACAGTTCTTTTCTCTAAAATCACTCACACACTACACTCTCACACTACACTCTCACACAACACTCTCACACCTACACATCACATCATGTTTCACGTCCACACACTCAGGGTTAACCGAGTGGATTATTAACTATTTTTACTTTTTATTTTTTTTTGACGTGACAACGTCTTAAATTAGGTTGCGACTGGGAGTCACTTATGAAAAAGTGTAACGCTCGGTAACGTTACGATGAGTCACCGAACGAGAGAGAGGCCCGCGGTCTGCCGCGCGCGCAGCACATAAATATTCTACCGAGAAAAAGACGTTGTCACGTAAAATCTTCGCCCGTAAAACCGACTTTACAGGCAACCATTTTTTATTATTTTTTATTTTTTATTTTAATGCATGCATAATTATTAAATAGGTGTAAAGAAACTTCATTTCTTCGTATTAAAGTTTAGTAGATTTGAATTTTGCCGCTCGGCACAGACAATATAAAAAAGTTTAACATTAGTGAGACATACCTACGACAGAGGTCGCGAGAGAACTAATAATGGCGGTCGACGCAGGATAAAATTGTGATGTGTTATATTGTAATTAAAATTAAAAAGATAATCATCTAATAAATTAAATCTTTGAACTGTTTAAATTGTGTACTAAAATTGTTAAATTGAACTTTAAGTGTCGTTTCTTTTTTCAGGTTAGTAATCTTTTCATTTTAGTAACATTGTTAATGTAAAAATAATACGTATGTTAAATGTGCAATTAAAATAAAGTCTTATCTTTTTTCAGAGAAGAAACACATATCGTTTAATTTAAAATCCCTTATATAGGTAATACAATAATCAATAATAATGTATAATTTGAAATGTAACAAATAATATTATAATAAATTATGTCTAATAAGCTGAATAAATTCGTGTATACGCCATTGTAACAGTGATAATAAATTAGTGTGAACACAGGCTCCTGAAAAACAGTTTACAACTATATTAGGAGCCTGGGTCATTATATTTTTGTAACATATAATGGTGCAAATAAATGATTTATTTATTTGATTTGATTTATAGTTTATAACTAACGCCATTCTATGTTATTATCAGTAACGTCAGTAACACACGACTAAATAATAAAATTTATAATAGAATAATTATAATATCATCAGTCATCCTATTGTAACGCTATTTTTATAAAAAAATATGTTAGCTATGATAAGAACGCAGAGTTTTTAAAACGTTCAAAGCATTATTTATCTAAGGCATCCGTATATTTATCCACGAGATCCACATTGGACGTTTATATCCCATTTCGAAATTATTTGCACTTGAAGGTCTGTGAGGAAATCCAAAGACTACAAATTCTCAACAGAGGCGAATTTCGCGTCCATTCACACGGGCGCGGTATCGAACCCTGCTCTTTGAAAATTATTTCACAAAAGTGAATTTCTGCTTTGGACATAAGTAGGTCGCAATATTTTATAGATTCGTGTCTCATTGAAATGCTTTTTGTTCGTAAGGAGATTTGGATATGGATGAAAACGTTCTAGATTTTCTGTTTGGTAATATTTTTAATGTGTGTCTTTTAGTAGTGGTTTTTGTTCCGTTCAATAGCATTAAATGTTATTGAAATTTTGCTTTTTTGATATTTTTTTATTCATAGGTACGTAAATTTTAAATATTAGTAGAGATTTTATATTATAACACTTATTTTTGAATGGCAGGTAATACGTAAGTATTTGGGTAAAATTCACATCGGGTAACAGTGGCAGAATAGAACAAACCGATAAATTTAACTTCAACAATTGAATCGTCTAATTTTAAAGTAAACAGAACTTGTGTTATAAGCAGTCTCCACTATTTACCAATATAAACCGAACTTCGCAAATAAGAGGCGATAATTTCTAAATTGAATTGTGTATTTGTTTCAAGTGTTGCCAGCTAAAGTGAACCGCAAAAGTTGCGTTGTGTCCGTGCTTCTGACATCCGCTCTTTTATTTTCCCGAGCACGTTTATTTTCTTTTTGAATTCCGCCTTTTGTTTGTATTCCTCACGCGCTGTACGAAACTGGCTGGCTTTAATATCGGTCAATAGATTCTGTGGATATCGAAAACTGTTATAGTTTGCAAGAAAATTATGAAAGTAGTTTGCAATTGATTGGTAATAAAAATTAATGTTTGTTTCTAACGACTGTCAATAACCTTTTTTCATTTGCAGGTACTAAAAGGTAGAAAAAAACATTCGCATTTTTGTAAAGGACTGTTACAAAAATGCGAATGTTTTTTTCTACGCATCTCTTCTCTACGTTGCTCTCAATCTCCTTAACGATGATGGTTATAATTACCGTAAAGTTAAATTTCCTCGACTGTTTGCTGGATTGGAATATTACCTGAAAAGAAATAATAAATTAGGCAAGAGTACATCAATAAAGAAACTAAAAAGGCGCTAAGAATAGAAAACAATATTGAAAAGAGTGAAATTGGGGCGTGACTTGAAATACTAACACGAACAAAGTCGAACAACAACCAGTGCTCCAAATTCCAATAATCCAAATGTGCCATTAAAAAGCAAAGCTTTCATTGCATCGCCAATTCACATATGAGAACAAATACTGCTAAACGAGTCGAATAAAATAAGATGTAATTTATGTTAAGTGTACAAGAACGGCTGTTTAAAAACAATTGCTGGACAGCGTTGACTATTTCTTTCGCTTCTTAATGGCTATACATTGTCGAGACGTCCGGCTCGGAAAAACTGTTCCGATTTATGTGCACCTAAAGCAGGTGTATTCTGTACGGTCAGCAAAAACATTCAAGATAAAACATATGTTGCCACTCGTACTAATTCTGACTGGTTTGGCAAATGTAAGCGTGTTTTAATGGCTTAATTGTATCAGTTATAGAGTTACACTTTTAGTAGTGTATGCGAAATAAGAAGGTGGATAGTACTGTATTTCTTTTGTTCTTGTATAACATGTCTAATTATTTACACTTAAAAAAACGTTCTCTTTACGAAATCACTATTTAATAGTTACTAATCTGGTGCATAAGTGTATATTATTGGGTTCCAAGGTTATATTGGACCATAATTATCTAAGTTCATTGCGCTCAAAACACGTAATAGTTTCAACTGTACAAAACAATGTACATTCTACAATATGATTAGAATAGTTTCGTGTTCATGTACTATTATATGAGGGCACTTTTATTGCAGTTTAATTTGTGAAAGGGAGTGTTTCATTAATCCATCATTGTCGGAGCCCGCTTCCCAGCTACGAGTCTCGCCAACGGCTTTTTACTTCCCGTACCTGGTCTCCAGTCATCCTTTCTTGTCAGGAAAATGTAGGTTCTGTTTAAGTCGACTATTCTTTTGATATAAAGACAATTGTAACGAGATCCATTGTTCGAAATGTTATTGTATCGACGTAGACGACGCGATCTTGCGATGTTAATTGGTATTTGAGATTGCATATTCACAAGTGAATCGGAAGTCTTAAATATAAAATATTTTCAAGTGATTTTATTTCTTCTCTTGAAAACAACTTCTTTATTGAAAGTTTCATAAAGTGCCGCTTTATAGTGTTCAATGTTAAGAAATTGTTTAAGGCGGAAGTATTTATTAATTTGTTTCATTTGTGCATCAGTTATATATTTTACTACATAGGTAGGTTATTTTTATTCATATTAAACTCAAGTGAAATATTATATTATATATATATTAAACTCAAATCAGTGTTTTAGTTCACGTAACAGAGGTTTTGGGTACAATAATATGACATTCAAGCCAGTAACCTAATAAAAATATCATAAAATATCCTCGAAGGAGTTGTGATTGTACCAGAATGTTATAAAATACGTTAAGTTCTCAATTTGCCCGCCTCACTTCACGATTGTATACAGATTTCCCAAGTGAGGTGACCACTATATTTAAAATTCAAGATCACAGTTGGCATTAGACAAGTAAAGAAAAATAATGCTTAGCAATGTTTAGTTTAAAATATTTACGTATATTCAAATGACACGTCACTTTTTGAAAGTGCTGCATTCTAACACATTCTAATTTAATGATTAATACAATAAAAATAATATTCATAGCAGGAATTATTGTCATGGTTATTAAATAATAGAAGGCATATTGCAATGTTATGTTGGCAAAAAATATACTACGCTACGTTGCTACGTTGATTGACTACTACGAGATTACTGCTACGAGAAATAAACTTACCTTAGTTATAATATTTAATACCTGCTAGCTATTTATATCATGCGATGTTCTCAAAGAAAAAAATGGTACGTAATATGATCGAATAGTACGGTAACGATAATATTAGTTCTACAAAAGTAATATAATTGGATTAGATAATGAATGCAGGTGAGGCACGGAAATTTTTGAAATAATGTTTATCTGAATATTCATATATTAAAAAGTAACCTTATTATTAAAAAGGTATTCTATAATATTGCTTTAAAATCGCATGGAAATATATGACGTAAACACAATGCGAGATCTGTACATGCAGCGTCGACATTTTTAGCTATCCTTTGGGAGGACTTCCACGAGTTTCCACACTAAAAATATTTTATGTTGAGTTAATTCATATGCAATGTATATTTAACTGAAATTCTGTTTTTATACACTGTTTAAATTCGAATGAACTTGGTTTTTTTTAGAGAAATATGAGAGTATGAAGTCAAAATAAAATAAAGTTGTTATTCGTTTTGTTATGTTATTTTTTAGGTTGCCAAATGTTCGAAGCTGTATAGAAAAGCATAATAATTCACTTGCACTTGCTTTCGTTACATTTTAACATCACAATCATTACAACCATTAAAGCCCCCATTCCACGGTTCCATACCATAAAGGATTGGCAAAAGATCAATGATTGCTCAGCTACAACCTTCGTTAATTGCGACAAGCGCTGTCAGCCTTACAAGCTGTTCATTAGTACTGACAGTATGACGGTTTTTGAGTCAGAAAATTTGCATTCCGAATGTGTTTGCGAAGGGGATTTTTATGCTTTGAGGGCCTTTATGAAGATAGCAATTGTGAATTTCTTAATAATGCTCCTTTTATTGGAAGTTATTGCCGATTGTTAATGCCGATATGCTCTGTTGTTATAAAGGGGTTACGTTTGATTTTACCTTCTGAAAATCAAACAATTGAAAATGAATAGTTATTTAACATTAATGTAAATTTATTTGTAGGAATACTGATATTTACTGTAAATTCTTGGGCACATCGAGCTCACTAAACATTAAAATGCTGCGGTAGAGTCATTTTATATTTACCCAATTCAATAAAATTCAAATACTTTAAATTCAAAAATTCAAAACGTGTACCTTAATTTTTAAGAACAATCTTTTACCAAAGTGAACGTCTCACACGGCTCCGTTCCTGCCATTAGGCTCAAAGAACAAGTACTGCAGAGAGCGATGCATGCTACTGCTTACTTTATTTCTTCCCCTATGTATTTTATTTGTTTCGATTTTTCTCTCTTCTTGCATAGGTATAAATTTTAATGTATCGAATTACTAAAGTAAAAATCATATTCTGTTTCAGACAGTATGCTACATTTTTCTTTATTAACATAGAGTTTAATATTAAGTTAATAATAATTGATCCTTTCTCTTACAGAATACCTCGCTGGGACTTCGCCAACAACTGCAATAAAAAGCAGTTGTCGTTTCCTAGTTCCTATGCAATGCAAGCTCATTCAATTCCGCGATAAGCCAAAGATACAGAAATAAGAAGTTAACATTGAAATGTCTAAGCGAATTGGAATACCGAACTATGCCAAGTATTTTGTTTGGAATTTGTTTGTAAAGAAATACAGAACGTACAAAATACAAATTGGTGGTGAGCGCTCGTCGTGCCTGAATTATTGTTACGGATACAACAATTGAGCAGAACTCAAATAACAATTAAATCGAGATTTATACGGAGCATCGAGGAGTACCTGCGAAGTGGACAAAAGTGAACCAAAGAGGAAATGAATGAGAGGGATTCTAATATTCTGGAGCAACATTGGAGCCCTTTGTAACGGGGTAATAAAGGGCATTCTAGGTCTGAAGTGGACCTCGCCGGAAATTTAATCCGACTGAGGGGCCTTTGTTAGCAGAAAATTTTGTCCTTAGATAAATGCCCGTACAAGCAGAGTAGGAGGCGGGATGAATGAACGTTTTCAATTTAATTAAAACACGAGTGAAACGTTATTGTTCACTCAATTGCCTAATTTAATAGCACTCTTATTGCTTTCATAAAACTAGTTTATTGTTCACGGTTGGAGTTCTTCGTAAGAATTCGCGAGAAATACAAGAGATATAATTTGAAGTGAAATATTTATAAATGTCTGGAGCTATGAACTAATTTTCTCTCTTCAATTTATTTACAGCTTTCTTGACAAAGAACGCTTAATATATACGATGTTTTTACATACTTCATAACATCGAGCTATCGCAATGTATAATATTATTTTGATAAGACGGGGGCTGTAGAAGTTCTGATAGCTTATAGCTAGATTGTTCCCTCGAGTGCCAAACAGCGCTCCCAAGTTGTGAATCCCAAAATCTTTTCAACACGATATTCCTTTTCTATAAAAATGTGAGTCGGCTTATCATCCCTTAATAATGTAATCGAATGTATTACCGAATCTTTACGTAATTTTGAATAGCAAGCTAACTATCAATACGCGTATTTTATACTTGATGAAAGCGAATATCCATCTTTTCTCATGTTAAAAACGCGAACTTTAGTCATTATGAACTCGTTATGAACCACGCACAACTTTTGGATATTATAAAATAACTGTTTAATGTAGTACACATATATGCATAACATCATATCACATATGCCCATATATAGGAAATTAGCTGAATAGTCAAATTCAACTTCGTCTGCTATAAGCAAATAAACCAAACTCTTCAGCTTCATACTCGTTAGTATACATTTAAGACCTTGAGGATTTATTACACTTCGGGAAATGACATCCTTCATTAGTGAGTTGCACTACGCTACATCAGAGGTTCATTTAATCACGTCTGAGGACCGGTCCCATACACATTCACCAAAGCTAAGATCGAATCAATCTAGGTGTCTTTGAAAGGATACACTGCTAAGTAATTGGATTCATAGCAAGTTGATACAGAACCGTAGCATTGTCCCAAGTGGCCAGCCAGTCCCACGATTGGAGGAACAAGTTGACACACTGGACATCGGCCAACGATGTCTCCCGTCACTCGAGCTAGGGTTGCCAAGGGGACATTAAAGTGTAATTTGAGCACAATTCATTATATTGTTAATTAGTATAAAATGGTCATTTAGTTGATTTGATTTTTTTTTTAATTTTGCATCGCATCTATATTTGTTTATTTTTTGCAGTTTTATGCATTGTTTCTAAATTATTTTCAACTTTCTACGTAGGACTATAAAAAATACATAATACTTATTACTTGTATATTCTAATAACTTTCAATAAATTGTTTGTGAATAATAGAATTGTAAGTAATAGAATGCGTATAAAAAATCATTGATTCATCAGATGTTGAAAAGAAATTCGAAAAAAGTCATGGCAACCCTAAAGCATGTGCGGTAACCAGATACTCAATGTATGCAACTAGGTCATGTTTTCATTTACAAAGTGAATTTTTGAACACTACACCAGTCATTTCATGGCGTAATGTGATATTTTTCGTTGGAACGATCACGCTTCAAAATACGTTTACAAATTAAGCTCCAAAGGAAGATGAAAGCTTTTTGATTAATATTGAAAACTACAATAAAATACATTAATGCGATTTTATTTATTGCGTTTTTCAATTTTCAATGATAAGAGAATATGAAGGCTTAACCAAGCCATAATATGATAATTTGTTAAAGGCGTGCTTGTGTTAATTGGGTGATGCACTTGTGAATTGTGATGAAGCTAATCAGTGGACAAACATAACTAATTAACACATACGTGCTATGTAGGTATATTAACATCCAACAAATCGTAATTCGACACATAAAAGCATTTGAGTTTTACGTTGTTTTACACGGCGCAGTGGAAGATTTAATATTATAAATCGCAAGAAGGCACTTCATTCGAATCATGAAAGCTAAAATGTTAATAGTTTCTTCTGTTTAACTAAGGAAAAAATGTGATTGCTTGGAATTTCAATTAACTTGAGTGAACGGGAAACGGTCCTTGAGTGAAATTTATTACAGTTATGAAAACAACTTATTTAAAATGTGAAATTAAATGCTTTGGCTTTTTTGCTTCATCCCTCACGCTGAGCTTAATTGTGCTAGTGCGATATTTTATTGTTTCGTTTCTTAAAAATCGCAATACAACAATTCTCTTGTTCATTTTCTTTATTTTCCCGTTTTTGTAGGCACCAAGCGGTGCAGCCAGTAACAGAATAACTATTAATTTTTCCTGCTTTAGTATTATAATCATTATTTTGCTAGTCGCATAATTATTTATATTCTAGTCTCGACATACACGCAAAAATGCATCATAATTGATACGTTAGAAAAATAATTACGGTGTAGCATAAACGCAACGCATAGATATTTAAACAATTGAATATAGGCAATAGCCAAACTAAAATCTAATCGGAGTTATTTATGTGACTATTAACGGTCTAACTTTATTTCATAAAGGTTTAAAATCTGAAAACTGTAAGATCAAAGAATAGCCGCAATTAAAGGAACCTGACGTATCTAATTTAAGGATGGGTCAAATTTCAAAAGGGTCAAAGTTTGGTACATACAGAGGGTTAGTGTGTTAATGTGTTGTAACTTATAAATCACAATTTGTAATGGGTAAGGGTCAAATTAGGATTCCGTTGTTTTATATACAAAAAGAAACGTAATTTTACCGCTACGCCAAAAGCGAAGAAGTCTAATTAATTATTTGCATGTACGTCTTTGTTATTTATATTTTCTCTATCAATGTTAATTTAAATAATAAGTCAACGATATGTTCTTAAATAAAGTAACATCAGAATAAAAAACTTTTAATGCCACTTTCTTTGTATTTGACTTACCTATTTAACATGAATGCGATCAGACCGCCATCAGTTCAATGCTTTCGTGAACTTCATGAATAAAATAACAGACGATTTCACTATTTACACCTGCTTGCATCTGCCGCAATAGAAATTTGCCTCGTAAGACCCCTATTGTAACCGATTCTCTATTCAGACGACAACTAACCGACAAATATAACAAAAAGTTAGTCTTATTGGTGCAGGAAGGAAGCATGATTCCACGGTGCTACCTAGACGTCTCTGTAAAGTTTCACAAAGCGACAATACCGCAGCATCGCCGTGCCAAGATATTATTGAAGGACTGAGTAACATTCAGCGGGCATTGGGACACTTTGCACAAAGTTACGAAGCAATAAAACAGTGACAATTTTCTCTTTCTGCAAAATATCTAGAAATACTTCTGTTACGGTGCAACGAAGTTTTTTCGCAGCGCCGTGCCAATGGAGTTCCGAAGATAGTTTCAAAACATTTGCAACATTTAATAAAGCGAGAGTACAGCGTATTGTTTTTTTAAGAACTTGTTAGATTTCTTTTCCCACCGTGTTTGTGTGTTTTTATTATTGAACCTTGAAGTGTATAACTAAGCTTATTTAATACACAGCTCATGTATAACTTTTTTATTAGTGGAATATTCTATCTACAGGATGCATTCATAGAGAAAATATAATAAAAATGCTGACTACAGATAATAAGACTATTAAGATAATAAAATAAGAATTACAGAATTATAAAGTCATTAAATTGGATTCACATTTCATTATATTCGCACAAAATGTTAACTTGTCTTGTCACGTCGCAGACTAACAAAGATACATATTTCAGATTAGAGAAGTTAGGGGATTGAGGCATTTAACTTTAGTGTGCAAACAATATATTCGTACGATTCTGAGACATAACGCGTAAAATAGTATAATTTTCACAGAGATTATAGCACTACATCACAGAGCCACACAAATTGTGTCGGAGAACGTGACGTGGGTCGGAATCGACCCTCTATATGTGAGCGTTAAACCATAGCAAGCCTCCATTAATAATTTAGGTTAAACCTCTGCGCTGTTACTGTAAACTGTGTCAGTGCTAGAAAACGATTTTATTCCGTCATTTTTTGCGGATAGAATGGGGTGAATTTTTAATTCATTTTTAAAAGTTTAACAAAATGCCACCTTTTACTTGATCTCTTCTTTTTTATCTGATAAAGTCCATCAACGCAGCGGACAGTACAGTACATTACGTCATTTTAATTTTAGTGCAAAATTTTACGAAGTTTAAAATTTTTCTTGGTAAAGAAAGATATAATTTTCTTTAAATTGCTATTTTTACATATTTGTAACTACTTAAATCTAGTAGTATTTATTTTATATACTTACTAGCAAATTAATATATTTACGACTCTAGATGTATCTCTAGATTCAATTTAGCTATGATTAATTACGTATTAAATAGCTATTTTAGGATCATAAACAGAATTATTCTAATGAGCTCATTAAATAAATTATAGTATGTTTAAAGAAAATTGTCACTATCATTATAACTTTATTACTTTCAGTCTAACGCTTTTATTTAATTTACTTTACAGACTTCATCAAAGTCGGCTTCTTTTACGTGTTATTAAACTAAAAAAATGTGAAATTTCTTTTTTCGTAAGATAATACTGTCATTGGTTCTAATTAAATGTGATCACTTAGATTATTATTGACATTATAAAGAATTTAATTAGCGTGCCCGAGTCAAGGAATCATGTGAAATGAGATAGCTACTTAGAAAGCGAACACCGACGTAATTAAATTGAAAACAGGTGGGAGCTACGCAAAATGAATCAAAATTAATCTGAAGCAATTTGACAGGACCATGTCGTCAACTTGAAGCATCGTATTAATTAAAAGGCAATGTTTTTAATTAAATAAATTATAAACATAACAAATAATTCCAAAACAGCGCTTTCGCTAATTGATAAAGTTTTGTCAAAGCTTCCTATTTCATATAATTCTGTTTACTTTTTATAATTAGAGCGGATTCCATTAAATCCCTAGTCTCTTATGATTATTAATCTGTAAAATATATAAATATATTTCATCGTAATTTCTTATAAGTAGAAACAAAAACATTTTTTACACAAAATAAAACTCCCACTATAATTTACACGAATTACAAAAACAAATGTTGAGACTACGCTCACTGGAAGTAAATATTTTTAATTGCTTAGCCGAAAATCTTTGTTGACATCGAACAACAGTACAAACATCCCAGTCCTCGCGAGGGGCGAAACTTTGCTTGTTATCAGAAAAATATCGACTCATAATATATCTAGAGCCTTTATAGAAAAAGTTTCGAGGACTGCACACGGTTTAGTCCTGAATCATTGACTTGGGACGCTCTTTTCTATGACAAACTTTAGCCAGGGATGTAATTCAAGTGCTGTAGATCACTTTTAACGTAACATGTATTATTTCTATTGGACTTAATAACATTGGATTTGTTCTATATTAAAGCGTTTAATTAAGAAGTTATAAGTTTCCCATTTGTGTACGAACGCTCACTACCATTCTTGTTCGTATCCAAAGATCCTATCAATTTACCTTATTACGAAGTTTTCTTAATAATTAATTAACTAATTAGTTAAGTACAAACAGGAAATTAAGAATTTTGTGTCTGAGTTCGGAACACGAAATGTAATGTGAAGAAATAAATAATAATAGTTTAAAAAAACTAAAAAACCGGCCAAGTGCGAGTCGGACTCGCGCACCGAGGGTTCCGTACAAACCTGCAAGGTTTTTTACAGCTTAAAGGTATTATAGACCTGAGTATTTGGTATGAATTTCAATTTAATACCTCTACGCGTTTATGAGGAAATGGGTAGTAAGTTTAAAATTATTAAAAAAAAATATATTATGTGATGTAACTAAAAATTTATGGTTTTCGTAATTTTTCCTTTATCTATGCTATAAGACGTTGCTTCGTACCAAATTTCAAGATTCTGAGTTCACGGGAAGCACCCTGTAGGTTTTGATTCCCTTGCAAGTGTCGAAAATTTGCGGCATAAACGGCTGTATCTTTTGATTGCGTTGGCTTAGAAGTTTGATTTTTTCACAGCTTCAAGGGACAGTAGACCTGAGTAATTGATATAAATTTCAGCTTCATACCTCCACGCGTTCCTGAGAAAAAGGGTCTTGACAGACGGACGGACGGACAACAAAGTGATCCTATAAGGGTTCCGTTTTTTCCTTTTGAGGTACGGAACCCTAAAAACACGCTTTTTATAGAAAACCGAACTAAAAAATAGAAAATTTTATCAAATTAGTGTATTGTCATCGGTCCTCATAAATCTACAAAGTTTGAACGAAATCTGGCCGTTTAAAGTGGGTCAAAATCGCGCCCAAAGAAGTCGGTTACAAACAAACATACAGGTGAAGCTAATATAAAGCGTGTAAAAATATAATTAACAGAATTTTGATTACAGACGTGGGGAATTAAATTATTAAAGGGACGATAAAATTGTAAGCCTTGTTTACACTGACTTCAAAAGTGACTTATAGACGTTAGCAGTGTCCTGCGGGTCTTGAGTCCTTCTTTGAAATAGAGATTTATTGTAAAAGTTTTTCAGTTAAGATTTTTTATAGCTAGTACATTTCCATCAAATTTTAATTTTTACGATACATATAGCTTATACGTTTCTTCAAAATTCTTATGCACATTTTTATGCTAATATCTAAGTGACATTCCATTTTCACAATGAAAAAAAATTAATAATTTGGTTTTTGTTTCTTTTTGTGTTTTCCTTTAGGTTAACTAAAATTCTGTAATATCATAGTTTTCCCAAAAAAGCAAAATAAAATCAGTAAAAAGGTACACAAGAAAGTTTAAAGGCGCCGCGTGATTGAGGTTGACAGCTCGTTATTGGCTATTTTCAAAGCTCGTCGCCACGGCAGTTGAATACGAAATACCAAGTGAGCCCTTCGTCAAACCTTAATAACATAAAAGAATGCCGAATCAGGGCACGCCGAATAATGAAAGCTAGGCATAAGAAACTTTACGGTTTTCGCCAAGTCCCTAGTTTATAAACATTATTTTGTTCATCGTGTACGAATGACGTATACCCGTCTTGGTTTTCTTTTTTATGCTGAAAGTTTTTATTACAAGTTTCTGTAGTTTCATGACCAAATTACACGGCCAACATTAGACTATCTTGGTGTATGTAGTTTCAGCTATATATGGGTAAATACATAAAAATAAAAAGACGTGTGGCACTCGGGGACTGCCGCGGTAAAGCTATTGCATAGCATGCCTTCAAGCCACACCTCCGAGCCCGTCGGAGTGGGGAGCGTGAGGTTTTTTCGTTACGGAATTTCTCGATTCGGTCCCCGCGCTCAAGGCCCGCGATAGAAGCTATGCAATAGCTTAAAAATCAACACTTTTTTAAAACACAAAAAATGATAATATCATGTCCCATTTATGCTTTAAAAATGACTTATGTATTTATACAATTCATTCTATATGTTATCTTTTCCCGAAAGTATTTTTCTTTGTAGTAAAAGTGAGTTACGACGGACGGACATCAATTGTTTTTTCTGTGGAATATGAAACGGCAAGGAATAAAAAGTTGATTTATATTGCGTTGTGTCTGTTTTGTTACTTATGCTAATGTGAAGATAATATTTTCCTTAAATTAAATTACAGTATTATTACAATTGTGTAGAATGGGAAGTTTATAATAAATATATTTTGAGATATCATGAAGATATTTAGTGACTTTGATTGTCAATAGCTGTATGAAAACCTTCAATTTTTCCTTAGCTATAGCTGGTACACATGTAGGCAAAGATGGTTATGTTTTTTTTTAACGCCTTAAGAGTTACACTGTTTATCGAGTAAGAGATAAATCTAAATACTTATTTAAGTATCGCGTGATTTCCTGTAAAGTTCTTTTCAGTTGACCAAACCGATATCTAACCATCTTCGAAATACAGGAAACCACATCTGCAGACTGCATCGTGATATACGGAAACAGCATCAGATATTAAAACTCGATGCGATTTGGAAACCGTCCATTGTGAACATTGGATAGCCCGCTAGCGCCATTATCAAACCAATCTTGTTTGACACCCACACTCTCTTAACACTTCCAAAATTCCGATACTAAATTGAAAAGTGCTGAGAGCCAGATAGGTCTTCATTCACTGGTTCAGTGTTTCGTGATAAGCCAACTCGCTGTTACCTCAATGGCCAGTTAAACTCTAGTGGAATATGACTAAAAAGTGGATTTTAGTATAAAATATATTTATTATTTGGACGATATGATAACAGCTGTCGCTAATATCCGTTTTTATACTTTTTATTGCTCATCAGCTTAGGCCTACGCACATAACTGGGATATTAATGGATTGCTCTAAAATCGTTTGGTATGAACGTTTAGTTAAATATTATGTAGATTTTTTATGAATACTTTCATAGATAACGTTATAGGTACTTGTACTTTTACTAAAATAGGTTTTTATATCAACATTTGATTTAAGATAAGTAAATTATAAATAATTTAAGTTAGAACAAAATATTACAAACAATTGTAACATTATGATATTCCCATTATCTGTAATTTTAACCAATCTATGATTCGTAAAATAAAAACTAATCAAAGATGCATTAAGTTTTACCCCAAACTAGCCAATTTGTAACAGATTTACGAGCGTCAACTTTGAACCTATATACAGGTATTCTAGCCAGGTTCAGCTCGTTACGGCTAATGCTCATATAACTGCAAACGATACAGAGGGTAGCAGACATCGGGCCAATTAGTGAAATATATAATGACGTAGGCTTCATTCAAGATCGCGCCCGTCTTTCCATGCGATTTAATGTGTTGTTTACGAGTGTATCATTTGCCGAGCTTAATTGCCTTTACAATGCACATGTAGAAAATTATATTGCAGTTTTTATATCGCCTTAAATTAACTAGCATGTGCCAAAAGAATATTGTGTATTTTATTAACTTTATCGACTTGGTATTCTTACCGAATTAACAGCAGTCATCATAGCACGAGAGTTGCCGCTCCATCAGTGTTATCGCGGGCCCATTCTGCAACAAACAAATCGCTAATTAGTTAATGACTTTTGCTTTATAAATAGTCGTGAAACATCCGTCATGTACTTAAATGGCGGTCCATCCTCTACGAGCGTCGTTAACTTCACTCGTAAATTGAATCAGTCCAAAAGTAATATCGTAAATGCTTCTGAAAGCGGGTCGGCCTTGTTGACATCTCGTGCCTGCTGACTCAATGCAGTCTCCGGCGACGATCACCCTAAAGATCAAGATGGAAATGAAATATTTTGAAGCGTAATATCCACCTTATGACCGCAGCTTAAGATTGCGAATGAACTGCAGATTGCGGCAATAAGATACGTTTGCGACAAATAGAATAGCTGCGTTCACAGTCAGTAGGGCAAACATCCAAGTCCATTAATAAAATTGAACCAGACGGACATTCTGTGGCACAATATGTGCACGTGTGAGAATAAATAAAGTCGATGGAATGCCGGAATACCATGCAGAGCCAGTGCCGGAGGACTTTTGTCATGTTTTATAGTATTCTGGCACAAAAGTCTAACGCATTGCACGTTAGAGGGCCGCGAACCGCAACAAGCCTCATAAACGAACGGAAAGTACCACATTATTAATGCCACAACTTTAATACGTATTAAAATTATTATTCATAGGGACATGAATGAAAATTTTCCGTTGCCACTTATGTCTATATTCAAGTACACATCATTTATCATTATTATTTATGTATCCGTCTCTTAGTATATAAATACAATTTAGAGTTTCTATTTGGTATCTATACTTCTACTTTACCCACACATATAGATATAACGAATAATAAAACAAGTATTTTAGAGAACAGTGCAATAAAATTGTAGTTAAATGATCAAAGCCTGCAGTATCGAAGACCTTATGATACTCATAAAAAATTATTCCAGTTCTCTATTTAGATCAGAGTCGTTTAATCTATTTATGCTTATAAAATTTCATAAATATTGTAACATATATCTTTGTATAATATACGCTTCTTGCCAATTTCTTGGGTTTTTTTTCTCTATTGGTACGAAATTGGCATTCACTTAGTGTCATCACCGATAGAATTTGTAATTAATAAATAAAAGAAACATTGAAGATTTCATTTGAAATTCGTCTTAACTATAGAAACGTATACAAATAATGGATTAAATTTAAATGCAACTGCAGCTATTTTGTAAAACAGAGCACCTGGCGCGCGACGCATAAAAAAATATTAACACATCAAAACAAAGACAAAACGTCGGCCGTTATGGAGGCGCTTTCCTCATTTTTATCACTTTCCACGAAAAACTTTAATAAAATGGAGACAGGACGGCACAGGTGAGATATTACATTTTTATGTAGAGGTTATTTTTAATATTTTAGCCTTGTGAAATAAGAAGAGTGCGGGGTGCTACGCCATCACGTTGACAAGTTACCGTAATTAGTGCTTCCCCTCACTTTATGACGCTCATATATAAGATAATAATGTCTGTTATAAAAGCTAACGCCATCGTTCATAAGCACGGCCAGCACGGCCTGGAGATTTATAAAAATATTAAATTAATAAAGGTGCCGCCGCGGCCGTGCCAGACGGACAGCTCAATATGTATATTTGGGAACGCCGACTTACAGTATGTTCTTAATAATATTAAACAAACTCTACGCAATATAAGTACTATTTATTTTGATTAATGTTTTAAGTAGTAGTTTAACTAAGTCCATTTTTAATTATATGTACCAGATAATGTAAATTTACTTGTGTACTATTAGCTCTACGTAAAGTTTACAATTCCAAAACAAAATATTCTTTAAATCTAGAAGGAATTATTGTGTTTCTCTTCTGTATGTTTCTTAAAAAAAAACTGAATACTCGTGCCACATTCATAAAAATCACAAAAGTTATCAATGATAGTTCGGTCCGTATAATAATATTCTTTCACAAATATTCATACTCCAGATGTTAAGAATCCTAAATATATCCATTTATTTTGGAAAAGATTTTATTTTCTTTTAACAGTGACATAATAGACAAAAGAGAAGCATCCGCGGATTGGCCGGGGCAAATGGCCAAACCATTAATAAAATTGAATTACTCTCTTATTTATTGGACGACAACACACTTCTCCGAATACGATGATTTATTATTTACATTTTATTTAAGAAGGCGCCTAGTACTTAAGGCTCTCTTTTAAATTCAAAAGACGTTAGTAATATAAAATATGGATCATCATAATATAAAATATGGATGGCATCATGGATGCATTATTTACGTATTGCTTAATTTATCATTGTTATTTTTATGCGTATATCATAAAATATTAAACAAGAGAAAAAGGTGATTGAAAATCAGTCCTTCAATTATTATATAATGATAACATACTAATTACAATATGTGTTACATAAAATTGTCAATTCGTACACGTGTCTTAAATCAACTTGAACAAGCGTTAATTGATGTCATAATACAAATAAATCAATTGCGTATCATTTGCGTCAAACGAAGCGTTCACAATATTAAGGGTGCTTATCATTAAGTATCGAAAAATTAACGCAGCTTTTAATAACCGTATGATTAATAAAATTTTTCACGATTACTACAATTGTTATTACTTCTTATAAGGTTCGACGCTTTGTAAAGTTCGCTATAGGTACACTACTGAAACACACGTGTATTAAAATTTTGTTCATATGCAAAGAGCAATGTATCGCTGCAAATTCAAAGTACCGTTATTCCGTAGGTTCTCTGACGAAGGCATTATTTACGCTGTTACGCTCACGTACTGACATAAAAGTTCTCATTACGGGGGAAGGTCGGGGCTAGAGAGCGCGTCAATGGGAGTCTGCAGGAGACCTGTTTATTTCACAATAAAACACACTTTTACGACTAACGTTGCGCCATTCCGTACGCACGAGATGCGTAAAACTTTTCACTCTTTCCTTCTATGGTACACTTACGCTGAGTCATTCAGCTTTCGTTGTTGTAACGATTGAAAAACGTTTTATTAGGTCGCGTCTTTATACTTTAGATATAAACTTTTAAACGTTTAAGAGCTTTATGTTCTGAATGTAGAAACCTGTTGGGTAATATGGATACAATATATGTATGTCGGTTTCACTCATGAAGTCATGTTGTTGTTCATTTATTAAACGCGGAACTCTAGGGAATTCAGCTCTCTTGTAGAGAATTGTAAAGCATAATCTGTTGATTTATATTATGTGAAATATACAAAAATCATAAAAGATCTGATATGAATACGCTCGTGGAACTGATATTATTATATCCGATTACTATCTGCGAATTTCAGTGGAATGGAAACACTAATTGGCATATTACGGACATAATCGTTTGAGCAATGTTAACTTATATGTAAAGCAAAACGAGGAGCCATTTAATACCCCTCTATATACTTTATAAACATGATATTTGTTTGTTTATTGAATATGGAAAACATGACGCAAGTTAATTGGAATTTAACCTCGAAGAATCTACTGAATTTAGAAAATGCTATTGTCAAAGATTAACGCGTTCAAAAATAATAAAAAAAAAACAATTATAATAAACCACATTTTTACACTCACAAACACCTACATGTTTTTTTTTAATATCCTTCAAATATAGAAACATAAACAGTATGTACTTAGATAATAAATTATATATGAACACTAAGAAGATCAAAGCCTCATCGCAATATAATTCTTTCTTACATAATTCTATCCTCCGTTTTGTTTTCGTTTGACAACAAATCTCGGATATATGCGTTCGGGTGGTGTCGTGAGATAATTAACAACGCGGAGGTTTGAGGCGGGGGCCTCCCTAAGCCTTCGACTGAACGTGATTTCTACAGGTGAAGGAACGCTTTTTGCACGACTAAGATTTCTCTCATCGTTACGGAATCCGCGTGAAACTCAGCGTTATGTTCCAATGACGTGGCACACCGTATTTCTCTCATTACCGAATATCTGGTTTTGTGATGGAGCTTAAAAAGAGAGCTTTATCTAGATGAATATTAAGAAGGCTTTCAAGGCTTTCAATTTAAAAGTAAAGTAAGTATAGATTTTGTGATTATTTCAAATTCATTGAAAATATAATTCAGGAACGTTTGTGATGGTGCTAGAACGAGCCGAATATTAGCCGTTATTACCATTTCTATTTACATATTCTGATGTATCTTAAAGGCAACTATGTAGATGAAGGATATGTTATTTGTAGGCATCCTTGTACATATATGATTTGTCCACATATATTACTAATAAACATTTTATTTAATCCTTCTGTAAAATTATATATTTTATCAAATCTTTGGTACTGCCAATTTTAGTAAAAAATATTATACTTTAAAAAAAGTTCTCTATCTCGTGTTGAAAATGCTGTATTCAAATAATTAAACTATTAGACAGCAATAATAAGATTGCTGTACAAAATAAAACCATAATTTCTGAAGAATTAAGGCAAATCGCGTGCCAACGACAATGTGCCTAAAATATTTTCACAATTCGACGTCACGTTGACGTGATCTACATTCCGTAGTTTCTCTTTCCGTAGCAACGCTTCCTAACTATTTAAAAATATGACTAATTTTAAAATTCTTTGTCATTTCACGTGGCCAACCACGAATTTCCATTTGATGTACAGTTTATATAAAATTCACATAATGTTCACTGACTTTATTGATAGATTAGATTTGATCGAGCCTTGGCCGGTCAGACATATTTGGTAGACAGAGATGCAACATTAGAGACACAGAATTATTTTCATTTTATCATAATTAGAAACAGAATTATATGTTAATTTGTTAAATGTAAAGAAAACAGAACTGAAATTGTATTTGGTACCGGTTTGAAATCATCCGAAACTGTACGAAAGTTTGTCTCACATGCTTTGCCTCGTGTCTACGTCGTGAGGATATTTTTTATCGTTACGTTGTTTTTGTAACATGTCGTATTGTTGAAGTGAGCCAAGAATGTAATCCATTTAATGGGTTTACGAGCGATGTATCAACATGTAACACGTAGTCTTTTAGTTCGATGTTTGCTGACGATTTTGTTTTTTCGTCATCGATTAGGTTTTATCGGTTATTCCTTCTTTTGTTCTAAACATGTGTTAGTTTTATTTTTAATTAATAATGCTGTCGACATTCCTAATATTGTACACATAATTATAAAAAAATAAAATGGCTACTGCAAAAGCCTTTAATTAAATATTATGCTATTTATAAATTAGTTTTTTCTAAGTTAAAATCTCTACATCTTAAATGTGTTTAATCGAAACAACTAGTATTAAATAATAGGTAATATGTACTTACAAAATATATTTGTAGTGTGTAGTTTTTTTCTAACAGAATGAATCGAGGTCCTTTTAGGAGATTTTCATAAAACCCGAGTTTAATAGTAATAAAATTTGTATCAAGCTTAAATCTTGTTAAACTTCGACATAATTTTCAGGTCAAGGCAGTTCATTTAAATATCATAAACAATTTATTTAGCTTGATATTTTCTATATAATAAAAACGAATAAACAAATTTGTTGCTAAGCGTAAAACTGGAGAACGGCTCGACCAATTCGGCTAATTCTTTTTTACGCACTATTTGAGGCATAGTGGTTCTTATGCAGTGAAACCACAAAGAAGGATAATAGGATAGATCGTAATTATAGTTAAAGAAAAAAATTATTATAATAGTCGACATAAAACAAAAACCCACTTTCAACAACATCATATTCAAAGAAAGAGATTGACAGGAACATGTGTGAAGTTAGCAATTAATAAACTATATTATTATATTATATCGTAGAGCAGCAAGTGTATCATCACTACATAGTATAAAACAAAGTCGCTTTCTCTGTCCCTATGTCCCTTTGTGTGCTTAAATCTTTAAAACTACGCAACGGATTTTGATGCGGTTTTTTTAATAGATAAAGTGATTCAAGAGGAAGGTTTTAGTATATAATTTATTAGGTTTTAGACAAAGCGGGCGATGCCGCGGGCGGTAAGCTAGTATTTAATAATAATGCAAGAGCTACACTCCTATGCTTCTTAGTTTAATTGATGAAATTTTTCTAAAATAAATAAAACATTGCTAACATATTTATACCTCTATAGCTGCTTAAAAGAAAACCAAACATAACGCAATCCAAGCATAAAGAAAACACTTTCCAAATGAAATAAATACGTTATCTCCCAATGTTTTGTAGGTGATCTCTGCAAATACAAGAAATAAAGTTGTAAGTAGTTTAGCACATAGGATTAATTCGACGGTCTCACGTTGTACCTCTAAACATTTCAATGGACCATAAACACATTGAGCTCTAAGGAGATTAACTATTTATTCAGTCCTGAGGACATGTTTTCGCAATATTTCGGTTTGTGTATATAGTTTTTAAATACGTTATATAGAAGCACTGATCCTTGTCTCTTTCGGGGTGTAGTAAATAGGTTTTATTACAATTTTACTCGTTGAAATAAATGTGTGCGAACCGTTGAGTGGATTTCATATCTATTTCGTTGTTTTATTACTGTGTTTAAAATATTTCTAAATTGAGAAAAAGCATGTAGGTGGTATAACTTGTCACGCGTAGACGCTCAAAAATTGATGTTAAAAATATAAGAGTTACAAAAATTACCGCACTATTTACACACATACATAATTAATTAATTATTCCTGTACCAAAACTAGGTTTATTTTAAGTTCCGTACACACATTATAAACCGATTACACATGAGGCAAATAGCAATTAACCATTAATTTATGTGAAGACATTGTGGGTGATCGGTTTGAAAGGGTTAACTAATACATACCTATCAAGTACAATGTAATGAGTTTAGACCTCCCTCTATTTACCCTTCTCATTGTTTATGTCAATAATACTTGTAATACACGCATACACAGCAATATGTCAAGCTTAGTCACCAAAATATGAAATACAACCGTCATCGTAGGCGGAATTAATAATGGAACATACTGTAGTAGCATTATAGGTACTCTAGCGTAATTGGATATGGATAATGTTGGGGATAATAGCTTTGAACATAAGATCCTTCCCATCTACGATCTATGCATGCATATTATATTGTGATTCTGAGCATTTTTAGGGTCTTCTACTCATGTATTATATGTGAGACTATGTTGTTTAAGTATAGGTAGTTGGAATTATTAGAAGGTCTAGGAGAAAAAAGGTGTATACTAATAAATAAATAAAAATAATAGTAAAGCCATTAAATTTTTGTTATTTTTTGAAATCGAAATACATAATTTAGATAACATAATATGGTTTATCGAACTCCAGTCAAGCCAGTCAACATCGCAACACATTCACCTGTAGATGTCTTGATCGATTGGGATATTTTTCTTTCTTATAGAAGTTTATTAAAAAGGAAAATCATGTTAGTGTTGACAAAATTTGTCAGCCATCATATTAGTCTTAACATAGTATTCAAAACAACTGTTCTTATTGCATTATACAATTTACGTAGTACCTACACTATTAATAAAGCACTATTATCTCGTGCAACGAAAGATTTATCTAAAAATTCCGGCACCAAGTGCCATTAACATCATCGAAAAACGATCCTACCACAACTACGGGTATCTACAATCAAAACTGAGTCTCGATTGAAGATGAAAGAGATTTTAGTACGCAGTCAGCAGTTTGCCGGAACTCGTAAAGCGGTGCCTCCGCTAGATTGTAGTCACCGAGTTAGTACCGCTAACCCAGCAAATATATTTTGCCGTTCCACTAGTTTCAATCGCCTGTAGCGTTGAGCTTTGAGTTCGATACATCAGTAAGTTGTTTTGGGTGTTTCGAGAAAGGATGGAATTGCAGAGTTGTTTGGGGAAATTTTTTAAACTTTATTCAATATTTGTCTGTAAATGTGTTCCACTTTTGAAAGCTTTCATTTGTTTTATTATTTTCGGTTCCTATAAACTTTTTAAATACATAGTTTATTTGCTTGTGTAATTAATTAGATGATTATGTACACGAGGCTTAGTATTGTTATGTTGGTATATTATTGCCAATAATAAATGACTAATGATTATTTTGCGAAGCTTAGGTATAACATTAATTGAATTATCTGTATACCATATTATTGATACAAATTATTTTTATCTATAGTCAAATACAACTAATTAAAATGTAACTAAAAGATATTATATATATTATATATATATTACATCGTTATCAAACTCTGTCCCAAACGTACAGCGTACTATTCCAAAATACTGTACATCATTAAAGATCACCTAACAATCACTAAAGATCACGATGCCAATTAATTAGTTTCAAAGTACTGACCATTTCCAATTTATTTGAACATAAAAAATAACGTCCGTAAAAGGAAAACCTTATTAATTAACGAGTTCTATCCTCGGCGGGTTGAAAGTTCGCAACTACCCCGGAACAAATGGCTTGACCCGTATCACCTGAATGCGTTCACAACTAATCCATCGAAGTTACGTTTCATTACAAGTTTCTGTTTGGCTTTTTAAAAGTCAAAGCCAACTTTTAATCCTCCAACGGCTGCCAATTAGAACCATGTATGAATTCTCTTTTGATATTTTAGGAATTTAGAATGTAGGTACAAAGAAATGAATTAAGTTATTGTAACGAAAGTTAAATCGTTTGTAAGATATATGAATATAACTTTTAATGGCAAACATAAATTGCATACAGAAAATGGTACCTATATCTGAGCCTATAATATGATTGAGTATAATTTAAAAATTACGCACGAATGGCAAAATCAAATACCTATCAATCAAGTCACAAAATTTGCTTCTGAATTATGTATTTCGAATTGAATGTAGACATGAATTATGCAATTATATTATTTTCATTTTTAAAGTAATATTCGCTCGGCACTCTTGATCGGACAAGTGTACCTGAATAAATAATATCGCCCTTATGTTACTCATGAAAATATATTATATGCATTAGAAACTGAAGATATTCGATCGCCTCCTGCGATCGATCAACTACCTCTTTGATATAATATTGATTAGGCGGGTTTTCACAGAGCGGGCGGGCTCTTGACATTGGTCAGCCAAGCAAAATGACAGCACACGCCATTTTCCTTGGCCGACCCACGTCTACATAGACTTCGCACAGCAATTGTTCGCGAAGCTGCTCGCTCTATGGAGCCGCCTATTGACACGTGAACGTATTGCAAGTGGTCCCCGATACGATAAAAAAAATCGATTTAGCAGTAAACAGCACGAAAAACACCAGGGAAACAGCTGTGAAACACATCTGCCCAATATCTACAAGAAAGCATACACTTCGCTATAAAGAAAGATAATCAATTTGTTACATCGAGTTCACAATACATGAACTCATAATATTGTTATTTAATGATCTGTTTTGGAAGCGTTTCAACACAGGAAGCGGCATGACGCCGATTGCATTACTAAGATTGCAACATAAGTGACGTCAGAGAGCAACAGCATCTTACGTTAATGGAAATTTTTAGCTACTGTAGGATACGGTCCAGGTCGTATAAATGAAACAGTATATGTCTTGAATTTATATTTTTGGTTTTATGGCATTCAAATGCTTTATAAATATAAATTTATAAAGAATAGAAAAAATTCGATCACGAGGCGGGACTCGAACCCGCATCCTTCGCGCCATTCCGGGGCGGATGCCTCACCAACTCAGCCACTCGTGACCCGCCCGAGTGATCGAATTTATTCTATTCTTTCAGTTTTATGTGTCTGAAGGGACACACCGCGCGCCATCTATTGAGATGATTAACAACCATTTCAACCAATATGAAGCACTTTTCAGTGAATACAATATTGCAACGATGGAACACGACCTTTTTTGTTGAATTTATATTTTTGGTTTTATGGCATTCAAATGCTTTATAAATATAAATTTATAAAGAATAGAAAAAATTCGATCACGAGGCGGGACTCGAACCCGCATCCTTCGCGCCATTCCGGGGCGGATGCCTCACCAACTCAGCCACTCGTGACCCGCCCGAGTGATCGAATTTATTCTATTCTTTCAGTTTTATGTGTCTGAAGGGACACACCGCGCGCCATCTATTGAGATGATTAACAACCATTTCAACCAATATGAAGCACTTTTCAGTGAATACAATATTGCAACGATGGAACACGACCTTTTTTGTTGAATTTATATTTTTGGTTTTATGGCATTCAAATGCTTTATAAATATAAATTTATAAAGAATAGAAAAAATTCGATCACGAGGCGGGACTCGAACCCGCATCCTTCGCGCCATTCCGGGGCGGATGCCTCACCAACTCAGCCACTCGTGACCCGCCCGAGTGATCGAATTTATTCTATTCTTTCAGTTTTATGTGTCTGAAGGGACACACCGCGCGCCATCTATTGAGATGATTAACAACCATTTCAACCAATATGAAGCACTTTTCAGTGAATACAATATTGCAACGATGGAACACGACCTTTTTTGTTGAATTTATATTTTTGGTTTTATGGCATTCAAATGCTTTATAAATATAAATTTATAAAGAATAGAAAAAATTCGATCACGAGGCGGGACTCGAACCCGCATCCTTCGCGCCATTCCGGGGCGGATGCCTCACCAACTCAGCCACTCGTGACCCGCCCGAGTGATCGAATTTATTCTATTCTTTCAGTTTTATGTGTCTGAAGGGACACACCGCGCGCCATCTATTGAGATGATTAACAACCATTTCAACCAATATGAAGCACTTTTCAGTGAATACAATATTGCAACGATGGAACACGACCTTTTTTGTTGAATTTATATTTTTGGTTTTATGGCATTCAAATGCTTTATAAATATAAATTTATAAAGAATAGAAAAAATTCGATCACGAGGCGGGACTCGAACCCGCATCCTTCGCGCCATTCCGGGGCGGATGCCTCACCAACTCAGCCACTCGTGACCCGCCCGAGTGATCGAATTTATTCTATTCTTTCAGTTTTATGTGTCTGAAGGGACACACCGCGCGCCATCTATTGAGATGATTAACAACCATTTCAACCAATATGAAGCACTTTTCAGTGAATACAATATTATATATACATTTGAATGCCATAAAACCAAAAATATAAATTCAACAAAAAAGGTCGTGTTCCATCGTTGCAATATTGTATTCACTGAAAAGTGCTTCATATTGGTTGAAATGGTTGTTAATCATCTCAATAGATGGCGCGCGGTGTGTCCCTTCAGACACATAAAACTGAAAGAATAGAATAAATTCGATCACTCGGGCGGGTCACGAGTGGCTGAGTTGGTGAGGCATCCGCCCCGGAATGGCGCGAAGGATGCGGGTTCGAGTCCCGCCTCGTGATCGAATTTTTTCTATTCTTTATAAATTTATATTTATAAAGCATTTGAATGCCATAAAACCAAAAATATAAATTCAACAAAAAAGGTCGTGTTCCATCGTTGCAATATTGTATTCACTGAAAAGTGCTTCATATTGGTTGAAATGGTTGTTAATCATCTCAATAGATGGCGCGCGGTGTGTCCCTTCAGACACATAAAACTGAAAGAATAGAATAAATTCGATCACTCGGGCGGGTCACGAGTGGCTGAGTTGGTGAGGCATCCGCCCCGGAATGGCGCGAAGGATGCGGGTTCGAGTCCCGCCTCGTGATCGAATTTTTTCTATTCTTTATAAATTTATATTTATAAAGCATTTGAATGCCATAAAACCAAAAATATAAATTCAACAAAAAAGGTCGTGTTCCATCGTTGCAATATTGTATTCACTGAAAAGTGCTTCATATTGGTTGAAATGGTTGTTAATCATCTCAATAGATGGCGCGCGGTGTGTCCCTTCAGACACATAAAACTGAAAGAATAGAATAAATTCGATCACTCGGGCGGGTCACGAGTGGCTGAGTTGGTGAGGCATCCGCCCCGGAATGGCGCGAAGGATGCGGGTTCGAGTCCCGCCTCGTGATCGAATTTTTTCTATTCTTTATAAAATTAGTATATGTCTTGTATTAAGTACTAAAACCTATACAGAATCTCAAATAAAACAAACTATTGAGCGTCATCCTATAGTTGTTAATTTTTGGAAGAACGGATTTAATTTTAATTGTATAAAATCATATTATAATTAGGTAGATATAATAATGCCCAAAGAATAATAAAGAACAAATGAGCATCATTATATCATTTAATCCTGAACATAATGACTGGAATAGGTAAATAATGTAGAGATGGCATATATACTTTATGTGATTCACAAAAAGCCTAACGAGAACCCGAATTTAAATATCTATAAAGTAGCTAAATCTATACTAATATTATAAAGAGGAAAAGTTTGTAAGTATGTATGTATGTATGTATGTATGTATGGTTTTCACGCATAAACTACTGGACCGATTTCAAAAATTCTTTCACCATTTGAAAGCTGCATCTTTACTGAGCAACATAGGCTATATTGCATTTTCAAAAAAATTAGAGATCCTTACCAAAAATGCAATAATGTAACCCAAGGTGTAAAAAAATCCTCAATAAAACTTCTGTCATCGCGTGCGCTGCGGAATCTATTGAAGATAGAACAAAAAAATGTTCTACGGTATTATAGAATGGATCAATATCTACAAGAAAGTCCGCGATACCATATGTCCATCTTCAGTAGTTATGTTACTACAACAACTTTTTTACGTTTTCAAAGTAAATAGAAGTGCCGACAGTAATCAAACCATGTTATCCATACACATATTATATTAAGCCTTATCCCAATAAATGATGTTTTATTATAGACTGTTTCAATACCAGCAAAATACTTTTTAAATGAAAAGAATTGGATATTCCATTCAAAAGATATAACGAATTTTTAAAAGTGTCAATCTACAGAAAATAGTAGGTATACTGTTCGAGCAGGCCGTAATGGTCACGGAGAAATTCTACCAATATGCGTCTTGACGGAACACAGTGGGGTTTTGGTCGGTAGGAATCCGACATAACCCACGGCCCCTCCCCCGGAGGCCGTGGGTATCTATGAAAGATTTCCCCACTAAAACAAAAAAAAAAAAAGGCCGTAGTGCGGGACGGGGTAAAGGTGATTTTCATGTGATTAAAAATTAAACCTATAGTCCGACCTATAGTAGACTTTTCACTGTAACGATATCGCTATCTATGCGGGTGAAACCGCAGGGCATTGCTAGTATCTGATAAAATATGTAATTGCCGTTCTGATTTATATAATGGTTAATAAATCACATGAATTATTTCGAATTTTATTTAAATATTAAACTTGGCGCAACCCCAACCATTGTTATCAAATTTACTAACATAAAACGGACATATAAATTACATTAAACTTGTTTAAAATCAATTTTATTAGACGGGAGACTAATAAACAAACATTTCCTTCATTGTCTCTAGCACTATGCCAACCATTTCCATTAGATCTAATTAAAAACATACAGTACAGAAATATTATATAAAAATACAACTTTTTATCAGGAATAAATAAAATTCTTGAGATTTGGCTTCTTCTTTAAATATATCACTTTCACCTACAATTAATAACATTGGAATTACCTGATGGAATGACCTCGGGGATCATTCTACCTAGCTATAGTCATTTCGGATTGTATAGATGATCTGAATTTTGGACTAATATAGATCGAATTCTATGCACCATTGCTATTTGTTACCAACTAATAAATTGTCAATTCTCACAGGATTGGAGACGTGCAATCTGTTGACATCAGGCTGTTCTGTGTTGTTACACTCTCGGTAGCTGTTTGTTGAGGGCAATGTGAGGACGGAGACGGCCTAAAGCGTCCCGAAGCAGTCCATATGCTAGATAAATAGTTAGCCGCAGATGAGCAGACGATCTATTTGTAATGCAATTCAGGATAAAGGAATAGAAAGGATTTCTATCACCAATAAATATGTAATAAGTACTTTAGAAGGAAGTGTAACAAAAGTAGAAGAGATTGCAAGTCTAATTAAGAAATTCTAAAAAGAAAATGTAATAATTGTAGAATTACCACAAATACATTACTCAGAACTCAGAAACTCGACGCATTAAAATAAACAATTTAATGAGTTTTTGGCTCTAGTTGTATGACACCATATTGGCATGGATGCGTAGATGACACAAAAACACATTCCAAGTAAACCCTTCCGACCGTTGTACCTACCAAAACATACACTGGAGTAGTGCCAGTCTGTAAATTATGAAAGTTACATCATTCAAAGGAATTCTCGTAATATAAGCTTGCACATGTCATCGGGAGAATATCAATAAATTTATGTTATTATTTAAGAGCTGCGACCACGTTTATGAATACACTTTTCGTTTTTCAATTACGAAGCGCTCCATTAATATTGTTTAGTAGACGAATTTCATGTTTTTTTTTCTAAATTGGCATATCTGCCCCCCTAGCCAAGTGGCTTTCTGTTAGCGTAGCGTTCAATAGAATAGACTACGAATGTATGAGATTGACGTAAGCTGTAGATACGTTTATCAATAGAATAGACTACGAATGTATGAGATTGACGTAAGCTGTAGATACGTTTATCTACAGCTTACGTCAATCTCATACATTCGTAGTCTATTCTATTGAACGCTACGCTAACAGAAAGCCACTTGGCTAGGGGGGCTGTTCATAATTTTCATATATTTCTTCATAAACACTAGCTTACAAGATTCATAAATGTTCTTTAAAATATTTCTGTAAATATAATGTCGGTATTGAAATAGTGAGTCGGCTTGAAAGAAACTTAGGGATGTAAAAGCGAGTGAGTCGAGTTAAAAAATAAATTTTATTTTTAAATTCTTTGTAATTAATATTCAAATTGCTTACAATTTAATTAAGCCTTCTACAGATTCACTTTTTCAACACTTTCACTTATTTTGGTTCTGTTTATATCAAGGGGTAATTAAAATTTAATTTTACTTATAAAGCGAATTTAATTAATTCTATTGTTGGTAGAGTATTATGTTTCAAGGGTATGGACTTCTCCAGATTTACTGAAGACACACAAGAACAATTATTCTATTAATATTAAATTTTGGGATTCGTGACGTCAAATAATTGTCTTCTGATTTTTTTAAAGAAACGCGAAAGAAGGGTACCTATACCGGTCATCGTTAATTATATATTTAAATATAGAGTATAATTTACGATTGTATAGGTACATTAGCTTTTGTGTTTAATCCCGTCGGAATAATTCACTTATTTCAATAGATGTGTTGAAAATTGAAATTCACTATGATTAAGGATTTACTATGATTCCGGAAACAATTTTTCAGTACACTTTTGAAGTGAAACTTCTTTTGGCGCGTTGAGAGTAAAATTTCAAGGACACGTCATGGTAATAACATCTTGCCAAAGAAGTTTCACTTCTGACACGCGTGCTCGGCATACACGCTTTTTTTTAATAAGTTATTTTTTACCCATTTTTTGTTTACTTCCAATGGTAACTGATAATGAGAGGGAAGTCTGTAAAAAGTATATATTAATCTTGTGAAGATAGTGGATATGTCGTTGACCCAACTGTTGTCTATTTATTCCCTACCGAAGTGTCCACTGGAATGCGCCCCGAGCATCTGTCGCACTATATTTTACGAATTCATTCGATAAAAAGAAAGCTTTGTTTTATAGTTTTAATGTAGCTATACGAATATAAAAAAGGACAGCTCTAGTCGTCCGCTAAACGGATGAATAAAATAAATTAGTTGTCCGATTACCGGATGAATAAAATAATTTAATCGTCCGATAATTCTTTAGAGAACTGCCGCACGTATTATAGGTTTTTTGTGGGGGGAGGAGAGGGGGGAGGAGGGCACACGTAGGTATTTGATTTTTTTTTGCGCGTCGACGGAGCCCCGCTTCGCAGGGCTCCTATTTCTGTGTAGTTTTTTTTTTAAGAAACCTAACCTAACCTAACCTAACGGCTAACCTAACCTAAACTTGTTTTTTTTTGCGCGTCGACGGAGCCCCGCTTCGCGGGGCTCCTATTTCTGTGTAGTTTTTTTTTTTTAAGAAACCTAACCTAACCTAACCTAAAGGCTAACCTAACCTAAACTTGATTTTTTTTTGCGCGTCGACGGAGCCCCGCTTCGCGGGGCTCCTATTTCTGTGTAGTTTTTTTTTAAGAAACCTAACCTAACCTAACCTAACGGCTAACCTAACCTAAACTTGATTTTTTTTTGCGCGTCGACGGATCTGTGTAGTTTCTTTTTTTAAGAAACCTAACCTAACTTAACCTAAAGGCTAACCTAACCTAAACCTAACCTAATGAATTGAGGGCGAATATCTCGGCCATTTTTGTTTTTAGAGAAAAGTTGTTCCTATAAAACATGCTTATATTAGCGTAATCTTTACGATAAAACAATAATAAATAGGTGTTATAATGACACCAACTCCATCAAAAATTTTCTAAGTCCTGCGCCCCCTTTGCTTTAGTCCAACCCAACTAGCTTTAGTGTTAAAAGGTTATCTAGTACCTAATCCGAATAATCGGACGATTAAATTATTTTATTCATCCGGTAATCGGACGAATAAATTATTTTATTCATCGGGTAATCGGACGACTAATTTATTTTATTCATCCGTTTAGCGGACGACTAGACACTTCGTATAAAAAAATGTTAATTTAAAAATATTAAGTTCTTATTGTACGTACAGGTAATGTCATTAATAGTGGATTTTCACAATTTATGGATTAAATATTTTAAACAACTTTTATTTGGTCTCTTTTAAGCTATTTAAATACAGATTATAATGGTCCTTCAAAAATATAGCATTTTTGCGAATGTGTTTTTCGTCTTCGTTTTTTTACTACCTCATTCAAAAACAAAATATGTTCCAATGTTTTTTCGTTGGCATTTGTACAAAAACCACGGTGAAACTTCCTCTGTTATGTTTTTTAGTTTATTTTAATTCATACTCGAGGCTTGATTCATAACAGTTTTTTTAAACAAAATTTATATTTGACACTACGTTAGAAATGGGATAAAAGTTCGAGATTTTAAAGTGTTCTAACCTTTGTGTTACCACTTGAAAAATGATATTTAGATACCATTTTTCATTCATTGCTATACCTACATCAACTATACATTGACAAGGTGGTAACAAATTATATTGACATCCATACATACCATGTAATATTAAAGTAAACAATAAATGGTGAATTTTGTCTCAATGATCGTCTGCCAAGTGCACCTATCGTACACAGAATCAATTCCAAATAATGACTGACAAATAGCTCCTATACTCCTCGCTGTTGCTTAATTATTTACGCATCATTATATTTGTAAACAATGAATAGGAAGCGACTTGTGATTGTGATTACAATTTATAATTTCAATGTTACAATGTAGTCTATCTGTTTTGATTTGTGACGGCGCAACTAATTGGACTGTACCTTAATGCGATAACGACTATTCCTGATCTCAGTTCTGACTAATAGATGTATTTTAGAGTGACAGATGAACGTGTTTATAGCTTTAATAGATACTATAATATTATATAAAGTGCGAGTCAACTTTATTTTATTTTAGAAACTTAGTCGTTAGGTACCAGACTTAATGGTCAAGCAACTTTACGAGCATACGTGACTAATGCTGGCAAGCGTTCGCTTCAAGGCAGTAATTGGGTAATTTATATAGATTATAGAGGATATTAATTAAATTCATGAATACAGCAGTGTTTTTAGAAGTTTTAATTCTACTTGACATATTCGAATATGAGTGATACTGTGTTGATTTTATAAAATATAATAATCCTTTATACCTATATGTTTAGTATTTTTTATTATCCATACTAATATTATAAATGCGAAAGTAACTCTGTCTGTCTGTCTGTTACTCAATCACGCCTAAACTACTGAACCAATTTTCATGAAATTTGGTATGGAAATATTTTGATACCCGAGAAAGGACATAGGCTGCTTTTTATCCCGGGAAAATTACCCAATCCCGGAAATCCCACGGGAACGGGAACTATGCGGGTTTTTCTTTGACTGCGCGGGCGAAGCCGCGGGCGGAAACCTAGTTATATAATAATGTTGACCGATGTTGACAGAAGAATATTAATAAAAGACTCTACACGACCTCTACATTTGAGTCGATACCTTGTAATAAGTGGAAATCAAAGGAAATCAATAATCATCGTATCTTGTATCTTGAGATAATTTTTTGGCCAAACATTGTAACAAAGTGAACAAACAAATCGAGAAACCTAGTAACTCACATAAAAGCATTAATGGAGCTCTGGACACTTAAATTCGTTTTATAACTCATTTATTTAGAATATCATATTTCATATACCTATAAAAATGATAATTTCTTCACATGACCCTATGACATACATTTTTCTACTCTGCATAATCCGAGTACAGGCGTTCTACTGCGTACTACGTGGACTGAACAGTACGTGCTCTGCATTGCAGTTCCGATGTCCCGATACGATAGCTGACCCTTTGAATAGGCCCATAATTTAGCAATGGAGATACGAAATGACGGTCGCTCTTGAAATGGGTTATAATGCGCACGCTTCCATTGGTGGCTTGACGTTTTAATACAGGGAATTTAGTACGCGACTTTTTGTACTCATTGATGATTCAGGGCGTACAATGCTTGGGCACCTTTTGAAAAAATATTGTTTTACCGCGTGAAACAATAGTCCGGCTAAACAAGCAATATGAAACTGTGACGTGTACGTGATCTGGTGATATATTATGGGTTCAACTTATATTCTGTTTCTGCAATTGTTAGCTTTCAGACCTGAGCGTGATTCTTGGTGGATAAAATACCTTTTTATTTTGAAAGTTTACAAATTCTGATTTCTAAAGGTAATATAAGTTTATCTCTATCAGGACAAAAAATATTATTTTTTAGACTAGATAATTTGCTTGACGTTTATTAGGAAAAAACATAATACAAATTTAAGAGATATAAGAAAGCTCTTGTTTCTTAGAATTGAACAAAAATGTAAGAAATAAATGTTGTTAGAACGTATTAAAATAATTATATTCAGCAGTCGAACGAAGACTTTAATCGTTTAGTAGAGATTCTTTACTAAATTCAAATTACATTTACATATTTGCAAGAATGTAGTTACAAAAAAAGTAGTTATTACAATGTTAAGGCGCTAATACATTCTAACCACTATCTGGGTGTGCAAATATTTAAATGGAAATATTTAAATGGAATGGAATAAGTTAAATTACACTACACTAATAATTACGAAACAAATGAAATGCATCGCTCCGAAAAGGCTACGATGATAATGATATTTTGCCAAAAATACGCAACAGTTCGCACCAACATATAATTACGGAATTAATTCATCACAACCACAAGAATAATTTTCGTCTGTATCAGTGCCTTTAATTAACTGCGTTGGCTTCAAAACAACTGTTTCTGACTTCATTACATGCAATCAGATTAGACTTACTATGAATAGCTAAGAAATGGACGTAATATTACATACGCTATATCGTAATTTGGTTATCATTCAAGAATCTACCCAAAAATGTTAATTTCGCACACCACTATCGCGATAACGTCAGGTGGTGTCTACAGCTTCCAAGCGATCAATAATTGAAGCTCGGAAAATCATATTAATCTTTGTATTATTATCTTGTTGAACGACTGAAGACACATAGTAATTATAATCAGTAATCTAAGAATTGGATCTTTTATATAGATACCTATTATAGACAAGGAAAGTGTGCAAAGTGAACAATTAACAAAAATTACTTATTTCTTTTCATCGTTTTGTTCAAATAATAAATTGTTTTAAGCCCTCGTGTACTTTCCTCTATAAATAACGCTAAAAATTCAATTGGAAATTTAATTCATAAATCCAAATTAAGCCACTAATTTTTAAAACAATCGCATTTCACTCGAAAGGCAATGTGTGAATATTATGTAGTAAGCATAGCAGCGATCTTGTGTAGGCTTATGATATGATAACATTAGTCGCAGTAAGATAGAAATCATATTTATTCATTACTAGCGGTCCGCCCCGGCTTCGCCCGTGGTACATATTTACGTTTTCTCTACATAAGAACCATCCTCGTACTTCAAGGAATATAATAAAAAAAGAATTATCGAAATCGGTCCACCCGTTCACGCGTGATGCCGTGACAGCGCGAAACGGGATTCATTTTTATATATATAGATAGATAATAATTGTTGAAATAGAGTAACTATAAACAAGTGAACCAGTCATACGACGACTGATGTTCTAATAATAAAAAATTAAAGAATAAGCGTCATAATCTTATATTTGACCTCTTATTTATAAACTACTGAATCTCGCACGTGTCCGTCTAGTTTATTTTTTCTTTATTGAAGTTACCAATAAGCATGGATAAAAAGAATATTAAATAAAATATGAAGCTCGGCTCTCATTCAATCTTTCATCTATACGCTATTCAATGACAGACAAGAAATATTTTAATGGAAAATTGATTTTTAAATACAAAAAGGCCCGTAAGGTCAACCAGACCGCTACATCACAGTATTAATGAAAGGAAAACAGACTTGAAAAGCGAATCTCTACATAAAATGTAAGGGTATTTTATGAAAAAATATTGTTAGGCAGCATTTACCCCGGGGCACAACAGGCTAGCCGAGTTTTTTTGATCTGTGCATATTATAATTACGTTTTCATACTTGTTTTGTAAGCAAGCAACCCACAACGATATATTTGTGAAAACATTTTTGTAACCTTAATGTGCTAGCGAAATACAATAACTTCTTACGCCCCATGGTTTTATACGAAATCCATTTCTTCATATTGATAAACTCTATGCCTTGCACCCATGACAACATTCTATTACTTGTCAATATAATTGACTAAGAGAATTGATATCACTTCGATTTCTACCATATTATTATTATAATATTATAATATAGTATACATATAAAAATTTGCCTGTAGGGGCACAATGCAGTATTCTGTCTTATATGTTTATAAATAATCCCTGTACTCTAAATACATATTTACTAAGCTTAATAAAGCAAATCGTACTAAAAAATATTTACCTCAATAATACTTACGAGCTAGGCATAATTTCAACAAAACAAAGGCAGGTAGGGGAGACCGGGTACAAAAGTAACGGTGGGTCGAAAGTAACAAATGCTCTCTAGATTTATCCAATGGGCGAACACCGCTTAGCCTCTGTCAGGCGATAGCCGAGAGCGTCCCCCTTAATTGTATTCATTCGCCGCGTGCGCCACTCGCTGTTAGGCTGTGTGACAGGACGCTACGTGTTTTCACGAATCAAAAGTAAGATTTTCGACATTTTTTTATTAACCGTTTACGTAGTCTTAAATGGATGATAGAAATCTGAAAGTTTGCATATCCATTCTTGATTAGAGTAATTGTACATTGATCATAATCATTTTTATGTAGAACGTTCCGTTTTAAAGTTTTGTTGCACGTCTTGGCAAAAATATAGACGGGTACAAAAGTAACATAGCCCTATGGGTACAAAAGTAACATGTTATTTTTGTCCCATTATGATTATGTATATTTTTATGTACATGTTTACTTCAACAGAATGCCGCGACAACGCATTAGAACTACTGATCGAGGAATTACCAACACGGCTGAAGAGCATTTTGAAAGATGGTGCAACAATTAGAGGCCTTGCAAAAATATAATATTTGCCATGTAACATTATATAGATTTATAAAAAAAATTATAAGCCGTAATACTAGTGCAGTGCGTAAGACCTTGCGTCGATCGAGATTTACTAATAACAAGTAAAGTAATCTACGCGACTATTTAATCGAGTGCTCTGCAGTTTATTTTCAGTTATCTATATAGGTATATCTCCATCAACGAGCATAATGAGAATAATTTTTTTGATAACCTTGCTGAGGTATTGGGAAAGGTACCAATTTGAGCCAAAATATACCTGGAATATGGACGAGACAGGGGTGACCACCGTCCAAAAACCTAGCAAAATTATAGATTAAAAAGGGATTATACAAGTAGGTGCCATAACCGTAGCAGAGCCTGGAAAATTAGTAACTGTTGCTGTTGCCATTAATGCTCTAGGTCTAGGAGAACACATTCCGCTTTTTTCGTATTGCCGAGGGTCCTGTTGGTTGTGCTGGAGCTGGGAATGCTACTGGATGGATGCGGGATGCAGAATTTTTAATTATAAAAGAATGATTCCCTTAATTAATTATTAATCTCATGACTTGAACTTCGAATATTTTTTATCGATTGTTTTGTATTATATTTGCAAGTATTATATTTAAAATACAAAAGTTGATATGTGTTATTAATACAAAGTCTTTAAACAAATAATTTGTTGATTTACCATCATAATATTGTATTAATTACCAACCCCTTTGTCTTGTTACTTTCGACCCACGACGTGTTACTTTCGACCTGCTTACGGGGTCGAAAGTAACAACTGACGATTTTTTTTTAAATTTACTTTATGAATATAAAACACTACATAATATAATTAATTGAGGTGCTAGTGTAAAGAATATAAACTAAATTTATATATGGTTATATTAATTTAATGATAACAGTAACACCCAGTCAGAAATCAAGGTACAAGTACAAAGTGTTACTTTTGTACCCGGTCTCCCCTACATTTATTAATAAATGTAACACACTAACAATGGTTCAGGTTACGAAGTAACTATTCTCTAATCTGTGGTTCAGGCTTCATTGCTGTAATGAGTGTACCTAAAACACTGCCAACATTAACGTTGAATAGCTTTTCTAAAGGATAATTAAACTGGATAATGAGTAGTTCATTAATTTCTTATTTATGTACTATGTAGGTACGTCATTGAGTACCTATTTAAATAGAAACAAATAAATATCTACAAAATTTCCAACTCCGTGAGCTAAACTTGTCCCTTTTCTTTCGTATCCTTAATGAAACTTTCGGTTTTAATTTGCATTGAGTAATAAATTTTACGTTTTTAAAAGCCTTACCCTAAACAAAGCCCTTCCTGAAGATTGATGTCCATTAGTACGTAGTTACCTAAACAATTTTACAAAGGGACCGACGGTTATCCAAGCAGCATTCTTTGTAAATTGCACAAGAAAACATGTCTATCCTTTTTCTTAGTTTGATAGAAATAATAACTGAAATATAGCACTATATTAAGAGTGTTATTAGATAAAAAGAAATATGTGAAGAAAAGTATGCATCGAAAAATTAACAACAATAGACGAATTTAAATATTACAAATATTTAAATTGGTCTATCGTTGTTAATTAATTTCCAATTTTAATATAATCTATTTTGGGTTTCAGCCTTGAAAAGCAAAACTAACAAAGGATAAGGTAATCATTTTCTTATACGTATCATACCCAAATTCTGTAGGAGAGAAATTATTATATTAGTATACATAGCACAATATTATTTCCTCAAAACAGGATATTTCCTATCGCCTGTTCATCCAATGTAAACGTTGATCAGTAATGTTCACGGAAATTAATTTAAATACATCCTTGTCTTTCCACTAAGCTGAGCACGAGTCGATTTGCAATTCCGACACTCAGATACTCCCGTTTCACTGACTTAAAATTACAGCGAGTTACGAACTTTCCAATTCCTGCCCTTTTTATTTGTTTCGCAGTCGTTCGCGAAGCTTTATGTGTCCAAACATTTTTAACTAAAACGCCGTGTTTATCGGCGAAGAAATTCTGATCTGTTTTTAATGAGCAGAATCTTTTTAAACTTTCAATGTTCAATTACCTTTAAGAAACAGTGTTTTATGAATTCATGGTTTTGTTAAGACTGACGGGATGTTATTTATTTCGCCCTTAATATTATTCAAACGAAATGAGAGGTTTCAGTTCATTGGTTAATGCGTGCACATAAAGTTTTATGGATGATACAGTGTTACAAAGCATACATTGTGACGGCTATTAAGAGCGCGATAAAACAACGAAGTCGCCTAATGTTTAAACATAATTTTCGAGGAAATTTCGAGTGAAACGGTACGTCATTTGCACAGATAGAACAAATAGAATCATGTCACAGATTGTTCTAAATATCCGGCTCGCTCGACTCATCTACAAATAAACATGAGTACGCACTGAAAATAAAATATTATGTGATCGCATACGAAACGCACGGACTGAAATAGCAGTATGTGTCACTTTTGACTGCGTATACACGGCCCGTAAATATAGGCGACGTATGAACTATACAACGATGTAAAATAGACGAAGTCTTATCATAAATTAGACATATCTTAGAAAAATAAATCTTGAAAAATAATGTATCAATTAGTGAAGAAATTTTCTGAATGGGATTAGTTGTAGTTTCTGATATTACGTCCCACGAACATTTCGTGGAACTTTATCTATTAGTAAATTTATTAGTAGGTAAATTAGAAGCACTAAGTCTTGAACATTAAAGCCGTGATAATTTATAATTTATGGATGCTATAATGGACATTGCTGCATGAAATTTTAAATTAAATAGTATGTAATCAAGTGACTAGAATTATTTTTTTGAAAATATATAAAATTTCGCGACACATCAATTAACAAAAATGTCATATTTTATTTCTTCATCCAACTTAATACCTACTAGAGCAGGCTCCAAGGAGATGTTCGTTTGCAAAAATCGCGGACCTAAATCTGACTTCTGATATATATTGTATAGATCCCAGACATCCTATAGACAGATGTTGCCAACCAGTTTTGTGGTCCCCCTGCCCGCACCCCGGTAATTAAATATGGCATACAAAGAAAAAAATAAAAATTTCCAAAACATGCCGTGTGGGGTATCAAATGAAAGAGCTTATTGAGTAGATCACGAATATATAGCATACTATATACATTTCTTACACTTTCTCTAAGATTTTTTAGAAAATTTACGAAAATGGTCCATTTTTGAGTTAACTTTAAACCACTATAGATTGAAAACTCATGAATATATTTTTTAAATTATTATTTTAAATAATTAACAATAGTCCATTGTTTACGATTCAATATTTCGTACAGTGAAATAGTTGCATGGGGGAGTGGGGGGAGCATTCAAAGATGGCGAGTATATTTTCAAGTTCATATAGTATATAGTTATTTTCATCAAATCCACCACATAGCTCACTTATATTATATTACGAACTATTGAATCATAAACAATGGACTATTGTTAATTATTTAAAATAATAATTTAAAAAATATATTCATGAGTTTTCAATCTATAGTGGTTTAAAGTTAACTCAAAAATGGACCATTTTCGTAAATTTTCTAAAAAATCTTAGAGAAAGTGTAAGAAATGTATATAGTATGCTATATATTCGTGATCTACTCAATAAGCTCTTTCATTTGATACCCCACACGGCATGTTTTGGAAATTTTTATTTTTTTCTTTGTATGCCATATTTAATTACCGGGGTGCGGGCAGGGGGACCACAAAACTGGTTGGCAACATCTGTCTATAGGATGTCTGGGATCTATACAATATATATCAGAAGTCAGATTTAGGTCCGCGATTTTTGCAAACGAAACTCCACTGAGAGTCCGGTCTATACGTCATTTGTGCAAGAAATGAACATGATAGTAAGTATATAGTAGTGTCACAGTATTACAATATAAATATTTTCCGTAGTGTTTCATACTGGCGTTTGTGTTAAATATTCAATGAATGTAATGTAGTAAGATTTTGTAACAACAAAAACCTAGTCATGAAATGTTACCAAATTTTATTTAATATTTTTGTACCTACATTTTATCAAACATAAGTTAATAAGTGATGAGAAGAGCTTTATTCTTTATAAAATAAAATATTTTCTGTTTATAAAGCCCCGTCAGATTTACTTGTCCCATGTGCATTAACATTTACAAAATCAATATGAAGTTAATCCGTACAAGCGAAGCAAAAATAAAGTTATAACTTGTATAAGTTTTGTTACATTTTAATATCCAAATGGACTGATATTACTGATTCCCAAATGATTTTTTTTTATAAATTTGCAATCCACATTACAGTAACGCTTACGACGATTATTTTAACTAAAAGAAACATTATTTGAATACTCATGTACTTAACAGTCAGAAAATATAAATTAAAAATAACATATAGGAACCTACATTTATACTTTCAAAAAAGCTAATCACCGTAAACATTCGGTTGAAAACTGTCCACAAAAAGGATGATAATATTATCATTCCAAAATTAAACATTAACTGATGAAATTCGCAATAATTTCAACGAGTTTGTAGGGTATCAATTCAAGATGTTTATTTAGTAACAAGAGACTGAGTCTAAATGGAATTTTCCACAAGACGGTCTATTTATGACAACCCATCAACCGTCTGCTTTAATCTTTTCAAAAAGCCCTTTAATAAAATACCTCTGAAATTTTACATAAAGATATATTTCACGAACGACCATTCTTCACTTCCGGAACTAAAATCGCTTCAATCTCAAACGAAGTCAAACGATTCAAGCAAATCGTGTATAAATTATTAAATTCCCTGAAACTTTGCTTTGAGTTAAATGCGATACTGTGTGCCTGTGAGGATTATGTGTATTATAATATTATTAGGTTTATTAAGCTCTTGAAGAGATATGTTGTAAATTCATATGGGAAGTTTTATAGAAATTGTGTGCTCAATGAATCAATCTATTTAAGCAAAGCATATAATATATATTTTCCCGAATTCTCTGTCTAGAGTTAATAAGTATGATAAATAGACTTTGCTTCCAAGAATGAACATAATTAGATATTGATTTATATGAACTTTTTCTTAAAAATAAACTTTATAACACAGCAATCTGCAAATTCTGACGAAATTTTATCATAGTTTGTTTTCTTAATATTCAATAAATTTTACTTTATTTTCATTTCATCTTAATAAAAGGACTAAACATTCCCAATCCTCTCATAATTCTTTTTATAATTCATCCAAAAGCTTACAATCAATATCCATATTTCCAATTCATATCCGATCCAATCGAACAGAGAGAACAGAACAGATGTACGCCGATCATTAACGCGTTGTACATAAAACCAAACGGTTAGAGAAATTCAGATGAGCGTTCATTCGAGGTTGGGTCCCGATCGTGACGTGCATGGTTGGCAGTGGGTGCGAACCCTTTCTGATTCCTATTCCAACCTTGTGCGGGCATCAAGCGACCTAAGTGCTCGTAGTAATAACAGAGTTCTCGGGTATAAGCCTATTGTGGAGGTGCAATTATTTTTGCTCCTTAATACCACGCTTCAGGGCGCAAAAATAATATCCGTGTTGGAAGGAGCGTCTTTGTTATGAAAAACGTGCTTCAAATGATTACACAAACTTATGCCTATTTAATTGCCTGATAATCGCTTCGTTAAAACATGAAGAAGATTTAATTCATTTTGCTTTTTAACTTTTATCGCAGTTTGGATTGCAATGGATTTCATTTGATCTATAAATTTTATGTAATTTAATTGATTCAATATTATTATTTACAAAATTAATTACTTCATATTTTATAGGTCACTGTGTCACCTCATAGCTCCAAAGGTTATATTAAATCGTATACAATAGATGTCTGTAACCCAAATACCCATTAAAACTTTCCTAAGTAAGTTTTAGAGTTTCAAAGTCTCAGCTTATCCTAAAACTTGCAAGACATGTGCTAGGGCTAGGATCAACAAGATCTGAGTTCATTACTCTAAACGTCGTGTACAGGCTGAAACTTCCCATGTATTAGCAATTCAGGATATTAATGAATTATGTATGCATGTTGTGTACAATTATAGTGCAAACGAAATTAACATAATACTTTAGTCGATGTATCTAATCATCAGGGGCGTAGCTACCGCCGTATCTGCCGTATCAATTATACGGGGCCCCCGCGCCAAGGGGGCCCCCAACGTGCGTAAGCAAAAATTACTAAAAACTTCCCAAATTTTTTTTTTCAGAAATGACAAAAGTCAAAAAAAGCAATTTTCTGGCCTCCTGTGTGTATATTTAATTTGAATTGTTTTTAAAAATTTTGGAATAAGTGACAGATAGATAATTATGATGAATAAATACTTATTTCTTTTAATTTTATGCAAACATTTTTTTTTTCTTTTGTGAGAAATCTTTACCCTTCCTAAGGGCCCCCAAACAAATTTTTATACGGGGCCAAGGCACGCTACGCTTCTGCTAATCATGCTGTAATATGAAGTTTAATCTTAGTAAAGTTATTCGTCCGTCAAAATAAGTAACGCATAATGTCGTCTAAACTGCATTTAGAATTATCTACATCATAATCAGAATATGGTCAAACAATTTGATACGCCTTTCCAACCAATTTACCGTCTGAATTTTAATTGTGTACGAATTCGCAAGGAATGACAATCGCCGTCATATATTTCGTTGGGAACCAGTAGGCGGCTATTGTTCTGTCACTTGGCTAGGCTGGCACGGAGCCAGGACGCACGCAGTGCTACGAACAACTCTTAATACCCTGTATCGGTTAATCAACCCAATGAAGGTTTCGCAATAAGAGTTTGTTGTGACCATCGCGGAATTAGCTTACAAATTAATTTGGATATACGCCAGAACTAACAATGTACAGCAAACGCATTTTTTCTGTGTGAAATTAAAAATAATGTATGGAAATGAGGCTAATTTAGAGGCTGATTTGGTGAAATGTGGCCTCCGTGCTTACATTTATATCCAAGCATATTCACAAGGTTATTCGTTCTCTTGGAATAACATACGTGCATATCTGATACGACCATAATAAAAATAGTTTGCCTTTACGTAATTTCTCATTTCCAAAACATTACACACGTTAATTATCTGTGGAAAGGTATGTTCATAAATCAATTCAAACACAAAATCTCCAACTACAAACATTATAATGCTCTTTTAGCCCTTGATATTTAACTTATTAGTGCAAATTAATTTGTTTATGGTAAAATAACATATGAATTAATTTTGCTCTATTTGTTCCTCCTTGTATAAGAAATGAGCACTAAACGTAACGTTTACGGTGCCATTTAAAAGAGTGTGCTCGGGAAATTTATGTCGTTTTGAAGTAATAACTCCACAGTGATCGTTGCTTTATCGCTGTTCTTGTTTTACGCGTTATTTGGTGATAAAGTCTCTCCTTCCAAGTATAGGGATTATAAAATAAAAATATATAATCCTGAAGTTTTAAGTTTCAATATCGCGAGGTAAGTGGGAGCTCAATATCGCCAGGTGTTGCAAATTATTTTTTCAGAGAGCTTTAAGTGTTTCAAGCCCTAGTTTCCGGAAAACTGTTTCCGAGATTTATGAAATTATTTTCGCTATTTAAAATGAAACGGTTTAAGTTAAGAGGCATAATTTAACACACGTGTAAGTTATCATTTTCACAATTATTAATGTTTTTAGAATCATAGATTTTAAGAACTCCAATATAAAATCTATTTTCCCTCATACTTGAATTAAAAGGTACACATTCAAAATGTCGTATGAATGAAGTATTGATATTTATTGGGAAATTACTTCATTTTTAAATGGAATTACTATCTCCAAGCCAACGAATTGATGTTTGCAATTTGAAATGTTCTGAATAAATATTTCAAAGCAAACGAGATAAATCCGCGTCTTTTCTTTGGTATAGGATCATATCTCTTTAAGCCACCTGTAATTGCCTGACCGCTTCGACAAAATTTCCTTATTTTAACATTGCTTGGCTCCAAATTGTATCCATTAATTTTCTTCGAACTAAAGTTTCAAATTTCTTTGTGCACTGTGTAGGTACTTTCAGGGGGGCTTTAGATTGTCGTACCAAGTCACAGGTATGTGGAATTGTCTTTGTTTTATACCCAAAAATCTGTATGCAAAAATCACATAACATTGCTTTGTTTTGTAAAAAAAGTAATGCACACATACCTTTAATTATCTATAAAAATATCTACAAACATTCAACTTTGCTTAAATTTCTACGTTTATTCCATATCCAACATTAAAAATGTGTTCTAATTATGGCACTATGGCAACTCATTTATTTTTAACCTGTTGCAAGCTTTTTGCTTTTTTCGCAAACATTCTGAATAAAAAACTGAAAGCGAAAAACTAAGCGAGGCGAGAAAGGGTTAGCGAATGAAACAGACTATTCACACACGAGTTGTACCGAGGCATTGTTTTTATTATGAAAAAGCATTGCGGGCTTTTTGTTCTTTCCCCTTGTTAGAATTATGATAATAGAACCCTTTGAAATTGTGCGAAGTGCCGTTTAAAACATCGTTCTCTGAATGGAAAAAACTTTTTTTCTTTGTAGGTGTTGTGGTGTGTATCGTCGAATGTCCTTTTTGTAGCTGCTTATTTAATTTATAATCCTTTTATCCTAAATAATACCGAAATGAAGCTTATAATAAGACACAATATAATTCAAGAACAATACGTAAAGGATAATTGATAAAGCTCTACGAACTTAGGTTCGTAGAGCTCTATCAACTTAGGTTCGTAGAGCTCTATCAATTATCCATTGTCAATTATTATAATTATGAAAGATTATAAATATGATTATAATATGATAAATATGATTTTTTACATGCATATAATATATTTGTAATCTCTGATTAACGCGTCGCTTGAAGACGGAATATAATTCAATTGCCATAATTATTTTTCTCGTATTTACAAAAATAAGTTTGTTACGATTTGCCTTGTTTTTCTGATATAAAATCAACAATTAAATATAATAATAAAAAATAATGATTTTTTATTTATACTAACTAGACCACTAAAGTAATTGAGAGCCAAATGAAATCAGTCACTGTCACACAAATCTTTCAGTAGTTCATTTAGCAATGAAGCAGCATCATCTTATTTTGCTTTATTATTTGTATTTAAATGAATCACTACTTTATTCAACATATTTCCATTAAGTTCAAAGCGATTAAAATATTTGTGATGAATATGATGAATTGTATCGAATTAGGTTATCTATTTAAAATATGATTAGTAAATGCAAAATATGCAATGTTATTCATCTATCACATCTTAAACAGTGAATAATTTGTAAAACATAGGTGTATAAATAGGAAGAATATAGGTACGTCCCCAACGCTTGTGTTAAGTTTACACGCAGTTAGTACAAATAGAAAATATATGAAAAAGTAAACGTCGTTCTTAGGGTAGGTAGGTTCGCTTTCACGGTATTCATTCAGCGGAATATGATTGATTATGCAAATAGAAACTTATGCTTCGTCGAGTTTCGTGGTCATAACTCTGTAAGTGAATTGGACGCTTGAAATCCATATTGGAATATCAAAACCCATCGCGAGCGCGAGGTTGTGACTTTTATTGCCTGAGTTTTCTACAAAACCGCTGCCAGTATTTCTACCCTCTTGATAAATTATGTTGTTTTCGCCAAGCCTGGTTGTTTGTTCCCGTCCGTTCGTGGTGAAGTATCTATCAGCTACCTACTAGCCGTTTTAGGGAGTTGCAAACATCCCTGGCGCCATCTTGCGTTTAGTGGATCAAGGTTATGAACACAAAATAAAAGTGTTTACGCCTGTTTATGATAATAAAACCTGTAACCCCTTATTTTTCAATTTTATAAGGTCGTTCTTTTAGCTTGATACTTTAAATATCATTTTGTAGATTTTAATTTTTAAACATTGCTTACATTATATTTAAATATTGCAAATTATATTTGAATAAATATAAGTAATGATTTGAATTAGACCAAACATGGAAAATATTGACCACAAAAGATTTCACATTGTCTCCTTGTCTCCTTAGTTATTAATGATAGGATGGATATTAAATATCCCAACGTTTGGTAACGTTGTAATAATAGGCGCGCTAGATTAGGTAGTGTAACTGCATTTACATTGCACTTATTTTACGTTTTGTAAAATTATTATTAAGAAACAATAATCAATCTATTATTAAGCCTAGTCTTAAATTTAAGACAGCCTGACATTAAAGAAAGAGGACATGTTTAATTATAATCGAACATAAATATCATTGGGACAACTGTGGGCTTGCAGGTCGAATGAAACGGAACGAGGTTTTAGCATAGGAGTGACAGAAATGGATATAGGGATTGGCCTCGTTTGTGCGTTAACAAAACATTGTTCAGAGAATACGTAAAAGAATATGGATATGATATCCTACAGTCTAAAGAACATATTTTGACTGTAGGATTGTGTATTAATGGAAGGAGATTTATATTACATGATGGCGAATAATGTAACAAAGGGGAAAGTAAAACGGGAAAACATCTATTATTAACCATCTCATTCCAATAAGTCAAACAATATTTCTATTAACTCTCGGGACTTAAGCGTTCAACAACCAAGTTTGTAATTTCATGACCAAGACATGAAAGAAAAGTATGTGAACGTATGTTTTTTATAATCTACTGAGTATTATTTATACAATAAATAAAAGGGAACCTATTTGGTTTATTCAATAAGCTTATTAAGATTTGTGAAAGATGAACACTGAGAAACTCTTATATAAGCTATTATGAAGTTTCGATAGAAACTTTATAATTATCGATTTTCAAGCGAACTGCATTCACGCTCTATTGCATTGGACAGTGAGGAATAATGGCTGATTATTTCCACAAATAGGTTCCCAAATGCACTTTCTCGGACTGAAACGAGGTTATGCAGTAGAATACATTATACATATCTACTTAGGTATGTGTATGTATAATGTAAGAAATAAGAGTAGGTATGTGTTAAAGTGACTTTTAGCGCATATTTGTATACCTTTAATACCTGCGAATAAACGTTTTACCGTGTTGATGCCTTATATTTGAGTAAAGTATTACATTATGCCATTCGATAAATTTCAATAAAGGGGCCAAACTCTCCGTTAAACCGCGATTAAATCTCGCAGTAACAATAAAACTGTTGAGAAAAAAGAAAAGACGAGCCGAAGGGCACACGGATCCGTCATAACCTGAGAGACAAGTTTCAAACTTTCCGAAGAATATATTAAAACTTTATCAAAGCAGAAAGTTCCATTTCCTTAGTACCGTGGGATCTGTGCAAAGTCGTTCTCGGGGGCACAACTCTGGATATATGGCTAGTTTGTAGACGACAGATTCAGGCGTCGAGTTGTGAACTACTTACATGATTAATTATCGAGTTTGAGACGCATCTGTCGTATTAACTCTGATATATGAGGATGTTATTAAATTTGGTATACGTTGGTTTGTAATAATTATCAATTTAGTTAAAAGCACAGCGTGGGGCTCTATGGTCTTAGTTACAGCAATTGATTAGAGACGTTATGCATAATAATAGTGTTGGTAAACACGTTTCGCGTTCACACGAGAACTTACTTCCACAATAAACAACTATATGTTCGTACTTATATCATAAACAAGTGCTTTCTTTAGTCCAAATTTAATTGTTTTAAACGAACCTTAAATTTAAAATAAATAGATTAAATTATGAAATGTATAAATGCCACTATAAGTACAAGGAATTTTCTTATTACATTGATAGTATATTACTATTTAATCTGCACACTAATTGATATTCCGATTGTCCATTAATGGAAGGAGATTTATATGGGTATAATATTATATTATAATAATCAATTGGCCATGCCTCTGGGATTTGACCTAACGCTTAATATTTAGATTAATGGTTGTATATTGTATAAATTATGAAATCTATTATTTTCTTAGTTACTATAAAATTATAAGACAAGACAATTTCATTTATACAGCTCCTTCAGCTTCAATTACATTTTATATTTTAGAATTAATTTTCCTTGATAGGAACAAAGAAATGTCTAGAAGCCAGTCAAAGTCTTGATTAAATCCTTTCAAGTGAGGAATTAAAAGTGAATACTTCTCTCCAAGCTCTACTGAAAAGGTTGCTTAATCTATTTTAAAAAGGAGAATGGCAAACTCCCATAGGACTTTGGGCCTGATCGTTACACTGATGATTTAAAAGGGATTAAATAGATAAAAATATACAGATTCTATAAATATAATAATTATAGATCTGTTCTATGGGATAGCAGAGATATTGGGATGTAAAGTAACAAAAATAAAAGTTAGTTTGCTTGAGTTAAATGAATAGCATTGCCTTTTTCGAGGTCCAGGTAAGTTTATTTTCTATCTTTTTTTTTTTTTTTTTTTTCAAGTGGGGAAATCTTGCCTAAGATACCCACGGCTCCCGGGGAAGGAGCCGTGGGTTATGTCGGATTCCTACCGACTAAAACCCCACCGTGTACCAACGCGCTGCTTTAGACGGGATGCGGGTACACATTCGCAATCTTCCGCATGTCCCGCCCAGCAGTTGCCCGTTTCCAGGCCCTCCACCACTTGCCCGTTTCCAGGCCCTCCACCAAATGCCCACCCCGGGGCGGCGCAAGCTGTACACGAGCTCACGCCACCCGCTCGCCGATGATGGATTGTTCCCCGTTCCATCATCGGCGTTCCCCAAACCCTCGACCCCAGCATCGACCGGCCGAAGGGCGCGCGCCGAAAGGCCCTCTGAAACGTGATTCACGCGTCGAAGGACCCTCCGGCGCACTTTTATAGAGGTTTCCCTCGCAGCCCCCACCTCACACCAGAGGTGGCGGCCCTCGGTCCGGCCCCACGGACCGGATTACGAGTTGGCAGACGGCTGTCGCAGGACAGCCACCGCCCTACACCCACCTACAGGAGTCACCGCGTGTCACAAAAGTGACGCGTCGGGATCCCGCCCCCTGTTTTGTTGGTAGTTAGACTACCAACAAAAAACAACGCGCGCGGCCTCTGGCCGCCATCCACCGCCGCAAAGCGCAGCCCCCTGCCAGTCGGTCGGAACGAGACCCAAACGAGCCCCGATCGACCTTCCAACCCCATTTTGCCCAGCCAAATTGCCAGGCCGCGACCACTAGCCGCCATACCTCGCCGTACCACAACGGCACCTGAGCCAATCCTGGCCCCCCGGAGGATCCTAGCCAGCTAGCCAGCCATCCAGCCAGCCAGCCAGCCAGCCGGACAACCAGCCGGTGACAGCATGCCAGCCAGCCGCCGCGGCAAATTCTATCTACATTGTCTAGCTAATAATAGTGTAACAGTAGAACAGTCAGATAATAGAAAAATTGCATCCAACACATATTATTCAACACACATTTTAACTTACCAAAACATCAACAATCACTAGAGTAGGTACATTTCTTATATCTTTATAAATAGATGAATCAGGATTCGCTTTCACAATAAGACTAATCAATTCAAATAATATTTTTAGAGTAAAAATAGACGATTGGCAATTTTGAATATAACCACAGTTGACAGATACGTTACTAAAACTTCATTCAAAAGTCAAACAACAAACATGACAAATCACTCATCACTGACACAATTATCCATACTAATAATATTATAAATGCGAAAGTAACTCTGTCTGTCTGTCTGTTACTCAATCACGCCTAAACTACTGAACCAATTTTCATGAAATTTGGTATGGAGATATTTTGATATCCGAGAAAGGACATAGGCTACTTTTCATCCCGGAAAAAGGACGCAATCCCGGAAATCCCTCGGGAACGGGAAATATGCGGGTTTTTCTTTGACTGCGCGGGCGAAGCCGCGGGCGGAAACCTAGTAATTAATAATTTGACATTTCCAATTGCCAGCTACCTAAATAAAAATGTTATAATTATTATTGATTGTAAAATATGTTTTTATTTTATAGAATGACCTAAATAAATTAAGGTGTGTGTTTAAAAAAAGTTAAGTTTTGCTTCTGATTTTTATAGCATTTGAATTCAATAAAACTATAAATGAAAAATAAACATTCATTCGTATTAATTTATAATATTTGACTATTTTACTCCTGACAACACTGACATCTCTGCTTGATAAGACCGGTAGTGAACGAATTATCTTTTTTTTTCAAAGATTTGTTTTCCCATAGAATCAGAAGTCAATATTTTACAAATATTTATTAAAATTAACATAATGAATTTTAAATATATTATGATTTCTGTAACAGTTAGGCCCAGTTTCGCCATTCTCCTTTAATAACTTTCATTATTATTTTCACGCACACTTTAACGCATTATAAATGAGCAAAAGGAAGAACCGCTCACAACTTTCACCAAACGAAAAAAACAAAAGAGAATAACAAAAAACTGTCTTTTGATTTTGACTTTATTTTAATTGTTTTTGCATAACTAAAATAGACCTTTAGAAATACGATTGCATTATTTATTAGTTACCTCTGAATCGAGCATGCATTCCTGAAAGCTAATGGAACAGATTTGATAAATCAGATCATTTAGTAGCCGCTCCAACCGAGACAAACAACTATTTAGTACCGAAATACGTAGTCCTAAATTATTCCGAACCGACAAATAGCAAATGTAGGTTAATGGCACCAGTAAGCCTTCGTCACTCCTAATCACACACTCGGTTGGCTCTCAAAGCACCAAAAGACCTCCAGAAAATTCAACAACTTCCTAACACCTAATTAGTGTGGATAATTGTATAAGCTCTGGCAATGCCGATTGGAATGTCATTAAGAAATATGAAAGACCTTAGACAATATTTACTTCTGAGATTCTCATTACCGTCGCGAATAACACTTGAAATGTGATATTACCGTGTTGTTTATTAACCCCGATGATTCGAGGAATAGGGATATATTTACCTATATTGTTTTGATTATATCATTTACACAACACTTAACAACGGCATTTTTGGAAAATTCTTGTGAAATCCGAGCAATTTTTGGAAGACCTTCTAGAATATAAATCAAACCTAAAATCCTATTTTAGAATAGCATTACACACACAGACACTATGCACGCCTATGAGCGGTCTGATTCACGTAAAACGTTACCATTAGATATTTTGTATACCTACTTGTGTTAGCAAAATAAATAACTATTTAGAAAACATCATCGATACATAATATTTGATATTAAAAATGACTAACGCCATATTGTATTGATTGATGTTAATCAACAAGGTACTTAATTGTTATTGGCTTCATAATTCTGTGTAGGTACTTTTCCGTTGCTATATACATAGCTATGCATAGCTATTATAGATGTGGTAAACAGTTGGTGCCAGCACTCCTTTCATCGCGACGGTAAAAATCAAATTACAAAAGGCAGTAAAAATCAAAGCATTAACATTTTTCATTTTAGTATTGGTACCAAAACAAAAGCCGGGAACGTGACGTCACCTAAATGAATCTTGCCTCCTTTTTTGCCTCTACACCTCGAATATACACCTCTCATTCGCACAATGGGGAGGCAATTGACCTATTTTCGGCGAGCGTGCAATAATTTCACGAAGGGTGGACTAGATTCGACTGATCTACGACGTTGCACATCTTGCCACAACAATAAACGACTTACTTTTCTAGAGTCCTTTTATTTTCAAGTACGTTGTGATGTTTTGAAGATATAATCGACATTGACTACACCATCAAATGTAACCACACAATAAAACTTTAGATTTGTTCAAACTAATGTAAAGTTTTGATTAATTAGTATATTAAATATAAAAGCTCTTGACGCTTTGAGAAAATCCTTTTCAAGTGTAAATTACTTAAATTCTATAGTCCTGTTATAAAGCAAAAGTTCTGAGGATAAGTGAATGGATATAATAAGTGATTGTTACAGAGCTAGATTATAGCATACCTATACTTAGTGTAGATTATTAGCATATTGGCATTGCACTTTTTCTTCAGCATGGTGCTTTTTGCTGGCTGTTATTGTCAAAAGTCGATAACTGAGTCACAATATGGAAATTTACAAATTAGGGCAAGTTCAAACTATAAAACTGGAGCAACCATAGGTACAAACATAAGAAAACCATTAATATGGTTTATAACAATAAACCTGCTAATAATGGCTTGCCTCCAACTTCTTCCACCGTGACAGCAATAGGCTGAACGCGTAAACAATGCGGTATTTTAGGATAGAAAAATGATGTTACGTTACTAAATATTTTCTTTTTACACGTGATGCGAACCATTCCACCTATGTTTGATTTCAAACATCAATACCGCAGAAGCAATAAAACCCACTTCAGCTTATGATATTGCGACCTGTTAAAGGTCTTAAAATATCTCCACAGTATCATTGTATTGTCTCTCTATAATCACGTTTGTAATGAAACGTTTTGTTGATGTTGTAAAAATGAAAGGGACTATCAATTATACACTGAACAATTTTCAATCAAACACGCTGATTCCATTGAATAAAACCCTATCAATTTTAAAAGTAGACTAAACAACTCACGCCAATAAACACTGATTAGTTCTAATTGCCTACGCAAATAGATTTCAAATGATATCAACGATCGAATATGTTTCATACAAGAATATAATAAAAGGTAGCGAATATACGCTGAAAGGAAGTAGAACGGCGCGTTATGCACGAGTGAGTTTGGATCCAATTTGGTGGAGATGCTGACTGCCTACCCCGCACCTTTCGACTCATAGTGGTCTTACAATTCGCTACATACGTAGCATAATTTCCCACTTTTATAGTTACCTACTTTTTAATCTAATCTACCAAATGGTTCAGAATTAATTTACTAAAGCTTGTACGTTAGGACTGTTAAGTTATCTCTCTTAATTCAGCGTTTGCACATACTGAAAGCTATTTCTTGTGTGATATAATCCGTTCTGACCGTAAAATCTAATATCCGTAACATACTTCTGTGTACTGTTATGCGTGTGTATAATGTTAAATTGTGCATAAAATAAGTATCCCTATTATTAGTTCGCATTATAAATAAAGGTAAATGGAGAGGAATAGATACATCGATACTATTGCATAATGTAATATCTGTATCTACGAAAGCTATCACTCGCACGTAGGACATTTTTATAAATTTTAAATCACGACCATCGCGAAAAATGTCATCGTTGAATTTAATTTTATATTCTAAGTTTGTGTGGCTTATATAAACCGCGGCACGTGACCAGAGTGAAATCAGAGATCCTTATTATAACGTTACATTTTTTTACGAAAAAGTAAATGACAGGTTTTATCGTTAAAAATACAATATAACGTTTCACAGTGTGTAATTTTCTTACATGTTCATCAATAACAAGAAAATATGAAAGCTCAATTCGTTTACATGGGAAGATCATTCGTTGAAAATGTTTTCCGTGTTAAAATATTCTTTTCTCGAAGCGCTTCCGACATTTAGCAACTAGATAACTCGTATTTTACTTCTCTCTAATCTTTACATGCAGAGAAATCCTCACGCATTGCAACAAAAAATACAGGTTGCCAAATAATAAGATAAATAGAGTTCAAATCTCGCAAGTACATAAATGTATCTAGGTTTTCTTACGGCACAAAAAGCCACTCAGAGTATAGTCAGAGAGTGCAGCTGGGACGTCTCCAAACGTCGGTGGAGCACGCAAAAAGTCGTGTATAACGCCATCTGCCTGCACTAACTAATAAATCTTTCCGCACAATAATGGCGTATCTCTTTTTACTAAATCCAGTGTGTACGTGATGCGGTTTGGCTAATGCCCTGTATTATCCTGGTTTTAAATAAATCATTCGCGTCGATACCACGCTTTCAGTTCACCGATTTTACTGCTAATGGATACAACAATCGTTTTTTTTAACACAAGAATTACAGTCGTAGCTTTTATTTCAGCGAAGTAAGCTTTGGTTATAAAATACATAATATTTTAATGCATGTAGCAATACGTTATGTTTACTTTGTACGTTTTGTTCCGCGAATAATGGAAGAGGAGATTAGAGCTAGATAAACAATGCTTCATTCACATTATTTAAGTATGGTTAATATGTTTTCTTTATACTTAATAAAGTTTACTACTTTTTATGTTACGAGAAACACAATTTATAGATTAGATGCTATAAATTTATAGTTATTATGTTTCTAATCAAGTTGTGAATGTATGGAACATTCAAATCAAGATGAATAAACAATTAGAGCATATAAACGTAATAAATATAACAGGCAACAAATTGTAGTTTAAATTCACAAATTTTAAACATAGAATGACGACAGAAAGCCACAAAGTCTCACAATAATTGCTAAGCATACATTATTTATCCCGAACAATAAGTAGAACGATCGAGGCTGCAAACGTTTATCATTTCTGCGGATGGCACAGGCATCTTCGAGAAACAACATAAATCATCTCAACCAGCTCTGATTCACCGTGACTGCTGAGACGCTATGCGCAATACGAATTAATACAAACAATAAATCTAGCTTCATTAATTTATCCTGACACTTTTGAATGAAAACGCTACGCTTTTTTCAAATTGAACTTGTTTTGTATCAATCGGCGGCGCTGGCTGTTACAGGTAACATGTTACGGAGACTGTTTGGTGAATTTATGAAAAATTTAAAAGGAATATCTAGTATCGTTTTTAACGGAACAGTGTGCGTTTCACGTTACGAAACTCTGTATTTTTCGTTAGTAGAGGTATATATAGGTAGGTATAGGCTCTATAAATTAATACTAAATTAATTCTGTACACCAGTTTTGTTAGACTGTTATTATTAACTACACTCCTGAATTCCTGATACATTTTCTTTAAAACTGTGTTTCCCTTGACTTTATCAACCAATATATTAAGTATGTTCCCAAACATAACTTACATTAAGTAAGTTCAGCAAGTACTAGATAATTCTCCGATGTTAAAAGCAAATTCTCAAGATCAAGAATGGCTATTCGAGTTTCCGATAAAGTTACGCAGGATCAAATTTTCTAAGTCATTAAATATTTGGAGGCGAGCTCTTCACTAGGAGATCTTACTCTCCTTTATGATTGTAGTCAATAAATTCATCAAAAGTTCATAAATCAACAAGAAAGCTAATTTGCTTGTAATAATTGGTTATTTACTTTTGATACTTGATTAAGTTTTTTTCTTTTATGTTAAGTATGTACTATGTATTTAAAATGTTTGTTTAATCATTCCTTTCGATAAACAATCTGGCTTCGTTTTATTTCACAATTATTTATACTTAAATGAATATCTAGGCTCATTCTATAACAATAAGGCAATACAAAAGCAGGATTATCGGACCATTAGCTTTCCTTGAATGCATTTTAGATGTTAAGTTCATTTCAATGTCTTTCGGTCGTGTGCCAAATTGCACACATATGTACGTATTAATTACGTCCGCATTGCTACAAATGCCGCCTAATACAACAATAGTATTTCACGAATTGCTATCGCGCATTATAACCTCATTATACACACTTTGTACAATGAAAATAACCTATCGATGTATGTCTGGAAGTTTTGAATGAGCCGGTTTTATTTGACAAGCCAAATTCACTTGTAACAAAGAGAAATAAGCGATGAAATGAAAACATCGCAAACAGATCTCAATCGATATTGCATATTTTGATAAATGCAATGAAAATATTTAAATCAACGTATAAAATAAACTTACCGATAAGTAGATATATAGGTATATGTATAAAAAATTATAATCCTAATTATCTTTACCTCAATAAACATAAACGGACAGGTTCAATTTACCAACACTCATTGCAATATTTAATAAATTTCGATTCAATATTAACTATCCTCTGTTTCATTTCTTTCTCCCAATTGTCAATAAGAAGGTGATAAAATATTAAATCAACCATCACCTTCATCACCACATGTTTTAAAAACAACTTTAATCATTCTAGCACAACAAAAGCCTAACACAGATATAATGAGATGCAATAATACAAAAACATATCCAAGTCAAAGGGCACTTCTTTAGAGGGAATTGTAAAAGGCAGGACGGAGGCGCGAAGCTTGAGGAATGACTGTTTTACGTACGAAGCAAGTGTTCGCTCATTTTAATATTTCCAACTTTTCTCAACCATAGAGTCATTAGGCGACGGTGAAGGCGCACGAGGAAACTGGGGCAGGATCTCCCCTTAAATTCTCTCGAGTCCATTGTTATATTTTCGTACCCACCCCGAGCTCTTTCCTTCATAATTTGTATTTAGAGAATTTGCTCGGACGTAATTTTTTATGAAAAGATTACTGATTTATTTGACGTTGATTGGAAAGCGCCTGTAATTTCTCGTCGTGACGCGAAATTCTTGTTCTCTTTATTTTATTTTTGAAATATGTTAAAGAATTTATCGATATCTAGATTTGCACGGATACGGGCTCCGCGGCTCATGCCCTGCTTTTAACAATGAATTTCGATAAAGTGCTGCAAAATATTAATAAAAAATCGTTTCCAATATCACGATCTTGAGATACTTGAAATTTTGAATTATGCATGTATAGGAACGACTACATTTTTGAAATAAATGGAAAATGTAGAGTAATATTTATAACGTCCGAAAACTTTTTGTTGTGGACTTTATAGTTTCTGTATAAAATTACACAGAACGCAATAAATATTCTAAAAATGTTTAGTTAAAATTGTGTGTGGGATGTTTTATCAAAATTCATCGCCTAATATCCGAGCCGCGGAAACCGTACTTTTCCCTCGAGGCTGATCTTTACTTAATTAACCACACGAAGTATTACCAACCCACGTATTATTATGTACATTTATAAAATAAAATTAAAATTAAGTGTTTTAACAACATGATAATGATACTTTTCGTCCGGTAAATATACTGTATTTTTATTTACATTTTCTACAACACCCTCTCTTCTTTACTTGGGTCTGCATATGAAAGGCATCATTAGTGTTGAATTGATTTTAATGAATACATAATATTATAATAATATATGGACGGATAGATCTGGGGTGTATGAACGATTGAATGAATATAATGTTTGATGAAATAATAAATTTTGTTCCTATAAATTACTGTGGATTAGCATGAAGGCTATTTTATCCAGGTACTTACCAAGCGAGCTTAACCGCGAATTAAAGCTAGTTCTGTGTAATTGCATGTAAAATTCATTAAACTTTTTTCCTTCGGTTTCAAAAGTATATGTTTATTAAAAGTTTGTAACTAACCCAACGGATAGAAAAATAGGGCTTGGTGAAAAATTAGCATACCGTCTACGTAACGGGATTTCAGCCATAAATCAGCCACATGTCAAACTATGTCGAACTTGGCTGATATAAATTACGGCCGTACTAGTGACTCTTGACTTTGCGGGGAAATACTAAAAAACTCAAAGCTTGCACTTATAATACTCTATTTTTCTAAGATGTATTAATTTGAGGACGTAAAACATCATAATATCATAAGGATAATTATATGTAGATATAGTTTCTCTGACTCTAATATTAGTTTTTTTAAGTTTTCTGGTTCTGTAGGAAATTTATCGATAAGATAACATCTCATTTTTTATATATTTGTGTCGATAAAGTAGAAGGAGAGGTGTTTCACTAAGGCCTTCGCAGACACGGTACGATTTTGTATGTGCTACCACAATGTTGTTATTATCATTTGTACAACAAATATACGTACATATTGATTTGTAATTTCAAAATTGTAGATATCGCCAAAATAGCTCAGTTGGGAGAGCGTTAGACTGAAGATCTTCGGAAAAAATTCTTCGGCGGTTTCCGGCAAAAATTTTGTATTTTGTAAAAAAGAAAATAGTAACATTAAATTTTAGTAGATGTTGCAAACTAACATTCATTAAATAACTTTTATCATATTACTTACTTAACTTAATGTGTTTTTGTTTAAACACAAGATCGGATTTTTATAAACATTGCCTTGATTTTCTTTAATAATATTAATACAGGGTTGAATGTGTTGTTATAGATCATACATTGTACGAAAGTCAAAGGCCAAATCGATTGTTTTGTTCTTAGCGTCGTTTATTAGTAGATCTACTGTCAATATAACAATTTACGATCAATACAATTAGATTTTGTCATCCATAGCTGTCACGTTAAAATGTACAACTTGGCAAAACAACGCGTGGTCCTAATTAATCAATCAGATATCTACTGAAAACTATTAATAATTGTATTTTGACAACTAGTTACTATTATCGCTACCGTGCTATGATTGAAGAATTTAGTAGCAATTGAGTAGTGGTATTATAGGAGGAGGGTGGAGGATAGGACAATCCTCTGTTTTTTTTTTTTTAGTAAATTAGATAGCATAGATGTGAGTGCGATAGGCTCTTAAATTGTTTATATTAATAAGATGCCCATATTAATTGGCATTGAAAGTAACAAATTCTTGATAATAATATGTTTCAATTTTTTATAACTAAATGTTTATCACCAATTGCAACGACTCTCTCTTTCACTCACTGAATTATTTTTTATACAATTTTATCAATTACTCTAAATTTATACAACTTGTTATTGTTTCTTAATACTTCTCAACTATCTTAATTGTTATATAACAATAAATACCTACTCCGAACAATGCACGTGTTCAACCATTGATTAAAATAATCAAAAATATTTGATAGACTATGGTCTATAACATTATTCGTTTCAGGTAATATTTTTGAAAGTTATAGCCACAGATCTAGTACAAGTAGATTTGCAATGCTATGGTGAAAAGAGATAGATAGCTACGCTTACATTATGTGAGTAAAGGGGATGTAGATACGTTTTTTTTGTCCTTATCTGCGTGGCCACTTTTTTGATGGCCTACTGTCAAAGCTGGGCCAAACAAACAAAGCAGATCTGATATTTAATTAGTTTTCTTGTGTCTACTGTTCTTTTTGGTGATAAATACATTTGGAAGTTAATTATAAAAGTGTTCTGAATGTACTACGTGTACTGAGTGTTTATAATTATGGGTGGTTGCAGCGTATTAGGCTATAACAGCCGCACGGAAACAAACGCCGATGGAATTTCATTTCATTCGTAAGTAAACAATTAAATAAAGATACATAATATCAGAATCATTATAATTGACTGTTTCCTATCAACTGATCATTCTTATTGTTAATATTTCGTGGTAATTTTAGATTTTAAGTGTAAGATAACCTCAATCACAATGTTGCCTGCAAATGGGAAAAAAAGTCCACAAAATTGCAAAAAAATGTTTGTCCCATAGTTTTCCAACATTCGTAAAATATGGATTGATGCTAGTCGGTGAAATTGGGTACCATCTAAAAAGCGAGAATATGTTCAAAGAATTTTAACGCAATTTTTTTGTTTGCAAACCTAAATTATCTCTCCTTGAGTCAAATACTACGCCAACAATAAGCATGAATGTAATTACTTATCTACATTTTAAGAAGTTGATTTTAAATCATAATCAAATTCCATTGTTAGATTTCCCTATAACCCTAAGATAGATTATTTTCATATGCGTTTATTAAACTTTGTTACATATTAAATTACTTTTTATATTAACTCTCTAGTAAAATAAAAGTAAAATATAGATCTAAGAATTTATATTTTTTAGTTTGAATCTGTGCAGTCAGTATCGGCAACACAAAATGATGATCCAAATTCCAATACCATCAACGAGCTATAGAGGAGTTAAAAGGAATAGACAGAAATCAAATGATTAAAATGTGTCCCCAGGTGCTAAAACTCGAAAACTGGTTTGTACTAAAAAATACATCTTAATTAATAAAAATAACAAGTTATTTGGTAATACATAATAATGGATAAAAATTTATAACCGGAGTAAATTAAGCATTAATTCCATTTTATTTGCCATTAATTGTTAGCATTTCTCTTTAAAAAATGTTTTAATTTCTAAAAGCAGAGTTGTTTTGATGCCATAGTTTCAAATTTAATATATTGAAGTATTTTTATTTCTAATTATTTGCTATATATGTATATTAATGTTATACTTTGATACCAATATATTGGTATTATAATAATTAATATAATGGCCTTGATACAAAAAATATTTTATATTCTAAAATTTATTTTTTTCAGTTGCAGAAGCAAAAACAGATATCAGCTAATCGTCTTAAGAAATTGCTTGTTAAATGCTTATAAATATGGAAGAAACAGAAGTTCTCCGCAGCATCGAAAACGGAAATAAAGATTTTCTAAAACTCAAGGAAACGATATTCAAGCCAATTACTTTTCCTTATGTCTAAATTTCATAAGCCCAAAAGCGTACATTTACGTACGAAATACAAATACTGCTTTCCGAATCGGTGGTAAATGTTAAAAATACTTATGTAATGACGATTCGAAAGTGCTACTAAATAGTAGTCTAATTGAATAAATGAATGTTTGAGTTTGAGTTTGAGTTTATGTTTGAGTTTGAAAAACATTCGACATCGGACTACGTAGATTTTGTACCTACTTGATTTTTATGTTCCAATATTTGTAATCGGCCCTTAGCACAGAAATTTATACATGTGTAAAATAACCTATGATAATAAAACACATTGAAACTGTATCTGAATTTAATATTCCTTTATTTATGGTCTTCCCTTCTCGAATGTATATTATGTATGTCGGCGCAACGACGATAAACGACTACCCTCAAACTACTAAATAATTATAACTAGCTAAAGTTTACTTTGATCTTTTTAAATAAGTGGTTGATTCATTAATCAACCACTAATGAAATAATTAAATTAACGAAATAATTAATGTTTGTTAAAACTGATGAAAATTCATTGTAAAAATTCGAGTGGCAACACTCAAACTAATTCTTGTGAGTCATGGTTCGCTTTAAATGCGATCGCCCGACGGCACAGAGCACATTCACGCGCCGGCCGTCGGAGCGTTCGGAGCTCTCTCTATAATTTCGACGTGGATAAAAAGGGCAGTAAAATACCTACGGGCGTTCTACTTCGAGTATGAGCGCCTGCTCTGATGATGGTGACGTCAGAATTGCTGACGTCACTCTTTTTAAAAATAGCCTTTGGGCCCTTCTTCCGTCATGTATATAAAAACTACAAAGGTAAATTTTCATTAAAAATACGTCCTCAAATTCACCTAACATTATTTATTTATTACACTGAATTGTAATAAATAATTAATGTAAGAGTGAATTTGAGGACGTATTTTTAATGAAAATTTTCCTTAAAATGCAGGAAAGTTTATAAACGTAGATTTTGTACCTACTTGATTTTTATGTTCCAATATTTGTAATCGGCCCTTAGCACAGAAATTTATACATGTGTAAAATAACCTATGATAATAAAACACATTGAAACTGTATCTGAATTTAATATTCCTTTATTTATGGTCTTCCCTTCTCGAATGTATATTATGTATATAAAAACTACAAAGGTAAATTTTCATTAAAAATACGTCCTCAAATTCACCTAACATTATTTATTTATTACACTGAATTGTAATAAATAATTAATGTAAGAGTGAATTTGAGGACGTATTTTTAATGAAAATTTTCCTTAAAATGCAGGAAAGTTTATAAAATGGCAAAGAACATTTACATGGAAGATAGAGCGAAATGCACTGAGGTGGCCACGCATGTTCGGAATCTAGTTGTACTAGATCTGTGGTTATAGCTATTAAATTATGCACACATCAACATAATATTACTAAAAAGTATTTTCTGTAACTATTACATGCTATTATGAAAACAATGTAGTCCGTCTTTAGATGGCCTTGGCCAATATTTCACAAACAAAAACTTCTTAATGTTTAAATAGCTATGGTTGAAATGGACAAATGAAAGGCAAATAGCACATACCATATAGCTATGCAAATGAGTATAAAAGTTTTGTAATTACTATATAACACGACTCACGAGCTTTCAGTCACTGTGACATTCTGTCGCTCTTAAAAATAGTTCAGACTATTATTCACGTTAAATTACAAGCAGATCTTACTTGTGGTGTGTTGTGCTAATTATTCTCAACATTTCAAAAATATTTTTAATTTTAGTGAAAAAAAAACATCACGATTGTGACATTTTCTTTGTTGTTATACATCTAGAAATCATGTAAAGAAACGAATTCATTAATATTATGTCGGGAGTATTTCATTGTCTTGCTTAATAAAAAAAAAGGATCGTGTTCCATATCAAAGAATAAAAAGTTTATAGACGATATAAATAACTTCTCGAAAGAGGTAAGCTTTCCATAATATCTTTGTTTCACATGAAAAAATCATCTTCACACCGCATTGCGTCAACTTAACCCCACTAAGTTCTTTGAAATATGCTCCGAGATTTTCGTACAACTTTGTTTTAATTAAATACTTGCGACGACGTAAGTCCACATATTACGCGTGTCCCCGTTAATGTTACATTCTGGTTACTATATAATATTTTCTATTATAAACTGTGGCTTCTGAAAGCCAAAATGAAGAATTTTTATGAAAGAAAAACTAGTATTTTAAACTTTAAAAGATAGTCTCTTTCGGTATGAATGTGTACAGTTTGTTATTTAAAATTGAGATGAATTTATACACCATGTTGGGAGATTATTTTTGTAAGAAAAAGTTTCATATTAGCCTGAAGATAGGTATACAAAACGGCACGGCTTTTTTGTTGGTTCTGTGACGGTTTAATTACAGATGCATACTACAACTTTTTGTAGTACTATACTCTGTCCATTATATTATTTGCTTTTTGACAGCTCCACGCCTATGTAGGATTGTATTGTCTATGTTAAAATGTCATACAAATAATTATTGTACTTCATGGACAGGCCCCGCCCACTTAGTGATGTCTATGTTACCGGAAATTTATGAAATCAGGGAATTATATACAAATCCTAGGAAATGTGTACAATTCCGATACCATTTAGGAAATGTATAAAATATTGTTTAATAAACTATTTAATGCATAGATATCCTAGGAAATGTATAATCTTCCTCGGAATTGTATATGTTACCGGAAATGTATGAAATCAAGGAATTGTATACAAATCCTAGGAAATGTGTACAATTCCGATACCATTTAAGAAATGTATAAAATATTGTTTAATAAACTATTTAATGCATAGATATCCTAGGAAATGTATAATCTTCCTCGGAATTGTATATGTTAACGGAAATGTATGTAATCCGTCATTGTATAAAATTCCTAGGAAATGTATGTAATTCCTAAAATCGCACGGAAATGTGTGAAATAAATTATTTTATACACATTGCCTAGGAAATCTATACATTTCCTAAATAGCAATCGGAAATGTAAAACATCTAAGATATTGGAAGGTACGCGGGACAAGGGGGAGAGGGCCGAAAATTCGTAATCAGAAATTTTTGGTTTGGATAAGGGGGTGGGTTAGGTTAAGTTCGTGTTTTTTAAAACTACATAGAAAAAGGAGCCCTTTTTCATGAATGAATGATATGAATGATTTCTGTAATAAAACATTGTATTGGGTAACAGTCTTACCGTAAAATAATGTAGTATCGGAATTTATAACTGTACCTGTTAACTGTACCCCGTCTGACTCTAAGTTCTACCTGGTCCAAAAAGTCAGTGCCCAGTATAACCGAACGTCTAAGTATTGAGTCGGGTACAACATGAAAATCTACATTAAACTTATAATTATCTGCCATAATGCTGGTTGTAAACATACCTAAGGTCTCAGTCATCTCAGCTCCCAAACCTTCAAAACATACATGTTTGTTACACAAAGGTGGTGATCCTAGATTCTTGTACTCGTTCATACTAATTAACGTTAAATCGCTACCAGTGTCTACTAATGCTAAAATCTTACTGTCTTTAATCTTAATTTCCTTCTGGTATTTTTCCTTAGCAGGACGCGACACTAAATACACTCCCTTCGATTTCGGTGGACACTCGGAGGCTATATGCCCAAATTCTCCGCACTTAAAACACTTTTTCCCTTTTTCTTTTTCGGGACACATCACACTCACGTGGTCTTCTCCGCCGCAGTTGTATCACTTTGTACTCGTCTTCTTGCCTGAAGTTGAAGCTGCATCTCCTGGACTTCCTTTTCCTCCTTGGTTGTAGCTCTGTGGTCGTGCTGTCTTCTCCAACTTCTTCTCCGGTTGTCGTGCTTTTGATTTGGACATCTCTTGCTTCATTTTCTCGTACTGTCCAAATTTCTCTTTAAGCTGTTTAAAATCTTTAGCTCCATATAACACAGCTTTATTTACGACATCATCAGGAATACCCTCTATTATGTATTGTATCACATCTTGTATCTTTAGCTTCGCTGGTGATGCAATCTGCAACATTTTATATGCGTATTCCTGCAGAGTTTCCTCACTCTTCTTCTTTCTCTTGCTCAGCTCTCGATGAATTTTTAAACAATCGACAGCTTCCTCGAACTCTTCTTTCAAAGATTCTTTTAGCTTTTTCCACGTTTTCGCGCACTTTTCGTAGTTCACGAACATTTTTCCTGATCCGTCTAATAACCTTTTGGCGTAGGTAATCTTCTGGATCTCATTCCACTTACAAAGCTCCGCCATTTCCTCAAAATCATCCAACCACTGCTGGACATTTGTGTGGTCATCCCCACTGAATTTCTCTAACGAACCTTCAACGTCTTTAAAGGTAAGTAATACTCGTGATTCTTCACGTCTTCTAATCACTGGAGTACGATTGACACGCTCACTATTTGCGTCATCGTCGTCGTTTTCGTCATTGTATCCTCGGCCATCATTCACAGGATTTCAGATACGTACATCATGGTTTCCTCTTCCTGGGAGTCCCTCAACATTGACAGCTCGAGCGTCTTCTTCGTCGTCTTCTTCTTCGTCGTCTATAAGGTCTGCAATATTTTCTTCATCATCGTCGGCTACATGATCCCGTTCCACCAACAGTGCAGCTCTTAGCCTCGCCAACAATTCTGGTTTTCGACCTGTCACCCGGAGGTTCCGGCGCCTTAGCTCCTCTCTGAGCTGTGGGACTCTCAGTCGCGGAAGTTGGTCGTCTTCCAAATCCGCCGCGGCAACACCTCTTGCAACCTGGTCAATTACACCTTCCATGGCTTACTAACTCGCGCACGTATACGAACTTTCACAAAACACCGACACGTCTTTTACACACTTTTAATTTTCCAATTTTCCGTGATCCTTGACCGTTGTGATCCCGGACGAGCCCCCAAAATGTAGTATCGGAATTTATAGGATAGGATACTAAATGTTTATTAAGTTGTTATAAGTTAGGAATCACGGGGCGGTTAATTTAAAGTGAGTATTTATTAGAAAACATTGACAGAGTTAAAGGACAGACGTCTGTCTTACATCGAAGTTAAGTAGGGACTGCCTCTTCGAATCTCATACAATTAAATCTTTACTTACTACCTGGGTTTCTCACCCCGCAATCTATGCTTACGTTCCCACGCATACAAATTATCTTCTATATTATCTTAACTAAACATCTGTTAGGAACAAAGGTGCAATAAAGCAATAAAATAGAGAAACTTAAATCTAACAATGACCATTATACAAATTATTCTCTAAACTATCTTAACTAAACATCTGTTATTTGGGAATTTCTTCTAATTCCTTTATTAACAACCTTTTCGAAAAATTACTTACTGCTAAGAACAAAGGTGCAGTAAAACAATAAAATAGAGAAACTTAAATCTAAAAATTGACCATTCTACAATAATAATAATATGTTCATATAATTTTACTAATTAACATTTCTTAAATCAACTTATATTCAATCAAATTAAATTTTCATTTGGTAAGTAATCAGTCCCCTCGTCCCGCTGTCCCCGTATACACGTCCCAGTCGGATTGTATAATCCGCCGTATTATAAAACGGCCGGCATTTTGTAATATGCCGAAATTCGTCTTTTTCCAAAATTCTACAAAAAGACGGTCGCGAGCCGATGGAGCCCCACTTCGTGGGGCTCCTATTTCTGTGTAGTTTTAAAAACACGAACCTAACCTAACCCACCCCTTTATCCAAACCAAAAATTTCTGATTACGAATTTTCGGCATATTACAAAATGCCGGCCGTTTGTAATACGGCGGATTATACAATCCGACTGCGACATACACACCCCTCGTCCCGCGTACCTTCCAATATCTTAGATGTTATACATTTCCGATTGCTTTTTAGGAAATGTATAGATTTCCTAGGCAATGTGTATAAAATAATTTATTTCACACATTTCCGTGCGATTTTAGGAATTACATACATTTCCTAGGAATTTTATACAATGACGGATTACATACATTTCCGTTAACATCTACACAGAATTATTCAATGATGGGTCGATAGATTATAATAATCGATAGAAATACTCTGTAAAATATATCCGATACAGAAAAACTCTTCTAATAAGTTATATAATATAATCATAAAGACAACCAAATTGTAAGATAGTAACCAATAAATAATAAAATATTAGTTCAGTTTAGTTTTAACATAAAATGCATAGATATGTGGTCTTATTATCACATATCTTATTAGTACGTTTACGTTGTAATTATTATTTACGTACCTAATTCGATTTATGATAATATTTGAATTTATAATTGAAATGGTATCACAATCGATAATTTTTTGGCCATCACTTCTGGTATCACCCGTCGAGCTGTCAAAAAGCAATTCTTATAGTGGACAGACTATAATATAGTATTTATATAATAAGACAGAAACTCATAATATCATAAGTTGCTATCCCCAAATATTATTAATTATTTAGACACCTCATAAAATAATTAAGGTAAGTTAAATTGAACGTCAATTTCCAAAGAAGAGTTCTCAGAAATAATACGAGTGAATGTCAATAATGAATCCTGCTTCAACGAAAATCGTAGCATGTAAAATAAGTGTACAACAACGGTGCACTTGATCGAAAAAGTGTCACGGACTGCTTTCGGCACTTGTGTATCGTGACTCGTAAATTGCATGAGAATTTCGTGCACTTTGAATTGATGAGAAAAATCTGAAATGCGAAAAGTTTTCACGTTACACCCCGGGCGCAGAGATGAACATCAAAAGCTGCGAACGGAGAGCCCGCGTAATTTGTTTCAGTATAGTCATTTAGTTTTCTGCTTTTTACAAGGCGAAATATTGGACTGTGAATTCTGACAAATAAAATCTGTCCAGGACACTCGGGAAATGCGACTGACGTACAACTTTATAAATATTTGAAAATGAACTCGACAACATAGAGCGAGCACAGCGTGTGTAATGCGCTATGAGTATATAGTAAATTCGTTTAATGTTTTTTATGCTGCACAAATTTTGGTTTACATACATTGCAATCAAAGTTTGCTTTAGTTTGTTTTGTAATTTTAGGCTGTGGTGGTAGGGTGGGCTTTGGAACAGAGATTATTGTTTGTGTACGGTCACGGAACATTCAATATTAATACTATTATTATTAGAAACATTCTTTGTTTTTATTAAAGGCATTATCGTTGTATAAAACGTAGATTTATGAGTCATTAGCAGTGGATTGTTCAAAAGAGCGAAAATTAAGCGCATTTCTTTAAATATGATATTATAGAGCATATAAGTAACCTCATTAGTTTAATCAATAAGCATTTAGATAAATTTATAGTGATCAAAACAATATCTCTGCAATACTCATTATTACCTATCCAATACTCCATTTTTAATGAAGGTAGGTGTAATAATATTTTGATTACCAAGCGGTGCATAATAAAATATACTTGCACAGATAATTATGGCATAAATTAAAATCTAACAAAGTTTACACTTCATACAGGAAATATAAAACATAACAATAATAGTATTATTCTACCAGCACATTAATGACGTTGCTGCATAAATCATAACGTGCAGCGCTCTATTGTAAGCAAATTTTTCATCACAGCAGCCTTGACTCGCGTGTTGATGCAATAAATATCTTCGCAATATTTATTTTATTAGAACTATTTTTATTTACTCTGCTTTATTTTTGAGATTACGACTTTTTTATTACGTACCCACATACTTTCAATTCCATATTTCTTTTAAGATCTCATTGACTCGTCAGTCGTTAAATTAACATCGCTTTATCTGATTTGATAAAGTATAGTTATTATTGAAGATTGAGTGAATAATATTACGAATTAATGAATGAAAGGTGTATGAGAGGTTTTAATATCAAGAATAATGAAATTCCCATAAGTTGGCAGAAATTTATTCTAAATTCAGCTATTCAGCTGCAATACTTGTGCAAAAAAATTGAGCTTTTTCATATATTGTACTGTAGGTCATTAGATAGCATTCTAACGAGTGCTACACTACTTCTACAAAGCATTCATTTATCACGTACAGTCAACAATGAAAGTAGATCTGTGGAAGACATGTTACTTCTAAACCAAAATAAATTCAACAGCTAAAATATGCGGATAACATCTGTTAGTAGTTATGAGTACATAAATGTTTATTCAGTACATCTTTAAGCTAACTTTTGTTGCTGACTGTACACGACATTCATATACCACCTGTCGTTGAAACGTAAGACACTAGCAAGGTTCCAACATTTTATGAAAAAGTTACATTTGTCTCAAAACAAGTTCGTTTTAAATGAAACAATTATTTTAAAATATAATCTAGATCATAAATTAAAATGAATGTAAACAATTTCCGTTTATTTTAACATTTCGTTATTTTATAACCAAGATCAAAATTCAATTTATACCAAATGTAATCCATGAAAGCACTTTTCTGTTAAATTTAAAAAAGTTTTAAATCGAACACTCAGAGATATGGAAATAAAACACGCAAGGCGCTTGTAATCTCCGATTCGTGTAATATTTCACATCGTTCCCGAGAAACGTTCCACAGTGGGAGACAATAGAAGGTCGATGTATGTATCATGGCGATAGAATCTGCCTTGGCAGATGTTATCGTTAGAGATTTGGCTCATCGACAACTGTTATGCGGCTACAGTCGAGACTAAAATATTCGTACTGATGACAAATTTTAAATGTATTGTTTTACTCGACGTAATTATTTATTAAATGCCCAGACATTACCGATTCGCTTATGAATTACTCGTGTTTAATTATGTCTAATTCTATGTACGTTATTTTTGTCTCCTAAATTATACACGTGTATACATATAGTACGTATAGTATATAATATGTAGAGGTTTTTCTTCTGTTATGATTTTAAATGAAATGAAGGCTACTTCTAGATGAGTTATAAATGAATACTTTCACTACTACTTTGAATATTAATTCACTTACGATATGAAACTACATATTTAGTTACCACAGTTAACTTGAATATATGTTTTATTACCAAAAATATTTCAGAAAGCGGTAGGTACAATATAGTTTAAATTTTCAACTTTCTAAATTACTAACAACTACTGCATACAATAATAATAGAGCATGTAGATTGTAGAGCCTCGATGTACATATAATTTACGTTTTAAATATTCTGTTTACAATTTCTATATAGTATTCATATTACAACCCAAAATCGACGCAACTAATTTAAAACAACCTACTTTCAGACATTAATGTAATATCTATGAAACTCGTATAATTTATTGAAAGATAAATCAAGTTGATCAAGAGAGACGCACTATTCCGTGATAACCTCCGTCCAAAACAAATTTCGCCAGTAATTAGTTATTTATGTGCACCATAAACACGAATTGTAGCTAATTTGCGTTAAGATGATTTACGCTTGGTTGGATTCTGAATAGTGCACAAAGTTTTATTGACCGTGAGTAACGATTACAGCTGAATCATTTAAATTATTCGCACCAATCAGTCTCCGCCATGTCTCCGCCTATTTATTCGATGTAAACTGACTGAAGTAATCTATAAGCCGATGATAAAGTTCGATTAACGAAAAAGCTCCGTCTTGCCTTTATTATAAGATTAATAATCCCTCTATCAAAACTTTATGTAAAAAAATATGAAATGCGTTTTAACATCCCGCTATTAATATTTGTAATTATTTTGTAGTGGTAGTTGTTGTTGCATAATAATAACACATAATAATTTACTTATATTAGCTTTATGAACATTACCCCGGCGGACGTGAAACAAGCCAAAGCTTTAAACCTTACGTGTATTAATCATACGTTTTAACTTAATTTAAGAGTACTAATTGTTTTATCAACATATTCTTTACATTACGTTAATATTCGCTTACACTACACATTATAATATTTAATCTTAACGCGACTATAACATAGATCTTTTAAATTTTCATATAGTAATACACATAGGTAGTACCTAATATAGTTCTGGCATAAAATATTTCTAAAATTTACTTACAACTTACAACCCCATATATAACCTACCCTTTTTCAACAACTCTTGTCACATTAAACATCGCCTACGGTTTGAACTTTATTAAAATATCGTAGCAGAAGATATGAAAGGAGTCGCGCTGTTCCAAAACCACAATCTTGCTTGACGTGTTCGCTAAATTTGCGTCATTATGACGTTTCTTACCGTAACGTATTATGACGTTTGCCAGACTATCTCGTACCTGAGTTTCATTAAATACGTAAGGACGAAATGATTTACTGCCTACGAAGAGTCTTATCAAAATTATAAAACGTACTATTAATAGCTAACGACTACATATTTTGAAAGATTTATATTTTCCTTGTGTTTCTATGCTCAATTTAAATAACGAGATGGTTCACATATCTAAGAAAAAAAAAATTGGTTGTCTGTAAAGTCGGTTTACTGACGATAGTTGAACGTGACAACGTCCGATTGTGCTTCTTTGTCGCTCGTTCCGCGCTCTTGCTTGCACTTCAAACCTTACATGGAACGCCTCAGAGCGAGGTAACGCCGCATGAGTCATGTTTTTTCGTGCGTGCAGCCGGCTCTATCGAATTATAAGACGTTGTCATGTCAAAAATTGTGATTATTCTATCATAATATTATAAGACGAACACCACTAAAAAATAAGAATAAGCTTTAGAACGACGAGTGAGCTTTTAGAAAGCAAGAAATATATCCATGTTATTAATTTCATCTTACCCGCCTAAGAAGTTTTTAATAGTTTATCAATATATTTTTAATAAAAAATCCTTACTTTAAATGTGTAATAATCACGAATTATAACATATAATTGAAAGCTCCGACGCCGACTCCTCGTTATTCCTATTTTACACCCGATTCAAAATTTATCGAATTTTGCTTTAAAGTTTTTTAACTCATTATTTTTATTAGAATAAGCAATTGATTAAAATAGAATTAGTATGTTAATGAAGATAAAATTGAATTATGAATACCTAATTATGTATAACATTGCTCAATTAAAGACTGATACTACATATTTGATAATTACTTACATGGGATAGGTAATGAACATAAATAACACATACGACTAATATTGTGTACATAACTACAAATCATATGAAATTCGTAATCGCATCACTAACTTTAATGCTTTTTCTTTGTTCGCTAGAAAATAATGAACAATGTATCATCCTATTCTTCTGGAATACATGTGAAAAAACACCTGTAATGAGAACATCTCATTCTATCTACAGAATCCGATTTCCTTTGAGTGAGATAGGAAAAACTGTTTTCGCAATTTCCACGGAGACTAAGAACAAAGATGAAAACCTTTTAATAAGAGAACTAGTTTACAGACAAGTATGTCATCCGAACGTATCGCTGTTAATCCAATTTTTTTTTTGCTGGTGTGTTATAGGGCGGTTATTTATTTCATATAGACTTAGATACATAGTAATTTTGTTAACAGGAATTATTTGTTTAATTTTTTTTTAACTTTAATTTGGTTTCAAGTCCATGTTGATATGTCCGTTTTCATACAGAAATATAACATGTATCGAAAGTATAATTTTTGTAGTTTTTGCAGGAATAGAGGCACCTGCGCGTATAAAGCCAACACGTACCTGGGTCAAATATAGTTTTTAAAATAACACACATCAAACTTTTCGACTCTACAATGCGTTGATTTACGTTGAACATCGTATGTTTTATTTATAATTTATAATTTAATATTTATAATTTCAGGTTGTGGATTATTCAAAAATTGAAAATGACAATTGAAAGTCGTACTAAACATGTTTTGAATCCTCTGTAATCTAATAATAAGCTGCCAATATCAAAATTAGCAGCTGGATATTGTACTTTGTTGGTAAACCGCAATCTATCGTGGCCTTCTAATTCGAATAGTTAGCGTTCAAACATTTGAAACTTATTAGTGAGTATTGAAGCTATTAGAATTTTAAATGAAAGCGCTTATTACAACTACATTATGTTTATTGATATTTATATAAACTATACAAAACCCATAAAGGGTGCTATAAATATAATTATTTTCAGCAGCATTAAAATATTCCGTTATCACAAATTCGGGTCTAACAAAGTTCGGAACTACAAAGTTCCTTTCTATTGACAATCAACAGTACGCAACTAAAACTTACCTTTACATATGAAGCCACTTTCGATACCCTTGGGTACGCATAAATGTCCAATTTCATCACAACTTTTATTCACCAATTTTGTCCTTTATCTGAATCATAAATTTTGGAGTATTTGCCTTCAGTCCATTTATTGTAGCATTCACAACCTCAAGGGAAATTATAAAAAGAATAATAGTTCTTTGTATAACACAACCGTTTTGCATTACCGACAAAGAAAAGTAGAAATATAACTATATACAGCCAGATTAAAAGATAATACTTTATATTTACGGCTTTTGTATAAGTAAATATATAATTTTACTCACAAAGTATGAGAAAAGTACAACCGAAGTTTCATTGATAAGTCTGTAAGTGATAAACGGAAAATTGCAATTTCCTCGTAAGTTTGCTTTTAATTATCACAACCTTTTGCTGTTTCTTCGTCAGTCTAAAAGACTTCACTTACAGGAATCTATCATCTATTTAATAACTAATACTCACAACACAGAAGAGGTAAACATTGATAACATCCAGATCTTACATCGTGTCAACTTTTTAATATTAACTCTAATCAAAACACTATTTATTACATCACAACAAACTTTCGTATCCTAAAACGATCATTATGTTCATTTTATTACTGTTTTTGGCACAATAAAGTTTGCATTCATGACTCACAAACTTTCTGAAAAATGTTATCCACAAAACACATGCCGCTACATCGTATCCAAATATCTAAATCTTGTCCGTAGCGAAATATTTTAGTTCGTATCAGTACACGCGATAAGGCGCCGAAAGCCGGAGGACGGCGCTGAATGTCAGATAAAGTCGGAACTGTCAGTGAAACTGTGTTTTCAGTTTTCGGATACGACGTGTGTTCCTCGCACTGTTTGTGCTGTGTTACTACAGGCACGCGTTCCGAACTGCAACCGCTGAAAAGCGAAACCTGTTGAAATAGGACAGGGGACTGCGTGCGAGCGAGACGCGGCGCTGTTCCACGGGACCGCTCAAAGTTTCAGGCGCTTATTTTGTTACGAGCACGTGTGTGCGTGAAAAGCTGCGTGGCTACGGACGGCGAATTGGTGTTAGTGAGTTGTGGAAAACTCTCTTAGGGCGCTTCCATAGAGCGTGTTTTGAAGCTTTGTCCTTCACAGAAATGTATAATTCTTTTTTTATTTTCGTACTGTGACTGTAGGCTCTAATATTTTTATTTTCAAATAACTGTTGCTTTGTATTGAAATTTAACTGTTTTTATTATCGCAGTCGTCACCACATACAAAATTTTTTAGATATTTTTATTGGTGGACTTTTATATATTAATTATTATGTATTATGTTCGTAAATAGTGATACGTATATTTTTACACATAAAAAAGTAATTCAAGATCTTTGTTATGTATTAATGAATTAAAAAAACTAAAATTTCTAAACTAATCATCTTTTAAATTGTAGGTATATTCATTCTTGTCTCAAAACAATCCCTAACATAATATATTTGTGTGTATGTGTTAATCATTTTAAAGTAATATCAAGGCCAATATAAACATGGGGTCACACGGCGCGTGGCGTAATCAAATAGCACGCACCTTGGTACTAGGTCGGCGAGATACGAAACGACGGAGAGCGGGCGGGATGACAATACGCAACGTGGGTGCGCACGCAGCGTTCGATACACCCCACCACCCCCCGCCGTGACCCCCTCACTCACACCACTCTCAAATCTATACAGTGGAAGACCGCCTCTGACAGCTAGCTCCAATGTAACGATGTACCCTTCATTATATTGGGAATCAATCGACAAATGGGCTCGGACAGATCACACGCACACTGCACTACTGTGGTCCAAGGACAGCGGTAATTGAAGGACATTGTTTTTCGGCCGCCGTAATTGAAAGCGTCTTGGCAGAACTCCTTCACGAATTAAATATGACTCGTTGTTATTCGTTGTTGTTTTTGTGGCCTTGGCTTCGAATATCGTTAGCATAAATCGTTTTGGTAATAATCAAAACAAAGCCACAAAAATCAATGAGTAGGATAATTGTAATGTAATTGTATTGGCATGTTTGTTGGTTCTCATAAATACTCGTTAATAATTATGGAGCATATTTGCTCATATCTTTGTTTCAGGATTTGTTATTTTAGTTTATATTTACCAATGCAGTGAGTAATTGATTGGTTTAACTTTTAAACAATAATCATCAAATAAAAAATAATTACTAATAATATTATTATATCCTAAAGTCTATATAAAATGTAAATTTTTAAATCAACAACAAATTGTCTCTACTCTCTACATTATGAAACCAAATTTGCCGCGTAACTTTTAACATAATATAAAACACTAACAATCGTATTGCATACACAGTATATCAGAGAAACAATAATAATTAATCCCACAGGAAACAATTAATAGAACCGCGTGGAAGCGCTATCCACGTCAAATATAAGGCGAAGGGATTCAGATGACGACGTAAATCATTTCGCACAAAGAGAAAATTCAGGAAAATCACCAATTTATTCTGTTTGGGGCCATTGCGCTTAATATTAACCTAGAAATACGGCAAATAAACTTCCGAGCCCAAATCCATTACAATAAATACAATCGACGGATCTGTCACAAGTTTTATGTAGACAGGGCAAAGCCTTCTGTTTGCTACGATTAAATAATCATGTCTGTATTATGTTTTTCATTCTCTATACCAACTCTACATTGTATATTAATTTTCAATAAATAGAAATTTTGTAATATTATAAATCAGACTAGAATATTAATTATTACTTTTTATAGGTTAATTTTACCTACTAATTACTAGTGAGAAATAGCAATGCAATAGATATCTAGTTATCTTACATATACGTTTATTTGTATTTTGAATCGAAAAAAGAATCACCTTATATTTCAATAACTTATCCATCAACAAAATTTCTTACAAGTAATACGAACAATTTTAATCTGAAAATGATAATGTTGCTACATACAACCACTATATGTACCTAAGAAAATACCGCGAAACGTGCATTTAAATGTTATTATTCTAAATATTCCGACGCCTTCTGTGAAAATACTAGAAGAGCAGGCAATTACAATTTTATTTTATTATAGCCAACTCTCGCGATTCCGCTCGCGTGGATTTCTTTGGACTATTTAAGTGAGTAATTTGGTCAGGGGCTTAGTGGGAGAGACATCATAACATGTTACGAGCTAGCCAAATATAACATAGCGTTTATGTTTACCACATTTTAACTTTGCGACGATAAAAGTTGAACTTGCGCTAAAACTGCTATCACTGGCCCTATTTACCTACTTGATACCTCAGTCAGTTGAGAGTAGCGTTTAGAGGATTTAGTTTTTACTACATAACATTTAACAAATTTATTTTATATATGTTAAAACATTGCGACAGCAGTTCTATTTATTTGGAGTTGCTGAAATATATGATCTCTACCATCGGACGGACTATCGCCTAAACATTGAGTGAAGCCTAGTAATGGCGGCGACACATCCATGTGTGTGTGCCAGGTTGAATGCCAGATGCAATAAAATTACCCCACATTTAGTATTTTTATTTTTAAATTTCTTATACTTTTTATGTGTACTCTAACTATTAGAACCAATGCATAAATACAATTACTATTTAGCTTTGACGAATCAACCACTGGACGCGAAACCAAAGGAAAATGTATGAAAACTTGTTCAATCAATATTGGGGGGAGGAGAGGTAATGTCTATTTAATTATTATTAAAATAAATAAAATGTCAGTTTATAAACAAACAAATAGGAAACATGCTTCATACGATTTCAGTATACATACACTAGAAATTTTCAAATTAACTGTCTTATAACAGATGTCGTAGACAGTATTAATTGGCTGTGATATTTTTTTTAAATATGGTTGTTATATAAGGGTTAGCATATTATACATATTTTTGTGAGAAGAAAATGCAAAAACAAATTTGCATTTTGTATGAAATTATTTTATCGTAATTTTAAAATTAATTAACTTTACATCAACTCTCCGACTTTTGGGAGAATGAAATTTTGAAATAATGGCAACACTATGGCAACAGCTGTCCTGATGACAATGGCGGCTGTATTTTTTTCTATAAATTTTGCCGTAATAATTTTGTCATTAAAACATAAAAGAAATAACTTGCTTCCCTGTGGAATGTAATCCCTTGTGTTTTGTTATTTAAAATTTTACTGTTGCGACACTTAGAGTATATATACTATCTATTGAGTGCGAACAACCAAGTGGGAACAGTAGGCACAGGTGGGAACAACACGACGTTCCCGCCGCGAGCGCTCGTAGTCGTGGTTGAGTGCTGACGAAGTGCGTTGCTCTGGAATTTTTTTCATATTTACGAATAAACATCGTGAAATGTGTAGTTCTATCTTGCAAAAACGATACTAGAAAATACACAAAATTGAAATCCAGTATCACATTTCATCGGTAAGTCGATTGTTGTACTTATTTTTATGAAAATAAATCTAGCATCGCGGGGGTGAAGGGGAGGTGGGAGGCGGACACGCGCAGGCTCGCTCGCGCACCTCACTGCCGCCACGTGATCGTAGTGATGTGACTTGACCAACGCTGTACTCGATAGTTTACATGAAGAACTATATTTTAACATATTAATTATTTAACTTTAAAATGAAAACTCTTTTAAAAATGTATTATAAATAATTTTGTGGTGTGTTTTGTATTATGAATACGAATGTATTATAGTGTTAATGTGAAGTATAGATTTTGAAGATTTTTGTAGGTATAGAATGGATAAAATTAAATAGAAAAATTATTAATATAATTTATTATTTAATTATAAATTATTTCTTATTTATAACTAACATTTTTAAAACATTATTACTTATTATTGTTTGGTTTATTATTAAAAAAATAGCACTAAACCCGATCTTTTATTTTATTAACTTTATTATTTAAGACTAGCTTACCGCCCGCGGCTTCGCCCGCTTTGTCTAAAACCTAATAAATTATATACGAAAACCTTCCTCTTGAATCACTCTATCTATTAAAAAAAACGCATCAAAATCCGTTGCGTAGTTTTAAAGATTTAAGCATACAAAGGGACATACCTAGGGACAGAGAAAGCGACTTTGTTTTATACTATGTAGTGAAGTCCACACGTTTTTCTGATATTCCAATTAAACATATTTTTTTAAAGTATCTACTTATAATAATTAATACAAGAAATATTCAAATGAAATAAACACACTTTATTCAGTTGGTAAACAAATTTAAAATTACATATTTATACTTTATTCATACATTTCTCCTTTAATAACATATTGAACATAAAATTTACTTAAGATACATATATTTATTTACATAACTTATCGATAGCTCAACACGCATTTGATACCTACCCATCCCTATTGGTCACACACACATCTATATAATATCTATAGCTCATCTGCCTACGATGTGCACTAAGCAATTTGTGCAATACACGCGCTCTATACTAAATATATACTCTAAGTTGCGACACCATTTAACCACGCAAGACGGCATTTTAAATATTTTTTGTGAAACAGTGACGCAGTTAATCAGTCGGTAGTTCTCGACGAAATGGCGGCCGACTAGCTTGCTATGGTGAGAGTGTGTGCGTGTTCATTGTCTTTACAGGATCGCTAGCTTACTACGGTGGCTTCACGTTGTTTGTTCGTAAAACGGCGTCCGTATTTTTTTATACGTCCATGATCTCTACATAATAAAAATCTCTATTTCTCCGTCTCTTTTTCTTTGTCACATAGCTAAAAAGTGAAAAAACAATTGCTTTTACTAGAATGGGATCAAACTCGCACTGAGGTACTCTCTGTCTAAAAGATCCGCGCTAAATGTTATCGTTAATAAAATAATCTAGGTGCCTCCGGGAAGTTGGCACCGCACTTTGAAGTTAGAAAAATTTTAAAGGTTGTTCCAGGTTGTTCTAGGTTTGTTCTACATTGTTCCAGAATTGCATACAGCTGAGATTAAAACTTTTCGAGAAAAGTCAAAAAACCCGATTTTTGAGCTGGCACCGCACTTTTTAGATATCGCGATTCTGGCGGTTGTTCTGAGTTGTTCTAGGTTTGTTCTATATTGTTCCAAAATATCGCGTCCGAAAAAGATTTATTTTCCACAAAATTCGTAAAAAACCAAAAAGAAGTTGGCACCGCACTTTGAAGTTAGAAAAATTTTAAAAGTTGTTCCAGGTTGTTCTAGGTTTGTTCTATATTGTTCCAAAATATCGCGTCCGAAAAAAAATTATTTTCCGCAAAATTCGTAAAAAACCAAAAAGAAGCTGGCACCGCACTTTTAAGATATCACGATTCTGGCGGTTGTTCTGAGTTGTTCTAGGTTCGTTCTATATTGTTCCAAAATATCGCGTCCGAAAAAAAAATATTTTCCACAAATTTCGTAAAAAAACAAAAAGAAGCTGACACCGCACTTTTAAGATATCACGATTCTTGCAGTTATTCTGAGTTGTTCTAGGTTCGTTCTATATTGTTCCAAAATATCGCATCCGAAAAAAAATTATGTTTCAAAAATTTCGTAAAAAAAATGGCGAATGTTGAGTCTTGTTAGCAATTGGGGGCAGTCAATATTATTGTTTAAAAGTTTAGGTACGAAAATTAGATCAAAAATGTCCCTTCGATTTTCTAGTGAAATCATATTGAAGTTAGAGAGTCGGTCTTTATAAGAGTGTAGGTGGTTTTTTACGAATTTTGTGGAAAATAAATTTTTTTCGGACGCGATATTTTGGAACAATATAGAACAAACCTAGAACAACTCAGAACAACTGCCAGAATCGTGATATCTAAAAAGTGCGGTGCCAACTTCTTTTTGGTTTTTTACGAATTTTGTGGAAAGTAAATTTTTTTCGGACGCGATATTTTGGAACAATATAGAACAAACCTAGAACAACCTGGAACAACCTTTAAAATTTTTCTAACTTCAAAGTGCGGTGCCAACTTCTTTTTGGTTTTTTGCGAATTTTGTGGAAAATAAATTTTTTTCGGACGCGATATTTTGGAACAATATAGAACAAACCTAGAACAACCTAGAACAACTTTTAAAATTTTTCTAACTTCAAAGTGTGGTGCCAACTTCCCGGAGGTGGTTTTTTACGAATTTTGTGGAAAATAAATTTTTTTCGGACGCGATATTTTGGAACAATATAGAACAAACCTAGAACAACCTGGAACAACCTTTAAAATTTTTCTAACTTCAAAGTGCGGTGCCAACTGCTTTTTGGTTTTTTGCGAATTTTGTGGAAAATAATTTTTTTTCGGACGCGATATTTTGGAACAATATAGAACAAACCTAGAACAACCTGGAACAACCTTTAAAATTTTTCTAACTTCAAAGTGCGGTGCCAACTTCTTTTTGGTTTTTTGCGAATTTTGTGGAAAATAATTTTTTTTCGGACGCGATATTTTGGAACAATATAGAACAAACCTAGAACAACCTGGAACAACCTTTAAAATTTTTCTAACTTCAAAGTGCGGTGCCAACTTCTTTTTGGTTTTTTACGAATTTTGTGGAAAATAAATCTTTTTCGGACGCGATATTTTGGAACAATATAGAACAAACCTAGAACAACTCAGAACAACCGCCAGAATCGCGATATCTAAAAAGTGCGGTGCCAGCTCAAAAATCGGGTTTTTTGACTTTTCTCGAAAAGTTTTAATCTCAGCTGTATGCAATTCTGGAACAATGTAGAACAAACCTAGAACAACCTGGAACAACCTTTAAAATTTTTCTAACTTCAAAGTGCGGTGCCAACTTCCCGGAGGTAATCTAGGTATCTTATAATTAAACGATAAACGGTCGTAAACTCAAATCTTTCTGTTACCATTCTCCACTCCTCTTCCTTATAGGTCGCGAAGATCATCAGGCGTCTTTTCATTCGATCGCTTTAAACAATTTAAAAAAACAATTTTGTAGCATGGTTACAAAAATCATAAATGTATAGAGGATTTTCACGTATCAATTGACTTAATTATTTAAACCTATAATACTTTTAATGATCGCCACTCAGGCTATTTTTATTTAATGAGAGCTATTTGGACAAGTTCCCAATTCGAAAATACTCGAAGTCGGAACACTTAAAAATGTGACAAGCATCTCAACTAGCGTTCCGTATTTATTCATAAAGATCAAAATAACTTTTTATATCAACAACCTAAACATTTCGAAATATCACATTAGATCAGATGCGATATTTTGTAAATTTTAATTTATATAGAGTTATTTTAATAAAAACATTTAGCATCGGATAATTTAATTTAATTCCTCTTTGAAAGAAGTACTTTAAGTACTTCATAATCTTTATCGTATTTATTTTCATGACAAATGTTTTATTATATTTTTAAACCCAAGACTTCCGATAGTGAGTTACCCTGAGGTGATGTGAAAATAGGTCAAAGTCACTTTATCTATTTGTTATAAGACATGATTTGTCTCGGTCTCTGAGAAGATATGGATCATATAATTCAATTGCTAATTCAATAGAAAGTCCATATTACAAACAGAAACAAAAGTTTTTGTCTAAAGCTCGTGATAATAAGACATATTAAGCTTAAATAGGTATATGGTCTAAAATCGTTGCCTGAATACCACTAGCCAGAGGTAGATACAACATAAAAATATACATAGTACAACATAAAAATATACATAATAATAAAATGTGTATTTACCAAAAAAATTAAAACATTACATTATGACAGGAGATCCAAACTAAATATCATTCATATATGCCGGGAAGTATCATTTGTACAACCGTTCACATTTTGTTGCTTGTATTAATATGCCCATTTACGAAATTGTAAGCTTTTCCCTATTCATTACAATATTACAAAATTATATATTTATTATGGAATTACCGTTACGTTACGTACGTTCTGTATTTGATAAAACTGCCTGTAGCCTATTAATATTACGTATGTAAAATTATAACCAACATAGAGCGGATTATGTTAGAAGCATTCGGGCAAATATTAGTTTAACCAAATACTAACAGGAAAATATAAATTAACTTAATTAATTTAAAAAAATTATCACCAGTCCTATTTTTTTTCTTATCCTAACTAGGATTGTAATTTCTGACTAAAATCAAATTGTGCTTGTAACTTTAAAATATTAGTACATATACATATATCAAAGATATAATTATAGATTAAAATGAAGTAGTAAGTAGCCTAGGTACCCACTTATTAATACTATAAAAAATTTAAGTGTCGTTGGTACCTACTTACGACTTACGTATTATATTTATTTATATGCACCTACATACAGTTGAGATGTAAACCCACCCCATGTCGTACTTTTTATAGAAACATACTTTACTTATAAAAGCTTTTTATCTAGAGTTGATACTGAAATTATCATATTTCTTTATAAACGTATTTTCGCGTTTAATAAGGCCCGTGACTTAACGTTTTTGGAGGTTACATATTTTCATCAGTTGAATGACTGGGCACAGTTGAAAAAGTTTTTTCGTTTTAATTTATTAATGAAGGTAGTAAATCATGTGTAAATTAGTTCCATTCCAACAATACTAGCCTAAAAGTATATCGTCCCTGCATAGATCACATAAATTTTTCGATTTTGAGTTTCTACATAAGTACCTTTTTTAGTAACACGATCCCCTATTTTGGGATTCCTTTTACAATTAGGTATGTATATTTTAAGAGATTTTTGAATTAATTTTTTATTACAAAAAGATGTACTTAAATAAAATTAACAATTTACGGACTTATTTTGAAAATTGTTATTGTGTGTAAATCGTGTAGCGGGAATCACAAATTTTGCCTTCAACCGCGCTTTATAGGAAAACCACATTCCGCAATCTTTAAGCATACGCCTAATATTTGCAAGTATTTGAAGTTTTCCTTGTTGTTTCTTAAGTTTCTATTATTTATCTTAATTTTGAAGGAATGGGTAATGACTACCTATTTAGGTACATGACTAACCACGCTGCGGTTTAACATTTTGATCAGTAGTTTATTAAGCAACTAGCGAGTAGCGACCCAACCCGGCCTTGCACGGCGGAACTTGACCATTGGTCAAGTTCCTTTTAATTTTAATGCGTTTTATAATAGCTCTATCTATTAAAAAATTCATTCAAAGCTTTCAACTTTGTTGTAGATATACCTACAGCCATATTGGCATACATCACGCAATTGAAATATTTTCAGTAAAATTTCAAGAGAGTTGCATACAAATCCCTTGAATAAGAGATACACACAGTCGAACTGGCAGTATTTCGCACTTATTTCGCATTACTACATAGATACTTACATCGCCAAGTCGCTTCACGCAACGGATTTTGATGCGGTTTTTATAATAGGTAGAGCGGTAGAGATTCTTGAGAAAGGTTCAAGTATTATAATTTACTAGCTGCGCGCCGCGGTTTCACCCGCGTGGCTCATGTTTGTCTTAGCGTGATGATAGCCTTCCCCGATAAATGGGCTATCACACACTGAAAGAATTTTTCAAATCGGACCAGTAAATCCTGAGATTAGCGCGTTCAAACTAACAAACAAACTTTCAGCTTTATAATATTAGTATAGACTAGCTTCCGCCCACGACTTTGTACGTGCATCCCCGTTTTTCCCCGTTCCCGCAAGAATTTCAAGAAATCCTTTCTTAGCGGATGCCTTCGTCCTAATATCTACCTGCATGCCTTTCAGCCCGATACGCCCAGTGGTTTGGGCTGTGCGTTGATAGATCACTATATCAGTCACCTTTGAGTTTTATATATATAGATTAGGTTTTAAACAAAGCAGGCGAGACCGTGGGCGGAAATCTAGATTATAGTATTAGTATGAATGGAAAGAGTATTTCACATAAAAATAAAATTAATACAAGTAATCAAAAATAGCTTTTATTATATAAGTTTCTATGGCTATTTTATTATATAAAAGAAATTTTATAGTAGGTAAGTGTAAGTAGGTACAAATTAAAATAATACATTCAAACATTGAATTACCTACTTATCTAATAATGAACTTTGTCTTAAGTAGAAATAATCACTTTGTGAGCTGACTCAATTATGAATAATATAATATTGATACTTATTTAATAGAAAACAATCATTAAACATGATTAATGAGCATGAAGATACGTATTTATATAAATATAACAATTATTAATCGACATGGAATTTATATTATGTTACATATTTTCCTTTCAGACGAGATAAAATTAGCTCAAACTAAAAACATTAAATTGTTATCGAAATAATTTAATTACCATAATATACAAGAACATAAGAAATACTTAACTAAGTATCTTATTTACAAAAACGCATACTTTAGATATGTAATAAATAAAATGTCCGGTATTCCTCCGTATACGACGACGATTAAAAACGTATCATAATTTAAATTTTATATTGGTATACACCTAAAGCCTTTTCTGATAGATCCCAAGGCACATCGAGCACTTGTTATAAGCATTTTGTCCTCAATGTCTGGTATAGTCTTACTCGATTTCGACAAATATTCATCTGGGAATACAATTCTGTCTTCATTTCCACTATTTTTCAAAGGTTTACATTCAGAATATAGAACAATTGACAATATAACACAACACAAAAGAGTAATCGAGGACATGTTCATGATCTCTATGAAATTTTATATGTACCTACTGCTTCGCTTCTCGTTAGCAAATGTGAGTGATTGACGTATGATCGCTATATAAGTATATTTTACAATTAAATGCTCAAGTTGAGTATGAGATAATAATATATCTAACAGGAAACATGAAGACACCACTGATATAGCTAAACCTTAAATGAGTCTGTGGAACTTTTACACTTTATATCAAGATACTAGCTGTGCCCCACGGTTTTACCCGTAGTGCTACGCTCCGCGTGATGATAATATATATTAGCCTATAGCCTTCCTCGATAAATAAATAGGCTATCTAACACCGCAAGAATTTTTCAAATCTGACCAGTATTTCCTGAGATTAGCGCATTCAAACAAACAAACTCTTCAGCTCTATACTATTAGCACAGACTAATAATAATATACTAGGTATACAATACTAACTAATAATAATATACTACGTATACGCTATTAGTATAGATTTGTAAAATAAGTGTAACTCTCAAATTGAAAAGAAAACCACACACGAGGTTAACCACATCGATGATATGATATTTAAAAAAGTTAATTTCCTTGTTAACATACTTAAAATGTGAATAGTAAACCAAAAAACCAAGTTGAATGTAAACAAATTTAAAGCGAACCTATATAACAAAATATCTTTCAATCAGCTCGTAGAACATTGATGAAAAAGTAAATAATACATATTTCTAAATGATTCAATCAAGTTGCTGGTCCTGTAAAGTGTAAGTACAAAGTCAGCAAGGCCGGTTCACTTTTTCAGCTGGGGCATTTATAAAGATGAAAAATGCACCCGGCTGACATCTACGTTAGGTAGGTAATACTGGGTAATACTCTTCAAGGCATGGCAAGGCACTTCATTCATAACTGACGACCATTCCAACGCGCTATAGGTACAGCTGATGATTTGATATAATATATTCAAAGTAATTTAATAATAATATAAATAATATAATCTATCATTTGACCAAAGATTGGAAGAATAGATTTTTTTTCATCTCAGTATAGGTAATAAGCAACGTTCAATCTACCATAAAACAATCTCAGTTTGTAATTTCTTCTAGATAATAGGCATGACGAAAGATTTTGAAATCCTCTTCCATAATGTGTGTATACGTTTACTATACAAGAAAAACCCTATATTTCGGTAATATACTTAAATTTAACGAAGATAAAAGCCATTTTTCAAAAAATATTTATTAACTGTGCCAAAACAGCTCGCAGGTGTCATGGCGTAGGCGTGACGTCACTCTTTAGTAAATACGTAATTATTTGTACGCATTGCGAAGAAAATTAAAAAAATATTTATTTAATATGTGTTATAGAAACGAATTACAAAGTTTATAAGTGGTGTGCAGTATTGCAGTGTGAATCCACATAAAAATAATGCTCAAAAATGTGTTAGTAATTATTTCAAGCGAGAAAATAATAAGAAATTATTGTATAAAGTTGGCGCGGAGAACCCCGAACCATGTATTCGTGAATTCGCAATTATATTTCTGTTCTGAGTCGATAAAGCATACGTGAAACAATAGAAAATAAATAAAAATGCGTATTCTCAACATATTCATAACAACAAAATACATCTGACGTGAGTTGTTTACTTAAGCGTGACGTCACGCGTGTTTTAGTCAAAATGGCCAACTGCAGAATTTCAATGTTTTATTTTATTGATAATCTCATTAATCTTAATGTTTTTAAGATTTCTAAGTCACTATATTTAATTTATTTATTATACATTTTCCCTTAAAAACACTAATACGATCATTTATGGATACTGTCGTCATGCCTATTGGTAAACCGAAACAGCTCACAAATTTAAGCCCAAGGAAATGATGGAAATAAATATTTAAGTAGGTACTACTATATTACTTGCTCTGTGGTAGGTACGTGGAAGGTTGAACGCCGCACTGTGTTTCATTAGATCAAAAAAATTTCCCTGTGCTGTTTATTGTATTTATCGATCAAGGGATGTATTTACAATGTAAGAGTAGAACACCCACGTGTCAATTTCTTATACTTTTTTTTTAATAAAATGGCAAACTTTAGGTGAATTTTTCATGAAAAATATTGAAATGTATTCTGAAATCGTAACTGTCTAAGATATTTATTTTAAATAAATATAGACTTATAAAGCATCTTTGGGCGCATATTATCCAGTTTTTATTTTTGGAAAACTACCTCCGAATACCGAGAAATATATTTTTTTCAGATTTTCGTTTTTATTTTTTTTCTCCCTAAAAACGCAAAAGTGCGGCTTGTCACTAGCATAGAATTATTGCTCGTAATAAGGCCTATCACTCATAAAAAAACCACGCCGCACTATTGCGGTTTTTAGAAGGAATCCAATTTCTAAATATAGTGTAAGGGTTGTCAATAAATTTGACCATCATTCTTTTTATTTTGTTTTGTACTATATTTTTTACCATATTACAATAAATGAGATATTTAGGCATGAAATCTAATGACCTGCTTGGGAAACCTTTTTTAATTTTTTTTTTATTTATACTATTGATAAGCACGTGTTTGAGGAATTTATTTTTTTCCATGAAGAAGCTTGCGATGTGATAAGTATGTAAGTTATATCTCTTTTTATTCCTTGTATATCCACACTTAGAAGAAAAAAAAACTTGTTTTACCTTTTTGCGACAACCCTATGTTGTGTTTTTTGACCTTTTTGAAAATGTCGTATTCTTCCCAAAAACCGCAATAGTGCGGCGTGGTTTTTTTTATGAGTGATAGGCCTTATTACGAGCAATAATTCTATGCTAGTGACAAGCCGCACTTTTGCGTTTTTAGGGAGAAAAAAAATAAAAACGAAAATCTGAAAAAAATATATTTCTCGGTATTCGGAGGTAGTTTTCCAAAAATAAAAACTGGATAATATGCGCCCAAAGATGCTTTATAAGTCTATATTTATTTAAAATAAATATCTTAGACAGTTACGATTTCAGAATACATTTCAATATTTTTCATGAAAAATTCACCTAAAGTTTGCCATTTTATTAAAAAAAAAGTATAAGAAATTGACACGTGGGTGTTCTACTCTTACATTGTAAATACATCCCTTGATCGATAAATACAATAAACAGCACAGGGAAATTTTTTTGATCTAATGAAACACAGTGCGCCGTGCCCTGTCCGGGCCCCGTCTGTGCATGGTCGAGCTGCGGTCAATCACTTCTTATAAAAAGTATACAATAATGTTTGATTGAGCTCCGGACGGGGCACGCTTTATAATATTTAAGTAACCCTTAGTAGGTGAAAACGGAAAAATGGACTGTTTTCTATGAGCTATAACTGAAAATATTAAAGTTTTTTCGCACCGAAATTTCTAATATGTACCTATTACAGAACGTATGTGTGATGGGATGACTGTTTCCAAAACACGATTGGAAAAATTTTGCTCGATAAAAAAAAATCCTGAAGTTACCTCTAAAATATCATATAAATGCTCATTACAACCGTATTTTACGATAATAATTCGTATAAAATCACAAATACATAGGTATTTACCTTCTCGATTTCGTGACTGTTTTAGATTTAGAAAATACTAGATATTTTCATTCACTTTTTGATAAAAATGTGAATGGCGCTTACGATTTTTAGTTTCGAGCACGTTGATTCCATACTAAACGCGGACCCCCTCACCCCTTACCTCAGGCCCGAATAGCTGAATTTTCGCTGACCGCCTAACCCCCCTTAATCTTCTCTTCCTCTTACTCAAAGTTCAAGCTTATTGTTATACAATGCTTATACCATGGTTATACATTAGCAGCCGTACAAATAAAAACTTGCTTATTCAAACCTTATGCAATGAATAGATATGATAAGAATAAATAAAGAATAAGGATGTCATAATTTCTTACAAATAAATTTGGAATAACGTCGCGTCGATGTAACTATGCTCACTCTATGCAATAGGCGCGGAGCGGCAACGTAGCAATTGATAATTGCTCCGAGGTAGCAATTCATTCACAAAATTATGAAAAACATTGAAATTGTCTACGGTTAAACCTTGGTGCTGTCATTTTGACGCTCGTTTGACTTCGTCGAATTTGTTGTGAAGTTTCATCATACGATGTTCTGTTTATTATTTTTTAAATATTTATTTGAAATAATTTAAATATATCATTAAATATGCAAGCAAATGAAAGAGAACGCTATCCAATATCCGGGGAGAACAGAAGATAAACCCACCTTGAGATAGAGAGTTGCCAAATAACTGGTACTCAAAACATACAACTCCAGGCTTAGAAGATTTATATTTTCAACGAAAGTTTATATTATTATTGTGATAAGTTTAGAAATAAGTGTTTTATGTATGTATGGTTTGCCGTTTGGCGCATGTCGTAAATAAATAAATCATTATAAATATCAAAAGGGTTTTTCATAATTTCGTATATTTTGACATTTCATACAAAATTTTCCATTTCAATAGGTAGGTACGTAATGAAATTATTAATTTGCTCAACTTTTTCTACTTCTCGTATTACTCTCATTGTTATTATCTCAAATTTATATTGAAAATTGGTTCTAAAACTTGTAAAACACAGCACAATGTACTAAAAAATACGTTATAACTCAGTTATGTCAGACTTATACTAGCCTCTTGCATGTCGAAATACCGGCTCCCGGTGTAAACAAATTTGCGCCGTGTATGTCGATATACCGGGGGCCGGTGTGGGTTCGAGTGTTTTGTTTTTTAGTATAAACAACCTCATTGTATATCACCCTATCCTTTCTGACACATTACAAATGCTTATAGAAGAAACAGGCCGGCTAGTGACGCCAAAACACGAGCAGCGCTAGTGAAAAAAATTTAAACACGCGTCATTCAAAACTCCGTCATCGCACGTGGTGACTACGTATTTTTGTTTTGGTGAAAACTTGTTCTAATCTTAAAGTGATTCGCTGAATATTAAAAGCAACGATGGATGGGTTATTAAATATTGATTATATATACTAATTATATAATAGTTCTGTTAATTTTCACTAAAATTCGGTCTGTAACTATCAGCATGTGCAAGGTCGAACGCGTGATGACGATTTTATTGTCGTTATATTTCAGCCAGAAATGGATAAAAAGGTAAGTTGATATTAGATCTAAAACGTAAAACTACTTGGTTTTGATATATTTCATAGGGTAGCATTATATTTGTTTCAAAAACATGAAAATACGTAGTTAAATATGATACTACGTAGTATCATACCGGGAGCCGGTACGTCGACAGATTGCGTATTTTTAGGATGCTACCTAAGTATGGATATGCCTCAGGAATATTTTTGTATGCATTAAAATTTTAATTTATTGCTGACTGCTACATTACCGAAATATGACCAGAATAGATGTTTTGAATGTATGATAGTAAAAAACAAACACATCTAATAAGAGTCATACCTTGAAAATATTATGTTTTACGAAAAGTCGTATCCATACTTTTATAGCCTCCAGGTACCAAAATGAACAATTTTTTGCTACTTTTAACAACTTATATCTTGAAATATTTCTTAGAACTGTACTGTTCTGTTGATTTGTTTTGATGCTTTAATCTATCTAAATCTTAGAAAATGTCTAAAAGTTCCGTTAGTTGCAATATTTTTTCCAAAAACTATGTTTTTAAATGTACGTAATTTTTGACCCAAATTTTTGAGTTATTTTTGTTTAGCTCCTACTCAAGATATTTATAATATAGTGCTGCGATACTTTCGTAATACATAGTTTATAAGCTTAAGTTTCTAATAAACAAAACATCGTGTCCAAATCGGCATGCGTCATTTAAAATTAGGTTGAAATACGATACCCACTTTTGATGACATCATTAAGTGGCGGTTTTTTGTGACGATATTAAGATCGTGTGTTGTGTAAAAAATTTGTATGGTGGCACTTGAATTTTGTGTTGTATTTTAAACCTAATGTGATAAGTTGTAAATAAAATGTTTTAATTACTTCCAAATGTTGTTTTAATTCAAATTATAACCGAAACTTATCTAAATATCACACTACACTCTGTTGAAAGTTCTGTGATAGCTTTAATTGAGTATTTATATAGAAATGGTTGAAAGTGAATAAAGATTATTCAATTTACAATAAGATTTATAACTTGAATTAACTTGATTCGTACTAGATACGGAGAAAATCGAGTTAATGTAAAAGTCTATCTCAAAATTTCGCTGTCTGTCGACCATACCGGCTCCCGGTATGACGGATAGGGAAAATCGGAAAAATGTCATCGACATCGTAAAGGCTAGGGTGGTAGCCGGAATAAGGATGAAATAGCATTAGTATGAATACTTATTACGAAGTTATACTAGGTTTCATTTATTACGTGTTTATTTGTATGATTTTTCCTTATTCTTAGTTTATTCTTTTCATAAAATGTTATAACTCGTTTATTTGTACGGCTGTATAATCACAGATTAGAATAGTGTTACATATATTATCTGTGACGTGAGTTATACTAGCAAATTGGCAACACTAAAATATTATGTCAATCCAAAGTGTCAATCTCAAATGCCAAATGTCAATGCCACTCTTGTCAATTCACATTTCACAATTGTCAGTATTGAATTTTTGAATACAAACTATATGTCGTATTCTAATAGGTGCCGAAATTAGTGTGATGATCTCATTGAATAGGTAGTTTTAATTTTTTAATAATAATCCACTCAGACCAGTAATCATAAATTAAAAGTTGTGATGGTTTACCTTCTGAACTTATGAAATATATTCAGTTCTATTATATTGAATAAACAATGCAGCAGTCACCTTTCGACAACATTTTTAATATTATCGGTTTGTCCGAAGGCAATGAGAAACCTATGAAACACGGATTTTACAATGCATTCGCTTTATTCGTGTTGGCTATATGTTGCGCAGCTGTATATGTGTTATTTCTAATATTAGAACCATTTTTCAAACCACTATTTTGGGCACTCCTAGTGGGCTCGCTCCTTCATCCTTTTAAGTACAAATTATCTAAGAAAATCAAGACATGGATAGAAAATTTAGGAAAAACGAATTCATGTGTAATAGTTGGCTTATTAACTATTCCAGTGAATATAGTTAATTTTGCCTCTGATACTGTTGGTTATCAATTTAGAGAACATTATAAGGTAAGGCTTTAAAATGTGACTAATTAAATTGGCATTGAATGTTTATTAATTATAAATATTAATCACTTTTTGCCACCATTGTGCCACCACTGTTACCCTGTGTGTTCTGGAACTTGAAAGGTATTTCTGCTATAGTTAAATATATGTTCAACAGGCAATTATAGGACTACTATCAGCAATATTTGTATTACCATGGCTATACAATGCAATACCCAGAAGTCTCTGTTGCTTATTTTGGCAGTTCACAGGCTTCATCAACTTTTCCACAACACTGCTCATCAGTTTATGTACATCATATATAGTGAGTATACTATAGTATACTTTGTTTGAAAAGTTATTTAATAAACATCTACACCTTTGCTATTTATGAAAGCATAAACATTCTTGCAAAATTGTAGTATCAACAGAACAGTGGATCAGCAACTAATTAGAAAATTAAATATTTTCAGACGCTAACAATAGCACTTGCCTACATAATAAGTGTATACACATTATGGAGCCCTGAAAGAGAGGGGATATTCAGAGTGACTTCTCATATTCTCTGGTTGGTTATAGCCAGCTTTTTGGCCAGTTTAGCTGGAGCTTACAAAGTCTACATGTTTGTGTTATTGCAAAGTATCTTTATAACTGGATTTGTACTTGAAGTGTTACATGTGCACAAAATAATGCTTATGAAAGGTAAGTCTAATTCATCTACCAATAACCTTTTATACATATGTGTACTGTATATAACTAAACAGGCAAGAAATTATGTAATATTTAATATCACCAAGCATAAAATCAAATGCAGATGTTCATAAACTTACAAAACATATACTTACTTTTATTGAATTCAGAAAAACTTTCATACTTTTTTTCCTAAATACATATTTTGTATTTTTACAGATCCAGAAGCATCAACATTGTCCGCAATACACAGTGTTCTAACAAATGTTCAACATGATCAGCCTGATGAAAAAGCCAAGGATTGCATACCAGAGGTTGACAGTGAAAAAGAGTCGACACCAGATGAATCTCCGTCTCCCATAACTCCAGACGCCGCAAAATGTGGCAGTTGGACTGGGAACGAACCTTCACAACATTCCCCAAAACACGCCAAAATGTTGTTCAAAACTAGAACACTATCTGCACTCCCATTATCCAATTTGAAAATGAAGAGTGCATTCGAAAATCGTCTCCTAGCGTCTTTCAAACAACGATCACTTGATGAGAACTACATAAGAAATAATTTCTCTGATGACGAGACAGCTCTATATTTCAAACTTTTGTTCTTTGGTTGTTTCTGCATGCTCGTATGGAAACATATATGGTTATTGCCGATCACACTAATCTTTTTAGCAATACATATAATTAAAAATTTACTCAATTTCTTTGGAGTATGGTTATTCTTTGAAAATCATTACAACAGTGTTATGGTTAAAATAAACAATTGGTGGAATAATAGGTAAGAAGTATTTTAAAAGCTTAATTAAATTAGTTTTAAACATCATCAGTGATTAACCATATATTTAAAATCAAATACAAATTATTTCATATAAAAAGGTAAATTATATTATTTTAATAATTTAAAAAGTTTCAGACAATCAGCTCTAATACCGGGCCAAATTAGAGGGATTCGCAAAATGCAGTCCATTTGCAATCAGAGTATAATTTCAATGGCATATGAATCTGTAGACACTGTATCCAGTTGTATTGTTATTATTGGCCTCATTCTGTTTCTGACTGTCGCTACAGTATTTATTTTCATACAGGTAAATTTTCTCAATATTTCTGCTTTTTAATAAAGAGTAGTATTTATTGAATTCATACCTTTGATTGTTAACAATAACTAAATACACAAACACACAATGCATCTGATTGTTAGATTTTTTATGACATAAAAAGTATAAATGGACAAATATAGAAATATGTGTATGATATTTTGACTATTTATTTTAAAAAATGTGTCAATTATTATTTTTCCATAGTATAAATTCTACACAGTTTCGTAATTAAATATCCATGTCTTATATACTTATGATTAATGTAAATTATGTATTAACTTTACATTTTAGATATATTCAGAAGCATTAGTCGTTATTCAACTTAGTGGGAGCCTTTTGAACAGTACATTTGTTCAGAACAGCGCACTGCATGCGTATTTACCTGAGGGTTGGGAGGACAAGCTCGATTCCCTTATTGATAACGCATATACTTATGGAAGGGAAGGAATATCTACCGGAGTGAGTATGGCTTTAAATACGCGTCGAATTGTTCTTATTAGGATATTATTCAAGCAAATTTAACCGTTAACATGCCAAAACAATGTTTATACAAATATTTATTACATTATTTGTAATAGTTAGACTTTTAAGTTTTTAGAGTTGACCATTTTCTTATTCTAATAAAACTTTTTATAACTTTCTTAAATCTTGAATGCTTTTCCTTAGCTGTATTTGAAAGCTTATTTTTCATTAGTGTAGTCTTCTCATTGTTTTGTATGTTATTTTCGCTGCTCATTGGATTTTTATTAGGTTATGCGACACGTAAGTAACTCTTTTTCATTTTATTAGCTAATAGTGTTGAATAAAAACCTTTTTTTGCTTTTTCGTTATTAAAAACTTACTTACCTGTATAGTATTTTTTATATTTCTATAGGTAAAAAGCATCCTAAAGGAAGGTGATCCCGAAAAAATTGCGCGTGTGGAACAGCAAGTGCTAGAAATGTGGGATCGGGTGTACCAAAGTTGGGTGTCGGGCCACTTCGCAGCAACTGTTGGCCCACAAGTTGACGGCGCTGCTGTACAAGACTCGTGGGATAACCTTGTTAGCGATTTCACTCAAGCACCAGGTGAGATATATAGAAACTGTTACAATTTTATTTGTTTGTTTTTGTAAAAAAATATGATTGTTTTGTACTTAACATCATTATTATCCGTACTAAAAATATATTACGTACAATTGTTTATTATAGTGTTATAATGTTGCCTATTAAAATGACTCTACTATAACAGCATTGACATAATATTTGAAAAACGTATTAAAACAAAAGACACCATGAATACATATTATAGTGTGATAGGTTTACTGAAAAGAAAATTTAATATATTATTATGTAGCCAAACTATTATTTTTCGCTCTATACTCTGTGCCTATAGACTCTATGACTATGGAGAATTTTATTACACATTTACAGGCTTATTCGACTACACGGGAATAGTTAGTTGGGTGCAAGCCAACGTGGGTACATTGAGTGCAATCGCGAGCAGTATCTGGGCACCGCTAGCGAGCAACGTGTCTTTGCTTATACAGAGTATAGAGTCTCGTGTCGACGTTTTCTAAATGTCTTTATTACATTTACAGGCTTATTCGACTACACGGGTATAGTTAGTTGGGTGCAAGCCAACGTGGGTACATTGAGTGCAATCGCGAGCAGTATCTGGGCACCACTAGCGAGCAACGTGTCCTTGCTTGCGGGCTCGTTGGGCGCTTTCACGTCAATACTGTTCAGCGGTGGTGGAGCTATTATTAATATGATTATTAATTTGGTGAGTGGTTTTAATAAAAAAAAAAAAAACAGTTTAAAGTCGTATACATATACGAACTGGTATTTACCAGAAATATAACTGCGCATTCGCGAGTAAAAAGAGAGAGGCGTAATGCGATTTTCACTCCCTAATAATATTCAGTTATGATTTTAACGTCATATTATGTAAATCACGTTTGTTTCCTACTTGGATATTCAAATAGAATAGATAGATCATCTATTTATATTTGAATATGATCAAAAGTTTATCGAAATTATTAGTTACCATTGCTAGTAAAAAATTAAAAAATTAAATCATACAGTATCTAGCGAAGTTTAAATCAAATATATTAAACTAATAAATTAATCGAAGAGTAATCAAAATATATTAAACTGATTAATTAATCAAAACATTTCCATTTTTCTGTTAACAGGTAGTGTTTTTCACAACCCTTTTCTACCTCTTAGCGTCAAGCAACGCTCTGTACAAACCAGTGGAAGTCATAACGAGAGTTCAACCCAACTTCGGTCCTAAACTCGGTATTGCTTTGTCTGTTGCGATTAATCAGGTAATTGAGATTTTATACCTTAATGTTATAGTAACAAGGTACATTTTCGATTGGACTATAAAGCCCTAACAAAAGCATTATTTTATTAATTTAAGAAATGTTCTTCATCTTTCGGAAGGAACGTAACAACAAATATTTAAGGCATTTAGAAACTATACACTATAACTATAACATTTTAAAACAAAAACGTACTAATAAAAAATTTGCTCATTGTAATAGCAAAAGATTTTTTTTTTCCACCAGTAATCGAAAATTCCTACTACATGTACTAGTTTCAAATGTATTTTAAATACTTCAAAAAACGTTCCAGGTATTCAGAGCGTCATTCAAAATGGCGTTGTTCTACGGTCTATGGACTTGGTTGGTGCACAATCTGTTTGGCGCCAAAGTTGTCTATTTGCCTTCTGGTAAGCATAACAAACTTTTAAATATCTTTGCTAAGTGCGAAATTATGTATGTTTGTTTATTGTTTGATAATTTAAAAAATTGGAATACTTGTGTTTTTTATATGGGTCGTGTATTTTGAAACCTATGAAGGCAAAAATTAGACTTGTTATAATCCGGGTGATAACAAGACATAGGAGATATAAATTAAATGACAAACAACCTTATCTTAGCGGTAATTAATGTCTGAAATTCCCCGTTAATCATTCAAAATAGCACGTTGCGTAGTTCTTATGAGAGTTATTATTACACACAATGCACGATTATAAGTGATGAATTATGTAACGAATGTTTTATAAAATTGTTGTCAAAAATAACAGTTTAATGAAATTTCATTGAATTTTAATTTTATTTCCTGCTTACTCATAATCCATCTTCTGTCTTACTTTCAATATCTTAAAATAACGTGGCCGTAAATAGAATAAAAGCCCATAAAATCCAACATTATCACTTACATAATTGCATATATTTCCTGGTCGCGCCAAATTCGAATTAAATCGGGTCATTGAGCTTTCGATTAAGTCGGCAATAATTCGCAACTGATAAATGCTCAATTATTTTTTTGCGAACATATTTTAGTAAACACTTATCTCGAGATGTCGTTCATTCGTAGCCGGTGTGACATTTTTATAGCACGTGTTATTCGATAAATCGTTACACAACATGCATAATAAAACATGATTAAGCATCGCCTTACAATGACTGGCAAGAGGCTATTCATAGTTTTTGTTGTGTTGCTCAATGTCGCGTTTGGTGTGAGGATTAACTTTACTAGTTGCCATAATACTGAGTGGTCTTGTGTGAATAGTGTGCCAAATGAGATCGTTTACACCTGTTCGGCGGTTAGAAGCAATGTAAGTGCAATAATCCAATAATCCATAATATACATTAACTCAAATATATGATACTGAATAGGTTATTTTGTTCTAGGACTTCATCATCCACCTAAAGGATTATTATACGGATAATATCGTCAGTGTGACGGTACAAAATTGTCGCGATTTAAGGGTTGTACTGGACTGTCCCTTATTGCAAAGATCGTCTCGATTGCAGAGATTTAAAGTGAAAGATTGCGACCGACTTGAGTTTATATCTCTTTCTGCGACGTCCTTATTACAGACACCTCCTGAAGTTGTAATAGAAAATGTGAGGGAAGTAGTGTCATTTCCAAGAAACACTTTCAAATCTCCCACTACTAGTACTGAGCTTAAATGTCTAGGATCGACATCTATGAACAAGTTGAGAATTGTAAATAGTAAAATCAACTCTATCAACACAAAAGCTATATTTAACGTAAGTGGGATCAAGAACATTGAATTCGAAAATGTTACTATCACTGATATTTATACGCAAGGTATTGAAGCGATTATGAGCAATGATAATTCTGTGTTTACAATGATAAACAGTAAAATTACTAATTTGGACTTCAAAGGAATCATTATTCAAGCGTCAACAGTCAGATTATCGTATAATGTTTTTAATACAATACGAGCGAACGGGATAAACGTTACAGCAGATAATGTATTTATCGCCGGAAATTTGTTTAAAGAAATAAATGCAAATGGCATAATTACAAATGCGCTAAACACCGATATAGTAAATAATAACATTGAGTTTCTAAAAAGCAATGCATTGGAAAGTATCAAGTGTTTAAAAAGAAGATCGAGCAAGAAACAAATAAATTTTTCAAGGAATAACATACAGAGTGTGGAACCGTATTCTCTATTTTTTAACTATTCAAGTTGTAAAAATGCCGGTACCCAGATTATATTTCGTGAAAACAAAATAGACTGTAAATGTCGAAATATTGCGTTTCTTAATTCACCATCTACCGGATGCAACAGTGAATTGAATGGATTAATTTTGAACATAGCCAATAACAATACATGTTTTTTGGCTCCTTGTATTTTGCCCATCGAAATAGTTAAACTGCTACAAGAGAGCGATATGTGTCATTTGAACCTTGACCCCCAAGTTATGTGCTTACTGTATTATGATAAGAATTCTAATAATACGAATATCGAAGTAACAACAGACGAAGATGTCACGGAGCCGGCTCCAACATTCTATTTGATAAGGCAAGCTAACTCCCGCTCCGGCGACGCTAGTGCCGCTATGACGGCTATCGATAAGGATGATCTTTTGCGGGACAGCCACTTGAATATGACAAACAGGACGACTGTCAAAGTCGTGTTCGATTCTTCTAAAGACTTTGTAGAAACGCTTAGAAGCACGGGCAGGTCGCGAAGCAGACAAGATGAGAACAAAGTACCACCAAGAGAAGATTACATCAACCGATGTGTCGGTAGCCATTGTCGAAATAACGTTGCGTACGACAAGCAGAAGGCATTAGATTTTTATAAATATGTATACGCCCAATTGCGAACGCCGCGTCAGAATGACAAGAAAAATTAAACTTGATTGGCATTATCGTTGTTTTGAAATAAAACCGTTTCACCTATTTCGTTGACTTTTTTGCCCCCAAACATAGTATCTACTATAGCTATAATTCTTAAACACTACTTTTACTATCAAATATTATTATATATTAACCTTATTTAAATTAATGCGTTTAATTATATGTATTTGAATATTATTATTCACAGATAAGCCTGGCTTCTGCGTTTACTTTTATTTTAACTTAGTGTGTTTTGTTATGTTTTTATCCAGAGCTCTTTAATGATTATAAGTTGTTGTTTTTAATCTAATCAAAAAAATTGGCATTTTAATAAGTAGTAAGCGCTGCACTCCTGTTTAGCCTTAAGTGTCCTTTTAAGTGGGTCAAAATTGATCCAGAAGGATTCAATTACATACATACACACGCAATAAAGGCGTTGTTATTTCAAATAATAATTTAACATAAAACTATCGGTCTATTCAAATTGAATACGTTGCAAGATTTTGTTATAGTTGTATATATATGTCGATGGATTTAATGGACACTTAAATTTATCTTTTTCGTAAATCATAAATAAAAATAGTATCGTTTTTCGTTTTAAGCTATATATTATGGTCTAAGATCCGAATATGAAACGAAACCTAACGGTTTGATAAGAGAATCAAATTTATTTTATAATAAATTTCATATATTATAAAATAAATTAAAAATGGGTAGACAACAGAAATCCTGGACAGAATATTTTTAATTATTTTTTGAAAAATGATTTTTCATAAAATGTTGCAAAATGAAGATAATAATAAAATTTTATACTGGACTTAAAGTATAGAGCATATAGAATGTGCAATCGTAGGGTAGACTATTATTTACCTGGACGAACTACTGGGTAGACAGGTATAAACATGTATGTCAATACTAGTTACTTTCACTAGATTTGATAATAGAAAAAAAATTATATCAGCATAAGCGCTGTTTTATTCTGAACACGATGATATAGGGTAGACTGCAAAAAAATTGGTCCTAATAGGGGTATACAAAATTAAAAAATTTCAATTTCAACGCGTCCGGAAATGAGTGACATATAGATCTGAGGTAAGTATACTGTGTGATAATAAAGGACCGAACATTGCTGTTGTGTCTCATGGGATCGTGAATATAAGAAAGTGCGCATGCTCGGTATGTAAACTTTATAGAGAGTAGAGGTACCTCTGCTATCCTCCATATTGTAAACAGCCCCTTTAGCCAAACGTCAAAACGCAAATGAAAAGGAATAAAAAGGAATAGAATCCGCTAGCGATACTAATTGTCATAACTTTTATTGATGACATTACATATTCATCAAACATCGGTCGATCAGGACTTCAAAACATATGTACATTTTTCAGGAAAAATATAGCCACTTTGGCAAAGTGGCTATTTTTCCATAGTAAATCTTTTGTTTCACGCGCAGGACTGTGGCGAAATTTCTCTTTCACTCTTATTGGATTTCTTATTTAGACATGAATGTACTGAATGTTGTTTCATAGGAGCGCAATCGAGAGCGCTCCGTAAGCTCCGTTTCGCGCGTTATTTATGCAATGAACAAGTGTATGTAATGATGTATGTATTTTATTTGTAATGTGTAAAGGTACTTATTTTATTGATATTAGCACAGACTAATAATAATATACTACGTATACAAATATTAGTATTGGAGTTTTTTACGATAGGTTTTAAATAATGAGCAGGTATAACTTTATTATAATTATTTATGGGAGTTCACTGCACCAGCGCTCCTGAGGACGAGCCGCCGCTGTTCAAAACGCTACCTGCTACGGTTTATTATGAACGATTGTTATAAAAATAAAAGTTATACATATTTGTTGGCGTAAACTATTTTATTCATCATTAATTTTGGAAAATAAATAATGTCAAAATTGATTACAATAAAACGCAGTTTTATTTTATTACATTACACTATTGCTTTTTTTTATCAAAACATGTATGTATTTGAGTAGTTAGTAGCATAGTTGATCCATGCCTATTCAGTCAAAACTAATAACACTAATCGCAGTAAACGGGAAAAACAATTAAATGCATTTGCATCACTTCGACATTTGTGAATTCCAATAGATTGCACTACTAGAGTTAGCAACTACTACCTACACCACTTGAGCAAGTTGGCGAAAAGCTAGTTTTCAATACACGTGTTTTTAATTTTATTTCAGTGTTAGCGGCTGTGTTAGGTGCAGCGCCGTTCCTAGGTCCCTATTTAGCAGGGATACCGGCTGCGTTGGATGTGTGGCTCCAGGGCAGACCGATGGCGGCCTGCATGCTGCCGATAGCTCAAGCGGCGCCCATCGCTTTCCTTGATGCTGCTGTGTATGCTGAGATTAAAGAGTGAGTGCTAATTTATAAAAAATGGCGTTATTAAAAGTTTTAAGTGTTTTTTCTTTACAATGTAGTATATAGGTAAGGATTGATAAAACGATCCATGGGATCTCACAATTTATTATTAAAGAATACTCTGCTTTTTCTGATATACCTACGTTGATATTTTTCAAACATACGTCACATACTCAAACATCTGTTTACTTTTGGCGTCTATATTTTATTGTAAAGAGCTGTAAAAAGATTTTTTTTTTCAAAATTTTTGTCTTCGATATGCGTGCAGTGCAACGCAGTTGTTAGATTATGAAGCTAGAATCATAGTCATCATTTAACAAAAATTAGCCCTCACACACGAGTATCAAAACATTTCCTATAATTAATTTCATTTTTTCCAGTGGTGGTCACCCCTATGTAACCGGTTTAGCAATTGCCGGTGGTATATTCTACTTAGGGCCAGAAGGAGCTATTTTAGGGCCACTACTCCTCTGCTGCCTCATGGTGGTACTCAACCTGTCTTCCTCCTTCCTAAGGGATACTCCCGCGGAGGAAAGGGCTGCTTTACACTCTCGAGTCAGGTAAAGGAGTTGTAGTACTCATAAAAAAATTTTTTTGTACATTGTTTGACGATTTTGCCATATAATTCTCGAATAAATTACTTCTTTTTGTTCTTGAATACATTACGTGTTGTGTTTTGATATTTCTGTATTGAAGAGTTGCGAGTTTGGTAGTTTTATAGTTTTGTTTCTGGAAAGTTCTAAGTGTTATTTTGAAAGTGTATTTGAAATGCTAGCTTTGTAGTACCATAGTTTTTCCTGAAAAATGTACATATGTTTTGAAGTCCTGATCGACCGATGTTTGATGAATATGTAATGTCATCAATAAAAGTTATGATAATTAGTTATCATTGCATTAAAGAATCTCTGGTCGATCAGGGCCTGTGTTTTCGATTAATCTTAAGTAATCTATAGAAATGACCCATCAAGATTTATGCCGCAAGTAAGAAAGTTTTCTTCGCACAAAGAAATATAATAGGTAGCTATTTTAAGTAAAATAATTAATATTTAAACAACAAAAACAGCACATTTTGTTTGTAAATTGTCATTAAACGTTGTTTTGTTAAATTTTATGAGTAACAATTATTGTAAATGTACGCTAGTGTAATATTGTATGAATTGCGATTCTTGTAATGCCAATAATAAATATTTGTTTCAATAGGTCATTTTTGGGATATTAAATGAGGTGTGTATTTTAACAACGTAATATTATGAATATTTTAAAACAGATATGTTCTAAAGGCGATTGACGCATGTTTCGATCTCGCTTTTTGATATTTTTTTTATTAATATATGTTTTGAAGTTCCTAAAAAACATACGAAATGTGAAGGGATAGCATGAATTTTACTTTTTTTTTATTGAGCATGACAATGTTTCTATTTTGAGTTTGATAATCGCATGACTTACAATTTATATTTATTGTGCATATATTAATTACTAATTTAAACTTATTTTCAGATACGGTGCTTATCTTTAAAATGCATGAAGAACTAATTGTGAGATGGCCAGTTATTGTTATTGTCGTATTGAGATACAAGTTGTAGATTTTTTACATACAGTATGTTTAGCGACCTAATAATAAAATTACACACTAACATATATATATTAAATGACAGCTTATAGTTCTATATCTACTTTGTAATCTATGACTGTATAAACATTTTTTTTTCTAAAATTTGGCAATCGGCAGGTTTAATTTTTTAAGAATCAACGAGCAGAGGCAAATCAAATCAGATTTTGCTACGCAATAATTTAAAAAATAGGCATATCTGAATTTCCTTTTAAATGTTATTTATTATGCACATTGATGCACTTACTTCACTTCAAAATGATCTTCGAAAAGGAGATTTTAACTCGACTCGATAGCGAGAACGACATTTTTTCATTAAGTTATTTCGTAAAAAAAATCTATGTAATAATAGTGCTTCTATTGATTTGATTTATTTCATGTTAAATTGTTGCAATATTATAGTATGGTTTAATATAACAACGCAGCTTTTACTGTCTATGTACGTGGCAATCAAAAGGAGGGATTAATTTTTAGTCTGGAATTTCGCAGATTATCATAAAATGCAAAAGTTTAATAATACTAATAAGACTTTTGAAACCATAGACATAGAAATATGTACCCAACTGCGAACACACTAAGGCTAATTTTGCTAATTTTTAAATTTTACAAACAATAAAAACATTCTCAAATTGTTAATAATATATTCTGTTCTTATTATGTAATTATTTTAAGTAAACTGTCTGATATTATTTCTAGTCTTATTTCAATTAAATGGAATATTATAGCACAAATATTATTCCTTCGTAAATATAATAAATTAATAACGACACTTAACTAACGTAAATATAAATAGAATTCTATTACTACTAAAGAATGAAGTCAATTACTTCGATTATTAAAGCCTCGGGTATTGCACCGGCTTCTAATAAGGGTCTTAAATCTTTACAAATTTGCATATACATATGCTATAAAGATATGTATGTAATATATCTATTATGTTTTTGATATTATGTAAGAACTTTTTATATATTGCAGAATAATATGATGTATGTAAGTATATTAAAATTATAAATAATATAATTATCTATAATTTAATCAGTGCCAATATTCTTTGGTGCTTTATTGCGATTTATTGATGTACGCACTACGCATAAATAAAATTTAATGATATTTTAAATATATAAGGACATGTATAAAAATATAAAAGAATAAATAACCGTTAACTTGAAATTGTTGGATTACATGTTATGAGAGTTTCTTTTGAAAACCGTAATCGAATGGAAGTTTTTTTTTTTTTTTTTTGTTCAACTATTGAACGTTATTAACGAAATCGGATTGTTCTATTATTACAGACATGAAAAAAACATCCTGTCTGACCATATTCGTCGTTTCACCTAGCTTAATGAAATTAGTTAAGATATACGAAGAGATTATACTAAATTATTTTTGTATTAAATTGTGTTTAAAATCGGTTTAACCTAGATTCTCTATAATATAATGTAAATTGACGCAAATGTGTTGTAAATGTAATATAATGAGGCTATAAATATTATTATTACTCATAATATAATATCGAATTCTAGCATATTATGTCATCCTTAAAAATCGATCATATACAACGTAAACCTATGTTAATAAATTATATCTTACATCTTAAGATCATAATAAGTAGTGTACCTATGTATATGTACAAATATTAATTTTTTAATCTGTAATTTAAATAATTTATTGTATTTATTATAAGCTTTGTACGTTCTATTATGAATATCTAAGTATATTTTGTCTATGAAGAGGTATTTAATTCTTAAAGGGATTGTTGATGACTTCAATTTTTTTGTTGGAAATAATTATTGATTTGTTCAGATTTGATTATTTATAATGGGTTAAAAACTGACTATTTAAAAACAACTGCCAAACTTGTAACTCCTTTTTCGTATGTTGGATTATAAAATTCTAACACGCGTTAGGTAAAATGAACTTTATTACTAGTAGTTTAGGGTCGAGTCCAATGCCTTTAAAATTATATACCACGCGAAATATTAAACTAAGCAACGTTTAAAATATGCTTCTCTTCCTCTTCGCACACTTGAGTTATTTTTTTTTTTTTTTCTATCTTTGCCTGTAGGTAAGGGCCCTTGTACTTGTAAAATGATACGTAATTGTCCACTTAATAATATGTTAATGCATTTTTTATAATTTTGAAAAATTAACTGAACCTCAATTTTCTCTATATTATTTTTGTTTATGTTATCACTGAACTATTCCTCTATAATTATTTTTTTTATTATATTACATATTATGGTAATGCCAGTTGCAATCAATCGTGGATATTATTTATAGAACACGAAAGGGAAATTATTTAAAACCCACAATAGCCATTGGCATCATCATAATGTAAAACTATCCACTTCTCAAAATAATTGTAATGTAAGAATCAATGGAATATTCAATGTAGTCGTAAAATATAAAACCAATAATAAGCCCTTACCAGTTCGAAAGAGATCGTCCAAAGTTTAATTTAGATTATATTGCAAATAAGTTTGTACTAAGCACGCATATTGTAACTGGAGCAAATATATTGTTTTGCTTTATTTGTTGTTTTATTTTTATTAAACCTTTAAACCTTTTAAACATTTGGTGAAATCCACTCGAGGAAGGATATGCGGCTGACACCTATATTATGTACCTACTTTGAATTTAGGTATTAGATCGAAAAATATGTTTAGGTAAATCACAAAATATTTAAACGTTATCGGATAATCAAAATTATTTTTGTAGTAGATTATGCAAATTGCAATCCTCTATATATTTTTGATTACCTTGATTTTGTCTTAATATAATTCTTGTCTGGTTTACTTAAAATTGCAAATAGAAATACAATTTTTTCTTTTTTTAATAATTTCCTCCGTAATGTGGTAATACTCGGAGGAAAAACTGGTATTTCGAAATCATCGTATATTTGAGCTAGCGCGCACGAGCAACTTTGTCTCCGCAACTATTTTGTCTCCGCAACTATTTTGTCTCTCCACCCATGGGCTAGTATGAAAGTGCGCGCACGTAGCGACGCAACTCCCGGGAGACTTTTTTGTCCGCGGGTTCGGAGACAAGCCCGCGACGCAACTGTCGCCCTATCTATTGGTTTCAATGCAAGTGCGCGCACGGCGACAAAAACGTTGCCGGCCGGCGGCCGCCGGCCAGTTGCCGCGTAACCGGCGTAGCGATAGTACGTATTTATGTCAACGTATTTATTCTCGTACACAGTAGTTTTTAACCGACTTCGAAAAAAGGAGGAGGTTATCAATTCGGCCGGTATATTTTTTTTATGTATGTACACCGATTACTCCGAGGTTTCTGAACCTATTTACGTGATTCTTTTTTTGTTTGATGCGGAATGGTGTGGAATTGGTCCCATAAATTTTATTCGGATAAGCCCAGTAGTTTTTATTTTGTGAGCGTTTTTGTCTGATCTCGATGACTTAATTGAAATGTAGCAAGTAACTTTGATTCATTTCCAGGTAACCGATTGAGCTGAAATTTTGTATACGTATGTAAATTATTGGATAGCGATGAAACATTATTATGACATAGAGCTGATTAGATGATGGAATCGGAAGGTGGCCATAGGAACTTAGTAATATATTGACTCAACTTTATCGAGTTTGGGCTCGTTTGATTCGTGTTGAAAAATACACTAAAAAGTATTAAATAAACATAACTTCGTTAAAAACAACCGACTTCAAAAACGGAAAAGTAAAAAATAAAAAAGATTGATATTGATATTATTAATTACTACATATTATTTAGATGTGTTATTTACTAAAAAGGTTTGATGTCGATGCACGGGCTTAATACTAAGTGCTTAGTGCTTGGCACCGACTTCAAACCTATTTAATAAATTAATAATATTGTTTTTAATTAAGTTATTTTTATTATTAGTAGTTTTCTGTCTATAGTAGAGCCATTTTAATAGGCAACATTGACAGTTCAACAAAATTCAGCAACGTAATCTAGTAACGACGCCATAGAAAAATATGTTATTTCGTTTTGTTGGAACTGCACATTTACTTAACTTTTTTCAATTACGATTACATATCTATACTAATATTATAAAGAGGAAAGGTTTGTATGTATGTATGGTTTTCAGTTTTCACGCATAAACTACTGAACCGATTACAATGAAATTTAGCACACATATAGAGGGTAACTTGGATTAACACATAGGATAGGTTTTATCCCGGAAATCCCACGGGAATGGGAACTATGCGGGACAAGAGCACAGACCACAACCGTCTCTTCGAAAACCATGTTGATAAATGCAGAAAATTTTAAAGAAAAAGTTGCGTTGCTGTCGCTTTCGTGTGCGCATCGTTCAAAACTTTGCGAGGAGACAGCGACAGAGACAAAATAGTTGCCGGGCAACTAAGTTGCTCGTGGGCGCTCGCTCTATGGTTATTAAATACACTTAAATACTTTTAACATTTTTACAACTTATATATACACGATACATTGTAACCTTAACGTTTTATGTATTTATATAGTACTGGTACGTGATTCCCCGTTTTATTTCTTCTGCATCTGTAGATACTTCTGCTAAGAAGTCAACTTGTGTAGATGTGTGTGTCACGATAAGGCCGTTATCGATGAAATGCCCATCTATATCCGATTCCAACCACAAAAACAATATCACAGAATCCGTTGTTATAGTTACTTCATAAAGCATCTCGTTGTGGAGGTCTTTACTCGATTTTGATACTTGTATCTGTAATTTAGATCAATAGTTATTTGAAGCAGGTATCCCTAGAGGTAAATATAGCGTAAAACATATGAGTCACAAAATTTTACCTGAATATTTGGTTTTCCCAATCCTTTCACCGATTTTAAAGCTACCGGGAAAATGTAATTCTCTGGAGACGATGTAACTCCGTCACATTTCAGCGAAAACCTTAAAAACAGTTCATCTTTCTTGTCTTTTTCCCATATAACAATACTGCCCTGTTTCTTACTATTCAATGGGTTGACATTTGCTGGATAAGATTTTGTCGAGACTGGAGTTAAGCTGGTCCAATTAAATACATCCACAACGATGTTTGCGTCGATAATCGGAACAAATCTATCGTTTATCAGATACACGTCAACATCGCCAGTTAGAGTCAAACGTGGAGAAATGAGGACAGGTGCGAAAAATCTCTTCGCAAAATAATGCAACATTTTCCATTTCCCACCATATTCTAAAACAAAATTGTGCATTAATCATGCATCTAATACTTTAAAATTTTACGACTATTATTTAACCTTAAATAATTTAACGTGTAGGGGACACGCTCAATTATTTATCCTGCATATTGTTTGGACGTATTGCAACCACTCTACTAATTGAACAATTTCTCCTCTCATATCGTAGGTACAAGAAGGACAAGAACATACCAATCCCTGACCAAGAGGGTGCTTGCCATACATCATTTAATTGCCAATACAGAGCACCCATCGTGTACCAATCTGCTTGACTTTGCCGGTAGAATTCGGTTTCTGTTTTCATTGCCATAGCCTGAGTTATCTAAAAAATATTGTTATTGGTACTAGATCACATCATTACTTGATAAACACATGAACTTCTTTGATATCTTGAGTATGGTAGCTTAATATGTCATTGATAAAGGTTTATTTAAAACTCTTTTATCTTACCTGACTATAGAAAACGAACTTTTCAAAATAATTTTTATCATCACTATCTAATTTAAGATGCTTTTTAATTTGAATCCGTATATTAGTGTTACCATTAGGGCTGTGTTGTCTGTGTTTCGAGTATTTGCTGTATAAACTGAAATCTTCGGTATTATTGGTGGCAGTTCGCATTGTTTTCAAAGATGGGAAGGATTGGAATCCGTATTCAGAAGCGAATCTTGTCTGAGGATAAATATTGGCATCCCAGTTATCAGCTAAGTAGTTGTAATAATGCGTATCACCATAGTGAGGATCATATGGGTTTTGGGCTATGTAACCGTCTTCTTCCGATTTTTTACCATTCGACGGACTTGAAACTAGATAACGTCGACTGGGGTCATAACTCTCAACAATTGGTTTAATGGTATCGACATATAACTTGACGTATTCCTGTTTATATCTGTCGAACTGAGTTTGCGTCATGTACCAGTTGCCTCTCAGGGCTACTTCGTTTTCGTTATTTCCAGCCCAAACAGCAATGGATGGGTGATATTGAAGACGTCTCACTTGTTGCTCTATTTCTGTCTTTACGCTTCTGCAATTGTGAAAAATATAAGTTAATTTTGCGACGAATACATGATTCTTGATTATAACAAAACTATATACCTAACTATTACCTATATACCTATATACCTATTATGCAACGCAGATATGTATGTATACGTATAGGTGTAAATATTCGGGAATATTGAAAGAAGGTTATGGTTTCAGTTTCAAATTGCTACTTATAAAATAGAATCTGCCTTAACAAGATCTACTAGTAAATAAAACCATGTCCCATGAAGAAGAAAAGAACCTCTCTTCTAAACAACCATTTCAAACACAACAATTTAAAAAGAATGGTTCAAAAATAATTCTTACTCTAGAAAATCCTTATCTGCTGGGTACATGGAGCAGGCGAAAAGGAAATCTTGCCAAATTAGTATACCAAGTTCGTCACATTTTTGGTAGAAGTAGTCTGACTCGTACACCCCGCCGCCCCACACACGAAGCATGGCCATGTGAGCATCCCGCGCCGCCAACAGCAAATTGTCAACTGTATACATACATGATATCCTATATCCTAATACGGAACCATAGAGTTTCCAGCATGTTACTAAGATAATTTCAGCTATAAGTACTTTATGTTTAAATACCGTTTTAATAAATACTTATTGACCTTAAGCCGGTGTTTGATCTACGGACTATGAATTCTGGTGTACTTTTTTTTTTTTTTGCATCCTATAAATTAGATTTAATCATTTAACAGATTCAATGTTAGTAAATATATTTTTACCACTGATTGGAATCTTTACAAAGGCTTCTCTTAGAATACAATCTCCGTAATCTCTCTTATGTAATCATCTCCGTTTCATGTCGAATACCTACTTAGAAAAAAATACATACCAGTATTTTTATCAGAACCAAGTTCCGGTAGAATATTCGCCGGTATCCAATTAGAACCTTTCATAAATATAGGATATCCATTCACTTTAAAATAGAATGTCAATCCTTGGGCTGCTGTCTTGTTACCTTCATTAAATAAGTTGAAAAAAGGTAAATTAATTGTAAATCCAGTTAAAACATATCTACACTAACTTCAATACTTTAGCAAATTCTCACCAAAAATAGTATAGGCGTCTTTTTCTACCAACTCAATAGTACGAAAACCAATCTTCAAGAGTTTATGTGACATTTCTCCATTTTCTGCATCATTTGAAAAAAATATATTCAAATCGTACAACGGCTGCTCTCCAAAACCATTGGGCCACCATAACGACACTACATTCTGAAATTGAATAATACGAAAATAATTAAGGCCTTAATAGGGGCTAGCGACCTTGCTAGGTGATTTACAAGGCGGGATCGGGGGACCGGCGCGAATCTACCGTAGTAAAAGTACGTATGAAAATTATTAAAAAGATATGTATTTGGATATGGAATCAAAATTTAAAACAACCATGCCCTGTGTTTCAATTTCATAAACACACTGTAAAAACACTACAATAATTGACGTTATATTGACTTAGCGTTTTGGTTTAAAGTCCAAAAATCGACCTCAGTTCATGATTTTTTCCAAAAAACCTGATTGTAAAATAAACAAATTAAAACAACCATGCCCTTTATCATATTCGAAACTTTAATACACATTTTTTTTTAGATATGTACATTAAGAATCTAAGAAGAAAAACGGTTATAACTAGAGTTAATTTTCGGTATTAAAAGGGAATTTTACCCGATTCAGGCCTTAAATAAGAAATTCAATAGATACTAGGTATAAGTTATAACGCCCGACTTTATAGTGGTGTTTATAGCCAGGCGCCACATTAGACATTTAGACAACAACACAGAAAACGCGGGATCGAATCCTGCCTCATGATCGATTTCTTATATTATGATGTAAATAAATATCTAATCGTTAAGATGGTCAAAAGGTATCTTCTATAAAAACCCATGAGGAAAAGTCAACGTATTTACCACGACATATTTTATGCGTAAATTAAGATTTTTGTAATATAGTTATTTTTCGCTAGGTGGGTTAGGTAAGTATACAGACCACGTATGTATAATAGGTAATTATATTTACATTTTATACGAAAGTTCACGGCTACGCTTGCCTTGAAAATTTAGGTTAACGACGGTAATTTATAATTTAACGCCTTATTTGAATAATTCAAACAGATTCTCAATTAGTAAATGATCAATGTATTGATTTACACTTTTATCAGGCCCTGTCTTTTATGACATCGATAAAAATTTATTATTTCCGTATTATTTTGTCGCAATATAGTACCTACTAATATATCGACAATGTAAATAAAATAATTCAGGTTTTTAAAAAACTACTGCTATTGTATTTGTTTTAATTATAAGAAGAAATCTTGAATAATAATATTTTTGAATAAATTTAATGCATATTGTGATGAACTCCAATGACCGATGCAACCACTTCAACTGCGCTCTACTAAACAATTGATACCTACTCGTATTATCGGTCATCACAATCTAAGTGTATTTCACACGACAACTAGTATATCTATATAATTATTGGTTTAATGCTCTAAGATATAATATATATATTTTTGTTTTCACCAATAATAATTAAACTTTTTAAATATTATACCGTCTCTATAGCTTGGCTATCTAACGCTATAGCTTATCGACTAGCTTAGCGCAATGTATCCAATGTTCATTTACTTATTAAATCAATATTTCAAACTAAGTACATACTTAATAAATAATAAATTAGAATTATAAATATTATTCCATACACATACTACCTACCGCACTTATTGTCATATTAATCTCTGCTTCAGCTGCGCCATCCTCTCCAGCTTGTACATCCAACATCCTGCCCACAGTCAGCGATTGATGTGCATTAACAGACAGTGTTGCACTCAAATAACCTTTAATTTCCGAACGTGGTAATCCACTTTCCAAACTGGCAATAATTCTGAGAGACCAATGCGATTCAGACTTCTCCGTAAATGTTCTGACGTTCCGTATCAGAGCTCCGTTGTGAAATTCTATTGACGCATTTTTCCTGCAAAGTGTTCTTGAAGAATTAAGTACAAGCTAATAATAATACAAAAGAAGATGATAAGAATGGAAATATATATGAACGATTGGATGACCTGTTTCTTGAAGATGCAAAAACTAAAGATGTTATGCCTAGACCTCGCCAAGACGTAGATGATATATCGTAGGAATTGTTAGATGCCTTAAATTAAGAACAAGCTTTTCCACATATTTCACGAATATAATTACTTATGTGAGCTGTAAGCGCCGCTTATTCCCAAAAGAACAGCTGCTTCATGTCGATCGTTTATTATGTAAAATTACCATAATCCAACAGAAGGGAACGCCGGGCCCCAATCCCAACTAAAAGATGCTTGCATCTTCCTGAGCTGGTTCACGTGACATTCACCATTATAAACTGATGGAACGCAGTTTGGAGCTGTGAAGTGCTTATCAGATCGCGCCTTCGCTACTTCAACGGGTGAAACAAAATTCAGGACTAATTCGTTCTCACCAACCTAAAATTTTTTTAAGTAATTGATGGTAAATCTAAATCTCATAAAAATTCGAAAAATAAATAAAAGTTAAAATTGATACAATAGGTTACACGGTCTATATTCCGATCGAAGCACATTCACTTACTTACGTAAATTTTAATCTTACTTCTATTAAATATTAACAAAAGACAACTTAACAAAAGTTAATCATAAAGACATTGCGAAAATTTCGATTCATACTGACCTTGAGGTATTGTCGGATGTCGAAAACATATCTTACGAACATGTTATTAGTCCAGCCAATTGGGTTACCGTTAAATTCCAAGAAAGCGACAGTATCCACGCCTTCGAGGACCAAGTTAGAAATTGCATATTTCAAATGTTTCGGTTTCACTAAAATTATTTGTATTATAATTCATCTCGTTTTATACAATGTCACACATTGTATAAAAAAAATTAGAGATTGTAAGAAATAGAAAGTAATTTTATTTGAGAAACGAACTTAGTATTATTAATAATTTAATTAAAACGCTATACCTATACAAAAAAAAACTGTCATTAAGATATTAAATATTTACGTTTAAATTTGCTTGTGTAAGTCCAAGAATCGTAAGCCACCCATCGCGTCAGGACATCATTAAACCCTTCTAAAACGTCGCCAATAATATTGGCATTCTGGAGGTCAGTATAAATGCCCCCTGGAACTGTGCCTGGCACTGTGATCGCTGAAATAAAAATTCCTAGTATAAACAAATTATTTACTTTTGGAATTGATAGACACATTTGGACCCTAAGTTAGTCCATTATTTTTTATAAGGATTTACTTAAATTTGGACTGTGTTAAAAAGCTATTTGAAGAATACTTTGCAAGTTATTACTTACGATTTCTTAGAAACAACTTTTTACCAATAATTAAGGGTAATTAGGTACAATTATATCGTATTAACTAGGTATAATTAATGGGTACTTACATTTGTTCTCATTCTCCACTGTCCAAACAACATCTTTGTTAGATGAACTCAAATCAAATGTACAAGTACATTGTATAATTTGAATTACTATTATTGTAACGAAACACAACACTTGCATCCTAGATGTCATTGCGATTTGCCTTTAGATATGTTATTCGAATTTAAAATAAAACTATATCATGTTTACGTTGTCACTAAGCTCTTGTAATCATACACAAGTGGCTATCTGTCATCCATCCATTGTAATGAAGTCGAGTGATGTGCTATTCTTATCGATATCAATGAACATCTTTTTTACCTTTACCATTCTTTTAAAAAAATCATTTTTAGATACATACCTGCTTATTTAGATTGTCGTTGATATACTTTTTGTATTTATAAAATGAAATTAATAAAAATTCGTTTAAATAAACTAGTTTCCAATATAGAAATGTGTAGAAAATAGCCCACTATGCTATTCAGTACCCACATATAATCATTTTATTCAATATTGCACGCATTATTTTCAGTAATTATTTAAAAATAAAAATTTATTTGTAGCTACTCCATTACGGTCGCTGAATAGATAGTGAGTTAGTAGAACTGAATCTAGAAACAAATAAGGAATTCTTATGAGCTGTACTCTTAACTTATATATATAATCATAGTGAATACTTATTTATGTGAAATATTTATCGAATAATATTATTAGTAGGTGACCTACACTATGAAATAAAGTGTTATCGTAAACAAACATAGCGGATCGAAATTCTCACTCTCATCTCATTATAATAATCGCAGTTCACCGACGCATAATAATCAGTTCACACATATTAGATAGTATTCTAAATAAGCCAAAATATTTATTAAATTAATACTTTACAATAGTATAGAATTATACATATTATATAACAGTTTACTTTTAGATAAATGTGTGAAGTGAATTCTCATGACCCCTGGGGTATGGGCCAGATGCATTATGCATCTGATGTAGGTACATACAATTATCGATAATTTTTACTTACAAGAAGATGATCAACCTTCTGTGCTTGCTGGACCAGAAACTTTCTTCGTCTCCAGCGGGAATCGAACCCACAACGAACCCAGAACCCCTCAAACATAGAGCTGATCAAATTGAATTATATGGAACCTCTTTTATTAGAACTGTCACAACATTTTCATGACATTTTCACATGTAATTCTATTAAGAAATATAAATGTCAACAAATTGCATTTTTTTGCGTTATTTAAGTAAACAAATATTTATCGATTGATATCGTATTTTAAATGGAACGTGTAACTTTATACGAAGAATATAAACTTATACAGAAAAATGATACGGAAGTGTACGGAATATGGAAAGGTCTTTACTTTTAGATAATTTTATTATAAAAATGAAATGCAACTGAATCAGCATGGGTGTACCTTAAATTTACAATACAATACCTGTTACAGAAACGACATTCATACTTTAAACCTTCTTTAAACCTAATATCATTATTATTTATTATAATAAATAACTTCATGCACCGGTACAGGACGTATTCTATTTTAAAGAATACTTTTATCAATATCCTTTTTGCGGTTTATGCGGTAACTGGTAAATAGCATAATATGTACGAGTTAAAGAAACATGTACATACTGTGAATAATTTTAACGCTAGTGCTATTTTACTATGACAATAACACCTATATCATCAATATACCGAACATTAAACCTGACAAGATTCTCATCATTCATCGATTTTATAACTAGATTTTCTTATATTATATAACCTTAAGTTATGAATCAAAATACACAATAAAACATGAATGCGCTAGCTTAAAAGGACATGCATTTAAAGTGTCATGGCCAGCAAACTAGCATAGCAAAGAGCATAATTGCTAATCCTCTAAAGTCTAAACATTTATGAAACATGGTTTATTACCTACTTTTGTTTACAAAATATTATATTAAGTACTGTAGTTTATTTACATATATCTCAGTGAACAATTCAATTCACATTCACACATATAAATGTAACGACCATTATTTAAATTTTCTCGTTGCAGGAGCCCATTTGTTATTATTTTTCTTGGCATTTGTATTCGGATCCTTCTGCACCTTCTGTTTTCATATGCTCATGTATTTATTTGACGAAAAATGTGTTTTATTTCCTAAACTTCTCTCCTTAACATCGCTCCGACAAAACATAATTTATGAATTCATTCCAGAAGAAAAAGATATGGTTGACAGTAAGTTATAACAAATGTGTAGGTGTAAGTGATATAACAATAAATTATTTAATATTTATATCTGTACGATATGGACCCTTACAATAATACCGTGCTTTAATCTGAGTTTATTAATTTTTAATTTTTCTCATTTTTTCGCACAATTTATTAATAAGGAATTATAACAAACAATTGCTAAGATTTAGTCACATTTATAGTGCTGCCAGTAGACTTTGTCAGCACACAGTGGGTGGAAAAAAGCGTTTGCTACTTGCCCACTTATGTCCCTCTAGTGTCAGGCATCTTTGGATTAGTTTGGACGACAATGTTCCTCATGTGCTCTTCGGGTAGCCGAGTTCTTACTGGGTAAGCGCTACTGTCATTATTGTTATGAGTTTATCTACAGTTAATGATATATGCGACAGGACTTCCAGTTTATAGAAGAACTATGAGTTGATCACATCTATACTTAATAGTTAATATTATAAAGCTGAAGAGTTTGTTTGTTTGAACTCGCTAATCTTAGGAACTACTGGTCCGATTTTAAAAATTATTTCGATAGATAGCCCATTTATCGAGGACAGGAGCAACGCGGGTAAAACCGTGGGGCACAGTTAGTGTACTTATAGAAAGAAAACGCACAGCGTTGATGCATTTTTTTCTTATCATCACTAAATCTTAGCGTTACCACAGATTAGAGAATAGTTACTTCGTAACAGATACATCACTCCCATACAAAAGCTAAAATACCTACGCTATATTTACCTACAAAATGCGCCGCAACTCGGCTGCAGTAAGAAATGTACTCTACGAACACGCACCGAGAAGCGAGTTTCCCGCGCACGCCGCGTGATTGCGTCATCAAACGAAAACTTTAGGGTTGTACCGAGCGCGTAAACTAAACACAGAGTTGCTGAAACACTTAATTTTTTTATTGTTAATTATATTTGTTACATTATACAATAAAAAAAATGAAATCTTATTGATAGATAATCTTATTAATAACCGGGCATCTTGGTAGCGAGCGCGGGAAACGTGACGCGGGTGCGCAGTCTCGCGTGTGCCAAGTGCCAACCAACTGCCGCTTGGGTCGGTACTAAGGTCGGTACCGACCTACTGTGCGGTAGGCACTTATAGCGCGACCTTGAGCGAGTGACGGAGGCCTGGCGTTTCGGGTAGATTATTTAATGTCAGTTTGCAGAGGCCTTGGCGTATATTACCGCCCGTGTTTATATTTTCACTGGCTATGGGGTCTCTGTGTCTCTACTCGTCTATCGTAACCCACTACGGATTGCATGACCTTTGTTTGAAGTTAAGTGAAATTACTGGGAGCACCGCGTACGTAAACTATTAGAATTTCAACATTTTGGTCAAGTTAATGTATGTATGATGTGTCATTATGTGTACACTATTTTTACAACTTTAAGGGTTGCCTTGGTGCAAATAGATCTCTATCTATAGCAAAATAGTAGACTTTATCCTTACCGGTTTAGTGAAACTTAGTATGGGATTCATAGTGAGCATATATTAAAACCATATCAATTGTTTAATTTACAAACTTTGCTAATAACCATCAGTCTAAAAGTGTTCAATTATTGTTTTTCTTATCTGTGATTTTGTTAGGTTCGAAACATTTATTTGCTGTTTATATAATATTTAGGTGCACATACACCGTGAACGTGGCCACTCTAGTCTATGAGCGTCGCATCAGGGGCGTGTACCAGGCCACTCAGCTGACCATTCTCTCCGCCTGGCTCCATACAGCTTGCTGGATACTGTCTGCTCTGCTCACCCTCGCAAGAGTGCTGCTGGTTGTCGACTTCCAACTAGTTCGGGTCAGGACAGAACTAACGGGGAATATTGACAGATTTTTGGTAGGTAATTAACATCTATTTCAGTCTTCAGGTGTATAATTGATTATTCAAGTATACCTAAACCACAGATAAAATATGTTATATAATATCTAATTTAATCAATTGACACTGTAAAATATACAAGCAAACTTAAACCTTAGGTATGTATTATGTATGTTTTCCTTTTGTTTTGAATATCTATAATTTTTCTTAATTTCTCATAAATAAATAAATTACAGGAACGAAATGAAATGCACATTCGCACTATATCTCCAGATGTGTGGGATTCACAAATTCCAAGAACTCCCTCAAGGGGCAGCGTTAGAGTTCACTTTCAAAAAAAGGAATATCTACGAACGAAAATGTTCCCAGAAATGAAAATGACGACTTTAAGTGATACGGGAGAACTATTGTATTTATCTGCAACGCCACAATCATCATCTGTTTTAGCTCTGGTACCGTCCGAACAGCGTAAATTGGATAAATTTTCTATTTATGGCTCAATCCACAAGGATCATCACTTTATTGTTAAGCTTCTATATAATATAGTGAATGCTATAACTGGAAATAGTCCACTTTCAAGCTTAACTAGCAGTGAGGAATCTTTAATATCAGACACTGGCTCAATGAAAATCGCACGTCAATATGGTCAAGAGAAAATATCATCGAAACTTAATTTTGTACCACCAAGTCAACGAACTGAATCACAGTCCATAGTGAGCTTACAGGAAGCTGAAGAAGTAGCTCAGGGTATAAGGCTTATTGTTAAAAGTAAATTGCATACACTATTGGAACAGAGACATCCACAGTATCAATCCACTTTAAACCTTCCGTCTGAAATTGCTATGGATACCATAAATACAAATATTTCAATCGCACCTACACCAATAACACGACAAAATCACGAAAAATCAAAGGAGACAGATTTGGCAATGCCCGGTACGAGTAAAGATGCAAAAAATTCAATGAAGTCTAGTTTAAAAAACACAGGAACGCAGACACGAAAAAGAAAGGAATCACATTCCCAAAGAGTTCATATTGATTCGAAAACTAGTATGATATCATCAATATCTGATGAAACAGAAAGCGTCGAAAAGGAAACGCAAACACCAAAAAAAGAAAAACAGGATTGAGATGCAATCGTATGTGCATCTACGACTATAATATTGTAAGATGTAACACGAGCAATCATTCGGGTCTTTAGTTATAGGTTTAGGCTATTATTAAAAAAAAATATTGACAAAAACAGTTAAAATATATTCTGCCACACCCACAAGCCGATATATTATGTATTACAGAAAAAGTAACAGCAGCTATTTTAAAACGCTGAGTTTTGCTTAATATTATACTATGATATCTTCTATACATATAATAAATCTGTAGAAGGGTCAATTCTGTACATTGAAAATATTGAAAAAATAAATAGCAGGGGGTGTTACTGGATCGATAGCAAACCCAAATATGTGATTAAAAAAATTTTTGTCTGTCTGTCTGTCTGTCTGTCTGTCTGTCTGTATGTTCAGGCATCACGTGAAAACTAACTGTTCGATTTCGATGAAACTTGGTATAATTATACCTTATTATCCTGGGCATAAAATAGGATACTTTTTATCCTGGAAAAATACGTAGAAAAAAATAAATCTTAATTTTTCAGTTTTATCCATAGACGTTGTTCTGTAGAACCGAGAACACACGTTGCGTTAATTATTATAGGTATTTGGGTCCAATAGATATTTATAAGATGTCATTGTCAGAGTTACTCAAAATGGAGAAATAAACCATCCACGCGAAGACCGACATCCGCGCGGACGGAGTCGCGGGCGGAAGCTAGTTGTATAAATAATTTTGATTTCATATCTACTTACAATTACGATAAAAAAACTATTTCATGTTCTAAAATGTCGTCGGCGTTTCAAAATGTAAGTATGTACTTACTTCGATTTAAATAAATTAGGGATTTAAAATTTAAAATATAATTTATGTAATAAGGATATGATTTTGTGATTAGTATGTTTTAACCAGTAAAAATTTAACATACGGTAATTGCTAGGACCTTATCTCATTTCCTGAAATGGCTATACTTAAATGTTTTTATACACTTATTGTCTTCAAAATATAGTTTGTTTTTTTTGCACGACTCATGATGCGAAGCATCAGAGAGTGCTTTACGATCGAAAAATTTTTTTCGCCTCATTTTTGCAGCTATTCTTATTATTATAGCCTTGTTAGTTCACGGAATCAAGATATTTTGCATACTATTGTCGAGATAATTTAATGGAGATTAATCCCATACTTTTTAAAAATTGATTTACTTCAATAGAATTGGAAAAAAACACCGAAATAGGTCAAAAAATTTTCCTGTCCGTCATGTGTGAAACCTGAAAACACTATAACTTGTGAAAAAATCCATCATTTGAGTTAAATTTTTTTTTTAAATATTCTAATCGACGATTGTAGGTCACTGAATGCGAATGATTAATTAATTCAGTGTCGTTTAATTGCAATTAATAAAAAACGAAAACTACAATAAGTTTTTTTTTTTTTTTTTTTTTTTCATAATTAAATGAGCATTATGAGTCGTACACTTTTGGATTTTCCAAATTTATTTTTATAGATTAAATCTTCTAATTTCTAAAAGTTCGTTACGTGACTTTACCCCACTTGGTACTAATTAAATTTTATAATTTCTAATGTGCGTTTTAAAAGTCATATATAGCAATTAAACGTAATACAAAAGGATTATTTATTTTTTTTATTTTTTTTTGTGTAATCTTACTAAGGAAGTAAGATCCAGCTGATTATACTATACTGAGCCAAAAATAGGTAGTTTGTGATATGTGTTTTCGTATCTCAATGAAATATGTAGATACATAAGTATTTTAACTTTGTTTCTAAGCTACTACATAGCTACTACATAATATTATAATCAATTTCTTACTTACAACCTAACTACATACCTAATCGTGCGCGTGAACTTTCTTTTTAGTCAGTTTTCCTTTTCATACATTGTTTTTACATAAATTCGGTTAATAAAGTCGGAATCCTCATTTATCGATGCCATTTATAATGAGTCAGAATTTCGCCAGAAATATTTGTATTATCCAACTCACGTGCATATTTATTTTGGTCACTGAGCTCTTTAATACTTACTATTTAAATTCGTTTCACGGCAAACGACTGTAGGTATTGCCTAATAGAGAAGCCTTGATTTTGATGTAGTTCATATTTACCCAAGACCAACACTCACTTGCCAAAGATAAAAAACGCGAACCAAATTTTATTTCGCATAAAAATATTGAACATGTTTGTATGTTCCTATTGTTCCTATACAAAGTAGTGTTTTGCTATACTTTAATTAAAACAGTAGATAATTACTATTATTATAACGCACTTGAAATGAAAAGGGAAATGGACGCATAGAATACCTATAGAGTTATCTTTGGATCCTAGTAAAAACAAACTACAATATAAGTTTTTTATCTAATTTATTTTACCCGCTAAACCGGACACGAAAAATACATAAAGGGACGCCACATTCACACCATGCTAACACCTTTAAATATATCTTTCATCAGGTAAATTAATACAAAGTCTCTAATTATAAAAAAAAAGTCTATATATAACACAAATAATGATAAGGTACTAATTTTGGCACTAAGATATAAAATATTTTATACTAAAAATCTTATTTTTACTATCACTTTATAAATCACACATGTCCCTAGAATCTCCATTCTACCAAGTTTCATGCCTCTAATTTTCTTAATTTTATCCAAACTCCGCCATCCACCGCACATGCTAAAGAAGACGCTTTCATCTTTATCGGAGTCTTGGTCCGATCGTCCAATAAAATTTCGTACTTTTGAAGTATTTTCACTAAAGCCATTTTAGACTGAATGTAACCTTGACGTAGACCTAGAAATGCAAATTGCGCGCATTAGTGTCATGGTCAATGTCTCGATACTTAAAAAAAAATTATTCGCACATAATTCAATACATTATTTTTGGAAATGTAAAACAATATATGAATGTATAATTTAATAATGAGTATAACCGATTTTTTTCATCAATGAAACTTTTTAAGTATTTAAAATTAAATACCTAAGCATTTCCTGGGACCTTCGCCAAAGGGCATCCAATGACAAGGATGCATCTTTGATTTTTTCTCAGGAGCAAACCTATCGGGGTCAAATTTGGTCGGGTTTTCAAATATATCTGGGTCCATTTGTATTGAATGTATCGGTATGAACACTAGCGTGCCTTCTTCAATTATCAAGTCACTGTCAGGCATCTTGTAATCTTTTGTGCATCTTCGGAACAATGCACGCATCGGTGGATGAATTCGCATTGTTTCTGTAAAAATTATACACTGTTAGTAATGTAATCAGGTTAGCTAACCTATTAAATGAGGATGATAGATGTAATTGCTATCACGTAATTATGTAAATATTCAGGCTAAGGTACTGATTACCTACTTCTCAAAGTTTTGCCTTAAGACAGTTTTGAAGAAGATTAATATCTTTACATTATTTTTTTAGCCGTACTATAAATTATTTCTTCTTCAATTCTTAACTTTATTATGGGTAAAATATTTGAATTAAAATTTTAAGAAAAGCAATAGGTACATGAAGTGAAAATCTTACCGTCAAGAATCATATTTATATAGGTCATTTCATTCTGTGCTTCATACGTACACTGACCGCCATGCTTTTTTAATACTCTGAAGATTTCTTCCCTAGCTTTGGCCTGAATTTCTGGATTACATGCCAACTCATAAGCAGCAAATTGACTTGTGGTAGCAGATGTTTCGTAGCCAGCAAACATATAGAGCATGGTGTTTGCTGCGATATCTATTAACGTGAAAGGAGTTGATTCGCCCTTCGTTTCTGGAATAATTAGGTATATAAAATATTTGTTTTCAACAATATATTGTCAACTTTCATACTCTCATATTTTTATTTGAAAAGTTAATTGAAAACTGGCTTGTTAAAAACATATGTTGCACGAACCTGTAATTAACTTCTCCCTGTTCATTAAATCTATTAGTGCTTGAAGAAAATCTGATCTCTGGTAATTGTGTGTTTGTCTATATTCAACTGTCTCTTTTACAAGATTATAAAAGAATTTGTTCATATCAGGATTTACGCGATTAACTCTTAATTTTTTGAAAAATTCTGGTGCAAAAAATGAGATTGCTCGTATAATTGTCCTAGAAATGAAAAAAAAACATTAATAACCTAATGACGTATTTATCTATCTTTCTCTTTAAATAAAAAAAAATAAAGTACCTACCCTCCGAATGATAAACAAACAAAAAAATAATACGCTTGATTTCGTAATATGATAATCAACAAAAGATAGTATCAGTTTATATCTCTCAAGGTCATCTTTAAAACTTGTAAAGGTCACCAAAATTTAATAAATAACAAAAGATGTTTATTAAGTACCGTAAGTATTTACTACTATTTGAATTAATTAAAAAAAACTCCTGAACCTAAATAACTAATGGTTGCGGATCATCCGAATCATATTTTTGGCAAAAGGTACTTATTAAATTGATTAAGATTACATTAATAAGTAAAAATCCACCATTTTTGTGTGCTTTACTCTTGCTTTACTCGACAATAAGCCAATACATAATGAATATTCGATCAAATAGAACTTAGACAAAGGTAGACTTATAAAAGAGAGACTTTTTTAATATTTAAAAAATACCCCCACCCCCTTTTTTATGTTATTATCCTAATTCAAGCGGAAGTAAATCCAACCAACCAAGTTTATATTAAGAGGTGTCACTAACACGACTTTCTTTTAAGCACCTATTTATGTAGATTTCAAATATATAAAAATACATAATTTAAAAAATATCATATGATTTTTATTAAGCTCAGCCTCTAATGTGTAAACAAATCTGTCGATGTTAGTAGGGTAGTTCTTGAATTTTAACACTTAACTTTTTCCTTACTTTTTCTACTTTCTTTTCCTCACTTAACTACATATCGGTTAATAATAAAAGCTGACAAAGTTGAATCATTATAATTTTCTTCTAACTAAAAATCTTAAAAACTAATAACAAGTCTAAAGGGCATGACAAACAAATTAACATCATATTTATTGACATAATAAATAAATAAATATTAAAGGACAATATTACACAAAGTTACCTAGTCCCACAGTAAGCTCAATTAAGGTTTGTGTTGTGGGTACTAGACGACGATAAATATAATATTTTATAAATACATATATAGATAACACCCAGACCCAAGAAAAAATGATCGAGTTCATCACACAAATATTTGTCCTGACCGGGGATCGAACCCGGAACCGTCGGCTCAGTAGGCAGTTACTTTACCACTGCGCCAACCGCGTCGTCAATATGTAAATGTTACTGACCTCCAAGTGCCGGTAGTTTTTTAAATAAATCAAATCAATATGTAACTCCACGTTTTGAAATTAGATACATGAGTTCACGCATTAATTGGCTAATTAATTTTATTGTACTCTATGAAACCTTGGAATTATTACGATTCATGTTTAAGACTATTTTATGAGAAAGTTTTGCCGTAGTAGACGAAATTTTTACTGAAATTAAATTGTAAATGAAATAAATTTTGAGTATTAATAAGATTGTTTTTTTTATTCATTGTTTGTTACAATATAACCCACATATAATATAGGTAATGGTCCTTATAGTCCATTGAATAAAAAGTTCTAGAGTGCGTGAGTTAGTAACGTAAGATGTTTCTTCGGAAACATGTCAAGAGTCCCTAGGTAATAAACATACTAAAACCCCGGGACACTAGGAGGAGCCCCGGAGTGGGGGGGGGGGGAAATGGGTCCATTTTTTCATTTTTCGCTTAAATCTCAAAAACGGTACATGTTAGAGAAAAACTTTCAAGGAAAAGTTGAAAAGCCATTAAATTATCTACAAGTTGTACCTAAATCATTTTTTCCTATATCCTACCGTTTCTGAGTTATACGCAGTAAAAAATGTTTTTGGCTCAAACAATTTCCCCATACTACACATCAATCGATCAAAAAATATTGCTTTCTTCCAAAAAACTCAAATGTGCAACTTGTGACCGGTACTGATAGATTGCTCTTAATTAGGTCTATAATTGGTAAAATAAACACATTCCTCCATGGAAGCCTTTAGGAGGAATCGATTGTGAAAATATTATATTAGGGCAGTTTGAGTTACTGAACTTGATCTTTTTATTTTTTTCTTCCAAAAAACTCAAAAGTGCAACTTGTGACCGGTACAGATAGATTGCTCATAATTAGGTCTATCATTGATAAAAATACCAGATTCCACCACGGATGCGTTTACGGGGAATTAAATTTTATTAGGGTAGTTACGATACTTGAACTTTTTATTTTTTTTCTTCCAAAAAACTCAAAAGTGCAACTTGTGACCGGTACTGATAGATTGCTCTTAATTAGGTCTATAATTGGTAAAATAAACACATTCCTCCATGGAAGCCTTTAGGAGGAATCGATTGTCAAAATATTATATTAGGGTAGTTTAAGTTACTGAACTTGATCTTTTTATTTTTTTCTTCCAAAAAACTCAAAAGTGCAACTTGTGACCGGTACTGATAGATTGCTCTTAATTAGTTCTATAATTGGTAAAATAAACACATTCCTCCATGGAAGCCTTTAGGAGGAATCGATTGTCAAAATATTATATTAGGGTAGTTTGAGTTACTGAACTTGATCTTTTTATTTTTTTCTTACAAAAAACTCAAAAGTGCAACTTGTGACCGGTACAGATAGATTGCTCATAATTAGGTCTATCATTGATAAAAATACTAGATTCCACCACGGAGGCGTTTACGGGGAATTGAATTTTATTAGGGTAGTTACGATACTTGAACTTTTTATTTTTTTTCTTCCAAAAAACTCAAAAGTGCAACTTGTGACCAGTACCGATAGATTGCTCATAATTAGGTCTATCATTGATAAAAAAACCAGATTCCACCATGGAGGCGTTTAGGAGGTATTGAATATTTATATTAGGGTAGTTACGATACTTGAACTTTTTAACTAACTACCCTAATAAAATTCAATTCCCCGTAAACGCCTCCATGGTGGAATCTGGTATTTTTATCAATGATAGACCTAATTATGAGCAATCTATCTGTACCGGTTACAAGTTGCACTTTTAAGTTTTTTGGAAGAAAAAAAAATAAAAAGTTCAAGTATCGTAACTACCCTGATAAAATTCAATTCCCCGTATACGCTTCCGTGGTGGAATCTGGTATTTTTATCAATGATAGACCTAATTATGAGCAATCTATCTGTACCGGTCACAAGTTGCACTTTTGAGTTTTTTGGAAGAAAAAAATAAAAAGATCAAGTTCAGTAACTCAAACTGCCCTAATATAATATTTTCACAATCGATTCCTCCTAAAGGCTTCCATGGAGGAATGTGTTTATTTTACCAATTATAGACCTAATTAAGAGCAATCTATCAGTACCGGTCACAAGTTGCACATTTGAGTTTTTTGGAAGAAAGCAATATTTTTTGATCGATTGATGTGTAGTATGGGGAAATTGAGCCAAAATCATTTTTTACTGCGTATAACTCAGAAACGGTAGGATATAGGAAAAAATAATTTCGGTACAACTTGTAGATAATTTTATGGCCTTTCAACTTTTTCTTGAAAGTTTTTCTCTAACATGTACCGTTTTTGAGATTTAAGCGAAAAATGAAAAAATGGACCCATTCCTCCCCTCCCCCCACTCCGGGGCTCCTCCTAGTGTCCCGGGGTTTTAGTATGTTTATTACCTAGGGACTCTTGACATGTTTCCGAAGAAACATCTTACGTTACTAACTCACGCACTCTAGACCCCCCTTGGAGGGACTCATTCAATGGACTATTACTCCTAATTCCCAAATATATCGATCTTGAGGCATATCAATAACAAATAACAATGTTATACTTAATTATAATCTATGAAGCAATTATAACTTCAAATTACATGTAATTCACTTGTAATTACGTTAAGCTGATCGTTTATCTTCATGTACGTTAAAATTTGTAGTATTTGCTCAATACACATATACCTAATGCAAAATATACATTTGAATTAAATAAAATCATAAATAATTGCTTCGTCTGAAATCTGATCGGGTTATACCCACCCTTCATAATGAATTTCAAGAAGTACATATTATGAATATTGTGACACAAATATTATAATATTTTTTTCGCTTTATCTATAGTGATCACATAACAATGTGCTTAACAATAATATTTGTTTTTTTTAGAAATTAAAACTTTACAGCATATATTTTCTAGCCAAACGTTTACTGCGTCTTGAGAAATTCGCTAGCCGTTAACAAAGTGGTACGGTAATCTTTCACTCAGGACTCAGGAGTACAAAACGTCGATTTAAATATATATAACACAGAATTTTTTGCTCTACCTTATTTTTATGAGCTTTTGCTCTCTACGTAATCCCACCCCACTTACAATTTATGCAGTTACTTAGTTACAATGAGATATAATAAAAATACATTTAAATACATTTCTATTCTTGAATTATAAAAAATGAAATTATTTAACGACCTTTATTATAATTAGCTCTGTATAACCAATTTATGGTACCTATAATAATTGAAAATGAGTGAAAATAAATGAGTAAGAGATTATGCCTGAAATCTCACTGATCCCTTCCTTTTTGAGACGTATTGAAAATGTATTGTAATAGATATTTTATGTATCGTGCTTTTTGAATGACCAATAATCGTATTTAATTTTTTATATTGCATTTGTAGATAAACAATAAATGTATCAAAGTAAAATAATATCTACTTTGCTTATTTTTTATTTTATAATAAGGTACCCTAGGTACCTTTAGTTATTCGCACTGACAAAAATACAGACAACGTTTCCAAAAAGTTATTAGATACCTAATTGTTACTGTGATATGGCCCAAAAAAACATTACTTACCAGTATAAAGTTTTTGGTTCAAAATATTCATGCCCTCGTCTATAGAATTCTGAATCGGAAATTTTGAATCCATTGCACTCAACTCCAAATCCGACGCTTCCAATAATTTCCATAGAATACTTCTCTGAGAATTTGGAAAAGTTAATAGCTTCATTTTTTGAGTACATTGTATCGCTGTAGTGCAAGGCATCGTTTGCTATTTTTTCCACTAGCGGGAACATGGTTTTTAGCTTGCCGGAGGTAAACACTGGCGAAAGCTTGAGGCGCAGCGCTTTCCATGCTTGACCGTGTATGTTAAACAAATGTCCACCTAAAGGGTTCCCTACTCCACTTGAAAATATTCCATGAGATTGAAAATGATCGAAGTCCTTTATCAATACATGCTTTACTAAGTCCGGATCGTTAACACTTAACACTGGTAAATTAAAAGAGTAAAATCCTACATACGGCAGGTGTTTATATTTAAAATAAGCATCACAATAGGGTTCAAAGAATTGCTCCTTTCTTCGGATCACATCACGCACATTGCCAAAGGGAACTATCGGTTTAGGTCCAAAGACACCTTTCCTAGCCCAATACGTAAACTTGTATTTATACCAAACGTAAATTAACAGTAAAGAAATAAAAAATAACAAAAATATTTCATTCGTTATCGCGGATACATAATGTATGAATGCCATTATGATTGCATTCCAATTGTAAATATTTTTAAACTATTTATCCGTGGCGAAACACAACACACGCGTTATTTGGAAATCATTACAAAATGATTGTTTCGAACTTTTGAATTTACGCACGCTTCTTTCGGACCTAATGCATCAACTGTTGGCTGAAGGTTGTACACCGACTGTTCATTTACAATTTTACACTCGTTTATTTCAAAATATACTTATATATAAAGTAGGAGGTCAATTAACTTTTGGAAATTTTTAGATGATCGCATAAAGTATGAACAAATAAACAAGGAAATCATTACATAAACTAAAGTCTAAAACTGTACTGAGCTTTTTTGTAAATTGAAGGTTTACATTTAAATATTATTTACCTTTGAAACTTTAAATCGATTGAAGACGAAAATTGTATATTTTATGATTAATTCACACAGAAAATGCTCGGATTTAAAAATATATCTGCATTGATATTTACTTCAAATAAAGGAGTAACAAATTTTTACTGGTGAGTATGTGTGTACTTAGGTAATATTTTAACATTGACCTTTAATTTAAGTACATGAGATCTTGGTATCGCTATGTATCCCAACACAATTCCAGAAATAAAATATGTTTCTACTTTAATTAAGTAAGTAAGTCGTAGCAAAATACTAACTTTGCCGCGAAATAAAAACTCGTACAGACTTGGACACGGAAAAAATTAAAAATGTTTATTTTTTTCAATTTTTATTATTAGTAGATATGTTTAGTCTTTTTACTATCGATCTCACAAATGTGATTTAAAATGTAACTCTAAAACGATTTTTAAAGAATCGTGCTATTTTTCATCCCGGAAAGACGAGTACGGTCTATTTACGGTATGAAAAAAATCAGTTCCAGTAAAATTGTCCAAGAAAGGAAAAATATTTTTAAAGAATCATGAATATCTATCTACAACTTCATGATTCTCTAAACTATTTCTTAGGTTTTATAAGTTTCTCAACTTCTTACTGAAATTTTTTGATAAAAAAAGCTTTAGACTTTTTTATACTTAATATTATACCTGTTATTATGACTTACTTTCCGTAAAAATGTTAAGGTCACTAGGCTGTTATATTTTAAGAGTAAGAATCACGTTTATTTTTTATGAACTTATTTATTTAAAAACACATCAATAACTTACTTATAAACATTATAACAAAAAATGCAATGCCACTATCTTATGACTTCATCTTTTTTGACGAAGATCATTTGTAATTCTAATATCTTAGCTATATACAATATGTTCCGCATAAATTGTATACAAGTAGATAAATTATAATAGGTTGGTACCTAAATTTTAATTATCAAATAAATACACAATATTGTCGTCAAATATTGAAAAGTTACTAACTACTTTTCAATATAAAATTAGTCATTCATTTTTTAAAGTTATCGTAATTTTCAATTATTTAAGATTATAATATAGTTTGGTTAAATGCCATTCAATTAGCTATATAAATTTATTTTTTAGGTACAATGATTTTTTTTTAATTACATAGCCACCTAAATAAATATGTTATGTAGAAATGTATGTATGACAAAAAACTTGCATATTACCCTTTATTATTCTATGTAAAAATGTACAAATTAACTTAATTAAACTTTAAGATATAAATTCGTTAACTTAAGAGTCCAGGATAAAGTAATTATATTCTTAGGAATTAATAATAATCGTTGCCTACATGTATCAAACATGCGCTAATTTTAAAATTGGTCAAGTGCACGAGACGAACAACGGTAGTAATTACCCAGAAAAATCTCGATCACTCGATACATTTCCACACTACTTAAAGATAATTTGCTGTAATTTATAGCCAGAGTATTGTTAAAGTAAGGAAACGGATCAAATGCCATCAGTGCTACTTGAACCCAGTTTTTCTTCCTTTACCAAACCTTTTCGTATTTCTATTAAGTGCTGTAAGTATTTCGTGGGTGACTTAATATTATGTTCTTTGTTCCTCCTATGAGAATCTAAGTAGGTTTCATAATTATTTACAGCAAACTCTAGTCTCCTGCATGAATTTTTGATTTCATTATGAACATTTTCAAACGTATCATTCTTATCATCGTTATTCCCTTTTGATAATATTTCACCTTTTCTAAAAATATTATTTAATCTGTCTCCATTTTTCGGTACAGATTTAATATCAAGCGAACAGTTTGAACAAGTCTCATCATTAATTTCTTTTCTATCCAAGCCCAAGTATTCCTTATAAAGCTTACCCTTCGTTGCTTCGAATGTGTTTTTAATTATATCCGTATTTATGTTTATATTATTTGAATAACTTGAATGGTTACGAATATTCCTTTTTTTATCCTTTGAAAAATTATTGCTTTTGCAACGACCAAAATCTGAGTTGGTCCCATTAGAAACAGATGAATCAGATGAGAAAGAATCTATTTCTTTGAAATACTTTGATTCGGGACGTTCAAAATGAAAGCTTGAATTCTCTAGAGATACAAAATCCTCGTCGCTTTTTGCATTTTTATCTAAAAATCTTATACTGGGGCCACTTGTATTTCTTTCTCGTAATGGCGAAATAGCTATGTTATAAGGATACATGTCTGCATTTCGTCCTAATATCATATCTTTCATATCAGCATAACCAGCTACCCTTGCAATATCTACACCTATACTTGTTCTTGGCAGAGTTATATCATCATCATTAGAAAAATCATCTAAATTGTTGTTTGGTTTGTCAATTGTTTTATCACTTATTATACTGTCTTCATCAGTATCAATATCTATATTTCTATTTTCGTCAACATTATGTTTTTCTATGGTTGGATTTGAAATGAAATTATTATGATTAGTTAATAGATCTGGAGGTAATATTTTAGTCTCCAAAGGCGGTTGCTGTTGCGGTTGAACTGCATTCTCTGCTGTTGTGGAATCAGAATTTTGTGAATCTGAGTCCTCATCATACATCGGAGATATATTGATATTTATGATAGGAGCTGTATTTATAGAATTATTTTTACGATTTTCAATACTTTTGATGTACTTGGATAGCAGGTTTGGCCGTCTTTTTCTAATTGGGGGTGGTAATATACATGTTTGTGTGCATCGATCATTTTGACTAACGTCTATAGTCATTGTACTTGATGTTTTAAAGATCTTTCTGTTATCAGTCATCGTTGAACTGTGTCTGAAATGCAAATATCCGTGGTCTGATCCGACACTCACTTCTTTGTATCGAGGGGTTATTGAAATTGTTTCTGTTCCAACGTCTCGTTGAAACACACAAGAATTGTTTCTGATGCATTCGTACGGCAGCAATTCACTTTGTACATCAATTTCTTGATCTTTTACTCGCACTATAAACTTTTTCGTTTGCGTATAGGCCGGAATGCCAATTCTTCGTTTGTTTCTTAGAGCTTTTTGACTCAATTCCATCAGACGTTGTCGGGCATTTGTGCAAATTTTTAATTCGTTCAATGGCTGAATTAATTTCTTATCTACGTTAGCGTCCAGCTTCCCGGCTACCTCTTCATTCCTTTTTAGTTTTGAGTACAACCTCTCTGTTACTGATGCAACTATTTCCGCTCTTTGATTATTATCGTACAAAAGAGATGTTGGCATATTTGACTTAGCTTTTATGCTATTTATTTCATCAAGTCTTTCTTCGCTAACACTTGGGCTAATTTCTGATAAATTATGCTTTGGTGTTGATTGTTGTGATGTTTTATTGGTGGAAAGAACTTCCTGTGATCTATACTGTCTCTTCTTGTGTCTGATTGGGGCAACAATATCTAAATCGCTACCACTTCGTGCCCTTTCGAAAGGCGGTGCAAACATTTTGTTAATTTCCTTATTTATTTTTTCAACAAATTCTGTTTGATTTCCAGTAGGAGTGTCGTCCGTATCTGTAGATAAATTAACATTTTGTTCATCCATTTTAGGCCGTGAAAAATTCATAATGTTCCCTATGTTTGCTGCGGCTTGCTCAACATCAGATAAAGAGGTATTATTTAACTTCCAGTGATTTTCATCGAATGAAAGCGTTCCTGTTTCTGGTACCTAAAAAAATGTTCAATTGATAAAATAAATAAACAAAACAAATTTCCAACAAAATTACGAAATGAGTTAAACTAACGTAGCGTATAAAATGTTTGGTCAGTTCCCGAAGTAACTGATTGTATTGTGCCTGTAAAGCTGCCTTAGTGGTTAGATTTACGGCAGCATTCGCTCGTTTTGGCGGTAACTGCCTGGTTCTAGCGGCCCAGCGCAGGGTTGAAGCAGATTCCCCGTAACATGCTGTACTTGGTGATATAGCTGAAAATATTCACTTTATTCAATTCAATTTTAACAAAGCATATGCCACCTTAAAATAGTACGATGATCTATACATATAATAAATCTGTAGAAGGGTCAATTCTGTACATTGAAAATATTGAAAAAATAAATAGCAGGGGGTGTTACTGGATCGATAGCAAACCCAAATATGTGATTAAAAAAATTTTTGTCTGTCTGTCTGTCTGTCTGTCTGTCTGTCTGTCTGTCTGTCTGTATGTTCAGGCATCACGTGAAAACTAACTGTTCGATTTCGATGAAACTTGGTATAATTATACCTTATTATCCTGGGCATAAAATAGGATACTTTTTATCCTGGAAAAATACGTAGAAAAAAATAAATCTTAATTTTTCAGTTTTATCCATAGACGTTTTTCTGTAGAACCGAGAACACACGTTGCGTTAATTATTATAGGTATTTGGGTCCAATAGATATTTATAAGATGTCATTGTCAGAGTTACTCAAAATGGAGAAATAAACCATCCACGCGAAGACCGACATCCGCGCGGACGGAGTCGCGGGCGGAAGCTAGTAATATCATAAAAATTAAATTATGAGATGATAATGTAGCGCTTTGTGAAAACGGGTAGTAATAGCACGTAGGTTTTTTTTTACACAATTAAAAAAAACACATTAATTTTATCAGATGCTAGAAAGTAAATTTAAAAGACGTATAAAAAAATATAATCTGTTTGAATGTAATATATGAAAAAGTTATAAGGACACGAAAAAACGAAAAACGATCATGAATTTGATATTTTTGGTTTTATGGCATTCAAATGCTTTATTAATATATAACATTAGATCATTTTAATTTTATATAAAGGAAAATTACTATAGTAGACTGAGTAGACTTTATAATAGGAGTATATAGCAATGTTAAATTTATACATACTTGCTATAATAAACGTGTTGGCGCCACCGGTGAAGCAATCCTTCAAGAGCCAAGTCAGAGCTGAATCTCTGTACGGTACAAATCTCCTGGGACCGCCACCACTCACTGATAAGAAACAATAAATAATATATTTTTACTTATATTCAATAAGAATTATTTAAGAGTATTTGATACGGAATAATATGTTTTAGGCAAAGATCTTACATCTAAAATGGGTGATATAAAGAATATCAGGCGACGTTAATATTAACATGTTCAGAGTAATAATATAAATATGTAAACATTAATTAATTTTCTATAGAAACTCTAATTTAAAATAACTAGCTCTACTTACTTGATAAGATATATCATTTATATTGAAATGTAGAGTCAGAGAGAATTTTATGTACCTAATTATTTCATTCTATTAAATTTGTTATCACTTTTTTACATGAGACAACGAATTAAAGACAAAATTCAGAAAATGTTTATTGTATTGCATATGTATTTCAATGTAATATTTTTAAACTTGAACATTATTCTACAGACTAAAAAAATAGTATCTAGTAACCTTTTAAATATATTTATTTTCATTCAATGTAGAAACTATTATGGATATATATGTTATTCTTATTCGTTAAAGTATTTATTTTAAATAAAATAATAATGCTTCAAAAGTTTGTTTTTGTGTTTTATTTCATACCTAGGGCAGAAATAACGTTGCTGAGTGCCACCAAGGATTTATTTATATTCGCTCCTTCCTTTTGTCGACTACATGCATACCCTTCTTGACCAGCTTTTTCACTAAAATAATAAATATGTATATTAATTATTTGTCTGTCTTAGTTAAAAGAAGGAATTCGGTAATCAGTACCTAGATGATGACTATGTCAGATTTAAGTACATAGTTTATTTTTTAATTTCTTTAAGAATCCACATCCTCCAATGCACCGAATTTTAATACAAAACGCATTATCACAGTAAAGAATATCTTCTCACCTGCCAGCCAAATCTACGAGTTGCAATGTAGCCAATGGAGTGGCCAATTCCAAAACCGCATGGGACCGGGAGGAGCTGCAGTTCCTGCGGGTAGCAGCTGTTCGTCGTCTGCGTTTACCTTCACTTACTACGCTTAATAGAGACTCCAAGTCGTGTACCAGGACTCGACGAAGGTCTATGAAATAATAGCAATATTTATTTCCTAGTATGCAAAGATAGGTAGAGTTTATTTAGGAACTTTCTGATATACGACAGTATTAAATTATTTAAAACTAATATTCTGCCGTCGAAAGAAAAAAAGGCACAACTAACATTTTTTGAAAAATTGAGTTATATACATATTTGGAATCAGGAAAAAAAGGCGCATCTGCTCATTTTTTTTGTAGAATTTTATCTCCAAGGAATCCGGAGATAAAAAGGCACAAATGACACAAATATTTTCGTTTTATGTAATTAAAAGGTGTTAAAAGGCACATTTACTTACCATTACAATGAAAAGGCACACATTATACGTAGATGTATGTACTTCATACAGATTTTTACTAAAAACTACTTCAAAAGGCACATGACATCATACGGCACATCTACAACATAACACAAAGAAAAGGCTCAAATGCCAGATGTGCCCTGTCTACTTAATAAAAGATCCTTGCATGTTTCAATTAATTAACGTATAAAAGGCACAAATAACGAGTTGTGCCTTTTCTTTTAACTATTTGCGATTAGGGGTGAGGAAAGGAGGGCAGGGTTCGGTCGAAACGCGCCAGTTGTGCCCACAGTCAATTATGCCTTTTCTTTGTAGTAAGTGGTATTAACGCGGTTCTACGCTATGAAGCAGAATATGGTAAAAACTTTAAACCCAATTATCTCAGTTCCACCAAAATGCTAGATGTGCCCTTCTCTGATACGACGGCAGTATTATAATCGTACCTTAACTGGACCATGTATACGTTCGTTTAATTTAAATGTAATTATATTATATACATGTGGGACTAACGATTAGGTAGTATTCCAATCGAACTTGAAAAATAATAATCGTAATAAACTGAACAACCATTCGATAATTAATCTACAATTTTGATTTATACTTACTCTGTACATATGGCCCCTTATTAGGATGCTCTCTGACCCTTAAATCCTTCCGGGCGTTACCTTTCCTTCGAGGAAGGGAATTACATGGGAGAACCTCAGAGGCCAATAAATCATGAACACGCTCGTTATAAATTTCTAAAAAACTGAAATATAAGTTGCACTTTTAATCGTTATCTTGAAATATTCATAAAAAACTAGATAATAAATAATTTAAATTTGTTGGAACTCATTTTATAAACTTGCTGTTCTAATTTTTCAGGTTTAGTAAAATTAAAAAAGTGTTTAATAAAAAACTGAAAGTCGACAATATAAAAGGGTGCTAATACGCTTAATAAAAATAATATTGTAATTATAAAATAAATTCACAGTGTAGCAAAACTTTACGATTTGTTTATATCCCGAGTTTTTAGTTCTATTCTGTTGGGCGGGCGGCGGCCGGCGACTCTCTGACTGAAGTCAGAGAACTATGTTCGCGTGCAAAATGAAGCCTTAGTATTGTGGTTACAGCTTAGCAACTATTGTATCTACATTGACATGAAGATCCTATTTAAATCTTTAATGAACAGTTTCAATGACGAATGTTATCGCTAAGCCAAATTAATATGTAGTTTTATAATAATACCTATGTCTTGTGTTAGTTAGTAGTATGTACCCATCATGTCAAAGCTTGTAATAAACTTTTTGAAATATCATTTATTATATTTGATTTATTATTTGTGAGACGCTCGTTTTTGAAACAAAATATCTCTCTATCATACATATATTTATCGCATTCTGTACCATGCACAAAATCAGTAAAATAGGAGACAGAAAAATAAAATAACATTTAGGAAATTTATGGTATCGTGAAGACGTGTAGGTACTTTTACGTTTTGTACGCGCGTACGGTAGGTACCTAAGTATATAAATTGGTATATATTTACATCACTTGGCATATAAATAAAGAATTCTTTTATATTTTGTTTAAATAAAATAAACTGAGATATTTGATATTTTTATATACTGTCAACAGTCAACACTGGAAGTAACCTAATGGAATTACTTTGTACCTATAGCATGATTATATTATAATTATTATCACTATTGTGGTAGCGTAGGAATTGAGAGATTTGAAATTGTGAGAGTTGAGAGAATGGAAATTGCATATCTATTGTTGATTAATTTAATTCTAAAATGGTTAAGAGCTCACTAGTTATAGCAGCCTGCAGCAAACTTAAAAAAATAAACCGATACAGCCGCTATTTGCATTAAACGTGGTAGGTACCTAATGAATACACGCATATTGGAGTTATCAATGCACAAAGCACATAAGCACGGACATAAGTGAGAGATATCGATAAAGATAACACTATAAAGCATGAAGGGTGAATTGTTTGCGTGTTATTGCGGCCTTGGGTAGGTACGTGTTTCTTATGTTTAAACTTTAAAGCCATTCTCACTAAATTGGATGCGACCAACAATATAACTGAGGTGCGATGATAGAGATATAAAAACTTTTTCACGAAAGCGCTAAAGTCACGAACATTTGTTTGAAAACAATGAACCTATTTCTTATAGACCGTAAAAGTTATAATTGCATTTCAAGAAAGGTGTCGCTGAAGCAATTTTGAAAATCTACATATCGCGTGAGGTGCCTCCATTGGTATTATTTACGTTGCATAGACACAAATTGCTTTCTATCTTTTAATATTACCAACTACCTACATACAAAATTGCTAATAACATTTCATGAAATTGAGCGGCTTTCAATTTCGCGATACAACTCGAATCTTTATTTGTAAATACTTAACGTTTAAATAATTTTGTTTCTATTTTTTCTCACAACATTACGTCTCCAGTTTCCAAAACGATCATTTGTTTTCTAATTTATTGTTATTCAGTGACGATTTAAAGGCCCTCCTGAATTTATCGGAAATTAATCACGTTAAGCATTGCTTTGAAAGATTTTTGTTAACCCACACCATAGGTAACTGAAGTATTTATTAAACTTCTTCTTCTTTATTATTAGCATTAAAATATTGAAATATGTTTGTCTCTGTTATTGCAAACTAAGAACTGCAAAATCACTTTTATAAAAATTAGAACAGAAATAAATTTAGACAATAAAGAGAATTATATACCTACCTCACAGTTATATCCATATTTTGTTCACCCAACGCCATACATAATCTGGGTATGAGTCCCGGCTGGGTCTCAGTACCCATCATGGTATAAGTCTTTCCCGTTGCACTCTGACCATACGCCAAAACGCAAGCCGAAATTCCGTTGGAGACACTTGCAAGCACTTGCCTTCCAATCGTGTTGAATACCTAAGATAATTGACAAAAAAAATGTATTTTAAACAACCATTGTTGACATAAAAATACCTATGGATTACAAACATACATAAACATAGATGGCGAATGTATAATTTATATATTACTAGCGACCCGCCCGGCTTCGCACGGGTGCAATGGCGGCCGGCCGGTACCGCCGCAAACGCTACGTTAGGCAATTTTTAAATCTGTAATATTTTCGAAAATATTCACTTAAATCATACGGTGTAAAGGGCCATATATAGATCTATATTAAATGAACAATGTATTCAAGGTATTTAATTCGTTAAGGATTAATGCTGTATTGGTTAAAATCGCTTCGAAAATTAACCATTATTTGTCGTAAAAAGTAAATGACAAAAAAAAGTTATTGTGGGTTATCCATAAGAGATAGACATATACCATCGCGGACTTTTCTGTAGACCTTTTCAATGTGTACAATACTTAGTACATTATTTTGATAAAATTCGTAGGGTTCAGCTTGCGTTTGCAATGTAAGCGGAAAAAATGTAATTATTTACGACATCACATTAGAAACCTCAAAATAACAGTACTTCTCCACTATTTAATGGATGTTATTATACATATAAACCTTCCTCTTGAATCACTCTATCTATTAAAAAAAAACGCATCAAAATCCGTTGCGTAGTTTCAAAGATTTAAGCGTACAAAGGGACATAGGGACAGAGAAAGCGACTTTGTTTTATACTATGTAGTGATTTTCTAGTTGTAAAGACAAAAATAAATAGCAGTATACTTTTTAATAGGAATTAGGACCACGAAATAAATAGAAGTATACTTTTTTTATAGGATAAGCCACTTTCTTCAAGATGGAGTTTTATCGAGCTACCCACTGTAATTAAAATAAACACTAGTAAGTAAAGACTTTCTTCTCACTTTTTCCTGTGATCCATCGTGAGGACTTGTTCCTGGAATTACGCTATCATATATAATATAATCTGCATTATATGAGCGTATACGCTCCCGACTATCGCCAGCACCGGAGACACTGACCTTAAAAAATAAATAAATATTACAATTTCAGATTAATAGATAATAATTAATTATTCTTTAAATATTAGAAGATTATTATTAATTTCGTACTCACTTTTATATTAGTTATTGTCACCGTATTTTCATCTACAACATTAACGACAGGCGTTCTGCTTTTCTCTGACTTTAATTCTCTAAAACATGTCAGAATCTATTTAAATATTTAAATATATGTATATTTTTTACATATGTCCTGAAGTTTACTTTGTTACTTCCCTGTCCCCTTCTACTAAATTTTAAAGAAATCCTCAATTACATATAGATATCATCTTAATTTGATGTTTTATCTACGCAAACTTTATAGTAACTACAACTTAACTACAATATAAAACATATTATATATCTATGTACCTACTCGTACATACTTCTCTGTAAACGGTCGCACTCGTATAGCTAACTTCACGTGTGACATAATTATTATTCCGTTAATTAAAGTTTTAACTAATAAAAGCAAAGTAAGGAACGTTATTCATAAAGTCAAATCTGAAGACTGTATGCTTGAAACGCATTCAAATAGACAAACTTATGCTTGGTTATTTTTAAACGCAACGCGTTTCTTGCGAAGGAAATATAAAATCAGAAATAGGCTTCTAAAAATAGATTTGTATCTCTAACACAATGAAATTTGGCATGCAGGACGTAGGCATCCGCTTTGAAAGAATTTTGATCAATTCTACACCCATGATCCAAGGGGATAAAATAGGGGATAAAAGTTTGTACCATGAAAATTTAACTTTTCCTGCGTGTGCGGTCAACAACTTACATGTTCATCGGTGGTATAAATCTATATACATATAATAAATCTGTAGAAGGGTCAATTCTGTACATTGAAAACATTGAAAAAATAAATAGTGTTACTGGATCGATACCAAACCCAAATATGTGATCAAAAAAATTTTTTGTCTGTCTGTCTGTATGTTCAGGCATCACGTGAAAACTAACAGTTCGATTTCAATGAAACTTGGTATAATTATACCTTATTACCCTGGGCATAAAATGGGATACTTTTTATCCTGGAAAAATACGTAGAAAAAAAATAAACCTAAATTTTTTTTTCTTAATTTTTCCGCGCGGACGGAGTCGCGGGCGGAAGCTAGTAAATAAATATAGCTAAGAAAAACTAAAAAATCACGAGTCTAAAGGAGTCTAGTAATAGTACATAATCATTGTCTCTTGATTAAAATATCCACCATACCAGGGCCGGATCTACCCAAGGGCTTTATGGGCTGCAGCCCAGGGCCCCGAGGTTACAAGGGCCGCGCTAAAAACAATTTTTAAATAAAGCTGTTCAGTATTCAAAAACCACTCAAAAACTAAAGAAATGGTTTTTGATGGGTTTTTGATCATGTGTCAAAATCTTAGATCATTATGGTCAAAATAGTGATCGATGGTCATTCTCATGTCATTGTCAAAGTCAAAGGCAGCTATAATGATACAGGCTACAGCTGTCGCCTGTCGGCTGCGGCTGTTGATCATTGTCAATTGTCAAGACTCAAGTCAAGACTTATTGCAGTATTGCGATAACAATTTACTTTAAAGACAAATATATTAGGGTTCAAACCAACCATTTAAACGTTCTCATGTGCAGTTGGAATATTTGAAATACCTATAGCCGACGAACTTTCGCCATCTTTCCAAGGTAATTAAGATATTAGATTAAATTGTAATAATAGTTACAAAATGCGCATATTTTCTAGAATAAATAAGCATGAACGTTATAATAATAAATTAAAAATAAAACTTAATAGACAGTCGTTAAATTTTTATTAGTATATTGATAAGACTGTCATGAAAGAAGCCCTCATTATATCAAATATGCCAGTGAAAGTTTTTGACATCTTAATTTTTCAACTACAACTTTGTACATAATATTTTATCTTTGATGACATTTTTTTTCTAATTTAAATTGACGTCTTAAGAATATTCAGGCTCAAAATAACTTAGAACCATTGTCACCAAGATCTGTGGAAACTGATATGGATCATATCTATAACTCAATCTGTTTGTGTTATGTTTCTGTTTCATTGTAATGTGAGTGTTCATACCATTTAACTGCTTTTCTATTGAAGATGCTTGTCAGAAGATTTGTACGAACTCTCTGGAATAATAACTTACGATTGGAAAGAAGATATTTAGCTTCTGATCCAACTAAGCCGCAACTGGATGAAACAGAAGGTGTAGAACCAGTCCAGGTTAGAAAGTTTTCATTTATATATTAATTTTTACTAAATAATTTAAAGTACAAGTCATATCAATATTGTTTCACATATTGTGTAGTATTATTCACATTACTTAAAAATATAATAAGATATTTATTTAAAAATAAATAAGGGGTTGAAAATACCTATTATATTTACTAATTACAAGTATTTGGTTACTAGTTACATGCCTTGGACAAGGATATCTGCCTGCTTGTGGATGAAAAGGATAATTTCATTGGAACGGGTACAAAACGGGAATGCCATAAAGTTGGACCTGACGGCCAAATTCCCCTCCACAGAGCTTTTAGTGTGTTCTTCTTCAACAAGAGAGGAGATATGCTCCTTCAGAGACGATCCAGTCAAAAAGTAAGTAAATGACTACTTAAATTACATGGTATTAAAAACCTGTTATTGAAGTAGGTTGTTAAAGAAATAATTTTAAATACAAATTTACACTTTTCATCAATACAATAATTCAATCTCCTTTTCTACAACAATAGAATGTCCAACGACATTTGGTATAAATAAAAATTTGATTAAGATATTGGCATAAAAATAGTTTAAATATAACCCTAATAAAACAAAACTTTATTACGGGAGTAATTCATTTTAATATTTATACAGGTAACATATCCGGATTACTACACAAATGCCTGTTGTAGCCACCCTCTGTACATAGATGGTAAAGCGGAAGATATAATTACGGCTGCACAAAGAAGGCTTAACCTGGAACTGGGAGTGCCATTGGACAAGGTATTATAGAGTTCACAATTAATACATAATTAACTTACATACTGATATGCTTCAGCCATCATACTTAATGATTTGATTATTTTACGGTGCATTTAGACCAAACAAACATAGAGCTAGAAGAAGAGCATTCTTTCGTGATCTTTTAGTGTAGACGAAAACTCGTATGCAGTGTTGTTCAGCTTGGAAGAAATGGTTTGAAGAATTTTTCTTTGGCTGTCAGATAATATTTTATTTTTTATTGTTAACATAAAATTCACATTACATAATACATATACTGTTCATTTTTTGTAACAATAATATAAAAAATGGCATTTTCTTTGAATGCTTGTCAAGTAATAATAATAGTCTATTTGCATTCAATTAATCCATTATAGCAAAGGCCATTATAATTTAATTACCTTATTTCATGCAGACTTATATTTTGCTGAACAATAATCTTTTCTTATAGCCTATGATTATAGCAGAGCATGATAAGATAAATATGTTAAAAACAGTTGTTATAAGTGAACAGATAAACAAAAAAAAAATAATGCACACTATATTTATGTAAGAACATCATTTTAATGTTCATGTTGATTTTAATTTAATTATTAGTTTTATAGCATTCAAATGCTTTATAAAAGAAAATGTATCTCTTTTAAAAACTTCATGAGTATAAAAACTTCAGTAGAATGAATTTACAATTATCAATCCTTATCGGAAGAATATGTTAAACTTTTAAGCATTCATCAAGAATGAACTAAGTATGAGTAGAAAAAAGTTCTAGGGAACTTTAGTGGACCTTATATGACCGTGATTTCCTATTGAGAATATTAGTTATAGGTTACAATTTTTTTCACAGATGGAACCAGAAATGTTCACTTTTCTGACCCGAGTGCACTACCACGACCCCGGCGACGGTATTTGGGGAGAGCACGAAATCGATCACATTTTGTTCTTCCAAAGTGATGCTAAAGTGAAACCGAACTCCGATGAGATATCTGAGTACTGCTTTGTGCCAAAGAACGAGTTTAATGCGTAAGTACATAATTGTAACACTAGCTTTGCGCGTGCGGCTTTTTTCGCGTTTTCTCCAAGGATAAAGGGATTTTCGGTTTTCACTTTATATCTCGAAATATGTCTGGGATACAATAGCGTTATGCTTCCTTGGAATTTTGCTTAATTTAGAGCGGCCATACACGGTCAGCTCGAACAGTTAACTGCTCGAGCAGTCCGTGTACAGCAGTGAATGAATGTCTATAGTACACCGCGCGGTCGCGGCTTCAAACCGTCGGTCTCAACTGCTTAAAGCGATCCCTGTACGGCCTTTAGGTTTCTCATTTTTAATGCGGTTGTGGAGCACACCACGACGCAAATTAGACCAGTGAATGTTATACACCTACAAGTAAGATACTATATAATATTTTAAGATTTATGTAATAAACTTTGTGTTAGCCATGTCAATGTTCAAAATATTATGTCCGTAGGTATCTATCGTAGATAACTATTTGATTGAAATTTTATCTTTATTACTTACCAATAAATGTTTAGTGGTTAAGTATTTTTTGTTCAATTAAAGTTAATGACCGTAAAAGTATCAAAATTATATCACAAAACGCATTTTTGCCACGATTTTAACTTATTTGAAATAACAACATTGATATTACTTCATGATTTTCAATATGATTAACATGATTCTTCTTGCATTTAATTTTATTTACGATGATTTTGATGATTATGAGGATATTTAGTGTACATATAATATCTTCCAAGCGACCTTGCCAAAAAGTTACCTAATTTTTGTACACAATAAACTCATAAATCTCTTTTCTGTTGACTTTATGAATGAATATTTATTTACGATAACTTCTATAGATTCATTCCAACGCTCGAAGGACCAATGACGCCATGGTTCAACATGATACGTCGTTATCGTCTGAAGCTCTGGTGGGACAACCTGCACCGCATCAAGGAACTTGCCGAGCCCGACAAGATTCACAAGTTTATTAACGAAAAATAGTTTTAAGACTAAATTATATCTATCACTTATGTTATTTTATGGGCCATAACCCTCTTCTTTATCCACAGTATAAAATTATTTTTAGTTGCACTACCATTTTCTTTATTTTGTATGGGGTAAAATATATTTTTTTTTTTTTATTGATAATATGAGCATTTAGATCCCCCAAAAATTATTTTAAATTTAATCATATAATATAATAGTGTAAATAAAGTAGGTGTGGTGCTTTAAATAAATTATTATTGAAATAAATGTTGTTTTCTTTTCAATATATGAATATGCATAACAATTAACAAATAATAATCGTCAATGAATTACGATAGATTCACTGTTTATGTTATCGGGGAAACATCCATTGATTTTCAGATCATCAACAATCTGTTTTTGGAAAAAATGCAGATTAAAAAAAACCCTCGACTATTCATAAATAGGTTTTAATAATTCGTCAGAACTGTTGAAATCTGATTGCGACGAGGTGGTATATCTCTTCCTTGGTCGGTAAGCTGCTGTCACCCACTGTAAAGTTCTCGCTTGACGAAGTTTCCTCTTACGAAACACTTTTTTCTTACTTCCTGGCTGTTGTTTGGTCAGTGTCGAACGTAGGAGGTATGCGTTACATGGAAAATGGTTCTCTGCGTTTAAACCATTTTTGTATGCTGTGTGTAAGTAACGCACAGCAGATACTTGGAGAATCTATAATATAATTACTTTATTAATGTAGAGATCGATAGGACAATGGTAATCATATTCTTATTTAGGAAAAAAGTATCCCTCCGTAAGTATATCAAATAAACTCGTATAACATTTCTGCGCACGCATTTTGCGATCACGTCACGCCCGTTAATAGTCCAGTCAAGTGCGAGTCGAATAATCGTACGTAAGACAAAAGTAGGTACGTGGTAGACGCCACCGTATGCCTCTTTTGTGTATAAACATCATTATTTTACCATTTATGCCATTATAAATTTTACTTATGTACAATTTAAAATATGTCCCATTATATTATTATCCCTAAAACTTGAGAAAGACTTGGGATTACTTATATAAATTTAACGTTAGAATTTATAAATTATAAAGCTAAAACGCCTTTGTTGTTTTAATCATAAAACAACCATAATATTGTTTATATTATATATTATGTTATTTTACAACAAAAAGCATTAACATAAATAACCTGATGAACTCGAGACAACATTATCTTACCATCGCTATTATGATTAGAGCCATAACAGCATTGAAACGCCAGGAGACTGACATCATTTCGCTTATCAATTTTTCTTCGCAACCAGCTTCCCAAATAGTCAATTGTGTCTGAAATAGCACTGTTATGGTATATTTGAATAACAAAAGGCAGTTTATCGCGATGTTCCTATTGCCTATTCCGAACAAAATAATGATACCTATAGTATACAGTATACAGACAAGAGATCCTCGACTCTATTTTTCTAGAACTTTTTCATTTGATGAGATTTAAAGAAATCCATTACTAAACTAATTTTATAAAGGTAGTGTAACTTTAAACTTCTATACCACAGTTCTACACGGGTTCAGATTAAATTTCACTATAGTACTTTATTCAGAATTGTATACCATTGGATCATATTTATATATGGTGCCATTTTGGGTGACGCCATGGTGAATACAAGGCCACATAGTTTCCATAGAACAGCAACTGTATGGAACGTTATCGGCCACAAACTTTCGAAGCGACCTATAAAGTAAATTATGATACCAAATTAAAAAACTTAATGGTCAAGGCTTTTTGAAAAGAGAGTGGACTTGACCTTTAAAACACAGCAGCGTTCTTCTATTCTGCCTCAGATAACAGTAAACTTTCCAACTAATTATTTACGTTGTAGAAAAAACAATAGAGAATGCGGGTATAAAGTAAAAACAGGAAAGGAAAAGATTTATAGGAAAAAAACTAACAAAATATCTGTACTCTGACCCGCATTGTACCACGGAATATAAAACCACTCTTGATACCCAACTCGCCCACAGCAGTGGAACCTTGTCTGCAATCGATCTATAGCTATCTTTGATGGGAGATGACTAGCATACCGAAGCATCGCCTTTGTTATTCCACCTTTTATTTTAGCTGAAAAATAGTTAAATACGTTCGTATTTGTGTTTCTGAGGCATCTCAGATGTTCCGATTTGATCTTCTTCCTTGTCGATTCTACGTTCGGTGGAAAATGAAGCTATGTGTGGCTAGTATAAATTTATAATTACAAAAAATATATACCTCTTATAATAGTTGATTGTAAACCTGAATAAAACATGATCGCAAGAAAAATAATTATCATGGTAATTAACGCCCATAAATAATAAAATAAACCATTCGTCACGTTATACTCTCTCTTGGGAAGACCAGCTTTAAATAGTTGATACAAACCATATACCTAGCTGCGGAGGAAAACAAAGTGTTAGTACTTACTTCTTACTTGATACTCGTGAAGGTGTTTAACCAATGTATTTAAAACTAAAGGACGTACGGATTACCATGATATACTGTCCGAATATCATGGGAATCGTCAAAGCGATATTAATTAGTGTACCTATCATCGTACTATAATTTTCATACCTACTAAGTTCATATTATTAAGGGTATACCTCTATCACAACTGCAATAATAGAACCACATGTTATTATTACAGGAATTGCATTGCCGTCAGGCCAACAAACTAGATCCAAAAGAGTTCCTTCTTCACTTCGAATTGCTTCAGATGTGTTTATTAACCAAATCAAGTAAAATATTACAACGGGCATGCAGGCCATTAACAGCATACGAATGTTATTAAATGTAGACCAAGTCATGTACATTTTAAATTATTTTTATTTATGTTTTCAAGAACTAACATCCCATATAACAAGAAACATATTATTTTTCGAATAAAATAAACCGTCATTGATATGACGGTAACGTTGTACTGTGGTTGTACTATATTCTACATCATAGTTCTTTATAGATATTTATTTACAAATTGTATTTATATATAAAATACCTATTAAATCTTGAACTATTAATTATTAATCAATTCCTTCAGGAAGAAATTAGTAAATTATGGAGGGTAATATAGCTAATCTGTATAATTTTATGTCTATAGCCTTATTGACATATTACTGTCCCCTATGACTGTCCCTCTGTCAGTTTGACTTTCAACTTCAATCTCTGATTTCTGAGTGTAAAAATATATGATAACAAAAATGATAACATCACAACTCAAAAGTTTATTGTTTTGCGTTTTTATAGGGAAAAGTTTTTTTTTTTATCGAGCCGACAGCCGTTGTAGTTTAAAGTTATCGGTAAATTAGTGAACAAAACAAAAAGTGAATCAGTGATATTATGGAGAAAGATTATACTAATAAACTATGGGTGATAAAGTATTGCATCAAAATACTATATCCAAAGTTCAACTTTTATATATTTATGGCCTTCCTTGCAATAAAATTTAGATATTACCAAAATAGAAATATAAGCAGTAAACGGCGAAACATGTTTAAGCTCCAAAGTCGCCCAGAGAGTATTTTAAAATCGATAATAAAAGAACATGTTTCAGAAAATTATTTACAAATTATAGGACAAAAATGTATAATAATACCAAAAGATGAATTTATAGATCTTTGCGTGGAGAACTTTTTTTATGTAGACAATGGGGTTTTGTGGGTCACATTGTCTTTAACACCTGAAGAAAAGAAGAGGCATAAGACAGACAATAACATAGATAGATTTTTAAAATTTAGCTTAGGCACAAGTGAATTACATAAGAAATTATGGTCTGGTTTTGTTGATTCTATGGATAATGTAAGAATTGTGGCAGTTGTTGGGTCAAAATTATTAGAAGAAAATACTGCTTATACTAGTGAATCTGAATTGCACAACATTATAGCTTCCTTTGGACTTAAAAACACTAATAATATTGAAATTGATTTCCATCCAATGCAAACATTTGAAATGAGTCCAAAAATTGCTGCAACAGCTGAGGTGAATTTAATAGTAAATGATTATAATTTAGACAATGACTTTGTCAAAGAGGTATTAAGTAACTATTTTGAAAAGCCTAAGTTAGTAAGTGTGAATGATATTATAAGCATAGATCTTACTCCTGAAGTAACAGTTAAATACCACTATAAATACTTAGATCTCATAGAATCTAGTGGAAAGGTGGTTTTCAAATGTTCAAAGCTCTCTATTAAAAATGATGATGAGAACACAAAGGAAAATGTTATAAAAACATTTTACATTGTAAAGGGAGTCACACAATTGTCTCTGGGTGACAATACACATGCTATGCAACCCAAAAATGAATATTATTCTCTACCAGGAAATGATAGTTTGTCCATAACTCACTCATGCCCACTTGGCCTAAAAGGAATTTTCAATGACATTCAAGAAACAGTACTGCCTTTTTTAACTGGAGACATAAGTAAACTTTTTAAATTGCTTTTTTTTGTATTTCTATTTGATCTCATTGGTGACCTAAAATATTATTATTTTGCAGATACACTTTCTGATGCTATGTCCAGTCCTATTCTACCATTATTGCTTTTGACTGGTGCCACAGGTTCTGGACGTCATTTATTAGTTAAAACATTGGCTAAATGTAATGGTAGGTGACAATAATAACAAATAATATTATGTATCTTACAATAGCTGATGAATGAATTGTGTTTTTTTCATTGTGTAGTGTAGTATAGTCATATTATGAGCAGGCGCGGTCCTAGGGGGGGGTCACGGGGGACATGACCCCCCCCAAAATCGTACTCGATAAAATAGAAAAAAAATCTTATACTGGACAAAATATAAAAAAATGGCCAAGTGCGAATCGGAGTCACTCGCACAACTAAATTTCCGTTTAAAATTATTTTTAATCTCTTGCGAATTTCGAAATTTTCAGCATAAACAAGAAGTTTGATTTTTTAAAATATTTTTTACATAATCTAATTAAAATTCATGTACTTATTTAACAATTATTCCTAAATCTGTATTTTAGAACGTTACATTGTAAGTTGTAACAAATTTCATGATTCTGTGTACATAGGCCGGGAGATACTGACACAAAATTTAGGGTCATTTGTAACAGGATGGCGGTTCTACAGGGGTCTTAGTACGCAATGACAAAAAGAAAAATGATGGTCAGAACGCTGGTACCGACGGACTAGTCGCGTGGGCGTTAGTCGAACTCGTCGGATAAATAGCGAAAGTCAAACGATTTGTAACACGAAAATTTTAGAATTAACCGATAGCCCATAAAAAAGATGTAGGCGGTAGTGTCATGCCATACTTTTCCGGTGTGACTTACAGCCCGCCATACCGACGCGAATGCGTTGATTTAAAAAAACAATTCAACCATTTGTACCAGGCTAACTTTTGCACAGGTAACCATCTAATCATCGTGCAGCCATTTACGAAAATCGCCATGCCATACTTTTCGGACGATTCCAAATGGTCACCATACCGCCGAAAATCTGCAATTTTTTTTTCCTGTAATATTTATTTATTTATTATTTATAAAAAAAAAAAAAAAAAAACTTTTTGGTCTGTGTAGCGCATGTCGCGTGTATCGCGGCTGCCGAGTAGGTATACCTACTCGGCAGCCGACCGACACGCGACATGCGCTACACAAAGCAGTGTTCGGAACCGTTCGAACAGTTTCACTTTTCACTTTTTTTTTTTCATAAAACCACACAACATTTTTTTTAATTGTAAGATTTTATTCGTATTTTGAATGATTTGTAGCAGTATGGCACTAATTTTTCCCTCTATTAAAAGTATGGCAAATATAATAATGGTCACGTTGCATCATATACTTTCCAAAACTCCAAATGCCATACTAATCGCCAATTCTTTTCATTTTTTTTTACGTCTTACAATCGTCCGCCCCATGTTTGCAATCTGCGATATTTTTTTCTAGGTAGAATTGTATACAAACAAACAGACTATAATGATCCCATACTGTAAAAAATTATTTTACGTATTGTACAGTCGTATTTTTGAAACGTGACGAATAATTTAATTTTTCAAGTATGGCAGCACTTTTTCCCCCTACTAGAAGTATGGAAAATATAATAATGGTCACATTTTATCAAATACTCTCCAAAAATCCAAATGCAATACTGGTACAAATCGTTTGGCGAAAAAAAAAAATTTTTGTAGATTTTCGGTGGTATGGTGACCATTTGGAATCGTCCGAAAAGTATGGCATGGTGATTTTCGTAAATAGCTGCACGATGATTAGATGGTTACCTGTGCAAAAGTTAGCCTGGTACAAATGGTTGAATTGTTTTTTTAAATCAACGCATTCGCGTCGGTATGGCGGGCTGTAAGTCACACCGGAAAAGTATGGCATGACACTACCGCCTACATCTTTTTTATGGGCTATCGGTTAATTCTAACTTTACCTGTGCAAAACTTAGCCTGGTACAAATGGTTGAATTGTTTTTTTTTTAAATCAACGCATTCGCGTCGGTATGGCGGGCTGTAAGTCACACCGGAAAAGTATGGCATGACACTACCGCCTACAACTTTTTTGTGGGCTATCGGTAAATTCTAAAATTTTTGTGTTACAAATCGTTTGACTTTCGCTATTTATCCAACGAGTTTGACTAACGCCCACGCGACTAGTCCGCCAGTACCAGCGTTTTGACCATCATTTTTCTTTTTATCATTGCGTACTATGACCCCTGTAGAACTGCCATCCTGTTACAAATGACCTCATTTTGAATTCCTTACGAATGTCGAAATTTGCGAAAAAAATGAAAAAAAATTGACGGCTGTATCTTTTGATTTCGTTGGCTTATACGTTTGATTTTATCTGTCTGGAACGCGTAGAGGTATCAAGCTGAAATTTATATCGAATACTCAAGTCGACGTCCCCTAAATGCTGTGAAGAAATCAACCTTATAAGCCAACGCAATCAAAAGATACAGACGTAAATGCTGAAAATTTTCGCAAATTTCGACATTCGCAAGGGAATCAAAACCTACAGGGTGCTTCCTATGAACACAGAGTCTTGAAATTTGGTACAAAGTAAAGTCTTATAACACAGATATATAGGAATAATTACGAAAAATATTATGAATTTTTAATTACATTATATAAAAAAAAATATTTTCTATCATTTTAAACTTAAAAAGGGGGTTGTCCTTTACTCATGAACGCTTACATGTATTAAATTAACTCAAGTCTATAATATCTATAAGCTGTAATAAAATCAAACTTCTATGTCAATCTTTGATTAATATAATCAAAGATGTTGTAAACGCTGAAAATTTTCGTAAAATATTAAAAAAATGTATGTATTATAACTTGTATTGACTACGATTTTTGACGAGTATGATTTGGAGGGGGGGGGGTTGCTATATTTTCAGCCGCGTGACCCCCCCCAAAATGTCAGGCTAGGACCGCGCCTGATTATGAGTTCAAGTATATCAATGTATTTTGTTGTGGTTGTTTTAAAAGTCTGGAAATTAAAATTGGAAATTTTCTTAATGTATAGGCCTCAACTGTGTAACCATAGACTGCAATGCTCTACAAAGTTCTACAGCAAAACAAACAGAAAGCAAAATATATGCATTGATTCAAAAGGCCAAAGAAGCTGCACCTGCTATCATTCTTCTGGATAATTTTGAAGTAATATATTTTTTATATTTTTAAAATATATTTGCTGAATAACACCTTACTTTGTAATTAAAGTAATAATTTATTGCGCTAGTTTAAAACATGAAATCATGTATAAAAAGTTATAAGATTTATTACTCTGTGAACAAATTAAAATACACCTTTAAATTATTTAAATAAAGAGAAATATTTTATTACCACATTAACAATCTTTTAATTTTTAGGTATTTGCAGTTGATCCAGAAAACAATGAAGACCAAAGAGTAATAGAGTATTTCATTAACTCTATAACGGATCTGTATCAGAATTATACAAAGCATTCCATTATATTTATTGCAGTTACAGAAAATCGCGATTTAAAGCCGAATATTATGAGGCTATTTTTAGAAAAATTTCACATACCAAAACTAAGTGTCCACCAGAGGAATGAAATATTACAATGGTTCACATCTATCATGGATATAAATATAGACAATATAGATAATAAAGAATTAAATGCTGACCAAAAAATAGTTACTAAAGATTCCATAGATAATTTAAGTCTACATTCAAAAGAAGTGTTACAAAGAGTAGCATCAAAAACAGAAACTTTTCGATATGGCAACTTGGATACCTTGATGCATTTTGCTATGAGGGAGTCTTATTTGAAGCAAGTTAATAATTATTTGCAATTACCCCAAGATCCAAATTTACACATTATACATGAAGAAGATTTCAATAATGCCCTAGGTATGAGTTAATAAGTTAAAAAAAGATTTATGCAAATCTACTTTTTGCCACATCTATTAATTAATCTCTTTTCAGAATCAATAAGAAGTCTTCAAAGTCAACATTTAGATGCACCTAAGATTCAGAAAGTATATTGGGAGGACATTGGTGGGTTAGAAAAACTTAAAAAGGAGTTACTAAAAACTATTGAATTTCCTATTAAATTCCCACATTTGTTCAAAAATTCTTCCCTCAAAAGATCAGGTATTTATTTTAATTTTAGCTCTGATATTTGTCAAATTGTCTATGTGTACAACTTTATGAATATCTTCTTTAGGTATGTTAATCAATTTTTTCAATATTTTCAATTCAATCTTTTTTAGGTATATTATTATATGGACCACCAGGTTGTGGAAAAACTTTAGTAGCCAAAGCAGTTAGTACAGAATTGAATGTTAGTTTCATGAGTGTTAAAGGTCCAGAATTACTGAATATGTACATTGGTCAGTCTGAAGAAAATGTGAGGAAAGGTAACTTAAAATTATTGGTATATTATTTTCATAGATTTATTTCATTTCATTTCAAAAAAAATACATGACAGGTTCCACCCTCAAATCTATCTATGGAAATTTTGAGATACATAATATTATTAATGAATCATGTTTAAAATCCGCCAAAATAATTTTTTGAAGTGAAAACTTCTTTAGCGGCGTTGAGCACTTTTTCTGTAATGGGTATAAAATCTTAAACTCGCGTCAGGACACGTGACCTGATCGAAAAAGCGTAAGACGGATGGAGAGTAGACAGCTATCCCCTCTCTACTACGCGCGTTTTCACTTCTGCCGGCACTCCCGGAGTGCAACCCGTCTTTTTTTTATTTTCCTTGTCATTTTAGTTTTCGAATCAGCGCGTGCATCATCACCATGTATAGTGTTCCTGGACGAGCTGGACGCGCTAGCGCCGCGGCGCGGGTCGGCGGGCGACTCGGGCGGAGCGAGCGACCGCGTGGTCAGCCAGCTGCTGGCCGAGGTGGACGGCGTGGTCAGCGACGCGGGTGAGACTTGATGACTTGATGAAATAAATTGAAATTATGATAATGGCCCAGAAAATGTTATAGATGTAATGTAAATACTAACATAGTTTTTAAGGTAACAAGATACTAACAATTATATGGATATTGCAATTATCTGAAATAAATCAAATAAATAAATAAATAAATAAAAATAAGGGTGCACAGCTTAAATATCGTAAATATATAATACTAGCTGTGCCCCGCGGTTTTACCCGCATTGCTCTGCTCCTGTTGGTCTTAGGGTGATGATATATAGCCTATAACCTTCCTCGATAAATGGGCTATCTAACACCAAAAGAATTTTTCAAATCGGACCAGTAGTTCCTGAGATTATCGTGTTCAAACAAACAAACTCTTCAGCTTTATAATATTAAGTATAGATTTCAGTACTTGTATTGACAACAGTCAGTACGGATATTATTATTAACAATATATAATTTATATATAATTTATATTCAATTTTAAATATTCTAGACGCAGACACTTCAAGTTTCGTATTCATTATGGGCGCGACGAACCGGCCGGATCTTCTGGAACAATCTCTGCTGCGGCCCGGCCGGCTCGACAAGCTGATATACGTCGGACCGTACTGCGGCCAGCAGGAGAAGACTTCTGTCCTTAAAGCGCTGTGCAGAAGGTTCATTTTGCATTGTATCATTATGTTTTTCTTTAGATTACTTTTTTGTAAACTAATATAGTTTACTTACAATAAAATACCTTCTAATAAAATCGACAAAGTATGTTTATAGTCATAATTATGATCTTTAATTTCTATGTGATCATCTTTCTAAAGTTTTTACAATATTAGATACGAAATTTGATTTCTATTAGATACATTATTAAACCAACAACTACTAATAATTCTACAAATTAAAAATACTTATAGCATTTATATTCTCTTCATGCAGCTACAATCTTCGTCCAGAAGTGGATCTGGAGAAAGTAGCAGCGGCGTTGCCGGACCGCTGCACGGGCGCAGATTTATTGCAAATAGTATCGACCGCTCGATCGGCCGCTGTCCGTTCTCTTGTGGCCAAACTCAATAGTGGTACGAAATAGTGCAAATTAACCGATTATTTCATTTAATTATTAGTTAATTTTATGTTGTTTACTAGTATAATGCAATTTAACTGGTTTCAAAAATACTTAATTAATAATTTATTTTTATAAATTACTTTTATTTATGAAATTCGCATATAAAGTGCAGCCTGTATGTATAGATTGTTTTTTTTTTCAGGATTAATCAAGGAAAGCGATTTAAGTACAGATTCAGTTATACTCGGTATATCAGAGTTATGGCAAGGTGTTGAATCTTTTCGACCTTCAGTTACTGAAGAAGAATTGCACTACTACGAGTCTCTTCAAAACGTTATGTAAATGGGCTTAATGGGAATAAAATTTTTTAAAGCTTACAGTAGTTTCATTTAAGTACCTAAAGTTATTGAAGAAACGGAAATTAAAACAATTTTTAGAGATTTGTATATCTCTTAGTATAGGTATTCTATATAGCCAGCAAAATTTGGTTGGTGGTGTGGCTAAAACAAATTTAATTTGCAAAATGAAATATAATATGTGTTGTTTTATTTAATTGGGTTAATCCTGCACTGAGTTAATGTCACTTAAAAACATGTGTGGTAAAGATGTGGTAAGTAGGCTAATATTAATTGTAAATAATATATAATTGTTTTAGTCGTTCTGTCGTTATAACCGAATTAATTTTAATAAAAAAACAGCCTGCAAATTGTCAGTACTTGACCAAATTTAAAAACAGGCAAAGTGACCCTGTTTTAGTGTTTTATGTTTATTATTATACCTAATCGTTATACTACATAGGACAAGTATTATAATAAAATTTATAATATTATCTGTAGTTTAACGTATTTGATATAATCACGCTATAATCTTAATACATTAGAGCAGGCTCCAAGGAGATGTTCGTTTGCAAAAATAGCGGACCTAAATCTGACTTCTGATATATATTGTATAGGTCCCAGACATCCTATAGACAGATGTTGCCAACCAGTTTTGTGGTCCCCCTGCCCGCACCCCGGTAATTAAATATGGCATACAAAGAAAAAAATAAAAATTTCCAAAACATGCCGTGTGGGGTATCAAATGAAAGAGCTTATTGAGTAGATCACGAATATATAGCATACTATATACATTTCTTACACTTTCTCTAAGATTTTTTAGAAAATTTACGAAAATGGTCCATTTTTGAGTTAACTTTAAACCACTATAGATTGAAAACTCATGAATATATTTTTTAAATTATTATTTTAAATAATTAACAATAGTCCATTGTTTATGATTCAATAGTTCGTAATATAATATAAGTGAGCTATGTGGTGGATTTGATGAAAATAACTATATACTATATGAACTTGAAAATATACTCGCCATCTTTGAATGCTCCCCCCACTCCCCCATGCAACTATTTCACTGTACGAAATATTGAATCGTAAACAATGGACTATTGTTAATTATTTAAAATAATAATTTAAAAAATATATTTATGAGTTTTCAATCTATAGTGGTTTAAAGTTAACTCAAAAATGGACCATTTTCGTAAATTTTCTAAAAAATCTTAGAGAAAGTGTAAGAAATGTATATAGTATGCTATATATTCGTGATCTACTCAATAAGCTCTTTCATTTGATACCCCACACGGCATGTTTTGGAAATTTTTATTTTTTTCTTTGTATGCCATATTTAATTACCGGGGTGCGGGCAGGGGGACCACAAAACTGGTTGGCAACATCTGTCTATAGGATGTCTGGGATCTATACAATATATATCAGAAGTCAGATTTAGGTCCGCGATTTTTGCAAACGAAACTCCACTGAGAGTCCGGTCTACATTGTAATCTTAGATCATTAAGTAATGGATTGAGTACGCTGGCAAATGTTCTAACTAAACTTTCTGCTGATTTTGGTGCGGGGAGGGTAACTCACACTATTGAAACACAATCACACATTCACAAAAATAATTTGTGTCACGAAAGTCGTAAAAATTTACGACCTTTTAAGCGACGAGTTTTTAAATTCAACTCTATCCCTAAGTCCATAAAGATTAAATTTGTATTTCATTCCAAGTTGTCTCGTGGGGAGTGCGGTTCAATATAGCGTTCTAAATTCAACTTTATAACTTAGATTATAAAGATTAAATTTGTATTTCTTTAAAAGATAGTCTCGTAAGGAATGCGGTTCATTATCGCGTTTTAAATTCAACTTTATCTCTTAGTCCATAAAGATTAAATTTGTATATTTTCTTTCCATGATAGTCTCGTGGGGCCGCATCAATGATCGAGTAAACATGACTCGATTATTTGTCTTGATCATATCGCTAAACGATACATCGACGATTATTAGAAATTGCATTTAATTAGAAATGTACGTTAAAAAAATAAAAAAATATACACAAATGAAAGGTTATTCCATCTTTTTTAATATTCGACATGTTTGAATTGCTTCTGCAAGTCTTGACAGTGCAAAACGGCATTTTTAGCGGAGCACTCGCAGACGTCCTTTCGATGTTTTACGAATACGCAGAGTGTTTGTAATCGATTACGCAAGTAGTTTTTATGAAAGCATAAGATTTTTCGATTCGTATAATCTTATACCTCGGCAAAAGGGGAAACGCCTGCGAGTGTTATCCATAATATTATATTAAAATAAAAAATTTAGTTTTATCATTAAAATTCAATTTAACTTTAAATCCCTAGATCACAGAATATACATCTGTGGTATCTGGGAGACACCTGCACACAAAAACACACACCTTAACTCCAAAAAGTTAAATTTTCAGGAGAAGCAATTTAACATATTATTGGCTGCTAAAAATCGGATATAAGATATAAATGAATTATGTCATATTATAATGAAATATCATATATTAACCCTCTTTTTGCTTGTACAGTTTACAAAATTGACGCAGTAGTTTAGCGAATAATGTGACTTATCAGATTTTAACCAAAAAAAAAATATTGCAGTGGAATGGACTTATCTCAAAATGAGCAAAATAAAAATAATGATTATTTCATTGCTATTCATTTAATTAAAACAATTTTACGTTATTTTTGTTATATTTCTTTATTTATAAGTTAATTTCACAATGGAATCACTCTTATGGCTAATTTTAATAAAAGTATGGACTTAACAGGAGTGCACATGCAACGAAAAATTTAAATAAAGGCACATATCAAATAAATAGGTACCAAAACAAAAGAATCACTCATTTGGATACTAATCATAATCTTCTTCGCTATCTGAGTAGTTTTCCAAAACAGAAGCTGATTGGTTTAAATTAGAATAGAAATCACGATATACTGGATCAATGAATTGCATAAGATCCATTAAATCTTTAAACTTTTTGGTTAAAGATTTAAATGGATCAATCGCCAATCCTCCGACATATGCCTGTTCAGGGAGTAATGTTTCTAAACAAAATATACTTTGCCTTCCTCTTCTTTTCATTGAAAATGTCCTAAAAGGCTCTGATTTCTCCAATGAATACTTAAAACTTACTTCCGCTGATTTTTTTTTCAAATTTTAGCCAGAAAATACTTTTCCAAGCAAAAGATTGTTTTGAAGTGTCAATATTTTTTTGACAAAATTCTTAGTAGTTTCGAAAAACCGTAAAACGGTTTGTGTCATAAATTTCACCGAGAAATTTTTGCTTGTCATTTTTATAACATTCAACTGCAATATTCGGGTTGTACTCTGTCAAGTCCGGAGGTAAGGTCTCAACATAACTAACAAAACGAGCCCAAACTCGGCATACCTAGCTCTAATCGTCTATTAGTTCCAGTTGCAGTCTTCGAAGTACACCTTCAGGTCACTCCATCAAGTCCGGAGGTAAGGTCTCAACATAACTAACAAAACGAGCCCAAACTCGGCATACCTAGCTCTAATCGTCTATCAGTTCCAGTTGCAGTCTTCGAAGTACACCTTCAGGTCACTCCATCAAGTCCGGAGGTAAGGTCTCAACGTAACTAACAAAACGAGCCCAAACTCGGCATACCTAGCTCTAATCGTTTATTAGTTCCAGTTGCAGTCTTCGAAGTACACCTTCAGGTCACTCCATCAAGTCCGGAGGTAAGGTCTCAACATAACTAACAAAACGAGCCCAAACTCGGCATACCTAGCTCTAATCGTCTATTAGTTCCAGTTGCAGTCTTCGAAGTACACCTTCAGGTCACTCCATCAAGTCCGGAGGTAAGGTCTCAACGTAACTAACAAAACGAGCCCAAACTCGGCATACCTAGCTCTAATCGTTTATTAGTTCCAGTTGCAGTCTTCGAAGTACACCTTCAGGTCACTCCATCAAGTCCGGAGGTAAGGTCTCAACATAAATAACAAAACGAGCCCAAACTCGGCATACCTAGCACTAATCGTCTATTAGTTCCAGTAGCAGTCTTCGAAGTACACCTTCAGGTCACTCCATCAAGTCCGGAGGTAAGGTCTCAACATAACTAACAAAACGAGCCCAAACTCGGCATACCTAGCTCTAATCGTCTAGTAGTTCCAGTAGCAGTCTTCGAAGTACACCTTCAGGTCACTCCATCAAGTCCGGAGGTAAGGTCTCAACATAACTAACAAAACGAGCCCAAACTCGGCATACCTAGCTCTAATCGTCTAGTAGTTCCAGTAGCAGTCTTCGAAGTACACCTTCAGGTCACTCCATCAAGTCCGGAGATAAGGTCTCAACATAACTAACAAAACGAGCCCAAACTCGGCATACCTAGCTCTAATCGTTTATTAGTTCCAGTTGCAGTCTTCGAAGTACACCTTCAGGTCACTCCATCAAGTCCGGAGGTAAGGTCTCAACATAACTAACAAAACGAGCCCAAACTCGGCATACCTAGCTCTAATCGTCTAGTAGTTCCAGTAGCAGTCTTCGAAGTACACCTTCAGGTCACTCCGTCAAGTCAGAAACTAAATATGAAATTTATAATCCCATAAGTATAAAATACTATAAATAAAATCTTACCTTGTTGTGCCTTGGTTCTCGGTGCAGAATGCGTGAAGTACCGTAAAATGGGGTGAAAAGGGACAAAATCGAACTTGTCACTGAAATTAATCGATGTTGTAGGACGAATGCAATATTGATAACTCTTTCCAAGGGTTTCCGGCAGTTAATACTTTTCGTAAATGTTAAAAATATCCCCAGAATTAGTTAAAATTTAGATATTTTAAGAAAAATATAGGCTGTCCCTATTCATACTTGAAGTGGGGTGACCTGGAACGAGACATGGGTAACTTGGGAAAAACTAGTAGGGTTGTCTCTTTCCTATTTAAAAAAAAGAACTAATTACCTTCTGCTAAAAGTTTAATTTTCTTCATTAAATTTAAAATTTTTGGAAATAAAAATAATACAATAAATCCAAAATCTTTTATTGTACGCTAAAAACGTTAAAACTTAAAACCGATCGACTTCGATATCTTGCAGAAAGCTACTTAGCGTTATAATATTATTATAAAATCTCTGTAAAAATGTGCATACATGTTTATCTTTTTCGTCAATTTTCTAAAAAATATGATGAACCAATTTTGATAAAATTTATTATGAGGCCTGCTCTGATGTTATATCCTATGATACAACAAAAAAATAATCAAAATCAATTCACGATAATGACGGAGTAATAGCGCCACATACAAACCAAACAAAAAACATACAGTCGAATTTAGAACCTCCAGGTTTTTTTTAAGTTGAAAAAAAAGCGTAAACCCATATATTGTTAGTTAAACACACTACGTACTATTATTATTTGTTTGTAGGCTTGTTTTTTAAATCATAAAAGTTCGTACCTATGTATCTCTTATTACATCTCATTAGTTCGCCTTGTACGCATGCTTGTATATAAGTTTAAAATAAATAAAATGAAAATGCCTTATTTTAATAAAAAGTGAAATCATGCAAAACAATGCGGTAAAATGTTCAATTCATGTTGTAGCAGCCCTGACCCTATTCAAACTTTACCGTTCCTAATCAACTTTCATATGTCCCTATTTACCAAGTATAGGCGACTCTATTTGTACTTTAGCCGTCCCTTGTCACCCCGTTACCGTATTTATTCACCTCGAAAAATAAATAATCCCAGAGGTTTTAAAGAAAACGATCTCAAACAAAAACTATGTAAAATCTAGACTTTTCTCTTTTTGTGTAGCTTCTTAAAGATATTATATCGTTGGCTAACTCCACACGTTGTCAAAAAAACACTTGAATTTCCAAAAAACGGTCAACTTATGGGACAATACCGCAACCTCACATCTACAGTCTTATTTGAAAGAAGATTTTTGACACCTTTTACTAACTTCACAACGCTTCGGTGTTGCCAGTTAGAAGATAATATATTCTACTTTTAGAAGAAAAAAAAGGTAGCAATTGGAAGTTCTTGTTTTTTTATTTTGTGGCTTCGAAACTAGATTCCTCGATTTGACCCTATTCACCCCTGAGTCCTTATTCACCCCGTTTTACGGTATCAAGTTTGACCCTTGTCAACTATTTTGTATACGTACAGCGATCTTTTCGTAAACGAGGAGCTGCTTACAAGCGTCACAGTGTCTACTCACAACGGCGGCCGAGCGCAGACTAAATTACTAAAATATTTCATTACAAATTTTTGTGCAATAAATCAAGATAGTGACAAATAAAATAACCCTTATTTCCATGCAATAAGTATCACGCGTTACAGCTAAATATGTGAAAAAATAGGATTTGATTTTAATTTTTTTCTCAGCTTATTTGTAACATTTTGATAGTTTTAGTTCCTACCTTTTTGAGTTGGACATGTCTGCTTACTTAAAATATTTTTAAATAAATAAATTTAGTTTATTAAATAATAGAAAAATGCTTTTATATTCAGCACGATATTGTCAATTTTGTGTGAAGAGGCAACGGAAATTATTTTTTACAATATTATAAACCAAAATTTTCGACTAAAAAATTCCTACCATTTAAAGATTAAGGAGTAATCTATCTATGGTAATTATTAGTCAAATTTGGTTTTGTATTATTTTGCCGCAAAATGCATCGAAAAACTGCTTATTTTTGTCAGATTCGTAAACGCGTCCTTAACAAATCTTTCTATCAACGCATGATCACCGTCACACTAATAAAATGAGTGTGACCTGGCACGAGAAACTTGTGGTGGATTTCTTTAAGGGTAGATTTTTGAGCCAATGCAATACAATACATAACAGGTAATATACAGGGTGGTTCTAAATTAAGTTGACAAATTTGAAAATAATAAATTTAAAAAATGGGACATGCTGCGTTGCTTTTGTTTTTTAATTATTATTTTCACATGATTTGGCGCCAACTTAAAGTTATTTGTGAAGAGAATAAATTAAAAATTAGTAATTTTTTGCAATAATATCCTTATATGGTAAGCGGCAGTGCGAGATACTGCGACTTTAATACGATGTGCTTGGCCATCTTGGTGATCGTCTGGGAAGAGGCAGAAAAAGAACTCTGAGGACGCCTAGGCTTCGACATATCGTCAAACAAAGATTGACCCGCAATCCACAAGCCAAGGTAAGAAAAATGGCTCGAGATTTAGGTGTAAGTCATTCAACGTTGCAACGAGTTGTTAAAAATGAGCTCAAGTTAACAGCATACAAGCTGCGAAAAGCGCAGCGGTTGGGTGATAAAGATAAAAAAATACTCCTTGAAATATGTCGCTTACTGAAAGCGCGCTCCGCTGGTGAAGCGTGGAAAAATATTTTTTTCACAGATGAAGAAATTTTTCCGATTGAACAGTCTCATAACCGCCATAACGATAGAGTTTACTCTCCTAGTCGCCCTGGAGCCACATCAATTATCCCCCATCGGCAAAATGGTGGTTATTTTGAACATAAATAGATATTTACATTAAAATAACACTGTATTTTAATTATTTAGTAGTCACCGTTATATATACCAAATTGGAAATATAAATCCAAATCTGATAAGTTGCAATAATTAACATGTAGGTATCTCATGTTTTTGGTACATACGCGGTAACTGGGACTTAACAAGTTTTAGTCCATAGGCATAAAGCTTGGAATTAACATGTATGTACTTGTTATATTAGTTATCAGGTTTGGCATCAAAAGTTACTATGATATATTAATGATAATTATAATATATCTTGATTGTAGCAAAAAATTTTGGATTTAACAGGAGTGTACAATTTTTTTTCATTTACTTCCCGTGGACGTAGAGATATCACGCCTGGATCAAAAAAATCTGCGCTTTCTGTACTTATCAAACATGTATCTAACAAAATTTTGCCAAAAATGGAGTTAACAGGTGTCTCCCAGATGCCACAGACATGATAGTAGCTAAACGCTCCATAAATTACAGTTTTAATCTATATAATTTTCGTCGCATCAACAGATAATAAAAAATGACACGGAGGTTATAGTGGTTATCTCATTATATTCTATTATCTGTTTAATTATTGCCATTTCACGGAATGTTTAAAGAATTTAGGGAAAAAATGAAAAAATATATACTATAAAATATATACAGATTACAGAGAGTTATTAAAAGATCACTAAAAATATCCAATTAAATTATCCAATTATTTATGGTATAGAATAAAATGAATTTATGAAAATAAAATAAAACACTGTAAGTGCATAGTTAAAAATAATATTGATTTAAATTATACCGATACTTTTATGGGAGAATAAAATTATGTGTCGGGTAAAAATAAATTAGACTCGGCAACACTGGATTGTGATTCTTTCTGAATTCAAGATGGTGAGCGTTCATATCATTTCTGATATTTTACTTTAAGTTTTTGTTTAAATTACTATTTATTAGTATTTTACATGTAATTCATACTGAAGATATTAGAAAAAATAAATATTTGTCATAATATTCACAAGTTACGAAAATTAAATTCAATAAGTGTGACTTAACCTCGTGGCAACATGTCTTCTGATACAATATTTAATTTTTTAGCCGCCCAAAAAGGACGCAAAGTCTTCGGCGAAACAGCCCCAAAAAACCCAGAAAAAGAAGGAGGGATCCGGTGGAGGCAAAGCCAAGAAGAAGGTAAGAAACAATAACATTAAAAGTGAGGTTATATCGGCATGTATATCGACGCAGGCCAAATGATTATAAATTGTTATATCTTGATTACAATGAGAGTATAAAATGAACTGATATATTGAGTCTGATGGCTGATTTAAGGAACTGGAGCTAAGTTTAATTTTTATTTGCACTACTGACGAATCTTTAAATTTTATTTTGCAGAAGTGGTCCAAAGGAAAAGTACGTGACAAGTTAAACAACCAGGTGTTGTTCGACAAACCCACGTACGAGAAACTGTACAAGGAAGTCCCACAGTACAAGCTCATCACGCCCGCTGTTGTCTCTGAAAGGCTAAAGGTTCGAGGCTCCCTTGCAAGGCGAGCACTCATCGAACTTAGGGATAAAGGTTAGTATTATTGCTTTTATTTCATCTTTATCAATACCAGTATATAATACTCAAACTCAAACTAATATTTAATATTCTTTGGCTAAGAAAGATTAAACAACAAATCTCTTGCTCTTGACCCGCAATCATAACATGATTGTGGGTCTTATACATATAATACACTAGCGGTCCGCCCCGGCTTCGCCCGTGGTACATATTTCGCAATAAAAGGTAGCCTATGTTCTTCCTCAGGGTCTAAAGATTATCTGTGCCAAATTTCATCAAAATCGGTCCAGTAGTTTATGCGTGAAAACCATACATACATACATACAAACCTTTCCTCTTTATAATATTAGTATAGATTAGTATAGATATACAATATCTGACATTGAGTAAGTTGTGACTGAGAAACTAGTACAAATTTCAAACCTATGGTTAGAATATTTTGAATGTAGCCTTGAAATATATAAAAAAGACGGGTTGCACTCCGGGAGTGCCGGCAGAAGTGAAAACTTGATTATTAACGTTGAGCATGTTTGATATTTTGGAATAGTATCCGTCTTACGTTTTTTCGATCAGGTCACGTGTCCTGACGCGAGTTTAAGATTTTATACCCATTACAGAAAAAGTGCTCAACGCCGCTAAAGAAGTATTCACTTCAAAAATCTCCAGTTATTTGTGTTTATGATCATAAACTTGAAATTAGTTTTTATAATATTTTTTAACAATTTCAGCATCACTACATAGTATATAACAAAGTCGCTTTCTCTGTCCCTATGTATGCTTAAATCTTTAAAACTACGCAACGGATTTTGATGCGGTTTTTTTTAATAGATATAGTGATTCAAGAGGAAGGTTTTAGTATATAATTTATTATGTTTTAGACAAAGCGGGCGAAGCCGCGGGCGGAAAGCTAGTCAATAATATAAAAAATAATGTTCATCACTTCACTATTAAGTCGCCCTACCATACATTTACATAATTTCATTTATTGGTGGTTTGATATTTATTGTACTGGAATATTATATTTTACGAATGAATAAAATAAATTAGTCGTCCGATTACCGGATGAATAAAATAATTTAATCGTCCGATTACCGGATGAATAAAATAATTTAATCGTCCGATTATTCGGATTACCAGATAACCTTTTAACACTGAAGCTAGTTGGGTTGGACTAAAGCAAAGGGGGCGCAGGACTTAGAAAATTTTTGATGGAGTTGGTGTCATTATAACACCTATTTATTATTGTTTTATCGTAAAGATTACGCTAATATAAGCATGTTTTATAGGAACAATATTACATATTCGCCCTCAATTCGTTAGGTTAGGTTTAGGTTAGGTTAGCCTTTAGGTTAGGTTAGGTTAGGTTAGGTTTCTTAAAAAAAAAACTACACAGAAATAGGAGCCCCGCGAAGCGGGGCTCCGTCGACGCGCAAAAAAAAAATCAAGTTTAGGTTAGGTTAGCCGTTAGGTTAGGTTAGGTTAGGTTTCTTAAAAAAAAAACTACACAGAAATAGGAGCCCCGCTTCGCGGGGCTCCGTCGACACGCAAAAAAAAATCAAGTTTAGGTTAGGTTAGGTTTCTTAAAAAAAAAACTACACTGAAATAGGAGCCCCGCGAAGCGGGGCTCCGTCGACGCGCAAAAAAAAATCAAGTTTAGGTTAGGTTAGCCGTTAGGTTAGGTTAGGTTAGGTTTCAAAAAAAAAAACTACATAGAAATAGGAGCCCCGCAAAGCGGGGCTCCGTCGACGCGCAAAAAAAAAATCAAGTTTAGGTTAGGTTAGCCGTTAGGTTAGGTTAGGTTAGGTTTCTTAAAAAAAAAACTACACAGAAATAGGAGCCCCGCGAAGCGGGGCTCCGTCGACGCGCAAAAAAAAAATCAAATACCTACGTGTGCCCTCCTCCCCCCACAAAAAACCTATAATACGTGCGGCAGTTCCCTAAAGAAACCCCGATAACCTAACTATATAGATAAATAGATGTTATCGGACGATTAAATTATTTTATTCATCCGGTAATCGGACGACTAATTTATTTTATTCATCCGTTTAGCGGACGACTAGCACTGTCCTATATTTTATAGTTTTCTATGTATATGCATACATCAGTACCATATTATGGTCATATAGATGCTACCATATTGAATATTGAGTTCCATAGTTTGCTTATTTCTTCAATATAATTTGATGCGGAAAAAGAAAAGCATATTATTTTTATGATGATCCTTACAACGCTGGAATAACTATGACAGTTAAATCTGATATATTGAGTCTGATTAAATATTAACATCGCAATTGCAGATATTTTTGTAATTTTAATTGTTTGTCTAAAGAGAACATTTTGTTTCAGGCCTGATCAAGCAGGTAGTCCAACACCACGGACAAGTGATCTACACAAGAGCAACAAAGGGTGACGATCCTGTGGCATAGAATTATGTATAAGTTTTAAAAAATAAATACAAAAAAATCTGAATACAGTTGTTTTATTCCCTGAATATACAAATAGATACTATTAATAATTTCTCAACAAATAGTAATAATCAACTTGAAATAAATAATTATTTAAATTTTTCTTAATAATCTCAGCGTGCATTTGATTTGTGTTTTGTATCAACCTCCATAGCAAATCTTATAGATGGATAGAGATCCCTGATACGATCTTTAAAATTAGCTGAATGTTCTTCATTTGAAGTCTCCACCACAACATTAGCCTAAAAACAATAAGTAGGGAATTAATAAAATTCAACAATTGAACATATTATTTTCATTCATCACATGCTGAATGCAAGCTGAATGCTGATAGACTAGAACATTTCTAAATTTGATTGAACCGTTTTTTAACACAATGTTCGTATCAACGTATATTAAAAACGAATGATATTCACTTTTGCCCTCAATAATTTTCGCGCATATTACGATTTGCTCGCACAGGAACATTGAATTCTTTAATTCCAAAAAACGAGTCAGATTTTTTACATTGACAAACAATGAAACTACCACAGAACAGTAAAGTAGATAGAAGTGTGATGTGGGCGTGGCCCACGTGTCACTGGTAAGGTAAGATCACCTAACTTGCTCTCAGTTGTGCGCAGAAAAATATTCGAGTCGGTTGTCAGCTGTCAAACCTTTTTTCCATATTTATTCATTAATTAGGACGTGTTGTTCGGTATTAGAGTGCAAAAATGATAGCAGACGAAATAATATCAGCAATGGAGGCATTTCATACCATCGGTAAGTCTTATTTTTATTTATTTTAATTATATTTTATGTTACAACTTCGCTTGTCGTAATTTGTCAAAATTGTATACAAATATCTAGTCAAAATGAACCTTAATCCGTAAGAAATTAGTACTATTATAGATTGAACAGCAAACAAGACTTTCTGGAATATTATTGCAATAAACAAACGAATGTCGCTTTAGTGATGCTTGTGGCGCATATCGACAGTATCGATACTTTAGAAAAGACAAACATTATAAATATTATATTTTATTTTATTTTTCCTTAGCTTTCATTTGTCCAATTTATTTATAGATTTCCCAAAGAGGCTAATTTAAAAGAGAAATGGATAAATGCAACGTGACGAGTTAACTGGATGCCGAACAGCACTAAGCGGTCTAACAAAGGCCACCGATACAGCAAACCTACGGCAGTTCCAAGATTTAAAATAATGCATATTTTCTGTTTGTATTTTGTAAATATAGATTAATACTATTCTATTCCGTTTTTTATTTAATAATAATAATATAAAAAGACCTACTTAGTAGTAATAAACATACTCCAAAATGTGACACATTATACTATACTCATATAAAAGAAAGAAAAAAAAAATACACAAAAAATATTTATTTGTGAATTATCGATAACAAGGCTGACATCCCTCAGAGCATAGCATCAGATAAATATCAAGTTAATGTCATTAATGTTGAGTGACACAAATTTCAACCTTATCTCTATGTGTTGCGTTTCAAATTTATATCTATCGAAAACTAACGCCCTCTGTTGTGGAGTAGCTGAATGTTTTCGAATTTGGAATTTCTGTGCAATGAGAAACAAAACAGCTAATATACCTAGGGATGTTATACTAAAATAAACCGTAACATGGTGCGTTAGGGTACATATTGAAATGCTGAATTTATAACCTAAGTCAGTTTTTACTCAAATTAAGCTGTCCAATCAAAGGCATAGTTTACTTGTAGTGTACTGTATAACTATCGGTTTAAATGTGTGGGTTTGGCGACACAGGTTTTCATACTAATTATGACATTATCGCACTTCTATATGTTTTTACTGTTCTGTGGAAACTACAATTACCCAAGTAGCTCCAACATCGCTATGGACCCACATCTGTTCAGTGACGAGACTTTTTAACACTGCATGTTCATCAGCAATTGTTTTCGAGAGTTGTTCCAATCCTCCAGGGTGGTCAGGCACGGCTACCGCAAATCTTAGAAGTCTCCCTGTAGCTCCTAGGCCCCTCTGAATAGTACGAGACAGCCGACCAGAGTCTATATTACCACCGCTTATTACGCAAACCGCCCTGTATGTAGCATATATACAAGATACAATATGTTTTGGAACGAACGAACGAATACGAACTCAAAATGTGTGATATTTTTACTGCTATCTTTACCTCTTGCCTCTCAATTCCGGCACTAGCCCTTGCATAACTGCAGCTAAAGCACACACACCAGCGCCATCCGCAACTAATCGCTCGCGTTCCAACATGCTTATGATAGCTTTTGCTATGTAACTTTCATCAACTACAAGCTTTTAAAATAACAGTAGGTATTATTTTAAATCTTTTCAGAATTTCAATAATTATAGGACGTTAATGTACGTACCATTCTGTCCAGTCTACCTTTGATAGTAGCAAATGCATTGGGACCTACAGTAGACGCATTAAGGTTTTGAGCTAAATTTGGTACAGTCTGGACATTCACTGGTCGTCCAGCTTGTAGAGCTCTCATCATTTTTGGAACTTTAGCGCATTCAGCTCCCTAGTGCCATATGACAAAATATTAGCGGCACATTACACGCATTACATTATCATATATTGTTTGAGTATTTTAGACACTTACATATATAAGGCATGTGCACTTAAGTTTTTTGCAAGCCACTAGTATAGCTGCTAACAGACCACCTGCAGCAACCGGCACTATCACAGCATCGGTTTCTGGCAATTGCGTGATTATCTCTACTCCTACGGATCCTAAACCCGCCATCACTAACAGATCATCAGAACTGCATAAATAATGGGAAAATATTACTAAACACAGAGGTTTTAACTGCATTATTGTAAGCAGACTTATGATGCTTATTTTGATGACAGTTACATTTGAAAATGTTATTGGTTAAATAATTAATTCTAACCTAAGTAAAACTTGATGACTATCACGAATGACTTTCTTCGCATATGCGTATGCGTCATCTACATTCTCTCCGTAAATAACAACGTCTGCACCGAGTTCCGAACAACGTTGGGCGTGGGCCGGAGGCGCGCGATTCGGCAGAACTACAGTAACCTTCGCAGAAATTCATGAAAGTATTCAATAATTATGATATTTTAAACATATCGTGTAGAACCTTTGTAGAACACATTTTCATTCTTACAGGTATCCCCAATGTTCCACTGTGGTAGGCTGCACCTAACGCCATGTTTCCATTTGAAGGCACTATTACACCACGATCGCTCAATTCTTCACCCTTTGCTACGAAAACGTTCCTAATTCCACGCTCTGCGCAACTTTGGCAAAAATATATTTATTCGACATAAATTGATATTAAAAAGGTGTATTAAAATAAAATGTTTAACATACCTGCCTGTATATTGTAAATTTTCACATTTTAAATAAATATTATAATCCATGTATTTGCTAATTTTTGCTTCCTGTAAAAGTCAATTTTGGCGAAATGGGTACAGGTGTAAAAGTAGTTAAAATAAAAACGAAAAAGTAATAATAATTACACAAAGAGGTGTGTGAATTATTCCATCGTCGATTCTTTCAACAGCTTGTTTGATTTCGTTGAAAGACAATATATGTGGTATTACATTTTCCACATCAGGATCTTCCTAAATAAAATATCACGAATCAATATGTGTACAATCAAATCTTTTTCAATAACTAGCAATTAAAAATACCCTTACCATGTTCAATGATATTTATAATTATTATACGTGATTAATTTGGTAAAACCTGAGAGCCAGACTATTTATTTTTTGGATTTTATTAATAACATTGATTGTCCCTTCTATAAATTTATACTGTCACTCCAGAACATAACATAAACCACGCTAGAGGTATCTATTTCTATGTGCCATAGATATTTAGGTATGAGTACCTATATAATTCAATTCTGAAACGGCTTGACCGATTTGTATGAAACTTTTTGTGTATGTAAGTCTTGACTCTTGAGTACCTACTTAGCTACTGAGGAGGTACTTAAACGAATTTTTATATCCATACCTATATGATATGGATGTCCTGCCTCCTGGCAGCTAGTTAGTAGGTATTTCAGCAATAAAATTATTCTAATTACCTAAATCTGTACAGCATATCTCAGCTCAAAAACGGCATATTACTTTCAGACAAAAAGTTATTGCTGCAATTACCTATAATATACTATTGGTCTAAGATCCGAATATAAGTCGAAATGCAACGGCGTGATAATAGAATGAGACCAATTTTATAATAAATTTAGTGTACTAAAAAATGTATTAAAAATGGGTTGACTGGGAAAATCCTGGACAGGACATTTTTAATGAATTTAAAAAAAAACATTTTTTGAAGTGAAACTTCTTTATCGGGGTTGGACAAAAATTTAGTGTAACATTTTTGCGTTACGCCGTACGCGTGACATTTTTGCGTTACGCCGTACTCGTGACATTTTTGCGTTACGCCGTACGCGTGACATTTTTGCGTTACGCCGTACACGTGACATTTTTGCGTTACGCGCCAACTTTTTCTTATCCCTACCACGCGTGATTCGACGTATACTTTCTCCAGCGGAGTAGGGATAGCATATCGTTTTAACGGACTTACTCCTACCACTATACTTGACCGTTTTTCTATTGCACTCGTATTTATTTCTAACGCTCTATAGTGACGTGATAAATATATACATGTTATATTAAAGTGATCAGCAAAATCAAAGGGTTTGCTTTAATTCTAATTCCAGTGAATTTCTAAAAAAAGTAAGTAAGTAATTACATCTATTTTTCTAATACTTAGGTGTAATAATGGTATTTATTTTTCTTAGTTATTTAAGATTAACCTCACTTTTTGATTGTATTTTTCAATACACTAACACGTGGGTGGAATTATGGTATCAATTTTTTCTAATACTTGAATGTTGATTGTGGTTTTACAACCCTTTACAACTTGATCATTACGAATTTATTACCTCTATTGTTCGAACAAAAATAAGTTACCGCCTTTAAGAACTTGCCGACAATGTAAGTACACTATTGTTCCTTAGAAAACATTTTAGGAGTATACAATAATAAATCTATGACTCACGTAAGCACGTGTTTGCTTGATTGGTGTTCAATTATGATTTTGTGAATTCAAAATTTATAAGAATAAACCTCAAACTCTTTATGTCCAATCAAAATCCGCCTAAGTCGAAATCCTTTATAAGTTGAAAACTCTATAACTCGAATTTTTTGGCGTCTCCCTTGGTCTTTTGACGACCACACGAGCGGAGCGAGCGAAGCGAGCGAGTCGCGGCAGTGGCCGGCGTAAATATTCAAATAGGTAGCGAGGAGCGAACAAGGAGCGAAGCGACGAGCATCTTAGGTTAACTTATGAACTACCGCATGAGCCGAGCGAGCGAAGCGAGCGAGTTGCAGCAGCGGCTGGTGTTAATATTTAAATAGGTAGCGAGGAGCGAAGCGACGAGCGTGTTAGACTAACGTATTTCTGTAATATTGTATACAAGCTGTGCCGCGCAGTTTCACCCGCGTTGCTCCGCTCCTGTTGGTCTTAGCGTGATAATATATAGCCTATATTACTCGTGGATAATGTAGCTTTCGAATGGTGAAAGAATTTTTGAAATCGGTCCAGTAGTTTATGAGCCTATTCATTACAATCAAACAAACAAACAAACAAAGTTTTCCTCTTTATAATATTAGTGTAGATAGTAAATTATTTTTTGAAAAATAAGGTCATAAAGAAGTTTCACTTCTTACGTGTGTACTCTAGTACACGCACAATTTTTTTTATTTTAATTAATTGCAGTATCAACATAATAAAAAAATTATAATAGACTTAAAGTATGAAACCTATAGCATGTGCAGGCATAGTCGTTTTCTAATATTTACCGGGACAAACGGCTAGGTTGGCAGGTATAAACAGGTATGTCGGTACCAGTTACTTTCACTTGATAGGATAATGAAAAAAAAATTATGTCAGCGCTGTTTTATTACAAAATTGTTTTATTATCTCGAAACTGCAATTAATAAAAAATGAAAATATTTTTTTTTTAATAATTAATAAAAAATATCCTGTCCAGGATTTTCCCAGTCAACCCATTTTTAATACATTTTTTAATACACTAAATCTTATATATAAAAATGAATCGCAAAATGTGTTGGTAAGCGCATAACTCGAGAACGGCTGAACCGATTTCGATAATTCTTTTTTTATTATATTCCTTGAAGTACGAGGATGGTTCTTATGTAGAGAAAACGTAAATATGTACCACGGGCGAAGCCGGGGCGGACCGCTAGTTTATTATAAAATTGGTCTCATTCTATTATCACGCCTCTTAGACCATATTATAATTATATACACATGTTATTGTATCTTTACCTATACTGCCTATACGTAGGTCTTGACCATGAGAATGATTTGTTTCGTAATTGTAATAAAATTCATATTTTTTAATTGTATTTTATTAGTTATAAGTATTTTAACAAAAACAAAATTATATATAAAATAGACATATAAAATTGTTACAATAAATTTATTTGGGTTTGCGGATAATCTTTCAACAATTTCTTTTCTACTTCCTTCGCATGCATTGCGTCGTTTACTTCAACTTGGAAGTTCATCTGAAACACAGAAATGCAAAATTAAATCCTGATATCTTAATGTAGTCATTATATGTTTGACTAGTAGGTACCTAAATTCATCCTATAAAATTTGAGTTTCCCAACTTAACTTATATTTAGAAAATATTTGAAATAATTTACTCGGGCGGAGTAGTAATTACCGAGCAGCTTTATTAAAAATGTTTTCCTATGTACCGTTACACTGGTAATATCTTTCCGCATCCAAGGGCCTTCTGTGGTCACATTTTTGACATCCGCTCCTGAATCTGTCAGCTTAGCAATAAGTTTGGCAACGCCGCCGGGCGAATCGTTCAGGGTAACCGTTATCATCATGAGTCTACCCTCCGCTTGCAAACCACGTTCGATTACACGGGGTATACGACTACTGTTAATGTTACCACCCGATAGTATTATGACGACACTGAAACATGTAAATCAGAATATAAGAGCAACTCAAGTTTCTTATGGAATTTTGAATTTTTTACATTACCTAGGTGTGTACTTTGTAAGCTTTAATGGCTGTGTGTAAGTTATAGTAGTTAAAGTACGTAGGTAGCTATATTGGAACGTCGTAGAAAGCACAAGAAAACAATTGGACATAAGTAGAGATATATTAGGAATTCGGTAATCTTTTTTGAAATCGGTTGAAAATTATATCGAGTTATAGAAGTTTTATCGTATTAAATCATAACAAACTTTTTTCCCTTGAGTTCTGGCATTTTCCCCGCCATTATTGCTGCGACGGGACAAGCAGCGGCACCCTCCACAACCATTTTTTCACGCTCAAATAAAATAAGCATTGCTCTAGAAATCCATGTTTCTTCGACGGTTATCTGTACAAATATTAGTATATACATATCTACATAGATAGTCATTATCTCGTAACAGAGACATAAAAGTTGTAAAAAATAATTTCACCATTTTATCAAGGAATCCACGTATGATGTTAAATGCATTATTACTAGCAATTACTTCTGATAGACTGTCAGCTATATTCTGTTTTAATTGGATCGGAACCGGCCTCTTCTCTTGTAGTGCTTTAGACATGGTTGGCGCTGATGCACATTCTACACCCTATGCAACAATATGTTATTGATGATTAATTGCAATTTAGAATGAAAATACATATAAAAGCAGGACTCTACTTTTTTCAAGTCTACTCAGATATTTCAGACGGTCAAGGAGGCAAAAAAAATTATAGTAGGTACATATAGTAGCTGTTTATTTAATTTTCAGATTAACTCACATAAATTAAGCAATTGGGTTTTAAAGTTTTTACAGCTAACAAAACGCTGGCAACGAGACCTCCGGTTCCCACGGGACACAAAATAGCATCAATTTTGTCCTTTTTCGAAAGTATTTCTAGGCCAAGCGTTCCATATCCTGCTAATAGATCCAATCTATCTGATCTAGAAAAGACAATTCCATTTGTAGTTTTTAATTCTAAGAAAATATATTCAGTAATTAATTCACAATAAATAGGTACTTATAATTAAGTAGGTGTTTACTAAAATCTAATCTATTACCACAGACTAATAATAATATACTACGTATACAACTATTACCCATGAACGTAGTTCGAACCAATCTCGCCACTGTATGTTAGAGCATGTAGACTGGCATCGTTTGCATCATTACCATACATTTTTATTATTGCGAAATTCTCTTTATATCGTTGTCTATCAGAAATGGGATGATCCTTAGGTATAACTATGTTGATAGGAACGGAATGTGTAAATCCATAATAACTTATTGCAGAAAGGAAATTGCGGCCACCTGACACGGTGCATCCCTTGCTTTTATCTTTTAGTTGAAGGCTTTCGATAACGTTGCACGCACCACGAGCCTTAAAACTTAAAAGAATCATAAGTAATAGGTATATTTAAATCAGATTTAAGATAAACAAAGCTAACCATGAGTAAGTATACAGTGTGGAAAAAAATAAAATAGATAACAATTTTTTTTTTTTTAATTTTTAGTTCGATCCGATCATCCGATCCGAGGTTGAAGCAAGTGAATTTTCGAAAATCTTTCAATGCAATTCTATTTCTTTTAAAAAATAAAGGAATATTTCCTTTCAGCAGAGTTTGCTATCTCCACTATTTCAATTACTTTCCCTCCAGGGCCCATCGAAAATTTGAACACTGTATAGTAAGCATACTAATGAGTTAATGTATTCTTATAAAGTACCTAACAAGTAACAATAATAGTATTTACTATTATTATCCGTAGGACGGGAGGAAGACTTTCAAATCCACAGTAAAATTATCCAACATAAGTTAAATTTTAATACCTATTGACAATCGACCATTCGATAGGCTACTCAACTCATATCATTTAAATACCTACCTTCCAGTTTTCTGCAGATTTTCACATTTTAAACAGACATTGCAGAAGTTATTTCCTATATATTTTGCTTCCTGAAAAAATATAAGAGCTTGCTGACCAATCTAGCTACTTACGCAATATTATATACCTACTGTGTTGAAAAATGAATAAAAATACATCAGTTTTAATAAAAACTTATACAATTACTAACAATCAATGGAGTTACTGTTATTTGATCTTTGATTCGCTTATGGGCCTCTTGAATGTCTTCAAGCTTTAGTCTTATTTTACTTACAGATTCCGATTCATTTACCTTTACAAAAAAAAAATAATGTGAAATATTAGCTTTTTAATTGGAGAAAACACTTCAGTTATTAGAGTATTCAAATTAGCCATAATTAAAAGAACCTACATTCTGCTTGGAAGATATAAAGCTTTCTCCAAAAACATCCCACATTTCAAAAAAGAATTGATTATATTTGTATAGGTAGTTTTTTTTAAAGCCAAAAAAAATATTTTTATAGTTTCAATAATATTGTTGACAAATTCATTAAAATTTAATAGGTATGAATGTCAAACTGTCAACTTAAAATTTATTATATTTTTAAATTACACATGGATATAAAATACTTTATTACCGTTTATTGCTAAACACTTAGAGGCTAAACATAGAGCAATATTACTATTATTTATCTATAGATTTTTGTTATATTAGAGTTAGAAGATTATACTACTTTTCAATAAAACAACCAAATGAGCTTTAATGTATTATTTAATAATAGAATTATTTAGAAATTTAATTAATTGCTAATGCATCATTTTGGGCTTCTTGTGCTAATTGTACTTGTAAATTAAGCAACTTATTTTTTAAAACCACAATACCCATTAAAACAATATTTTCAGGCTTCAAAGCCCCAGCAGATTCTACATTATAAAAGAACTTGTTTGGTTTCGCTTCCCAATTGAATTCTGCTTCATACTGGTCTTCATCAAGCTCTGTGTGCTCACTTTTCGGCCATTCATCTGGTTTTGGATATAGAGTATGTCTCATTGCATTATCAGGATCATATTCAAATGAAACACCCGCTGTCGGATTCCATTTAGCATGTTCTTTCCCAAATCCTTTCTTAGCATAAGCCCGTAACTTCAATTCTTGACCTTTTCTCAGCTTAATAATTAAGATTTCGTCCATCTCACCATAATCTGCTTGATCTTCGTCCCGGTGTCGAGATGTGACTGGAACTACTCTGGGGTCACTCGACTTTAAATCTGCAGTTGTTACATGTCTAGTTTGATCATCTGTACATTTCACATCTAAAGTGAATTCGACACTGCAGTCGGAACAGAAGTCTGCACACATACAATCTCTTGAATAGCGAATTTTATCAACGACATCATCTGATATTAACGGTATGAGACCGATTCTATGGGCTAGAAATTCGTCACTAAGGACGGTTGAATTTGCCTCCAATTGAACCCAATCTATAGCCATAGTCGGGGTTTCAGCGATAAACACACGGCGCATACTGTTAGCTACACTTAATTCGGTATCTTCTACTACAAACTTAACATTGTCGTCGGTTAGTTCAGTTATATGCACAGAAGGTTGGTTAGCGTACGGCATGGTGGTTTTTGGTTATTGCCAGCAGCCCACTTCAGTAACAGAATATTACAAGAGCTTTTTTTCAATGTTTTATATACAAATAGTCGTATTTTATTGAATAAAACATAAACTTCACTATTTACGCGTCATGCTGGTTAAGTGACAATGAAAAATGTCAATCTTACGACTTACCGCTTACGTCAACCGTCAACGTGAAACGTCAAATAGGTATGTAAACTATGACCCTGAAGATGGCGCTTATATCTGAATTTTTTTTTTTATTTCCAATATCTCGAATAAAAATAGAGCTATGAAAACGAGACCGAATAGATTTTATTCATTGGCTCGAAATCTACATGTGGATGATTTCCAAAAAATTTTTTTTTTTAACAGAAAATTTTTAAAGCTAAAACCAATTTTGTCTTGACTCTCTAAATTTTGTATATCATTAAATATAAACTTCCGTATATTCTCTGTAATAATTGAATGGATTTCTCGATGTGGAATTAATTTTTTTTTTTAATTTATTTTCAGATTTTTTGATAGCAAATATCTGCTAGAATAATAGATGGAATTGAAAAAAAAAAAAGCAAATTAAAGATAATAAAAAAACTCAAATGTGGTTTTTTTTGTTTTTTTAATATTTCGGGTTTTTCCACCAAAAATTAAAAAAATAAAATTTTATTATTTTTTGATTACCGATATCTCAAAAAATAATTATTTTTTTTTCTCAAATCAAAGTTCCACTTTTTTATTATATTTTAATGAACATGTGGTTAATTAGTTTTTTTAATTTCCTTCAACGGAAAAATTAAAAAAACTAATTAACCACATGTTAATTTGTACAAAATCCGTTGAAGGAAATTAAAAAAACTAATTAACCACATGTTCATTAAAATATAATAAAAAAGTGGAACTTTGATTTGAGAAAAAGAAATAATTATTTTTTGAGATATCGGTAATCAAAAAATAATAAAATTTTATTTTTTTAATTTTTGGTGGAAAAACCCGAAATATTAAAAAAACAAAAAAAACCACATTTGAGTTTTTTTATTATCTTTAATTTGCTTTTTTTTTTTTCAATTCCATCTATTATTCTAGCAGATATTTGCTATCAAAAAATCTGAAAATAAATTAAAAAAAAAAAAATAATTCCACATCGAGAAATCCATTCAATTATTACAGAGAATATACGGAAGTTTATATTTAATGATATACAAAATTTAGAGAGTCAAGACAAAATTGGTTTTAGCTTTAAAAATTTTCTGTTCAAAAAAAAAATTTTTTGGAAATCATCCACATGTAGATTTCGAGCCAATGAATAAAATCTATTCGGTCTCGTTTTCATAGCTCTATTTTTATTCGAGATATTGGAAATAAAAAAAAAAATTCAGATATAAGCGCCATCTTCAGGGTCATATGTAAACTACGTATGTAAATGTCGTAAAATATGTCATGTCAACGTTCCATTGTAACGTTCCTTTTTACGTCTAGGCCAAGAAGCTTATATCTAATACACTGGAGATTTCAGTATGAACATTAACTTGTAACAAGAAAATATGACCTTGAATGACGCCTGTATGTTTTTTATCCCTTTCACACCTAACTAACTACCTAGGTGTGAAAGGGATAAAAAACATACAGGCGTCATTCAACGTCATATTTTCTTGTTACAAGTTAATGCTCATACTGAAATCTCCAGTGTATTAGATATAAGCTTCTTGGTCTAGGCTTACGAAAATGTGGCAGCATAGCAGCGCAATAAACTTAAAAATAACATCAACTATAAAAGTATTTTGTATTAAATAAAAGTAGGTCGAATACAAATTCACGCATACAACCATTTATTTTTATATAATAAATGAAATAAATAACCTTTTATGAAATATTATTACCTACTTTATAATAGGAAATAATATTTCATATACTAGCTTTCCGCCCGCGGCTTCGCCCGCTTTGTCTAAAACATAATAAATTATATACTAAAACCTTCCTCTTGATTCACTCTATCTATTAAAAAAAACCGCATCAAAATCCGATGCGTAGTTTTAAAGATTTAAGCATACATAGGGACATAGGGACAGAGAAAGCGACTTTGTTTTATACTATGTAGTGATACTGTTCTATTAACGGTTTCTTGTTTGAAAATAATTTTGGTTTTCAAATTCGGTTAGGTAGTGTCCTTGAATTATTTTTAAACAATTCAAGGACAGTACCTAACCGAATACCGAGTAACCACAGGAGTAACCGAGTACACGTACGAATAATAATTTTTATACTACCTATACAATAGCTTTATAGATTAATCCTTAAAGCTTAGAAGAGTGTATAATTTAATTATTTACCTAATGATTTGTTTTCCGTTTTATATGGGACGTGTTGCCACAAGAAGTATTAGAATGAGAATATTATAATAAACCAGCTTTCCGCCCGCAGCTTAGCCCGCGTTTTCAAAGAAAAACTCGGGTAATTCCCGTTCCCTTGGGATTTCCGGGATTAAAATGTGTTAATCCAGTTACCCTCTATATGTGTGTTAAATTTCATTGTAATCGGTTCAGTAGTATTTGATACACATACACATACATCCATCCTCACAAACGTTCGCATTTATAGTATTAAATTAGTAGATAGGAATTAGGATAGGACAGTGGTCGTAGCTGTACGTACTTATATTTCTATATTTATGTATACGCAATGGTCATAAACACTGTACAGGTAAATTAGCTTGGAGAAATTTTTGCATATGTAGTGGTGTGTATATTACTCAGATCTTAGAGCGCGTTTCCACTATATCGTTCTGGCCTATACAAAAATGTTTCGATATCCTAACATTACTATTTAATTTTATACTTATTCCTAGCAACACTTTTGTTTTCAATAAAAACAAGTTTTTATTTGAAAGAAAATGGTTTTGACTTTATAAAAAAAAATATATCATTCAATTTCACATCCTTGAGCAAACGACAAGGCGACTACCGTGAAACAATAAAATATCGTGTCCATAATAATTTGTTTCATAATTAATATTTGACCATAATAATTACGAAACAAAACAAATAAATAAATCGTCACTTGATAGTGGAAAGTGGAAACACGCACAAAACCAGAATAAACCAGTTTACGCTGTCCGCAGGTGCCACGTGCAGTCGTTTGGTACCGTTAGAACATAAAGCACACATTTCATTCAAAAATTATAATTATTACGTATAGACCGGGAGATATTGACACAAAATTTCGAGTCATTTGTAACAGGATGGCGGTTCTACAGGGTCTTAGTACGCAATGACAAAAAGAAAAACGATGGTGTGAACACTGGTACCGGCGGCTTAGTCGCGTGGGCGTTAGTCGAACTCGTCGGAAAAATAGCGAAAGTCAAACGATTTGTAACACAAAAATTTTAGAATTTACCGATAGCCCATAAAAAAGAAGTAAAGTATGGCAATAAAGTATGGCATGACACTACGGCGGTAGTGATCCAAATGCAATACTGGTACAAAAAGTTTGGCGAAAAAAAAAATTTGCAGATTTTCGGCGGTATGGCGACCATTTGGAATCGTCTGAAAAGTATGGCATGGCGATTTTCGTAAATGGCTGCACGACGATGGTTACCTGTACAAAAGTTAGCCTGGTACAAATGGTTGAATTGTTTTTTTTTTAATCAACACATTCGCGTCGGTATGGCGGGCTGTAAGTCACACCGGAAAAGTATGGCATGACACTACCGCCTACTTCTTTTTTATGGGCTATCGGTAAATTCTAAAATTTTTGTGTTACAAATTGTTTGACTTCGCTATTTTTCCGACGAGTTCGACTAACGCCCACGCGACTAAGCCGCCGGTACCAGCGTTCACACCATCGTTTTTCTTTTTGTCATTGCGTACTAAGACCCCTGTAGAACCGCCATCCTGTTACAAATGACTCGAAATTTTGTGTCAATATCTCCTAGTAGTTTAATTGTTAAATTTTGTATTTGTTGATTGTTGTTATTGTTTGTATTGTTATAATATTTGTTGAAGTGTTTAATTTGTGTGTAAGTGTTGTAACTTTATATTGTTAATTCAAAATGGCTCCAGTGTTAAAACATGGTCGAGGCAAGCCTTTGACTACTCAAACTAAAGAATTAAACTTTAAATGTCGTTTCTTTTTCAGGTTAGTAAATTTTTCATTTTAGTAACATTGTTAATGTAATTAAGTTATACGTATGTTAAATGTGCAAATATTAAAATAAAGTCTCATCTTTTTCAGAGGAGAAACACATATAGTTTAATTTAAAATCCCTTATATATATAAAATAAAAACTAAAAATAAAATGTTGTTTTATTTTATTTGCTGACCATACACTACTACAAACGCAAAAATTTCTCCAAGCTAATTTACCTGTAAGCTTGTTATTTTACATGAATGTCAGTGCAGTAGTGTGTGCGTACCTATACCTACTCCTTTCCTTTATTTAAATTACAGAAAATAAAAGAAAGAAATCACTTTCTATAGGAATAATTATAATTTATACCTAGGTTGAGATTCAATTTTTCAATACAAGTTAAATTTCATAACCTGGCAAAGGATTCGGCAATTACGTATAGGGGAAAGGGGCCTAAAGTGGGCATAGAGCCTAAAGCGGGCACTCAGTATAGTATCGGAATTTTAAATAATGGCGCGCGCGCGACTCGTGAGCACGATCCCCGCACCCCTCCCACCTCGCGGCAGTCGTTGGATTCGCTTGCGATCACGCATTTACAAGCTGCAACAAATAAATGTTTTTCGACGATTTTTGAAAAATATTGCAAGGTAGGTATGTAATATGTGTTCTTTTTATTTTGGTGTTTACAATCCTTTAACCAAAATTTGTTAGTTATTAAGTGGCTATCTGGCCATATTTTGGTTCCATAAAAATCCACGTGTCTAAAAATTTTGAGGTAGAATTTCGTCTGAACCTTTCAAATGTCGAAAAAGGCAAAGCGGGCAGGGTAAAGCGGGCACGCGCCCGCTTTGCCCCGTCCGCTAAAATGTTACATTCTTTTGTTAATTTGCTTTTTCCTTTCAGATGACCGCTTATAACCGGCGTCAATATAAGCGTAAAACTTCACAAGCCTCATGGCAACGCTCAACTATGCAGCAAGCAAAACGAGAAGTGCAAGAGTTAGGAAAACCTGTCAAAAAAGTAACAACTAAATATGGGATTCCAAGAACGACATTGCAGACATCTTAAATCGGGTTCGTGTAATGTAAAGCTTGGTAGGTTTACTACTGTCTTTTCTACGGAACAAGAAATGGAGCTTTTGGAATACCCACATGGACTCTTTATTTTACGGGCTGTCTAAACAAGAATTTTTGGAACTTGTGTACCGGTAGGTAAGTATACAAGTTCCAAAATTTTTGGAATAATTTCCAGAATTACACTATTTTAGGATTTATAAATACCTAAATAAATATATAAAATAATTGTATCGCTTATTAGAGACTAAATAATGATAGACTGTAAACAGGGCGTTATTTTTTTAAATATTATTTCAGATATATCTGGAAATATTGTACCCAAAAGTTTAAAGCTCCTAAGAAGTTCCTTTGTTTCATATATTCATTTAAAAATAATTGTATGACTGTTTGAAATACATAACTTATAAAATATTTTTGTGTCTTTTACTCTATTTATTATTGTATATATTATTTGTGGCTGTATATTTTGGAATCTACTGTTTAAATCCAGGCCTGCACGCTTTACCCAACTACTGCCCGTTTTGCCCTAAACGAAAGCCCGCTTTAGGCCTCCCCTTCGGGCAAAGCGGGCAATCGTAGGCTTTTAGTAATCTGTTAATAATTATTATATACTTTAACTTTTGACAAATTTAACCACTTAGCATTCAAAAGTATTTATTAATGGAACTTTTGGCAAAAAAATAAATGGATTAACTTCTTTTCAAACTTCATTTTTTTTAATTTTCCCGTAAGGTGCCCCCTTTGGGCCCATCTCCCCTAGGTGCATACTTTAGTTTTAAAACTTATATCATACTCGAGTGCGAGGCTATGGAAATTGCTAATTGGCTTATTATTTTACGGCCCAATATCGATTTATTAATGGTCCACAATACAAGCTAATCGCCACGACATTCCAGTTATGGTAAAGTTCCAAGGCAGCAAAGATTCTTATATGTAGTTATATTGAAAAAAATACCCATATCCACTATACATATAAACACATATTTTCAATTTCTGTTCATGAGGAATCCAGTTTCAGTAGGACTACCTCATTTTAGTGATATGTTTATAATCAATAATGGATAAACCACGGATAAACCTATAAACAATTGCCCATGGTATAATTTATACTTTGTACTCTTTTACGATGTAAAAGGAATCTAGTGAATTGTGTAAACCATTCATTCGTCTCGTGAAAAGCTAAGTGACCGGTCACAAGATAAAGTTTCAAAATAATTAGTTTGTGAAATATTTTTTTTATTTAAAACAATGGAACGATATGATAATGGCCCAGTAAGATAATTATTTCCTATAATTATTATTTATATTTATTTGTATACAATTATTACAAGTGTATAACTATTTAATATTATTTCTTACTCATAATATTTGATAAAATTTTAATGAAGAGAAATTATTAAATTCTATACAGAACCAACCAACAAGTTAACAATATGTTCTGTCTAATGTAAATAAACAATTATTATTATAGATACATGCATTGACTTTAGTCCTATTAATTAGCTTTCTGTTCATATAAAGTTATAATACTTATATTAATCTATGATGTCGGTACATGTAATATTGTTATCTTAATGTAGTCTTAAGCCGGGTATCCACTTAGGTTCGCCGTGGTTTGCGAACACTGTGTGCTCCGCGAACTTGAACGTGTACAGTGTACACACTAGCCTAAGTGTGACATCAGTGCTCCTGTCGGAGCACTATCATTCCGCGCTCCGGTCTTCAATCGACACACGACAGACGGTCGGTGCAAACATGCCGCCTCCAGAATTAGTAGGAAGTGCAGCTTATATTTTGATACATTATATTGTGATGGAATACAAACGACCTCCTCGATTTTGGCAAGCTAATATGTATAAGGGAAGAAGAAATAATGAAATAATGCATATATTCATCATTTCATCGGACCACTCCATGTTCGCGAACTTAACAAACACACGCTTGCGTCCACGAACAAACTGCGCTCCCCTTTGAAATCGCGCAAAAAACCGCTTCCCGAGCGCTCCGCCGTGCTCCGATCGTGCTCCAGTCGCGCTCCGCGATCACGACGTATCCATTATGTTTGGTTTGCGGAGCGGGCGCGTTCGCAAACCACGGCGAACCTAAGTGGATACCCGGCTTTATGGTTCTCAACCTTTGATCTTTGTTATAATTTTTATAAGCTAATACAAGCGTTATAAACTGCGACTTGTCGCACCAAAAAGATGAGGCCTTCGTGAACGCATACACGTTCTACCATAAATATTCATTTTAAAATGGTTTTTCAGACCATTGAATATGATCCGATGTGTGATAGTGAGAATCCTCAAAAAATATCATTTGAGGATGTTTCAGCTGCCGCCTTCAGGATTCAGAGTGGGATTATAAAAACGCCATGCGTGGTAAGTTAAATAATACCTATGTATAAGTTAAGGCTTACTAAATATTTTTTTATGTATTTGTAAAATGTTATATTTACATTTTTTTACAAGTTGCAGCGGCGAATATCCAATTGATAGTTAAGTATACCTTCATTTCTGTGCTATAAATGATTGATGATTCAAGATGACTATTGAAGGTTTTTAACAGTTAATTTTCATTAAGGTTTTTGAAGATGTACTTATTTTGATCATAGTGATCGATTTCAAAATACCTTTAATTTTGGACAAACCTTTTCGTCTTCTTCTAGAGTAGTAACTATGTAGTTGGTAAACTAATATTGCTTTGAACCTAACGCTTTTCGTTTTAAAATAACTGTTTTTCTTTATTATAGAAATCCCACATGTCGAGTATTTATGGTATGGAAATTTATCTGAAAAATGATTTCCTGCAGCATACTGGAAGGTAGAGTTTATATGCTTATAAGTTAAAGTTACTTCACTTTAAATTTAAAAAAGCTTTTCGCTCTTTGTAAAAATACAAGTTATTTTCAATTAAAATAAAGGCTACATTTGATATTTTGAATTTATTAAGAATTTTTAACAAAAATTCCACAAAAGAAAAAATAACCTATTCATCAAATGATCAGTATCACTACAAGTATACGTATTTCTCAAGTATTTTCCTTTGTAGTTTCAAAGAGCGTGGTGCCCGTAATGCATTACTACTGCTCTCCCCTGAAGCAAAAGCTCGAGGGGTGATCTCGGCGTCATTGGGCAACCATTCGCAAGGGCTGAGTTACCACGCACAACAGCTCAATGTCCCCACCACCGTGGTAATGCCAAACGTAGCTCCAATCATGAAGATCGAGAACTGCCGCTCGTATGGCGCAAATGTCGTAATTCACGGCCATGACATGAAGGAAGCAAAATACTACGCTATGTCGCTTGCCAAAGAGAAAGGCCTCACTTATATCAACGGGTAATTACAATTATGAATAATGGATGGTTTTTACACTTCCTAATAGTGATAGAATGCAGCTTAAAGCTACTAGAGCGTAGTACATTTTTAATGGCTTTGGTGTAGCAAAAAATACCTACTAAACGAATTATAACCAACTAGCGGTCCGCCCCGGCTTCGCCCGTGGTACATATTTCGCAATAAAAGGTAGCCTATGTTCTTTCTCAGGATCTAAAGATTATCTGTGCCAAATTTCATCAAAATCGGTCCAGTAGTTTATGCGTGAAAACCATACATACATACATACAAACCTTTCCTCTTTATAATATTAGTACAGATAATACGATTTGAACAAATCGTTTATAAATGTTGCAACTTGCAACCTATTCTACAGTCGATCGGCGATGATAAGGCGTCATAAATCTCATAATTTTAAGGAAATAGTGTAACCTATTGCATCATCCAGTTATAACTATATGGTCGTTTATATAGGTACGATCATCCCCACATAATGGCTGGTCAAGGAACAGTGGGTCTGGAAATATTAGAGCAAGTTCCAGACGTGGATGCCGTGTTGGTGCCGGTGGGAGGGGGAGGCCTCTTGGCCGGCGTCGCCACTGCAATAAAACATCTGAAACCACACGTTCTTATTTATGTAACTACCTATATATTTTTTAAATTATCAAAAAAATGATATAAGAATAGCGTAAAAATCTGATTGAATCGTGGATTTATGGATACTTAATTAATAACTAGATTGGATGGCTTAATAGACTTTGAGATAAAACTTGAACTAAAACTTGAAAAGTTGAACTAAAAAGATCGTCCTTGTTGCAAATACATATTTGAATTTGTTTTTGAAATTTTGTGAAAAATGTGAATTCACATTTGAAGTAAATTCATTGTTAATAGTAGGTACAATAGTATTCAAAGTGATTCAAAGTTTAAAAAAACGTAAATCGATGTTGTCAATTTATAAACCTAAACACTAATTATTTGCAGGGAGTAGAAACAGAGAAATGTCCAAGTATGGAGACAGCTATGAGGAACAAGGAACCCACGAGTGTGCAGATATGGTCGACTCTAGCAGACGGTCTCGCCGTACCCACCGTCGGCTATAACGCCTTTTTCACCGTCAAAAATCTTATTGATAAAATGGTAATTTCATTCTATTAATAACAGGTATTTTTTCATATCTTTTGTCCGCTTTTTCTTTGATCGTTTATGCTTACGAAAGAAAGTGGCTATTACCACTGCAAAGCTATAAAATCTTTAATGTTTTCTTTATGTAGGTAGGTACTTACTTATCTATGTTTATTAGTAAATATCAAGTGCTTTGAGTGCACATAGCGGAACTATCAGAATTATTCCAACATGGTGAAAAGGTATAGCTGTTTGTGTTGAGCAAAACATACATTGATATTATGTTTTGCTCATTTCACAATCACCAAGGTTGTCTTTTCAATCAATGTCTTAAAAAATGTATGTTCCAAACTTAGGTTCCAAAATCTAAATTCAGTTGTTATAATTTTGATCTATTTCATAATATTAAATACTTCTTTCCAAAATTTGGCAAGTACCTAATCTACTTCAATGTTCCAAGTCTCAAGCACCTCAAGTTAGTATTGTATAGTTAATATAATAAAATAATTATCTATAGCGTCCCTGCTAAAAAAATCCTTTGTTTTTTTTTCTCAACTTCAGATTACAGTGAATGAAGACTGGCTGGCACGCGCCATCTTGCGTCTTGTGGAACAGGAAAAATATGTCGTAGAAGGTGGCGGCGCGGTATGCGTTGCTGCTATCATGGCAGGCTTCGTACCCGAACTTGCTAATAAGAAGTAAGAGATTCTATTCTATTTTATTTTACAAGACAGCAAAAAAGTCACTCGTAAAATAAGTATTAACTTTGCAACAAATATTCGTTCAAAGGTCCGAAAAAAAAATTGCACTTTAATAATTCTAACTCATAATTAGCAATCGCTCGAATATTTATTTTTATATAATACTAGCTTCCGCCCGCGGCTTCGCCCGCGTGGTGTTTTGATAAAAGGTAGCCTATGTTCTTTCTCAGGGTCTAAAGATTGTCTGTGCCAAATTTCATCAAAAAGGGTGGAGAAGTTAAAACGGGAAAGCGTAACAGACAGACAGACAGAGTTACTTTCGCATTTATAATATTATATAGTAGGGATAGGGTTAAAATATAATGTAAAGTGTTACCAGTTACCTACCTACTACTACTTAATTACACGTAAGACTTAAGAGTACCTAACTATTTACCAACTATATTTATTAATTTAGAAGACGGAGACGAGGTGCCGGAGACGAGGTGCACTGCACAAATACTAGATAAGTATTTGTGCAGTGGACCTAACAAGATTCCTAAAAGCTTTTCCAAAGTTAAACAATTAATTATCAAAGCCATTAGGTCAATTGTTAGTATCATGTAAAGTTATGATTGTATTATTGACACGTTTGATTATTTTGGATGATAATAATATCAGGGTGTTTTAATGAATATATTGAAGCATCACAGGGTGACGTAATTTTAATAAAGTAATAATATTACGAAATAGATATTTTATGATTATAATTTATATTTCTCATTTCCATAATACTCGGGTACCACCAGAAGGACGGTACCCGGATCTTTGGAAGGCTTACGTGGGGACACGGATCCAACACGCAGAGGCCCTTTCGAGAATTTTAATGTGTTGTGGGACACCAGCCGCAGCCTGCCCATGACTGCACTATAGAGATACAGTCCTAGGCAGTCCGCGGCCGATGTAGGACTATTGCAGGGTATGGAAATTTAATAGCTGGGCTATGGATTGGGATGCTAAATGGACTGGTATTGGGGACTATGGGAAACTATGGCACCTGCCTTTCTACTAAAAGAAAGTAAAAATATGTTGGCAGGTGGTGACTCGCCCTCTCACTGTATGGGCCCCCGAAATAAGTCGCTGCAATAGTGCGACAAGGGGGCAACATATTGTAAGCAGCTAAGGGTGGAGAGGCGTCCCTGGACTTTAAACGACGATCACGCGCTCCCTGAGGGTCCAGCATCACGTGCCCACTCGCCACTTATGATTCGCATCCACCCTTCGAGCTAAAAGCTCTCGCGACTCCACTCTGGCCGGCCGGTTAAGGCAAGCCAGAGGTGGGGGTCCTGTCCTCGTCAGGCTTCACTCCGACCGGCCAGTGAAGGCGAGCCGGAGATGAAGACAGGGGCCTCCCCCGGGAGCACTCGGTTCCCGCGGGGTCGCTACTCCCCGACACCACGCCACAAGGTGTCCTGCGGGTTGACTGATTGCACGGGTGGAATATCTGTTGTCACGTAGACAACAGATATTCCAACCGTGGGCGATGGGGTCGTCACATCCCTACGCCCTTTAATTTATATCATTATTGATATTATAAAGATTCGGAATAGGTACCAGCTTCCGAAACAATATTGTATTTAAATGTATGGCCATACGCCCGCTTCCTTTTCGTCACTCTTCCTAAAGGGACCATGGTTAAAGGATCCATTCCTTTCATGGGCGTAGCCACGGTGGGGCAGGGTGGGGCACTTGCCCCACCCTGGCTCTGACCTGGAAGGTACCTAACCAAATCTAAAAAACGTAATTATCTAGGTACTGACTACAAAACTTAATATCCGTTAAAAAATTCTCACTCGAAAGTTGTCAGTCGACACAAAAAAAATGCGATCTAAACAAAAAGCTTGCGCTTCTATGTTACATGATTTAAACCACTTTTGGTGCCAGAAAAAGTAGTGTAGTACTGTTACCCCATTCAAAGCTGTTTTTAATTAGCCAAATTCGCACTAAATTTCCCATCCAATTTCACTTTTGTTTTAGGATAAGTTACTGACCATAAAAGCACAAAATGCTGACAGATCCAGGTGGAGCTACGCTCGCAATCTTACATAAAAGTTTTTGGCCGATATCTCGGAAACTATCCATTTTAAGGCAAAAAATATTGGGAATTTTTTGTAGGTAGTAAAATTTTACATCTTTTATCCCTTGTAAACTTTTTGTAAAACTTTCCGTTTACGATTTATGTCCTATTTAATGAGCCGGTTAATCATCTTTGGCAAGTAACTCTTTAAATATTGGATTAATCAATGAAATGCATAGGCATTAATATATTATACATATGCATTATCCATTTATTAAGATTATTTTATTTGAAACTTTTTTTTCTAATGCTTTTTGAGTTATTTAACGTTTGGCGATAAATAGAAAATTTCAAAGTTCCTCATGAAGATGCCTAACTACTCCAGCGAAGGGGATGACTTTTCGTTTCATGTATGTTTCGTATATATTTAGTATAACTAAATAATATTGAGTAGTTATTTTATATTCGGATGCAAGAATAAAATAGAGGAAAAAATTTAAAAAAATGTATTAAAAATTTTCTATAAGTAAAAAAAAAATCAAAAACGTTTCGGAAACGGTGAAAATCCACTTGCATTGGAAATTTCTTCTTCGTTTTTATTACATCCGTAAAAAAACTTTTGGCCTGTCACGTCACCCGCCGAGCGGCGGCATTTCTACATTATACGTGGAACAAACTCAAAAAATATGGGCACTAAAAAAAGATTTCAAACAAAACTTGTAGAGAATAAAGTGACCTAAAAACTATGTACATACATGCATTTTATTCATTAATCCAATATTTTAACGATCAACCGGTTCATCAAAAGGCCATAAACCGTAAATAGTAAGTTTTACAAAAATGTTTACAGAGTATAAAATATGCGAAATTTTACTTTCTACAAAAAAGTCTACGCAACTTTTGCCCTAAAGTGGATAGTTTTCGAGATATCGGTCAAAAACTATAAGATTGCGAGCAAAGCTCCACCTGGATCTGTCTGCATTTTGTGTTTTTATGGTCAATAAGTGACCATTAACCTAAAACAAACATGAAATCGGAAGTGCAAGGTTTTGCTTTATTTACTGAGTTATTTAAAATGGTTTATTTTTCTATTTACATAGACCTATATTTTATGGTAAAAAGGAATCATATTATTGTATTAGAAAGATAAACTATATAATATAGGGATGAAATTTGCAACATAAACGGCTGTAGATATCTTTTGTTTGTTTTGATTTATTCATTATTATTTCAGCTTGATACCGCCACGTGTTCTTGAAAAAAAAGGTATTTTTAGACAGACTGACGCACAACAAAGTCTGCCTGTCGGTTTGTCTGTCAACACACTTTTTCTTAGGAACGCGTAGAGTTATCAAGCTGAAATTTATATCGAATACTCAAGTCTACGGTCTCTTAAAGCTGTGAAAAAATCAAACTTATAAGCCAACGCAATCAAAAGATACAGCCATTTTATGCTGCAAATTATCGCAAATTTCGACATTCGCAAGGGAATCAAAACCTACATTGTACTTCCTGTGAACACAGAGTCTTGAAATTTGGTTAAAAGCAATGTCTTATAGCACAGATAAAGGAAAAATTGCTAAAACACACATTTTAGAGTTACAACATAATAAAAAGTAGGTTTGTTCGGAGCCCTCGGTGCGCGACTCCGACTCGCACTTGGCCGGTTTTTTTTTTGCCCCACCCTGTGCCCATGGCTAGCTACGCCCATGATTCCTTTTTCCCTTCGTCAATCCTATCCTTATCAAATGATAAAGATCCCAAGTTAAAAGTAGGCAACGAATTTACATAGGTCATACGGTCTATCTCTGCAAAAGCGCGATGGTGATCGCTTACTTTGGTTGCCCGATCTAACATAACAAAAAATATTCTTGTATGTTTATATCTTTTACTTATTACTTTTGCAGTAACTACAAAATCTATCTTACTTATCTAATGGAAAATGATAAAAGTTTATCTAATGGTATACCTACTTATTAACCGGTAATATTTCCAGAGTGGTCTGCATATTATCAGGGGGCAACATCGACACAACGATCTTAGGCCGATGCTTGGAGCGCGGTCTGGCGGCTGAGCAGCGTTTGGTGAAGTTCAAGGTGACGGTGAGCGACCGGCCCGGAGGTATTGCGGAGCTGTGCAAGCTGCTCGCATCTTTGGGAGTCTCCATAAAGGACATCATGCAGGAACGCGCTTGGGTGTATGGAGATATATTTAGTGTTCGAGTAAGTCATATTGGAAATAGTCAAACCTTCATTACTTTTTGCCTACAATATCTTTTGCTGTTGCGAAAGTGAAACGAGTTTGAATTGACTAAGGTTTCTGAGTAGGTATTATGTGAGCTTTCTGGGGTAAAACACAGACTAGGTAACAGAAGTGCTATCTACGACCACAAGCGACCTTCCAGTTTCACTCTATGTTAATTTCAAGCTTATGCAAACTTTTAAAGGCGGAAAGACTGCTAGCAATTCTTTTTACGCATTGTCAATAAAGTTTAATAATTTCAGGTGAAGGTGGTGTGTGAAACTCGAGGCCCCGAACACATGGCTGAGCTACGAAACGTGATCATGAACACCTATAAAGAATGGTATTTTGCGCGGGAATGGGACGAGCGACGTAGGCCCAGTACAGACTCATTAGATGACGTATCACATTAAATTTTTAACACCAATAAAAATTAAAAAAAATTGAAGTTGAATATATATTATCTATATTTTAAAAATAAATAATATGTTATAAATATTATGGAATGTATACTGTGGGATTCACAGGTGAGATTACATTTAAATTTAAATTTAAGAAAAAATTAGATTTTTAATGAAGTTCTTAATAAATAGATTTACTTTGGAATTTTTTTTTTAATTACTTACTAATTAAAGTTTATTTAGCCTACTCCTTTAAATAGATAGGTAATATTTAAATGGTAACTATATACATAAAGTAGCTTTGAAGGATATAAATGTCGGTTATTGCGCGCGAGTCAAAGGACCGGCAATACGAGTGCGAGTGCCTGGCCACATAATTGCGCGATCGCAGACCGCATTGTGGTCCGCATCGAGTGCTCTCGCAAGACGCACGTCGCACACATAATATGCAAAATTGGAAATTACGTCGTCGCAAGCATGGAATGATCAAATGAAAAGTGTTAATGTTTTTTGTTTGAGGACGACGACGACGATGTATATTTCTTTTTACCACCTACATCACTACATAGTATAAAACAAAGTCGCTTTCCCTGTCCCTATGTCCTTATGTCCCTATGTCCCTATGTCCCTTTGTACGCTTAAATCTTTGAAACTACGCAACGGATTTTGATGCGGTTTTTTTTAATAGATAGAGTGATTCAAGAGGAAGGTTTATATGTATAATAACATCCATTAAATAGTGGAGAAGTACTGTTATTTTTGAGGTTTCTAATGTGATGTCGTAAAAAATTTCATTTTTTCCGCTTACATTGCAAACGCAGGCTGAACCCTACGAGTTTTATCAAAATAATGTACTAAGTATTATACACATTGAAAAGGTCTACCGAAAAGTCCGCGATGGTATATGTCTATCTCTTATGGATAACCCACAATAACTATTTTTTGTCATTTACTTTTTACGACAAATAATGGCTAATTTTCGATGCGATTTTAACCAATACAGCATTAATCCTTAACCAATTAAATACCTTGAATACATTGTTCATTTAATATAGATCTATATGGCCCTTTACACCGTATGATTTAAGTGAATATTTTCGAAGATATTACAGATTTAAAAATTGCGGGACGTAGCGTTTGCGGCGGTACCGGCCGGCCGCCCGGCTATCTATTTTATACCCGTGCGAAGCCGGAGCGGGCCGCTATGTTTTTATATACAACGTTCACAGTTTTTCTGTAGTGTATTTAGTATCAGCATTGCACCCGTGCGAAGCCGGGGCGGGTCGCTAGTTATAATATAATTAGCTATAATAAAAATGCATAGCGCACACGCTACCACCGTTTCAACGTCCATTGTCTCACCAAGGCAAATGACAAGTGAGGAGTGTCCCGATTAATTGCGCGAGTAGAGCAGTGTGTGGGCGGAGAGGGCAATGTCGCGGCGAATAACGGCAGCGCGATGAGCAGAGCGATGAGCAGCGCGAGGAGCATAGTGTGCTGTGTGGCAGGAGCATTAGGCACGCTGCGAGCGCGCGCACGCATATTATATACTCGATTAGTCTCCATTTACATTTAAATCCTAAATAGATTTTTTATATATTATATCTAACTAAGTACTTGAGTAAATAAAATTTAATGGAATCTAAAATAATACGAACGAAAGTTAAACATATTATAAACCTCATTAGTTAAATACAAAATATATATTTTACAAAAAATATGCCTACCTACCCAAAATAAAGTGTCATTGCACTGACACTTTTTATAATTCATCTATCAAGTCAATTTTCCGGTACCGAACATATTATATTTATTTAACATTAAATTATGATTAAAATTATTCGTTAGTAATTTGATATTCTGATGAATACTTAAAATTGTTTTTCAACATACAGAATGCAGGATGTAAGTAATGTCGTAATTTAAAACAATTTCTATTCTTAACACAAAATTATGCAAAAACTTAACTAGTTCCACTTAAAATATACAGTGCATATAAATGTATGTATATGGTTTAGTATCGGTTAAATAATTTTGGCATTTTTTATAAAAATAATATCGTAAAAACGGGTGTGTTTCATGGGCGTAGCTAGCCATGGGCACAACTGTGTTTAACTATGTAATGTATGTATATTTGAAGAATTATAAAATAATATTACTAATACATACCTACAATCGGAAATCTGCAATAAACACAAAAATTGAGAATATTTCTTCATCACGTGAAATAGTTCCTACAATATAAAAAAAAACATGAACGATTGAACGACCTAATAAGCATAGAGTTGTAGTAGTAGGTAGTAGTACTTATTATGTAAAGATATTTAGATCGTTATTATTACTGACGTTCTATTTTATTCAGGATATAGAATTTGATGAATTTTGCGATCCCAATAACCCACGAAAAATTAAATATGACGATATCCTTGCTGCCGCGAAGAGAATTAGCGGGGATACCGTCAAAACTTCATCGTCGGTAATTCATGTCTTTTTAGATTTATCATTTGATTTCTTTGCTTAATTATTCATGAATTAAATGCAATAAAGATATTTCATAATAACACTATTTCTCAGAAAGCACACATGTCTGAAAAACTTGGAATGGAGATCTTTTTAAAGCAAGAATTCATGCAATATACGGGATGGTAACTATATTGATGACATGATGTGAATTGTCAAATCATTGTTAAAACAGAAAGTACATACTAACGAATAATTCATCATCATTATCAGTTTCAAGGAGCGCGGCGTCAGAAATGCATTGACTCTACTTTCTGAGGAACAAAAAAAGTTAGGAGTAATATCCGCTTCAACTGGAAATCATGGACTTTCAATGAGTTATCATTCAACACTAATGGGGATACCATGTATAATAGTGATGCCGATACAAGCTCCCATTACAAAAATATCGAAATGTGAGCAATTTGGAGCTAAATTAATGTTACATGGAAATAATATAGGAGAAGCAAAAAGATTTGCAATGGGCGTAGCCAAAGAAAAGAAAATGAGATATATAAATGGGTAGGTACCATTTTATATATTTACGTTTTGATAGAATAACTTTCATAAAAGACCGTATAAGAAATTGAAAAGCTCAGATCAGAGGAACAAAGGCGCATTTGAAAGTTTATAAAACAAGAAATAATTGCAGTTACGATCATCCCAATGTCATCGAAGGTCAAGGGACAATAGGCATTGAAATAATTGAACAAATACACGGAGTTGATGCAGTCCTCGTACCTGTGGGCGGCGGTAGCTTGGTCACTGGTATTGCTGTAGCTGTTAAACATCTTAAACCCGATACTGAAGTATACGTGAGTGTCACAATACCACTTTATTTGGTGATCGCTTCTAATATTCTATGACTACCGACTTAAAAAGGATGAATCCTACCACATTTCAAATAAAATTAATATCTGACAAATTAAAGTTAGATTGCAATAATTAAATTTTATATTACAGGGTGTTCAAACAGAAAAAACGTGTAGTATGGTAGAGTCGTTTAAAAAAAATGAACGAGTTGCCATAACAATAGATTCTACCATCGCTGATGGATTGGCTGTTAATATGGTCGGCGTTAATGCCTATTATAATCTAAAAGGACTTCTTGATAAAATGGTATAAAACCATTTTATAAATAGTCATGTTTAAATTTTTTGTAAAGTTCAATGTAACCGATGTTTTTTGTTTAGGTTATAGTAAAAGAAGATTGGGTAGCGCGTGCAATAATGCACATAGTCGAAGAAGAAAGATTTGTTGTGGAAGGTGCAGCGGCGGTACCAGTAGCTGCTATCATGGCTGGCCTATTTCCTAATCTTAAAGGGAAAAAGTAAATTAATTACTTTATTGAGTTCATTAAAATAAAACTATAATCTTGAAATAATTCAAATTAAGTTAAAAATAAAGTTAGAACGTCAAGGAATTATAATTTTTGTTTGTATATCGCCTACCTCAGCAACTATAAACTTTTATTTTTTACGACTGGAAAATTCTCATACTCTATCTGATGGACATGAGCTTCTTAACTTAGAAGAAATAATGAGATTACTAATAACTAAATGCGTCTATTTTTTTTACAATACAATAAATGCGTCTATTTTACAGAGTTTGCTGTGTAATAAGTGGTGGGAATATTGACACAACAATTCTAGCACGTGCCCTGGAACGAGGAATGGCTGCGGAAGGTCGTTTGATGAAATTCAAAGTGACTGTGACTGATCGCCCCGGTGGTATGGCGGAACTATGCGGTCTGCTGTCTGCCGTTGGTGTAACACTTCGAGACTGTATACCAGAACGAGCTTGGGTGAAATCGGATATATTTAGTTGCGAGGTAATTTACTTGTACAGGTTAAATCCAAATTGTGATTATTGCTATTTATAAACAAAATTTTGCTCAACAGGAATAGTAAATTATTTCGAAATACTGACCGTTATCTGGAATATTAAATTATTTCGAAATACTGACCGTTAACGTTTTCCTTTACAGTTAAAAATTATAGCCGAAACAAGAGGCTGGGATCACACAAAAGAGTTGATAGAACAAGTCAAGAAACACTATAAAGATTACTACTTCCCAGAAATGCCTGATAAACAAGATAAAGCACCAGGAGCCAGACGTGGTCCCTGCTTAGCTCCAAATCCTGTTTGCATGCAAAAATAAACAATACAATTCACTGGTGATGCTCGAGAAATTCTTTTTAAAAAATTATTGTAATGTTACTGGCTGTGCGAATAAAATTTTTAGTTTCAGTTTACTTTATTTTATTTCATACCTAGCTGTATACCACGAGATGCTTAATCCTCCTAAATGGTTACATAAAAATAAAGATTTTTATGCTTCTTTGACAGAAATACTACTATAATAAATAAAAAGAGCATAATCTATCATCATCAATATTAAAATATTTAGAAATTAAATATTTTTAACGCGATTTATTCATTATACAGTACTCCAAAATTAATAATGCGCATGCAGATCTTCGCTAATTATCGTATTTCCAGAAACACCCGAATCACCCCGAGTCATTGAATCGTAAGTGCCCTAAACAATGCACTTGCATCTTGCACCTTGTTTGAAAGAAATAGGAGTCAATTCAGAGTCATACACAATCGAAAACAATTCGGGCGATAGGTGACTTTTAAGGTTTATATATTGGTGGTGACCGCACGTATTATCTCGATATATCTATACTAATATTATAAAGCTAAAGAGTTTGTTTGTTTGTTTGTTTGTTTGTTTGTTTGTTTGTTTGTTTGTTTGAACGCGCTAATCTCGGGAACTACTGGTCCGATTTGAAAAATTCTTTCGCTGTTAGATAGCCCATTTATTGAGGAAGGTTATAGGCTATGTATCATCACGCTACCACCAACAGGAGTGGAGCCACGGGGGTGAAACCGCGCGGAGCAGCTAGTATATTATATAGAGCTGCTGTTACATACCCTTCTTAGTTTTGTTTCAAAGTTGAATTTTCCGGTAAAATGATTATTTACACAGGTAGCAGATAGCAGTAGGGAAAGTGAAAATTAATAAGAGCATAATGAAAGTTCTGATCATTCTACGATATCAGAAATAGAGATAATCCCTGATTCTGTAAATCCTTTGGACTGAGATTTTAATGATTAGATTTCACAATTTAAATGTAAACCAGTGTTTGAAAATCATTTTTTTAAATATAAACTTTGTCTTATTTTAACCTTCCATACATCCATCATTACGCCAGCTTCAGTAAGACACTTTAATAGTTCTAAGTATAGAATTTTCCAAGTAAATCAATACAACAATATTCGCAATCGTGTGGCTTATCCTCGCTATTAACTTAGATTGAATTATCGAAACAAATTTCGTTACTTATCTCTTTTACCATAAAATCACAATAAAACCCATAATTCTAATAAACTATGCATGAAGAAAATACATTTAACCACTCTATATACATATCGTCTTCGGAGGCTCGGGGAATATGACAGTTGCCGAACAGTGACGAATTTTTCTATGCGCATTATCAGTTTGGGAGTACTGTACTATTATTTTCCGACGTTTCGTACAGCGAGCGTGGTCACGGGTAGACTAAGATGTTAATCCGTTAAAAATCTTTAATTTCTAAAAAATAATACTCGCGTAATATCTAATAACACTAGAAAATACAATATTAAAATATGTTACTGCAATATTATAAACATGAGAATTTATGAGAATGGATAGATAGGTCTATTTCACGGGAAAACCACTGAGCGGATTTTGATAATATGTACAAGAATAATACATAAGCTAGCTAACCTTAGTAGCAAACGTCTAACTTTTCCGTTCTATCACAGAATACATATTAGTAGTTAAACGGCCTATATAGGCCATTTCCATCTGCAAGAAAACTTCCGCAAGAAATGTCCGACAGTCTGTCTGACAGCAGCTTGCAAGTCTACTTGCAGGTGGAAACGCGGCCTTGGACTTGCAAGCTGCTGTCGGACAGACTGTCGGACATTTCTTGCGGAAGTTTTCTTGCAGATGGAAACGCGGCCTTATTAGGAATACGAACTCTCTGAGCTCTGGTAAAGAACAATGACATACTGTCACATCTTAATCATAACACAACATGAAGATGTAAAAACAGAAATAAGAAAAATACCAAGATAGTTCACACAAATATTCATAATCACACAATGCATAAGGCAGCTAAAGAAATGAACGAGCAAGAAACTAAAAAAGATTGTTTAGGCGAGGCGCCGGGTGTTCTTGCTAAACGAAATATAGTGCAGCCTGTGCCTTGGTGTCCCTTACCGGTATTCTGCTTGTTCTGCTTCCATTAGTCCAGAATAAATTAATTTATTTTCATAGATTGTATGCAATGAAACTTTACAGTACACATTTTTTTAAAAGATTAAGAAAAATTACAAACGCGCTTTTTTAATTTTTTCAACTTCTTATCAAATACTTTTAGCTTGCAGATAATACATACATAGATCCTTCCTGTGACCCCGATAATCCCCGTAAGATAACTTACAAAGATGTGTCGAAGGCAAATGCTTTAATAAAGGAAGAATTTTCAGAAACTCCGCTATTGGTAGGTAAATTAAAATTAACAATAGTAATTTTATTATTTCCTCATGACCTAGTGATTATGAAAATAAGAATAAACATTATGTTTTTTTAGAGATCCAAATGTTGTAAGCCATTTCAAATGGACGTTTATTACAAACTAGAAATATTTCACCATACTGGAAGGTAACGTACGAATAAAAAAAAAATACTGTCTTGAGTATTAACGCATTCCTATTTTATACTATCCTTTATTATACGGCAGTTACAATGAGAGAAAAGCATTTTATGCATTATCAATGTTAAACGAAGAACAGCGAAGTCGAGGTGTTATTACAGCATCTTTAGGAAACTGGGCCCTGGTTAGTGTATAAAAAAAAAATTTATGACTTCAAAATACCAAGTAATTTTTTATATGATCAAGTGGTCCATCCACTTGGTCTTTTCAACTTTACTGTACGGTTTACGGTTTGACTTTGAAAAACGAGTTTTAACATGTAATACTTGCAGGCTTTAGCATACTACGGTCAACGCTTGAAAATACCAGTTACTGTGGTACTTCCATCAAATTCATCAATTATCTATGTAGGAAGATGTCATGAATTGGGTGCATTTGTGGTCTCATTCGGAGAAAATCTTGACGAAGCTAAAGGACAAGCCTTCGTTATGCTTAAAAAAAGAGGACAAGTGTATATAAATGGGTAACTTTACTTTAAGGTTATCGTTACCGATGCTGATTCTAAAAGAGCAACGATATAATAGGTTAAAAGGAATAGGTATTTAAAAATTGTCTAATTGGATTTATTTCTTGGTTAATACATTGGTAATGAGCAATTCAGACGAGAAAGCGGACATTCAGTGAGATGGAACACGAAGAAAGCTACACTGTACTTATTATAACATTAATTAAATCATCCATCTGGAGACAAGCAGTTCAAGTTAATATTTAAATATCTTTCATTAATACCTCGTTGTGCAAATCTTATAGATATGACCATCCGAACGTTATCGCAGCGTCTGGTTCCATTGGGATTGAAATTCTGCGACAGCTTCCGCAGACTGACGCCATCATGGCTCCGGTTGGCGGTGGTAGTCTTCTAGCCGGAGTAGCTGCTGCTGTTAAACACATTAAACCAGAAATTTTAATCTATGTAAATATGTATAGAATATAAAAAATTTTTTTGTCATTTACTACTGTGACAATTGAGTTTTTGACGTGACAACGTCTTAAATTAGGTTGCGACTGGGAGTCACTTATGAAAAAGTGTAACGCTCGGTAACGTTACGATGAGTCACCGAACGAGAGAGAGGCCCGCGGTCTGCCGCGCGCGCAGCACATAAATATTCTACCGAGAAAAAGACGTTGTCACGTAAAATCTTCGCCCGTAAAACCGACTTTACAGGCAACCATTTTTTTTTTAATTTTACATAGCCACACATAATATCAACAATTACCCACTTCATTTAATTCGTTACTTTCTCTTTTTTATCTTAATAAAAATAGTGTTTCCTTGAATTCAGGGAATCGAATCAAACAAAGCACGTAGCTTCTTTAAAGCTATGGAAAATGATGGGCCTCAAAAAACGACAGTAACTCGAGGATTAGCAACGTCGCTCGCAGTGCCTATTGTTGGTTATAACGCTTATCATACTGCTAAATCGTTAGTGGATAAATTGGTAAGTTTAGTCGTTTAACTCACTAAAAGGTTAAATAAACAATTTTGTATCTGAAAAATAAAGAAAAATGGGATTGACAGGTTTTAGTTGATGATGATTGGATCGCACGGGCTATTTTACACCTAGCAGAGGAGGAAAAGCTAGTTGTAGAGGGAGCAGCTGCTACAAGCCTCGGAGCATTCATGGCCCTTCCTGATGTACTTCCAGAATTGAGACACAAATCGTATGCATTAAAAAATATTATAGAGTTGATTTTTATCGTAACACGATTTTTTAGGAGCAGTTGCTCTATCAATCCATTGAAATAAATTCCATTGTAATTGATCTAAATTATCACCATATTGTCTTTCATTGTGTTTATAGAGCATACCAATTTTATTTGAAAAATCGCACGAATGTTAAGGCCGTGTACGCGGTCCGTGCGCTGTTTGGCTCAAATATGTGATTTTTCAAACCAGATTGTCCATCAACCACTTATCTTACAAACATATGAATTACTAATAATTTTAGGAAATTTTATTGTCTATGTAGTTAGTTAAGAGTTTTTTTCAATTAATACAGTATTTGTGAATATCATCAAGATAACTGAGCCGATGATTACTTGATTTCACTTTTAGTGTCAATTTCGAAGCTAAAAATATCTGAAATTGCTGACAGATCTAACACACAATTTTTTTTAACTAACTGCAAAAATCCTTATTAAAATAGTTAGTTAAAAGATTTTTTTATTTTGGACTCCTAACTTACGAAATTAAAATCCGAACAATGTGAATTTTTTTAGAAATTGTAGTCGACAAAATGATTATTTTCACCAAGATATTTGACTTAACTGAATATAATTTATACATATTGCAATAAAAGAATGTCTTACTTATAAGATAAAATTTAAAAAATCAACTAAGGTACTTCTATTATTTTTCTACAATTTTTTTTAAAGTACTATAAAACACTGCGCGCGACCCGATTCAAATCAGTCGGCAGCGAGCCTTTCCAGAGAGAGGACATGTTGCTCGGCGCTCTCCTGTGGACCTATGCTGTTCATAGTAAAAGGATAGCGCAAGCCGCGATCTATCGTAATAGATCGCGGAGATTTTGACTTGCGTTAAATTGAATAAGCGCTCTTAAGGACATTACATTTTATATTCAATAGTAGCATACTTTCCCATTTCTTAGTGTGGGTGTGTGTTGTTCTACCATAAATTATGAATAGGTACGTAAACATAGCAGATATAACTACTTAGATATTATAAAAATGGTAAAAATAATTAAATTATTAAAATTTTTATTACTTATATGCCAGAGTTGTCTGCATATTGACTGGCGGAAATATAGAAACAATAACGTTGTCCCGATGTTTAGAAAGAGCAAAAGCAATTGAAGGACGCATAATAAAGTTAAGCGTAAGAGTTTCATACTAATTACTTCTAACATTTACTTATTCAGTCTACCAATTATTTTGAATATCATTAATGCACTAGGTGCGCGTGCTTTCAAATGATCCACACGAACATTTACGGGTTTTGAGTATGATTGCCAACGTTGGCGGCAATATAATTAATTATTTATCTGAGAAAGCAATGCCCGAAGAGGACGAGTATTGTACTAATTACGTAAGTCAATAATGGCGTTAGAAAATAAATACATATACTTAATTAAGCAATTCTTTAATAATTTCTCTTTTTCCAGCTTAAAATATTATGTGAAACGAAAGGTATAGAGCATGCTTGCACAATCAAAAGGGTGATGGAACGCTTATTTCCAAATCAGTGTAAATTTCTAGAAGAACCTTATAGCCCTATCCCTATATGCGCCTGTTTTCCTCGAAGTATAAATTAGTAAAAAAATCTTTAAGTGAACTGCTATCAAAACCTTTTTTTTCTACATCAAAATAAAATGTATCTAATTGACGTAAGGCGTCAATTCCTTTTCAATAATCTTGCAGTTTGTAAATAATATTTCAACAAACATATTATCCAAATTCATAGTACTTATTATTCTAACATCTATGATTAAATTATAATCAAAACATGACTAGACGATACGTGAGTATGATGATTTCAATAAATAAAGTAATATCATAAAATGTGTAGTAGAATTAACATAATTAAATTAAAATTATAACAACAGGAAGATTTTGATGAATTCTGTGATCCAGACAATCCCAGGACTATAACATATGACGATGCAGTAAACGCACAAGGCCGGATAAGAAAATATATGCCGGATACGCCTTTTACCGTACGCTAAAATTACTATAAATTTGAATAAATGATTATAATTTAAAAAAATACAATGTAACTAACTAACTACTTACCTAAGATTCAAAATATTTATTGCAGATATCGCATAGGCAACGAGAATTTGCAATGAATATTTACTACAAATTAGAAACTGTTCAAAAAACTGGCAGGTAACAAAGTGCCACTATACTACCAGTAGTTTAACCACCTCATAATATGTAATAAATAATACTATTTTTTTTTCCTATAATTTATAATGAAATGGACAGTAAATATTTAAACAAACGCTTGCAATGAAAATTCCCACGAACATAATGAGATATATCAACGTCGTAATGACCTTCCTCAATTATTTCTTGTTTACCCAGTAATTATGAATATTTATAACAAAATTCATACTGAATTAATAAAAGTTTATTATAATTTCCTTTGTGCAAACTTTACCTACATATTTTTAGTTTCAAGGAAAGAGGAGCTCTTAATGCATTGGAGATGCTACCTTTAGATAAGAAGAAATTAGGCATAGTTGTTGCTTCATTGGGTAATCAGGCTATGGGACTCTGTTATTATGGACAAAAACTTGGCATACCTGTAACAGTTGTAATGCCTGTCTCTGTGCCAATTGGTAAATTGCAACAGTGCCACAACCTCGGAGCCAAAGTGGTAGTACAAGGAGGAAATCTTTATGAGAGTCAAAGAATCGCGAGAGCAGTGGCCAGAGAAAAGGGATTAACTTATATTAATGGGTATGTATTACAATATTTTTTATTACTATCCAAAACAACTACCTAATAGTAAATAGCAATGTAAACGTACGATAACTTCTGATTTATGAATATGTATTACGATGACTCGATTTATGACAACTTTACTGACTTATTTCCAGTCGTGATCACCCGCATATATTAGCTGGATATGGTACATTAGCGTTGGAGATCCTGGAGCAGATCCCCGCAGTGGACGCGGTGTTAGTGCCGGTGGGAAGTGGCGGTCTGGTGGCTGCCATCGCCGCTGTTATAAAGCACGCTAAACCCGAATGCCTTGTTTACGTAATGTTACTGTTTTCATCATGTATTATGGTTCAACAAAGACTAATGTTATATTTAATTAAGCACGTATATCCTCAACTTATTAGTTTTTATTTCTTTTCTATCACAACAAATGTTAACCGTCACGAAAATCTTTAAATTGTACATATGTACCTTCTTCTTATCTAGGAATTCACCCTGTTTAAATCAATACCATTTATAGGTTTATTTATTTTTACAATATCAATTATTAACAGGGCATACAATCCGAAAAAATGCCGACGTTTTTTAAGTCTCTTGAATCCGGTGAACGGGTCACCCTCCCGTGGCAAAGTTCAGTAGCTGATTCTATAGCGATGCCAAACGTTGGCATCAATGCATTTCACACAGCCAAACCACTCCTTGATAAGATGGTAATAATCATTATAATTTCGATTTTTAATAAAGAAAAAGTTCTAAACGATCATTACAAAATTATAAATTAGTCTGATCAATATATTTTAGATACTAGTAAATGAGGATTGGATCACAAAAGCAATTCTGCATTTAGTTGAAATGGAGCGTTTAGTGGTCGAAGGCGCCGCCGCGTGCACCCTATCTGCAATTTTAAGCAATCTTGTGCCAGAATTGAAAACGAAAAAGTTAGTACTTTTAGAGCGACGTACACGGACGGCTCGAGCGGTCGGTCGTTGACTGCTCGAGCTGTCGCTACAAACCACGCAGTTGACGGCTTGAAGAGGTCGCGACTGCTCGAGCAGTCCATGTACGGCAGTGAATGAATGTCTATAGTCCAGCGCGCGGTCGCGGCTTCAAGCCATCGGTCTCAACTGCTTGAAGCGGTCCGTGTAGGGCCGCCCTTAGAGCCAGTCCACACGGCGCGTTGCGTTGCGTTGCGTCGTCGCAACGCAAATATTTTGACGCATAGCCGGCTACACGGGCGCTGCGCCATCGCAGCGTTACTACGACGCAGTCTTAACGTTCCGTGCTGTGAAATGAGCTTGCGGGTATCCTCCCTATCAACGCACAAGCAACACACAACACACCAACACAAGAGTACACCCCCTCCCGCTTCGTCTCGGGGGCTGCTGTCCGTCACGTGTGCGTTGCGCTGACGCAGCGCGCCGTGTGAACACCTTGGTTATTTGTATGTAAAACGACGCAGCGACAGCGCTACGTCGACGCAACGCTGACGCGACGCGCCGTGTGGACTGGCTCTTAAACGTACTTAGTAACATAGTACCTACTTACATATTTTTACTTGAAGTATTAGAATTTGTATTCATATAACCAGAGAAGTACACCGTACTAGCTTTAGATACAGTAAATAAACTAGGTTCCAATTAGATTAATTTTAGACCTATATACGGTATACCTTTACCCGTAAGTGCCTTCGTAGTTACTTCAAGTACATCCAATCCACCACGCTGGCCACTATGAAGACCTCGGACTTCAATATAGAAAAGTCGTGAAAGAAAATAATTGATTTTTCAAATTTCAAATGAATCCGTACATTATCCATATCACTGTTCGAAATGGTGACGAAACCGACATGTCCAAGAATCAAGTTTGATGAGTATGATGCGAACCCGCACTTGGCCAGCGTGGTGGATTGAAGCCCATGCAGCTGCAGTGGGAACATTATGGGGCTGATTATGAACTTTTATATTACTATAATTTCAGCGTGGTGTGTATTTTAAGTGGAGGCAACATCGATGCAATTTTGATAAGCCGATGCCTAGACAGAGGATTGGCAGCGGAAGGTCGACTTATTAAATTTAAAGTAAATATTACTACAAATACTAGTCACAAAGATTATCTAGACAAACAAATAATAATACATGTAAAATAAAGATAAATGTTAGCGAAAACTTACGTCGCAACTATTGCTGTAAAAGCCTGATAAAGAGTAGCGCTACTAGTATTCACAGAGCCAGTGTAATAGCAAGTATCCAGTTAAAGCGTCTTCATACATTACCTATAATTAAAGACTTCATTATACTTCAAGTTTAAAACTTCTTTCAGAAAACAAGACACTAATCCTATTAATAATTTCTTAACTACTATTAAGACTTTATTGAATCTTTTTTAACATTGTGCTGTATCTGCTTTTAAGGTCCCCATAAAGGGTACTGCAGTATCATTCCAAAAGCTTTTAAGCTTTTTGGCAAAAGGAGGATACAATGTAAAACGGTTATTCCAAGATCGTGTGTGGGTGGAAAACGACATTTATAGAGTAGAGGTATCAAATACATATTTTAATAATGTCAATATCATTAGACATCGTCAGACCACAAATCTTGAAAAAATGGGATAAATGCTAACTATTTATATAGACATAGAGCTTAATAAGTATGTCTGGCTATCTATATAATAATAGCTCCCGAACGGATGATTCGATTCTTATGACATGTAGTACGTGGAGATGATCTTTTTCGAATAGATAGAAACAGATAAAAATATGCAATATATGAATTGAAAATCTTGATTTTGTATATAAAGCTGGCCATACACGCTAGGGTGTACCTGACAGGTTTGCCTGTACAGGTCACCTGTTCAGGTAAACCGGAGCGTGTATGTTACAGAACTGTGCAAGTTTTCACACCTGTTCAGGCGACAGAAAAAATATTGAAAATTGATATTTTTTACGCGTGGGTATACCTGTGCAGTTTAACTGTGCAGGCAAACCTGAGCGTGTATGGGGCGGTTCGACGTAGTCGTCAGTTGTCCAGTGAGTGCTAGCAGGGAAACACGTGCATATGTGTAAAGGAGTCACAGCTGCTAATAGTTTGAGATACGTCTTTTCATCCATTCGTAGATAGTTGCAAAAATCATTCGGCTGAAATCTCAATTCTTTCAACAAGTTCACACGAGAGTACTCTTTTCTTTGCAATAACCATGGTTTGCACTATCGTTCACGGTATCTTCGTTTATATTTCTTTTTCTTCAATAAAATAAATAATAAACCAATTAAATAACTCAGACCCCGGAATCACAGACACAATAGAAAATCTATTGTGTCGTGGACCGATCGGGCCGTTCGGGGCTCAATGGGTTAATGCTACAGCGTCGATATCAAGCGCCGCGGCCGAGGGCATGGTTTCAAATGAAAGTTTGTGCAGGTTTACTGCTGCGTGTATGTCCTCTTCTTAACTCAACTTTACCTGACAGGCGTAACTGCACAGGCAAACCTGTCAGGTACACCCTAGCGTGTATGGCCAGCTTAATAGATTTTCTATACCACTGTAGTACAGGGTAGCCTGTGTTGTGTGGTTTTTATTATTAATTTAATTTAATTTGATTTATAGGTTAAACTTGTATGCGAAACAAGAAATTTAGAGCATGCTCTGGAATTAAAGCGACTAATGGAGAGAGAATATACCAACACAGTTTTCGAAACAGAACCGTTCAACGATAAATATACATGTCCTTGCTATGTAAGAAAATGTTGTTGAATTAAATTACCTATCAACTCAATATTTAAAAAAATGTTGATTTTTATACTAATATTAATTTCAAATAAAATATTAAGTAATCTTATATATAAAAATGAATCGCAAAATGTGTTGGTAAGCGCATAACTCGAGAACGGCTGAACCGATTTGGATAATTCTTTTTTTATTATATTCCTTGAAGTACGAGGATGGTTCTTATGTAGAGAAAACGTAAACATGTACCACGGGCGAAGCCGGGGCGGACCGCTAGTTTCAAATAAAATTCAATCTCAATAATCACAAAATCTGTTTTATTTCTTATACTTACAATTATTATACAAATATAATATACTTGGCTTATTAAACAATAAATAATAATAACAGCAATATATTAAGTGGTCTCCACTTGGTTCACATCTAGTACACATATAAGTTTTATTTACTTTTTTCTGGAAGATTCCATATAAGCATCACATTAGTTTTTAATTTTATCCATGAATGTTGCCATCTTGATATCTCTTTTACTGAGACCGTTTACATCATGAGATGAAAGTGTTACCTGCAAGAAAAATAAGGAAAATGTAGAAAACTAAGCAAATTAAAATAAAATAAAATTGAAGGTACTTTTTATTCAATTTTCATAAGAAATGCATGCAATGCATTCAATTTTAATATTTTTAAAGTTGCATGAATTGAAGGTTATAATGAATTACATAATATGTAATTCATTATAACATTCAATTAATGCAAGGGTTAACATGAATTACATAATATGTAATTCATTATAACCCTTGCATTAACATTAAAACATAAAACTATTGTCAAGGTTGAACCAACAAAGATTATTTCAGAAAATAGCATAATATTGTATACTCCAGGATCCATAAGAAATACACATAAACCAACTGATAACACAGACTGGTTTTTAACTTATTTTATTTAAGTGGTAGACAATGAAAAAAATAAAAAATAAATCAACACTGCCCGTTGGTCTGTACCTATGTCTGTTTGTTCCATCAATTAAAAAAATGTAGGCAATCAAATGACTTGAATCCTTTTTAAATGTGTCCATTTATCTTATGGATGAGCCCTATTGCTTTGTTATCAAACTCAGAACGGTTTAAAAGATATTAATTAATATTTTATGAGAGAATTTCAAGTTTTAATCGTTCCCCATTCTATTTTTATTTTTCCATTTTTTCTTTACCGCTTGCATATAGAAAATTACTTTTCTCAAAGTCAATATTTTTTTTATTACCCGCTTGAAAATTTAATTTATATTTCTTCTACTTTTTTATATTATGGTTTCAGCTGTTTGTAGAATAAAACATGTTAGGCTTGCACTTTTTGGATTTGCCAAACTTTTTTTTAAGTTTTATTAACTTAGCACTATTGGCCATTTATAATCTGTTAAAAACAAATTTCAAATGTTTAAAAGTACTGTAATACCTGCACTTTGTTGTAAACATTAAACCACTCGGGATGATGATCCATTTTCTCAGCGAGCAGAGCAACTCTGGTCATGAATGCGAAGGCTTCATTAAAGTCTTTGAACTGGAATTCCTTTTCAATAGCATCCCTGTTGCTTTGTACCTTCCATCCTGCTTTTAGCAATGAACTAAGTTGTGTATCACGGTCCTCCTGAGTTAATTTATCAGCCTAATAGAAAACAGAAATGATGAGCAACAAGTAATTTGAAAATCTTATCACTACAATATTTTATTATTCAAATAATAATAAGTCTACCATTAAACGGAATTTTTAGTAATTATAACAAGGTTGAATAAAATTAAACTACTTACCATTTTCCTTGTTTTCGCTGACGAAGTAGCACTAGCAAATCCGGCAATACAACTGCCTCGACTGGCAATGGCATTGATCGATTTCGAAACGATTGCGCTTTGAATGTTTGCGGCGGGGTGAAAGTGTATCGCTATTGAGCGCACAGAGTTGTATAAACTTCGGCTCCGAGATATTATCATTATCTTAATTTATAAGTTAATAAAAATTTGTCGACCTAGGTACCCAATATATTATTATCTATTTTCATAATACAATTCCGAGGGTGATTTTATTCATATACCTATGTGTAGGTGAGATTATGAGTTGATTGTTGAAACAGTTTGACGTTTAGTTTCGTTCCGTTGAGGTTAAACTTAACGTAGAAAGAACATATTATTTAAAAAAATTTCAAAAACATAGTGCGGGCAGTTTTGTAACAAAAATATAAAATTAGTTATAACAATGGTTATAACCTACCTATTTTAAATACTTTCACACAAAAATTAAGTAGGTATCACAATTGATAAATCAAAATAGTTATGTACATACATTGACAGTTAGGTGGTTATGGTTATGCGTAAATTATTAGAAGTGTAAATTATTTGATAGACTGACACTTTTTAATACAAAAATAATTCAATAAAAAAATAAATCAATAGCTAATTGAAAAGTCAAAGTTAAGTTTAAGTTAGTTTTTGTTTTTGTTTAAGTGGTCTATAAATTCATACTGTTCCTACCAGGCAAGCTGTTTGGGCATATTACTAAACTGCAACTTCTGAAGATTAGAAACAGTTTTATTTTGTGTAATGTGTAGTGCTTGAAGAGTGAAGTTTGATTACTTTGAATAAAATAACTCTAAAAATATATAAAAGCAGTTGATGCACTTTTTAAAATAGGGTCATAGAACTTGTAAAATTTAACTGTGTACCTAATTAAAATATTTAGAACAAGTACCTACACATTAAGATAATTATTGTGAATAACAAAGAAAAAGCTCACATCAACAATTTTTTTTAAGTTAAGGCCTTCACTGTGATTAGTGATTAGTGATTAGGATTTAGGAGTAAATGTGTGTGGACAGCATTGAGCTATTATTACTACGTATAGAGGAGACACCACGAACAAAATCTGCTGCAAGCGCGGCGGCGCGGGGCGGCTACTGACTTACTGAGTCATAGATTAAGCGATGTCATCGACTCACCGCTATAGAGGCGAAACTTTGCAAATATTTTGCTTATTACTTATCAATTAAGAACAAACAATGTAACAAAAAAAATAATTAATCTAATAAATAAATTATTAATAAACTTATAATTTAAAAACTTTTCAATTAAATCAATCACTGTAACAAAAAAAAATTGATACATAGGTTATTTTCATCTTTCATGATTTAACCTTTTTTCAAATAATATCCACAGTACAATATTTTTTAAATGTGTAAAATTATTTTTTTCCACTATAAAAATTTACGTCATCTAATATTACTATATAAACATCTTTCATACCCAATGCCGTTTCTTAAATTTTTAGTCTATGACAAATGACGCAAAATGGCGCCCGCCAAAAATTTTGCTCGAACTAAGTTTTAAAAATGATTATCTAATTAATTACCGATGAAAAGTAATTTCTTTGCACTTTGCCGCATTACTTGAATTATAAGTGCAATATCGCAACACACTCGAGGGCATATTTGATGAGTTTCTTGGATTTTTGCTTTAAAACAAACAAGACATGAACGCGACACTAAAGCGACTGAGTGCAGATAAGCCATATGGCTTATGTTGAGCGGAACATATGTGATGTAGGCGGGGTCGTCTCCATACGTAATATTAATATCTCTATGGTGGACAGCGACTGATGAGTGCAAGTGTTGAGTTGACTGCGTAATGAGGTGATTAGAAGCGGGTTCTATTTTTTTGCGAGTGGATTGGTAGTAAACAGTTAAACACGGTCAGGCAGTTAATTAGTGTTTAGAGTCAAACGATGGTCGGCGATAACTGAAATTAATAAAGAAAGCCACTAAACAAGAATTTGAGCGTAAATGATATAGTAAGATACGTAAGATTTATTTTATAAAATATTAATAACTTCTTTTTAAAGGTATGGAAGGTCTCAAGAGAATTTTGCCAGCAAAAATGTACGAAATGCTTGAAAGAGCTGGTATTTGTACACCGAAAGAAATAGTTACCCTATCAATGTGGGATTTAAAAAAAGCAACAAATATGACAGACCAAGATATTAATTTATTGAAAACTATAACAGCAAATCACATATGTCCATCAGTTCTAAGTGCGGTAGAATTAGAAAGTGAAAATTATGTTTTATCAGGTTGCCCTAATTTTGATAAAATTTTGAAGGGTGGATTTAAAAAAGGCACTCTCACTGAATTATATGGGGAAAGTGGTTCAGGGAAAACCCAACTAGTAATGCAAGTTGCTGCTCAGTGTGGGATGGATGGAAGCGTTTACATTTGCACTGAAGACATATTTCCTGTTAAAAGATTTAATAAAATTAGCGAAAGCGTTCATGGCAATACAAGCTATGAATGTCGACAAAATATGTATATTGAACATTTAACAGAAGGACAAGATCTTTTATCGTGTATTCGAGTTCGTTTACCGAAATTGTTGGGTAATAAGCGAGTATCAACTATTATTATAGACTCGATTGCTGCACCTTTTCGATGTGACAATTCAAATTATGTTCAACGAGCAGAAGATCTTAGAGAACTGGCGATCTCATTACTAAGTATCGCTCAAAAGTTTAATTGTGCCGTTATTTGTGTAAATCAGGTCTCATCGACCTTTGACGAAACTGATGATGTGCTACCTTCCCTCGGGTTAACGTGGTCAAACATGATAACATACAGGATGCTATTAAAAAGAACAAATAAAGTAATATATTTTCAAGACTCCAATACTAATGTTAGAGAATTAACAATAGTGTTTAGTCCCTGCTTACCAAATAAAATATCCGAGTTTATTATAACAGCAAATGGAATAAAATTCTTATAAGTAATGCTGAGTACTTTATTTTATTAAAACTTAAACCAAAGTTATGAAATCGCAGGAAATTACCATGTGAATATCAGTTTCACTCTCTATAGCGTCCTGAGTCCTGACACAGTATTAAAATAATACTGACCACATACTGACTTCGTTCGACACAAAAGTCATTTATTCTCTGTCTACGCTCACTTGTGATGTTATGAAAGACTTACAAACAAACACACATAAGCTATAGAAGGTTTTTTCTTGTGTTTGATTTGACGAATTTTTAATTAAAGACGAACAAATGACTCGACTAGCTGTGCCCTGCGGTTTTACATTAAAAAATACATTTAAATTATAAACACCGTTAGATGATCTCGTGGAATTCCGTCCCATGTAAAATCCCTCAAAAAAAAGTCAGCAGGTACCTATTGTCTGACAGTATTTTCAATATTTATTGTTTAACATGGTGTTTTAAATTACTAATAACCTGGGACCTTAGATCATTAAGTAATGGATAACACTCACAGGCGCTTCCCTTTTCGCCGAGGTATAAGATTATTCAAATCGAAAAATCTTATGCTTTCATAAAAACTACTTGAGAAATCGATTACAAACACTCTGCGTATTCGTAAAACATCGAAAAAGCATCGAAAGGACGTAGCTGCGAGTGCTCCGCTAAAAATGCCGTTTTGTGCTGTCAAGTCTTGCAGAAACAAGTCAAACACATCAAATATTTAAAAAGATGGAATAACCTTTCATTTGTAAGTATTTTTTTATTTTTTTTACGTAAATATCTATTTAAATGCAATCTAATCTAATATTCTAATATTCTAATATTATTCTAATATTCTAATATATATTATAAAGGCGAAAGTTTGTATGGATGTATGGATGTATGGATGTTTGTTACTCTTTCACGTAAAAACTACTAAACCGATTACAATGAAATTTAGCACACATATAGAGGGTAACTTGGATTAACACATAGGATAGTTTTTATCCCGGAAATCCCACGGGAACGGGAACTATGCGGGTTTTCCTTTGCAAACGCGGGCGAAGCCGCGGGCGGAAATCTATTTTTAATAATCATCGATGTATCGTTTAGCGATATGATCAAGACAAATAATCGAGTCATGTTTACTCGATCATTGATGCGGCCCCACGAGACTACCATGGAAAGAAAATATACAAATTTAATCTTTATGAACTAAGAGATAAAGTTGAATTTAAAACGCGATATTGAACCGCACTCTCACGAGACTATCTTGGAATGAAATACAAATTTAATCTATATGAACTTAGTGATAGAGTTGAATTTAAAAACTCGTCGCTTAAAAGGTCGTAAATTTTTACGACTTTCGTGACACAAATTATTTTTGTGAATGTGTGATTGTGTTTCATAGTGTGAGTTACCCTCCCAGATTATAAAAAAAAAATAATAAAATCTTTATTTACCAAAAAAAATTTAAACATTTCATCATTACAGGAGACCCAAACTAGGCTGTTGCCTGTATCTTGGGTATCAAAACGGTGTACAGGTTTCTAGATATATCGAGTTATACCTTAACTATAATAAAATTTAAAATATAAAAAGATAAGTAAATTTAGCGATATGTGTCTAAGTGGATTACTATGTGTGTGTGTGTATGTGTGTGTGCGTGTGTGTGTGTAAATGTGTTATGTATGCGAGTGAGTAAGTTTGGGTGTTGAGAGTATTTGTGATTCTGTGCGGATACGTGAGTGAGTGATGTGATTCTGTGCGGATACGTGAGTGTCACAGCGTTTTCACATTATCCGATCCGATATCGGATATCGGACGCCGATAGCCGATATCCGATATCGGATACAATTTGCCCTTTCACATTGTCCGATAAAATCGTTCCGATATCATCATAAGTGTTGCCAGAAATTTTTAGAGAAAACCAAGAAGCTTTTATCTAATACACTGGAGATTGCACTATGACCATTAAATTGTAACAAGAAAATATGACGTTGAATGACGCCTGTATGTTTTTTTATCCCTTTCACACCTAACTTGGCAAGTTGGTGTGAAAGGGATAAAAAAACATACAGGCGTCATTCAACGTCATATTTTCTTGTTACAAGTTAATGGTCATAGTGCAATCTCCAGTGTATTAGATATAAGCTTCTTGGAGAAAACTAAACTAAATTGCCAGTTGATAAAAAAAGGTATAATTATAAAAAATTCAAATGATAGATCATAGTTGTACATACATTAAAAATAACTACGTTAAAAAAAAACAACTTCAAAAAAAGAAAAGTAAAATGTAAAAAGGATTTGATATCATTAATTACTGCATATTATTTAGATGTGCTATTTACTAAATAGTTTTGATATCGGTCATTTGTATAGTATATGTTAACACATTATAAATTAAATAAATTTATATCAATACCTACTACAACCTAGTATTAGTTAATAGTTTTAGTAATACATTAGTAAATACCTTTCAAAATATATTAAATGTATTTTTAGCAAGACGTACCTAGTCATTTATTCATTTTTTCACTATATACATTTATAAAAGTTCATGTAGTACCTATGATAAATTTATTAAGTGATACAATCTTTGTTCACATTTTCTTTTCTTTTTCTTATTACACTGTAATATCCTAAAATAATATTGTCAACCCGTTCAAATATATTTGTAATATTATGATTGTTGTAATTTCCTGTAAGTAAAGATACATAAATTATTTTATTGTCATAAGCAATTATTTTAGAATTAAGAGTTTTCAAACTTTGTATTCTTTGTTGTAAATTCAAAATAAAAATAAAATCGGTGTGAAATCTCCTCCTTTTTTTGAAGTCGGTTAAAAACAAAGCACTCAATGACAACAATACAATAACAGCACAACCAACATCCGAGTAGGAGGAGGAGCGAGGCAGAATGAGTTAAAATAAAGATGATAGACACTAATGTTTTCGAAGATAGATATTTGAATTTAAGAACGCAATATATTTTTCTTTACTTCAGTTCAGCCAATTGCCGTATATTTTAATACGGTAATTAAAATAGCTGCCGTATAAATCGTATTTTTAATGCCTATAAATACTTAAATGTGTGTTTTCTTAATAAAAAAAGGTTTCTTTTAATAGAAAGGGTTTTAGGTTAAAGCAAAGAATTTTTTTAAAGATTTAGAGCGCCCTATAAGACTGAAAATACACAAACTAGTGCTTTTTTGCTGTTGGTATACTGCCTTTTCGAAAATTGAGTTGGCAACACTGAACATTATCGTCCGATAGCCGCTGGCATATCGGTGTCGGCTCCGATATCCGATATCGGACCGGACAATGTGAAAGACAGGTACATATTTCATACATTTTACTTCCCTCCGATATCGGATATCGGCTATCGGCGTCCGATATCCGATATCGGATCGGATAATGTGAAAACGCTCTTATGTAAGCGGGTTTAATGTGTTTTTCAAAGCTACATCGATACATATTTATGTTTCGCGCAAGATAGAATTTTAGATATTATGTATCTGTCGTCGTCATCTTTGGATGGAATGCACAGATCCTTAGATCATTAAGTAATGGATGGAGTACGCTGGCAAATGTTCTAACTAAACTTTCTGCTGATTTTGGTGCGGGGAGGGTAACTCACACTATTGAAACACAATCACACATTCACAAAAATAATTTGTGTCACGAAAGTCGTAAAAATTTACGACCTTTTAAGCGACGAGTTTTTAAATTCAACTCTATCCCTAAGTTCATAAAGATTAAATTTGTATTTCATTCCAAGTGTCTCGTGGGGAGTGCGGTTCAATATCGCGTTCTAAATTCAACTTTATAACTTAAATCATAAAGATTAAATTTGTATTTCTTTAAAAGATAGTCTCGTAAGGAATGCGGTTCATTATCGCGTTTTAAATTCAACTTTATCTCTTAGTTCTTAAAGATTAAATTTGTATATTTTCTTTCCATGATAGTCTCGTGGGGCCGCATCAATGATCGAGTAAACATGACTCGATTATTTGTCTTGATCATATCGCTAAACGATACATCGACGATTATTAGAAATTGCATTTAATTAGAAATGTACGTTAAGAAAATAAAAAAATATACACAAATGAAAGGTTATTCCATATTTTTTAATATTCGACACGTTTGAATTCACAGAACAGTAAAGTAGATAGAAGTGTGATGTGGGCGTGGCCCACGTGTCACTGGTAAGGTAAGATCACCTAACTTGCTCTCAGTTGTGCGCAGAAAAATATTCGAGTCGGTTGTCAGCTGTCAAACCTTTTTTCCATATTTATTCATTAATTAGGACGTGTTGTTCGGTATTAGAGTGCAAAAATGATAGCAGACGAAATAATATCAGCAATGGAGGCATTTCATACCATCGGTAAGTCTTATTTTTATTTATTTTAATTATATTTTATGTTATAACTTCGCTTGTCGTAATTTGTCAAAATTGTATACAAATATCTAGTCAAAATGAACCTTAATCCGTAAGAAATTAGTACTATTATAGATTGAACAGCAAACAAGACTTTCTGGAATATTATTGCAATAAACAAACGAATGTCGCTTTAGTGATGCTTGTGGCGCATATCGACAGTATCGATACTTTAGAAAAGACAAACAATATAAATATTAAATTTTATTTTATTTTTCCTTAGCTTTCATTTGTCCAATTTATTTATAGATTTCCCAAAGAGGCTAATTTAAAAGAGAAATGGATAAATGCAACGTGACGAGTTAACTGGATGCCGAACAGCACTAAGCGGTCTAACAAAGGCCACCGATACAGCAAACCTACGGCAGTTCCAAGATTTAAAATAATGCATATTTTCTGTTTGTATTTTGTAAATATAGATTAATACTATTCTATTCCGTTTTTTATTTAATAATAATAACATAAAAAGACCTACTTAGTAGTAATAAACATACTCCAAAATGTGACACATTATACTATACTCATATAAAAGAAAGAAAAAAAAATACACAAAAAATATTTATTTGTGAATTATCGATAACAAGGCTGACTTCCCTCAGGGCATAGCATCAGATAAATATCAAGTTAATGTCATTAATGTTGAGTGACACAAATTTCAACCTTATCTCTATGTGTTGAGGTTCAAAGTTATATCTATCGAAAACTAATGCCCTCTGTTGTGGAGTAGCTGAATGTTTTCGAATTTGGAATTTCTGTGCAATGAGAAACAAAACAGCTAATATACCTAGGGATGTTATACTAAAATAAACCGTAACATGGTGCGTTAGGGTACATATTGAATTGCTGAATTTATAACCTAAGTCAGTTTTTACTCAAATTAAGCTGTCCAATCAAAGGCATAGTTTACTTGTAGTGTACTGTATAACTATCGGTTTAAATGTGTGGGTTTGGCGACACAGGTTTTCATACTAATTATGACATTATCGCACTTCTATATGTTTTTACTGTTCTGTGTTTGAATTGCTTCTGCAAGACTCGACAGTACAAAACGGCATTTTTAGCGGAGCACTCGCAGACGTCCTTTCGATGTTTTACGAATACGCAGAGTGTTTGTAATCGATTACGCAAGTAGTTTTTATGAAAGCATAAGATTTTTCGATTCGAATAATCTTATACCTCGGCAAAAGGGGAAACGTCTGCGAGTGTTATCCATTACTTAATGATCTAAGCACAGATCAAACCGTATTTGTGATCTGACTGCTGACACATTGCTCTTAGTCTGACACAGTTTAATACCTGTGGTAATACTGTGACTCAAAAATGACAATGACAACTGACAGCTAATAAAGTAATAAATCAACATATAATTTTGTTAAATTTCTTCAAAAATCAAAACAAATTAAATTAATTAATTGTTGTTTGTGCATTAGAATAAGTTTAATTACAAATATATTATTGTTGTTTGTCAAACAACTAGTTACTAGCACAAAAGTATCTCTCAAGCTTCAATACTTAAAAAAGTTAAAAAAATGTCGTGCACTTCTTGTTTAAAATCGTATTCCTTTTTGCGTCCTGAAGTAAGAATCTTAATTTTAAATGTACCATATCAAATAATACTATCTATATAATTATTTTTATTATAATATGTATTTTTAGAAAGGTTGTCCTGGCTGCGGTTTTAGTTATTGTTCTAAATGTTTAAATAACAAAATATTTTTGCACAAAATCAATTCAGAGGCGAAAGTAAGTCAAATACCTATTGCACTGCTATAACTGTGGACTTTAGTTTGTATACATTTAAAATGTACTGTTTTAATTCTTAAAATTTTCAGGTTTGTGGAAAATGTAAAAATACTGCTAATTCTCAAGACAAAACTAAGTTCGATCCACCAGATGCTTACTTCAAGTGGGTATATTTTAAATATATTTTTGTTTTATAAATAATTTACTTAATCACCATTTGCAAATTACAGAAGAATAGGTGCTATTGATCCTCAAACAAATGTAAATAAAAATAATATTGATGTAGAATCCAAGGATCCCATTGAAGAGGAAATACAAAATAGATTACAAAAATTAAAAGAAGGAAAGCAAGAGCCTTTAAAATGTACTGTTGAAGATATTACAGACCAACTTAACAAATTGAAGAATATTCCTACAACATCACAGGCAGAAATAGAAGAAAGATTAGCAAACCTTAAAAATTTGCCTGTAACAGCTCTACATAGTAAAGTAAATATTTTATTTTAAATCTTAAGTGCCAGATGCCTCTTTCAACATTCAACAATATTTTTCTAGGAAGGCCTTTTATCTAAATCAGCCTTTCCCAACCTTTTCCAAAGGCCACCTTATCATGATCCGCGGACCCCCAAAAAATCTTATTTGCAAAAGTCAAATTGATTGATTTCTTGCAGTGTTTTTGTATGAAATAGCTTAGCCACCCATCACTTGACAGATAATTCCATCTTAAAACTGAAAAATACAAAGTCCGGCCGTCAAAATACTCTCTGGTCACTAAGGTATTCGTAATTTTCTTGATTTGTCTGCGGACCCCAGGTTGGGAAACACTGATCTAAATTATTAACAGGCTCAAGTTTTTATCTCAAAAGTTTTATAGTTATCTTTTTATTTTTGAAATATATATTTTATTTTTATTTTTAACTAGATAAATATATTTATATTTAAATGTAGTTTACCTTTTTCCAATATAATAAAAATTTGAAGTTATTAATAATATTTATTTATATACTGTATTATGGAATAAATGATATTAATAATAAGTTTTGCAATCATGTTATATGGGGCGAAGGACACAAGTACATTACAGTACACCTAATTAGTTAATTAATAAAATACACATAATTTTAGCCAATTTTACCATGTCCCGATTTAAGAACTGAGGAGGAGCAAGCAAATGATTTAATGAGACAGTATATGGAACAAACCGGTATTGATAAGAAATATAAGGATGAATTTGAGGAAAAAGTTGGTGAAATTGAAATGAGATTACAAAAATTGAAAGGAACAGCTGGCACAACCCAAAATAATGTTCCTGAAGATAAGGAGGCGCCAGAAAACGAAGAGGATACTATTAAAAAAATTATTGAAAAGGTATAAATATTTTATACTTGTTACACATGCAATATTCCGACTTAATTTAAATAACTATTCACCATTCACCACTTTCTTTTCAATTTGTTCATTATTTCAGGCAAAAAAGGAAGCTCTATTGGAAGATGAAGATGTTTCAAGTCCCATAAATGAATTGCCATTTTGTGAAATATGTAATGAAGATGCAAAGATGAGGTGCCTGGGTTGCAAGTATTTGTTTTGCAAACAGTGCTTTATGGAACACAGGGATGAAGATGATGGTTGCGATAAATATGAGCCTTATACAGCACCAAAATCCTTTCAATACTGAGATATATTTCTTGTAATTAAATAATGCATTTTTAATTAATAGATCGGAGCTATATTTATAAAGAATAAATAACATAATAAATAAAATATTTATAAATTATATTACTTTATTTTGTTTTACATTCATCAATTACACCAGGGATTAATTTAACTAAATCATCACATGTTTGTTTATATTCATTATCTATCCATATATTTTTTAATTTTTCCATAATTCTTCCATACATCTTACCAGGTGGCACACCATTAGCTTTTAATGTTTTTCCATTTACTGGAAATACAGGTATCTCCCATTTATTTAATTGTTCAAGAAGATTTCTATCACCTCTATATTTGAGGACTTCTTGTACATAGTCAACGGCATCCTTTTGCTTAATTTTCGTATTTAAAATTAGTTTTTCGTATGGCCTGTGAAATATATAATTATGTTATGAAATAGGTATTTTTATTATCTATGTTTATTTTCATTGTCTATGTTATTATTTTTGTAGCTGTCTGATTAAAATTATTTGAAAAAAATAAATTAAAACTGTGTACTTACAGCATTGGTCTGGATGCTTCTTTATCATCCCTATGTTCAACAATAAAATAAGTCATATCCCGATCATAGCCAGAAAATTTAAGCCTGGCATTCAGCATAGTAACATCATCAATATCATTTAACAATGCTGCTAAATAACTCATTGGATGTAAATCTAGATTTTGACTCCTTTTGAGTAATTTTTCCAACTCATCAATATTAGGATTTGGAATACCTAAAATTTTCAGTATTAAAAAAATATTGAACATTTATATATGTATAAATATATATAATATATGAAGTTGAATGCTACCAACCTATAAATTGTCCAATACCAACATTAAGCATAGTTTTTAATAAGTCACCAGCAAAATTGCCTTGAAGAGTCTTCTTCAGTTCCATCCAATTCCTCTCCCCAGATACATTCTGTAGACCAGCTACATTATTTCTTATTATATTTAGAGTTTCTTGTTCATGATTATTGGGTTTTTCTGCAATTCTGCCGTAGAATCGAAAATAGCGCAAAATCCGTAAATAATCCTCCTTTATTCTAACATCAGCATCTCCAACAAAAGCTACTCTGCGGTTTTTTAAATCATCATATCCATAAAAGTAATCATATACAGATCCATCAAAACCTGTGAATTAATAATTAAAATATTAGTATTAAGAGAAAAAATAAATTTCCATAGTTCAGCAAATTCACCAATAATCAGTTTATGCTATACTAAAAAATAATATAGAATGCCTGAATCTAGAAATGTGCTATTACAGGATTGAAAAGCCTTCATTATGGCATTATTCATTTCCAAATTACACATGATTGCAGTATATTAATTACCTAAAAACATTGAGTTTATTGTGAGATCTCTCCTATTGGCATCTAATTTCCAATCTTTAGTAAATTCAACTTCTGCATGTCTCCCATCAGTGACCAAATCAATTCTTAGAGTGGTCACTTCAAAATTTTCTTTGTCATTAATCCTTGGAGTGATAGTGCCATGCTTTTCTCCACTCATATTAATCATTCTAACATTTTCCTTCGTAAACATGTCTTTCATCTGATTGGGTGTAGCTGTAGTGGCAAAATCTAAATCTTTTGCAGGTTGACCCATCAATAGATCCCTTAAAATAATTTTCGGTTTATTTACTCATAAAACAAATAATTTTGTTTAATTAAAAATATTTATAGTTACCGTACAGCTCCTCCTGCAATTCTTATTTCATAATTGTATTTATCAAATATTTGTTTTAATTCTAAAACTTCTGGAGTAAAAATACTTTTAAATTCTGTACTCTCCAGAACTAAAACTACCGGATTATCGCGACATTTTAAATTTTGGTCCATTTTAGAACGAATTCTTTTTCGCACAGGCTCCTTTATAGTGCTATAATTCTAGAATTATATGCTAAATTTAAACACTGAAATAATAATTTAAATAAACTAAAAGGATTAATACAAAGAACGAGAAATCTCGATTAAAGTATTATTTAGAATTAGTTGCTTACATTCCGAAATAACCTAAAAACATTAGCATACACAATTTTCATAACGTATGAATGGAGATAATTTAAAAATATTATATAATAAGTTTTATTACTTAAGTGTACTGAAGATTGTTAAATGAAAGAAAATTTTAAAGTTGTTTTATAAAATGCGATTTCAACTTCCAGATCAAAATAAATCATCATGACATTTGACATGACAACAAAAAGTCAATGCATTTATTTTGGCCATAGACAAAATTAATTTCTATTTTCTTTTTAGTGCTACAAGCACAAGCTATAAGAGCCAAAATATTTTTCTTTAATATAAATGCGGAACTAAAACATTAAAAAAAAAATGTGCACCTTAGCCAGTTGGAATTCATTCACCCATATTTATCTGTTTAGTTCCATTGTTATTGCGCTTAGAATTTATTACACAATTTATTCTTTAAATTTGTGTTACAATACGTGCATCGTTTAATTATTCGATTTTAATTATGTCTCGACAAGAAGCCAAGAGGCTCGAAGATTGTAACCAACTTGCTATACTTAGAACTTGCTATAATAATATGCAGAAGCCTTGCTGAAGCGATACACCGCGATTCAAAATTCAAAATTGTTTATTTGGAACAATACAAATTACATTTATAGCATATACAGACGCTCCGATTTGGTTGGTGCCAACCATCCGACCACGACCAAATCGGAAAGTGTAGAGAGCGGTCGGTCCGACATAATTATTATTAATATTGGTTTGACGTGGTCGGATGCGCCGGCTATACCGACCAAACCAACTTCCTATCCGATCCAACCAAATTGGAACGTTTGGAAGCTTTGTTCCGACCAAATCGGCTCATTCCATAGAGTAATATAGGTAATTGGCTCATTCACATTCGCAACGCCGCCAGTGTAGGACGTCAACATGAACGCCGAGGGAGTTACGGTCACCGAACGTGACATATTAATAAAATTACTGGAACTATATAAAGACTTTCCCTGTTTGTGGGACTTAAGTAACAAAGATTACGCAAATAGAGATGCCAGAAATCAAGCGTATTTTATTATGTTAGAAGTATTGAATTTATATTTTTGGTTTTATGGCATTCAAATGCTTTATAAATATAAATTTATAAAGAATAGAAAAAATAGAAAAAATAGAAAAAATTCGATCACGAGGCGGGACTCGAACCCGCATCCTTTCGCGCCATTCCGGGGCGGATGCCTGACCAACTCAGCCACTCGTGACCCGCCAGAGCAATCGAATTTATTCTATTCTTTCAGTTTTATGTGTCTGAAGGGACACACCGCGCGCCATCTATTGAGATGATTAACAACCATTTCAACCAGAGAAGTATTAAAAAAAATTGACAGTGCGGCTACATTAAAAACCTTAAAAAATAAGTTGTAAGAGCCGCATATGACTGTAATTTTCTCTATTTCTATAGTAGAATTTAGCCCATTCTCTTCGTACTATGGTCAACTGACATATTACTCTATGGTCAACTGACAGCTGGAAGGCCAACCGTCGGACAATCTGTAGCAATGTTGGAATGGTTGCCATGTCGGTTCCAATATGGTTGGCACCAACCGAATCGGAGCGTCTGTATATGCTATAACAAATGAATGTCAAAAACATTGAGGTATTATTACTAGAGGGCACCACGAACAAAATCTGTGCGACAAGCGCAGCGGCGCGGGGCGGCTAGTGAGTCATACACTTTGTAGATATTCTGCCTCTTATTACTTATAAATTAAAACCAATCAATGTAACAAATAAATATTGTTTATCTTATTAAAAAAAATATGAATAAACTTATCAATTAAAACCAATCAATGTAACAAATAAAAATTGAGTTTGAGACGATTGACTCTAACTCGTGTTAAAAAAAGTGTAGTAGCGATGTCCTCTCTAGTACGTAGTACAAGTAACTCAATGGTCAAAAAAACAAATTTTTTTTCCTATTCGTTCTCATTCCTCTGTCAGATAAAAGTTTAATGACTACTTCATAGTTTTAAACTTTTAATAAACCAAGTGTAACAAAGTTTTGAATGAAAAGAAATATATAATTTCCAGTATTTTTTTAAATGAGAAAAAAAAACACTATAGGAGGAAAATTATGTATAGAAATGTAATGTTAATTGTTTTGTAGGGATTAAAAAATATGCACTTTATTCAATAAAATTTGTGTAATGTTTTTAAAATACTTATAGTCTATTGAAAAAAAGTGGAAATATAGAAACAGTAAAACGAAAAGGAACCAATTAAAACTGATTATTGTAAACCTTGAATACAATGATTACAGTGGAAAATGTTTCAACTTAATGCTACTATCATTTCCCACCCATTAAGCTATTCATTCCACTGGAGCCTTGCTGTAGTTGGCGCATCATGTTGTGTAATCCAGACATGCCACCCATCTGTTGCAAAATACGAGGGTCCATCATTTTAGCCATTTGCTGGTTAAGTTTAGCCATTTGTGTTTGATTGACATTCTTGGCCATGTCACCACCTTTGAACAGTCCCTTGATACCACCCATTTTCTTAACAACAGCTGCAAACTTAGTGTATTGAGCTATCAAATCTTTGACGTCTCTCTCGGTAACACCAGCTCCCTGTGCTACTCTGGTAATCCGGGTAGGTTGTTTGGAGAAAAGCTTTGCGCCATCACGATGGTCTAGTTCACCTTCATTCATGGAATCCATTATTGTCATCAGACGTTTCAACTTTGCCATGGACTCTTGTTCACTTCCTTTTGACATAAGGTCTTGTGAAAAGCCTGGTATCATACCCTGAAAAAACACAATAAATTACTTCAAAATAATACATTAATAAATTATGAAAAATTGCTCAGACAGAAAAAAATCTTTATACCATTATTTGTGAAAAAGGTCCCATTTTCATGATATTTTGAAATTGCTCATACATGGCTCTAAGTGTGAATTGTCCATGCTTTAACTTTTCCAATAGTTCATCATTATCATCTAGTTTTAATTCATTGACTTTGTCCAGCAAGCCTTCAATATCACCCATACCCAGAAGCTTGTTAATGAAGGGTTTAGTTTTGAATGGTTCTAGATCATCAATATGTTCACCTGTTCCAATAAATATAATTGGACTCTGTGTTGCTGCTACACTGTAAAATAAATGTGTTTTTAATAAATTGGCTGCATAAAATATTACCACATTAAAGTACCCTCTAAACTTCATTGTTACATTTTTATGAAGGAAATAATTACGAAACTTCATATGAGTCTAATCTGACACGGAATCAAAGAACATACATGATATATAGCATGTTTACTTACATATTGTATAACATTAAAATTTACCCAGATACTTACGCAGAAAGAGCTCCACCACCCTTTGCATGGCCATCCAACTTTGTGATTATAACAGACCCAATGTCTACTTTCTCTTTGAAAGCTCTAGCTTGAGCTTCACAAGCCTGTCCTATAGTTGCATCCATTACGAATATAATGTTGTCAGGTTTCTGCAAGTAGAAACAATTACTTCAGAATAAATTACAAGCCATAAAAACTTTAAGATCCACTGCTGTCTGAATTAACAACAAAACATTTTAAAATACAGATGCTTGCTAAAACCTCTAAAATATGTTATGTATTATAAATAATTCTGTTATGTATTAAAACTCTATCATGAAAATTTTATTTCAGCTTAGACAAGAAGATCACATTAGACTTGTCTACTTTATTTATATAAACCACCAACATATATATTATTGCCAACTTAGAATTTAATTATTTAAATACTAAGTTGGCAACAAGCACACATATATCAAGAAACATATTTCATACTCACAATAGCATTAGCAACTGCCAACATCTCTTCAAAAAGTGACTCTTCCTGTTTGTGACGACCACTTGTATCCACAATAATCATTTCAAATCCTTCTTTCTTGAACATGTCCACACCAGTGGACGCTATAACTACAGGATCAACTTCTGTGTAACTAAAGAATAAATATAAGTATTTTTAGTTATTAAATACGAGATAAAGCCGCAGCCAAAAACAAAACATAAATTAAAAACTAACCTGCCGTAAAATGGTATTCTTGCCTTAGTACAATTCTGTTTCACTTGATCATAAGCACCAGCTCTGAAGGTATCAGCACAAACCAGACATGACTTCCAGTTCTTTCTTAAATAATGGTATGCCAATTTTGTACAAGTTGTGGTTTTACCAGAACCTTGCAATCCTACAAACATTATAACATTTGGCTTGCCTTTGACTGGTTGGTAGGGCTTGACTCCAGGATCTACTAACTGAAATATGCAATATAAATACATAAATACAATTAAATATAATTAAATATTTAAATAATTTGTATAAAAGTATAACATAACTTTTGTGTCTGGTTATATATTATATATAAAAAAAATACGTGTGGCACTCGAGGACTGCCACATATTAATAACCTATTGCTTAGCATCGCATCGCTATACCAGTTGGAGTGGGGGGTGTTAGGTTTTTTTGTTACGGAATTTTTACATTGGGTCGCCGCACTCAAAGTCTGAGATAAAAGCTATGCAATAGCTTAATAATCATATTGTAATAGTAACTTATTTCAGTAATAGAGACATTATTACCTTTACAAGTTCTTTGAAAACAGCGGACTGTATCATCCGCCGCTTGTTGAGTCCACCAGCCATCTCATCAAAATCAATAACAGCACGAACATTTTCACGGAGGTTTTTTACTAAACGTATATTAACATCAGCTTCTAAAAGTGCAGCACATATCTGCTTTAGCATAGAGTTTAAAACCTGCAAGATGGAATGTTTCGGTAGATCATTGTCATAATATCATAGGTATGTAAATATAAACACACAATTTCGTTATTTGTTACTTACCTCTTCATTGATAATAGTAGCCCGACTTAGGGACTGTAAGGCAGTGGTTATTTTACGACCTAAATCTGCTAAAACCATCTTGAATATTTATTGAAATACTGTGTTCAAACCATATATTTCCTGTTATAGTAAGCACTTATTTAGATGGATTAAAAACAATCCTTTGTAATATTTCATTTCCTTCAAATTCTTATAAGCTTTTCTATAATTATGTGAGGCAAATTCTGTAAATTACAATTAAAAACAGTCACTAGGACCACGACGTAAGAATAAATTTCATTTTCATTTGACGTACATATTGACACGTCAAACGTCATCAGACAATCGTCAGACTTCATATCGCTTAAGCCTTAAGGTAAGTCCACACTCTACAATAAACAATGCTTAATAAACTTTTAATAAAGGCTTAATACACGTTAGCTGTGTTAGCTCTAATATTAGCTTGAGACTTAGATCATTAAGTAATGGATGGAGCACGCTGGCAAATGTTCTAACTAAACTTTCTGCCGATTTTGGTGCGGGGAGGGATTACACAGAAAAATCTCTGTACATATACGTAATAATACAATCGCTCTAAAGGGATGTAACCATATCGATATTACAAAAATAATAATTTTGTTGAAATTAGAAATAACATAATATTATATTCATAAAAAATACTACACAGGTCATTTGTAACGTTTTCATCATTATTATATGCATACGAAAAAACAATAAAACGCCATTTTATCTGTATTTGAATATGTATTTATTCAACACATCACATATTATATTCAATAAAATAAATATCGGTACAGAAATTTTTATTATTTCTGTACCGAGGTGTCCATTCTGATTTTCTCCCACAGCATTCAATCCACCTTAGCCTTAAAGCAGGATTTTTTGTAAATCTGAAATATACGCAATATTAATACATACATATAAACAAACTAGCTGCTCCGCGCGGTTTCACCCCCGTGGCTCCACTCCTGTTGGTCGTAGCGTGATGATATATAGCCTATAACCTTCCTCGATAAATGGGCTATCTAACACCGAAAGAATTTTTCAAATCGGACCAGTAGTTCCCGAGAATAGCGCGTTCAAACAAACAAACAAACAAACAAACTCTTCAGCTTTATAATATTAGTATAGATTACATAATAGAAAGGTTACAAGATTAACATTACAAAAAAGTGCGAGTCGGACTCGCGCACGAAGGGTTCCGTACCATTAAAATGTTCTGCCAGTTAAAAGTAACCGAGCGTAGGTAAATTTTAATAAATATATACAAGACTTACAAAATAAACATTATACTCCTTTTTATGTAGTTGTGTAAAATTTTAATATAATAAAGATTAATTCTCATCTCATTTCAAATTATACTTAGAAAAATATTTTTTTATCGACGTTCAAGTTAAAAGCAGTCCGTCACTAAGAAAGTCGTAAAAATTTACGACCTTTTAAGCGACGAGTTTTTAAATTCAACTCTATCACTAAGTTCATAAAGATTAAATTTGAATTTCTCTTCAAGATAGTCTCGCTACATCACTTTATAGTCTCGTGGGGAGTGCGGTTCAATATCGCGTTCTAAATTCAACTTTATCGCTTAGTTCATAAAGATTAAATTTGTATATTTTCTCTTCAAGATAGTCTCGCTACATCGCTTTATAGTCTCGTGGGGAATGCGGTTCAATATCGCGTTTTAAATTCAACTTTATCTCTTAGTTCATAAAGATTAAATTTGTATACTTTCTTTCCATGATAGTCTCGTGAAGCCGCATCAATGATCGAGTAAACACATGACTCGATTATTTGTCTTGATCATATCGCTAAACGATACATCGACGATTATTAGAAATTGCATTTAAATTGATATTTACGTAAAAAAAATAAAAAAATACTTACAAATGAAAGGTTATTCCATCTTTTTTAATACTTGATGTGTTTGACTTGTTTCTGCAAGACTTGACAGCACAAAACGGCATTTTAGCGGAGCACTCGCAGACGTCCTTTCGATGTTTTACGAATACGCAGAGTGTTTGTAATCGATTACGCAAATAGTTTTTATGAAAGCATAAGACTTTTCGATTCGAATAATCTTATACCTCGGCAAAAGGGGAAGCGCCTGTGAGTGTTATCCATTACTTAATGATCTAAGGCTTGAGATCTTATATTACATAAATTAAAGTTAAAACTTTGTAATGTATACATAGTCGATATAATACCTATTGTTAAATAACAATCATTAATTTACTTAGATCATTAAGTAAGTTAATTTACACAATTATAGTATCGTGTAACGACCAAAGCACGAGTATCCAAGTAGGGGAATAAATGAAATAAAAGAAACAATAATTTCGCTTTGTAATCGCTGTCAACTCAACATTCAGAGATGAAGTAAAAATTTATTCTTAAAATTTTCGATCTCATTGTTTGTGTTATAAGAGTATTGAAATAAAGTTGTTACTTCTTTGATCTGAATTATGGTACGGTCAATTTTTATTAACTATATATTATATATTTGTGTACTTATTCAAAAATCATTACTTTTACATTTCTTTGTATTAGGGTCAAAACCAATCAGGTGGTGGAAGCGGTGGTGACAAGAAAGACGATAAAGATAAGAAGAAGAAGTACGAACCTCCGATCCCTACGAGGGTTGGCAAGAAGAAGCGTAAGGCTAAGGGTCCTGATGCTGCATTGAAGTTACCACAAGTGACTCCGCATACGCGATGTAGGCTAAAACTGTTAAAACTCGAAAGAATAAAGGATTATCTTCTTATGGAAGAAGAATTTATTCGCAATCAGGAACGTCTGAAGCCCCAAGAGGAGAAGATTGAAGAAGAGCGTTCTAAGGTACTAAGAGTAAAAAAAAAACAATATATAAACAAAAGTAAAGTCCATTTAACAGGTCACTATTACAATTAATATTTTTATAGGTCGATGACTTAAGAGGAACACCTATGTCTGTTGGCAATCTAGAAGAAATTATAGATGACAACCATGCCATTGTCTCTACATCTGTGGGAAGTGAGCATTATGTTAGCATTTTATCATTCGTGGACAAAGATCAATTGGAGCCTGGATGCTCTGTACTATTAAATCATAAGGTATGACTTTTTTTAATTTTTATTCATATTTATATTATATACAGGTATATGAAGGAAGTGTTTAATTAATGTACTGAATGATTTATCAGGTTCATGCAGTTGTTGGTGTATTAGGTGATGATACAGATCCTATGGTATCTGTTATGAAGTTAGAGAAGGCTCCACAGGAAACATATGCTGATATTGGTGGTCTTGATACTCAAATTCAGGAAATTAAGGTAATCAATTCTCAACTTCAACTTGAACTTTTATATTACAGTAACAAAGATATTTATTATTTATACTAATATCATAAAGCAAAGAAGAAGATGAAAAGTTTGTTTGTTTGAACGCCCTTATCTCAAGAACTACTGGTCCCATTTGCAAAATAGGCATGACGACAGTATCCATAAATGATCGTATTAGTGTTTTTAAGGGAAAATGTATAATAAATAAATTAAATATAGTGACTTAGAAATCTTAAAAACATTAAGATTAATGAGATTATCAATAAAATAAAACATTGAAATTCTGCAGTTGGCCATTTTGACTAAAACACGCGTGACGTCACGCTTAAGTAAACAACTCACGTCAGATGTGTTTTGTTGTTATGAATATGTTGAGAATACGCATTTTTATTTATTTTCTATTGTTTCACGTATGCTTTATCGACTCAGAACAGAAATATAATTGCGAATTCACGAATACATGGTTCGGGGTTCTCCGCGCCAACTTTATACAATCATTTTTTATTATTTTCTCGCTTGAAATAATTACTAACACATTTTTGAGCATTATTTTTATGTGGATTCATTCATAAACTTTGAAATTTGTTTCTATAACACATATTAAATAAATATTTTTTTCATTTTCTTCGCAATGCGTACAAATAATTACGTATTTACTAAAGAGTGACGTCACGCCTACGCCATGACACCTGCGAGCTGTTTTGGCACAGTTAATAAATATTTTTTGAAAAATGGCTTTTATCTTCGTTAAATTTAAGTATATTACCGAAATATAGGGTTTTTCTTGTATAGTAAACGTATACACACATTATGGAAGAGGATTTCAAAATCTTTCGACATGCCTATTCCTTCAGTTTTCGTTAGCCCATTTATTGAGGAAGACCGAGGAGCACAGCTAGTTCATAATATTTATGAATGTATATGAATGATAAAATTTTAATATTTTACAGAACACATAATAATTGTTAATAATTTCTCAACAGGAGTCAGTTGAGCTGCCGTTAACTCATCCAGAGTATTATGAAGAGATGGGTATCAAGCCACCAAAAGGTGTCATTTTATACGGACCTCCAGGAACTGGTAAAACTCTTCTGGCTAAAGCTGTTGCTAATCAAACATCGGCTACATTCCTTAGAGTTGTTGGGTCAGAACTCATTCAGAAATATTTGGTGAGTTCATTACTGCATGTATTGATCTGATATTGATTGCATCATCTTTTGGTATGAATATGTACTTTTTATTTTACATAAAGTAAAACAGAAAAGTTATTACATGACTAGCTACATAACTAGCTGTCCCGGCGAACTTTGTACCGCCTTGTCAATGAATGTTGTGTTACCTTTTAGCTGAACTAATTTAGGCTTTGATGAACGTAATACAATGATACAAAATAAATATTTATATGGATTGATATGTAATAGTATTTTATTTTATTACTTCAAACACGTCTCAGAGAAAAATGATTGAATTATAATACATTGTGCAGCATGGTCCACTGTCCGCTTCACCCGCAACTTCCTTCCGCGTACGGTGAAACTGTGGAACGATTTGCCACCTGCGGTGTTCCCGAACAACTACGACATTAGCGCCTTCAAGAAAAGAGCTTATTTGTCCATAAAAGGCCGGCAAAGCACCTGCAACACTTCTAGTGTTGAGTGTTGCAAGTGTTTATGGGCGGTTGTGACCACTTACCATCAGGTGGCCCACCTGCCCCTTTGCTTGCTCTGACATAAAAAAAAAATGGATTAACTCTTTTCATTCTTTAACTGTTATCGACCACGCCATCGTTTCGTTTCACTTTAGTTGTGATAATAATTTTACCATTATCATTGGGCGATCAACGCTGATACAGTGGGTAACCATCGTTGCCTGTGATGGTCTCTGCCATCAATTTTCGTGGATACCTTTTGGTACACTCACTGTCAACCATGCATGGTGTTTGGTGGTTGATGGTGTCACACGGTCCATGAATCATATTCGTGATAACAACGTTATGTCGGTCTAGATCGGTTTCAGGATTAGCAATCCCCGCACACTCATATATTTTATCTGCCCGAATCCTTTCGACTAACCAAATTAAAATGTGTGCATGCTGATTGCTGCAAGCCAAATTGTTGTCATTCGATTGAATACATCCGTCATTGAATAATCCCAAAGATGTGTTCCATTAATGTAACTCATCAGTGATCGGAGTTTTTGCTTGAAAACACGTGTGGTGATGTCGTGCCGATCACTTGATATTTGTCCGGGAAGCAGCAGTTGAATAATTTCAATCCATTTCGGATTACATATAAATGTAATGAATAAATCTGGCCGACCATAATGACGAACATATTATTATGTCATTGCATCTTGCGCATACCTATTCACTAGGGCTACCTGTGTATGTCGCCGGTAAAATAATCAATAGACCAACATTTTCTGCATCTTCTTCTGTGCTAATTGATTAAATCGCATAAATGGATGTAATCTTCAAAACGCAATTTACAGGTAAATTAGCTTGGAGAAATTTTTGCGTTTGTAGTAGTGTATGGTCAGCAAATAAAATAAAACAACATTTTATTTTTAGTTTTTATTTTATATATATAAGGGATTTTAAATTAAACTATATGTGTTTCTCCTCTGAAAAAGATGAGACTTTATTTTAATATTTGCACATTTAACATACGTATAACTTAATTACATTAACAATGTTACTAAAATGAAAAATTTACTAACCTGAAAAAGAAACGACATTTAAAGTTTAATTCTTTAGTTTGAGTAGTCAAAGGCTTGCCTCGACCATGTTTTAACACTGGAGCCATTTTGAATTAACAATATAAAGTTACAACACTTACACACAAATTAAACACTTCAACAAATATTATAACAATACAAACAATAACAACAATCAACAAATACAAAATTTAACAATTAAACTACTAGGAGATATTGACACAAAATTTCGAGTCATTTGTAACAGGATGGCGGTTCTACAGGGGTCTTAGTACGCAATGACAAAAAGAAAAACGATGGTGTGAACGCTGGTACCGGCGGCTTAGTCGCGTGGGCGTTAGTCGAACTCGTCGGAAAAATAGCGAAGTCAAACAATTTGTAACACAAAAATTTTAGAATTTACCGATAGCCCATAAAAAAGAAGTAGGCGGTAGTGTCATGCCATACTTTTCCGGTGTGACTTACAGCCCGCCATACCGACGCGAATGTGTTGATTAAAAAAAAAACAATTCAACCATTTGTACCAGGCTAACTTTTGTACAGGTAACCATCGTCGTGCAGCCATTTACGAAAATCGCCATGCCATACTTTTCGGACGATTCCAAATGGTCGCCATACCGCCGAAAATCTGCAAATTTTTTTTTTCGCCAAACTTTTTGTACCAGTATTGCATTTGGATCACTACCGCCGTAGTGTCATGCCATACTTTATTGCCATACTTTACTTCTTTTTTATGGGCTATCGGTAAATTCTAAAATTTTTGTGTTACAAATCGTTTGACTTTCGCTATTTTTCCGACGAGTTCGACTAACGCCCACGCGACTAAGCCGCCGGTACCAGTGTTCACACCATCGTTTTTCTTTTTGTCATTGCGTACTAAGACCCCTGTAGAACCGCCATCCTGTTACAAATGACTCGAAATTTTGTGTCAATATCTCCCGGTCTATACGTAATAATTATAATTTTTGAATGAAATGTGTGCTTTATGTTCTAACGGTACCAAACGACTGCACGTGGCACCTGCGGACAGCGTAAACTGGTTTATTCTGGTTTTGTGCGTGTTTCCACTTTCCACTATCAAGTGACGATTTATTTATTTGTTTTGTTTCGTAATTATTATGGTCAAATATTAATTATGAAACAAATTATTATGGACACGATATTTTATTGTTTCACGGTAGTCGCCTTGTCGTTTGCTCAAGGATGTGAAATTGAATGATATATTTTTTTTTATAAAGTCAAAACCATTTTCTTTCAAATAAAAACTTGTTCTTATTGAAAACAAAAGTGTTGCTAGGAATAAGTATAAAATTAAATAGTAATGTTAGGATATCGAAACATTTTTGTATAGGCCAGAACGATATAGTGGAAACGCGCTCTAAGATCTGAGTAATATACACACCACTACATATGCAAAAATTTCTCCAAGCTAATTTACCTGTAGCTTGTTTATAGCAATATTGTTGACGCAGTCGACGAAATCGCAACAAATAATTGTCAGAATTTTTACATTTTTATAGAATTTTTTTAATAATTAATCGAACTAACCTCTTTGGTTAGTTTCCCCACCAAAAATACCTTATTAATTTCTGAAAACACGCGTAAACACAAACATTTGAGGATTTTTTATGTATCTGCTTTTATTGCACTTTATAAAAGCTTTATAATTGACTAGCTGTCCCGGCGAACTTTGTACCGCCTTGTCAATGAATGTTGTGTTACCTTTTAGCTGAACTAATTTAGGCTTTGATGAACGTAATACAATGATACAAAATAAATATTTATATGGATTGATATGTAATAGTATTTTATTTTATTACTTCAAACACGTCTCAGAGAAAAATGATTGAATTATAATACATTGTGCAGCATGGTCCACTGTCCGCTTCACCCGCAACTTCCTTCCGCGTACGGTGAAACTGTGGAACGATTTGCCACCTGCGGTGTTCCCGAACAACTACGACATTAGCGCCTTCAAGAAAAGAGCTTATTTGTCCATAAAAGGCCGGCAAAGCACCTGCAACACTTCTAGTGTTGAGTGTTGCAAGTGTTTATGGGCGGTTGTGACCACTTACCATCAGGTGGCCCACCTGCCCCTTTGCTTGCTCTGACATAAAAAAAAATGGATTAACTCTTTTCATTCTTTAACTGTTATCGACCACGCCATCGTTTCGTTTCACTTTAGTTGTGATAATAATTTTACCATTATCATTGGGCGATCAACGCTGATACAGTGGGTAACCATCGTTGCCTGTGATGGTCTCTGCCATCAATTTTCGTGGATACCTTTTGGTACACTCACTGTCAACCATGCATGGTGTTTGGTGGTTGATGGTGTCACACGGTCCATGAATCATAGTCGTGATAAAAACGTTATGTCGGTCTAGATCGGTTTCAGGATTAGCAATCCCCGCACACTCATATATTTTATCTGCCCGAATCCTTTCGACTAACCAAATTAAAATGTGTGCATGCTGATTGCTGCAAGCCAAATTGTTGTCATTCGATTGAATACATCCATCATTGAATAATCCCAAAGATGTGTTCCATTAATGTAACTCATCAGTGATCGGAGTTTTTGCTTGAAAACACGTGTGGTGAATGTCGTGCCGATCACTTGATATTTGTCCGGGAAGCAGCAGTTGAATAATTTCAATCCATTTCGGATTACATATAAATGTAATGAATAAATCTGGCCGACCATAATGACGAACATATTATTATGTCATTGCATCTTGCGCATACCTATTCACTTGGGCTACCTGTGTATGTCGCCGGTAAAATAATCAATAGACCAACATTTTCTGCATCTTCTTCTGTGCTAATTGATTAAATCGCATAAATGGATGTAATCTTCAAAACGCAATTTAGCTTGTTTATAGCAATATTGTTGACGCAGTCGACAAAATCGCAACAAATAATTGTCAGAATTTTTACATTTTTATAGAATTTTTTTAATAATTAATCGAACTAACCTCCTTGGTTAGTTTCCCCACCAAAAATACCTTATTAATTTCTGAAAACACGCGTAAACACAAACATTTGAGGATTTTTTATGTATCTGCTTTTATTGCACTTTATAAAAGCTTTATAATTGATTTTAAAATAAATACAAACAATATGTATTTATTTTATTCACCCTTTTTACTTTTTAATTATTTTACACATAATACATTTTTGAACGTATGAATGTCAAACATTATTTTCCGTATTTGACAGGATTGACAACTAATTACATAAATGGATGTAATCTTCAAAACGCAATTTAGCTTGTCTAAAGCAATATTGTTGACGCAGTCGACGAAATCGCAACAAATAATTGTCAGAATTTTTATATTTTTATAGACTTTTTTTAATAATTAATCGAACTAACCTCCTTGGTTAGTTTCCCCACCAAAAATACCTTATTAATTTCTTAAAACACGCGTAAACACAAACATTTGAGGATTTTTTTATGTATCTGCTTTTATTGCACTTTATAAAAGCTTTATAATTGATTTTAAAATAAATACAAACAATATGTATTTATTCACCCTTTTTACTTTTTAATTATTTTACACATAATACATTTTTGAACGTATGAATGTCAAACATTATTTTCGGTATTTGACAGGATTGACAACTAATGATTATGTACGAAAATCAAAATTTTGGGAAAATATTTATTCGTCTAGTTTTTGTTGTTTTTATGATTTATTCTGCTATTCTGGACGGAGACAAATCCAACGAATCTAAAACTATGAAAATTGGTTCAGCAGAACTCGAGTTATAAGTGTTGGAACATACACGACTTTCTTTTATATATATAGATATGTAGTCCTAAAATTTGTTTAGACATTTTAAAAAGAGCTTATACAGAAAAAAATTATGTGTAATCATATTATGCTGATATGTAAATATGTGTAGTAAAAATATATTATTTGCCAATCTATCAATTGTTGTTTTTTCAATGTTTAACCTTATTTTTAGGGTGATGGACCAAAACTTGTACGAGAATTGTTCAGAGTGGCCGAAGAACATGCTCCGTCAATAGTTTTTATTGATGAAATTGATGCTGTTGGTACAAAACGGTAAGCATAATTATTGAACATCAACTATGTGTAGTTATATTGATTGTTCTATAAGCCTAAATTTTGTAAATTTTTTTTTTAAACTTACTTAACCTTTTTCTGTAACAAAATCTCTTCATACCAGTAACAAATGAGATATTATCGTCTTTTTAACTTGAGCATATCAATTGGAATTTGTTGATATTTCATTAGAGGGGCTTGCTATAACTTATCACCATTATTTTATTTATAGGTATGATTCAAACTCTGGTGGTGAAAGGGAAATTCAAAGAACTATGTTGGAACTGTTGAATCAATTGGACGGTTTTGATTCAAGGGGTGATGTCAAGGTATTGTATACAACAATATTACAATTCATTTGTTATAGATATTTCATACATTATTACAGAATCCATTGGGATTAGTTTTGCGCTTAGCAGTTTGTCACTGATTTCTTACTTCGGGGAAAGTCTACCATAGGTTTTTTGATTTGCTAAACAGTCTAAAAAAAAACAAATTTTCAAAATAGTAAAAAGTATTTATTACGTTTTCATGTTGAACTATTCTACAGGTTATCATGGCTACTAATCGGATAGAGACATTGGATCCTGCGTTGATTCGTCCAGGACGTATTGATAGAAAGATTGAGTTCCCACTGCCTGATGAAAAGACAAAGAGACGTATCTTCACTATTCACACATCAAGGATGACGCTAGCTGACGATGTTAACTTGTCAGAGCTTATTATGTCCAAGGATGATCTCTCTGGTGCTGATATAAAGGTAGTTAAACAGAACTTTTTTTTGTATTACTTTTGTGAAATACATTTATAGCAATTAAATGAAAATATTTGTGTTAATGTACGAATACCAGAAGAAAATTACTAAATAAATAAAAAATCTTGGTTTTTTTCTTTCTTTCACCTGGTTTTATAACTGCATAACATTTTTGTAATAATTTTAGGCAATTTGTACTGAGGCTGGGTTGATGGCATTGCGAGAGCGTCGTATGAAAGTCACTAATGAAGATTTTAAGAAGTCTAAGGAGAGTGTTTTATATCGCAAAAAAGAAGGAACACCTGAAGGATTGTACCTTTAAATATATAATTTTTTTCTTAATACTTATGTGCATTGTAATGAAAGTTTAATAAAAAACTTTTAAACTTCATTGAGATTTGTGTTCATTATTTATACCCAGTTTTACCAAGATTAAAAAAAGTCAGATGGGGAAGTTTTTATTACTTTTTTTTATATTTATATTTTTTTTATTCAGATGTCGATCTGATCTATTTCGCTAAAAAGTTCAAAGTGGGAATCGTTAAGCCATAAGTAATATTTATAAATATGTATCTATATAAGTCCAAGATGGGCCTTTTAAATATCAGGAGTATTGTCAGGAGTTCAATTCTATTTTCTTATCAAAACACTTCCTATATATTATGTATATTTATTACCTATATGTACCTACATTTATTTTTAAGAAATGAATGAAAACTAGTAACATACTACTTATGAGCGATCGATTTCGCGATTTTCGCGAGAAGTTTCAACTTTTTATTTACTTTAAACAATGAAAGCCTGAACCCTCATGAGAGGCCTGTGTCCTTGCAGTGTGAACATAATATGGTCCGATGATATGACTAAAATATAGGTACATATACCCAAAGAATATTTTATACCTTTAAGCCTTTATTGAAACAATCTATACTAATATTATAAAGCTGAAGAGTTTGTTTGTTTGTTTGAACGTGCTAATCTGGAGAACTACTGGTCCGATTTGAAAAATTCTTTCGGTGAGATAGCTCATTTATCGAGGAAGGCTATAGGGTATATAATATGTGGGTATATATATCATCACGCTACGACCAACAGGAGTGGAACCACGGGGGTGAAACCGCGCGGAGCAGCTAGTTATTCATAATATCTCAAATCTGCAATTAATATGAATCATTGGTTCACAAAAAAATGGAATTAAATGACTTTTTAGCAAGAATAAGCATTTTACTTTTATATTTTATTTCATTTATACATAATATAACTTTATGAATATCCAATAATTAGAACTGTTCTGTGATTAGAACCAATTGAATTAGAATCACAAGTAAGATCACAAGCATGAATTTGGAGTGTATCTTGATTCTGTGATACACAGACACAGTTCTGTGCTCTTGGTGTTGATATTATAATGTAAGTCCAATATATTATATTATCTGTAAGCATTTGGCATTTATTGGCATTTATTATAGATCTATAGTCTGTGCCAAGCTGTCGTTTTCGAATTTCATGTTCATGACTTTTTAATTTTTTTATAGTTAACTTTTGTATGAATAGAAGTGAAAAGCTGATTGTGTATTGTTGAAAAGTCATTTTACGTGGTTTTTACCAATGACTCCTAAATGATTATACATATAACTTTGTGAATAATGTGCGTGACAATTTTTATGGATGAGTGACACGGAAAACGATAGAGAAGCCACCGAGCGCACTGCACTGATGGACGGCCACATCGCAGAAGCCCGATCCGATAGGGAAATAGCTGAGAGAATTGCTAGGAAGAGGAAAACTAAAGCAGACCCTCAGCGAAATTATGGGGTGAGAATTTGTATGCATTCAAAGTGACATCCGCTACTTTTATCAGTGACTAATCGTATATATTGTATCTCACAACGAAATGATTGTTGTGTATAGTTTAAATCCCCAGATGGTGTTATGCATCATACGAAAGTGCTATAAGTTTATTTGCATCCAATTTATTTTCTAGATTTAAAAGTTATATGGATAAATACATACAAACAATAAGTTTTTTTATAAATGTTACAGACAGTGGTTCAAACCGAAGAAAATAATATGTCGAGTGCAGTAGGCGGCTCCGGCCCTAACGCTTCTGGCCCTTCTCAGGCTCTTCAACTTGGTGAAGAATTAGAACTCAAATATGGGGCACGACATGTTATCAAACTTTTTGTGCCTGTGACTTTGTGTATGATTGTTGTTGTTGCCACTATATCTTCTATAAGATTTTACTCAGTGAAGGATGTTTATTTGTGAGTATGAGATTTATCAAAGATATTATTGAATAAGTCTGCATGAAGTTAGTTAACATTCTGAATATGAACATTTGTCTGCCATTTGGTGACCTCTATGATGCATGATATTTAAAAATATTGATTCCTGGTCAAACATGACTGTATCAGTTTTGCCTGATATTAAATATTATGTATATGTATAAAATTATTAAAAAATGTTATGTTTCCAGGGCCTATACACCATTTCATGAAGAAAGTCCATATGCAGTCACAAAAGTTTGGAATGCTCTTGCCAACTCTATGATTCTTTTGTGTGTGATAGCCATGATGACAGTTTTGCTTATAGTCCTTTACAAAAAGAGATGCTACAGAGTTATCCATGGCTGGCTTATATTATCATCACTAATGCTGCTGTTTCTTTTTTCTTATCTATATATTGAGTGAGTACATATCAATTTATATGCAAATATGCTAAGTAATTCATTTGCTTCTTTACTAGGTATGACTTAGTATAGTACAAACAGCTTCACTGTATAGAAAATGTTTAAGACATAATTTGGCTGAGAGAATAAAGTGCTTTTATGCTATTTTTTTTTATATTTGATAAAAATAAAATTATAAGCATGGCTGTTGCATAATTTGGCAGGATAAAGCAGTTTCTTGTTTCACATGTAGTCTTAAGATCCGAACATAGGTCGACCTTCACCGGCGTGATAATTGAATGAGACCAATTTTATAATAAATTTAGTGTATTAAAAAATGTATTATAAATGGGTTGACTGGGAAAATCCTGGACAGGATATTTTTTAATTAATAAAATAATTTTAATTATTTATTAAAAAATCTTTTTATTTTCATTTTTTATTAATTGCAGTTTCGAGATAATAAAACAATTTTGTAATAAAACAGCGCTGACAAATTTTTTTTTTCATCATCCTATCAAGTGAAAGTAACTGGTACCGACATACCGGTTTATACCTGCCAACCTAGCCGTTTGTCCCGGTAAATATTAGACAACGACTATGACTGCACATTCTGTAGGTTTCATACTTTAAGTCTATTATAATTTTTTTTATTATCTCTGCAATTAATTAAAAAAAAATGTTTTTTTTTAAATTCATTAAAAATGTCCTGTCCAGGATTTTCCCAGTCAACCCATTTTTAATACATTTTTTAATACACTAAATTTATTATAAAATTGGTCTCATTCAATTATCACGCCGGTGAAGGTCGACCTATGTTCGGATCTTAGACCAATGAGTATTAATTGTTTCATTATAACAGGTGAAAGATTATTGTAGATAATTATTGAAGATGATGGTTAAATAGAAGGGGTGAAAAATTATATTGTAATAAAAGTATTGTTATTTATTTAAATATAAATTATTTTTTAAGGGAAGCCCTTCGAGCATATAACATACCCATGGATTATATCACACTATCATTTGTACTGTGGAATTTTGGTGTGGTTGGAATGATGGTTATTCACTGGAAGGGGCCACTGAGGTTGCAGCAGGCGTACTTAATATTCATAGCTGCATTGATGGCATTGGTTTTCATTAAATATCTACCTGAATGGACAACCTGGGCTGTGCTTGCAGTTATTTCTATTTGGGGTAAGTGTTGAATAAAATTTCATATAGAGTATCAACGCTATTGAACTTGCTTTTGCTTGTTATTAACCCCTTGACCAACGAGCGGCCCGATCGGGCCACGACACAATAGATTTTCTATTGTGTCTGTGATTCCGGGGGCTGAGGCATTAAGGAAAGAAATAAAAAATTAAGTGTAAACAATTTCTTGTCCTATTGGTCAGTTTTAGTGTTAAAAACACATTATTTATAATATTTTTTTTTATATTACCCTGTTCCTTTTTCTGATGTATCCTACTACTATTATAAAGGCGAAAGTTTGTAAGTATGGATGTATGGATGTTTGTTACTCTTTCACGTAAAAACTACTGAATGGATTTGAATGAAACTTTACCACAATATAGCTTATACATCAGAATAACACATAGGATAGGTTTTATCCCGGAAATCCCACGGGAACGGGAACTATGCGGGTTTTTCTTTGAAAACGCGGGCGAAGCCGCGGGTGGAAAGCTAGTGTTAATATAATAATTTTATTACAGATCTTGTGGCTGTATTGACTCCTAAAGGACCACTTAGGATATTAGTGGAGACTGCACAGGAAAGAAATGAACCTATATTTCCAGCTCTTATTTATTCCTGTGAGTATTTAACTGGAATTAGAACATTTCAAATTACAGGGTATGTTATGTACATTCCTGAAATTGGGGAGAAAAAACAACATTTCATGAATATAAAGTATATTTTGGATCAAATCAAATCAAATCTGTTTATTTTCTTGTATATGGTCATATTAAGGTGTTAATATACAATATTGAATATTTATATCACATATACTGCCATTCCAATTGTACATAAATTATTAATTTTTACAAACATGAATCCTTTAGTAGTGAGATTTTTTAACATAATAAAATATGCACAATTTAAATATCAATAATCAATTTCACTACATATCATAAAACAAAGCCCTCAGTCTGGTCTTCTGTTTGCCCTAAACTGGAAGACTAAGTTTAATAAAAACAAGAACATATATGATAATTAATGTAAACTTATAATACCTATGCTTAATAATGGGTGTTATTTAAACATTTAGCAAATACAGTATATTTGTGAGCAGAAATATGTAATTGGTAATTACCAAAATGTGGTACAAATTTCAGCTCATTTTAAAGTATAACCACACCCCGGACACTCCATACAAAATTATCGTTTTGACAGTCACACTGTAGAGACTGCAAATATGTGTGTTAACGCTTTATGGTTGGCACATTTGTGACTAGCGTAAAAAAAAAATCGCGTTTTTCTGATGAAATCCATCCGTTAACAGCACAATATCTAACCATTTTCTACGAAAAACGATAATTACAAATCCAAAATAATAAAACTACTTTAAGTCAATTTGATTAATGTTGTCAATCTTCGTTGCGTATCGTCCTTGTTGAAAAATGCGGACCATTTATAGCCTGATCGTGCGGGGTGAGGTAAGTGTTTAATTTTGGTGGGAGGCGGAGAGTGTCCGTTCTGTAGCGTTTAGCTACTATTATGTATTCTGTGGTATAACTATATTCCAGCGACGGTGATGTACTGCCTGGTGGCGGCTGGCGCGGCGGAGGGCGGGGCGGCGAGCGGCGCGCGGGGGGAGCGCGCGGCCGGAGGTGAGCCGCGGGAGCGGGAGCTGCGCCCTCTCAACCCGCATGGTCGGTGCACGATACTAACTGAACGGTTGCTAACGAACCAACATGTAGTTTTGTGACGACAAGTGTACAGTACGATTCAAACCACAGAACAGTAAAAACAAATAGAAGTGCTATAATGTCATAATTATTATGAAAACCACTGTCGCCAAACACACACATTTAAACCGATAGTTATACAGTACACTACAAGTAAACTATGCTTTTGATTGGACAGCTTAATTTGAGTAAAAACTGACTTTCAAAATGTACCCTAATGAAAGACTTGCAGGATACTTGCGCAATGGGAGAATGGCCTTACTGTTCTGTGATTCAAACTTAATAGCGGCTCGGAACATCGAACGATCTGATGCGCAGAATACCTGCGCGCTCGTGCATTCGCTGCTAACTTCCGAACCGCCATTAAGTTTGAATCGAACTGGACTTGTGTTATTGAGAAGTTGATGAAGTTAAAGCACAAAGATGTTGGTTCCTTACGCAATCTAAAACTTTGCTTGTTATAATAAATACTAATCACGGCTAATTATCAGAATATATACTAATATTTTAAATATGTGTAAATAAAATATTGTACTAAATATGCACATATATCTATTTTTAACAAACATCATTCCTATTGTACATAAATATTGTAAATATTATGTAAATAACTAACACCATGCACATGCATGTTATTAACAAAAATGTAGTTACAATTCTTACAATAATATTTTGCTTCTTTTGCATAGGTACAAAGGGAGTGTCTACTGTCTATTAACCCATTGAGCCCCGAACGGCCCGATTGGTCCACGACACAATAGATTTTCTATTGTGTCTGTGATTCCGGGGCCTGAGTTATTACTATTACTATTAATGTTTATACTAGCAGATCGTTCTCGTCGTCTGGTGCGTTGTGCGAGCGAGGGCGCAGTGGTGGGGCTGAGCTCGCGCGAGGGCGACGGGGACGGCGAGGGCGGGTTCGATTCCGCGTGGCGCGCGCGAGCTGGCCGCCAGCTGCGCGTGGACAGCACGCCGCCCACCTACACCACGCGCCTCGACCGCCCGCCGCACCACCACGAGCTGGACGATGAGAGTGAGTCCATACACACGAGAAGTACTCATGTTTTTTTTGACTGACCGGTGTTCATCTGACTCATGTTTTAGTTTGTAGTGACCCTGCCTTCCAAGCCAGAGGTCGTGGGTTCGAATCCCACCTAGGTCAAATATTTGTGTGATGAAAATATATGTTTGCTGTATAAGTATTTATTTAAAATGATGTATGTATGTTTATCAGCCATCTGGTTTCCACAACACAATCGAAAGCTTAGTATGGGATCAAATCGTGCCGTGTGTGAAAATTGTCCTGAAATATTTATTTATGTGTGCGTGCGGTCCTGTTGACAGCCGCGACCGTTGATTCCAGAGTCGAGGCTTTGACTTGTTGGATGTACTATAAATGTGTGCGTGTGTCGTTTTAGGCGATTGTCATTTTGGCCCGCATCACGCAGCGTAGTGCGTGAATGCGCATGTGTTTGTTAGAAAACTCCAATAGTTCAACACATTAAAAGCGCATTCACGCGCATGCAATGCATATTTTAGATCACGCATTCACGCGGTACGCTGCGTTGTACTGGGAAGGAAAAATTTAGCAAAAAATTTTTGGCGCAATTTTGTTGTTTAAGTATTTTTTACGTGATCAGTGTATGCAAAACTACAAGTCCCTTCGCGCTTAGTATACCAATAGTGGGACACCCTGTATAGAGACTACAATTTTTGTATTAATTTTACTACAACATAATATATTATTTCAGAGGGCGTAAAACTCGGTTTGGGCGACTTCATATTTTACAGCGTGTTAGTTGGAAAGGCGAGCTCGTACGGTGACTGGAACACTACATTGGCCTGTTTCGTGGCTATACTTATTGTAAGTTTCTTATCTTTCATTAAAAATGTATTTTTTTAATTTTCTCTCAGCATAATGCATTTTACTTTCTAATTCATTACAGCCTTCCTTAAAAAAAATTGCGCAATCGAAGTAAAAGCTTAATTATTTTCTTAATTCTGTGCCTCCAGTGAATAAGGGAATAACTCAAAAACAGCACTTTTCAGGAGAGACAAAAAACTATATATCAATACTAAATCTTTATAAATTCAAAATTTTAAGCTTGTATGGGTAAGATATGATGTTAGACTATAGTTTTACATATGAACACATATTGTAACAACCCCATAAATATACTTTTTTCGTGTTTTTTTGTAGTTGTGGCCTTATGAACGAGTACTTCATGGAATAACTCAATGTATTCACATAATTTTTTTTTTACTCTTTGCAATATAACGACTTATGCCCTTATGCACTATGTGCATAATCGCACAACACGACTTATATTATTGCCAGTTTTGGTTTTATAGAAATGATGTGACTTATTATGCTTGAAATTTGTGTACTTTATGACTCAATTGAGGCCTTTTAGTGGATAAACTATGCACGTAGCTTGAAAAACGAATGAAATCAACGGGTTTTTTATCGTTATTAGATAATAAAAACAAAACAACATATTTTAGATATTTATGCATGTAACCCTAGAAGTCCAATCTACGTAAATTTGACGTATGTACTCTTCTATATTTACCATCGAATCGCTGCAAAATCCAGAACTAACTTATTAGCCGTCGAGACCTAGCAGTACATAGTTGGCTCATCCCGGTAAATTCCGCCATTTTGTTGTAAAGAGGATGTTGTGCGTCATTTTGACGTATAATTGGGCTTTTCGTAACTTTTAAGATTGTTTCAAATTTTTATTTTGTGATTTATTTGAATAATTTTTTTTCCAAGTCACGTTTCACATGATATAGTATTATACTATAGATTGAGTATAAATTGGGATCCAGACAACTTTTATATTAGGACGAAAAACCTTCAATCATAGTAAATGACGATTGTTGTCCTCCGCTGGATTTGGACTCCAAGCAAGGGGATTGGGTGGCTGAAGATGTTGTCCGGAGTAAAACCGAATATGTCATGGTGGTATACATTGAGGATACAAGCACTATAAAGAGATAAGAGAAGCCCGAAAACCATATTCCTGTATGTTCAGTTACAGGAAAAGTTATAGGTGGTCAGTGGCGATATTATACGGCATGATATGGAATTTTAACAATTTCTATATCATATAATCTAATATCTAATATTAGATTATAAAGGCGAAAGTTTGTAAGGATGTATGGATGTATGGATGTATGGATGTATGGATGTATGGATGTATGGATGTTTGTTACTCTTTCACGTAAAAACTACTGAACCGATTACAATGAAATTTAGCACATATATAGAGGGTAACTTGGATTAACACATAGGATAGTTTTTATCCCGGAAATCCCACGGGAACGGGAACTATGCGGGTTTTCCTTTGCAAACGCGGGCGAAGCCGCGGGCGGAAATCTAGTATCAAAATAATGTAGATAAATAAAGAAAATACAATGAGCCGCAAAGAATTTATGAAAAAATTAAGCACAGATTTGAAGGTGCCTTGGATGCAAATACGACTTGTGGCACGCACTTTGAAGAGACTCTACGTGACAATAGCCCATTTTTTTCAAAATATGTGGTACCAGAGTATCCATAATATGTTTACGAAAATGCAGGACCAAAGAAGTACCGATTTTGCGGATTTTTTTCCTATAAAAAAGGCAAATTACCAAAGCACAGTGGCTAAAACGCTATTATATGCGGAGAACACAATATTCATAATTGTCAAGACTGGTTATAAATACTTTTTTTTCTATGCAACTATTATAGTATTATTGTAGTTAGATTAAATTAAAAAAAAAGATTAAAAGCTTGTTATTTTATATAAAACTTACCCAATTATAAGAAGAAAATATAAGTTTAACATTTTTGTTGGCTTTTTTTTTAGATGATTCAATTATCGTTCTTTATATAAACAAAGAGTATAATATCATTAAATGCACTAAATGTTGTAATTAAAACTGTATTTTTAATATCTATTGCAAAAAAATAGATAATTTCCATAGAAATATATTAGTATCCCAAGTTAACTGATAAATACCTTTTTAAAATATATAAAGATTTGTTGTTGCAGATTTATTGAAAAAACGATTGAAAAATAATATTAAGCAAAAAGGAATAGTGTATGTTGTCCGTGCAGTATTGAAATAGACCAATAGCAACACGGCATTAATGCGAAACTGTCTCGTGTCGTCACTTGAACCAATGACACTAAGAGTTGTTCCTTTATGCTCATGTTAGAAAAATGACACAAATGCGTTTATACTGCTATACTAGTGTTAGCACGGATGGAACAAAATGAATTAAGTCTTTATTCAAAAAGTATAACTACACATATGTCTTTGTGTCCGTGGGTACTTTTGACTCGAGACGAATAGTTCCTTTGCGATTGCCTAAAATGATGGATAAGGTAACTTATACCGTTAATCACACCCTACTTATACCGTTTGGGTCATTCGAAAAAATGGGTTAGGACGCAGCTAGAGATATGACCTTTTGATATGTTGTGTATTTTGACGAGCTGAATCCAATGGTGCATTAAAAACCAAAGGGAATAACTCGTCTTACTCCTTTATTCACTGGAGGCACAGAATTAACGGGTGACAGAATTTTTCACTTACTAGAACTTTACGTAGATTGATGATGCAGCTGAATAGACATTGTATACAACTACACGTTATATTACAACACTTTATTGAAAAATAAACTACAATATTTCTTCACAGGGTCTATGCCTCACTCTGCTCCTGCTAGCGATATTCAAGAAGGCCCTGCCAGCGTTGCCCATATCTATAACTTTCGGACTGATATTCTACTTCGCGACACGAGGCGTCGTCAAACCCTTCGCAGACGCACTCGCGGCCGAACAAATATTTATTTAGCTACCGCCCTTATAATAAATTTAATTTGAATACTGAAAAGACTAATTCATTTGTAGTATTTAAGTAACTTATTTATAATTGTATCGCCCTCAAATTGGAAATCATCCAACCGATGTAATTTATGTTTTGTTTTATACAATTCGTCTTAGTATTAAAATAAATATTAAAAAATTCATAGTATGAGTTTTGATGAGATTTCTGTCGATATGTTTTAAGGTTAGATGATTTCAATTAAGGGTTTGAAAGTATGTTTAGACTATAAATTCAAATATAATTTCTAGCAAGATGTATAAATAATCTTGACTGTATTAAAAATAATTGTATACATTGTAACTTGTATAACTGTAGATATTACATAGAATAGTAAATTGCAATAATGTTGGATAGATATCATTGAACGATTGCTAGAATGTACATATTATTATGAAATTGTGCAAATAGTCCACTTTGTATATCTTTGAAGTAAAGTTAAAAAATGGAAAAGCTTTATCTTTGTGAAAATAAAATGGAAGATTTGGTGGTTTTGTAAGAATTGTGGATCAAGTGAACTATCAAATAAACTTCAAACTACATTCAATATAATATATTATAATTTATATGTGATGTTAACAAGTTACTTAGGGCAGATAGTTAATAAAGTTAGATCACATTGTACCTAACCTTAATGGCAATAAGGAAAAAAATACAGAATTACCTATGCACTCCTAATATGGTTCCTGTCTATCTCCTCATAATTTGATGATAGCTATAAACCGTATTGAGATGTGAGAAGTATGACATGTGACAGAACTAAAAAAATCAATACATAACTTTTTCTTTATATCGCAAATAGATCAGTATTTGTTGCTAAGCTAATTTTTATATCTTTATTGGGATTTATGAAATCCTGTAATACAGAATACTTTTCGTATATTTCTACTTAGTCTACTTATTGCCAAGTTCACTTGTCCCATAATATATGTTCTAGTAAGATAACAAAATTTATTTAGAACTTAGCTAGAAAAATATACTTTGAAACGATTGTATAAAATGTTACGAATTATGTAGTCCGAACTTAATATTAACCTCATTGTAAATTATATAGGTTTTTTTATACAATATTTATGTTAAATGTCATTTTTTTTCACATTCCAATGATTTATAAGATGCTAATTATAATGTAACATAATTTTAATTTTTAACAGAACCTCTATCGATAAATACTGTGTTGCCGAAATAAATAAAGTGAAATTGAAAATGAGTTTGAATTTATCTATACTTTATCTTTACTCTTACATAATATTATTTGTATACGTAGTACATATATTATTATTAGTCTGTGATATTATAAAGCTGAAGAGTTTGTTTGTTTGAACGCGCTAATCTCAGGAACTACTGGTCCGATTTGAAAAATTCTTTCGGGGTTAGATAGCCCATTTATCGAAGAAGGCTATAGGTTAATTATATCATCACGCTAAGACCAACAGGAGCGGAGCAATGCGGGTGAAACCGCGGAGCACAGCTAGTCATAATATATAACTAGGTCATATTATGCTCAAATCTCAAAGACAAAAAAACGCTCATAACGCGTTTTCGGTCACAGTAAAATATCCATGAAAATGTTATCGACGCGTCGTGACAATCAAAAAGACGATAGAGTAGAATACGTCGGCCAACATACCTACTTCAATCAAGATGCGTTGTGGCAATGAGAGCCATGACAAAGTAAATATGCTACGATCTACCTTCCTAAAATAATAAGCAAGTTTAAGTTTAAGTTTTCTATGACAATTAAAATGGTAGTAATATGTTTAATCGTGGTTTTCTCATTGATCACTCTCTGTTGTCACACATATTCCATCTACTTTGGATTTTGAGTCATGACCGGACTATAAGTTTGGGAAGTAACGGATTGACGTACTACTAACTATATCTGAATGTATAAAAAACCGCCGCTTTCACAGACAACCCAGGATAAAAAAAAGACGGGTTGCACTCCGAGAGTGCCGGCAGAAGTGAAAACTTGCTTATTAACGTTGAGCATGTTTGATATTTCGGAATGGTATCCGTCTTACGCTTTTTCGATCAGGTCACGTGTCCTGACGCGAGTTTAAGATTTTATACCCATTACAGAAAAAGTGCTCAACGCCGCTAAAGAAGTTTTCACTTCAAAAACAGCGTGTATGTACGTCACTCCAACACCATTGCTGATTTTTTAGTGACTACGATTTTTTTAAGCTATTGCATAGCTTCTATCGCGGGCCTTGAGCGCGGGGACCGAATCCAGAAATTCCGTAACGAAGAAAACCTCACGCTCCCCACTCCGACGGGCGCGGAGGTGTGGCTTGAAGGCATGGCATGCTATGCAATAGCTTTACCGCGGCAGTCCCCGAGTGCCACACGTCTTTTTTTTCTGTATTTAAAATAATTTATACTTACTCGGAGATGATTCAGCTTTCGAATGGTGAAGTACAAGTAGTACTTATTTGAGTTACATCGCAATAATTTAAATATTAATAAAATTTATTCAGATAAAAAGGGAATAATAAGTAACAATAGGAATTCTAAATTCGTCTATTATTACTTATTGCTATTATTAATTACGAAATCAATTCGTTATGGAAACGGGCTTTATTCAATTAAAACGACGGATTGAAAAACATAATTTATTGCCTCTAGTTTACAACTAAAAATATTTTTATAAACTTTAAAAATGTGTAAAATTGTTATGAAAAATATTTGGGTGTAAATATCTATAAGAATCAGATGTATAAATAATGTATCTCTAACAATACTAAACAACAACTTTAATAGAAATTAAAGAATATGAAGGTAAAGAATAAAATAAAAAATTGTAGCGACTACCAATCCTCCAATATACAATAAAAGATACAACCATGAAAGTGTAATGTGTTTGAACAATCAAGTGTATAACATCACAATATATTGCACTCAATGTGTCATGTTCTTAATGAGATAATTGTGAATACTTATATCCTAGAATATCTTACACCAAAATTTAAAAAGATTACACCAAAAAAGAATAAATTACGATTTATAAAATGGAATGTAAAAATGTCTTAAAAATCCATTACCATACATACTTATTTGTGAGAGATCCCACATGAGATTAATGAGTGATTATTTAAAATTAATGAGAATAATATTAAGAGTAACACAACCTGTTTTATATGTGAGGGTTTGGAATTTCTTCTGGTCCACTTTTTTTGATAACCTTTAATTTATCTTTATTTGGTTTTGCTGTGTCTGAAACGATTTCTTCTACAATCGGTATGGCGTTTGGTACAGGTTTTTCTTTCTTAGGAGTATTTTCTTCTTTCTTTTTATCATCCTTTTGTGTCTTTATTGGTTTCTCATCTGTTTTCTTCTGTGCTTTGCCACTATCACTAGCCTTAGACTCTGCTTGCTTTGATGGAGAATTTTGTTTTTCTGTACTTGGTTTAGGTTTCGTTTCCTTTGCTACATTTGGTTGAGACTCTTTTTTGTTTTCTGGTTGTTTTTGCTGTGGTGTGTCTGTTTTCTTAGGTTTCTCAATATTATCAACCTTTTTTTGTTTCACTTCAGGCTCCTTTGGTGAAGGGGTAACTTTTTGTTGCGGGATTGGTTTCGTTGAAGGTTTCTGTGTAGTTGTTGTTGGTCTTTCAGTAGTTGAAGTTGTTGTAGGTTTTTGAGTCGTAGTAGTTGCTGGTTTTTGGGTTGTAGTAGTAGTTGTTTTTGGTTTTTGGGTAGTAGTAGTTGTTGGTTTTTGTGTTGTTGTTGTAGTTGTAGTAGGTTTTTGAGTAGTAGTAGTAGTAGTTGGCTTCTGTACAGGTGTATCTTTAACTTTAGGTATCTCTTTCTTTAAATCATTTGCTAAATATGCATTTTTAATTGCTTCTGGTATTGGCACAGCTGCGACAAAGTTTTGTTTGTGTGGTGATCCTAATACAAGTTTGTCATTAAATACAATAGCATCGCTAATATGTTTTACACTGCTGTCTGTGTTATAGAAAGAGCTAATGATGTTTCCATTCCAATCGGCTATCAATAAGGCGGTGAGATCAGGGGCCACGGGCGTTAGGGATGCTATATGACCAATCTGAAAGGGAAATTAAAAAACAATGTAATTAGCAAACTTTTCATTTTATACAGCTTGTACCTATTCTATGACTCAAAATTTTTACTTGTGATTTTTTTTTTAATACCATTAATTTATTTTTATTATACGATGTATACGATTGTATAATTAAAATAAAATTATATATTAATATAAAATATATTAATTTGATTAAATTATACATATTTTTTAAATTTAGTTTAGTAAAACAGAGATAAAAAATGACTACTCATTTAAATACTTACTTTATAAACAGCCTCTTCAAAGATTGGGTTAGGGAATTGACTGTTCAGGTACTCAAATGGTATTTCTATCAGTCGCGATAAACGTGCAAGGAGCTTTCTGAATGTCGGTAAACTTGCTAAATGTCTTGTTAAGATTGGGTTGTTCTCATCAGAAGCGGAATATAAAGCTATCTGTATACCAGACTTGTCAGGTAGAGCACGAATATTGTCGGGGGTACCTGAAATACATAACAAATCTATACTAATATTATAAAGCTGAAGAGTTTGTTTGTTTGTTTGTTTGAACGCGCTAATCTCGGGAACTACTGGTCCGATTTGAAAAATTCTTTCGGTGTTAGATAGCTCATTTATCGAGGAAGGCTATAGGCTATATACCATCACGCTACGACCAACAGGAGAGGAGCCACGGGGGTGAAACCGCGCGGAGCGGCTAGTATACATATAAAGTCTAGGGAAAACATTGTTTATATTTATATTTCTTTAGCTTTCTTTATATTTCTTGAGCTTTCTATTTTTTATCTATCGATTAGTTTTTAATCGTAACGAAAAATATTTCCTCTTGATAATATTTATATTAGCAAAGACAGTGTCGAAAGAACTCAGTAACACCTGAACAAATATTATACGAGTTCCATTATCCATACAACATTTTGTTTTTTTTTTCTACAAGTTATAATCGTTATTAACATGGATCTACTACAATTAGGAGTACTGTTAATAACATGTAAACTTATAGCGACTCAAGCAATTTTCGAATCTGACGTAAACATACGAATCGATGCAGGAACAAGAACCTGTATCTTCGAAAAGGGTCAAGCGGGTCAGATCATGGAGTTTTATTATCAAGTATTGGATGGACAGCATGGCGATTTAGATATATCTGTTGATGTCTTCGATCCCAAGGGAAACAAAATTATTGCCGAACATAAGAAGACACAAAACTCTATTATAATGGGCTTGGAAAACAGTGGAGATTTCGTGTTTTGTTTAGACAATACACATAGCGTAATGAATTCCAAACTTGTGTATTTTTACGTAGTGATTGAAGATAAAGAGAAAGACCAAGAAGCGACAGTCAACGCGGTTGATAATAATGGTCAAGAGTATGAAGAAAGCGAGGTAGTCGAGTGGATTGGAACCGATGCAAGTGGTGAAGAGTATACAATGGATGTATCGAAAATAATTGAATGTTTAATGCGTGTCCTCAATCACGTTGTGCGTGCTCGCCATATGTTAGACATTTATAGTGCAACAAAGACGAGAGATAGCTACATAGCATTAGAAGATACATTTATTGTCGATGTCTGGTCTGCTTTTCAAATCACGTTCATGGTTTGTGTTGGAATGATACAAGTGTATATGATAAAGCGATTGTTTGATCGACCATGTTGCATTTAAATCATTTTTTTACATGTGCCATACCATTCATTTGCTATAAATTGAATTTAAAATCAAGAATACTACTTATATAAATATTGATTTGACAGATTTATTCATAACCACGACGAAGTACAGACTTTGTATTATATTGGACCAACATAATTTCCTTTTGCCATTGTTTCAACAATTTATAATGAGACCTTCATTAATATTGATGAGACATTATAATGTATTTGACATAGTGAATCTGAATAAATAAATATAAAGCTTGATATTACTTATTAATTTATGTAGGTAATTACACCGACTGTAGACTTACGGTAAATCGTCATAGTGTAGGCGTAGGGTGAGCTCAACTTTAATAAAAATAGTAATGAGCTATGGCATAATTCTGTCCGAAATAAAGCTTAATTAAAAACTTAATTTTCTTTAATTTATAACACATGGGATGAGAGAACTATGAAGCTCAGTTATAAAATTTAATTAATTTTCTATTTATGTTTTATAGTTTCATGTCTTATATTTATTCAAAACCCCTTTAAACATTACACATATATTGTACTAATAGCTAAAATACATAAGTGATATATAATTTAAATATGCCCTATTTGAAGGATAAACATGTTATCATATTTATTATTAAATGCATGCAAACAACCTTATTTGATATGAAGTTCAAGGTTCAAATTTAATTTATAACCAATTATTTTATATTTACAGTTAAACCATAAATGTATGACAAGAAATATTTACTTAAATAGTATATTTTTACTATATTTTAATAGTATATAGTATAGTATATTTTAATAGTATATTTTTATATATTACCTAAGCTGAACTTGGCATGGGATAAGTAAAATGCATGTAATGTCAGCGAAATTAACAGCAAGCTCTTCATAGTCTCATAGGCATCTCAGATTTAGTATGCTTTAGCTCTTCCATTATACATAATACAATAAATATCATTATACTCAATAACCACACCTATGTGCTTTTAAGATACTAATATTTTAATATAAATAGCACAGCAGTTTTCTTTTATATCTATATATGGCAGCATACCTACCAAACTTTCTGAGAAATGAGTTCTTTTGTTTACCATTATGATGTTGTTGTGCATGTTTAGACTGTATGTAGATCACCAGGATGCATCAATGTGGTGAGTTATGATAGTGGATTCATACAAATCTATATAGAAAACATTGCCAAGTTCTATACTGTGGTTCTCAATTATTAAATGGTTATTAAATGGTTTTAAAATATAGAATATACTTACCAGGTAATCCATCCACAAATACTTCTGACTTTCCTTTTTTTGGTCCACTTATGTAGTATTTAAGTAATCTTTGTTTTAATGTCTCCACAACTATGATAAAGCTCTCATCCGGAGACAGGGTAACACCATTCGCAAACCAAAGATTATCCAGAAGAACCTTATTTTCTTTTGTTGCTGGGTTGTAATAGAAAAGCCTGACAAGTAGTAAAGTAGTACTATGTTATTATTATACAAATAGAGTATGTGATAACAATTGGACTTTTATGTATTAGATATAATATATTTAATTATCATTAATTTACATATATAGTTCTACCATTTTAAATCCTGTATATTTATAATAATTAATAATTATCTTTTTTATTGTTTATGTTATGAGTTTGATAATCAATGATACTGATTACACTTTTTTAACTAAATATTTAAAGAAAAGTAATTACCTGCCAGAAGGGTCTGATAAACCAACATAAACTCCATCTTTTAATGTGTAGTCACTACTGGAATCTGTCCAGTAAACACCCCCCTTTTTATCTAACGTGATTGCATTAAAGAACTGTGGTTTTTTACCATCTATAGGTACATTTGGTGAAACCAATTGCTGTTTTTTATCTGTTTTAATATCCACTTTCCAAATACCATAATATGCATCTGCTATATACAAAGCACCACTCTTTTCATCAATATAAAAACCTAGAGGTCTACCACAAATATGTTCTTGTATCAGGCCAGCTAAAACAAATTATTTATGATAGAAATTAAATTTTAAACTATACATAAAAGTACCTACTTTTTAGTTATGTTATACAACTCAAACACATTGTATTATTATATTATATAATAAATAAATATACTTACTGCAAGGTTTTCCAATTTTAGTAACAAATGTTACATGGCCACCTGGTGAAAGTTTTACTATTTCCCCCGTGGCTAAAGAGGTGTAAAGTTCATTTTTCCATATTTGAAATGCTTCTGGGCCCAATATTTTACCTTCATACAACTTTTGAATATTGTTTAGAGCATCGTTTGGTGCTAAAGCTCCAATTCTTTCCTGTTCCGGTGCTAATCTACAAAAAAGAGTACAGGTAGAAAATTTTTTATGGGTGGGTTAACGGTATTTAAGATTCAGGCTATGTGTAGGTTTAACTTACTGGATGTGTGAAAACTTAGTATATGGTGGTAAATTCGGTATTAGAACTATAAAAGTTAACACTAATGTTAAATATATAATTAATTTAAAGCTTCTTTTAAAAATACCATATATAAACCCCATTATGGAGTTTAATTTTAACTAATTAACACGAGCCGGTGGCGGTAAGTGAAAAAAAACAACTTTTCAAAAGTTCAATGATCGCGTCACCTTTGTAGATTGGAATTTGACTTCAACTTTCAAGTCCGTAACAAATTGACATGCAAGATGACGTTTACTTTGAATCACCATTTGAGTATAGATGTGGGAAGGCCATAATATTATAAAACAAAACAACGAACAAAGAATAAAATAAATATTAAACTTCTGTACTTCATATATTATTGTAATAACTAATAACTAATAATGGGTATCTAATATTTAATTATTAAAATTAAATATTGCCATATAATAATTATAGATTATAGAATTTTGACACTGACAGAAAGTGGTGGAATTGGCTATAGACGTCTTTGTCAAACTCTTTTTTCGGTGAAGTTCGCCATTTTGAACGTGTTTTGTGCGTAAGCTCGCTCGAAACTCAAATAATTAAAAATGGGTCACGAAAATATATGGTATTCTCACCCCCGTAAATACGGACAAGGATCACGGTCATGGTAAGTTATGTTTTATTCTCTTGAGCGGTCCCTTAAAATAGTATAAACTATCCACCTAAAATATGGTTAGAACACGTGTTTCATTCAAAACTAATTGCTTTCAGCCGCGCCTGCTCCAACAGACACGGTCTTATCCGCAAATATGGACTGAACATTTGCCGACAATGTTTCAGGGAGTACGCTCACGACATAGGATTCAAGAAGGTAAGGATTGTCATTCTGTTAAGAGTAGATGTTTGAAGATACCTAACCATTTAATTAACTGCTGTCCACATATCTACATACCTACATATGAATGAATTCAGCAGATTCTATGAACCTATAATATAATATAACTGGATTATTATTCAAATAGCATTTGTTGTATTATCTATCTAATTATTATTGAAATTTTCTAATTTACTTAAACAATTCCTATGTTTATACATTCAAAATGTGACTAATAACATTTAAAATTGAACATTATTTTTTTATTCATATTCGATACTTGGTCAACTTTTTAGCTGCTAAAAATTATGTATTTGTTTAGATTCATACATATTATACACTATACAGTATAATATAATGGAAATAAATTAGGAGGAGGGAAAAGATAAAATAGTTGAAAGAGAATGTATTTATTATTGTCTGAAACATAGGCAATGTGTATTTTGGGCTAAAACTAACTATTTTTATATAATTAACAATATTTTAAAATTTATAAGTTAGTGATGAATAATATAGTTATTCCCTGTTAATTAATTTTTTTGACATCTGTTTAAAGTGTTTCTAATTGTTGTTTTTATTTGTTTCAGCTGGACTAAATGTTTGGAGATTAGGTTAATAAATTCTAAAACCCATTTTGTGTTTAATTTTTCAACATCTCCATACCAAAATAGGGCTAAAAAGAGCCAATTGATTTAAATTGATAATGTTGATTCCTTTCCTTTGGAAATCAGTAAATATGTAAAAAAACTGCTATTATAATGTAAATAATTCTTATATTTTCTGCTAATGCAGTTTATCCGAGCAATGCAAACAAATATTGAAGCAGATCCCAGTATAATTTGATTTGATCTATTTTAAATATAGATATAACCATTGTAACTAAGGAACAAGTAAAACACTTTTATTGGATACTTTTAAAATTCGAGATACAGAGTGATAAGTGATTTTGCAATAGCTCTTAGAAGGAAGATACTGTTAATACTGAAGAAAATTATACCTACTAATAAATCATTACATAATTTACTTTGAAAAGAAAGAACTGCATTCAAAGTGTTTTGAAATTAGCTTGTAACCAAACTTGGAAATTGAAATATCTGTTAATATTGCACCTGTACATTGAATGCATCTTAACGGCTAAGTATGAAATCTGTAACAAACTTGATGGAAGGAAATCTATGATGCTTTAAAACGTCGAAATAAGATATGGACAGCGCTAGTCGTCCGCTAAACGGATGAATAAAATAAATTAGTCGTCCGATCATGTCTGGTTCATTACATACAAAAGACGATTAATGCCATCCGACTACCAATAGATGCCGCTAAGTGTATCATTTTAACCAGCAAAAAATAAAATTAGATTTAATTGCAATTTCATTGCTTTTTATAATTTTTTACATACTTTTGTAAATGGAACCTACCTATTTAATTTAATTTGCACTCGATTTTAACTAATTTTACAGAAAAGTTTATATTCAAAACAACGCCATCTCATGAAACTACTATAAACAAGTTATTCTCCTCCGATTTGGCGATGCTAAACGAATACTAGATGGCACTACAGACGTTTTTACGTTACTTTTCACGTTTTTAACACAGACTAATAATAATATCACTACGTTTTTAATGGGTATCATTTAAGCTATCACCAATTTAATTAGTTTTGTGTTTCTTAAATAATAGGTTTTGTCCTCAAAATAGTAGATCTGTCACCAAAATGTAGTCACCAAACAATGCAAAATCAGTTCCACAATAAATCACCTAAAATCCTGAGATATAAGGTCTAGTACCAAATAAATGTTTTTGTATGTATTATAAGGTGTGTCCTAATAAGTATTTAAGCAAACTAATTTAAAGAGATCACCAATAAATCATATTATGTTACTAGAAAATTGCATTAAGTTCAAATAAAAAATAATTTGGAAAATCCAAAAGTGCACGCCTCATAATTTTTTTTTAATAATTATTTATTAATTATTATTTTTGTTTATTTAATAACAATTAAACCACATCGAATCAGACCCTGAAAAATGAAAGGGTTCTATTCCTGAGCATACTCAAGCGTAAGAGAAAAAAAAAAGACTCGATTAGTAAAGTATTTCGGAAAATCCTCCGCACATACAGACACACGGACGTCCAAGACAGAACTTTTTTAAACTGTTTTTTAACTAGTTTAAATAACAAAAATGACATCAAAAATATCATGAATGTTAAAAATAGTGTTTTTTCTTAATATGTGTGTGTATGTATTATCTTACAAGTGCAATGTATGATACATAAAGACATTTTAAGTTTGAAAAATCAGATGTTTTGCGCGAAGTGACAGTAGTACCCACCTCAACGCTTCGCTTATGAGGCGTGCAATTAGGGTTGTCATCATCGTTTCAACCAAAAGATTCTGCTACTTAACTAGACTCCCAAGGTTCTAAATTTCCACTGGTAGTATAAATTATATTTAAATAAAATTTTTAGCAGAGTAGTAAATAAAACAATTAAAGTCAAAATAATCAATATTTATTGTTTAAAATAATTACCACTGAACAATCAGCGCTGGTTTAAAATAGCTGGCTTATGGCTAGCAGAATAATAGATAAAACACTTAATTAAAGTTAAAATAATCAATATTTATTCTTAAAAATAATAACCACTGAATAATCGGCTTGTCGCGCCAATTTGTCTCCGCCCCTTTGATCATTTTTTCATTAAAATTATAAATTGATGTATTAAATTGGTAACGAATACTATTAATTTAATATCTGAACGAAATAAAATGTTACTACTGTATTGGTGACAAAATATCAAATAAAAAGGAGTCGCAGTCAGGGATCGATAATCGATTTATTTGGTGATAGATCTACCATTCTGAGCACAGAGCTATTATTTAAGTAACAAAACTGTTATTATAAGAACGAAGTTTATATTCATGTAATGCAATATAATTTTATTGGTTATCGATCTCTTATTTTACACATATATTAACATTAATTTGATAATTCATACCTGGGAACAATTTTTGTTTATCTGAGAACGAAAATATTTCGTGGTGATAGATCTATTTATTAGGTGATACAACTTGATGACAAATATAAATTTTGGTGATAGAAAATATAGTTCCCGTTTTTAATACATAGTCTCATTGCCTTTGCAGTACTTGTATACGTAGTATATTATTATTAGTCTGTGGCAGTACCTATAAAAAATATTGTAAATGGGTTAAAGCCGTTATTAATTATTACTAACTGCGTTCCTGTAGCGGCTTATTAGGTAGGTACCTAGTGTATTGATCGTTTTCATACGAAAAATTAATTGTCGGAAAACTTGCGAGATTGTGTGAATATTTGATTGCAAGATCTCATTACAAAATAATATACATAATACAACCTATACTTAAACCGTAGTAAGTATATTATTTCTAGTCACATTTAATTATATATAAATTATAAATAAATATTAAAGGACAATATTACACAAATCGACCTAGTCCCACAGTAATCTCAATTAAGGCTTATGTTGTGGGTACTAGACGACGATAAATATAATTTAATATTTTATAAATACATATATAGATAACACCCAGACCCAAAAACAAATAATCAAGTTCATCACACAAATATTTGCCCTGACCGGGGATCGAACCCGGGACCGTCAGCTCAGTAGGCAGTTACTTTACCTCTGCGCCAACCGCGTCGTTAAGAATATCAAGAAATCATCATAATGATAATAAATCGAAACTAAAGTTAAATACCTACCTACGTCATCTTGTTTTATTTTCTAAATAATCCTATCAGATTACCTTTATATGAAGTATGAACCAAAAAGTTTTGAGATTTAAACCGTAGAAAAGGTTTTGAATGATCCTTTGCGTTTTTTTTCTTTATGCGCCTAAAATTAAATATTTCGACATCGATTCCCATAAGAATGAAGTATTTTCCCGTTATAAAAAGTAGCCTATGTTCATCAGGTAGGTATAATTTTTGCTTCGAATGGTGAAATAATTTTTCAAATCAATCCAGTAGTTTCGGATCCTATCCAATACAAACAAACAAACAATCAAATCATTTCTGTTTTGTAGATAAATACGAAAGTTACTCCGTCATAGTAGGACAAAATAGAAAATAGTGGGACCACGAGAAAATAGGTATTCCCGCACGCGTCTGAATCGATTTTGACGGAAATTTCGATATACATACGTACATACCTACGTTGAAAAAGGACATCTCAATTTTGTTGCATAAATAGGATTCAAGGGGTAGGAACAGGGATTGAATAAGGCACACGGTTGAAGCCGTAGAATGAAAGTTGGTAATTTATAAGATTAATTTATTGTAAAATAAACTACTTCATTATTTATCATTCATTGACTTATCATAAACTTTTGAGTCTAGTTAGGTACTAGTACCTATTATGTGAAAATTTTGAAAAAAATGTTTTCTTTAGGAAATTATTAGCATTAATTACCTTGTCTTGTCATTAATTTATTTACCTACTTGGCAATAATCGGTCGAACACTTGTTTAAAGTTTATTTTCCTTGTCTTTTCCAGGTAATCTAAATTATTTAATTTTTGCAGTAGGTAATTAATTCATTTCGGCTTGAACAGACAAGGCCAAGGTGAAGCGAGATTGCCAAATATGGGTGATCTGTAGATATACATAATCCACAAGGAAGCATCACATTTGCTGTAGCTTCTTATGGGTAGGTGAACGAAGTGCCTTAAACTACCTAGCCAGGTCTGCAAACTGTAAACTGTCCATACCCAAGCACCACTCAGCAGCTTTCAAGGGTAGCTTTCGATACAATGCCACTGTGGGCTCTTTCAATTTATGCGTTTCGTATCGGACCGCTGCCGCACGTTTACCGTGCCGCTAGTTATAACCCGCTGCCGTGCCGTTGCAGTACGGTAGCAGTCCGTTACCAAAATCTTAAATTGAAAGCGTATCTGACTGCCGTGCGTTTGTATGCTAGTGCTGTTTTAAATTTATTTGACACCAGTTAAGCCATGGACTATGACGAAGAAACATTACTGTTAGTGCTCTTGTTGAAAAAAATCAAACAAAAAAATAAACAAAAACTACGCCTCCGTTATTCCGTATTTCAACTGTCCGTCCGTATTATTACCACGACTGACTTATACATATATTATAACCTTAAAACCGTATTTCTGTACTTAAGTACCGTAGAAATATAAGATGATTGAATTAGATTAGACCAAAAAGTAAATTTTTAGAGCACAATTAATATTCTCTGTCAAATCATACCGATATATCGATATTTTTTAATAAAAATATCAATATCGATATTGATATTTTCAAAAAACATTGATTCGATATATATCGATACTTTATAGTTTATTGCATTTCCGACATCCCTATGGGACTTGCGACGTTGCCGTCCTGCTGTCGAGCGTTCGCGGTACGGACGCCGCGCTGTTGCCGCACCGTGCATTTTGTATGAAAACAAACGACCGGCCGTGCGCCGTACGACAAACGCACAGCTTCGGCACTGTAGCGACTAGCGGTCCGATACGAAACGCATAAATTGAAAGAGCCATAAGTGTTGGAACAACATTCCACCACCATTTAACCAGTTTGACAAATATTAATAATTTTCGTTTCCAATACCGGAGACATATTTTAAAATCCTGTTCTAACCCTTAGTGCACAAAAAAATTATCAGAATCTATAAAGGACTATATATCCCTCAATAATTTATAAGAAGATAGATTAGGTTTTTAATTTTCTTAAAATTGTACCGTTTTAGACCCCATTTTTTTGCATTTTATGCGATCATTGTGCTGGGAAAATCGTATTTTGTATGACGTCGTACAATTTTTATAAGATGATCGTAGATCTGAATAATATATTATCTTTAAATTAAGATATTACTTTGTTCTCACGTGTAATTGCTTTGAGTTCAAATGGTACCGTAAAATAGCGTTTTTTGTTAAAAATCGGTAATAGCACCCTTAAATAAATGAAAATTTGATTTGATTGAATATAAGTTGATTTAAGAAATGTTAATTAGTAAGATAATATGAACATATTATTATTATTTTACGGTAAGACTGTTACCCGATTGTCTCAATAAGTGCTATAATAAAAAAAATAACAACGTGTTTTATTACAGAAATCATTTACTTTATTTTATCATTTCCTAATACGATATTGGAATTATATATAATTCCAAGGAAGATTATACATTTACTAGGATATGTATGCATTAAATAGTTTATTAAACAATATTTTATACATTTCCTAAGTGGCATCGGCATTGTACACATTTCCTATTAGTTTGAGACCCATTCGTTAAAAAGTCTTCAAATAACGTTTGTTTTATTATCTCGAAACTGCAATTAATAAAAAATGAAAATAATTTTTTTTTAATAATTAATAAAAAATATCCTGTCCAGGATTTTCCCAGTCAACCCATTTTTAATACACTTAATTTATTATAAAATTGGTCTCATTCTATTATCACGCCGTTGCATTTCAACTTATATTCGGATCTTAGACCACTAGGATTTGTATACAATTCCTTGATTTCATACATTTCCGGTAACATATACATAATTTCATTTTATTTATTTACATTAAGTATATACATAATTACATACTGATATCACATATATATATATATATATATATATATATATATCACATATATATATATATATACATATAGATTACATCTACCTATATTACATGTTTTAACTGATGTATTTATTTATTAGTATTTATCATATTAATAGAAATATATCTTTCACATAATATACTCATGTTCAATTATCATTATATACAATTCTAGACTGAAACTCCAATAGTCACTTGGGGTCACTGAAAATCAGTGGTGGTAAGGTATTAATCACCTTGCCATCATATACTGAGTTGGCTCCATTTGTCAGGTCACTCACTGCCACATTACAGTTCTTAGGAATAAGATTATTTTTATTTAATTATTTTTCTTTTTATTTCTTTTTGTTTTTCCTTTGTTTATAAATGTATCTCGTGTTGTGATCTTGACAATAAATGTGTTTTATTTATTTATTTATTTAATGTCTCTTACTGCATGCTTTTCATGCAGTTGTCCGCACCATATGTATTGTGGTCTTTGACCATACACACTTTCTCCAAAGCCCTGCTTTGGTCTTGTTTGATGTATAAGCTCCTGTATATTAGTAAAATTTAATCAAATATTTAATTCTTATTTCTTGAAATTTGGTATAGTATTTTTTGTGTGATACAAATCAAAACCAACAGTCAGGTTAGGTAGACTACAATTTACAAAACTGGCAGGGTTGCCATGCAATGGTTGGTGGTTAATGAAACACTTGACTCGACTGTAAGCTTGTATTGAACTGCTTAAACTGTAGAACAACAGGACTATATATTCTAGACGCACACATACAATAGATTACACACTACACTGTAAACTGTAGAATTAATATTAAAGACATAGTTCATTATATATTTTGTAGTCTTTGATTATTTATACAACAGACTCGAAATAAATACTATGTATGCGATTATACCTATTCTAGCCATCCATTTTCGTGTTCCTTAAAATTAAGTACATCTTAGTCAAAGGGCAACTTATTGTGCCCTTGCCCGTAATGCACTCATAATAATTTCAAGTTGAATGTTTGTCATTCTGTATGTACCAAACACAGTCACGGCCACGGCCGCGGCGCTCATTCCATTTTACTGGTATTAAAACAGATGAAATTCTTCATGATCCCATATCCTTCTTAGTAGCAAATGTAGAAATCCCTTTCTTGTGTCTACAATGTTTTTGTGGAGAATCGTATTATTATTTACATTTGGGATGGATTAATTCTTCTCCTCTCTTGAACAAATTTGTTATTGCGAACGTAAGCAATAAGTCTGTAATAAAACAATCTTATATTGGGTTACAAATCCATAAACCAATCATTAAAAATCATGTTTGTAAAAATTTATGTTCAGAGAAAATATCAGTTTACCATATAAAGCTTATTTTCTGCCGTTTTTCTGCCTGTAGATTCTACATAACCTCACAGTCCATCCATAAATTGCCATATTTAGCACTTATTTTTAAAATATTAGTCAACAATTAAAAACGAAAACAAACAAAGCTTCTCGTTTTGGTTTTGACAGAATCTCGTAAATAAACTGAACTAAATACCAGTCATAATATTGTACAGGAAATAATATTGTAATACTGTGATTGTACTCTGTGACTAAATAAGTCAGCTTTGTCTAAATTAAAAATCCGAGTAGGTACAAAATATTATGTTGACACTTGACGCCACAGACTTGAAAATAAAAGGTACGTGTACATATATTTACATTAGTGCCATCTAGTGGCTCTGGAAGGAAAAGAACATCAAGTCTGTGTTTAACGTGCCATCTAGTGTGTTAAAAGCAAAAGACTAAAGAGATATAATCGAACATGTAGTACGTTTTTTCCCCACTGGCGCTTTAATTGCGTAAATTCATAGTGCAACTTTTTTTGTATGGAGTGCACCGTCTGTTGTATACGTAGTATATTATTATTAGTTGTATACGTAGTATATTATTATTAGTCTGTGGTCCGATTACCGGATGAATAAAATAATTTAATCGTCCGATAACATCTATTTATCTATATAGTTAGGTTATCGGGGTTTCTTTAGAGAACTGCCGCACGTATTATAGGTTTTTTGTGGGGGGAGGAGGGCACACGTAGGTAATTGATTTTTTTTTTGCGCGTCGACGGAGCCCCGCTTCGCGGGGCTCCTATTTCTGTGTAGTTTTTTTTTAAGAAACCTAACCTAACCTAACGGCTAACCTAACCTAAACTTGATTTTTTTTTTGCGCGTCGACGGAGCCCCGCTTCGCGGGGCTCCTATTTCTGTGTAGTTTTTTTTTTAAGATACCTAACCTAACCTAACCTAACGGCTAACCTAACCTAAACTTGATTTTTTTTTGCGCGTCGACGGAGCCCCGCTTTGCGGGGCTCCTATTTCTGTGTAGTTTTTTTTTAAGAAACCTAACCTAAACTAACCTAACCTAACGGCTAACCTAACCTAAACTTGATTTTTTTTTTTGCGCGTCGACGGAGCCCCGCTTCGCGGGGCTCCTATTTCTGTGTAGTTTTTTTTTTAAGAAACCTAACCTAACCTAACCTAACGGCTAACCTAACCTAAACTTGATTTTTTTTTTGCGCGTCGACGGAGCCCCGCGAAGCGGGGCTCCTATTTCTGTGTAGTTTTTTTTTTAAGAAACCTAACCTAAAGGCTAACCTAACCTAAACCTAACCTAATGAATTGAGGGCGAATATCTCGGCCATTTTTGATTTTAGAGAAAAGTTGTTCCTATAAAACATGCTTATATTAGCGTAATCTTTACGATAAAACATAAATAGATAGAACATACATAGATAGATAAAATAATAAATAGGTGTTATAATGACACCAACTCCATCAAAAATTTTCTAAGTCCTGCGCCCCCTTTGCTTTAGTCCAACCCAACTAGCTTTAGTGTTAAAAGGTTATCTAGTCATCCGAATAATCGGACGATTAAATTATTTTATTCATCCGGTAATCGGACGATTAAATTATTTTATTCATCCGGTAATCGGACGACTAATTTATTTTATTCATCCGTTTAGCGGACGACTAGACACTTCGATAAGATATTCTTTGACTCCTTTGTTTGTCTCTTCTGTCTAGAGACTAACTGTATTCTGCGCCAAGCACGAGCATGGAGACTGAAGAGGCTTTTTTGTATGTATTAGATAATATATAATGTACAATACGTACTACCTTTTCGCCTCGTAAAAAACCCACATAGTTCTCGTTCCCAAGGGATTTTCGAGAAAACAAACTATCCTATGTTACCATAATATGTGTGTCAAATTTCATGAACATAGGTTCAGCAGTTTTTGCGTGAAGGAGTAACAACATACTTTTCGCATTTATAATATTAGTAGGATGTTTTGAATTAAAATTATTTGATTGCCATTGATCAATCCGTACAGAATTTGATATTTCGCATTTTTGTGAGGGTATCATAATATTATACACGCGATAAACCCAGTAGGTATACATTTGCATGTATAGTGCAAATGTGTATTGTGTACTTACATAAGTACCAAACAGTAAGAAACGTAATAGTAGGGGAGCCCAAGAGGGGATTTTGGGATTTACTCGAGCGCGTCAGATTACTATAAGGGACGGTACCTTAGCTATTCATTAGTACCTCTAGTCAATATGAGGAGTTATGGTTGGTGGGTGCGCTCAGGGGCCCCGCTGGAAAATTTGAATAATCCATAATTCCCTAAGGTTGAGCTCGAATCGTCAGATTAGCGAAATGGGGACTTCTTATATTGTAATTAACCCCCCCCCATATATTAATCTGACGCGCTCGAATAATATTACTTTAATTTTTTACCCTTTCTTCATAGTGATTAAATCGCCACTTAAATCGTCAGATTAACGTATACTTTTTTTCAGTGACGTCCTGGAGCATGCAAAATATCAATATCTAACGCGCTTGAGTATTTCCAAGCCAATTTTTTTCTTTTTTAAATTAAAAAAAAATCAAAAAACCCTTCCCCACCGCTAAAAGTGAAAACATTATAGGACCTTTTTTTCTCGCTATGGTCTAATCTACCAATTCTAATAGGTTCCCGTGACGCTCGAGTAAATCCACATTTAGCATCCTGGGCTCCCCTACTATAAGTCAGTGGAAATACGGCATAGTTCATGCCGTAACTTAATAAAAAAAAAAACAACTGTCTAATTTAATAACATTTTAATTTCGAAAGTACAAAAATATCACATATTTGAATAATTTACATACAATTTCTTAATCTATACACGTTTTATGACTAACTCTATCCTGTACTTCTTATCCGAATCTCTGAAACAAACAAAAAAAAGATTTTAAATTGGGAATCATACAGGTACAAATTGATCAATAAGTAGGTATACACTTCTGAATATTTTTGTTCTTGCAATTTAACTACTAAATAAAGCGTTCCGCCAAAAAGCCGAAAATCTATGCTATGTCCTTTCTCAGGTTTCAATCTATCTCTGTTTTCCAAATTTCTTCTAAATCGGTTCAGTGGTTAAGTATGAAGAAGAGGCAAACAGAGTAATAAGATACTTTGCATTTATAATATGTACATATTAGTTATGTATGTAGGAGTAGGGATTATAAGTTTCTCAGATATTCTTACCTGAGCCGCACCAACTAATAATGAAAAGAAACTACGTTGTGGGGGTCGACAATGCTTCTTGCCACCTTCTGCACAGCACAAGTTAGGGAAGCAGTCCACGCTAGATTGACACTTCTGAGGAAACGAGTCGAATTGCGGCGGTGGTGAGCATTGAAGGTAAGACTCCAACATTCTTATTGCTGGAAAAAAAAAGAAAGAAGATCGAGTAGAAATAGACAGTAAAAGTGCTAGAGCGAAGGTCCAGTAGGTATTACTATGGTATTACATATTGTACAAATTGTACAATATATGCCTAATAAGATAATTTGCCTCGCATTTATCAGATTGAGGATCTACGGAGAATTCTCCATTGATTGCATTTATTGGAATTTCTTAATACATAATTAATTATTTAAATAAATTTAAACGACAAATAATTCATGAAATGGAACGCGGTTATCGGTTATCATGTCACGAAGTTAATTATGTAGCGAGAGAAGTAGAGTTTCTATAGTTTTTGGTGAGAATAGGTGGTACTAATGCATAATCAGAGAGATTTTAAAAATAAACGTGAAAATGGCCCTGACTTAAGAAGTTATTCACAATTCATTGTCGTCTTGAACTTTAGTAACCCTGACCATAACTAGTACGGTCAGCCAAGAAAGTGGTGTATCAGTTTTGATTTAGTTTCCCGGTCATCGAAAATTACAACAAGGTTCGTTATAAAAAGATATTACTGAAAGAGACAACATTATCATGACGTAAACCTATGTATTTAGTATTCATACGTCATATGTCACATATAAGTACATGACATTTTAACCTTTAGTATAAATGAAAAGGACATTAGTTTCTACAAAGCAATAATTGAAATGTTTCCAAACAAAAGTAATAAAAACTATTTAAATAGACAACCGAATTCCATTTGAAAAAGAAAACTGACAATTGACATTTTGTCAAATATATGCAAAAAATCGATATATTTTCCGTGTTATGTTTCAATCAACTGCATATAAAATCATCTCAATGCCTGCCAACTTGACCATTGCCGAAAGAGCACAAATAATTGCCCAATTTAATGAGGGAAGCAGTATCAGTGCGATATCCCGGAATTTGAATATATCGAGGCATTCTGTCCGCTTTTGGATTCGTCGTGAAGGAGAGGAGGGAAGTTTGTTGGATCACAGAAGAAGTGGTCGCCGGCCTGCACTCTCCAATAACGATAGAGAATTCATGAGACGGGAATATGAAATCAATGGTTTTAAGCCCACAAAACATTTTGCGGAGATGTTCGATGTGAGTGCCCAAACAATAAGGAATCATCTACATTACATGGGGTTGCACCACAGGCATTACGCCAAGAAAATATATTTGACGGATGCTCACAGACTTGCTCGTCTGAACTTCGCCAGAGAGCACTTAGAGTTTGATTGGTCTAATACAGTGTTTTGTGATAAAAAAACGTTTAAATCCAGTCAGCATGGACGTCTTCACCTTTGGCGATATAATTCAACACGGTATAAAGATGATCATGTAATCCCAAATAGAGAATCAGGTCGAATTTCCGTAAATATTTGGGGCTGGATGAGTGCGGATGGTGTAGGAGAATTGTGTTCTCTACCTCCTCGAGCGACGGCTGTAAATTATATCGACGTGCTTCAGAATGCAATGCTACCGACAGTCCGTAATGTTTACCCGGAGAACGAAGTGCCACAATTTGATTTTGTTCAAGATAATTGTTCAATTCATAATGCGAGGATCGTAAGAGCCTGGTTTCGTTCACACACTGACGTAAGGGTAATTCAGTGGCCCTCAAGATCGCCGGACCTCAACCCGATAGAAAATCTTTGGGGCCTTATGGTCCAACGATGGTCGCATCAAAATGAAAGAACCAAACTTTCTTATTAGTCACTGTAATTATATTTGGGAGGAAATGCGGGGAACCGATATTTGCTCACGGCTTGTTGGTTCAATGAGGTCTCGTCTTTTAGAGGTTATAGAGGCCAACGGCGGTTACACCCGTTTCTAATTTTTAAAAATTTTCAATATCTTCTAAATATTACTATATATGCTATGTTTTTGTTTGTTATAAGTATTTTAAAATTGATTGTAGAAATTTAATAAAAGGATAAATCTATTTTTAGCTTGTTTTTTATTGATATTGTAATTACAAGTTTACAGAAATTGTAGGTTTGTGGATTCGCCTTGTGCCTTTACAATTTTATGTAACTTGTTGATTACAATTCTGAATTTGTAGATACAATTTTGTCATCAAAATCTACAGCCCCCCGCCGTTGATTTTACGACGTCATTGGTTCCATCAAGTTCAAACTAAGAACAGCTGTCACGTTACAAACAGTAATAGTCGTTATCAATAATCAGATAAAGACAGCAATAGAAGTTGTCAGATCGATCTGCAAGCGAAACTAATCTTTATCACCTATGAATCTGCAAGCGATATTCAAACGGTGGTACACCACTTTCTTGGCCGACTGTACACAATTCGACACTGTTTTTTACGTGGGTAGGTACAAAATTAAAAAAAAGTAACAAGGTTTCTGATCCATTATGTTGTATATTATTCAGCTTACTTAACATAGATCGGTAACAGGTCTACATTATTATAAAAAATGGTTCTCTTTCCTTGTATAGAAGCAGAGTTTTCCAAATTAAAATAGGGACATAGACCGTACGATGACCGTACGTATTTGAATGGATATTCCCACTATATTATTTTCTGTGCACGTACCCAACTGCAAGTACACGGAAGAATTCTTTCGTTAAAGTTTCGTTTAAACCAAATTTCATTAAATAATATAAAGGCAACTAAAAACCTACGCAGTTGTTACATAACTTGTATTACGGAAGCCGTTACGAATGTATTATTTAATTCTGTGCTGTATAAGACGAAGAATTATTTTAGTAATAAAAAACGAAAATTGCGTCTAATCCACTTTTATGTATTTTGTAATTTGTTTGTGAGTAACCTTACTCGGGGATTCCCTAGAGTACTACAGTCTACAGTACATAATATTATCTCTATGAGTACTACAAGATTTTTCCTCCTATAAAAAATATACTAACGAGCCTCTATCCTATTGGCCACTGGAACAAGGTCGAGGCGAGCTCGTGCCGTGCGGCAGTAGGAGCGGGTGCCGTCGGGGCAGCACACGCGCGGCCAGCAGTCAGCGTCCGTCTTGCATGATTGTACTTCGAACAGCAGCTCGCCCAGCGGCGTGGCGGGACATTCACGTGGAATGACGCCCAGGATTGCTGTATATTAATAAACTTATACATCGCATATATAATATAATTTTTGAACGATAATGAATGAGTCCCGTCATATACTTAAAACAATTATTTTTTAAATTAGAGATTACGTATATTAACTGCTAATAATTCCTGTTCCTGTTAGATTGTTTATTGATGGAATAATAGAATAAAATTAAAATGAAAAATGATAAACCTAGTAGATATTATATCATGAACAGGAAACGTCAAACAAATTATTGCCGAATATAGTTATTCTGTTAGCATTAAGAATTAATTAATTTGAAAGTGATATAATTGTATGCATACGCGGAAGACAATTTGGACCTTATTTCGAGATTTACGTGTTTGGACGTTTATTGTTAAGTAATAAAATTATATCATACGCTGGTGTGATTGTTCCTTGACAGTAGGTCGTGGGGCTGGCACGCCTTTCACGCATTGCCCTTGGCAGCACACCTGGTCGGGCCCGCTGCTGGCGCGGCATTGCGAGTTGTTCTCACAAGGGAGTGGAAACAGCACTGATGGTATTGACTTTGGGCACACGTACTTTTGGCTTTTGCCTGTAAAAATTGTTTAATGTGGAATTTATTAGCAAAGACACACATTAGGCAGCTGAAATCTTTTGTTCCATATCGGTTTTTACATAGAGAACTAAAGCTGTAGGTATTGATAAATAATTGTATAACGATTAAGAAGCAGACATTGGGAAAATCCTTTAGAGTACAATATAAACTACGTATAGTGTAGGTACACCATAAGTAGGTACTGTATCAATATGTCCCTTTTGCATTTTAAAATATATATAGGTAAATAATTTTTTTAGAGATTCACAGGGCTTAACTTAATAATATTTATTAAAGTTGTTAAAACCAAGAAACTATTACCTAATTTAGCTGGAGCGCTACTCTTAGGCGTTGTTTGGATGGGTAATATCTGCAGGAACGGTCTCGGTGGCTCCGTCGAAGTCGTCGTGGGCTTCGGCGTCGTAGTCGTGGTAGTGGTGGTTGAACTGGTAGTACTTGGAGTTGTTGTAGTGGTAGTAGTGGTTGTTGTTGTTGTGCTAGTGGTGGTGCTAGTGCTTGTGCTGGTGCTCAACTCGAGTACACTCGCCTCGGTGCTTCTAAAATATTACATTACGATTGATGTCCAAACTACGAAAGCGATATAGTGATAAGCGGTGCTTCTAACAACTTCTAAACTAATGCATTCCAAAATTTGATAATAATGATATCATCTACCTAGTTACTACCATTACTACTATAACTATTCTAAGAAAATGTCTCTGTTTTTAATATTAAACTTCTTGCAATAGGTAATACGAGTGAAACTCTAAATAAATATTATGACAAGGTCTATTAATACGGTCATTCAGTGAAAACCTACGGCTTCAGCTGCTAAACTTGTTATGTGGTTAGGTACGCTATTTCGTTTATCTAAAAGTAAAGCAAACTTTAAAATCTTAACTATGTCTATTTCCATCTACAACTTATAGTTTTTTAACCCATTGAGCCCCGAACGGCCCGATCGGTCCACGACACAATAGATTTTCTATTGTCTGTGATTCCGGGGCCTGAGTTATTAAATTCGTTTTCGATATAAGTAAAAAAATGTCTTTCATTAAAATTTATTATATAAATGTACTTACACAATTAGCATCTCTATTGAAATCATAAACTAATTAGGCGATTATTGCAAGCTTCACACAAATTAAATGTGACACAAATTGAATACAAAGTTAGTCTTCGTAAAATAAGAGGCAATTTAATGGTATGCGTAATTGGTACAATATTGGTTGAATTCTAAGGTTGAATTAGAATCATAATAAAATTAAATAAATTAACTACAACTTAGTTAAGAAATTAGCTAGGTCCGGTGGTGAATGGCCTTAACCTGAACCCTGGCCACTCACTTTTAAAACTGGCAAATTGCTGTATAATTTTAGGACCCGGTGATTATTTGATCATTTATATATTACTTTTAGATAAACAGCTTGTAAGTATACCTACTTGATATAATTGAAATAAATTACAACTTAATTGATGTAAGTGAGGCTATACCTATAGGTAGGTACATATTAGTTAAGTAACTACCTATAGGCTGGTGGTTATGAGCCTATAATGCAACTTTAAATTTAGTGTATCATTGAGATTGCATAAAATAAGAAAACTATCCTATAAAGTGTAGAAGCCGCAGGTGAAAAGCTAGTTTTTCGATACAAGAACAACCAACATTGCGAGGATATCCTAGCAATTTTGTTTTTTAAGTGATCTCATGGAATGATGAAATCTAACTACAAGCAGAGTAAGATATAAAGAAAAAACAAGTACTTAACTAAAATGAAACTAACATATTGACTACGACAAAAACGTACTTCAGTACACTAAATATTCTTCTGTAGATGAATTAAAAGATATTTCATAAATTGGTAAACACTAAACAGATTTGTTTTATAAACCTCACCGTAACTTAGCGGCGCCTGGTACGCCCTTTGTACAGAACCCCTTACAGCAAAGCTGTTGTGCTCCCATGAGACTACATTCCGTGTGCTTTTTGCAAGGCAATGGGAAGAGATCCAACCATCCGCTACTTGTGCGCACCTTCGGACATTGTAGTGATTGGGAGTGACCTGAATAAAAATGAATCATTTAATGATAAGGTAATATCTTAAACCAACATTTCTATTGTGTATGTAAAAATATATTATTAATTATTAATCTAGGTACTAGTTTAACTAATAGTCTAATATACTAATATACTTATTATTAATTATTTAATATACTTATTATTAATATACTTATTATTAATTTATAATATACTTATTATTAATTATAGTTACCTACTACATAGAAACTAACCGAAACGTTTGGGTAATGGGTATAGACTATAGACTCTCGTTTAGGAATTGACTTTGAGACCTTCGTTGTTGATTTAAATGCAGCTCCAGCGCGGTCGATAGTAATGGGATACAGCAAGATGTGCGATATGCAATCCGATCGGTTGTAAGTTGTAAGCTCGACATTGGGGATGTGAATAATTCCTGAACCCATGTTTAAAATAATCATAAATATTTATGTATATAAATAACAATGATAAGGTTTTGTCTCTTCCAGTAGCTTATTTTACTTATTTCCTTACCTAAATTAAATAACAACACGTAAGTCGTGACTCAATTACACTTTTAATTTGATAAGTTGATAACGCTTACGATTAGGTACTTACATTCTTTTTTCTTTTCGGATAATTTTAAGCATTGGTAGGCCCGATTCAGTGCGACGCGGACCGTCCGCACGCGGACTAGGTTTTGCGTCCGTCGCGGATGATTTTGTCGTTCAGTGCGATGCGGATCGGGATCGACTGTAACCCTCTCGGTTTGCACATTTGACGCAGCCGCCATGACAACGACAGTACTTTACATCCGCTCCGCGTGACTGTTGTCCGCCGAGCACTGAACAAATACATTAGAACCAAGCACCGTCCGCCCGCGGACATCCGCGGCGCGGAGGAGCGGCGCGGATCGATTTCGACCGCGCGCGGATAGCTCTCCGCGACGCGGACAGCTCCGCGTCGCTCTGAACGCGGTGTAAGGTTTCATACATTTGACCGTCCGTCGCGGACGTCCGCGTAGGTCATCCGCGTCGCACTGAATCGGCCCATAGTAAGATTACGTATCTACCTACTTGTATTGCAATATTTACGTAATGTTCTGTTTAAAATTTAGGTAACAACGCATGTTTAAGTTGAAAACATAAAAGTATCCGTCCGGTACAGTTATGTGGTTAAGATAATATTTAGACCGCGTCTATATTCGTTCATTGTTTTAAAAATCTGATCAACCACTCATCTACTTCCGCATAGATGATACGCGAAACCGCGCGGCACAGCTATTAATTAATAATGCTAATTTTCTTACCCGACAGAGAAGAATAGAGTAAGTAGATATTACCGTATTATGAGATAAACATGTTGAAGACAAGTAAGAAAAATTATTGAACGATATTTTATAAGGTCTCCTTCGACACGTGTCGAGTAGGTACCTATTAGAGTTGTTTAAAAATTAATTAGGTATGTACCTACATACAGATCCAATTTTTTCCTGATGCTTCCGGTTGTAAGATTCCGGTTAAAACTTGGGTTATTAAAGGTCAAAATCACAGGTAAAAATTGGGTAAAAATAATAGAGTACCTTCAAGAGTACCTTACTACTTAGTTTCTGTGATCTGTGCTTACTACCTATAAGCTCACAAGCTCTACAAGATGACAAAGTACGAGTACCTATACTAACTTTATGGTTTCCTAAAACAATGATATGTGATGATATTAGGTAATAAAATAAATTAATAAATACGTCATAGTTGACACAAAAATGATTTATTTAAGTTTGATATTGACATCTTTAACAAACGAAATATTCTTGCTTGAAGAGAGAGTTCACACAAATCAGTTTTGCCCTTAAGTGAATTAATCATGGTTATCACAAATGACATCCAATTGCCTGAATTTAAAACCCTCACCGTTCCAGAGGTAAATTTATCAACACCAACATTAATGGCTGCTGCTCCATATCTTGGCAAGGACTGCGAAGCTATCAACAACGAGTTTATGCTATGTCGGTTTGAGTCTCGGGATCCTAGAGTTTGTGTAGACCTAGGTAAACTGGTGACTTCATGTACACTACAATTCTTTAAAAAAGTAAAGAATAATTGTAAGCACGAATTTAATCAATATGCCCAGTGTATAGATAAAAGTTCTGGGGATTTTTCGTTCTCGGTTTGTCGAAAAACGCAAGCCGTATTTGACAAATGCATGGATGAGAAGTTATGTATGAAAAGACCCGATTTTGGATACTTTTGTCGTGCTCGGGTGCATAAGAGCCGTGTTGCACCTCCACCACCGGAGCCCTGCCCTTGCCACTCGAAGGTGCCGGATCCGACACCGTCTCTACCTGACTGTAAACCACGCCCTCCACCCCGCTTCGGATCCCGTAACTTTTGGATGACTGAGTGATGATTTATTTTCAATTTAATTAATTTATTATTGTTTTGTATTTTTGTTATTAACTATTAAAAAAGACTATTTATTTAAAACTTTAAATTATACCTATGCATATGAATCTAGATTGTACACAATCAAAGAGCACAATAAAACCAAGATTTATGTTTGAAAGTGTTCTTAATGATCTAAGGAAAGTGTTACAGACATATTTTATTATACTTACTGCGAGTAGTAGATAATAGATTGTATAATACGATGCAATATTGTGCTATTATAGTATTAATGTAAATGTAAGTTTAACAGGGTTTTTATTATCTAAAATTATTTGTACTAAGACTTAATTACGTACAATGAAAATCTATAGGTAGGTCCGTATAATAAAAGATGTAGAGTTTTTTCTTAGAAACTACTGGTCGAATTTCAAAAATTCGAGATTCGGAATAAAACAGAGTCGATTTCGCTCTGTCCGTCCCTATTAAGTTTTTTTGTGTGGTGTCTCGATGTGCGACATGCGCAAGGGCGTCCCCCCTTGACGGGGATCTCAAACCTCGGCTTGGGCTGTCGCTTGAGTGGAGGAGGCCGGAAGGGCCCCAGTCGGACGGGGTCCCTATTATCACCTATTATGCTTAAATCTTTAAAACTAATTTGTTAAGTTTTAGATAAAGCAGACGAAGCCGCGGGCGGAATACGATATTACCATATTGCAAAATAAAAATTATGTATTATATAATATGTATTTTATAGACGGTTAATAAAAATAGGTATCTAAGAGTACGATAAATTATTTTTAACATATTATTATCTACCTACATTTAGTTACTACTGATATTGCAAAAATGAAAGGTTTTAGAAGGAAATTTCATTGAAGGTTATGGAGGTGAGGTCACTATTACTTGTATACGTAGTATATTATTATTAGTCTGTGCTATTACGGTAATCTTCGAAATATGTATGTTGTAAACTTGTAAGGGTAACTAACTAAACATACTAAACATTATTTTTTTGCATTTAGTTTTTTAATTATTCACACATAATATTAAGTGTGTGGCCATTTCCCTAGCTATATTCATTCGTAAACTAAATATGTTTTTAATCTAATTTTAGATTTTCATAATTTACATGCTCTCTATTAGATAGGGCAGGAAAATCGTCACATGATATCTCTGTCGGTGATACTGATTTTTTACGAGACGTTAAGAACTCAAGATCAATTGAATTACGTAATTGTTTGTAGGCTTAGTTTTGTCTTATTTTACTAGATACTTAAATTATGTACCTATTTAGCAGGCAATTTGTTGGTGCGCAATGTCCATGACATCATTTCACATAAAAATAATTATAGCCTATAATAATTAATCTTAATTAAATAAATTATTATAACCTATAGGTATAGGCTATAGATATAAGCTTCTTGGCTATAACCATATTATAATCTGCAGCTGCAAGCTGCAGGTTCTGTAGACTGTAGGTTTAACAAATCTCAACACGAATAATAATAAACATACCCATCTCTCTATACATATAATAACATTTACCTACATAATGGTAGGTTATATAAGATTCTAGAATGCTGAAACCATCCACTCAAATGATTTACCTAATTATTTATGCATTACAATATGCATCATGCTAGACAAAATATAAATGTTTAGTACCTAGGTACCTAATATGTAATGATGGACTAGGTACAACTTACAATCTGTGCAAGTAGTTACCTACTTATTCTATATGTAGGTAAGTATGCGTAAAATTTTATGTTATCGCATTAAACTTTCATATGGAAGCTTTTATAAGATTTCATCAATCCTTGCTCTTGAAAGCACTTTATATAACCAAAATAACCCAGATGCGGGACAAAATGTCACAAGCAGTCACCTACATATAAGTTGATTGGTATTGCGCACTTGATAACCAGTAACCACCAAAGACTGGTGATTATTACATCTACACCAAGAAACAGGAAAGCTTGCAAAAGTAAAATCGAAAGTATTTAAATGGAAAGTTACTTATTGCAGAATTATTATATTCCTATTTATGACGTAAGACTATAATACAAATGTAAGTTTTCAGTACTTACCTATCTTTTTTGTAAAATATAATGTAATGAGATGCCGCTAGCTTATTGCAAATTTTTAATATTCTCGAAACAAGAATATTCGAAATAAGTTGAACTTTTTTTTGGGGAACGAACTAACCTATCATCAGTGAATTAAAAAAATGCATTACTAAATTCACCTATGAATATAAATTAATGATAAATTATTAAGGTTAATTTTAGCAGTCAGAATATTACGGCGGTTACTATATATTATTATATCATTAATTTATTATCTACTTACATCTTAGTTAAATCTTAAGAGTAATTTATTGAAGTGTTTGTAATTTTATTATTGTCTAAAAATTATTTCGAACATATTTAGATTCGACCCCATTGACATTAACTACCTACCTAATAATAATTATACCTGTAGTGAGTTTAATACCTGTGTGTAATTAAGGCACAGCTGCGTTCTTACCGAAATACTAGGCTAATGCCATAAAAATAGAAAATACGCTAAGAATTGAGAAACATCCGTCTGTTTTGGGAATATCGGTTAAAAACTAAATAATCTCTCAGTAAGAACTATCGCACAATGATTTTATCGTTTTTAAAACGCTTTTATTACAAGCTTCACCTGTTAACTTATGTTTTCCTTTAGGCTCGATTTTGACTTACTTTAAACCAAAGACTATATAGACCACGCGTTAGTATTCTGTGATCACACTTTAAACGGTCAGCCGTCAGGGTGTAATTCAAACTTTGAACGAGATCTCTTAAGTTGGCGGGGGGAAATTAATTTTTTGCACTTTTTTTTTGGCTCTATCAACTGTTCGTTAACTGTTCTTCATTGTTCTATCAAAATTTTTTTTTGTTCTGCCAAACGCCAACTTAAGAGATTTTTTTAAAAATAATAAAAAAAAAGAATGAACAAAAAATTTTTTTGATAGAACAATGAAGAACAGTTAACGAACAGTTGATAGAGCCAAACAAAAGTGCAAAAAATTAATTTCCCCCCGCCAACTTAAGAGAGCCCTTTGTACGCATAACAAGGATCACTGTCAATGGTAGATATCACGTAGATATCAATATTGAATATAATCAAAAACAAACAAATTGAAATAATTAGCTTTTTAAAGAACAACAATATTTATTTATACTTTTTTACCATTTTTTTTTAAATAGTGAGTAACTAAGTAGTAATGGTGTTTTCTTTGTAGTTACGAATCACAAATCAATAAACATAAATATTATCTAAATAAATCAGAGTAGGTAGTATCATGGACCAATATACTCAAAGGTAGTATTCAATATTGGGTTATTAATTATTGTAATGTTATTTATATATTTATTTTAAAGCTCAGTATGATTTAAAAAAAAAACTGATGCGTTTCATATATGTAATATAATAATTATGTGGTTTAAAATATTAATTTAGATGCATACAAAAATATAATACATATAGGTGCATAAATAACCACTAGGTAAATTAAATTTAATTAAAAGTTAAAACCTCACCTGTCTTGATAAATCCAAGTAATAAAAAAAGCGTTAAAGCTTTAAGCTTCATAATGTTTTCACAAATAAATCACGAAAGATCACAAATACACAGTTTATCTAAATGCGAGCCTTGTACTAGGGGCTCTCGTCAACTCTTTACTGTCAAGCCTGGGCTGGCGAATGGCGCTCTGGGCCCAGCCGTTGCATAAGTACCGGGCTGTTGATACAGATTATCATTTGGCGGACAAACACTTTCGCTGCACTTTATTGCTTCAATGTGCTTGCCCTCCTTACGGTTCTGAGGTTCAACTTATTGTAAAGTGCCACATAAGATGATTATTCTTTATGTAGCCTCCTGCCTCGCTTTCGGCAAATTTTCGAGCAAAGATTTACTAATTGTGTATTATAGCATAACGTTACCGAACCTGTATGATTGCTATTTATGATTATATTATATTGAATGCTACTTTTTAAAGTAACTAGGTATTTAAAATGTTGTGTAACATAACGTATAAAAATTGTGCTCCTGACCGATTTTTAAATCTAGTGTGTTGAGATATGATTAATTTATAAAGAGAAACCCTTTTCTCAATAATTCTTACAAAGAGGTGCGGCGGAGCGAAAGTACATAAGATATCAATATTAAGAGATTAGGATTTAAATAGCTAACTCTAGAGTCTAGAGCGTTAGTGAAGCTTCTTCATGTACCGGTTTTTAGTTAATATATATATTAAATTTTAAATATTAGTAGCGGTGTGTCCCTTAGACACATAAAACTGAAAGAATAGAATAAATTCGATTGCTCTGGCGGGTCACGAGTGGCTGAATTGGTCAGGCATCCGCCCCGGAATGGCGCGAAAGGATGCGGGTGCGAGTCCCGCCTCGTGATCGAATTTTTTCTATTCTTTATAAATTTATATTTATAAAGCATCTTGAATGCATGCATAAAACAAAAAAAAAAAGTATAAATTTTAACTATACCTACACAGTATTTTGATTTGAATTAAATCCAAACCCAGATGAACATCATACTGATAATAATTGAAATGTTCTAAATATTATCTGCACTCTGAAGTCTGAAGATCAATAGAAAATAATTATTAATTATGAAGTTACATACGTAGGTATTTATCCACATTTTTGTAGCCCAACTATCCGTATCATATGAACAAATCCAGATTTTTATTATTTCGCCGATTTGTTTTATTTTGTGAGATTTCAAAATCAAAGATACATATATCTTAAAAATATTTATAAACAACATGACAGACTTTAATAAAATAATGTTATGTTTGTGACAAAGATTTGGTAGGTATTGGAAAAGAACCTGGGAAATATTAAGTAGCCTTAAGTTAAGTAGGTACTAGCTGACCCGACACACATTGTCCTGTCTTAGCGCAAATTGTCAAACCCATGCATTTTATTCGCCCGTTATTATTTCAAATTTTCGTAATTTTTTGATCCCAATTTCTTGATTTTTCTTTCCTCTTATGAAAGAATGAACGCACCAAAATAAGAATTATCGAAACCGGTCGAGCCGTTCACGCGTGATGTCGTGACCAAGGGAAATAGGGATTCATTTTTATACACATGTATAGAGATAGTTATATAATATAGTGATTTTTCATACTATGCATACATGTCTAATAATACAAAAAGATACAACCCTAGCGGCATTCGTGCAATGACGTGCTTGCACGTGAGTCGCACGGCGGGCAACACAATCTCGACTCTTTGTGCGGGTAGGTACTTATGGTATATTTCTTCTCGATATGTGAACCGTAGTTATTATTATTAAGATTTTGTAGGCTATTATAGCGTAGTAATTTTCACTTTTGCATGGAAGTGATGTATCTGCTAGTATCTAATCTGTGCTATACTGAAAACATCTGGCAATAACCGTTAGAGTGGGAACCGAAAAGAGCCCTCTCAGGTATAAACCCTAGACTATTTAAATGCTAGTAACTATATTAAATAAAAATACTATGCTAGAGTGAGAATAATAGTGATATAGTAGGAAAAAAAGATAGCTACAGAGACAGTACATGCATAGATCTGACCATGTATAAGTAGTAGCTAAGTCTTGTTGTCTGTACTTAATGAAAAAGTCTGCCGTGACGAAAATAAGTTTTTAAGACCCTAATAAATAAAATATATGAATGGCAGATCTGGTCAATTACTTTCAAAATTTTATTTTTTTCAGCACTTTCATAAGTGTCTGCCAGAATGTTACCCGCGTGATAATGGTCTGCCATTGTTATTTTCCGATAATAATAATAATGTATTTTCAAATATCAAACTGGCAGACGTGGTCGAATGGATTTAAAATTCGCCAAAAATTTCCACCTATCTTACCTGAGCACCCGCCGTGTCCACCACTCTGGGCTTAGTGACTCCCCATCTCATGTATAGGTAGGTATATAGGGGAATCAACACACAAAAATCCAGGTCTGGTCAAATACATACAGGTAGCTTTGCGCTAGCTCTCTAACTATTACGTCCCTTGACTACGATTAAAATTTTATCGTTCTTGTTAAGGTCCTGGTAAGTGGTAAGAGGGTAGCTAGCTTAGTTTACAGCTCATTAATGTATGTATTATAATTTATAATCGATCCTTGATGAGTGTAAAAAGTTTTAATTAAAACAGTCTGTGTAAAGTGGGTCAAAATCAAATCTTAAGGAGTCGGTAATATACAAAAATGTCGGATACATACAAACATACAGGTGAAGCTAATAAAAGCGTGTTAAAAATGAATAGCTAAATGTGTTGCTAAGCGTAAATCTCGAAAACGGCACAACCAATTCGCATATTTTTTTACGTTTTAGGCACAAGGTAAGTAGTTCAGGGAGAGAAAACACGAAAAGGGGCAATACACAGAGCAAGTAATATAGGGGCAATAGGACAGAACAACGTCTGCTGAGGTCTGGGGCAGCTAGTTCGATATAAAAATGCTATCATTTATTCCAATACCATGCTACGTGGGTAAATATTTAAAACTACATAATAAAAAATAAAGAGGAAGTCATAATATATTCGTAGTATGTATGTAGTAGCTTTTTTTGTTTAACTTTAAGTCTTAGCTTAGTAATTGAGTAGGTACATAATTTTAGTCATACAGACCTCTGACGTCAATCAAAAAATTGAAAGTTCGAGACTAGATACGTTTGAAACACATATAAATATAAAACATGATATAAATATTTCAATTTGTGTCTGAGGTTGCAATGTACTACAAGGCTGCTTCTATTTTGGATATGAGTATGGATAAAAGTAAACATCTTTCTAGATACTGGCATGTTCGACCGAGACCGAAAATACTCGACGCTTTCGGTACTATATTTTAAAATTTTTAGGGCAGTGAACAATTTTTCTACTATGGCGTTTTTAATTTGACACCGGCAAATAGAATTTTTTGAATTAAAAAAATTAACTTCTTGCCATCAAGGAAAAAAAATACTATGGCGTTTGACAAATGACAGTGACAGTTTGATTTGTTTACATAAGGCACCTTTTACCATGTGAATTATTGGGTGGAGCCATTAATTAAGAGTTGTGAATGTAATTTTGTGAAATTCAATCATTTAGTTCACAGTAAAGTTAAATTGTTATTATCTTGTTATTAAGAAAAACATTTTAAAAGGCAGTTTAAGAATATATTATTGAAATGCCAAAATTAGACGAAAAGCCCCGAGTGTATCTTGAGGAATTTCGAGTTAAGGTTAATTTTGTTCTTGATTTTATTAATATTTACATATTATTTAATTATTTATCGGGATAATCATATAATTATGTCAATTACAGAATGCACCCAATGATTATGGAATGGCTGATGAGAAATGGAATTTTAAAAAATTTACAAAAAATATGCGTATAGTTATCGTAAGAATGGATAATTTAGAAATGGAATTTGATATAATTGGAATTCAACCAGCCTTCGCAAATGCCTTTCGTAGGCTGATGTTGAGTGAAGTTCCAAGTATGGCTATAGAAAAGGTTTTGATTAGAAATAATACATCAATTATTCAAGATGAAATTCTCACTCATAGACTTGGATTGATTCCACTAAAAGCTGACCCGAGGTTATTTGAGTACCGTCCAGAAGGTAGTAATAATGAAAACGGAATTAATTTACTTCAGTAAAATGAAGAAATATATATTAGATGCTTTTAATGTTTTAGGTGCTACTGAGGGTACTGAATTTGATACATTGGAGTTTTCATTGAAAGTAAAGTGCACTACCAATAAATCACAGACAAAAGAATCATTTAAGCCTGAAGATTTATATGAAAATCATAGTGGTAATATATTATTTATAACACTATTATTTTAATTGTATTGAAGATTCTGCGCATCTTTTTATATATAATAAATGGTTTGAGACTTGTTATACTTAGGGCCGATTTTTCAATGCCCAGATAAACAGCTAGATAGACTTTATTCTTCAGTTAACAAAATATTCAATTTTTCAATAGACGAATAGGACTTATCTATCGAATAACTACGTTATTTGAGGAATAAATCTATTTGCCGCTCCAACGGCCAGATAGCGCGCTATTCAACGGTTAGGCGTTTGAGTTGACAACTGACGCGTCAAATTTGGGATATTTTCGTATGCACAGAACAGTAAAAACATATAGAAGTGCGATAATGTCATAATTAGTATGAAAACCAGTGTCGCCAAACCCACACATTTAAACCGATAGTTATACAGTACACTACAAGTAAACTATGCCTTTGATTGGACAGCTTAATTTGAGTAAAAACTGACTTAGGTTATAAATTCAGCATTTCAATATGTACCCTAACGCACCATGTTACGGTTTATTTTAGTATAACATCCCTAGGTATATTAGCTGTTTTGTTTCTCATTGCACAGAAATTCCAAATTCGAAAACATTCAGCTACTCCACAACAGAGGGCGTTAGTTTTCGATAAATATAACTTTGAACCTCAACACATAGAGATAAGGTTGAAATTTGTGTCACTCAACATTAATGACATTAACTTGATATTTATCTGATGCTATGCCCTGAGGGATGTCAGCCTTGTTATCGATAATTCACAAATAAATATTTTTTGTGTATTTTTTTTTTCTTTCTTTTATATGAGTATAGTATAATGTGTCACATTTTGGAGTATGTTTATTACTACTAAGTACGTCTTTTTATATTATTATTATTAAATAAAAAACGGAATAGAATAGTATTAATCTATATTTACAAAATACAAACAGAAAATATGCATTATTTTAAATCTTGGAACTGCCGTAGGTTTGCTGTATCGGTGGCCTTTGTTAGACCGCTTAGTGCTGTTCGGCATCCAGTTAACTCGTCACGTTGCATTTATCCATTTCTCTTTTAAATTAGCCTCTTTGGGAAATCTATAAATAAATTGGACAAATGAAAGCTAAGGAAAAATAAAATAAAATTTAATATTTATAATGTTTGTCTTTTCTAAAGTATCGATACTGTCGATATGCGCCACAAGCATCACTAAAGCGACATTCGTTTGTTTATTGCAATAATATTCCAGAAAGTCTTGTTTGCTGTTCAATCTATAATAGTACTAATTTCTTACGGATTAAGGTTCATTTTGACTAGATATTTGTATACAATTTTGACAAATTACGACAAGCGAAGTTATAACATAAAATATAATTAAAATAAATAAAAATAAGACTTACCGATGGTATGAAATGCCTCCATTGCTGATATTATTTCGTCTGCTATCATTTTTGCACTCTAATACCGAACAACACGTCTTAATTAATGAATAAATATGGAAAAAAGGTTTGACAGCTGACAACCGACTCGAATATTTTTCTGCGCACAACTGAGAGCAAGTTAGGTGATCTTACCTTACCAGTGACACGTGGGCCACGCCCACATCACACTTCTATCTACTTTACTGTTCTGTGTTCGTATGTCATAACATAGAGCGTAGAATTATTAACAATTAAACCTCTTTCTATATAATTATTATCAATTAAAATCATATTGAAATTGATGTTTTTGATAGTACTGATGACCATGCCATTGAAAATTTGCCGAACGCTGCCTTTAAGTATGTCGTTTCCATCGTAAAATATATAAATTGAAACACAAATTTAACCAAACTCTACTCGAATCAAAACAACAATCAACAATCATAGAAGACAAGAGCAATACAAGACAAACTTAAAATGCACTCCTGACGTGAGTCATAATGACGGTTGTTGACAAATTGCAAGAGTTGACTCTATCCCGCTCTAACCTGACTAATTTAATATGTTTGTTTCGCCACTCCGAGAGCAGAGCTGCCAATATGGAAATATTTGGTCAGATAGTTATTCATCAAATAAATCACGATTGAAAAATAGGTGAGCCGTTATGAGTTAGATAAATAATTGAATAAATCTATTCGAGGGGTAGTTATTAGACTGTTTATCTCGGGATTGAAAAATCGGCCCTTAATTGGTTAATACATAAATATCTTGATTCTTTTGAGAAAAAGTAAAAATGAATATAAATTACATAATTCTATTATTATTTTTTTACTTAAATGTTTTAGTGTACTCATCTCAAATAAAATGGCATCCAATTGGCAATCAGGCATCAGTACACAAGGATGGAGACATAGGTCCAGTTCATGGTGATATTGTAATATCAAAAATGAGACCCGGTCATGAATTAGACCTAAGTCTCATAGCCGTCAAAGGCATTGGAAAGGATCATGCTAAATTTTCACCTGTTGGTAAGTACAATAATGTTTAAAACTGCTTTGTATTTTTTTAATGTAACTAAGTAACTCATATACATTATGATGGGTTTTAGGCAGGAAAAAGTAAAGATTGATAAATAAACTTGAGATACTTTATTAGATGATATGCATAGCACAAAGGGTAAAGGCGGAAGAGAAAAATTATACAATGACAGATAGATATTTGACATATACACATTTGTTTATAAAAACTCCTTTCACCAACACTGGCCCTTAAACAAATGTGTAGGTACACAGTACAAATATCTACAACATTAAACAAGTTTAGTTATTACAATTTAACAATGTAACAAATTTATTGTAAACCTAAACAAGTTACAAACTTATAATGTTTTTCTTTAGTAAGTGGTTTTGTTAAAATATCGGCAGTCATTTCAGAAGTACACAAATAATTCAAATTTACAATATTGTCTTTTACAACTTCTCTTATAAAATGATGCCGCACATCTATATGTTTCGTACGAGCATGATACATAGGATTCTTACACAATTTTTTGTGCTGATTGGTTATCATTAAAAATCGTAACAGAACAATGCCTACCTAACAATTCATACAACAGAGTTCTTATGAATAACGCTTCTTTACAAGAATCTGATAGAGCCATATATTCTGCTTCTGTGCTAGAAAGAGCGACTGTTCGCTGTTTTCTACTTTCCCACGATACAGAACAGTTCCCAATTTGAAACACAAACCCAGTGTACGACCTATGATCGACCTCACACGAAGCCCAATCAGCATCAATATACCCATTGATGTCTAGACCACTTCTACTAAAAACAAGTTTGTAGTTTACAGTACCTTTTAAATACCGTAGCACGCGTTTCGCGGCCTTCCAATGACGCTGATCATAACAATCATTAAACTGAATCAGCATGCTTACCGCGTGCGCGATGTCTGGCCTGGAGCTTACTGAAATATAATTTAAACAACCAATTAAATTTCTATATTCCAAATTCTCCTCCTTTTTATCCTCCGTTTTATAATTGATTGATACTTGTCAGCCATTGCTTTCTTCCAGTGAACAGCTTCAGCCCCTCCTAGAGCTTCCTGAACTGTCTCTGGTTCATCTCCGATACACGTCAGCATTGCAGTACACGCACTATCATATTCTGATGTATCCATCGCATCTTCAAGTGTCGATTCACCTGGAATGTATGTGACATCGGAAGAATCAACAGAACTACTGTTGACAGAGTCATCTAACTCAAAAATACACTGTCTTCTGGGATTAATTACGATCTCATTTTCTTCCCCTTTTTCTGGTGATACTAAATTTTCAGACTGTACTACTTCAACATGAGAATCATTTGGGTTTAAATCCTCAGTCTGTAAATTATTTATCATCATGAAAAAAATCACCATTTTTAGACGTGTTTTTTGTATAGAATTTGTTTTCAAAGAAAGCAACATCCCTTGATTTAGTAACTTTGCTGGGATTCTCTGGATCAATCAATCTATAACCCTTACTATTTTCACAATATCCTACAAAAATGTAAGGTTTGCATTTTGAATCTAATTTCTTACGATTCTGTGTCAAGGCATAAACCACACAACCAAATATACGTAAATGGCTAAGATTCACCTTTTCATTAGTCCATTTTTCCTCTGGCGTAATACCGTAGACTGCTTTTGTAGGGGACCGGTTCTTCAAATAAACAGCGGTATTGACCGCTTCTGCCCAGAACTGCCCATCTAAGCCTGCGTCTCGTAACATGCTGCGAGCTTTCTCAACAATTGTCCTGTTGGCCCGCTCAGCAACGCCGTTCTGCTGAGGCGAGTGCGGTATGGTAGTTTGGTGAATGATGCCGTTATCCTTCAAATATTCCTGGAATATAGAATTGACATATTCGCCTCCATTATCCGTCCTCAATGATTTTATTTTTCTATTGGTTTGGTTCTCCACCAATGCCTTGAAATGTTTGAAGTTATCGAAAACTTCACTCTTATTTTTCAGAAAATAAATCCATGTTTTCCTACTACAATCATCAATAAACGTGAGGAAGAATCTAGCACCACCTAAAGATTTCACTGGCATAGGCCCGCATAAATCACTGTGTACAACACCTAACAGTACATTTGACCTACTTTGTGCCTTCTTAGGAAAAGGTAATTTACTAAGCTTCCCCTTAACACAAGCTTCACATGGACTGAACTGTGATTTATCATACTTAATGCCTCTAGCCATACCTTTCATTAACAAATGCATACTCCTCATATTGAGATGTCCTAGTCTCCTGTGCCATGTCTCCTGCGTAACAGAATTAGCAGCCGCCTGGAAACTCCGCTCAGTTTCCGCCTTACAGCTCTCAGATGCTTTCTTCTGCACTGAATCTTGAGCTTCTGTATTTACCTGGGTAGTCGCAGATTCCACACTATTCCCTGAAAACATAGAACAGCCACCACATCCTACCACACACAGATCATGCTCTCTAACAGATTCTGCAGTTTCTAATTGATAAACACCATTTTTATGTACAGCTGTAGCTGCTAGCTTATTACCATTGAATATTTTACAACATTTTTTATCAAAAATAACTTAAAAAACCCTTCCTAGTTAACGCACTGACTGACAAGTTTGTAGCTAAGTTCGGTACATGATAAACTTCACTGATTGTTTTGATGCCTAATTTTAAATTTACTATCACATCACCACGACCAGCAGTAAATAGTTTTTCACCATTAGCCACTTTGACTTCAGTCACATAACCCGGAACAAAGTTATTTAATTTATTTCTATCATTACACATATGACTACTTGCACCTGAGTCTATTATCCATACATCACTCTGCACACTAGCTGATAATGCAGTTAACAGTGACTGGTTTGTTAAGCTCTCCGCCTTAACTGCTTTCATATTCTTGCAGTCTGTCGAGTAGTGTCCAAGCTTCTTGCACTTAAAGCATTTGATTTTCTTACGTGCCGCCACCAACGCTGTTGAAGTCGTGTCACCTTTTCCATCACGCCGTTGCTTCTCCTGCATGAGCTTCGCTTTGACCACCTCACTTGACAACTTGATATTAGAATTTTCAAGCGCCATTATGAGCGGATCAAAGTCTTGAGACAAGCCACTCAGTAAGAGAACTGCAACGAAATCGTCTTCCAGAGGTGAACCAATATCATTCAGCTGTTGACTCAGATCGCTGATCTTCGCAACGTAAGCTTCCATGCTTTCACATTCGCATAATTTTGTTTCAAACAAAAGAGTTTCTGCGTTCCTTACATGCGTAAAAACCGAAGGCTTTACTGACAAACAGATCTTAGCAAGAGCTTTCTGTGATCTCTTCATATAAGCCGCATCATTGACATCTTCCGTTTTATCTTCCGAAACGACGTCCCATAAGTCCTCGTGAATGAGTAGCATTTTCAGTTGGAACTTCCAATTACTGTAGTTTTCTATGCCGCTCAACTTCTCCACAGGAATTAAAGTCGAAACCGATGTCGATGTCGCCATTTTTACATGTACGGACCGGCGTTTTAATTTATTTGTAAAATTACTTTTATTCTGCCGAAACTCATAAAATAATTATAAACAAAGCAAGGATAAAGCTCTGGGCCCATAACCTGATGGGTATTAGGCAGGAAAAAGTAAAGATTGATAAATAAACTTGAGATACTTTATTAGATGATATGCATAGCACAAAGGGTAAAGGCGGAAGAGAAAAATTATACAATGACAGATAGATATTTGACATATACACATTTGTTTATAAAAACTCCTTTCACCAACACATTATAAGATGCATGCATGAATTAATATTTTTCTCTATTGTTGAATTCATAAAATCATACATATTATATGTAAATAATTCAAACTTACATTTCTTCTAGCTACGGCAACATACAGGCTATTACCAGAAATTATATTGACGCGGGAAGTAAATGGAAGCGATGCATGTTTATTACAAAGTTGCTTTTCACCAGGAGTTATTAGTATTGACTCAAATGGATGTGCCTATGTAAAGGATGCACGCTACGACAGCTGCAGTAGGAACGTTTACAGATATGACAATATAAAGGATGCGGTAATATTAAGCAGAATAAGGGATCATTTCATTTGTAAGTATTATTATGTATTCATATATCTAGAAATTTTATCATTAAATATATGTAATTTTTAAAATTTTTCTTTTTTGCAGTCAATGTTGAATCCGTTGGAGCAATGTCCCCGCAGGCAATCTTTGTTGAAGCAGTTAAAATTTTAAGAGACAAGTGTAAAACATTATTGGATGAGCTGAACACATTTTAAGTTCTAAGAAATAAACACCTTGAATATTAATAAAAAATAAATAAATAAAACAAGTTTAATTATCTTAGATTTTTGTATTAATGATTACTTATATAATTTAATATACCTAATTATATTATATCGTAATAAAATTGTAGGTTTTAAAACAATACCCACCTTAAAGTTATTCTAAAAATGCTATTTGTAAATCCTACTACTACATTGAATTGAATAAAGAAAAACACAGAATAAAGAATATGTTTACTCTTATTTTTGAAATTTATCATACCTAATTGAAATTAGTAAAAAATCATACAATGCTGTGATTAATATTATTTTAACAATAACAGTTTTCTTTCCTCATTTCAGATCTTAATTTATTATTACTTTTTGTTGTGAATAATTTAATTATATTTTTTAATTTAGAGTAAAATTCGAGTTTTAAAAAACCTTGAAAATTTGCAGCTATCACCATTAATACAGTATTAAATAATAATAAAAATATGTGAATAAACAACAAAATCGAAACAACTTTAGTTAAATATTAGAAGAAATTTAACGAAAACAATAATATTAATCATCATTATTTTTTCTATACTGAAGAAAAAAAAAACGAAAGAAACAGGTATATCTTCTATTGAATATGATAGCAGGTGGATAAAATCAATATTTTTACTAATTAATTTTTTAAACACTACAAACCTTGCCTCGCTAGCTATTACATAGTAAGCCTACAAAAATAAAATGTCAACAACACAATACAAGGAAGATTGTTTTATTCAGACACTCAATTTAATAACTTATTTGACTGACATTGAAAAATGTTGTTCAATAAACATACAACAAGTAAGACTTTAAACAGTAAATGCTGTAACAAAATTCAGTAATGGTAAGAATTTAAATGTTTATTGGGGATTTTCAACACTTCATAATATGACAAAAGCAACATTATAAATCATGTAAAATAATATAACTTTAAATTTACTTCCTGTCACACCTGGTTTCTTAGAAGGTACAAGACAACAATATATAGTAGTTGTTGCATCTTAACATGGAAAAAATTTAATAAATTTTTTAACATCAAAACAGTCCTACCCAAATCTAAAGAACACAGATTCTAATGAAAAGTATCTTCTACTATGTGACACAACAAATACAAATTGTATCTATTTTGAATGATAAAATTGTACCCATTACATAATATTACAACAAGATTGTCATAATATTATGTCAACATGAACTTCCATTTTGACTCTTCATAATATGATAACAAACATACAGTGTAGTTTTGCTAATAGCATCACTGATGCCAAGTGCTAATGAGTGCATCTTATCCACGATCTCAACATAGTGTAAAACTATATACTTTTACCATGTTAAATGACTCATATGATCTGTAGTATACAATAATAAACACTAAGATTTAAGCTGGAGATAAACATTTATAAAACTTATAATAACCTAAATGGTAAACTAGATGAGGGTGAAGTATTGTTTTGAATATTTATTTTGGTATGGGGGGATGTGGAGGTCCATTGGAGTCACAAACACTAACATAGCACCCTCTGATCACTCTGGCTCGCCTTTGGCCTTTTAACATATTGGCTGCCTGTTCAATGCGCATTACAAGTCTATGTTGATTTTCCAAGCGCTCCAAACAATTTTTACAAATCGTTTTTGGAAGGGGGTCCGAACGAGATACCTGCAAAAAAATATGACTTACTTGTCTATATTATTTAGTTTCGAAATAGTTACTTACGTAGTTGTAAATATGCCTACATTGATCGAGAGATAACGGTTTATTTTCTCTGATATGCACAAGCGAATTCCTTCTTCTCCATAAATATGTAAGACTACACGATGCATTTCCGAACATAATCTACAGATAAATCCAGTCAATACCCCTTGATCTAAACTACCCATTGTAAAATCTTTTTACTTTAAACAAGTACTATATAGATACACAATATGTTTTGAGTATTTAATATGCAGAAAGCATCATCTATTGTATCACTAAATGAAACTGAAACAATAAACACAATTATTGAGATTTGCTATATTTTGTCATTGAGTTGAAGTATCAAAACGTATTTTTTTATTTATTTCTCTTTTTTTTTCATTGCCATTCAATCACAGATAGAGTAATGTTATTAATGGCTGGTTCACACTTTGATTAGTGCGAGTGCAGGTGATGAGTAGTACTACGTGTGGACAGTGACTGTTTAGTGCGAGTGTTTAGTAGGCTGTGTAGTAAAGTGAATAGAAGCGTGTTCTATTTTTTTGCGAGTGGACCAAAGAGAATACAAATACTGGAGTGGACTGCGAGTAGCCACGTCCCGCGCGCCCTCCCTTCCCCCTCACTCGCAGTGTGCCTGCGTAAACACGTCTGGACAGGAGTGTTTAGTGTTTAGTGTTTAGCGTAGTGTGTAGCGTCGCGAATTTCACCATTGACCTGCACTCCCACTAATCACCAGCACTCGCAGTTGAATTGGACACTACTCGCACTACACACCTGCACTCGCACTAATCACCTGCACTCACACTAATCAAAGTGTGAACCAGCCATAAATCGAAGTGTCAGAATCACAGATAAAATATCATTAAATGTTGTAATCTTTGGGTAATCTATGATCAGTGTCTATAAGTTATGAACAATATCTTTATCAAGAAGCTTATATCTTAGGGCGTATTCAGAAAGAAAGCTTGAAACTTATAAGCGCTTATAAGCGCTTATCGGCGCTTATAAGCGCTGGTAACCCGCGCAGGAAAATATATGAACATGCGCTTATAAGCGCTGATCGGCGCCGACAAGTTTGTTGAAACTTGTTGGAACTTGTCGGCGCCTATCAGCGCTTATAAGCGCATGTTCATATATTTTCCTGCGCGGGTAACCAGCGCTTATAAGCGCCGATAAGCGCTTATAAGTTTCAAGCTTTCTTTCTGAATACGCCCTTATACACTGGAGATTGCACTATGACCATTAACTTGTCACAAGAAAATATAACCTTGAATGACGTCAGTGTTGTTTTTTGTCTCTTTCTGTGGGTGACCACACTGGTTTGTATATTCAGGATTTTTCGAAATAGAAAAAAATAAAAATCATGGTCTATAAATAATAACGACATATATTTTTAACAGTATTTATAATATTATAATTACTGGTCAACTTACAAGAATTATCACCTTTTAATTGGTAGAGAATGATAGTTTTAAATAACGCTTGATAACTTTTGGCTACAAAGCTTGAATATTAACCGATATACATCATTAACATCCTTTGTAAATAGAGGAAAGTTGTGTTTTGCATCAGATGCTGTTTACCAAATTGTAAGTTACTCAGATCTTCTTTTTAAACGCGTTGCTTCGACGGGTCAACTTCAAGCCAAAAACATCAAAGAAAAACTGTTTATAACAGCCTTGCAAAAATTTCAGCTAACTTTACAAAATTTATATTTCAAAAAGTATTTTTTTTCTGGGTCGTAATCCTCAATAATTTTACCCTTGATAGGCACATATATTTCTTTTTACTTCATTTTTTGGAAAGCTGAAATACGTAAAACAAAAAAAATATTAGGTTAAAAGTATAAATTTCAATGTAAAAAAGAACAATCTTAAAACCACATGTGAGTGCAATACCGATGTCGTGTGTTGTTTCATTACTAGTATAAAAATCTTTAAAATGGTGTTCTAAATATTCATCAAAATATTGTTTTAGCAATATATTCTCGTCGCTATCCGTAAAAACCCGTCATAATGGTTACCTTACTTGTTAAATTTGTTTTTTGAAAACTTGTTGAAAAATGATGAAAGTATTAGGAAAAGAACTTATTTAACATGATTGCTTACTAAAATGATGATAAATTTGACGATTTTTGCCATTAAAATGATTCTAAACAGGTAAATGCATGAGTATTGAGGAATATTATAAATAACGTAAATATACACTTGCCTGTGAAATTATAGGCCAGAATTTGGTTTCCAAACACTTCTGCCATTTTGCAAAATACAATATATTCTTTATTTTTGGAAAATATTTATTAAATACGCAACAACATTAACATATTCGAAGCGACGAAATTTTTTTGACACATATGCCATATTGTCAAACCGAGAGTTGCTATAATTTTATTATGGTGACTACCCATTATCAGGGAGTGTGACTTTTTAATGATTGGCTCAGATACTTAATTTATTTAGCATAAATAATAATTGTCTCATCCAACAATGCTTCTGAATGACGTTGTTGGCAATTTATCAACAAACTCATGTACAAAAACTAACCTTTTGCACAGAATATTACAGCATACATAGTAGCCTTGGGAAAACTTCGTATTAACAGTGGCAATACCAAGTTAGGTGTGAAAGTGATAAAACACAACAACTGGGCAATATTTTCTTGTTACACGTCAAATGTTCATACCGAAATCTCCAGTGTATAAGATATAAGCTTCTTGATCTTTATTATATAATTACAATGCAGAACTTAGAGTATATATTAATACAATAGTATAGAGCGCGTGTATTGCACAAAGATGAGCTATAGATACTATATCGATGTGTGTGTGACAAATAGGGATGGGTAGGTATCAATTGCGTGTTGAACTATCGATAAGTTATGTAAATAAATATGTATCATAAGTAAATTTTATGTTCAATAAGTTATTAAAGGAAAAATATATGAATAAATATGTAATTTTAAATTTGTTTACCAACTGAATTAAGTTTGTTTATTCTATTTGAATATTTCTTCTATTAATTATTATAAGTACTTTAAAAAAATATGTTTAATTGGAATATCAGAGTACTTTTTAAATAATAAAGTTAATAAAATAAAAGGTCGGGTTTAGTGCTATTTCTTTAATAATAAATCAAACAATAATAATAATGTTTTAAAAATGTTTAAAAATAAAAATAAGAAATAATTAATAATTTAAAATGATAATATAATAAATAATATTAATAATTTTTTTATTTTATTTTATCCATTCTACTATCAAAATCTTCAAAATCAATTTAGCGGATCAGAAAATATATCGTAAAATTACATACTTTACATTTACACTACAATACATTCGCATTCCTAATATTAGAAAGTGTATCATACAAAACACACCACAAATTTATTTATAATAATACATTTTTAAAAGAGTTTTAATTTTAAAGTTAAATAAATAATTTGTTAAATTCTTCTAGTAAACTTTATATCGAGTACAGCGTTGATCAGGTCACATCACTACGATAATATGGCGGCAGTGAGGCGCGCGAGCAAGCCTGCGCGTGTCCGCCTCCCACCTCCCCCTCACCCCCGCGATGCTAGATTTATTTTCATAAAAATAAGTATAACAATCGACTTACTGATGAAATGTGATACTGGATTTCAATTTTGTGTATTTTCTAGTATCGTTTTTGCAAGATAGAACTGCACATTTCACCATGTTTATTCGTAAATATGAAAAAAATTCCGGAGCAACGCACTTCGACAGCACTCAACCACGACTACGAGCGCTCGCGGCGGGAACGTCGTGTTGTTCCCACCTGTGCCTACTGTTCCCACTTGGTTGTTCGCACTCTATAGATAGTATATATACTCTAAGATGCAGAATCTTAAAATTTTCTTTTAAATTTTTAGTCTTCATAATGGGTACCATACCTAAGGTATAAACCAAGTATAAACCTAAACAGCCGTACAAATAAACGAGGTATAACATTTTATGAAAAGAATAAAGTAAGAATAACGAAAAATGTTGTGTGGTTTTATGAAACCACGGTAAAAGTGAAACTTTCCGAACACTGCTTTATACCTACTCGGCAGCCGACCGTCACGCGACATGCGCTACACAGACCAAAAAGTTTGAGACGATGTAATAAAAGTTTCACTTTAAAAATCATACAAATAAACACGTATTATACGAAACCTAGTATAACGTCGTAATAAGTATTCATACTAATGCTATTTCGTCCTTATTCCGGCTACCACCCTAGTATAAGTCTGACATAACCGAGTTATAATCTATCTTTTAGTACATTGTGTTTTACAAGTTTTAGAAGCAATTTTCAATCTAAATTTGAGATAATAGCAATGAGAGTAATACGAGAAGTAGAAAAAGTTGAGCATATCAATAATTTCATTAAGTATTGAAATGGAAAATTTTGTATGAAATGTCAAAACATACGAAATTATGAAAAACCCTTTTGATATTTATAATGATTTATTTATTTACGGCATGCGCCAAACCAATACATACATAAAACTTATTTCTAAACTTATCACAATAATATAAACTTTCGTTGAAAATATAAATCTTCTAAGCCTGGAGTTGTATGTTTTGAGTTCCAGTTATTTGGCAACTCTCTATCTCAAGGTGGGTTTATCTTCTGTTCTCCAGATATTGGATAGCGTTCTCTTTCATTTGCTTGCATATTTAATGTTATATTTAAATTATTTCCAATAAATATTTAAAAAATAAATAAACAGAACATCGTATGATGAAACTTCACAACAAATTCGACGAAGTCAAACGAGCGTCAAAATGACAGCACCAAGGCTTAACCGTAGACAATTTCAATGTTTTTCAATGGTTTTTCGATGGGTTTTTCCAAGAAGCTTATATCTAATACACTGGAGATTGCACTATGACCATTAACTTGTCACAAGAAAATATAACCTTGAATGATGTCAGTGTTGTTTTTTGTCTCTTTTTGTGGGTGACCACACTGGTTTGTATATTCAGGATTTTTCGAAATAAAAAAAACTAAAAATCATGGTCTATAAATAATAACGACATATATTTTTAACAGTATTTATATTATAATATTACTGGTCAACTTACATGAATAATTATCATCTTTATAGGTACATACCATTTTAATTGGTAGAGAATGATAGTTTTAAATAACGCTTGATAACTTTTGATCTCATACTACGATTTTTTAATTAAAATGAGTGCTACATACATTAAAACATCGTTTTGGTTACTCAAGCTTCAGTCTAAAACTTTTCAATATTCCAAAGGGAGAGTTGCATCGCTAGTGTTGATGTGTGGTACCGATATTACAGTTCTCAGAAATTCGTATGTCTTTCAGGAGCTGTACTTACGGTTACTAATGGTTTCATGGTGGTTAATTATAATATAATTAAAATTACTTTATCCACAGTTGAGACGCAGTAACAAGAATGTGGTAAATAAAAAGGTATAGCACTTTTCAAAAGGTATTTTTTTTCTGGACCGTAATCCTCAGGCTTAAAATGCAAACTGCATATTCTGGCATGTTGATAAATTTTACCCTTGATAGGCACTATGGACAGCCATTTATTTCTTTTTATTTCATTTTTGGAAAGCTGAAATAAGTAAAACAAAAAAAATTTGGTAAGTTAAAAGAACTATTAATTTCTATGTTAAAGAAGAACAAACATAAAACCACATGTGAGTGCAATATCGATGTCGTGCGTTGTTTCATTACTAGTATAAAAATCTTTGGAATGGTGTTCTTAATGTTCATCATAATTTTGTTAACTATTACAATATTTTCTCTTCGCTATCCGTAAAAACTCGTCATCATGGTTACCTTACTTGTTAAATTGGTTTATTGAAAAATGATGAAATTATTAGGAAAAGAAGATAGATAGAAGATATTTAGCATGATTGATTACTAAAATGATGATAAAATTGACGATTTTTGCCATGAAAATGATTCTAAACAGGTAAATGCATGAGTATTGAGGAATATTGTAAATAGCGTAAATATACACTTGCCTGTGAAATTTTATGCCAGAATTTGGTGTCCAAAAACTTCTGCAATTTTTCACAATGCAATACATTATTTATATTCGGAAAATATTTATTAAATACGCAACAATATTAACTTAAATATTCGAAGCGACGCAATTTTTTCGACACTTATGCCATATTGTCAAAGTGAGAGTTGCTACAATTTTATTATGGTAACTACCCATAATCAGGGAGTATCGCTTTTTAATAATTGGTTCAGATACTTATTTTATTTATCATAAATAATAATTGTCTCATCCAACAATGCTTCTGAATGACGTTGTTGGCAATTTATCAACAAACTCATGTACAAAAACTAACCTTTTGCACAGAATATTACAGCATACATAGTAGCCTTGGGAAAACTTCGTATTAACAGTGGCAATACCAAGTTAGGTGTGAAAGTGATAAAACACAACAATTTTCTTGTTACACGTCAAATGTTCATACCGAAATCTCCAGTGTATAAGATATAAGCTTCTTGGGTTTTTCATAATTTTTTGAATGAATTGTTACGTTGCCGCTTCGCGCCTATTGCATAGCGTGAGCATAGTTACATTGACGTTATTCCAAATTTATTTGTAAGAAATTATGACATCCTTATTCTTTATTTATTCTTATCATATCTATTCATTGCATAAGGTTTGAACTTGGTTTGAATAAGCAAGTTTTTATTTGTACGGCTGGGTTTACCTAAGGGTTTTATAAACCTAAAGGGTAACCTAACTTTAACGGGTTTCAAAACTACTATAATATTAAGCTATTGCATAGCTTCTATCGCGGGCCTTGAGCGAGGGGACCGAATCCAGAAATTCCCTAACGAAAAAACCTCACGCTCCCCACTCAGACGGGCACGGAGGTGTGGCTTGAAGGCATGCTATGCAATAGCTTTACCGCGGTAGTCCTCGAGTGCCACACGTCTTTTATATTTTAAAAGTTAAACGGTGGGAGCTGGGGACATTTCGCAAATGAATGGATAGCCCGGCCGCTTAAAAGTTATGTTTTAACTATTAATAAAAATTGAATTTGTATGAAAAATTGAAGAGTTTTTAGGCAATAAGAACTACGAGTTACAAGATCCGAACGAGTATCAAGTTTGGGTTGTGGTTACTTTGACAGGTAACAGGTAGGAAAGGCGTATCTAATAGTACCGAGCTTGGTAGGTACCTAACTTTCATTATAGTTTAGGCTAAATTTTATATACTTATGTTGTTGTGACCATCGTGGGCTCAATCGATCCATACAATATATTGTCATACAAGTCGCTTTTTCTGACCATATTATGTCCATATGTATGCTTAAATCTTTAAAACCACACAACGGATTTGTTTGTTGTTTGAATGAATGATGAATTGAATGCGTTTTTTGTTTTAATAAATAGAGTTATGAGAGGAAGGTTTTAAAGCTTTTAATACATATATAATTTACTAGCTGCTCCGCGCCCCCGTGGCTCCACTCCTATTGGTCGTAGCGTGATGATATATACCCTATAAATGAGCTATCTATCACCGAAAGAATTTTTCAAATCGGACCAGTAGTTCCCGAGATTAGCGCGTTCAAACAAACAAACAAACTCTTCAGCTTTATAATATTAGTATAGATTAGTTTTTAGACAAGGCGGGCGAAGCCGCGGTCGGAAAGCTTGTTAGAATATAATATATGTACATCTATATATATAAAATTGAAACCCGTTTCGCGTTGTCACGGCATCACGTGTGAACGGGTGGACCGATTTCGATAATTCTTTTTTTATTATATTCCTTGGATGTTTCTTATGTAGAGAAAACATAAATATGTACCACGGGGTATAGCCGCGGGCGGAAAGCTAGTATATTTATAAAATAATAAAATACTAGCGGTCCGCCCCGGCTTCGCCCGTGCAGTCAAAGAAAAACCCTAACATAGTTCCCGTTCCCGTGGGATTTCCGTGATAAAACCTATCCTATGTCCCGGGGTAAAAAGGAGCCTATGTCCTTTCTCGGGTATCAAAATATCTCTATACCAAATTTCATGCAAATTGGTTCAGTAGTTAAGGCGTGATTGAGTAACAGACAGACAGACAGAGTTACTTTCGCATTTATAATATTAAGTATGGATATTATTTTGAATTATGATATTTGGCTCTGTCAGAATTATTATTTCAAATATTTAACTTGACCGGATTAATAGCAGAAGTGAGAGTATTGATGCGTGAAACGATAGCCGAGGGTTTATTAACAACTAGCTGTGCCCGCGACTTCGTCCGCGTGGAATAGTGACTGCATAGTAGTTACTACTTAACTTTTATTGAATAAACACGTACTACCATAAATAATTAAAAGAACAGTTAGTAAAATTTATTACTAAACTGAGCTAAAAAATAAAAAAATAAGTGCCTAATTAATTTTCTACGTAAAATTTATTTTAAATTATGGCATATTATTTTTTAGGCACCAGGAGGGAGAGGAGCAAATTTATTTACCTTCCTTCCTTGTATGGATGTTTTTGACAATATATTGTGCAGCAACTGAGTGCCGAGGCAAACGTCAAAACGTAAAGGAATAGAATCCGCTATCGATACTAATTGACATAAGCGTATGATGTTTTGCTAAGGATTTGTTCACCCTACCAACGACGACGACGACCACGAACAAAATTTTCATCCAGTCGCAATTTAATAAAATTGTGCAAAACACAATTAAAAATCAATTATTAAAATTTCCTGTCGTTCTGGTGATTGGAATTTTTATTTTTGAGATCAACGATGAATGAAAAAATAGATTTTTCGTAGAAACAGTGGCTCCTAGAAAAAAATGTATGTGAAGTTTTTTAAAGATAATTTTATAATCTACAATTTTGGTAAAAGTTAAGGATACCATACCATACCATCATTATCATAATAATATATCTTATATATATATATTTTTTTATAATGGTACTTAATTTTAAAGATCGTCGGGAAGTTTGTAAAATTATATATATTCCTTTTCCTTCGTTGCGTTGGGTTTTTTTTTTAATTTTTAAACTTCGGTTTCTTATTTTCATTTAATATTTTCAAGTGAGCGAGACCTACCTCTACCTCCATAATACATTCCTACATCTGACATCTTTTAAGTTGGGCCGTAACCGTGCATAAATTGTAATGGACCACAGTGGCAAAAGAAGTTGTATATTTAAGAAAAAAAATTGCCAAGGGCCAGGCCTATGTGGCTTTGAGAAGAGTTCAAAATTTCCAGGGTGTGGCTATCCTCTCGCTCCCATGTCCCCCTCTTCTTTCACAGACTTTCAACCCTTCCCTTTCCATCCCTAGTAAATGGCAGAACCGATTTTGATATAAATAATATTATCTAATTGTACCTATATGTACACGTCATATCCTATCGTTTGATGCTCCATTTGGTTTATTTATCTAACCACTGTCACCCCTAAAGTGCCCTATATGTAAAAAACGGATGAACCGATTTCGATAAAACATTACTAATTGTAATTCACCCGTTATGCACATTCATTTGATATATCACTTAGGTAGGTACTATCACAATATTTGACAACATTCGTTTCTTTCATTCCCTATACCTATACAGGGTGTAATCGTTAAGTGTGCACAGGCGATTTTTCCGTAAGTATTACAGATAACAAAAAACTTTAAACTGATATCGAAAGTACTTAACCTAATGAGTAAAATGGCGGTAATAAATTTTTAAAAATAAATCGAGAAATATCAAAAAAATTATCTTTAAACCCTCCCATTCATTAAGTATGAAATATGAATATCCCATATACCTACATTTAATATGAAAGATTTTAGCTTTTTTTTTCTTTTTTTGGTTTTCTGCTTTAATTACTTCGCAAATTTGAAGTGACATTTTCCACATTTTTCCGGACATTTTCACGCATTTTCCGGATATTTTCCGGGAATTTTCCAGGCATTTTCCGGACATTTCCCTGACATAGCCTGTAAATGTCTGGAAAATCCCCGGGAAATGCTCGGAAAATCCCCGGAAAATGTCTGGAAAATCCCCGGAAAATGCCAGGGAAATGTCCGGAATATGTCTGGAAAACATCGGGAAAATCCCCGGGATATGCTCGGAAAATCACCGGAAAAAGCCTGGGAAATTCCCGGAAAATAACCGGAAAATGCCTGGGAAATGCTCGGAAAATGCGTGGAAATTTCCGGAAAAACCGTGGAAAGTCCCTGGAAAATGCCTGGAAGATATCCGGAAAATGCGTGAACATGTCCGGAAAATATCCGGTAAATGCGTGGAAAATCCCCGGAAAATGCCAGGGAAATGTCCGGAAAATGTCTGGGAAATGCGTGGAAATTTCCGGAAAAAGCGTGGAAAATGCCTGAAAATGCCAGGGAAATGTCTGGAAAATGTCTGGAAAACATCCGGAAAATCCCCGGGAAATGCTCGGAAAATCCCCGGAAAAAGCCTAGGAAATTCCCGGAAAATAACCGGAAAATGCCTGGGAAATGCTCGGAAAATGCGTGGAAATTTCCGGAAAAACCGTGGAAAATGCCTGGAAAATATCCGGAAAATGCGTGAAAATGTCCGGAAAATATCCGGAAAATGCCTGGAAAATCGCCGGAAAATGCCTGAGAAATGTCAGGAAAATGTCTGGGAAATGCGTGGAAAATCCCCGGAAAATGCCAGGGAAATGTCCGGAAAATGACTGGAAAACATCCGGAAAATCCCCGGGAAATGCTCGGAAAATCCCCGGAAAAGGCCTGGGAAATTCCCGGAAAATAACCGGAAAATGCCTGGGAAATGCTTGGAAAATGCGTGGAAATTTCCGGAAAAACCGTGGAAAATGCCTGGAAAATATCCGGTAAATGCGTGAAAATGTCCGGAAAATATCCGGAAAATGCCTGGAAAATCCCCGGAAAATGCCTGAAAAATGTCCGGAAAATGTCTGGGAAATGCGTGGAAAATCCCCGGAAAATGCCAGGGAAATGTCCGGAAAATGTCTGGGAAACATCCGGAAAATCCCCGGGAAATGCTCGGAAAATGATTGGGAAATTCCCGGAAAATGTCTGGAATATCCCGGAAAATAACCGGAAAATGCCAGGGAAATGTCTGGAAAATATCCGGAAAATGCGTGGAAATTTCCGGAAAAAGCGTGCAAAATGCCTGAAAATGCCAGGGAAATGTCTGGAAAATGTCTGGAAAACATCCGGAAAATCCCCGGGAAATGCTCGGAAAATCCCCGGAAAAAGCCTGGGAAATTCCCGGAAAATAACCGGAAAATGCCTGGGAAATGCTCGGAAAATGCGTGGAAATTTCCGGAAAAACCGTGGAAAATGCCTGGAAAATATCCGGAAAATGCGTGAAAATGTCCGGAAAATATCCGGAAAATGCCTGGAAAATCGCCGGAAAATGCCTGAGAAATGTCCGGAAAATGTCTGGGAAATGCGTGGAAAATCCCCGGAAAATGCCAGGGAAATGTCCGGAAAATGACTGGAAAACATCCGGAAAATCCCCGGGAAATGCTCGGAAAATCCCCGGAAAAGGCCTGGGAAATTCCCGGAAAATAACCGGAAAATGCCTGGGAAATGCTTGGAAAATGCGTGGAAATTTCCGGAAAAACCGTGGAAAATGCCTGGAAAATATCCGGTAAATGCGTGAAAATGTCCGGAAAATATCCGGAAAATGCCTGGAAAATCCCCGGAAAATGCCTGAAAAATGTCCGGAAAATGTCTGGGAAATGCGTGGAAAATCCCCGGAAAATGCCAGGGAAATGTCCGGAAAATGTCTGGGAAACATCCGGAAAATCCCCGGGAAATGCTCGGAAAATGATTGGGAAATTCCCGGAAAATGTCTGGAATATCCCGGAAAATAACCGGAAAATGCCAGGGAAATGTCTGGAAAATATCCGGAAAATGCGTGGAAATTTCCGGAAAAAGCGTGCAAAATGCCTGAAAATGCCAGGGAAATGTCTGGAAAATGTCTGGAAAACATCCGGAAAATCCCCGGGAAATGCTCGGAAAATCCCCGGAAAAAGCCTGGGAAATTCCCGGAAAATAACCGGAAAATGCCTGGGAAATGCTCGGAAAATGCGTGGAAATTTCCGGAAAAACCGTGGAAAATGCCTGGAAAATATCCGGAAAATGCGTGAAAATGTCCGGAAAATATCCGGAAAATGCCTGGAAAATCGCCGGAAAATGCCTGAGAAATGTCCGGAAAATGTCTGGGAAATGCGTGGAAAATCCCCGGAAAATGCCAGGGAAATGTCCGGAAAATGTCTGGAAAACATCCGGAAAATCCCCGGGAAATGCTCGGAAAATCCCCGGAAAAAGCCTGGGAAATTCCCGGAAAATAACCGGAAAATGCCTGGGAAATGCTTGGAAAATGCGTGGAAATTTCCGGAAAAACCGTGGAAAATGCCTGGAAAATATCCGGAAAATGCGTGAAAATGTCCGGAAAATATCCGGTAAATGCGTGAAAATGTCCGGAAAATATCCGGAAAATGCCTGGAAAATCCCCGGAAAATGCCAGAAAAATGTCCGGAAATGTCTGGGAAATGCGTGGAAAATCCCCGGAAAATGCCAGGGAAAATGAGCCCAAACTCGGCACACCTAGCTCTACTCGTATAATAGTTCCAGTAGCAGTCTTCGAAGTACACCTGCAGGTCACTCCATCAAGTCCGGAGGTAAGGTCTCAACATAACTAACAAAATGAGCCCAAACTCGGCACACCTAGCTCTAACCATCTATTAGTTCCAGTAGCAGTCTTCGAAGTACACCTGCAGGTCACTCCATCAAGTCCGGAGGTAAGGTCTCAACATAACTAACAAAATGAGCCCAAACTCGGCACACCTAGCTCTAACCATCTATTAGTTCCAGTAGCAGTCTTCGAAGTACACCTGCAGGTCACTCCATCAAGTCCGGAGGTAAGGTCTCAACATAACTAACAAAATGAGCCCAAACTCGGCACACCTAGCTCTACTCGTATAATAGTTCCAGTAGCAGTCTTCGAAGTACACCTGCAGGTCACTCCATCAAGTCCGGAGGTAAGGTCTCAACATAACTAACAAAACGAGCCCAAACTCGGCACACCTAGCTCTACTCGTCTATTAGTTCCAGTAGCAGTCTTCGAAGTACACATGCAGGTCACTCCATCAAGTCAGAAACTAAATATGAAATTTATAATCCCATAAGTATGAAAAACTATAAATAAAATCTTTCCTTGGTGTGCCTTGGTTGTCGGTGCAGAATGCGTCAATGATCAAGTTTATTAGGTCAAATATTTTGTATACGTACAGCGATCTTTTCGTAAACGAGGAGCTGCTTACAAGCGTCACAGTGTCTACTCACAACGGCGTCCGAGCGCCGACTAAATTTCTAAAATATTTCATTACAAATTTTTGTGCAATAAATCAAGATAGTGACAAATAAAATAACCCTTATTTCAATGCAATAAGTATCACGCGTTACAGCTAAATATGTGAAAAAATAAGATTTGATTTTAATTTTTTTCTCAGCCTATTTGTAACATTTTGATAGTTTTTTTTAGTACCTTTTTGAGTTAGACATGTCTACTTACTTAAAATATTTTTAAATAAATCAATTTGTTTTATTAAATACAAGAAAAATGTTCGTTTATTCAGCACGATATTGTCAATTTTGTGTGAAGAGGCAACGGAAATTATTTTTTTCAATATTATAAACCAAAATTTTCGACTAAAAAATTAGTACCATTTAAAGATTAAGGAGTAATCTATTTATGGTAATTATTAGTTAAATTTGGTTTTGTACTATTTCGCCGCAAAATGCACCGAAAAACTGCTTATTTTTGTCAGATTCGTAAACGCGTCCTTAAAGATAATTATTTTGATATTTCTCGATTTATTTTTAAAAATTTATTACCGCCATTTTACTCATTAGGTTAAGTACTTTCGATATCAGTTTAAAGTTTTTTGTTATCTGTAATACTTACGGAAAAATCGCCTGTGCACACTTAACGATTACACCCTGTATATAGGTATAGTAAATGGATGAACCGATTTTGATTAAATATGTCTAATTATACTTTACACGTCATGCCCTTTCATTTCATATGTCACTTGAGTCAAAATTCACTTTTTTTATTATCTACCACTTTTATACCTATATCAAATAAATGGATGAACCGATTTTGATAAAATTTGACTTATTTTTACTGATAGGTCGTTCACTTTCATTTAATATATCACTAAAGTATATTCGACAACTTTAGTTATTTTCATTCCCACTTTTACACAATAAATGGATGAACCGATTTTGATACAGTTTATTTAAGAACCAGCGTCGGAAAATATGCTGCCTAACAAAAAAACATCATCTAATTCGGATTACCTGCTAGCGAGCTACGGTGGCACAAACACACACACACACAGCGGTCAAACACTTATCACCCATATTTTTGCATCGGGGGTTAAAAATATCTCTTATATATAAAATTCTCGTGTCACAATGTTAGTCTGCATACTCCTCCGAAACGGGTGGACCGATTCTCATGAAATTTTCTGTGCATATCGGGTAAGTCTGAGAATCGGCCAACATCTATTTTTCATATGTACCACGGGCGAAGCCGGGGCGGACCGCTAGTAATATTATAAATACGACATAATTTAAAGGACATTTTATGTATAAAATTTACCTAGAAATAAGTATAATTTTAATTTGACCCCTCCCCCCTACTACCTCAGCTTACCCCCCCACCCTTGGGGACTTTCGATATGATCACTTGGACATAACTGTAGCGTATAACAGATAACTTACGTTTTATCGTACACTGTATGTGTACCATAGAATGCCTTAGCAAATGTTCGCCGTGAGTACTTAAATGGTCATAACTTTTTTATTTATGAACCGATTGACATGAAATAAACACTAAATGTTAAATGAAGATTACCACAATATATTAGTGAAAACCGCATCGAAATCGGATAAGCCGTTTCTGAGATTAGCGTGTTCAAACATACAGACAAACAGACAAACAGACAAAAAAATTTTTAACTACAGTTTTGGGTTTGGGATCGATTTAATAATAACCCCTGCTAATTTTTTTTTACATATTTTCATTGTACAGACACCACTTTTCTAGAATTTTATTATATGTATTGAATTGATTGATTGATGATTAATATACAGGGTGTCCCAAAAAGTAGTGATGAACGGAAGCTGGGAGGTAGAGGACCTAGAGGGCTATCCGAATCACCCCCATGTATGTTATGCGATTTTTCGTATTTTCGGAGTTATGACATTTTTTTCAATTTTTCATCTATCGCTGAGTACGATGAGATTTTTATTTATGGTGACGTGAATTATTGCGTTAGATGCTTGATTTTTTTTTGTGTGCTAAGCTGAAAGATAGGCCAATTCAGTATGGTAACATTTACTATCGTTAGATCTTCGAATGGAATAAAAAAAGAATTAAATGCCAAGAAAGATAAAATTACCCAGTATGTTCACAACTTCAAGGGCCCATAAAAAAATAAAATCACATAAAAAAGTTTTCCGTTTGGCTTTAAAAAACTTGCTCTATCTATCAGGTAGCTACCCTAAAAATTTCATTTTATTATTCATAAGGCTTCAATCGAAAAATTGAAATCTAAATGTGGTAAGTGCAAAAATTTTATTAACATGATGATCATTAAAACCAAATTAAAACCAATAAATAGGGGTTTAATTACGAGAAATTTTTAAAATAACCCCGCTGTTGCTCAATGCTAGTGCGACATCACCGTAAAAAGTTGTCTTTTAAATGTATGAATGCCCTTTTACCATTTTTAATGGTTTCTTCTGCTACTATGAATTTCCGGGTTATTTCGTCATTGTGGCATTCTCTCAAGAAGCCGAGGTCTTTTTAGTATCTCCATTGAAACAAATCAATGGTATTTAGGTCGAGGGACCGTGGATGCCAGGCTTTAAGGCAGGCGTCACCGGCGCATGCGCAGGCTGCAACGACCAATCTATCTTTCAGGGTATCTTTGCCATTTAGCCTGGCCTCCACGGTCCCCGGACATAAACCTTATTGATTTTTTTCCGTGGGGATACTACAAAGACGAGAGACTGCCACAATTTGGAAGAAATAACCCGGAAATTCATAGTAGCAGAAGAAACCATTTAAAATGATAAAAGGGCATTCAGACATTTAAAAGACAACTTTTTACGGTGATGTCGCACTTGCACTGAGCAACAGCGGGGTCATTTTAAAAATTTCTGGTAATTAAACACCTTGTTATTGGTTTTAATTTGTTTTTATTAATCATCATGTTAATTCAATTTTTACACTTACCACATTTAGATTTCAATTTTTCGATTGAAGCCTTCTGAATAATAAAATGAAATTTTCAGGGTAGCTGATAGATAGAGCAAGTTTTTTAAAGCCAAACGGAAAACTTTTATATGTGATTTTATTTTTTTACGGGCCCTTGAAGTGGTGGACATACTAGGTAATTTTATCTTTCTTGGCATTTAATTCTTTTTTTTATTCCATTCAAAGATCTAACGATAGTAAATGTTACCATACTGAATTGGCCTATCTTTCAGCTTAGCACACAAAAAAAAATCAAGCATCTTCCGCAATAATTGACGTCACCATGAGTGAAAATATCATGGTACTCGGCGATAGGTGAAAAATTGAAAAAAGCGTCATAACTCCGAAAATACGAAAAATCGCATAACATACATGGGGGTGATTCGGATAGCCCTCTAGGTCCTCTACCTCCCTGCTTCCGTTCATCACTACTTTTTGGGACACCCTGTATAAATAATGAACACATAGGTACACTATTATAACTATAATATATTATTACATATAGTGATCTTTACAATATTTTAATTGGTATCCTAAACAATAACAGAATGTAAACTCTTCACAATTAATTAATTAAGTTTAATTTATTGCATATTCCCAGTTACTAAAAGTCTGTCGATCCTAGAATTGTTTTTATAAATTATTATTTTTAGGTCGTTGATTTTCTCCTGCTTTTCAGTAATTTCTGTTTCTAATTGACTAATTTTTGAGTGAAGTGGAAGCAGTAGCTCTTCACTTAATCTGAAATAAATGTACAACAATACAGTAGAATTTATTATATTGATGGTTTGGCTATTGATAGAAAAGTTGCATGCTCATTGTGTTGTAATATATTATCAGAATATTTTAAATAATTTACTAACGTTTTCTGTTTTAACAATTCTTTATAAGACTCTTCGTATGTTTGTATCCATTGAAGAGATTCTTGTCGCATAACTTCTACGTCTTCCTGTATATGATCCAATAATTTACCCAAAGGATTTGCAATCCGAGAGAGAGCTTGTATATTGAAACGCAATTGGTCTATGTCTTTATTTGTATCATCTCTTGCTTTCTGTGCGTCGAATTGCCATTCCTGTAAACATTCATTTAGTCTATTATAAGTACCTACGTCATTGTAAGGAAAGTTAAAATAAATATAATCCTTCTAAAAAGTGAAACGTCTTACAATTTCAGTTCTACCCGAAACATTTGTAAATTCTTTTTGGGAATCTAATATTTGTTGAACTAAATGACCATGTTGATTAGGTACAACATGTTCAGGTTGATTTAACAATCCAACATGATCTATATTATTTTCTATAACAATACTTGCTTCTTCATTCTGAAACAAATAAATGAAACTAGTTATTAACTTACATTATATAATATCATTTAGTCTACAAATTTCAAGGCGAATAAATTAAAATTACCTCTTCCGATAACAAATTTTCGGATATAATATTAACCTTCCCAATAATGGTAATATTGTTCGAAGATACATTATTTTCATGTCTTTCACGTACTCTCGGTGCACCCGGTCGAGATGACGCAGGTCTAGCACTGGGTGGTCTTATGTTCGAAACATCAATATTTTGCAAATCTTTCATAATTCCAGACATTTTATCAGTTTCCTTAGGATAATCTTTTTCCACTATTTCTTTTTTAAAATCACTTTCAACTTTTGTACGTTCACCGTTTATGTCATCGTTAATGAATTCGTGTTTTTCTGTATTTTCAAGGTCTGCATTGTCTAAGTCAGTTTTTTCAGTACTTGCGAGATTAAGTTCAGTTAATTCACTTAATCTTGGACTGTGCACTTGAGCTATATTGGCAGTTTGTATACTGCTCTCAGTATTAAGAGGTTGGTTTAAATCAATAGTATTGAGGTCATTATTTCTAGGTTTTTTATTTGGACTATCAATGTTTTTCTCTAAATTGACCGATTCATTAGTATTTATCTGAATGTTATGAGTTGAACTTGGGTCTGTATTAGTATTTGCAGTTTCTATAGGTGCTTTAGTTAGTGTTTTCTCTGGCTTCTCTTTAGATTTTAACTTGTTTTGTTGCGATGTAATTTTGGGCGGCGATTCTTTTTTGACTTTAACTGTTTCTTTTGATTTATTCTTAAGCGTTTGTCCTTGATTGTCACCCTTTTTCGATCTATTAATCTCTCTCGGTGTACGCTTTTTTTTAGAGTCAATTTTCTCAATTGGACCCTTTGGATGTTTGTCTTCTTTAGCGCTTCTTCCTTTTTCATGTTTAAATTGTTTAACTGCATCATCTGATGTAAGTTTTTTATCAAGGGCTAATGCTAGACATTGCAATAACTCATTTGTTTTTTCTGGTTCTTGGCCGGCAACAATTTTGGACGGTTTCACAAGCAGTTGCTCCCCAGTCGTTCTGCCTTTAGTAATAAATCAGGTAGTTAAAATATTTATTTATTTAGGAATTTAATCTTCTTAAAAGAAGGGAATTACGAACTCGGGATATAAATCAATATTGAAATTTAATCCAAAATACATATTAAATTTTTATATAGTTAGGTACCGTCAATAAAATTATTTCGTAGCTCTACCTTTTTTTCTTAAGTTATAACTTTGCGTTTACGATTCTTTGGTACTACTCTGAATTGATTTATTTTTTTTTTGTTTATGTCGTTCGAGTGTCTTAAAATCTAAACTGTATCGTTGGAACTTGGATATTGAATCAATACAGAAAATAGGTATATTTTTTTTTCTCCTTGTTAAGAAGGTGCGTACATAGTTACCTACTTCAAAACAGGGTGGCAAAATGTATCTGTTTGAATATTATGAAATCCCAGAGTAGGTATATGGTCCCGGTTCCGTCTACTTTATGTACAATTATTATGATTAAAGTTCTTACATACCCACTACATATATAATTTTATTTAAAAACGATATTTTAGCATCCCTATCCTTTACATTGTCAGACATGAGCTCATTTTCATCAAATAGACCATTGAAGAAACCCGTAGATTTTAACACCTGAAATTAGACAAATTAAGAGAAACATACATAATCATATTTGGTATCATAATATAGTAATAGTAGACGATACTAGTTTCTTACTGAAGTCACAATATCGTGTAAAAACCGAAATGGTGGTTTTTTCAATAATTTATCACTCAGGGGAGGACGTTTAACATATTTGCCAAGCGATGTTTGTGTTGCTTTGATTATATTTGGATCCAAATCTGATTCCATCTCACATTGTATTTTATATATAAGTTATATGTAATAGTCCCACTTCTATAATATATTGAAACTTTATTGAAAATATTACAACAATGTATTCATTACTGTTATTACGTTCTTATTGCTTACAGTTGTTGGTAACCATGGTAACCAACTTCTCAACAAATATATTTATTATTGATCTGTAGGTGATGTAGGTAAATTATATTATGTACATACGTTACGGTCTACCCAAGAAGCTTATATCTAATACACTGGAGATTTCAGTATGAACATTAACTTGTAACAAGACAATATGACCTTGAATGACGCCTGTATGTTTTTTTTAACTTGCCAAGTTAGGTGTGAAAGGGATAAAAAGCATACAGGCGTCATTCAAGGTCATATTTTCTTGTTACAAGTTAATGTTCATACTGAAATCTCCAGTGTATTAGATATAAGCTTCTTGGGTCTACCCAAGGTCTACCGTACTGTATACCCACTGTATACCGTACTCACCGTACTGGTATACCAGCGCAGGTCAACCGACCATAGATATGTATATTATAGGCTCCAAAAAATAACTACGTTAAAAACAACCGACTTCAAAAATGGAAAAGTAAAAAATAAAAAAGATTTGATATTATTAATTACTACATATTATTTAGATGTGCTATTTATTAAATAGGTTTGAAGTCGGTGCCAAGCACTAAGCACTTAGGTAGTATTAAGCCCGTGCACCGTTATTTAATACTTTTTAGTGTATTTTTCAACACGAATCAAACGAGCCCAAACTCGATAAAGTTGAGTCAATATATTAGGTACTGAGTTCCTATGGCCACCTTCCGATTCCATCATCAAATCAGCTCTATGTCATGAGAATGTTTCATCGCTATCCAATTTATATACGTATACAAAATTTCAGCTCAATCCGTTACCGGGAAGTGAATCAAAGTTACTTGCTACATTTCAATTAAGTCATCGAGATCAGACAAAAATGCTCATAAAGTAAAAACTACTGGGCCTATCCGAATAATTTTTTTATGGGACCAATTCGACACTATTCCGCATCAAACAAAAAAAAGAATCACGTAAATCGGTTCAGAAACCTCGGACTCGGAGTAATCGGTGTACATACATAAAAAAAAATATATACTGGCCGAATTGATAACCTCCTCCTTTTTTTTGAAGTCTGTTAAAAATCTGTACAGGTACGTAACGGTCTACCTGCGCAGGCATATTATTTAAGGTTGTTCAAACAAACCAACTCTTCAACCTTTTATTATTATTGTCATCGAAAAGAAACGATCTATTGACCGCATCACAGACATATCTTATGTCTGTGTCAATTAATAATAATTTTATAAAATAAGAACGTGTGTACCGAGCACCCGTGTCAATACCGTCACGCTATGGAGTAAGGCGACGATTTTGGTATCTTTCAATCTTGCCAAAGAAATTTCACTTCTGATACGTGTGGTGTGCTCGGCACACACGCTCTTTTTTTCATTGTGAACTGTTTTTTAATAGTTTATTGTCTTCACATTATCGATCATTAATAATTAGACTGCTAAATTTATTTCATATTCTCACTGCCCATTTTTAGATTATATTTTCCAATGATACCAGATTTTCAATTTTTCAGTACCATTATCAAAAATTGCTGGTTGTCTATGGAGCTGACGTTTTGACAGTTGACACTTGACTTCTCATAATTTACTGTCGTCGTAGGCGCAGGCAATTCGCCATTACATTTAGTTGTCAAAAGCGCCTTGGTAAAATAAATATCAAAGTTTCTGTAACTTAATAAATTAGTTTCATCGAAGGAGTTTTCATTAGTTCAAAAGAGTTTTATTTTAAATTTATTTGTTATTTACGGAAATGGCTCCTAAACGAGGTAGGGGACGTCCAAGAAAATTACCTGCATCTGATAACCCGAGCACTAAACTAGCTTTCGTAGAAAACGATAGCACAATTGAAAATAATAGCAAGCAAGTGATGGAACGCGTTTGCTCAATCTGCGACAAAACTTTCGAAAGCAAACTTGCATTGATTGAACATTTAATTGTATGTAATGAAAATAGTAATAATTCTCTTAATTCTGAACAAGATTCTTCAAATGAATCTCCCAAGAGAATACATAGAGAAAAGAAATTTATAAAAAACCATGAAGATAAGGTATTTTTTTATTTTTATTATGTATTAAATTGTCTTATTTTAAAACTATTAAATATAAGACATGTACGGGCATTGCGGAGTACAGGGCAAGACACCTGGGGTCTCCCTGAAGCCTTCGGCAGCCCTCACAAGCTGCTTGGCTTCATGGAGGAGCTCGGGTGGTTTCAGTTTTAGCTGGTTTCCCCCACCTCCCTCTCTCACGCAAAATAGGCCCTTAACGTCAAGTTGCGGAGAAAGGCCCGTATATAAGACATTTATTATAAATTATTATCTCAATAGTGAGTACTTGAGAATGCCATGTATTTTAACAAATTTCAAATTCATCTTTTTTGTAAAAATTATATTAAAATGATATATTAGTATAAAGCCCATTAAATATTTCCCTTTTCAGCCAAAACTTTGCTGTACAAAATGTGATAAAGTCTTCATTTTTCAAAAGTGCTTCAACAAACATATGGAAAATGACCATTCCGAAGCTCCGAATAGTGTATCTTGTGATAAGTGTGACGTAACATGTCCAAATAAACAAATATTGTTAAAACATATCAAAAAGAAACATGACACAGGCTCATACTCTTGTGAATATTGCGGAAAGAAATTTGTACGCAAAGCTCATGTTTCTCGTCATTTATCACAGAAGGGTTGCGATGGCCGAGATCTATTTAGATTCTCATGTGAAGTAAGTTACATTTTTTGTTGTCATTGAAAGATTGAAAAGAACATTTAAAGAAATAATTCTACTGTTATTAATAATAATTTTTATCAAAACAATATTTACCTTAGCTTTTTCAATAACTAAGTAATGTATTTCAGATTTGTGACACTTTATTCACAAGGAAAGATAATTTAATGATGCACCTCAGACAGCAACACATCACAAAGGGAACATACCTTTGCAAGCAATGCAATTATTTTACTAGAAACTTCTCCAAACTCATTGTGCATAGCAGGAACCATCATCAACGTGAGTTGTTTCTTTAAAATCAAGAAATACGTAGGAGTACTTGAAGCCGATATACAGTGAAACCTGGTTAAGTGAGACATCAAGGGACCTGCAATGTCGTTTCACTTATAGAGGTATTCCACTTACCCAGTGTCTCAGATATACAGGTATAAATAAATATCTGTCTCATTTACAGGGGGGTGATAACGATTGTAGCTTTCGTTTTGACATTTTTCAAATAAACATCTGTATGATAGTAAAGCGAAACTAAAACTGAAGGTAATTGAAGCTCAAAATTTGTACTTACGTACTTGGAATTACGTGTGGAATTTGTGGATAGAATAAGAATGAGTAAACAAACAATGTTATCTCAGTTACAGAGGTTTATGCATATAAAATTTACTCGCTGTCTCAGTTATAGAGGTAACTATGATGATAAATCGAAAGAACAAATCCCAGATATAGAGGTTTACCTCGTCCCACTAACAGAGGTAATTCAGTGCCAAAGTGTTGGGACCTCAGCATGAGTTCTAGTTATGGAGGTTTCTCACTTATCCAGGTCCCACTTAACCAAGTTTCACTGTATTAATAAATTATAGAGCTGCAGTTTTGCCGCATTGCTTTGCACCTATTATTAGCGTGATGATATAAAGCCCAACCTATTAGAAATATTCATGCAAAAATTGAAGTAAATCTATGCAGTACTTTTTGAGTTTAGCCCGGACATACATACAAAGAGACAAAAATTCTAACTATATTTTTCACTTTGATATCGAATGTAGATCATGCTCCAAGTATTCTTTTAAAAAAAAATATTTAATGTACAGATTTTACTTTCCTAAGATGTAATTAATATGAATAGACTTGTGCAAAATACATTCATTAAGAAATTTTAAGATGGCCAGCATTAGAGCCCTAATATGAAACATCTTGAGTCTTTGTGCTTTTCATATAAACACACCATTCTCAAACAATTGAATATAACTTTAGTTTGTTATTACAGCAAAGCCATTACGTTTTGAATGTGACCATTGTGGCAAAGTTATGAACAGCAGAGCATCTATCTCAAAGCATTTAGAAATTCATGGTGAAAAAAAATATCTGTGTGGTGTGGTTAGTATCAAGAACATACAGTTTATTTTAACTATTTTTACTTACATAAATAAAGTTATATGGTTATTTTTATTCACAATTTTGTTTAAACCATGATATTTAAGCAATATAATTTTTTATATATTTTTAACATTGTAACAGATACTTACATAAATAACATGGTAAAAGATTAATGATTGAAATGTATAATTTATGCTCCCATGGATTTAATTTAATGGTAAGTACACATGAAGTTTTAAAAGATAAAAGATATACATAAACATTTTTAAACAACTAGCTATACAGGGTTATTTGTAAAACACCAGCAACCTCGCAGGACAAGATAGCTAACATCATAAGAAACAATTGTTCTACAACTTTTGATAATTTGTTAGATTTTATTTTCATACAAAAATAAATATTCATTTAATTTTCCGTTTGAATATTATAAACTCTACGCGCATCCCAAACATTACGTTAACAAGAAGCGAACGAGAGGGGGAAGGGGGCGTCGCGTCGTCCTTTGGATAATGAATAGAACATAGACTTACAAATGTTAGGAGAGTACAATAAAAGTTTAAAAAATCATTTAAAAATAATTTATTGCGTTATGCCAATAGTCGTAGAACAAATGTTGTTACTTATGATGTTAGCTATATTGTCCTGCGAGGTTGCCGGTGTTTTACAAATAACCCTGTATATTTGACTCTGCTCATATCTGGGATAAAGATGACAAATATATAAAACTCGGTATTATGCTGGTTTGCGTACATTCATACTCTTAAAAACTTTAAATATGTAATTTAAAAATGATAATGCAGTCATAAGATTATATACATGAAAATGGCATTATACATGAAATACTAACCATCAATAATGACTTTCAACCAAGGTTTGTTATAGCATAAACTTACACAGCTTAAAAAATTCAGTATGTGTAAGAGTTTCATTTAATTTTTATTCCCTGATCTTTATTGTATCTATATTCACAGTGTGGCTACAGAACTTACACTATCGAGGTGATGCGCCGCCATACGCTCACGCATGTTGACAATAAACCATACAAGTGCAATAGCTGTGAACGTTCCTTTATTCAAAGGTCCTTACTTGTACGACATCTTGAGAAACATGTTGGTTTCACATGCAAAATTTGTCTCCAGCGATTTGATGATAAATATGAGTAAGTTCTCAATTTATTGAAAACCTAATATATAGATAAATGTAATGAATTTTAATGGCGGCCGTTCACGGACCGCTTCAAGCAGTTGAGACCGACGGCTTGAAGCAGCGACCGCGCGGTGAACTATGGACATTCATTCACTGCCGTACACGGACTGCTCGAGCCGTCGCGACCGCTTCAAGCCGTCAACTGCGCGGTTTGTAGCGACAGCTCGAGCAGTCAACGACCGACCGCTCGAGCAGTCCGTGTACGTCGCTCAGCCGTTAACTACTCGAGCCGCCCGTGTACGGCCGCTCTAAGACTTCATTTATTTAGATGTAATTGTGATATTTGAGTAGGTACATAGATCAGTTTTTGCGATCTTATTATTGCCTTATCAACATAATCTTATTGCCTAAAACTTTTTCCAGATTAATCCGCCATAAGCATTCACATAAAAGTGATGATGAATTGAATTGCACATTTGAAGATTGCGATAAACAAAACTTCAAGAATGCTGCTGAATTGGAGAGACATATTAAGGAGCATTTAACTGGTGAGGAGTGTTACAGAAATCCTTTTGGTTCTCCTTTTGGTTCCACCTTCTTTCTGCCTCCTTTCTATAATAGATTTTGCCTGGGTTATGAGAATCTCTTGCTATCTCAATTCTCAAAATCGAAAATAGCGTAGGTACAATAACGTAAATTTCATTGCAATCGGTTCAGCAGTATTTGCGTGAAAGAGTAACAAACATACACATATATCCATCCTCACAAACTTCTTTTTATAATATTAGTAGGATCTGCACGATTACATGCAGCGTATACCAAAATTGTACCAGCTTTCTAGTTATACATTTCGTATCTAGCAAGAGCGAGGTACGAATCGTCCTTACTTAAATCTCATGTTATTTTCTCTTATCTTCATCATTCTAGTATCATAGCCCTAATCCTGGCTATATCGATACAATTCGATCATTATTTGTCCTTAAAAGGCCGGCAAAGCACCTGCAACACCACCTGTCGTAACACTAGTGTTTATGGGCGGTAGTGACCACTTAACATCAGGTACCAGCGCTTTGCTTGCTCTGGTCAAATAAAATAACATCTCTAAGAACTAACTTTTTAATTTCAAACCGTATAGAACATACATTTAGTAAGAAGGCGCTACTAGTTTAGTATCTATGGTATTGTCGATACAAGATTTGTTCACCGTCCAGTCGGGAGGGCGAACGAAGAGTGGTAGGAATGCTCCCCTTATACGAGGAATAAAGCTGCTCAATGACATGCTCGCTCACAGCAATGAAAGCGATATATTTTGTTTAAGTTTATATAAATTTAAAAATATTATTTTGTTCTTTCTTAGTTATAAAAAATGATGTAATTTTAGTTAAGTAACTGCCTTGTAATGTTTTGGGTATACATACCTGTAAATTACTTGTGTTGGAAAATAAAGAATAAAAGAATAAAGAATAAAAACTACAATCCCACTGTACCATTACACCGTCCCCAGATCACAAATGCGAGATATGCGGCAAGACGTTCAAGAACGAGATAACTCTGGGGCGGCACGTGACGACCCACGCGCTGGACCGGCCGCGCCGCTGCATGTACTGCGTGTGCGCGCGCGCGTACCTGCGCGGCGAGCACCTGCTGCGCCACGTGCGCAACCACCACGCGGACGTGTTCAAGCAGCGGCTGATGCACGTGCGGAAAGTGCTGGTTAGTATATGGAAAAAAAAAGACGTATGGCACTCGGGGACTGCCGCGGTAAAGCTATTGCATAGCATGCCTTCAAGCCACACCTCCGTGCCCGTCGGAGTGGGGAGCGTGAGGTTTTTTCGTTACGGAATTTCTCGATTCGGTCCCCACGCTCAAGGCCCGCGATAGAAGCTATGCAATAGCTTAAAAAATTTGTCGGCCAGTGTTCGAAATTCGAATATAACTTCAACCATAAACAAGAGAGTATGCCTCAAATAGACTTCTTGCCTTGAAGAAAGAAAAAAAGAGTATGCTTGTGTTTGTCAAATGCATGGTAGTGTGTGTAATGATTTTTAACAGGCTTATTTATTAGCTTCACCTGTATGATTGTTGTAATCGACTCTTATAGACTCGATTTTGACCTACATACTTTAAAAGGACAGGTTTAATTCATATATTATGTACACTTATCGAGGATCAGTGACGATACAATAATTTCATGAATTCTCAAAAAAATCAAAGCGTGTTTTTACTATTTTAAATATTTTATTACATTGCTTATTATCTACGAGATTTTCTTTATAACTGCAAAATAATGATGATATTTTTAGGGGTCATTCGCGACTCATAGCCGTGTGAGCAAGTCGGAACTGGAAGCGATACTGAATGTCCTGGACGCGGAGTCGGATCGTATCATCGAGGATTATGGGACAGGCGTGTTGTACGGAGGCCTGCAGGCGCCTAACGAGAATGAAACGATTTTAGAAATACCTGTTAAGGTAAATTTAGAATGTGTTTTAATGTATTTGATATTTTTTAGTTTTATGGCATTGCAATGTTCTATAAATATAAATTTATAAAGAATAGAAAAAAGTGGAAGGGGATCACCGAGTGGCCGAGTTGGTCAGGCATCCGCCCCAGATTGGCGTGAAAGGATGCGGGTTCGCATCCCGCCTCGTGATCAAATTTTTTCTATTCTTTACAAATTTATGTTTTTTTTTTTTATTTTAAAGCATTCTCTTTATTCATGTTTTTTGTAAGATATAAAATTATAGTGGTATTGATTATTGAAATATGGTAAATGGAAATTTTTGGATAATGTTTAAAGTTGTTCAAGTGGTATTTTCACATTCATTGATTATTATTATTCAAATGTTACCTCGATGTGATTGTACCAATGTGATATTTTTTTGTTGTTCACAGACGGAACCGAGCCCCTTGTTAGGGGAAGAGGACCTTGCTGATAACTTAAAATTAATGCTGTCGAAGCTAATTGATAAGGACCTTCTTGCTGAGTATGGTTGGCCAAACGATAGCGTTGACGACGTATGTGCCTATAAATATTGTTTAAATTATCTCCCTCAAATAAAATCATCTCCCATTAAATACTAATAAACCAAAAGTTTTTTTATATTTTACTCATTGATTCCTATTTAAATATGCATTGAGTATCGGTAGTCAATCGCACTACGAAACTTATACTTTGCATTTAAATTTTTCGTTCCATTTACTACCATTATACAAATAAAATTGTAATATGACACATAATACAATTTTATTTGTAATCTAAAAAGTCTCTAATGTGCTTTTTTACCCTATCAGATATTGGAACGAGTGATTGAAAACTGCGGCGCACGCGTGGCAGAACGCGAAAAATGGAGTCGTGTACAAAGACTGAGAGAGAACGCTAAACGTCTGTTTCTTTATGTCATCGAGGATAAAAACATCGCCAAGATGTTAAGCACACACACGATCGATCAGGTCGTAGTGCATATACTGGAGCGCGTTAACGAAGACTAGTTAGTTTAAATTGGGTAAATGGTTGGGTAAATTTTGTAGGTTAGGAAAAAATATTGTTACATTGCATGATTTTTTATGTTTGAAATTCCAAAAGACAAAAAACAAAAATATTTAGTTTTATTGTATGTATTTGTTATTGTCAGAAGGTATAGGTAAATGAAATTTGTAAAAAGTCGTAAGACATTGAACAGAAGATATCCATCAGAACGGACCTGGGGCACGCGGCTTTAAATAAATAATTGGTTAGTTAAAATCCTTTTTTTTTTATAAACTTTTAATAAATGATATATTTTCCTTGAAGGCAGGCAACATACGTCCAATATTACAAGAATCGATTAGTAATAAAGATTTAGTGCTAAATATGTGCCTTAATACTACATACATAGTTATTTATAAAACTTATGGAATTTTATTGGATTTTTATCACGCCTAGAGTATTTTCATTTTATTAATAGAATATAGCAAACATTTTGAATAATATTGTATTGTTTATTATAATTCGTTATAATCATATTTTATTGTTTATAGTTTTATTTTAATTAAGATTTTTATCTACGGGCGAGTAGCAAAAAAAAAGTTTAATATAAGGCTGTAGCGACACCTCGCTCTGAATCGCGCAAGCGAAATGTTTTCGCTACAGAGCTATTTATACAACTTTCCGACATCATCCATTGGGGCCTTCACGGCCGGCCAGTCGAGTAGACTGGTCGAGGATCCTCCCTTTTTCGATGGAGGAATTCCACCTTCCTTCCTCCATAAGATTAACTTAATGTGACTATTGTATATTGTTGCATAAATTAAGCGAATGGATAATTTTGTAATGATTATTTTAAAGCATTCCAATTCAAATATCTTATTTCACAAGTACAATATAAATCTTCGATGTATCGAATATGATTAACTATAAACATTGTTTGTAATCACGTTTGTAATGCACTATGTTGACTTATGTAAATTAATATAATATATCCATGAAGGATTAAAATTAGGCATTTTTATCGTATATTTTTCCGTAAGAATATATAGTTTCTATTTAATTTTTTTTTAGAAATTAAGGAAAGGTTATGCTTTGATATTTTCTTTTAAAATCAAAAATTCGAACACAGCTTAGATAATTTCCTTGTAGACTAGTTAAGTTTTCCTTTTTGTTACAGATCAATAGAATTATTATTGTAAAATCTTAGTTATAAATCATATAAATTGTTTTATTTCGTTTTTTAGCATAAATGCAATTTTAAATATTTTAAAAATTCTAAAGATATGTTAAATGCAGTCGTTATGCCTACAAATATTTTTAATTGCTATAAAAACTAAACGTTAAATACGAAAAGATAACACTTTTTCTCTACTGTATTGTAATCATTGATATAAGGTTTCGTATTGGTTCAGATTTTTTATTAAAATCTAGATAGATGGCGTGGGGTGCTTCAGGCACACAAAACAGAAATAATAGAAGAAATTAGATTCTGAGGTGGGATCATAGCATAGCTGTTGTCGCTAGCGCTTAGGGGTCGCCGCCATAAAGTCTGGCGAAAGAAGTCAAATCCCTGCCATCATGATCGATTTTTTCTATCCTTCGGAATTTTTCAAATATTTGTATAGATTGTTACAATGTTAAGATTACATTTATTTTATAGTTAATAAGCAAATATAAAAATATGTTAAACTGGGATTTTAAGTATATAATGGGAATCAAGTTAATAAAGTTTATTTAAAAAAAAAGATAAGTTTATTTCCTAGCCTAGCCAAGTCCATTACCTAAAAAATTTTCCAAAGATACGTTTTTTATAAGTAAGTAAAGCTATTGAAGTATTGAATAAAGCTCCCACCCCGCACACTCGTGTCGCATCGCTCCCGTCCCCCTCCGTCCCCGGCCTTAACACAAGTTCTGGCCGGGCTCGAAAGAGAAAACGGTCGCTCGAGTCCTGTGCTACGGAGTCACAAGTCAACAGATAAGGGCTCTCACGCCCCACAAATGACCCGCCCGTGTTGACGGGCGGCGCTATACTCCTACTGAAGGGGGCTTCCCGCCCCGAACAGTATTCCCCACGCAGCCTCCTCGCGGAGGCTGCGTGTGAGACGACCCGATTGATGATTGAATAAAGCTTGTCCACAAAATGTTTTGTATTTTTCTTCAGATCTTGAATCACGATGACACCAAAGAATATTTTGTTTTATAAAATATGATCTATTAAAGATCTATTACTAGTCAAGTTTAAGGTTGTTTTGCCTTTGGGAGACTGCTCGGACCGTTTTTGGTTAGCTTCCGCTTATAAGGAAAAAGCAACTTAAATTATAAAGTAATTTCATCAGATCATATTTTGGCTGCAGTGTCTAGTTAATAGCATAGTCTAAAGAGAAAAGTAAGTTATCTTCGAACAAAGGTATAATATATCGCGCCGTTTGTATGTACGTGGAGCGCTTGGCCACGCCCCCGATCATGTACGTACGCAAGCTTGACGCACGCACAGAACGGTTCCTACTCAATTACTCATCAAAGATATTATAAGCTTATAAGCTTCTTGTTACGTTCTTGTTACTCATGGACCGGTCGCGTGATGCCGACTTTGATGACGCTGTCAGAGAGCACCATCAGAGAGGTGTGAATGTGAAATAAGATTTGCCGTTGCAAAAAAAAAAAAACAAAACTTCAGGGAATTTATAAACCTTGTTGACCGAGGCTGTTGACCAACTGTTGACTGTCCTTACAGTTGACGCTTGACAGATAGTTTTAATTGACATATTTTGACAACTGGTTAATGGTTCATACATACTTCATTCGGTTCACCGTTCATTGCAGTTTACTACAAAATTTTTATACCATCAAGTGCGAATTCGATATCACCAACAAAATTCACTTCTTCATTCGTGTTTCAAACTTGAACTTAAATAGGTAGTAGGTAATTATAAATTAAATATACTTTAGCATATTGGTATCATTCGATATTACTTGTTAGATAATTTTATGTACCGAGGTATTGATGTAAATTGTTTGTTCTTGATTGGGAGACTGCTGATTCAAGACTTTCTAAAATATTAGTTTTAGTTCCGCTGTCAGTTATCGACTATCGACTACTGAGTTCATGGCTTGACTGGGGTTCTGGGGTCAATTTTTTTTATTGCAAGTGCCTTCTATTTTTGTCTCTATCTAGTTAATATATTTATAATAACTCATTAGTTATTATAAAAATATTAAAAATAAATTTTTCATTATTTTTAGCATTGAAAAATTATCAAAAAATGTCACAAACGGTGCCTCTCATTGTACGACTTTTAGCATCTTCTGTATCTGTTGCTAACAGAGCTGGAAAAATTGTAAGAGATGTGATGAGCAAAGGGGAACTTGGTATTGTTGAAAAGGTAAATTAATTTTTTTGATTCAGTTTTAGTATAATAAAAATTATAGAAGTATAATGCAAATCATAAATTAACAGGGAAAGGATGATTACCAAACAGAAGCTGACAGATCAGCTCAGAGATGTATTATTGCCTCACTCTCAGCACAGTATCCTAAGGTTAACATTATAGGTGAAGAAGATGGAAATGAGGTATGTAAATAACATTTTTGGTTGATTTATATTATTTTGAACATTTTATGCCTATAAAATCCATTTTTATTACAGAGTCAAACTTCTGGAGAATTCCTGGTTTTAGATGGTGATAGTGAAATATTAGCTTTAGAATGTCCTAAAAGTTTGCTTGGAGTAAAAGAAGAAGATATTGTTGTTTGGGTTGATCCTTTGGATGGTACATCAGAATATACTCAAGGTAAATTTTCATTTTTGAGCTTTCATTGAGTAAAAAATTATTTCGGAAAACTATAAAGTATCTTCTAAATCTTCAAAATACATATGTAAGTAACAATTCTAGGTGCCTTAATGTTGAAGAGAGATCCATGGGAAAGATGGAAAATGTACTTAACTCATCCATTTATCAGTATCAAATGGTATTTAAGTTTACTGCAATCAAACTATGGTAAATGGAAAAATATTGAGTGTATTAGGTAGTGTTTTCATGGGTTTTATACATAATTCAGTATAAAAATAAAAAGCAGCACAAAAATTCAACAAATGTATTAATCAATATTAACAATTCAGATTTGTCACATCATATTTTGGTGCATGATCACAGCTTCACTTGAGTTATATTTTGTAAATAAACCACGATCTAATGAACTTCTGAGTCACTCGACAAATTAATTATTGCTTAAAATGCATGTGAACATATTTCTAGTAATTTATATAGATAAATAATCATCACATTTGTTTCAGGTTTTCTTGAACATGTGACTGTACTCATAGGGATATCAGTAAATGAAAAACCTGTTGCTGGTGTGATACATCAGCCATATTATAAAACCATGGTAGGCAGTGAAAAAAAGTTGGGTCGCACAATTTGGGGTTTAAAAGACGTTGGGGTTGGTGGATTCACAATTGCACCACCCCCTGATTCCTTAATCATCACCACTACTAGAAGCCATTCCAACCCACTTGTTGAAAATGCCCTTCAAGTAATGAAGGCTGCTCAAGTACTTAGAGTTGGTGGAGCAGGTTTCAAGGTAACAATAAGCCAAAACTAATTTATTTTTTGTCTGCACTTAGAGGAAATGCTAAATTACTTCCTTCTTTAAATATTGTAAAACAAGGTCATTATTATACTGTTACAATACATTCTATGTCTACATTTTTCTATTACAGGTTTTGCAACTTTTGGAAGGAAAAGCATCAATTTACGTTTTTGCGAGTCCAGGATGTAAAAAATGGGACACATGCGCCCCTGAAGCAATATTAAATGCAGCTGGTGGAAAATTGACAGATATTCTTGGAAATTTTTACAAATATGGAGCATCTGTATCAAAACCTAACAAAACTGGTGTACTGGCAGCTGTTAGTACTGACCTTCATGATTATGCTGTTAGCAGAATACCACAAGATTTAAAGGAAAAGCTTGCTAACTAATTATAAATGTTGAGGTGTAGATATTTATATATTGTATATATTTTGAAATAAAATACAATTATTTATAAATTTTGTTCTAATGCATTTCTCTAATTTTAAACCTAAATGCCTTCAATAATCTACTGGCCCATTATATTTAAATAGTTATTGTCTATTGGCTCAAGTTATTATAACTTGCTCTTCTTAACTGATGACAACTTTTTCCGTAATTCCCGTCGCAATATTTTGCCAGATGGATTCTTGGGAATTTCATCGACGAATATAACGCCACCGCGCAGTCGTTTGGCAGGTGAAACCTGAAAGAAAAGTTTAGTTTAAAAATGAATTAAAACCCTTTTATTTTAGTAAGTTTCAAGTTAGATACATACTTAATCCTTTTTTTATGTGTGATCGGTTAATTTATTTTTCAAAATAAAAGCAACGTCACACAACTATTAGGCGATAAAAATTATTTTGATAAATACATTTAAGAATAGATATGTTTGTTGCGATATGAACAAGCTGTAAACAGATGATAAACCATACTTCGTTTCTAGTTTATATAATTACGTCATTAGGATTAGCTGTTTTGATAATGCATCGTATGATATCTTTGAATATTAAGTATATTATATACGTTATCTTAGTATGTTGGGCCTTGACCATAACTCGTAAGTAAGTAGTAAGTACAAATGAAAGGTTAATAACAAAAGGTAAGAAATTCTGACCCCAGGTTAAATGTAAATTAATGTCTGTTCAATACATTATAATTATCATTGAGTTACTTAATAATTAATATGTACTACGTATAATTATTAATTTTTTCTTGCTACGATTACTTACGTACGGAATGATTGAAAAAAATTCGCTGTTTATTTCGAGTACCTACCTAGTGTTATTCTTCAATAATATTATTACATACATTGTACAACCAATAAAGATAAAATTTACGATAATATTGAATTAGTTCAGAACAACTCTGCCTATTTTACAATTTACAAATGACTAAATCACGGGTTGGGAGATAGTAAGTGGGTTTTCCTTTGACTACGCGGGCGAAGCCGCAGGCGGAACGCTAGTATGTATTTAAATAATATTTACCCAAAATATATCACATTTTAAAATTATTTCTTGCTTCTTATCTGATTTCATTTTGTTGTGTGTATGGTGATGTGCATAACACAATCTAAAGAATAAGGCAGATAGAGATCGCACATTAAAATGTCAAAAGAAAATTAGGTATACAGTTTAATATTTAACTGATAGTTATCCAAGGTTTTAGCAAAGGTCAAGGTTTTGTCAAACAATAAATCTTTTTATAATGATCGAGTCAAAGGGTAGAACAGATTTTAGACATATGATGGTGCATTGGCGCTTTTCTGATCACCATTCGCCTCGACTCTCGATAAAACATTCGAACAAAGGTGCATTAAAGATATGGTTTGGTGACAACCAACATGACCACATTACATCCACTTGCTTCATCTTTAAGAAGTTTCAGCTATACTATACCCAATTACGTATCAAACGGATATACAAGTTATGTACACTCACAATATTGTATTTTAAAAAGGTAACGACCGTTTATAAGCCGCGCTTTATTCTCTTTCACTCTCTGGCATAAAACAGATTGCATCTTGCTCGTTCACCCATATTAGTTAGACAATTACCTGACTTAAATTACTTAGTTACCTGATTTGACAATATAACCCGAGCAGATAGAGAATAGATCTGAAGATGGCGTCCGCTCCCATGCGTTCTCGCTCACTCTCTATCGCTGTTTATACTCACACAGTGAAGTACGCGTTGCAAAAACATAATCAGGCGGGATTCGCTTTCTAAGCTAGGTACTTGACGCACTCCGAGTTATAGTTGCTTTTATTGATATTGTTGTTTATTGTTTGCGTTACATTTGATTGTTATTTATTTTCGTTAAGTTTTTGTTACAAACTTTAAAAACAAATAGATGAACCAAAAATTGGTTGTTTGTAAAGTAGGTTTACGATCGAGATGTTTACGTGATAACGTCTTATTGGTGGCAGCGCTCGAGATGAGACGGGAGATCGGTCCGTCTCTCTCTCGTTATACCGCGCTCGTGAGGTTTTGGTGTGACACAAGTTTCTGAACATGTCACCCGACTAAAACGATTTTAAAAACGTTATCACGTTAAAAAACGATGTTAGAGAACTTAATTTGCCAACCCTACCATAAGTACCCGTCGCCATCTTCAGATCTATTCTCTATCTGCTCGGGTTATACATAAATTAAAACCATCATTGACTATACCTTATCGTGGATGTACTCGACGATATCACTCTCCGACAGCTTAGCGTTTTGTTGCAGCACAACAAAGGCGATGGGCAGCTCTCCAGCCAACTCATCGGGCAGACCTACAACTCCGCAGTCAGCTATTCCGGTCATACGGAGGAGTAATGCCTCTAACTCTGCGGGTGCTACCTGGTGAGATACATTGTTTAACATTAATTTTGAAATACAAAATTATTATTAGGTATGTATGGTGTACCTTGTATATTATGCTCATCCTCAGTTTAATAGTCAAGCGCGAACGGACTGAAAATGCGTGGAGGATTCTTAAAATAATATTTATTGATGTTTAATTTGTATGTTCGGAATCGCAAAAATTCCAGAAAAAAATTATTGCTGGAGATCGTTACTTTTTATTATATTATTAGCTTATTGTATTTATTGAAAAAAAAAAAATAGTGGTTTGTAAAGATGTACATGTTAAGAAAAATCTTACCTGGAATCCCTTATACTTGATGAGTTCCTTGAGTCGGTCAACAATATAGAAAAATCCATCATTGTCATAATATCCAATATCTCCAGTTTGTACATATCCGTCCCTATCAATGAGAGCATCGCTAGCCGCCCTGTCTCCCATATAACCTTTCATACGTAGCGGGGACTTAATCCATAACTCCCCTTCTTTGTTCGGCCCCAACTTCTGACCAGTTTCTATGTCGACAACCTGAATAAAATAGAAGCAAATAAATGCTATAAAAAAATTATAATTTCACGACTTGATATAATATTTCAAGGGTACAGGGTATCTCTTAGCCAGTTTTCATAAACATAGAAATTAAAGACTTTTTAACGGATTTAAAAGGCGTTTTATTCACGTTTCTAACACAATACATCGAGCGTGGTCACGGAGAGGGGAGACGGAGAAAGTCTTTAATTTCTCAATACATATTAACTATGTATTTGCGTTAATAAATTAATTAGCAGACTGAAAATCAGCGCTGTTCGGGTGTTAGCCCACAGCATGAGTCTGTTCCGATTGCCTAATATGTGTTTACTTTTAAGTTAAGATAGCCTAAGTTTTTGTTGGCAATAAAGCTTTTTTTTCTTTCTTTCTTTCAAAATCAAACAAGAAAATACTAAGTTCACATAATATCTTTCTCAAATCATCTCACAAATCATTTTTCATTCTAGTTGTCGTAGGTATTAATTTAAGGACAGTGCTAGTCGTCCGCTAAACGGATGAATAAAATAAATTTGAACGCTTTTAAATTTTTATTAAAAAATTATTATCTATCTCTTGTGTAATTTTGTATAGCTGTCGTATTTACGTTTATTTTTATTTCTTGTTTTATTCTATTTTTCTGATTCCTTCTTTTCTGCATAGTTACTAATATTTATCATGTATATATGTGTGCTATGGATATATATTTGTATATGTATTTATGTATTTATTGTATGTATTGTATGTAAGTGTATGTATAACTATTTATTATAATTATTATCGTATTTATGTATATATTTATTTCATTATTTTTATGTATTTTATATTACTATTAGTAAGTACATAGTTAGCTTTGTATACGTTTATTTTGTACATTTTTCAATGTGTTAGTATTGCCTTATTTTTGCTCACCCACATCATATTGTTAAATTTCCTCTGATTGTTGGGTTGCCTGGTAGATATCGCTACCTAGCGATAGCGATAAGGCCGCCCTTTGCTGTTTCTGTAGTATTGTCTTTGTTATATATATTTATGTATTTTCAATGCAATAAAGTATAATAAATAAATAAATAAATTAGTCGTCCGATTACCGGATGAATAAAATAATTTAATCGTCCGATAACATCTATTTATCTATATAGTTAGGTTATCGGGGTTTCTTTAGAGAACTGCCGCACGTATTATAGGTTTTTTGTGGGGGGAGGAGAGGGGGGAGGAGGGCACACGTAGGTATTTGATTTTTTTTTGCGCGTCGACGGAGACCCGCTTCGCGGGGCTCCTATTTCTGTGTATTTTTTTTTTAACAAACCTAACCTAACCTAACCTAACGGCTAACCTAACCTAAACTTGATTTTTTTTGCGCGTCGACGGAGCCCCGCTTTGCGGGGCTCCTATTTCTGTGTAGTTTTTTTTTTAAGAAACCTAACCTAACCTAACCTAACGGCTAACCTAACCTAAACTTGATTTTTTTTTGCGCGTCGACGGAGCCCCGCTTCGCGGGGCTCCTATTTCTGTGTAGTTTTTTTTTAAGAAACCTAACCTAACCTAACCTAACGGCTAACCTAACCTAAACTTGATTTTTTTTGCGCGTCGACGGAGCCCCGCTTTGCGGGGCTCCTATTTCTGTGTAGTTTTTTTTTTAAGAAACCTAACCTAACCTAACCTAATGGCTAACCTAACCTAAACGTGATTTTTTTTTTGCGCGTCGACGGAGCCCCGCTTCGCGGGGCTCCTATTTCTGTGTAGTTTTTTTTTTAAGAAACCTAACCTAACCTAACCTAAAGGCAAACCTAACCTAACGAATTGAGGGCGAATATCTCGGCCATTTTTGATTTTAGAGAAAAGTTGTTCCTATAAAACATGCTTATATTAGCGTAATCTTTACGATAAAACAATAATAAATAGGTGTCCTGCAAAGTCCTGCGCCCCCTTTGCTTTAGTCCAACCCAACTAGCTTTAGTGTTAAAAGGTTATCTAGTAATCCGAATAATCGGACGATTAAATTATTTTATTCATCCGGTAATCGGACGATTAAATTATTTTATTCATCCGGTAATCGGACGACTAATTTATTTTATTCATCCGTTTAGCGGACGACTAGACACTTCGTTAATTTAAAGTTTTTCTAAATGTATAAAGATGATAAAAAAATTGTTTCCAGCTACTAGTTACGTATTATTTTAGCACAAAAAAAAAGATTCAAATTAAGATAGTGTCGACATTTTTACTTCATTATAAATTAAAACAGAAATACTTAAACGTGATATTGAACTTGATTCGCAGATTTTAAAAGATTAATATTTTTTTTTATACTAAAGCGCTATTTTTGGATAGATTTTGTATTTTTGCTGTAACCTATATTTTTAACATTGTTATGTTTTATGTCTCACAATCCAATCTCAAATTGAGTTATCTATTGGGTAACAACAGTAAAGTGGACAAAACGTTGTTAGAACTATCATAATCATAATATATTATAAACTGTACAACGATAATTTATTCGTGAAATGTTTAAGCGCGTTTTTAGATCCCTATAAAACTACCTAATTTTATATTTATATTATTAGTCAAAGTATTTACCATATAGATTTATTATTCACTTTTTTAATGCTAAATAAATCGTTTATACCTTAATCTTCATGCCAGGTGCAGGAGTGCCACAGGAGCCAATTTTTTCTCCGTTGGTGAGATCGACACAACATGCCATGGTGACTTCCGTAAGACCATATCCTTGTCTTATATATTGAATACCAGTCCTGTTAAAATATAATTAATAATTTCAATAATTCGTTCAATACAGAAAACCTATTTCTTATGGATATTGAGAGGTAGAGAACTGTAGAAAGTAGTGAACTGATGTTGCTGTTCAAAATTCTTTATGACTTAAGAGTCCTTATCGATTTTAGAGTGATTTTTACTTGTTTCTGTAATTCTTTAGAAGCTCGTTTAACAAAACTAAATTAGTAACAATGTGTGATGATATCTTAAATTAAAGATTCATTCAATATCTAAAATACGTTCGAGACAATTTATTGATATTCATTGTCCAGTTTGTTTAATAGCCAATAACCTAAGGCGTGTTTCAATTTTTTCCATGCGGGACGTTCGTGTCTTTGTATTTTACACGGAATTTAATAGAAGAAGTTTTCTTATAAAATTTACTACAGTAAAGACACTGAGACATCCTAAAATATGTTCGAGGCAATTTATGTACTTTTATTGAAAAATTCAAAGAACATCTAAGTTAAAATAGCCTTACTTTGATGAAATTTTATGCGTATATGGCGTCGAATTTCTAGTTCTTACAACAGAGTTAAAAAAAATAAAAAATACACACTAAATAATAGGTTAATGCTTAAAAATTTGCAATAAAAAAAATACATATTATATGTTTTATGAAAGAAATGGAATAATTTAAAGTTCTCTAGAATTTTCGATTAAATACGGGAGCGCAAACGTTGTTACGGCAGATCTATATAATCGAATATTCTAGAGAATTTTAAATTATACCATTACCTTCATATAACATAGTAGTTAGTTTTTTTAAACGAGCTCCTAAAGAATTAAAGAAACAAGTCAAAATCACTCTTAAAATCGATACGGCCCCTTAAGTACAAGTAAATAGTAAATGTTACTTAAATATACGTAATTATACCTTTGAGTAATAGCGGACTGAATTTCCCGCGACAGAGGTGCGGCCCCACACCACACTTCGTTCAGTGAGGTCAAATCATACTTTAGTACAAGTGGATGTTTTGCTAGAAAAACTGCTAATGGTGGAACTATTGTGGTCATATTTATCTAGAAAAAAGATTAATGAAGACAAAATTTAAACAGTAGAATATAATTTAAGAATAAGCTTTTTTTTGTGCTCAGTTCATTATTTTAGAAGTTTTATATCATTGCTACTTGAAGAGTTATGAAAGAACATATAGGTGGCAAAATTACAAAGAGCTTTTATAAAAAAAATACAGCACTAAGTATTAATTATTCATAATTAATTTTATAACAGTACATATTTTATTTTAATACAGAAATCTAGGGAATTTATCAATCTAATGATGCATGAGGAAATATAATGTTTAATTGAATATTATTGCTATTTTCCCTCTTATATATGTATTGTGTATGTTGGCTAATTGAAATGCAGTGGTATATTTTAAAAGAATACAAATTTCATACCTTGTACTTCTGTATGGTTTCCAAAAATTGTTCTTCCTCAAACCTCATTAGGAAAACCACTTCAATATGTAGAGACATGATTGCTAAAGTAGTAATAAAACCATACGCATGGAACCAGGGTATTAGTGAGAGAGCAGTGTTTACTTCATGCTTTTTTCTTTTCTTTGAAGTCTCCAAATAGTACCTAAGAGCAAAATAATAAAAGATAAATGAGTGTTATAAATTTGAAGTTTTGTTCTTCCTACTGTTAGCTATATAACTATCACCTTTACATATTATGTATATCATAAACAAAACATATTAGATATTCAAGTCAAAAATATTATTTTCCAATCGTGGATTAAAATATTATATAATTATATGAACCATTAAGCTGTATTTTCTTTCATATTATACTCACTTCATATGAGCTGACAAGGTGAGAAAATTAACATGGGTCAACATAACACCTTTTGGCAATCCTGTGGTGCCTGAGGAGCACATGACGGCAGCTACATCTTCTGCACCATTCACATCAACAAGGGTAAAGTCATCTACATTTATCTGCTTTTTGACCAAGTCATTATAGAACACAGCAGGTACAACGTCATATTCACCAAAGAGTATCAATTTTTCTACATGTGCTAAATCTTTACAACAATCATAAACATTTTGTGCAGTTATTGGCGAAGTAAAAATGAACTTTGGTTTTGTGATTGCCAGTAGATGACTTATCTCACCTGAAAATATTAAATTAAATGTTTATAGCGAGCATCACAGTTTTCTAATTATTCTTATTCTTAAGTAATAATCTTTGTATAGAAGTGATGACTTTCGGGAGCTATGTTAAATATGATATGTACCTGGAGAATAAGTAACATTTAATGTTGATAATGTTCCACCACAATAGAGAACAGCAAGAGATGTAACAGTAAACTCAAAGCGATTCTCACAGCTCAGAGCCACTACGTCTCCTTTCTTCAATCCTATTTTTAACAGAGCTGTGGCCAAATTTACACTGTTTTGAAGAATATCTCGATATGATACTGACCTACCGCTCTCTGCACAGATCTGAAACATTTATAAATTAAATCTGAGTCTCATTGTTCTCATCTATCCATAATATTATTACGAAAAAAAATGTGTGTGAACTCACTTGAGCAATTTTATCTCCGCCACTTTTTAATTTGTCAAACAGAAATTGCCCATACGATAAATGCGCTGGGATAGGCTCTTCTTCTGGTCCCGATACAACATTTTGATGTATAGTTACTGACATTTTACTTGTGACTGAAGAAATCAAGTTAATACGGAGGATATGAGGCGTTTTGTATAATCGGTTTTATGTGATAAAATTAAATGATTAGGTATCTCATGTGTATATCAATTTGTGAACACTATCGTTAAGTGTAAAATGGTGTGTAAAATGGTTGATAATATTTTAATTAATTATTATATCAAACTTGTACTAACAGATAAATGTTATAGCAAAATAATTTAACAATTATGTATACGGACAACGGAAATAATAATGTTTTGAATTGAAATTTAGCGCTCCCAAAATCCCTGCCAGTTGCGAACGGCGAAGTGACGGCGAACATGTGGCGAACATAAAGTAACTTATCGGACGGCACGCGGACGGCGAACTGCGATTAGTCGATGACATTGGTGATTGGTCGACACTTGGTCGATGACTCATGACAAGAAGCTTATATTATATCTAATCACAGTATCTAATACACTGGAGATTTCAGTATGAACATTAACTTGTAACAAGAAAATATGACGTTGAATGACGCCTGTATGTTTTTTTATCCCTTTCACACCTAGGTAGTTAGTTAGGTGTGAAAGGGATAAAAAAACATACAGGCGTCATTCAAGGTCATATTTTCTTGTTACAAGTTAATGTTCATACTGAAATCTCCAGATTAGTTATAAGCTCGATGCTCGATGGTCGATGATTACCGCACGCCGCAAGGCAAAACGTAAATGTCAATTGTCAAGTGACACTGACATAAACGGCAGTGTTGCCAACTCAGAAGTTGAAAATAACGTAAGTTTATGGTGTTGTATGAGGGACGTAGAATTGGTAAAAATTGCTTACCCATTGAGCCCCGAACGGCCCGATCGGTCCACGACACAATAGATTTTCTATTGTGTCTGTGATTCCGGGGCCTGAGTTATTATGAGAAGTTACAGACTATTTCATCTAAGCGAAATGAAGAAGTGATGACCACATTGGTGCTCCCATTCGTCCATTAACACGGCATTTTGTAGGATTTTACTAAAAAATACCGGGTCGGGACCCGGGTCGCAGTGAACAGTTCGATTCAAACTTAATGGCGGTTTGGAATTTAGGTGCAGGTGTGAGTGCGGGTGCGCACACGGTCCCGCTTTTTTTGTTCATCGGATCGTACGATGTTCCAAGCCGCCAATAAGTTTGAATCGTACTGTAAATTTTAGACCATTTGGTGATCGGTAAAATTCGAAAATAACTCCGAAATTCAATAATTCAAACTATTATTATTATGCCTTTTTTATCTCTCTACGTCTATTGCTTGGCTAGTAATAGCCACTTACTTACCGTACGCGGCTTCACCCACTTTTTCTAAAACCTAATAAATTATATATACTTACTAAAACCTTCCTCTTGAATCACTCTATCTATTAAAAAAAACGGCATCAATATCCGTTTTGTCTAGGTACATAGGGTCATAGGAACATAGAGACAGAGAAAGCGACTTTGTTTTATACTATGTAGTGATATCGTATCGCCCCTTTTAATTATTGCATTACCTCGAAACGGCTCGAAAAACATTATCGTCTTTCTGAAGCAGTCGGGTTAAAACTATACGTGATATTTGCTGAATGATTCCCTCTCTTCCTCTCATGCGAAGGGGTGTGAGGGTAATAAATAATTATTATTGCAATGCGAGGCGGCGAAATTAAAAACCACTTTCCATCGATACTTATGCATAGGAAGATTTTGCTCATGAATTGAATGATTTTGTAAATGTTGCCATCATCTGGTCGAATCTGCTATTTTATTGGATGACTAGCGCGTTCAATGAATAACGACATTCAGATGAATGACTAGGCCGACGTTGATTAAACAAGCGTCACTCAACGTCCAACTAATTAGCGTATTGTAACAGAGTGGATTTAGAGCTCGGCATATTGTTGAATGTTTAGCGCGTTCATTAAATTACGACAGTTGATGAGTTCATTACTTTTTTTTTCATAAGAAAATTCATTCAATTGAATGTCGTCATTCACTGAACGCGCTATAAGTCATCCTATAATAAAAAGTAAAAAAACTAAAACCCAACTACGTCAAAAAACGGCGCTGAAAAAGTATAAAACAAGATTTTCAGAATACTGAACTGAACAAAGTTGCTAATGAAGTTGCAAGTAAATGGACACAGTAGACTCTACCAAGATGCCTTCGTTGTAAATTGACAGAAGTATGCAATCGATGTATGCAATATTCCACTATGTAGAGATAAATTATTTTCATGTTTGGAAAACCACAGTCACACGTTGTCAAAGTGCTACGGTAGATAGGTATATGCAAAGGTATATGTAACGTGTGACTACGCCTACCAACCTATACCAACATTATTCTGATAAGTAGTAAAGAAGCTATGAACGAAAAGATGTGAATTATATGCAATCAGCCCATGAATACAGGTAAAGTCACAAGCAAATGCTAGTAATAGGTATATTTATTTATTCAAAATGTACAAGTAAAGCGCTTTCAAATGATATATACCAAACACGGAATATTTATCTTAACTTTATTTTTTTGCTCTGTATGTTTTGTCCGCTAGAGGGCGCCACATTAGATTTTGTGAAACCCCATATAGACCAGCGGACAATTAAGACGCTTCTAATGATATGTCATTTGTTAAATTCTGATAAGTAGTTTATAAGTTACGAGGGAACAGATGAACATACATACATAGCCTGTCAAAATCATAACCGTCCTTTTGCTTTGCCGTAGTCGGGTAAAAAAATAGCAGATTCAACCAGATTAATGCGATATATGTATACAAGTTAGAAAATAACAACGTACGACGCCGGGCGGGTGGCTAGTATAAATTAAATAAAAATGGGTTAGTGTGTCGATGTAAAGTAGATAGTAAGGTGAGGTCACGTTGGGTAACCTACCGTAACTTATACCTTCAGGAAGCGCTACAACCGTGGCTAATACCTAACGGCTTCACTGTCCACGAGATAAAATGCGGAATCAATATGTGCAACCAGCAGATGTGTAGCCCCACAAAGTAATCTGGTTGTTACTACCTAAGTATTCAAGTTCTATCTTATATAAACACCAATTCGAAAGGTGTGTTGTGTATTTTTACAATGTTTGAAATTTCAGAATGAATTTTCAACGTAATATAAATATAAATTGCAACAACATAATATTTATTTATGTTAAAATAATCTATGTAGAATAACTATTTCTATCACTGACTCTTCACGATACGTTCGACGTATGTTTAGGTGAGTCGGGAATCTAACAAAACAACAGCGAACTACATTAAATACTTATAGGATTAACGACTGATACGTTGCAGATGCACAAACGTTTATACAAAGACGATTAAATTGCCCTTACGGTAAAGTATGTTGATGGCTAATAATAGCTATTTTTAATGAAATCCATGCAAATTGAGACGCGAATTTAAGTTCGTATTATTTCACTTTTTATCAAATAACATATTTACATAGCCACTCGTCCCTAAAGAGGGTCAGGATAATGCATTCTGCTATAATAAAAAAGAATCGACAATATCATAGACAGTGAACACACTGGAGTTTCAAAAAAAATTTAGTAGATATTTCTATAGTTACCTACATATTATATAAAAGCAACATAAATTGCAATCGTTTGAACATAAGTGCGAAATTTTCCTTCAATTTGTAAAATAATAGCTATTAAAATATATTATTTAATACATTTGCTTGAGACTTGACGTAAGTTCCACCAGTACATCCATCTTCAGCTATCTACCTGCATGATTGATTACCATACAGTATAAACAATGGTCTACTCATATTTCAATTCCGATAATGCGAGCCATGATCCAATTATCTATAATGGACATTACTCGCAAACTTCAGTATTCAATATTTCGTAATGTCATGTTGTTAAATTAAGAAAATGGTTTGACCATTATTGGATACTTTTGTGTGTGTCTCGAAACCGCTGAATTATTGCTGAATAACTACAGTGCAAAAGGCTAATTACAAAGTATCCCAATTTGCCTCATGTGTATGGTAAATGGTAATATTAAGTCGCGTTGGTGTACTACCTATATGTCGCAGGCATCTGGTTGAATCTGCTATTTCATTGTATGACTAGCGCGTGAATTGATAATATATCTACACCACATACAGATCACTCTCTATACCAATATATTTTTATATACATAAAATACTAATAATTTTTTGTAGGTATAATATTATTAATAGGTGGTATAATTAAAACAATTTTCCAATAAATTATTTGATTTCATTTTAAAATCACCCCAAAGCTTGTTTTCATTTAAATATTTTTTATCTTGTTAATATACTTAAGTACCTAAAAGCCAATAAAACATTATTAGTATTAAAGTAACCGACAAGGCTGAAAGCGCGTAACATTTGTGAGACGATTAGGCATTGCTTGGCATATAATCCTAGCTTAAGGTTATAAATTATTGTTTAGAACTTAATTTTCTAAAATCGTAATTTACGAAACAGAATGCATATTTTTTTCCTACAACTATTGCAGCTATGAATATACAACATGTTTTTATATATTTTTTTTAATAAAGTCGCCTATAGGTTAACTATACCAATGTAACTACATTCACACAACATAACTATAATATTACAATACTTAATAGATAAATATGAGAAAATTAGCATTAAAATAGTGAAGACAGGACAACGTCTGTCAGCTAGTATCAATATTTTTCGAGTTACCCGCAAAAAAGCTTGGAAAAAAAGTAAAAAACATCTTTCCCTGCCTCGCTCATCGCCGGCTTGTATCGCTCCCTCGAGAGTTTTTACTCTTTAGTACAATACTTAATCTAATTCACCTAATATCTAACTAAATTTTCAAAACAAAAGGAATTATTTAGCCTGGTAAGATAAAAGATTAATATCTTACCAGGCTAAATGTACAATATTTATTATTATTCTGAGATATATATTCACATTACTCGAAAGTGTTGAAGTATGACTATACGATTAGGGACCTAAGTCGGAATACAGTAAGGCTATAAGAATAAAATTGTTCATACATATTTTACAGAAACGCCTTCTAATTCAAATGTGATCAATTTTTATCAACAAAAGTAAAAGGTGGTTTGTTATGGTTTTTCATACATCCGTGTTCATGATAGTCCATTGAATGAGTCCCTCCAAGGGGGGTCTAGAGTGCGTGAGTTAGTAACGTAAGATGTTTCTTCGGAAACATGTCAAGAGTCCCTAGGTAATAAACATACTAAAACCCCGGGACACTAGGAGGAGCCCCGGAGTGGGGGGAGGGGGGGAATGGGTCCATTTTTTCATTTTTTGCTTAAATCTCAAAAACGATACATGTTAGAGAAAAACTTTCAAGGAAAAGTTGAAAGGCCATAAAATTATCTACAAGTTGTACCAAAATCATTTTTTTTTATTCGCAGCCGTTTTCGAGCTACATCCCATGAAAGGTGAAAAATTCAATTATCGTAACTACCCTAATAAAATTCAATTCCCCGTAAACGCCTCCTATTTTTATCAATGATAGACCTAATTATGAGCAATCTATCTGTATCGGTCACAAGTTGCACTTTTGAGTTTTTTGGAAGAAAAAAATAAAAAGATCAAGTTCAGTAACTCAAACTACCCTAATATAATATTTTGGCAATCGATTCCTCCTAAAGGCTTCCATGGAGGAATGTGTTTATTTTACCAATGATAGACCTAATTATGAGCAATCTATCTGTACCGGTCACAAGTTGCACTTTTGAGTTTTTTGGAAGAAAAAAATAAAAAGATCAAGTTCAGTAACTCAAACTACCCTAATATAATATTTTGACAATCGATTCCTCCTAAAGGCTTCCATGGAGGAATGTGTTTATTTTACCAATTATAGACCTAATTAAGAGCAATCTACCGGTCACAAGTTGCATATTTGAGTTTTTTGGAAGAAAGAAATATTTTTTGATCGATTGATGAGCCAAAATCATTTTTTACTGCGTGTAACTCAGAAACGGTAGGATATAGGAAAAAATTATTTAGGTACAACTTGTAGATAATTTTATGGCCTTTCAACTTTTCCTTGAAAGTTTTTCTCTAACATGTACCGTTTTTGAGATTTAAGCGAAAAATGAAAAAATGGACCCTTTCCCCCACTCCCCCCACTCCGGGGCTCCTCCTAGTGTCCCGGGGTTTTAGTATGTTTACTAGCTGTGACCGCGACTTCGTCCGCGTGGAATAGTGACTGCATAGTAGTTACTACTTAACTTTTATTGAATAAACACGTACTACCATAAATAATTAAAAGAACAGTTAGTAAAATTTATTACTAAACTGAGCTAAAAAATAAAAAAATAAGTGCCTAATTAATTTTCTACGTAAAATTTATTTTAAATTATGGCATATTATTTTTTAGGCACCAGGAGGGAGAGGAGCAAATTTATTTACCTTCCTTCCTTGTATGGATGTTTTTGACAATATATTGTGCAGCAACTGAGTGCCGAGGCAAACGTCAAAACGTAAAGGAATAGAATCCGCTATCGATACTAATTGACATAAGCGTATGATGTTTTGCTAAGGATTTGTTCACCCTACCAACGACGACGACGACCACGAACAAAATTTTCATCCAGTCGCAATTTAATAAAATTGTGCAAAACACAATTAAAAATCAATTATTAAAATTTCCTGTCGTTCTGGTGATTGGAATTTTTATTTTTGAGATCAACGAACCGGAAGGAAGTTAGCGCGGAAAGTTTTTTTTTATTATTATTATTATCTCAAAAAATTGCTCCTTAAATGCTCCATCAGAATCCGTAATTGCTCCACTTCTATAATTATTAGTTTATTTATAATTAATTTTTAAAAAAATCCAAATACTGAAAACTTGATTTCCCTATAGAATGAAAAATATTCACTTTTCATAAAAAAATTTTTTCCAAAAAAATTGCTCCCGATTTGCTCTATCAACTACAAAAAAAATTATTTAATTTTGATAATTTTTACAATAATTAATTGAAAAACTATGTTTGCATAGTAAACTACTGCGCTGTGACGTCATCAATTATTGTCGTTGCGACGCATAAGGGCCATATTTACATGTATCAGCACTGCAGCGATATGTATAGACCTTAATGTTTATGTTTTCTTATTTATATTATTCACTAGATTTCCGCCCGCGGCTTCGCCCGCGTTTTCAAAGGAAAACCCGCATAGGCAGTTCCCGCTAACGCAAACGATAGCAACTTGACACCGAAAGATGAAACAAACGACTGAAACACAAATTAATTAATAATTACTTGAAGTTTTAATAATACGAATAAACGTACGAGTTTAGGGATGGGTAGGGAAATGTTTATAAAAATACCTATAATAAGAATGATTTAAATAGGTACATAATAATATCTGTTCCTTGAAATTTTGCTAGATGAAAACTCAATAATTAAAATATGGCGCCTAGATATTCTTAGAGTATAAATAGCAACATAAGGTAAGTACTAAGTATTAAATAATAATATTATTATTCCCAGCATAAAACTTATTAATGTCATTTTAAGGTTGTATGTATGTATGTATGGTTTTCACGCATAAACTACTATACCGATTTTGATGAAATTTGGCACAGACAATCTTTAGACCCTGAGAAAGAACATAGGCTACCTTTTATTGCGAAATATGTACCACGGGCGAAGCCGGGGCGGACCGCTAGTAATATAATAAATGTGAAAGTTTGTGAGGATGTGTGTGTGTTTGTTACTCATTCACGCAAATACTACTGAACCGATTACAATGAAATTTAGCACACATATAGACCGTAACTTGGATTAACACATAGGATAGGTTTTATCCCGGTAATCCCACGGGAACGGGAACTATGCGGGTTTTCCTTTAAAAACGCGGGCGAAGCCGCGGGCGGAAATCTAGTGAATAATATAAATAAGAAAACATAAACATTAAGGTCTATACATATCGCTGCAGTGCTGATACATGTAAATATGGCCCTTATGCGTCGCAACGACAATAATTGATGACGTCACAGCGCAGTAGTTTACTATGCAAACATAGTTTTTCAGTTAATTATTGTAAAAATTATCAAAATTAAATAATTTTTTTTGTAATTGATAGAGCAAATCGGGAGCAATTTTTTTGGAAAATTTTTTTTTATGAAAAGTGAATATTTTTCATTCTATAGGGAAATCAAGTTTTCAGTATTTGGATTTTTTTAAAAATTAATTATAAATAAACTAATAATTATAGAAGTGGAGCAATTACAGATTCTGATGGAGCATTTAAGGAGCAATTTTTTGAGATATTAATAATAATAAAAAAAAAACTTTCCGCGCTAACTTCCTTCCGGTGATCAACGATGAATGAAAAAATAGATTTTTCGTAGAAACAGTGGCTCCTAGAAAAAAATGAATGTGAAGTTTTTTAAAGATAATTTTATAATCTACAATTTTGGTAAAAGTTAAGGATACCATACCATACCATCATTATCATAATAATATATCTTATATATATATTTTTTTATAATGGTACTTAATTTTAAAGATCGTCGGGAAGTTTGTAAAATTATATATATTCCTTTTCCTTCGTTGCGTTGGGTTTTTTTTTTTAATTTTTAAACTTCGGTTTCTTATTTTCATTTAATATTTTCAAGTGAGCGAGACCTACCTCTACCTCCATAATACATTCCTACATCTGACATCTTTTAAGTTGGGCCGTAACCGTGCATAAATTGTAATGGACCACAGTGGCAAAAGAAGTGGTATATTTAAGAAAAAAAATTGCCAAGGGCCAGGCCTATGTGGCTTTGAGAAGAGTTCAAAATTTCCAGGGTGTGGCTATCCTCTCGCTCCCATGTCCCCCTCTTCTTTCACAGACTTTCAACCCTTCCCTTTCCATCCCTAGTAAATGGCAGAACCGATTTTGATGTAAATAATATTATCTAATTGTACCTATATGTACACGTCATATCCTATCGTTTGATGCTCCATTTGGTTTATTTATCTAACCACTGTCACCCCTAAAGTCCCTATATGTAAAAAACGGATGAACCGATTTCGATAAAACATTACTAATTGTAATTCACCCGTTATGCACATTCATTTGATATATCACTTAGGTAGGTACTATCACAATATTTGACAACATTCGTTTCTTTCATTCCCACTTATACCTATACAGGGTGTAATCGTTAAGTGTGCACAGGCGATTTTTCCGTAAGTATTACAGATAACAAAAAACTTTAAACTGATATCGAAAGTACTTAACCTAATGAGTAAAATGGCGGTAATAAATTTTTAAAAATAAATCGAGAAATATCAAAAAAATTATCTTTAAACCCTCCCATTCATTAAGTATGAAATATGAATATCCCATATACCTACATTTAATATGAAAGATTTTAGCTTTTTTTTTCTTTTTTTGGTTTTCTGCTTTAATTACTTCGCAAATTTGAAGTGACATTTTCCACATTTTTCCGGACATTTTCACGCATTTTCCGGATATTTTCCGGGAATTTTCCAGGCATTTTCCGGACATTTCCCTGACATAGCCTGTAAATGTCTGGAAAATCCCCGGGAAATGCTCAGAAAATCCCCGGAAAATGTCTGGAAAATCCCCGGAAAATGCCAGGGAAATGTCCGGAAAATGTCTGGAAAACATCGGGAAAATCCCCGGGATATGCTCGGAAAATCCCCGGAAAAAGCCTGGGAAATTCCCGGAAAATAACCGGAAAATGCCTGGGAAATGCTCGGAAAATGCGTGGAAATTTCCGGAAAAACCGTGGAAAATCCCTGGAAAATGCTTGGAAGATATCCGGAAAATGCGTGAAAATGTCCGGAAAATATCCGGTAAATGCGTGGAAAATCCCCGGAAAATGCCAGGGAAATGTCCGGAAAATGTCTGGGAAACATCCGGAAAATCCCCGGGAAATGCTCGGAAAATGCCTGGGAAATTCCCGGAAAATGTCTGGAAAATCCCGGAAAATAACCGGAAAATGCCAGGGAAATGTCTGTAAAATATCCGGAAAATGCGTGGAAATTTCCGGAAAAAGCGTGGAAAATGCCTGAAAATGCCAGGGAAATGACTGGAAAATATCCGGAAAATGCGTGGAAATTTCCGGAAAAAGCGTGGAAAATGCCTGAAAATGCCCGGAAAATGCTCGAAAAATGCGTGGAAATTTCCGGAAAAACCGTGGAAAATCCCTGGAAAATGCCTGGAAAATATCCGGAAAATGCGTGAAAATGTCCGGAAAATATCCGGTAAATGCGTGAAAATGTCCGGAAAATATCCGGAAAATGCCTGGAAAATCGCCGGAAAATGCCTGAGAAATGTCCGGAAAAATGTCTGGGAAATGCGTGGAAAATCCCCGGAAAATGCCAGGGAAATGTCCGGAAAATGTCTGGAAAACATCCGGAAAATCCCCGGGAAATGCTCGGAAAATCCCCGGAAAAAGCCTGGGATATTCCCGGAAAATAACCGGAGAATGCCTGGGAAATGCTCGGAAAATGCGTGGAAATTTCCGGAAAAACCGTGGAAAATCCCTGGAAAATGCCTGGAAAATATCCGGAAAATGCGTGAAAATGTCCGGAAAATATCCGGTAAATGCGTGAAAATGTCCGGAAAATATCCGGAAAATGCCTGGAAAATCCCCGGAAAATGCCTGAAAAATGTCCGGAAAATGTCTGGGAAATGCGTGGAAAATCCCCGGAAAATGCCAGGGAAATGTCCGGAAAATGTCTGGGAAACATCCGGAAAATCCCCGGGAAATGCTCGGAAAATGCCTGGGAAATTCCCGGAAAATGTCTGGAATATCCCGGAAAATAACCGGAAAATGCAAGGGAAATGTCTGGAAAATATCCGGAAAATGCGTGGATATGTCCGGAAAAAGCGTGGAAAATGCCTGGAAAATGCGTGAAAATGTCCGGAAAAAGCGTGGAAAATGCCACTTCAAATTTGCGAAGTAATTAAAGCAGAAAACCAAAAAAGAAAAAGAAAGCTAAAATCTTTCATATTAAATGTATATGGGATATTCATATTTCATACTTAATGTATGGGAGGGTTTAAAGATAATTTTTTTGATATTTCTCGATTTATTTTTAAAAATTTATTACCGCCATTTTACTCATTAGGTTAAGTACTTTCGATATCAGTTTAAAGTTTTTTGTTATCTGTAATACTTACGGAAAAATCGCCTGTGCACACTTAACGATTACACCCTGTATATAGGTATAGTAAATGGATGAACCGATTTTGATTAAATATGTCTAATTATACTTTACACGTCATGCCCTTTCATTTCATATGTCACTTGAGTCAAAATTCACTTTTTTTATTATCTACCACTTTTATACCTATATCAAATAAATGGATGAACCGATTTTGATAAAATTTGACTTATTTTTACTGATAGGTCGTTCACTTTCATTTAATATATCACTAAAGTATATTCGACAACTTTAGTTATTTTCATTCCCACTTTTACACAATAAATGGATGAACCGATTTTGATACAGTTTATTTAAGAACCAGCGTCGGAAAATATGTTGCTTAACAAAAAAACATCATCTAATTCGGATTACCTGCTAGCGAGCTACGGTGGCACAAACACACACACACACAGCGGTCAAACACTTATCACCCATATTTTTGCATCGGGGGTTAAAAATATAATATTATAAATACGACATAATTTAAAGGACATTTTATGAATAAAATTTACCTAGAAATAAGTATAATTTTAATTTGACCCCTCCCCCCTACTACCTCAGCTTACCCCCCCACCCTTGGGGACTTTCGATATGATCACTTGGACATAACTGTAGCGTATAACAGATAACTTACGTTTTATCGTACACTGTATGTGTACCATAGAATGCCTTAGCAAATGTTCGCCGTGAGTACTTAAATGGTCATAACTTTTTTATTTATGAACCGATTGACATGAAATAAACACTAAATGTTAAATGAAGATTACCACAATATATTAGTGAAAACCGCATCGAAATCGGATAAGCCGTTTCTGAGATTAGCGTGTTCAAACATACAGACAAACAGACAAACAGACAAACAGACAAAAAAATTTTTAACTACAGTTTTGGGTTTGGGATCGATTTAATAATAACCCCTGCTAATTTTTTTTTACATATTTTCATTGTACAGACACCACTTTTCTAGAATTTTATTATATGTATTGATTACCTAGGGACTCTTGACATGTTTCCGAAGAAACATCTTACGTTACTAACTCACGCACTCTAGAACTTTTTATTCAATGGACTATGAGGGAAATTATTATATTCATTAAAAATAAATGTTACTCTGATGTAAATTAACTCGTTAGCTATTAATTTGATCAATTAATAAACTTGGAGTTTAGCGTTTTGCTCTTTAAATGAAATGCTGGCTGGCTACAGCACAAAAGTCAAAATTATTAGGGTTCCTAAGTCTGTCCCGCTTTCACTTAGGATTACGTACATATCAAAATACAACTTTCATATTACACGTATGTATTTCGTATTACCGACTCCCATTATGCTGTCGTGAAAACTACGGAACTCTACATTGTGTGTGTGTACCTACATTTCTTATTCTTAAAAAATAATGAAAAATAACAGACCTTGCGTATTCCGCTTACCATTTTACCACAATCTTTTAAACTCTTCATGAAATGATTCGATGATCTTAAAATTTAAAATAATTGACTGTATTTTATAATTTATAGAATCGATTGTAAATATAAATACATATTTGGAATATAAAATCAAACCTCATGAATTTATGAAACGAGCGCAATTATCAAAGCAGTTATGTAATTACGTCGCGGTCGGAACTATGATACAATACAGATGCTTACTACGACCGATTAGTACCTAAGTAACGACTAACTAACTAACTAACTCAATAATTAATACCGTGGATAATGAACTATGATACCTATTTATATTTAACACGTTATTCGAAATATAATTATAAACTTTTTTCATTGCGTAGTATTTCTCATATTTACGTAGGATTTCATTTGAAGGATTTCTTCACTCTTGAAGATAAACACCTTATCGGTAATACAATTTAAGTCTAATAATATTATGTGTCGACGACAGACGCCTTAATCAATTGGATCAAAATTGAATGTTACATGTTAGCAATTTGTATAGAGAATATAAATTATGGTTTGTCAAATACAATGAAGACATCATTAAAATGGTTGATTATTATTCTCAGTAATTTTCTTTCAAAATTTGTTAAGATTCTGGACAAAAAATCTAAATAACTTAATTAAAATTATAATATATAATATCAAGTGAGTACTGAGTAGACATAGCTATAAGTATCGACGATTTCCAAAAAGTTTATTTTGGCCAGATAGCATTTATAAACAAGCCGGAGATAAAATTTTAATAACTTTCAAACTAAATCTATTTTGATATTTCCGCAATATGAATGAATTGCCAATGACGGACTATAGTAACTATCTTCGGCAAGATATAAAATTTAATACGTCTTGTAGCATTCGTAAATCCATGACGTGTGTGGACTGTATAGTTAATCGGTTTAGATCGAGAGCAGGCCGCGCGCGGAGCGTGGTCGCCGTCCGCCACACTCGCTCTGCTCATCCGCGAATCACCACACGCCGCCACTAATATTTGTAACTCCACCGGGAGTCGCATTTTATGCGGGATGCTGTAAATTACGTACAAATTATGAGCATTCAAATAATGATAACTTTAGAGCTATGAGAGCAAGGGGATGAATAGGTAGCGATGTCGGCTACTCAAGCCGAAGAGGAGAGTGCCGTAGAGGAGGTCGCGGTCGGTGCCATTGGCTCGGCACCCGCTCGAAACACATACCGCGAAAAAAGTGCTAGTACTGTTGTTCGTGTGCTAACTGTTTTCGCATATCTCTTCTCAGTGTCCTTTGCTGCAATACTCCTCTCCGTGTACTATATATGCGTGTGGAAGTCTCCAGAATTAACGGAAGCCCAAGGACAAGTAAGCGCAAGACGCGCTGATGACTTTGATTATCGCCCAACGTTCACGGGCGACAACGAGACGTTCAATTTCACGGGTATGAATTATTTATTAGTCTGCATCCTCCCTCTATGTCTCCTTCTATTAAAGCATTTTTTTTCCAATCATTATAAAATAAGGTTGAAATTTTTTATCTTCAATCCATTATGCAAAGTCGAATACCTACAAGTCGCTATCACGCTTTCTCCTTAATTGACAAGCGTATTTTTATATATTTTATAAAGTTTTATACGTAGAGGCCTTAGGGTGCTTTACCACCAGAGATGTACTACTACGGTGCTGTGGATTCGTTTGCTATACACCAATCATATTCATTAATGCACATAGCACTGGTGGAAACGGTCTCAGCTAAGATATGTTTTTTATATAGAAGGATGTGTGCTATGTGCACAGCGGAGCCTTCTACCGAGACATCGCATAGCTCGAGCTGCGCATCTTCATAGCACATCTTACTCGCCGCTGTACATAGTCACAGAATAATAACTAGTAGCTAGGTACATAGCGTAGTATTGGTGTAAACGGGCAAACAATTTCAAAGCATGGCTATTATATTTTCGTAGTATAGAGCCTACATAGCACATCTCTGGCGGAAAAGCACCCTTATATCATCAATCAATCATACCACCAATATACCTGAAAGATTTTGATTAACTATTAGATTTCCTCCGACTCTCTAGAATTTCTATTACGAATGTTGTAATATTAGGTACCTAGTGTGTTTTCACTTTCGATCTATCTCTATAAGGCTATGTTGCCTGTGCTAATATTATTTAACTCTATAATTCATGTCATGTTCATTACCACTCATACTGTTCATATTCAACTAGTACTTGAACTACCATCAATACAAAATTATAAATTTAGAGTAGAGTCTTTTTATCCTCAATTGACATGAATGGAAATAATACTTTATACTACACAAGTAAACTGTAGTTACAAATCAAAGTACGTAAAATGTACACACGGTTTATTATCTATGTAGTTTAATATATCATTCTTTAAAGGTGCTTTTACCCACAATATAACCACAAGAAAAATACATATTAAAATAATTATTTTCATCTGCATATGTACCGAAAAGGTCTCAATCAAGATAAAATGGTGTAAGGGCGGCCGTACACGGACCGCTTCAAGCAGTTGAGACCGACGGCTTGAAGCCGCGACCGCGCGGGGAACTATGCCCACGGACTGCTCGAGCCGTCGCGACCGCTTCAAGCCGTTAACTGCGCGGTTTGTAGCGACAGCTCAAGCAGTCAACGACCGACCGCTCGAGCAGTCCGCGGTGTACCTACATTGTCAGCCGTTATCCGCTCTGAGCTTCGAAAAAATATCAATTTGGAAATCCTACCAGTAGGATATACATATATGTAGTTAATGTCATTCTACTGAGAAGAAAAAAAAACACTTAACTATATGGATTATGTTCAGTTACAGGGAACAGTACTTTGTATATTAATAATTCTGTACTCACCCCAAATGCTTATAAATATATCATTGTAACGTATCATAATATAATTATAACGCTTAGATTGAAAGTAGGTATCGCTAAGGCCTAAGTAAGAACCTTGTTTATTTATATGTACCTACCAATTAGTGACAACAACAATTAAAATTATTATGTAACGCAATAATAGTTATATTAGTCCATTGAAAAGTTACATTTGGGGTTGCGTTTTTTTAGAGGACGCAATTTTATTTTTGTGATGTGTAGGGGGGGTCAGTGTGAAGCTAAAATCAAGTTTGTGGGGTCGCCACCCTTGTCCCAAGGCCGCCATCTTGAAAATAGCGGCTGAAATGGTTTTTACGATATATCTCTTAAACTATTTATCTGATAAAAAATAAATGTTAACAATATTTGTTGCAAATTAAATTCTCTACAACTTTGGTCTAGTAACTTTTTGTCGTAGAATTATAAATAAAAAAGTTATAAGCGAAAATGTTCAGAAATGAGAGATGCTTATATTTTTCAATAAAACTTTTTTTTTATCATTTTACGAAGAAATTATATCAGACCATTTTTGTAGATTATTTTTCGAGGAACAATTTTTATATACAACATTGTTCATTACGACAACAGCTAAGGTTTTACAGCGCTCCGAAGTGAGTACTATTTTTCAGTACTCTTAGCTATACAGTATACATATATTATGTGTATACTAATAATAATTTGTAATCAGTAATTGTTTTTTTTGTTATTATATTTTTTTTAATAATTAATTTTGCAATATTATTTATACTTAATTAATTATTGACTCTTTTCCCCGCCACCCAGGAGGTAGAGTCTGGATTCGCGTTTTTTTTACATCGACAAGCAGGGCTGAAATGTTTTGCAGTGTGCTTCCATTGTTCTGGAGTCTGGGAAAAGAGCCAATAGTCCATTGAATAAAAAGTTCTAGAGTGCGTGAGTTAGTAACGTAAGATGTTTCTTCGGAAACATGTCAAGAGTCCCTAGGTAATAAACATACTAAAACCCCGGGACACTAGGAGGAGCCCCGGAGTGGGGGGAGGGGGGGAATGGGTCCATTTTTTCATTTTTCGCTTCAATCTCAAAAACGGTACATGTTAGAGAAAAACTTTCAAAAAAAAGTTGAAAGGCCATAAAATTATCTACAAGTTGTACCTAAATCATTTTTTCCTATATCCTACTGTTTCTGAGTTACACACAGTAAAAAATGATTTTGGCTCAAACAATTTCCCCATACTACATACCCATGTTTATCACATCAATCGATCAAAAAATATTTCTTTCTTCCAAAAAACTCAAATGTGCAACTTGTGACCGGTACTGATAGATTGCTCTTAATTAGGTCTATAATTGGTAAAATAAACACATTCCTCCATGGAAGCCTTTAGGAGGAATCGATTGTCAAAATATTATATTAGGGTAGTTTGAGTTACTGAACTTGATCTTTTTATTTTTTTCTTCCAAAAAACTCAAAAGTGCAACTTGTGACCGGTACAGATAGATTGCTCATAATTAGGTCTATCATTGATAAAAATACCAGATTCCACCACGGAGGCGTTTACGGGGAATTGAATTTTATTAGGGTAGTTACGATACTTGAACTTTTTATTTTTTTTCTTCCAAAAAACTCAAAAGTGCAACTTGTGACCGGTACAGATAGATTGCTCATAATTAGGTCTATCATTGATAAAAATACCAGATTCCACCTTGGAGGCGTTTACGGGGAATTGAATTTTATTAGGGTAGTTAGTTAAAAAGTTCAAGTAACGTAACTACCCTAATAAAATTCAATACCTCCTTCGGGAAAAGAGTCAATAATTAATTAAGTATAAATAATATTGCAAAATTAATTATTAAAAAAAATATAATAACAAAAAAAACAATTACTGATTACAAATTATTATTAGTATACACATAATATATGTATACTGTATAGCTAAGAGTACTGAAAAATAGTACTCACTTCGGAGCGCTGTAAAACCTTAGCTGTTGTCGTAATGAACAATGTTGTATATAAAAATTGTTCCTCGAAAAATAATCTACAAAAATGGTCTGATATAATTTCTTCGTAAAATGATAAAAAAAAAGTTTTATTGAAAAATATAAGTATGTATCTCTAATTTCTGAACATTTTCGCTTATAACTTTTTTATTTATAATTCTACGACAAAAAGTTACTAGACCAAAGTTGTAGAAAATTTAATTTGCAACAAATATTGTTAACAATTATTTTTTATCAGATAAATAGTTTAAGAGATATATCGTAAAAACCATTTCAGCCGCTATTTTCAAGATGGCGGCCGTGGGACAAGGGTGGCGACCCCACAAACTTGGTTTTAGCTTCACACTGACCCCCCCCCTACACATCACAAAAATAAAATTGCGTCCTCTAAAAAACGCAAGGTTAGGCCTAAAAAATGTAACATTTCAATGGACTAGGTATATAGTGATTGTTACTCTGATTAACGCTTAACATGGATTCAATAAGTAGGTACAGGTAAATTAGCTTGGAGAAATTTTTGCGTTTGTAGTAGTGTATGGTCAGCAAATAAAAAAAAAACAACATTTTATTTTTAGTTTTTATTCAAGTATATAATATTAGTATTATTAATATTTTATTAGTTCCAAACATTACAAGCAGTGCCGATTTTTACTTCAGTGAAGACGTGTATGAATTAGGTGTTCTCCGGCCAAAAATGTAAACCACGGTAAAAGTGAAACTGTTCGAACGGTTCCGAACACTGCTTTGTGTAGCGCATGTCGCGTGACGGTCGGCTGCCGAGTAGGTATACCTACTCGGCAGCCGCGATACACGCGACATGCGCTACACAGACCAAAAAGTTTGAGACGATGTAATAAAAGTTTCACTTTAATAACAAACAATAACAACAATAACAAACAATAACAACAATCAACAAATACAAAATTTAACAATTAAACTACGTAATAATTATAATTTTCGAATGAAATGTGTGCTTTATGTTCTAACTGTGGTTCTAACGGTACCAAGCGACTGACGCCGGACTGCACGAGGCACCTGCGGACAGCGTAAACTGGTTTATTCTGGTTTTGTGCGTGTTTCCACTTTCCACTATCAAGTGACGATTTATTTATTTGTTTTGTTTCGTAATTATTATGGTCAAATATTAATTACGAAACAAATTATTATGAACAAGATATTTTATTGTTTCACGGTATTCGCCTTGTCATTGGCTCAAGGACGTAAAATTGAATGATATATTATTTTTTTTATAAAGTCAAAACCATTTTCTTTAAAACATAAATCAGAGTATTGTTAGGGATAAGTATAAAATTAAATAGTAATGTTAGGATATCGAAACATTTTTGTATAGGCTAGAACGATATAATGGAAACGCGCTCTAAGATCTGAGTAATATACACACCACCGCCTCCTTGGTACAGTGGTTGACGCGTGAGCGTAGCACCGAGGGGTCCTGGGTTCGATTCCCGGTGGAGACGAAGAAAAAAAAAATAAAGTCTCGGTCTGGTAGGACACAGAAGGCTGATCACCTACTTGTCCCTAAAGAAAATCGATCAGTGAAACAGATGTATAATGCATCTGCCCCTTACCCCACTAGGGGACATGGGACTTCACTTTTTTTCACTTACATATGCAAAAATTTCTCGAGACTAATTTCACTGTACTTGAGCGGATAGTATCTGTCAACTGTGCGGATAATTCGTAATAATATCCAATGTTTGTAGAGTGTGGGTGTAGTTTGGACGCGAGGGGTTTTCTGTAATCCAATTAGCTAACCCAATTGTGTCGAACTGAACATCAATTACATTCTTGTATTAATTGTTGTTATACATGTTCATTTGCTTATACAGTCAAAAATAATACACCAAGAGACACTTCAGGTCAATAACAGCGGAATTATTTTTTCGGGATATTATAAACATTGGAATATGTCATGTACAAGTTTCATACAAGTCATATTAATTAAGTTGCATTAGGTAGATTATATCATAAAAATAACTATCGCACATCCCAATCTTTATTTTTTACGACTTATTTTTCTTTGGATTGAACCTAAACTAGTATTTAGTTCAACATAATCTTAGATCTTCTGTTGCGTAGGTAAACAAAATAACGACTTGTTTATTTTTATCATACGCTACGAAATGGCTACGACACTTGTAGCCCTACAAAAAGTCCATTTAGCGCTTTTTGTGGAAGCTCGATTATTCGATAACTTCAGTTTACAATTTTTAGGATGATAAAACTGTACGGTAGTCGGTACTTAATATCTATAGCTTAGCATATCTTTTTTTTAAATACTTGGAGCGTGGCGTGATCTACAATCGATATCGAAGCTAAATATATAGTTTTTAGAATTATTGTCTGTTTGTCTGTATGTCCGGGCTCAGCAGCATCAGCATTCACCCAAAATAAATTAACGTTGAAATGAGATGTTATAAATGAGAAATTTTCACTTTATTCTACTCAAGTCGTAACTATTCCCCAGGCACAAAAGTCACATTACCCTTGCGACGTGAATGTATACGACAAACGTAAAAGTATAGTAATAGCACAGATAATATTAATACATAGTATTATACTATTTTACACTAGGTATTATAGTTAGCGTTAGCTACAGTTAAGTATTCTGTGGTATAGTTATTAGCACAGTCTAAAAATGGTAAAGATACGGATGAATCAAAGATTCAGCACTTTTACTGTGGTTTCAGTTAGAAATTTTAAAATTTGGATCATAATTTTTGTTTTTCTATTAAGGGCTGATTTTTCAATCCTTGGTTAATACATATTCGTCGAATAACGTATTAAACTACCATTTCAAAAATGTATTCTTTTCCCGTCTTTGACAGTTTACGGATGACATTTTAATATTATCGTGTAATACTTTATTGGGCGGATAAGTTTTAACCATGGATTGAAAAATCGGTACTTATTAAAATATTTACATACCAATTACTTAATTTTATCTTTAATTTATTACTTAAGCTTTCAAGTTTTAGCTGATCAAAGTAAGGTTGCGTGTCGCTTTTTGTGCTATTGATCCCCAGGGTAAAGGAATTCCTAATAATTTATAGATAGATAGGTAGGTAATAAATTAACAAAATGTAAATAAGATATTTTAATAATAGTAATACAATTAACATATTGAATTTAGTGTATGAAATCATTCATGAACTAAGTATAAGAAATTAATTTTATATAGGTACCTACATTATTAGTAGATCGATGCATCAGAAAAAGAATAGCACACAAATAAATCGTTTCTTGGGTGGTTAATTTAACATACCTACTTAAAAAAATAATAAGTACCATAATCACAATATAGAAATTAAACCAATCCTGACACCAAAAAAATAGGATCTCGTGTTGCAAAAGTACTGTATTAATTTTGATTTCTAATAATTTTAGAACTGTTTATAATTTCATGACAAAATATACACAGTCAATATATATACAGTAGGTATAAGTTAAAGATTAAGGTCGCATCCTACTGTAACACTGTTTTCTGTGTAATGTGAATGCTTAGATCTTAAAAACTACGCATCGATTTTGATGCGGCTTTTCTAAATAGTAAGAGTGGTTTTCGAGGAAAGTGTTGTGTTAAGGGGTGAAACTGCTGGGGGTTAGAAATTCAAAAATCTTTTTTTTTAATGAGAAACGGAACTTATAAACACCAAGAATAAATAATTAAATCTATTCTAATATCTTACTAAAATTAAATCTTTAGTTACCAACTTGATTTTAAATGAAATATAACAACCAACTCAACTTTAATACTCTTTCATTGTCTCTTTATTTAAATGAGTTTTAAATAAAATTATAGCTTCAAGTAATACCTATACCTAGGTACCGAATATAAATAACCTACTGTTGGAAGTGTTTTACTTAATAAATGTATCTACTAAGGAAAATATATGATCTTAAATGGCGTAGGTAGCGTTAGACGTTGCAAATTTCATTTGCGAAATTTTATTGATCAAAGTGGTTGTATGCGGAGGCGGAGGCAGAGGCGCGCGCCTAGCCGCCCGCCCGGCCGCCGCCGCGCTTGTCACATGTCGCGAGCCTGTCACACGCTTCCACAATACTTGTCACTAATAACGCGTCGAGCTTTGCCAAATTAACATTGTTTGCACATTGTTATACGCCGGCCCTACTCGACACAAATAACCTCCCGTTTACCGAAACATCCGACAGCCCGTTAATGTTCACTCGCGCTACATAACGCCTTACCTACTGAAGATATCAAAAAATATGCTAAACTATATTTACATTTCGTTGATTCTACACAAACACAGAAGTAATTGATAAAAACGATAAGTACAACGAACAACTACTCATAACAAACGTAACACGATCGGGAGACTACGTCAGTAACTGGAATAGATCTCATATTAACGTGAGCGTGAAATTAAAGGATAAACAAATGAAGACTGAAGCGTGCGCCATAATAATGAAACAACAGTCGGCATCAGAAGGTGTCAAGCTGCAGACACGGGCGGCGTGACCCGGCGAAAGGGCCCGGTCGAGGCGCATCGGCCGAACTGGGGCATATCGATAAGTGTGCCCTAGTTACCCGGTTTTGTGAGGACGGCAAAGTCGTGGTGCATTTTGGACGAGAGCGTCGCCGGTGATGTCGGCCAAATCGTACACAACGGGAAGCATGCGTTCGTGCGCGGGCTCCGTCCGGCTGGGGACGGCTGCCGGCCACGAGGTGGTGCTGGACGCGCTCTACGACAGGAAGCGAGACAAGAAAAGTGTCCGCGTGCTCACCGTCATCATTTACGTGTTCTGCGTGTCGCTCGCCGCCATCATGCTGTCCCTCTACTACGTGTTCTTCTGGGAGCCCAAGGACGCGCAATACGCGCAGCGCAAGGTGTCAAATACAGTAACGCAGCCACCCAGCACCACACCAATGCCCACATGCTTTATGACCCACACTGGTAGGTTACACCACTTACACGCTTACTTGACTATCTCTCTTTATATCGGATTTTTAGTAAAACAAATTCGGTATTCAAACATTTTTAACAAGAACCTAATACTAAACCCAATCTATACTTAACATCAATTATTGTAAATATTATCTACACTTGTACTCTTAGATATAACATTTGCACATTTTGTAGGTTCACCATACCATGTATAGTTGTTACTTATCGTTTTGTTGAAATACATTCATGAGTGTGCTTTCTTATAGATGTAAAAGTAGTTTGTTCCATGCGTTTGCTTACATAGTTGATAGTACACCATGCGATTTTACATTGTTACCTAGTATTTTTTTTCCTTCTTGTTATAGCTTCTCATTTTTTAAATATTAATGAGAAGGCTGAAAAGACGTTTTGGGAATTAATCAGAGACGCTAAGGAATTAATTTTATTTTTATAACCATTTTATGGCATTTCAATATATATATATTTAAGTGCTTTAGGTTACTACAAAAACAATTTAACAGCAAAACGCGTAGTATTTACGACACGATCATTCACCATAGACCATTAAACGTAATAACAGCCCATTATAAAACAACGTCTTTCATCTTTTCATTCAGCGTGGCGTTAGATTAAGCAGTTGTTTTAGAACATATTTGTATAAAAAAAGGATTTTTATCGTTTTATATGTTACCTACATATAATACCTAATATCCCTTGATTTTTATATAAAAACTTTAAATGTAGGTACTCATGCCCTATATCTTGATGTTTGTAACTTGTTCTTTCGACATACTTCTTTTGCATAGTAATGAATCATACGTACGTACGTACATACCTCGTTAGTCCCATTCTTAGTCTAATTTCGTAACGTATCAAATAACCAGGCTTAAAGCATACGATATCCAAATTAGGACAAAGCTGAGCATTGTTTTTTTACTTCTTTTAATTTTTTCAAGTGATGTGGTGATATCACACATCACTATCAACACTCCTAATTTTGTGAGGTTTCTAGCGGACTTTTTACTTGAGCTATATATTATTTATTTAATAAGCAAATAATTGTAATTTTAATTACTGAGTAAATTGCAATGGGAGTCAGACATAATCCCGGGCCTCTTTCCCGAGGGCCTAATTAGGTGTGCGTTTAAGCATTCGATCCACTTTAATCAATATTATTAATATCGTTAAAAAACTTAAAAAACACGCTAAAACTTACGAAACATCCGAAAATAAACGTACGAATATATAAACGTTATATATTATGTATATATGTACTACTAGCGGTCCGCCCCGGCTTCGACCGTGGTACATATTTCGCAATAAAAAGTAGCCTATGTCCTTTCTCGGGTATCAAAATATCTCCATACCAAATTTCATGCAAATTGGTTCAGTAGTTTAGGCGTGATTGAGTAACAGACAGACAGACAGAGTTACTTTCGCATTTATAATATTAATATAAGTATGGATAAGTTGTCACCGATCCTTGAGAAGTACACAAAGTTTGAATTATATCTGTTCGTTTAGAGTGGGCCAAAATCGAGTCTAAAGGAGTCGGTTACATAAAAACATACAGGTGGAGCTAATAAAAGCGCGTAAAAAAATACTTACCTACATAATATTAACTATTTGATAATCTGAAGACTGTTAATACGCGAGTTGATATTACCCGCGAAATCGATAAGTTTTTGTGCATAGAACACATCGAAATATCAAGTGAGGTTCATGAGCAACAGTGGTTATTCATTGGATTTCATAATTGAAAACCTACATTATCAATCTAATCACAAATGGTAAAGCCAAAGATAACTTTTTGTATGGGTACTATGTTAGGGGGCGTCCATAAATTACGTAAAACTCGGTTTTACTCAAGTAAATGAAATGCTACTCTACTTATACTCTACTAGTTAGAATTATATAAATATTTGTATGTTATCTGTGTGATTAACGTTTGCTAATTTTTACACAATTTTTCATTTTATAATACACTTATCGCTCGTCCCATAATTATTCAATGAAAACCGTGATGAAGTTAGAATCAATCTCACCTTACTCTACTGTAACTTATTTTAATACAGCTGATATTTGATATTACTAATATCGTCCAATAAACGTTTGATACCGTGCAACCAGCAAGTCTGTAGCAATAATTCTAAATATAGCTGTTTCGGCAGTTGCAATAACCAATACTCGGCTATTCACTGATCATGTTTATGGGTTATAAATCACTAACGAATCCGCTGGAATTATTTCCACATGCTATTTCCAAGAGCGTGTTCATTTACATACTTTTCCTTCTAAACAAACTAAAAAAAACTTTAGAAGTTAAAGACAAATCAATTACTAAATTATTATTTTTGTCCTTTACTTTCTAAAAAAATCTGAAAGGAGAGTGTTCAGGAAATGGGTAGGTAATGATTTTGAATGTTTGAAATTAAAAGATGTTTGAAATTGAATTTAAAAAATCCATCATAAATAACGTCGTGGTACTTAGGTGGTGGTAGGTACGAAACTATCAACGCCAACGACAGCTTTTTTAATACGGATTATCTTTGTACCAATAGGGCTTCTAAATAAATCCTCAATTAAACAATAATAATTGTTGTTTATATAATTAGGGATGTAATTTTAATCGTTTTACTACTTGAACTACTAAAGGAAGTTGAAATATAACTATACTTTTTAGCGTATAAATTTTTTTATGTCTGAATAATAATTATTACCTATATTATATAATTACTATTTTGAATTTTAAGCAACTTTCCTTTTTTCGATAGCAAAATAAACGCGGCCCGTAGGAGACCGGTACCATAGAGAGAACCGAGCGGCCGCACGCGGCGTGACCGACGCGGACGTTGCGTGCGTGCGAACGTACATGAATGTACCTTTGTTCGAAGATAACATACTTCTCTCTTTTTACTATGGTAACATAGCCCTTTAAACAGAGCGGATTTAACGCTCGGCATATTGTTGAATGACTAAAGCGCGTCACACACGGTGAAGATACTATAATATTTTATGTTAAGATTCTCTAATATAAAATATTACAGTATCCGGTATCAGCGTTCTGACCATCATTTTTCTTTTTGTCATTGCGTACTAAGACCCCTTTTTTTTTTATAGTGGGGAAATCTTCTTAGATACCCCCGGCTCCCGGGGATGGAGCCGTGGTTATGTCGGATTTTTACCGACTAAAACCCCACTCTGTTCCATCGCGCTGCTTTGGACGGAACTGCGGGAACGGTTACGACTCTACCGCGTGTCCCGCCCAGCAGATGCCCGTTTCCAGGCCCACCACTAGAACCCCCCTCGCTGGCGGCTGCTGGAACGAAGGCTTACGCCACCAACGCGCAGACAATGGATCTTTCCCCGCTCCATCATCCGCGTTCCCCCGAACCCCCGACCCCAACACCGTCCGGCCGGAGGGTGCACGCCGGAAGGTCCTCCGATGTGTGAATACACGTCGGGGGACCCTCCGGAGCACTTTTATAGAGATTACCTCGCAGCCCCCACCTCACCAGAGGTGGCGACCCTCGGTCCGGCCCCACGGACCGGATTACGAGTTGGCAGACGGCCGTTTTACAGCGGCCGCCGCCCCACACCTCTCTGCAGGAGTCTCCGCGCGTCATCACAATGACGCGTCGGGATCCCGCCCTCCGCTGCACGGCGTTGCTTGCTAAACCAGCGAGCCCGCCGCGCCGCGACCTCTGGCCGCCATCCACCGCCGCATAAAAGCCGGCTCCTCTCTGGTCCACAAACAGGACCTCTGCCGTCGGGTCAGTCGAGGCTTTCCAACCCCAACTGCCGTCCAGCGCCACCCTTGCCTAGTGGACACGGGGTCCACCAAGCCACGACCTCTGGTCGCCATCCCACGCCGCACACAGCGGCCGCTGGGCCACACCTAGCCCCGGCCGTCGGGCCGGTCGAATCTCCCCGACTCAAAACCAGCCGTTCAGCCCCTCGCTGGTCCAATTTCGCTTCACTCAGAGGGCCATAACTCTGAGCTACTGAGCCCCTCCGCCGCGACAAGGCCTGGACCGTTGGGGGGGCGTACTAAGACCCCTGTAGAACCGCCATCCTGTTACAAATGACCCGAAATTTTGTGTCAGTGTTTCGGGTCATTTGTAACAGGATGGCGGTTCTACAGGGGTCTTAGTACGCAATGACAAAAAAAAATGATGGTCAGAACGCTGATACCGGATACTGTAATATTTTATATTAGAGAATCTTAACATAAAATATTATAGTATCTTCACCGTGTGTGACGCGCTTTACGCGTTAATTGAATGACAACAGAATTATTTTTTCCAAAAGTCCACATGAGGACGGTTGCGAGGCGACGGAGCCCCGCAACGCGGGCCTCCTACCTCCTACTCCTGAAGACGCTAGTCATTCAATCAAATAGCAAATTCAACCAGATGACTGCGACATATATATGTATATTTACTCGTTAGATTGACTTCAAACTAGTGTCCGACCGAAACTGGTTTCCAGGCCGAAACCGAAACCGAAACCGAATGTTCGGCCGTGGCTTCAGTTTCGGCCGAAACCGAAACCGAAACCGAAACTCACGTGGTCAAGTATGAAATTTCTAAAAATACTGAACTTTGGTGCATTTTACCTATTATTTTGCCTTAATTAGGGCATGAAATGAAAACACAGTATATTAAATTTGTTGTAATCATTTATTTAATACAAAAAAAAATTATATTTTTAAAATATTAATAATAACAATTTTAATTTTTATTATTTTTTCAAATTAAGTTCTCAGTAAAATCTGTCATCTAAATCAAATCAGTAATTGTTACTGTTACTTTAATACTAAGTTTTGGTATTTTGAGATCTTCCCTTTAATACTTTGGATTGGTATTTGTACTTAGAAGAATAATCAGTCTCTTTTAGGTACCTCTTATATAAAAATAATTATTATTATTACACCCAGTTCCAATCTCAACATTGATAATCATAAATTGTCTCCACCAGCGTGGGTCAACCAACGCTTTGACAGCGTCCGTCAAAGCGTTGCCGAGGAAAACGAAGTTAGGAGAGCGTGTGAACGTGTGTGAACTAAGTTCACTGAACTTGCGAAATAAGTTTCGGTTTCGGCAAAAGTTTCGGCCAATTCTGGCCGAAACCGAAACTGCGGCCGAAACTTGATTTTTGGCCGAAACTCAGCCGAAACCGAAACCGAAACCGAACTTTCTGTCGGACACTACTTCAAACTTCAAAAAGCAAGTATAAACGAAGTTCTTTTTCTTCTTCACTAAAAGTTAACTACGTTACAATTTATTTCGCCTCTCATAAATCAAGGTAAAAAGAGCGCGAGATCGTATATTCAGTTTTCTCTAAATATTTACAAGACCTCGTTTTTCCATACTAACACGTAAATAATTGTCGGCTTACTTGGACAATTCATTTTATGTGAGTAAAATTGACTAGGTACTGATTATTATGGTTGGTACATAACCATAATAATCAGTCAGTCAATCACAAACATATATACGTATAGTTACACTGATTCCTTATTTTTATAGTTATAGCTTCAAAGCAAAAAAAAATAAACTAGATATTATGTACTATGATCAAAGGAACGTATAGTCTCATTTAAAAAACTAATAACATCATCGGAGTTAAGTTATTTTCAAAATTACCTTATTCGTACCTAATTTGAAAATGTTTGACCAACACTTTACACTGAAATTAAAATATAACTAATTAAAAAACATATACAATTATTTATAGAACATAACTGCAATACAGATACAACTTAGAATACATACATTTAAAACTAAAACAATAATGTTACTATTTTTATAATGGTTAGTTTACGGTAGATACTTTTAACAGCTTTCAATTTTTTGAGGTTAATCCCTATTAACCTTTAGCACTCTAAATCTATTCTTCTAAGCCTTCTAAGCATACTTGAAAATACTTAACCTATAAACAGCTACAAAGGCAAGCATAGGTACTTCAAATGTACATGCTAAATCTTTTGTTAGCGGCACATCATTATATTTTATAAATTTATGATCCCACCAAAAACATTTTCATGTAAAATGTTGCCAAGACGAGCCCATATGACTCGCACTGTCAAAAAGTTATCAGATCTTATGTAGAGCCAAGCTTCTAACACTACACGCCCTAACTCTACAAGGCCTAACTTGTTGAATTTATATTTTTGGTTTTATGGCATTCAAATGCTTTATAAGGCCTAACTTCACAAACTCTACACCTTAGTCAAAATATGTGGCTTGGTCATTTCGCTACATTCACATCGGCGTAAGGTGAAAAATTAATTCACTGTTCATTACTTTTGTGTTATACAATAGTTCTTGTAGTAACGAACGGCCAAGCCACATATTTTGACTAAGGTGTAGAGTTTGTGAAGTTAGGCCTTGTAGAGTTAGGGCGTGTAGTGTTAGAAGCTTGGCTCTACATGAGATCTGATAACTTTTTGACAGTGCGAGTCATATGGGCTCGTCTTGGCAACATTTTACATGAAAATGTTTTTGGTGGGATTTCATTTCTTTTTGTAAGTTGTTTGTAACAATTTTTTTTTTTTATTTTTAGCTACTGTGTGGACGTAAGAGGCAGGAGACGTTCGCAACACTTCTATTCATTCATATTTATATGATCTGATCTGAAGTATATGTCTCAATATATGTCGATTAAATTTTTAATTTTTTTTTTTTAACAAGGAGTACCTATACATATATATATCTAGGGGAACCAAGTTTTAGATTATTAGATTAGACCTCTAGCGTCATCAAAATTTAATTTAAAATTACAGGTCTCATACAAACTCCCATCCCCTAGTTTAAGGGGTTGGGGGATGAAAGTTACAAGTTTTATAATTTTTTTGTTGTTTGTGTGCTAATACTAGCTTACATACAAAATTTCAGCTTTCTAGGACATTAGGAAATACCTTAAGAATTTTGATGATCATCAGTGAGTCAGTGACGAAATTAGCGTTTTTTAGATATAAATAAAATCTGAAGTATAAAAGGTAATGTAATTAAAACTTAATATGTTCAATAAGTCCGCTATTGACAATATATCCCGAAAATTTTGTTGATCTACCATAATCCAAACCCAAGTTATGAGGGTTCAAAAAAACGTCGAAGCGCTTCGAGAAAAGGTAGGTAGTGCCCGTGCGCTTCGCTTTCGCTTGGCTGGTCTTGGCGGGGGCACTACCGTGCCCCCAGATAGATCGTCCCGACTTCGTTCGGGTGCTTAGCCATTTTTTTGGAACTAATAAAACTTTAGGTCATAGCTGTTAGAAAGAAAATTCCTAATGGAAGCAAATCCGAATAATGATGATAATTTTTTAAAGTTTTCTTCGCTAAGAAATTCTGAGTTGAAGCAATTTACTTATTAAAGAAACTGTTGATGTTTGTTTAATGTTCCGTTTTGTAACATAATCCTGGGAAGTTCCCAAATTACTATTTTGTTATTCATAATGTTAAACAAACACGTAATAACTGCAGAATTCAATTTTGTGATATACCTATGTGATTAGTATCACAAATGTCCCGCGTCGCAACGAGTTGTTATCTACAAAGGGTTAAATTTTACCTGTATAAATGTTGGTAATACACCAAAGATTAATATCTGTTTTGTGGTGGACAAAAATGAATAAACAATATTTAAATTGATTTTAGTTCAGGATCCATCGCCCATTTTTGCACTTGATTACTATCAAGCTAATTTTCCGTGAATAGCTTTATTTTGATGAGACGCCCAATAATTTCTTGTACCAAACTCTACACTGTGGTAGCTTACAGAGGTATTAAGGATAAAATATTATGTTGATTTGATGCTTCTCAAATATTTATTACTAACTGAATTTTTTTTTTGTTCAATCTCAAGATAATTATCTAAATTATTCGAATAAATAAAGGAGATTATTGGGCGTCTCATCAAAATAAAGCTACTCACGGAAAATTAGCTTGATAGTAGGTAATCACGTGCAAAAATGGGCGAAGGATCCTGCACTATTTTTACAATAAGATAAAATTATTTGCAAAGTCTTCTTTATTTTACTCGCTTCTTATCTTCACTACTACTTCATTATTACGTACCTACCTATTGCAAAATTTTAAGTTGAATGGATCCTTATATAAAAGTATGGATTTTAGATAGTCTATGCTGTTCAAGTGCCTCAGTGCAGCGAGTCAACTGCGAGGTAACTAATAGACGCACGAAATTCAAATATTATTAATTTTTACCCGAAATTGGTAAAGAGTAAAGACGATTGTCGTTAGGGTGTGAAGATTCGATAGACCATACATAAACTTTATACATACCTACAGTCTATGAATTTAGACTGAGTTTAAACAATGTAAATACTGAAAGATTTTTAACTACTTTATCATTGTTTGCAGGACGAAGCAATACCTCAGTGAACGAATATATCGCTCAATCAACAATTGAAAACATCACCAGTTTTATGAATACAAATGAATCGTTATCATCTACAGAAGATTGGTTATCCAATGCTACCGCAACCTCGATGCAAGACAATTCAACAACGTACGACGATTCGGACTCCCTACACATAAATAACGTTACATGACGTTGATATTAGGTACCAACTCAAATTGAAATACCGAAAGGTCTCCGATGAATTGAGATGGCAGTTAGTTGAATGCCTTCTCCGACCATCCAGGTTTTTAATTTCAAAGTTAGATATATGATTAATGTTTACAGTTATTAATTGTAGATAAGCCTACTTTAAAACATTTATAGGCAATGATAATTATTTTTTGTACCGTATATTTATTGGAAGGTCTGCGCATGCGGTTGTTGAATTAAGTACGTGACATAGTTTATGTTCTTGTGAACGAGTGAATTATGTATAAATGATCTAAATTTAAGCATGTTGACGAATATTGTTTAGAGATAGCAAAAATATATAGGTATTTAATATATATCTAGAATTGAAAATAGATAGTTATTTATTATAAAGTTATCAAATAATGAACACATCCATCCTAGCTAGGTATTGCTTTATTTTGTGAAATTAAAAAGAAATATGTTAAAGACTTTAAGCTTTCGTTCGTGAAAGTACTTTTGAAGTTTGAAAATATATAGATCTATATTAGAGGAACACAATAATTATTTTTATAAAAAAAATACTTTAATTTATATACACTTACCTACGCAACTGCCTTATATGTTATTCATTTTTTTGCTGTATGTTAATAAGAATTCAATCTCAGTCATTTCAAGTTGTCTTTATTGTAAGTCATTTTCTTTCTTCACTATACCAAAGATAACATTTAAAAGACCAGTAAAAAATATATCTGTTTACCAATTTAAATCCAAACAGAAGTACAACCCTACATAACACTCATGAAGTCACAAGGGGTAAATGGATTAAATATTACATCAAATGGTTACATAAATTCTCGGTAAAGGACAAAGTTCTTATCGCTGCCTACTCTCTTATTACCTAGCCAGAAGACAATCTCATTACGTGTGTATGTTATAGCGAAATAAAGGTTTCCCATTTCGACTCCAGCCAAGAGTTTATCATCCCATTTATAATATGTTGGATAGGAATCTTTTGCATTGAAAGCGTCGCGTCGCCTACTTTAAGTGTTGTCACTCGCATCTTTTGTGATACCAACATTCAGGCATTTGATATTTTTCATTAATAACGGTGCTATATTCACTTGTACGTAACTCATTAAAGCATTGTGTGAAAATTATCATTTGCCAAAACTGTGCAATAAACATTTTATGTTACTAACGTGGTTTTAATTCTTTATCCTTTTTCAAGTAGGGAAAGCTTATCATTGTAGATGATATTTTATGAGTATTATCAATTAATTAAGTTTCTTTTCCAAATTCTATGAAGTAAGATTAGTAAATAGTAGTCCTTCCCAATATTAATCAGTTTCAGAACACAATGTATGTATGTTGTTAGTTGTTACATACACTCTTTCCGTTTTTTGCTCATCTAAGAAGGACCTTAGTCAATTCAATTTAAATAGCTTAAAAACGAAGCATACATTACCACAGACTAATAATAATATACTACGTATACAAACATTACTATGAAGTATTTGTATAGTCAGATACGTGTGTCGAGATTTGAATCGATCGATCGTTATTTCACGAATCATATTTATATTCTAAAAAGCAAAATTGCAAAAAATAATACAAAATTAAAATATAATGCTTTATTTTTCTCCAGTAACATACATATGTACAGATTTATCGGATGCGGCCATGCGTGCCACGCGTTGCGCGCCAAGCAACGCGGCGGCGCGCTGCATGTCATACTTGCAGTACAGAACTGACGCTGTCATGTTGCAGTCGCTCCCGCCAAATTTGTTTTGGTTGCTTTCCTGTTTAAAAAAAAGAACTTTTTGAAATTCGCTCAATTAAAGTTACTGGTATTCTTGCCATGAGATAAATAATTGTTAAATTACGTGTATATCCTTTACTCTGTCCCATTACCCATATATTAATTTTTACTTGATCGTAAGATGGAAAATAAATTTGATCATATAATTTCTAATTTTCATAAGTCTTATTAAATAGTAAAACAGTTAAAATTAGTAAAATATTTCAACAAACCTGCATTAAATTCAGCATTTCCGAATAGAAATGCGGGTATGTAGGCGGCTGGTAAAATATTATGTGTCTTATGCCTTTTATTCGTAATCTTCTAAAGAAATGAACACGTTCGGAATATAACAAGAAGTGTGCCTCCGTGTGGAAGAACATATCCCGAGCTCTAGCGATTTTTGCATCCTAAAAATAAACTCATTTTATACATATTTTAATATATCGATGAATGTTTTTATTATGAAATATCTCGACATAAATGGGTCATTGAACTTTTATAATGACATACTGATGTACTGCGAGAGAATTTGAACACAATCCAAAAATACGCAATCTAATAAATACATATTTAATTATTAATTTGTTCTTTTAAAATATTAATATCTCACGTACATGGTCAACGCCTAGACTAAGTAATTAATTTATGTCTTTAATTTAATTCGTATTGTTCGAAAAATAATTTGGAAATACAATATTAAAAATATATACTCGTCGACTTGGAAAGCTCCTCTGTTTTTTGTCTGTTGAAAATTAGTACAAGTGGCATTGAAGGACACTAAAAACTAGACTCACAATCACGCTCAAAATTATCCGAAGAAAAATACCTACTGCCGACGCGTGACACGTTTGAATTAGGCAGAGTTCTCTCATTTGCGATAAAATGTACTTTGAACATTATTTCCACGAAATAAGGTGTTAATTTCAATGAATGTATGTTTTATACACTGCCGATCGGATACTATTTGACGACCTTTTAATAGGCAATTGAGAATCTAACTGTTTACAGTACTCCAATGAGAAGAGGCAGTTTTATCACCTATGGCGATCTCTAGCAGCCATATTTAAAGACTAACTTGAAAAATACAAGAGCGAGATAGATAAAAATATAAATATAAATAAAGCAATCCTGTTTGTCTTGAGAATAAATTACATTATATCATTTAATATATGGCAATTAGGTGAATAAAATTTCTTATATCAAACATAGATTTATTTGATATGCAATGCTTTAACAAATTACAAAATCCTATCCTGCTGAATATCATACCTTGAAAGTTTGTGAAGTTGGATGGATGTTTTCCTCTTTGACTTAAAAACAGCTAATCGAATTCAATATTAAATATACTACAGAAATATATTATAATCTCCAGACAATATATACTAGTCATTTTAGATTTTAAGAAGAGTCAAATCCAGTTATTATAAAATACTTGCCTACCTTTGAATATTCACATATTTGTACAAAACTAATGTCCTCTTTCTTGAAATAATTACGTAACCTCACAAAGTCGAAATAACTCGGCACATAAATTAATGTATGACTCATCTGTGTATCCCTCTGTTTTGGGAGAATTTCCTTAATGAAATATTCAAATCTTAAATCCACAGATGCCAAGGGACTGGTGGCATTGAACCTGAAAAAGTTATTTTAGTAATGAATGAAATAAATATTTACTTCTGGTGAGCTGCCAGGCAGCACTTGCTTATGAAGTATCAAGTAACAAATAAATATCTGCATATTTCATTTCAGTTATCGACATGAATGTATAAGCAGGAAACATTTATAACGAAATTCATTCTTGAATAAGCAACAGATGTTATTCTTAATATAATGAACTCCCAAGAATTTTAGTTTTTACTGCATGCTCGCTATACTAATAGTTAAGTTTAAATAATAATAGAACAAAAAAATAAACCAACATACCTGTGAAACAATTGTGGGACCTGAACAATTACTTGCTGTATACTGCCTACGTCAGTTGGATTTGCAATAATAACTCTTCCTGCATAATTTTGGCATTTTTTGTTCAACACAGACCTTATCTCAGGCAACGAAATAGATGAGAAAAGCAATGTTTGTCTGAAATGAAAATATTAAAAGATTAAAAAAAATAAGTATATATAATGTTAAGTATTAATACTAGCTCCAAATCTCCCATAAGAGAGCTATAGAATGACATGCAATTACATATATAATAACTATTTTTGTGCCAGATTTATTCAAAATACGTTCAGTTATATAAATTAGCATCCATACATCAATTAAACTTGAAACATATAATAATTATAGTCCCTTCGAACACGACGTCGTATCGAAAGCGTATACGCCATCGCTACGTACGTATCGCTATATCGCTTACGATGCAGATGCGACAATTAAGTCAAGCGACATTCTCATTGGTGTACAACGTCGCTTTTTACTTCTAACGTATGCAATAAACTATAAAAAAATATTCTACGCCTGAAGCTCAGATCTGAAGTAAGATCACCAAAATCCATCAAAAACATGTTTTATGCAATAAATAATTTATTTATTTATTTACTCACTCACGTTGACGACATGATTTCTAAGCATTGACAAAAATTATGTTAAATGTAAACTATATTTACATGCTTGAAAACTTAAAAAAAAATACTTCCTCTTATATTTTCATTTATTAATATTTTGTTGATTTAAAATCTCAAATCTAATCATTAATATATACACAAGTTGTATAAGCGTACACAAGTTGATCAATCAATTTAACAAATGTGGTGAGTTGAAGTAGAAAGTAGGCAGTTGCAGTGGGACTAAGTCATCTATTTTAATTATGATAAAATATTATCATGTACCTGTAATATTTTGACCAGCCATTGACAGCCCAAGAGCGCACCCTCGAAAAGTCAGTTCCATGCGTCTTTTTGGGTTGTAAATGAAAATGATCCAAAATGTGTAGTAAGTGGTCCCAATTCTGCATGAGAAATACATCTGCTTGGTCTAATATAAGCAATTCTATAGACGCCAAGAAATCATAGTCCCTTTCTTCTTCGCCTTCAGCCCCAACAATCATTCGCAGGCCCAATGGAGATGCTATTAAAATGTCAGATCCATAAAAATCTGTGTAGAGCTGAAATATAAAACTTTTATAATATATTTTATAAGGTATCTTTCTTGTGATAATTTTACCAAGAAATACACTCTTGGCACAGAATAATAACTAGTAGCTAGCTACAGAAGCTTTACTTCGCAATAGTTTTCAAAGAAATATGTACTCAATCTGATAAACAATATGGTTTAATTTTGCTCGCGTTCCAGGTCGAGCATGTGTTCATTTACATACCTACCAATTTTTTTTTTTTTGAGGGAATATAGGCCTTAATTCACGGGACAACGGTTCATAATAAGTTATATGTGGCTATACCTACGTATTGAAAGAGCTGCTTATGTATGTGTAAAAATATCTGGAATTGTTTTAGGTACGTAAAGCTGGCGATGAATAATTAGCGAAATTAAAAAAAAACAACACCAGAATTTGTTGCTTATTTGTTGCTAATTAGTTGCTATAATGACGATTTTGTTGCTCAACCCGTTCGCTGAAAATCAGCAACAGTTCTAGCTTAACGTTAAGGTAGCGTGAAGAAATCGGAAAAGGGGATGGATCGTTGCAAAAATGCAGGTGAATTTGTTGCTAATTTGTTGCTGCATAAAAACAGTGAAAATTTTGAATTTTTTTCATTGGCGCCAAAAATAACACTGGCCACGTCAACTTAATTGTCGATTTTCGGTAGTGAAACATAAAAAAAAATTTTTTGCTCCTCACATCGTTCACTGGCACAGTGTACAGAGCCAGCAACAAAATAGAAACCGGAAGTAGAGATAATTTTGAAACCGGTTTGCTAGAAAATCGTCCACGCCAGCTTAACTGTCAATTTTCGGTAGTTAAACATAAAAAAATAATTTGTTGCTGCTCACATCGTTCACTGGCACAGTGTACAGGGCCAGCAACAAAATAGAAACCGGAAGTAGAGTTAATTTTGAAACCGGTTTGCTATCAATTCGTCCACGCCAGCTTAACTGTCAATTTTCGGTAGTGAAACATAAAAAAAAATTGTTGCTCCTCACATCGTTCACTGGCACAGTGTACAGAGCCAGCAACAAAATAGAAACCGGAAGTAGAGTTAATTTTGAAACTGGTTTGCTAGAAGTTCGTCCACGCCAGCTTAACTGTCAATTTTTGGTAGTTAAACATAAAAAAAAATTGTTGCTCCTCACATCGTTCACTGGCACAGTGTACAGAGCCAGCAACAAAATAAAAACCGGAAGTAGAGTTAATTTTGAAACCGGTTTGCTAGAAAATCGTCCACGCCAGCTTAACTGTCAATTTTCGGTAGTTAAACATAAAAAAATAATTTGTTGCTGCTCACATCGTTCACTGGCACAGTGTACAGAGCCAGCAACAAAATAGAAACCGGAAGTAGAGTTAATTTTGAAACCGGTTTGCTAGAAATTCGTCCACGCCAGCTTAACTGTCAATTTTCGGTAGTTAAACATAAAAAAAAATTTGTTGCTCCTCACATCGTTCACTGGCACAGTGTACAGTGCCAGCAACAAAATAGAAACCGGAAGTAGAGTTAATTTTGAAACCGGTTTGCTAGAAAATCGTCCACGCCAGCTTAACTGTCGATTTTCGGTAGTGAAACATAAAAAAAAAATTGTTGCTCCTCACATCGTTCACTGGCACAGTGTACAGAGCCAGCAACAAAATAGAAACCGGAAGTAGAATTAATTTTGAAACCGGTTTGCTAGAAAATCGTCCACGCCAGCTTAACTGTCGATTTTCGGTAGTGAAACATAAAAAAAAATTGTTCAGTTAAGCTGGCGTGGACGAACTTCTAGCAAACCAGTTTCAAAATTAACTCTACTTCCGGTTTCTATTTTGTTGCTGGCTCTGTACACTGTGCCAGTGAACGATGTGAGGAGCAACAAATTTTTTTTTTTTATGTTTAACTACCAAAAATTGACAGTTAAGCTGGCGTGGACGAATTTCTAGCAAACCGGTTTCAAAATTAACTCTACTTCCGGTTTCTATTTTGTTGCTGGCTCTGTACACTGTGCCAGTGAACGATGGGAGCAGCAACAAATTATTTTTTTATGTTTAACTACCGAAAATTGACAGTTAAGCTGGCGTGGACGATTTTCTAGCAAACCGGTTTCAAAATTTACTCTACTTCCAGTTTCTATTTTGTTGCTGGCTCTGTACACTTTGCCAGTGTACGATGTGAGGAGCAACAAATTTTTTTTTATGTTTCACTACCGAAAATCGACAATTAAGTTGACGTGGCCAGTGTTATTTTTGGCGCCAATGAAAAAAATTCAAAATTTTCACTGTTTTTATGCAGCAACAAATTAGCAACAAATTCACCTGCATTTTTGCAACAATCCATCCCTTTTTACGATTTCTTCACGCTATCTTAACGTTAAGCTAGAACTGTTGCTGATTTTCAGCGAACGGGTTGAGCAACAAAATCGTCATTATAGCAACTAATTAGCAACAAATAAGCAACAAATTCTGGTGTTGTTTTTTTTTAATTTCGCTAATTTTTCATCGCCAGCTTTACGTACCTAATTGTTTTTGTTTTGGACGAAACATAAAAATTGTATCATTGTTACCTCACTAGTAAATTAATTTATTACTTAACTGATCTCTTTTGAAATATGTAATCCTACTTATATTATAAAGGCGAAAGTTTGTGAGTGTGTATGGATGTATATATGTATGTAATTAAACAATTAAATACTGCACAGTATCTTTTTGCTTTTTTTCGTTTTGTATCCATCTTGCAATAGGCATGACGACAGTATTCATAAATGATCGTATTAGTGTTTTTAAGGGAAAATGTATAATAAATAAATTAAATATAGTGACTTAGAAATCTTAAAAACATTAAGATTAATGAGATTATCAATAAAATAAAACATTGAAATTCTGCAGTTGGCCATTTTGACTAAAACACGTGTGACGTCACGCTTAAGTAAACAACTCACGTCAGATGTGTTTTGTTTGTTGTTATATGAATATGTTGAGAATACGCATTTTTATTTATTTTCTATTGTTTCACGTATGCTTTATCGACTCAGAACAGAAATATAATTGCGAATTCACGAATACGTGGTTCGGGGATCTCCGCGCCAACTTTATACAATCATTTCTTATTATTTTCTCGCTTGAAATAATTACTAACACATTTTTGAGCATTATTTTTATGTGAATTCACACTGCAATACTGCACACCACTTATAAACTTTGAAATTCGTTTCTATAACACATATTAAATAATTTTTTTTTTTAATTTTCTTCGTAATGCGTATCTACAAATAATTACGTATTTACTAAAGAGTGACGTCACGCCTACGCCATGACACCTGCGAGCTGTTTTGGCACAGTTAATAAATATTTTATGAAAAATGGCTTTTATCTTCGTTAAATTTATTACCGAAATATAGGGTTTTTCTTGTATAGTAAACGTATACACACATTATGGAAGAGGATTTCAAAATCTTTCGTCATGCTTATTATCTAGAAAGTTGAACGTGGTCGAAATAGCGCGCTCGCGTGTGTGTTCTTTCGCTTGCGACAGCCTTGGCCAGATTAGCCCTGCGCAATGGCCCTCGCCTGTAGACCGTATGTTTTTAATATCTACACACGGAGATACACAGGCAGGCCTGTGTATCTCTTGGTTACAAGTCCTAATTCCTAAAATGATTAATGATTGCTGACCAAACTTTTAGAACCTGATGGTATTCTTAATTTTTTTATAGCCTAGAATTTCAAGTGGTACTAAACTTAAAGCATTGAAATGAAGTTTGGAATATGGTGTAAAAACTTACTTTTAATGTTTTCTTTGTAAGTGTAAGCCCCAGTCTAAAAGTGTCATCTGTGTTGCCACTAAATAGCAGTTCATAATCTTCAGGTTTAGGATTTTTTGTGGGCATTATTAATTCTCCTCCTGTAAAATCATCTTCAAATCTATTTTTGTTTACAACTTGTCCTGATTCTTTAGGTACCACAATATCTATCAGAGTTTTAACAACCCTATAAGCTGCATCCTTAAATGGAACTAATATTAACACCTGAAACATAAACATTGTCGCATGTTAAGGTTAATTGCATATAATATAATTTTACTGGATTAATGTAATAAGAGGAATATAATAAATCACCTTTGGTCTCACTAAGCCTTGATCCCTGTATTCATCAGTTACATCGGATTTCTTAGCCAATTTTGCATTGTGGTGAAGAATTTTAGTTCTTGTCTTTAACATATGATTTGCCACATGTAAGCAATAGGTATAGCGAATCTCATCAGCATTCAAAAATGATCTTTCAGTATAAAACAAATCCTGATAATTATTCATTATAGCAAATAATTCTTTTTGTAATGGTGTAAAGACTTCAGTTAATTCCAAATCCTTTTTAATAAGATTTTTCTTATTTGATGCTACTATGTTGCCCCTAATTTGTGATTTAATATTCAATTGTTCAAAGTTAACTTCATTGAATGTGTGTGGCATAGTACCTATTGGTGCATATATTTTTTCTTCAAGGATAGAAACTTTTAATTTGGGTTTCTTATTTAATGACTCTAATGGTTGTGGTATGGCCACAACTAGTTGACCAAGTGAAGGCCATATCTTAGTGAATTGTTTTTCATTTGGAGGGTTATTTGATAATGAAACCAATAATTCATCAGACAAATCATATTCAAAATGCCTTGTGAAAGGATCATTGTCAGCTTTTTCATTGTTTTCCAATTCAATTTCATCAGCAATCTGGAAAATAAAGAAAAACTTAGTATCAATAGCCCCTATAAAACCTTAAGTTGCTGCTTTCCCACATTTTCCTTTTATCAAATGGAGCATTAATAATGTGGATGATGTGCAATTAGACAAAAAAGAAATTGCATGCTTATTTACTCATCAATTAAACATTACAAATAGCACAGGTTTTTATTGAAGTTGAAGGGCTTAATTACTGGCCATCGCTGGTGGTAAAAAAGGAAAACTTATGACTATTTAACTGTTGATAAACCATTTTATTAATTACCATGATTTTTTCATCAGTATCCTCATCATCATCACTAGTTTCATTTAAATCATTGTCCGTATCATTTGAAATGTTACTTTCTTCCAAGTTATTCACGGTTCTTTCATTCTCTAAGGATTCATTGTCGCTCATAGAATCTTCATCTTCACTCTCTATTACCAAGTTATTTGTATCCCGCTTAAAGCACGACACTAACTGTTCATAAGTATCATCTTCTGGTTCACTTTCTGAAAATGTTTCCTGTTGCATTTTAAATTTATCTTCCAGCTGTTTTCTTTTAATCAATTCTTCTGCAACTTTTTGTTTGTCCTTATATCGGTTGAAAATTGCCTTTTTATTTACAATTTCTTTATCTTTTTGATCAGACTTCTTCTTTTTCTTGGATACGGATTTAAAAGATCCTTTACGTTTTTTGTTTAAAAACTTTTTGTGTTTACCCATTTTGTATCTTAATTCTTTTGTCTTTTCATGGGATTATATAAGAAGAAATAGATATAACAGAAAATGATTCAATAATAGATTCAATAGTAGATTTTTTTACTTATATTTAAATCAAAATTTAAATACTGTTTTATTATCATGTGGAATTGACAATTTCGGATCTACCATGTGCAACTGACAAGTGACATTTCAAATCATTGATTGTCATTTGTCAAATATTTTCTCACATGGCGAGCATGTAGCAATAATTTGCAAGCTGTAAATATTACACACACAGATTACACAGTACACACTGCACCAACCACGCACCAACCAAAGCTAACAGTTGTTACTCGCGACTCCAGACAATAAGTGTCGCGCCGAGCTATGAGCCGCGCACCGAATTAACCGAGGACCAACACATTCGCAAGCAAATTTTTATGGGGACTTGTCACCAGCAGCGTTGCAAGCGGCATATCTGGCGGGCGAGCGCGATTTTGAATGGTAGCCATGAGAATAACCACACACAGCTCAAGATTGGCAAACAATCAATGGCCTGAAATTGAAAACTGCATTCCGATAATTAAAAGCTGTTTCATGGCTGTTTCATATTAAATCTGTCCCCAATCTGTGGAATTTCATGTCAATGACACAGATCTAGCACTAGTAGATTTGCAATGCTATGGTGAAACGAGATAGATAGCTACGCTTTCATTATGTGAGTGAAGGGGATGTAGATACGTTTTTTTTGTCCTTATCTGCGTGGCCACTTTTTAGATGGCCTACTGTCAAAACTGGGCCAAACAAACAAAGCAGATCTGATATTTAATTAGTTTTCTTGTGTCTACTGTTCTTTTTGGTGATAAATACATTTGGAAGTTAATTATAAAAGTGTTCTGAATGTCCTACGTGTACTGAGTGTTTATAATTATGGGTGGTTGCAGCGTATTAGGCTATAACAGCCGCACGGAAACAAACGCCGATGGAATTTCGTTTCATTCGTAAGTAAACAATTAAATATAGATACATAATATCAGAATCATTATAATTGACTGTTTCCTATCAACTGATCATTCTTATTGTTAATATTTCGTGGTAGTTTTAGGTTTTAAGTGTAAGATAACCTCAATCACAATGTTGCCTGCAAATGGGAAAAAAAGTCCACAAAATTGCAAAAAAATGTTTGTCCAATAGTTTTCCAACGTAGGTATTCTGGCATTCGTAAAATATGGATTGATGCTAGTCGGTAAAATTGGGTACCATCTAAAAAGCGAGAATATGTTCAAAGAATTTTAACGCAATTTTTTTGTTTGCAAACCTAAATTATCTCTCCTTCAGTCAAATGCCACGCCAACAATAAGCATGAATGTAATTACTTATCTACATTTTAAGAAGTTGATTTTAAATCACAATCAAATTCCATTGTTAGATTTCCCTATAACCCTAAGATAGATTATTTTCATATGCGTTTATTAAACTTTGTTACATATTAAATTGCTTTTTACATTAACTCTCTAGTAAAATAAAAGTAAAATATAAATCTAAGAATTTATATTTTTTTAGTTTGAATCTGTGCAGTCAGTATCGGCAACACAAAATGATGATCCAAATTCCAATACCATCAACGAGCTATAGAGGAGTTAAAAGGAATAGACAGAAATCAAATGATTAAAATGTGTCCCCAGGTGCTAAAACTCGAAAACTGGTTTGTACTAAAAAATACATCTTAATTAATAAAAATAACAAGTTATTTGGTAATACATACTTAATAATGGATAAAAAATTATAACCGGAGTAAATTAAGCATTAATTCCATTTTATTAGCCATTAATTGTTAGCATTTCTCTTTAAAAATTGTTTTTATTTCTAAAAAGCAGAGTTGTTTTGATGCCATAGTTTCAAATTTAATATATTGAAGTATTTTTATTTCTAATTATTTGCTATATATGTATATTAATGTTATACTTTGATACCAATATATTGGTATTAAAATAATTAATATAATGGCCTTGACACAAAAAATATTTTATATTCTAAAATTTATTTTTTCAGTTGCAGAAGCAAAAACAGATATCAGCTAATCGTCTTAAGAAATTGCTTGTTAAATGCTTATAAATATGGAAGAAACAGAAGTTCTCCGCAGCATCGAAAACGGAAATAAAGATTTTCTAAAACTCAAGGAAACGATATTCAAGCCAATTACGCAACTTTTCCTTATATCTAAATTTCATAAGCCCAAAAGCGTACGTTTACGTACGAAAAACATTCGACATCGGGCTATGTAGATTTTGTACCTACTTGATTTTTATGTTCCAATATTTGTAATCGGCCCTTAGCACAGAAATTTATACATGTGTAAAATAACCTATGATAATAAAACACATTGAAACTGTATCTGAATTTAATATTCCTTTATTTGTGGTCTTCCCTTCTCGAATGTATATTATGTATATAAAAACTACAAAGGTAAATTTTCATTAAAAATACGTCCTCAAATTCACCTAATATTATTTATTTATTACACTGAATTGTAATAAATAATTAATGTTAGAGTGAATTTGAGGACGTATTTTTAATGAAAATTTTCCCTAAAATGTAGGAATGTTTATAAAATGGCAACACTCGAAGATAGAGCGAAATGCACTGAGGTGGCCACGCATGTTCGGAATCTAGTAGTGCTAGATCTGTGGTCAATGATAAGTCAATGATAGATCCTGTCAGTTACTCAGATGTCAATTATTGACACTGACCCGCACTGACCACTACACTGACTGTCGTCTGTCATATTCGCTATTCAAACATCTATTCAAATAAATATAGATAGGTATTCTATGTTTCAGTTTTCAAATCAATTTTGTTAACAATTATTGTAATTATTTGTTTGTTTAATTAATAGTAGATTTAGTCCTTTATATTCAAGCATTGTTAATTATTGAGTTCATAACAAAATAACACTTATGACCACGATTATTTTGTTTGTAAGCTTTGTATACAAAGGCTTAGGTTATCACCACAGTTACCACTGCCTATAAAATCTTCATCTAGAAGTTTATTGTTTACAGCTAGTAAATAAATTTAGCCGTTCCAATTGGCAACCATTCAGATTTAAGTATACAATTGAACTAATATTCTTCGGTTATAATTTCAATACAGCTTTTAAACTATGGAAAATCAAATCCGATTTTTTAGTGATATTGTAAAAGAGGTATTCAACGATGAACATGTTGAAACTGAAACATCTACAGAACAGGTACATATTTAAGAACTATGTTATCCCCTTTGCATTTTAATCTTTCTGCCCTTACGAACTGTAATAAAATCTTTCACTTATATCCATAAAGCTATAACAGTATCTATGAGGTTATTTAAAAGTTACAATTTAAAAGGGCAAGGTAAGCATAATATTTTAATGCTTTCAGGTACAGGTTGAAAAAGTTATCTCCAGAATTTATAAGCTGTTTGAGCGTGATGCATCAATTGATCCAAACTTACCGAAACTCAGGAAAAAGGTACATAGCAGAGTTTTAAATTCATGGCTAATGACTTTGCCAAAAAATTATACATGTTTGGATGCAAGTCGGCCATGGCTTATTTACTGGATCTTGCATGCTCTATACTTATTAAATGATATGCCTCAAGCTGAAACCCTTTCTGATATTGTGAACTTCCTCAAACAATGCCAACACAAAGAGGGTGGGTACGGTGGTGGACCCTTGCAACACCCACATTTAGGCACAACTTATGCAGCCGTAAATGCATTAAGTATAATTGGGACAGATGAAGCATACAATTCAATAGACAGGAGCAAATTACAAAAGTTCCTATGGACTCTCAGGGATGTGGATGGTTCCTTTGCACTTCATATAGGCGGAGAACAGGACATTAGAGGTGCCTATTGTGCAGCTAGTGTAGCTAAACTCACAAACATATATACAGATGCTTTATTTGACAAAACAGCAGAATGGGTTGTCAGCTGTCAAACATATGAAGGTGGTTTTGCGGGTTGTCCCGGTATGGAAGCACATGGTGGTTATGCATTTTGTGGAATTGCCTGCTTAGCTTTACTGAATAGAACACAATTATGTGATGTTGATGCATTGCTGAGATGGAGTGTAAACCGTCAAATGCGTTTAGAGGGTGGTTTCCAAGGAAGAACAAACAAATTAGTTGATGGATGTTATTCTTTTTGGCAGGGGGCAATATTACCTATAATCAGTGCTATTTTGTCACAAGGTAAAAATATAAAAGTTATTTATAATGCAGTAACAATATATTTAACCCTTCCTTGTTTGTGTATACTCAATAGTTTTTTTTTTTTTTTCAGAAAACAAAGAATTAATAGAAACAGTTTTATTTAACCAAGGTGCCTTACAAGAATACATAATAGTTTGCTGTGAAGCACCAGAAGGGGGGCTTGTGGATAAGCCAGGAAAGTAAGTACATAATTTTTCAATAATCAACATAAACTAAATAATAATATGTCCTTAATTTCCATTTTTATCTTAATATATATAAATCTCGTGTCACAATGTTTGTCCTCAATGGACTCCTAAACCACTTAACCGATTATAATAAAATTCGCACACCATGTGCAGTTCGATCCAACTTGAGAGATAGGATAGTTTAAACATGTAGGTACCACGGGCGAAGCCGGGGCGGACCGCTAGTAAGCATATAAATTAAGTTTTCTATAAATTCTTGAAATTGCTGCAAAATAGTCGAAAATTATTCTCCTCTTAACATGTCTTTCATGTAAGCAAATTATATTTTAACACCTACAATCTACATATTAGTATTACCTACATTATGTAAAGTTGATATGTTTTGTTAATTCAATTTTGTTTCTATTATTCCAGACCTCGCGATATATACCACACATGTTACACACTGAGTGGATTGTCAGTAGCCCAGCACGGCACAGGAGCAGGAGATCCTCTCGTCATAGGCTCACCAAACAATGAACTGAACAGAGTTCATCCTTTGCACAACATTGCACCACACCTTGTATATAATGCAATACACTATTTTATAAGACATCCCCCTCCAGTGAAAGGTGATGAAAAATAATTGGGTGACAAATCTTGCACGGTATTTGGCGATTGGTATAGCATTTGTATATCTACAAATTAAAAAACATTTTTGTAATGAACAGAGAGAAGAGATCTTTTCTATAATCTACTTGGATCTACTGGCAGCTTTAGTTCGAAATTCATCAAATAAATATGTGTCTATGCTTCTTGGTGAAAACATACAAAATACATTTGACAGATGTAGGTATTTCAATATGACCTTGTGATTTAAATGTTCTTGCATTTATATATGTTATATTGCAATTAGCATAATATAATATGTAAGTAAATACAAAGATCCACTGGAGTTCGTGATTGATATATTAGGCATGTTTTTTTATATTATAATGATCCAAGTAAACATTTTGTTGTTTTTTACAATTAACAGACAGAGATAGCAGGTATGCTGTTTAATGTACAATCGCCAACTATTGTTCTAACTTATGTAAATAAGTAATACTATTTATTAGAAAAATATTACATGATAAATTTTATTCATATTTGAGTAGTTTTACTGTCGATTTTAAAATTACTACTTACCTGAATCATAATTATAAGGACTAGTTGTGCCGCGCGTACGTACGCACGGGCAAAAGCAAGTTTTTCTATTGCATATGTGATATTCTGATTCATAAGTTCTGACTGTCAAGTAACTACTACCTATGTATTATCAAAATCCATTCAGTGGTTTTCCAGTAAGAGGAACAAAAAAAAACATACATACTTTACGTTATTAGCAACGTACCCTAGTTTTACCCGCAGTGCTCGGCTCCTGTCGGTATTAGCGACATAATAATATAATATAGCTTATAGCCTTCCTCGATAAACAGGCTATCTAACACCGAAAAAATTTTTCAAATCGGACCAGTAGTTCCCGAGATTAGCACGTTCAAACAAACAAACTCTTCAGCTTTATAATATTAGTATAGATAAGAAAGTTATTAGTATTGAGCCCCAAGCGGCCCGATCGGTCCCAGACACAATAGATTTTCTATTATGTCTGTGGTTCCGGGGCCTGAGTTACTACTGCAAAAAATAGTTTAAGCAAAAATTTACTTACATAAAATTACGTTTCAACGTGTTTTAACTTTAATTGTTATTTTTTGTTAACGTTTCTGTAGATCTCTATATTCTGTACCTACGAATATTTCAAGCATCTACGTGTTTCCGTTATCAATATCGAGCAAAAAAGTTTTCATTTCGAGCTTGTTATATGAGAGCCTCGATAAATATGTTTATTATTCTTATTTTAAGTAAGTATTTGTCTTTATAACGGCAACAGATATACTTTTTATCTAAAATTTTCGTCTGTTTTACTATCACAGATATGATCATGAGATACCTACAGCCTGGTTGCAGACGGACGCATGGACAGACATACAGCGAAGTCGTACTCACTTTTATTTTTTACCGGTTTTACCCTTTTGGTACGGAACGCAAATAATATATTATGCTAGTTATTTATGGTAGGAGCCCGCGATACCGTATCTGAAAATAACTCGACGGAAGAGTGGAATTCCGATATAAACCAGGAACCATACTTAACTACATACATAGAAATTATTCTCTTCACTGAAAAAAAAAAAGTTGTGGGAATGTAGGGATTAAGCTGAACAATTTACATTGTTTGGTTTATATATTATGTACTAGTTCTAACAATCTGTATAAAATAAATCGTCAATTTCCAATACCTAAGTACCATTACAGCTTACAGGGTGCACAATGAACTTGCGACAAAAAACAACGTGAGTCGTGAAATACCTATAACAATTTTTATTGACTGTATTTCAAAGTCAAGGCAATCTCAACATATTGTTTCTAGTCGTAATTACTATTACACGATAATAAGCCAAAAAAAATAATTATGCGTTTGTTTCGGAGTGGTTTCGGACATCGATATTTAAAAAACAATTTTTAATAAGCACATGATACAAAATACTTTAACATATTTTATCACATTTTTATCACATATTTTATCAAATTTTTGAATATAAATATCTAACAGCTATTTAGTATATTTGATGAATTTATATAATATGTTTGTTGAATGCCCTAATTTAAGGAACTAGTGGACCGATTTCAAAATTAATATCCGTTGGACTTGGGCATGCCGCATGCACGCATACTCATTACATAAGTAGGTACTAGGTATGTAAACAGTACTTTCGTTGTTCGCCTTGAGATTCGTGTTAAGACCGGACGTAATCAAAGGAAAGAGGAACGTAAACAGTGGTTCGCGTCGATACTCGTATATACGAACGTTTAGTCCAATTTATCGTCAAGTCTCTAGCACAGTATTACATAGGAAATAATATTGTAATACTGTGTCTCTAGTCTCTAGGCGATTCTTTGTATAGCCTATACTGCGTCTGCACCCCATGGTTTCACCCGCGCGCTTGCATGAGTTTGTCCTTTTAATCCTAATGTTCCTGTAGGTAGGTATATCGGCATATAAGGTAAATAGTAAATACCCGAACATAAGCTATCTGTCAGTGAAAGTCCCATCAAAATCGGTCCAGACGTTCCTGAGATTAGCCGAAACAAACAGCCAGACAGACAAAAATTGTAAAAAAATACTATTTTTATACCTATACTTACATTGTTTACATCCATACATTTAGTAAAAATCGGTTATTTAAATATTAAAAACAGACACTCCAATTTATTATTGGAATAGATAACCATTAAAACTTAACTAGTTAATTAAATAAAAAAACCGGCCAAGTGCGAGTCGGACTCGCGCACCGAGGGTTCCGTACAAACCTGCAAGGTTTTTTATGGTTTTCGTAATTTTTCCTTTATCTATGCTATAAGACGTTGCTTCGTACCAAATTTCAAGATTCTGAGTTCACGGGAAGCACCCTGTAGGTTTTGATTCCCTTGCAAGTGTCGAAAATTTGCGGCATAAACGGCTGTATCTTTTGATTGCGTTGGCTTAGAAGTTTGATTTTTTCACAGCTTCAAGGGACAGTAGACCTGAGTAATTGATATAAATTTCAGCTTCATACCTCCACGCGTTCCTGAGAAAAAGGGTCTTGACAGACGGACGGACGGACGGACGGACGGACAGACGGACAACAAAGTGATCCTATAAGGGTTCCGTTTTTTCCTTTTGAGGTACGGAACCCTAAAAACAAAATTATTAGAAATATGTTAGAAATGAATCTTTTTCCATTAAGTATCACAGGCACATCGCACAACAACTGTGTACCTACTTGGTAAACACCTACGAGTTTCCGCCATATATGATACTAGCGACCCGCCCCGGCTTCGCACGGGTGCAATGCTGATACTAAATATACTACAGAAAAACTGTGAACGTTGTATATAAAAACATAGCGGCCCGCTCCGGCTTCGCACGGGCAAATAATATATAGCCGGGCGGCCGGCCGGTACCGCCGCAAACGCTACATACGTCCCGCAATTTTTAAATCTACAGTAAGGCAACGCCTTTGATGTCGCGCGATGCCGCCGCCAGTGTAGGTACTTACGCTGCCACACGAAAATATGCTAGGGTTGCAACAAATTGGAATTAAAATAATTGTGATTATTACTATTATGATGTAATCATTTATGTATACGTACATTCAAAATAATTTCGATTATTAATTAATCTGATGTAATTATTTGTTATTTTATATATTATAATTACATATATAGCAATGCTAAATATTTACGTGACACTTTATTTTTAGATGTTCTTAATTGTCTAATATAACATTTATCTAAGTAATGCATTCACATTGGGATGAACAATCTGATAAGAAAATAATGAGGACAACATATACATAGCTTTGATTTAAATTCAACAGATACAAATACAATCTTTCTAAAATATTGTTTCCTTCTGGGATTTCAATGTAGATTTACATCCGTACACGGAACAGTTTGTGCGCGCCATAATAGAATATGTAAGTATATATAATAAAATTATTACACAAAAAATACGACTGCGTCGTCCTTTCGCGCTAGGTAATGCAAACTAAGCGTGTTTGCATTACGCGGCCCGCGTCGCCCGACCCCCCGCCAGTTCCCCTCCGTTTCTCTGTGAAAGTACATTCGTTTCCGTACTGTATAGATATTGTAATACTGTGGTAATATCTTCGAAAATATTCACTTAAATCATAATATACGGTGTAAAGGGCCATATAGATCTATATTAAATGAACAATGTATTCAAGGTATTTAATTGGTTAAGGATTAATGCTGTATTGGTTAAAATCGCTTTGAAAACATCGAGATAGTATGTACTACGTACTGGAGAGGCGATCGCTACTACACTCTCTTTAACACGAGCTAGAGGCAAGAATCACAAGTCTCTTTAGTCTGTGCCGGACTGTGCCCCCCGCTTGCCGCGTCAACACGTGTTATTGCTCTGTTCAAAATGCCTTCGTGTGTGCTAAGATATTGTTTTAACAGTTCCTATAATACAAACAAAGCCCGAGGAGTGACTTTTCACCAGTAAGTTTCCTTATTATGAGTAAGTCATGCATTTTACAAATATTGTTATCATTTTGCGAAAAATCACCACGCGTTCTGCGTTTCGCGCCATTTTTCATAGACTAACAGCACAGACGTGACATTATCGATGAGTCTGTTAAAAAAATGTAACTGGATTTTTTAACTATGAATATACAATATATACTAGGAAAGATTACCGTGGTGTAGTACCTAAATATTTATACTTTTACCCGACTACGCAAAGTAAAACGGTAGGTTATATTAAGTAATATTTATTTATTTACCTATTTTTATTTATTAAAAAAAGGTTCATCAACAGTTGTTCCAATAGGATTTATAAATTATTATGCACAACAATTACAAAAAAACACAACATTCACAGAAACTAATACAGTAAAAGTTCCTTAATCGCGCTTCCTTTATTCGCGTTTTCACTATTCGCGGATTAAAAAAATGCGACCCAATTTCTATATTCGCGACTAAAAATTTTTTTTATTCGCGGATTTAATAAGTACATACATAATAATAAAATTATTCCAATAGGTATCTTACCCAATATCCTTGTCAAATGGACTAATAAGAAAGTAAAATAGATCTTATTACAAGTTTGCCTAAAGTACATAATATTATGTTCTTAAATGATATCGCCGAGGCCTTTGACACAAGCCGCCTTTGTCGCAAGCCGCCTCTGCAGCGATTGATGTTTTTGAGAATGTAAATAAACAGAATGGAAGCAACCTTATAACTCAATAAATAAAGTATATTTTTAAATGTAGTTCCGTTTATAGTAAAAGCCGCTTTGCGTATTTATTGTTTCGTCTTTCACATTCGTTACAAAAATTGTGATCGAGTAAGGGGGCGTCCATAAATTACGTGAGGTGTTTTTTTAAATTTTCTGCAACTCCCTCCCCCCCTGGTGAGATGTCGTGAGATTTTATTCAACCCCCTCCCCCATCCCCGAATCTCACGTGAGATTTTTCAAAATGTGAGTTTCTTATACGTAAACGCCATCAACATTGAATCATCGTATCCATTTAATTAGGGCTATTATAAACCAATACTCCAAAATTCGATTACATCATGAAGCAAAATCTGATAAAACTATTGATTACTACACAAAACGACAAAAGTTTACTAAATTGATATTATTTAAAGGAAATTAAAATACATAGTTTAATATAAAATCCTCTTTTTATTAATTCCCTAGTATCAGTACCACCAGATAGTACCGAGTAAACAGATTGCACAATGTGTCGCATCTGCACGCATTGCTTAATCTTTGAACTTGAAGCCACGCCCCGCTCGTTCCACACGTACCCCACCACATCGGCCGCGCGCAATGTTTTTGTTTGGAATAACCCCTCTAGTACGTAGTACATATATCTCGATGTTTGAAAATTAGCCATTATTTGTCGTAAAAAGTAAATGACAAAAAAAAGTTATTGTGGGTTATCCATAAGAGATAGACATATACCATCACGGACTTTTCTGTAGACCTTTTCAATGTGTATAATACTTAGTACATTATTTTGATAAAACTCGTAGGGTTCAGCCTGCGTTTGCAATGTAAGCGGAAAACATGTAATTTTTTACGACATCACATTAGAAACCTCAAAAATAGCAGTACTTCTCCACTATTTAATGGATGTTATTATACATATAAACCTTCCTCTTGAATCACTCTATCTATTAAAAAAAACCGCATCAAAATCCGTTGCGTAGTTTCAAAGATTTAAGCGTACAAAGGAACATAGGGACAGAGAAAGCGACTTTGTTTTATACTATGTAGTGATAGGTACGCCGTACGATAAATCTCTGTACATATTGACCTGAATACATAAAATAGTAATACTTGCATATTGTATATAAGTTAATTATGAGTAACATCTACAGCTTGTTTCCTGATAGATAAGTAGGTATGTAGGTATTTTATTATTACACCATTGATTACACCTATAACCAGTTGCAAAGACTACAATATGTATATCAAATATCAATTAAGATATTTTGTTTAATGCTAGCGGGTGGCTAGCACTCAAGGATCACGTACAAACTTCGTACAAATGCTCAAATAATTTTTTAATAGATCCAACACTTTTTGATAGTACCAAAAACAAACAGACATCAGCGTTATATATGATTGTTGAATAACATTGCGACATTCCCCGATACAAAAAAAAAATTGCGATGTTTCCGCCAAGAGTAAACATCGTAACTATCCATATTTTTCATTAATTTACACTTTCCTTATTCTTTCCTCTCATTGCACACAATAAATTAAAGGCAGGGGAATTTGATATAAGATAAACATTCTGTGTATGAAAATTATGTACAATTACGTTTTTCTGTATTAGCAACCTATAATAGGTAATAAAGAAAAGGCCAACTAGACTGAGCCGCCTTAGAAATTCTAATAGGTCATTGCAAAATTCCACAACCACAAGTAATTTTTCCGGTTTTCCTTGTAATGGTCGTGACATCGGAAACTTATATCCGCAAATTGAACTTATGAGTCAATTTGTGGATTAATTTCTTTATTATAATAAGTATTATAATAAAGAAATTATGTATTAGGTATTAGGTAATTATGTATTTTTTTTATTATTAGTTAATTATGTATTAGGTATGTACCTATAGCCTTGAATATTAAACATCCTGACTTTAATATTGTTTTGGATAATTTTAAGTACGTATTAGGTAATTAGTCATAACATATTATGTTTTACGTTAATTTATTACACTTTATGTATATGACACCGTAAGATTGTAAAAACCGTTAGATTAAAATCTTCACGATTTTGCGGTGTCATGCGCGCGGTAGTACCAATGGGTAGTACATACCTACATATTATGTTTTTAGTTTCTACAGCAAATGGCCATATTAATTATTAGACATACAAAAACATTATAAGAGTTTATACAAAATATCAAATGGCAACTTTTTAAAAATATAAGTACTTTAATGATGCTAATAGGCGAGAAATATATCTATATTTGCTATCAGTATTTTTAACCTTTTACCTGGCACAATTTATCAATGTTAATTATTAAATAAAGATAACTTTGTCTCCTCATACATGCAACATCAACTATCTTACAGGCAAAAACAATAATAAGGAACCATTTCAGTGTAATCATTATATTATATTGTTCATATAAATTAGTTTAGATCAATAATTAAGCCCCTTAAATTACTCTCATTCAAACATATACTATAATTTTCTACAATATATTATCTTTCACTAAATTTTTAAGCAATTTCACTTTGCTCTGCAAAATCAATACACCACATTAATATGATCTCATTAAACTAGGACAAACTCTTCAGATTCTAGATCTGTATCACTATCTTGTATGGGAGCAACCCAGTTTCGCTCTGTTTCAAATATAGAATATCGGATATTTGGAGGGTTCATTGCACTACTACGGGAACCATTATGGAGTGTGAATATAGGGTATTCATGATTCGATGACACTCCCTGAGGAGTTAAAAATGACCCTATAATATTCACAAAAGTTTCAAAATCGTTGTGTGTAGCTAGATAGAAACCTATACAACAAGATGGATCCATCTTTATAATAGGCATTTTTCTTGGAGATCGGCAGTGAAAGCTTTGGAGTGAAAAGTTTGGTTGCCATACATCAACCATTTCTTGACAGTAATGTGGATCTAAATGAATTAATCTGTCATCCTGGTAACCAACAAAATAAAGGGAATGTTTTGGCCTGCCACCAATTACTCCTATACAGAAATCCAATGTCAGCAATGATGTTAAACAAGGTCCATATATAGGATTAAACTTCTCAGAGCCCAACTTCACAGGTACTAACAGAATAAGGGATTTCCAAGAGCCATTTGGTAATTTACATAGAGAATAAACATCTTGAATGTATACAGTTGAATCTTGAGCAACATAAACATCTAACTTATCAAATTCATAATTCTCTTTTGAGGCAGCAATCATCACAGATTTTAAACAATGGGCAACTGATGCTGGTCCATACCAATCTCCAGGTTTTTTCCCTAATGCCTCTCCTAACCTTACCATCTGATGGATAGAAAGAGGGCTGTTCACAGAGGATTTGTCCCCGAACCACTTAATAATCATGCGATGAAGACAATCTTCTTGGAATTCTCGAGCATTTTGTATTGGTCTTTCAGGTGTCCATCTCCATGAACGCCCTAAAAAATGACAAACTAATGCTTGAGCCAACATCATTTGTCCACTCCTTAACATACATCCCCAACCACAATCAGTGGTAAATGAGGAGCCAGACATTGTAGGGAATTCTCTCCTGTATGTCATCCATAGTCTGCTAATGAAATCCGATTTAAAGCCTTCTATACCTTCTCCATATATTTGTTCCACAGGTTCATTGGCTGTAGCCTCAGTACCAATTTCTGTAGATGATTCTAATGAACCACTTGGACTGAGCTTTCGATGATAGCATCGTCCTAAGAGCCAAACAGGTGATTCTTTTGAAAAATTTGTTTTTAGTTTAACAGTCCATCCAAATTTCATGTTATTCCACATAGATAATAAACGAGACTCAACTTTTCCCTTGAGGTCGTAGAAATCTTCCGAGTTTTCACGTGCATTGTCTCTTGATGTAGCTGCTCCATCAACATTTGATACCGTCAATGTCGTTGTTCCTTGTGTTCCATTATTACTAGCAGACATGAGCAGAGAATTTTGCGAAACAATGCTACTTGATCCGTTCATCTTTCCTTTGCTCACGCTGCAGATGCTCAGGTCTTACCAATATGTAGAATATACATATTTTTGTCAAACATTTAATGTTTAAAACACAAATAAACACACCATACTCTCAGCATTTGTAAGAAATATTAGTCCGGAATGAATTCAATATTCTACACTTTGTCACTTTTTGATGTTTGTTTGACTTTGACATATTTTGGCATTTGGCAAGTCCCTCAATAAAATCAGAATAAAATAATCATCAATAGAACATAGATTATAAAATAAAATGAGTTGGGTACCTAAGTATCTTAGAGTATATATTACAATAGTATAGAGCGAGTGTATTGCACAAATTGCTTAGTGCGCATCGTAGGCAGATGAGCTATAGATACTATATAGATGTGTGTGTGACAAATAGGGATGGGTAGGTATCAATTGCGTGTTGAACTATCGATAAGTTATGTAAATAAATATGTATCCTAAGTAAATTTTATGTTCAATAAGTTATTAAAGGAAAAATATATCAATAAAGTATAAATATGTAATTTTAAATTTGTTTACCAACTGAATAAAGTTTGCTTATTCCATTTGAATATTTTTTGTATTAATTATAAGTACTTTAAAAAAATGTGTTTAATTGGAATATCAGAAAAACGTGAGTACTTTTTAAATAATAAAGTTAATAAAAAAAATAATAGATCGGTTTTAGTGCTATTTCTTTAATAATAAATCAAAAAATAATAATACTGTTTTAAAAATGTTAAATAAAAATAAGAAATAATTAATAATTTAAAATGATAATATATTATATATATTTTTTTTATTTAATTTTATCCATTCTACTATCAAAATCTTCAAAGTCAATTAAGCGGTTCAGAAAATATATCGTAACTTTACATACTTTACATTTACACTATAAGTAATACATTCGCATTCATAATATTAGAAAGTGTATCATACAAAACACACCACAAATTTATTTATAATACATTTTTAAAAGGGTTTTAATTTTAAAGTTAAATAAATAATTTGTTAAAATATAGTTCTTCTAGTAAACTTTATATCGAATACAGCGTTGGTCAGGTCACATCACTACGATCACGTGGCGGCAGTGAGGCGCGCGAGCGAGCCTGCGCGTGTCCACCTCCCACCTCCCCTTCACCCCCGCGATGCTAAATTTCAGGCGCGGTCCCAGCCTGACATTTTGGGGGGGGTCACCCGGCTGGAAAGGTATGCACTCCCCCCCCACCAATCGTACTCGTTAAAAATCGTATTCAATAGAAGTTGTATGTAAAAACTTGAGAAAATTTCTGTACATTTTTTTACTTTTTTTATATTTTACAAAAAAAACCGGTCGAGTGCGAGTCGGACTCGCGCATCAAGGGCTCCGAAGTGAATCCGACCAAACCTACTTTTTATTATGTTATAACTCTATAAAATGTAAGTTTTAGCATTTTTTTTTCTTTGTCTGTGCTATAAAACATTGCTTTTAACCAAATTTCAAGTCTCTGTATAAACGGGAAGTACAATGTAGGTTTTGATTCCCATGCGAATGTTGAAATTTGGGATAATTTGCAGCATAAACGGCTGTATCTTTTGATTGCGTTGGCTTATAAGTTTTATTTTTTCACAGCTTAAAGAGACCGTAGATTTAAGTAAATTTAATTATTTTTAATTATTCGATAAAAACTTCAGTTCGATACTTCCACGCGTTCCTGAGAAAAAGGGTCTTGACAGACAGACAAACTTTAAAATTTGGATTTTTTATATTATGATATTTTTTATATTATGTAATCAAAAATTTTTATTTTCTTGTAATTATTCCTCTATTTGTGCTATAAGAAGTTGCTTCGTACCGAATTTGAAGATTCTGAGTTCACGGGAAGTACCCTGCAGGTTTTGAATTTTGATACCCTTGCGAATGTCGAAATTTGCGTAAATTTTAGCATTTACGGCTGTATCTCCAGATTGCGTTGACATAGAAGTTTGATTTTATTACAGCTTACAGATATTATTGACCTGAATTTTTGATGTGAATATCAATTTAATACATGTAAGCGTTCATGAGTAAACGGGTTGTAAGTTTAAAATTATTAAAAATATTTTTTTTTACATAATGTAATTTAAAATTCATATTTTTCAAAATGATTTCTATATCTGTGTTATAAGACGTTACTTTGTACCAAATTTCAAGACTCTGTGCTCATGGGAAGCACCCTGTAGGTTTTGATTCCCTTGCGAATGTCGAAATTTGCGAAAATTTTCAGCATGAAATTGATTTTTTCACAGCCCACAGCATCAAGGGTCCGTACACTTGAGTATTTGATATAAATTTCAGCTTGACCCCTCCACGCGTTCCTTCGGAACCCAATCTTTTTCTGTCCATGGCTTTCTTTTTATTTGACTGATATGGATATGTTACCTTTTATTAAATAACGCGTGGATTTATCAGACTGTTATTTTTATTGATTACTTAAATCTACCCTTGAAGCTGTGAAAAAATCAAACTTATAAGCCAACGCAATCTAAAGCTTAACAGCCGTTTATGCTGCAAATTTTCGCAAATTTCGATATTCGCAAGGGATTAAAAGCAGGTTTAAATGGAATTTTAGGTGTGCGAGTGACTCCGATTCGCACTTGGTCAGTTTTTTTTTATCGACTACGATTTTGGGGGGGGTCATGTCCCCCGTGACCCCCCCCCCCTGGGACCGCGCCTGCTAAATTTATTTTCATAAAAATAAGTATAACAATCGACTTACTGATAAAATGTGATACTGGATTTCAATTTTGTGTATTTTATAGTATCGTTTTTGCAAGATAGAAAGGCACATTTCACCATGTTTATTCGTAAATATGAAAAAAATTCCAGAGCAACGCACTTCGACAGCACTCAATCACGACTGCGAGCGCTCGCGGCGGGAACGTCGTGTTGTTCCCACCTGTGCCTACTGTTCCCACTTGGTTATTCTCACTCTATAGATAGTATATATACTCTAAGCTAAGTATATTAATTATATACCGTGTTTTCCAATTACAGCACTAGAGCGCATTATGCGGCATAATGCCACAGAATACATAATAGTAGCTAAACGCTACAGAACGAACACTCTCCGCCTCCCGCCAAAATTAAACACTTACCTCACCCCGCACGATCAGTCTAAAAATGGTCCACATTTTTCTACAAGGACGATACGCAACGAAGATTGACAACATTAATCAAATTGACTTAAAGTAATTTTATTATTTTGGATTTGTGATTATCGTTTTTCGTAGAAAATGGTTAGATATTGTGCTGTTTACGGATGTATTTCATCAGAAAAACGCGAATTTTTTTTTACGCTAGTCACAAATGTGCCAACCATAAAGCGTAAACACACACATTTGCAGTCTCTACAGTATGACTGTCAAAACGATAATTTTGTATGGAGTGTCCGGGGTGTGATAATGCTTAACGTCATAGCCTTCTCTATCTCCTGTAGAGGAGATAGAGAAGGCTATGTTAACGTTGAATGTTCCAACTACAGCAACGCTTCGCACAATCGAGCACTCTTAAAAGTAATGCGCGTGAATTGATGCGTGCAATCGATTTATAGTTAGTAATTATTAATTGTTGGAAAAAATTTTAAAGCTTTCGTTTCATTGTAGTTTTTTCGAAATAATCAAAGTTAATTCAAATTGTGTTAAAAAAATAAATATAAGTATGGATGAAGGTACAAACATTGAAAAAAATGTTAATGAAATAATCAAAATCCAAATTACTTAAAATAACCGTAAAAAATATTTTTCAACCAATTATTATGTATACCAACTTATTTACACATTAATGAGGTTATTGCTAACTCTATGAAATTTTTTGTTTTTTTCAACACTGGACTTAGCGCAACCTGCTGGTGCGTTTCACGTTCCAATTAAGCATCAGCATAATTCGGCATTGTGCGCCACTGAGTCGCATTATGCTCTGTAATTGGAAAACAGCCTTAGCTATTATCTACTTGCTTTCACAGAGCAAGTAATGCTGGCTTTCAGCTCGAAACTAAGAGAAAGAAAGTCCCGTATAGTTCCCGTTGGGATTTCCGAGATAAAACTGTCTATCGATTAGGTCCTTTATCAAATTTCATCTACATCAGTTCAGTGGTTTAGAAGAAGACTTCACGCCTAAACCACACAGACAGACATAACCGTATATTTACTGCAGCCTGGTCTCGAACCCCCGACTTATCGATTTGAAGTCCGAGGTTCTCACCACTGAGCCACCACTGCACTTTACATATTCAGACTACTAGTATCAGGCACATAAGTTACCTTAGAGTTACTAACTGTGGTTACTAAACTCGTGTAAACCAGCCAAATAAACATAATAATCGTGTAAAACCACACAGTCTTAGAGTATATATACTATCTATAGAGTGCAAACAACCAAGTGGGAACAGTAGGCACAGGTGGGAACAACACGACGTTCCCGCCGCGAGCGCTCGTAGTCGTGGTTGAGTGCTGACGAAGTGCGTTGCTCTGGAATTTTATTCATATTTACGAATAAACATGGTGAAATGTGCAGTTCTATCTTGCAAAAACGATACTAGAAAAATCACAAAATTGAAATCCAGTATCACATTTCATCGGTAAGTCGATTGTTATAATTATTTTTATGAAAATAAATCTAGCATCGCGGGGGTGAAGGGGAAGTGGGAGGGGACCCGCGCAGGCTCGCTCGCGCACCTCACGTGATCGTAGTGATGTGACTTGACCAACGCTGTACTCGATTGACAACGGACCACTTTGGTCACGACACCTGGTGTTCAAAAAAAGAACTAGTTTTAGTGTGCACTTAAGTACACAAGTATATTACCGAATCTATTAAAAACAATTTTTTTTTTAAATTAATAAAAATTCTTTAAAATTTCGTACTAAAAATAAAAGTAGAGTTTATTGTGCGGTAAACGGTTGTGGTAGTAAATCTCATACGAATTTAGAAGTTAGTTTTCATGCTATACCTAAACCTGGTAGCAGTTTTGTTTATGTTGAAAATTATTTCGGAAAAAAAGAAAAAGTAGATCGATGTAAAGCCTGGCAGCGTGCTTTAAAATTGAAAAATATAAATCCGCATATGAGAGTGTGTTCATTACATTTTCAAAGGAATGATTTTATTGTACCAAGTAAGTTGACAATGTTTAACCTCAATTATAAATGTAAATATAAATCTAAAACTAATTGAAAAATTTGTTTTTCAGGTGTTATTACTAAAAAGATGACTTTAAAAAAAACATGTGTTCCATCGTGTAATCTACCTACCAAGCTCTGCTAGAGAATCAAATAAAGCTAAAAAAAATATAGAGGCACGACATCAGCGTCTAGTAAATCGGAGTTTAAAGAAGGATACTGTGAAAAAACATAATGATATTAATGAGGATTCATTAATCCATTCATGATCCAACAAATTGAAAAAAATCATTTATAGAAAACATAAATAATTAAAATTGATGACACTAATTCAATGTAAACTTATGGTTAATTCTTTTGTTGCACACAATACGTAGCCATGTTTTTTAAGCCCCGCCCACTGGTCCGTTGTCAATAGTTTACTAGAAGAACTATATTTTAACATATTATTTATTTTACTTTAAAATTCTAGAAATGTATTATAAAAATTTTGTGGTGTGTTTGGTATGATACAATTTCTAATATTATGGATGCGAATGTATTATAGTGTAAATGAAAAGTCTGTAATGTTACGATATATGGACCGCTAAATTGATTTTGAAGATTTTGGTAGGTATAGAATGGATAAAATTAAATAAAAAAATATTAATATTATTTATTAGTTATTTCATTTTAAATTATTAATTATTTCTCATTTTAAAACATTATTATTATTGTTCTATTTATTATTGAAAAAAATAGCACTAAACCCGATCTTTTATTTTATTAATTTTAATATTTAAGAAGTCCATACGTTTTTCTGATATTACAATTAAACATATTTTTTTAAAGTACTTATAATTAATACAAAAAATATTCAAATGGAATAAACACACTTTATTCACTTGGTAAACATATCAAATTGATATCTTATGTTGCATTCACACAAGAAAAAGAGCAACTTATGCCGGTGTTGTGTAAAGAAATGAGAAAGAACGATAAAATTTTTTGTTTCACGCAGCGTGCCACTTTTTTCAAGAATAGCAACCTACTTTGATAAACAAAGTTTGACAGCTAGCTATCGTCTTCCATAAAAATATAGTTTTTACATGTTCTAAGTTACGTAATTCATGGTATGTTTGGTTTTGAATGATTTAGACTTACTGTTAATACCTTATAAAATAATACCATGGTGCGGTGTAGCGTTAAAGGGTGTAAAAGTGATAGTGGAACGAAAATGCCTGGATTGTCTTTTCACTCGTAAGTATACAACTCTTTATCAGTTTATAGGCCTTCATGATATTTCAGCGTGTTAATATATTGTGTATCACGTGCTGTTGACTTGAATACATTGTTTAAAAACCACAAAAATAACAATTATAAATTTTAACCTAAAAAATTTTGTGTTGCCAACTTTTCTACAAATTGTTACCCACTATTATGGGAAATAATAATATATATTCTGCAGTGTGTATTTAATTAAATATATCTGAAATATTCAATGGCTTGTTCCAGTTTTCCTGAACCGGATAATTTACGACAAATTTGGATTATAGCTACAGGATGAACAGATTGGAAACCAAAACCGAAGGTTAGAAAGTATTACAATCACCACCACCGCGACGCTGCCCCGCCGAAGACAATGGACACTCTTGGTTCCAACATTGAACCGGAGGGACGTAGTTAATTAAGTTAGAGATAATTTAAATGTAATTTTTTTATTACAATAAATTATTATTAAGTAAATTTCGTTTTTTTTGCGCCTTCGCGGGTCGGTCAATATAATTAACGTGTGTATCTGTTAATACTTACGAAAATAAACATTCTTTTATTTTTTTTATTTTATTTTATAAAAAATAATAAACAATCGAGTTTTCATCTACATTATCATTACATACACATTTTCATATGGGATTATGATAATGATATATATACATATTATATAATATATAGGTATGTGTATATACATAATATGTATTACCCATCTAAAAGTAATATGTTTATTATATACTAGCTGCGCTCCGCGGTTTCACCCGCGTGGCTCCACTCCTGTTGGTCTAAGTGTTATGGTACAATATAGCCTACTATAGCTTTCCTCGATCAATGGGCTATCTAACACTGAAAGAATTTTTCAAATCGGAATCAAAATAGTTCCTGCGAATATCCCTTCCCTCCTCACCTTCACCCCATCCCGCACTACGCCTCCTCATTGTATTAAACAGTATACCTACTATTTTCTGTAAATTGACACTTTTAAAAATTCGTTATATCTTTTGAATGGAATATCGCGGACTTTCTTGTAGATATTGGTCCGTTCTATAATACCGTAGAACATTTATTTGTTCTATTTTCAATAGATTCCGCAGCGCACGCGATGACAGAATTTTTATTAAGGATACATTATTGCATTTTTGGTAAGGATCTCTAATTTTTTTGAAAATGCAATATAGCCTATGTTGCTCAGTGAAGATGCAGCTTTCTAATGATGAAAGAATTTTTGAAATCGGTCCAGTAGTTTATGCGTGAAAACCATACATACATACATACATAATTACAAACATTTCCTCTTTATAATATTAGTATAAACATGTAAGTATGTAATGTGGATATCTCATTATTATCCACTTATGTTATGTGAATAATGATATTGAGAGATTTGTATCTTACGAATTGCGGGGTAAATTTTCCCTCACACGGTAACCCTGAATATTGTGACGTATTCTTTTTTATCTCTTTCTGCGACACGCATTGCCGGTGTCTATTGGATTCTCTGTCTACGTAATATATACTCTAAGGGCGTATTCAGAAAGAAAGCTTGAAACTTATAAGCGCTTATAAGCGCTTATCGGCGCTTATAAGCGCTGGTTACCCGCGCAAGAAAATATATGAACATGCGCTTATAAGCGCTGATAGGCGCCGACAAGTTCCAACAAGTTTCAACAAACTTGTCGGCGCCGATCAGCGCTTATAAGCGCATGTTCATATATTTTCCTGCGCGGGTTACCAGCGCTTATAAGCGCCGATAAGCGCTTATAAGCGCTTATAAGTTTCAAGCTTTCTTTCTGAATACGCCCTAAGCCTCGGAGCAATTATCAAGGCTTGTTAATTGCTCCGAGCTCTAAGCACACAGTGTAAAACCACAGACTAATAATAATATACTACATAAACAACGTAAAACCCTGTCTACGGTAAAACCATATATATAAAACTAATTTTTTATCTATATTTTTGACGTTTCAAATCACAAATGTCACTTCAGTAAATCAGTAGTCGAAAAAAAGCGCGGGAAACTTCGAAGTTGGAGGGAGTGTTTCTAAAGCTGATTTAATTTTAATTATTTTTTTCGTAGTCAGAGGTGTTTATTTTGTAAATATTACTTGTATTTATTATATATATTTGTAAATTCATATAGTTTTGTGTATATATTGGTAAGTTTTCTTGTATATTTTTAGTATGTAAGAACCCTCGCGGGAGTTTCGGGCGGGAATATGAATGACCCTCCCGATCCTTTTGCAGAGGAGTCAGATTTACGGTCTGGTCCTCTTGTGGCAAGTTATGTCACTTTAGAATCAAACAATGAAAGTATACTATTAGACCCGGAACTAAATAGAAAAAGGCGGCGTAAAAAAATTATGAATGATAGTGATACAAATATTAATTATTCTAGTAATGATCCTTCTTCCTCTATATCAATGAATAATGTAGCAGAAACATCAAACTCAGTTCCACCTAATCCTACAGATAATATTATCCGTGCCAATTATATCCAAACAGATGCATATCCATACATAGTTCATGTGCAGAGAATTGAAGATTCTGCGGGAGATGGCTCCACATTGCACCCTATCACATTTGGAAATTTTTTAAAGAAAAATAAAATTCAAAACATTGTTCCTGGCAGCGTTAAGAGAATAGGGAGAAATAGATGTTCTGTTGCGTTCTCAACCTTTTACGATGCTAATGCATTTTTAAATAATAACAATCTAAATACATTTAAACTAAAAGCTAAAATTCCAACATTTCACATTACAAGAATGGGTTTAGTTAGGGGTGTTCCGAGTGACTGGTCTCCTGAGGAAGTTATAGATAATATATCTGTGCCTTCTGGTTGTGGTAAAATTATTAAAATTAGGCGAATCAATTTTAAAGTTAACATTGATGGATCCAATGTTTGGAAGCCATCCCAATCTGTCATTTTAACCTTCGATGGTCAAGTCCTACCCCAAAAAATATACATGTGCTATAATGCATTACCGGTCGATTTGTATATTTTCCCAACAATTCAATGTTTTAACTGTTGCCGATATGGCCATACAAAAAACATTTGTAGATCGAAACCTCGTTGTTATAAATGTGGTCTAGATCATTCAGGTGAGACATGCACTGTTGAGGAAGATTGCGCACAGTGTATTACATGTTCTGGCTTTCACTACGCTACGAATAAAGTCTGTCCAGAATTTAATAGACAAAGGAATATTAAAATTTCAATGGCTCAGCAGAATATATCATATGCTGAAGCCAGTAAATTACATCCACAAATATCTAAATCTTTTACAGACATATTACAGTCAACCCCAACTGTACATCTCACATCAAATAAAACAAATTTATTACATGCTGGCACTCAGAGGTCATCTTATAAAAAGACAGTAGCTTTAAAACCACGATCTCCACCTAAAACAAGTGTGGGATATGATAGAGCTTCGCATGAAGCCCTCATAAAGGAATATCAGATCCCAGCTCCTGATAATGGTTGCGCAATTCAACCTAGTAGTGACCAGTCTCCTAATAATGTCATATTAGATTTATTATCAACCTTAATAGAAGCTTTACATCAAAACAATATCTTAAAACCGTCCAACGTTGCTCAGTTAAACAATGTGCTCAAAAATTTCGGTAATAATAATGGATTCAAATATAATTCAGTGGAACTGTAGAAGTGTTATCCCTAAAAAAACGGAACTAATACATCTTATAAATAAATATAAACCTTTGGCAATTGCCTTAAATGAAACATGGTTAAAACCAAATTCATTTTTTCGCATTCCTGGCTATCACTGTTTACGTGATGACAGGAGTGATGGATATGGTGGGGTTGCTATTTTATTAAAAAATTCATTGCTATATAAAAAAATAAATTTTTTCAACAATAATCAGTCTTGTAATTTAAACGTTGTGGGAGCCGTTGTTGACAAAATTTCCGTTGTGTCAATTTACATACCCCATCCAACTTCTGAAGCTTTAAATGATTTAAGACAGGTATTGAACTCACTACATGGACAAGTGCTTGTGTTAGGGGATTTTAATTCACACCATCAAGTATGGGGCAGTAGTATTACTAATACCAATGGAGAATTATTATTGGAGTTAATTGATAAATTCAATTTATGTTTATTGAATACAGGCGAACCGACTCGACGGACACATATTAATGAAAATATTAGTGCAGTAGATTTATCAATGTGCTCGGCAAATTTAGCTTCAAAAATATCGTGGAAGCCTTTAGTATCTACTTTTGGAAGCGACCACTTCCCAATTTTGTTAAATCTTCCTAATAAAAATAATAAGCATTGTAATAAGAGATCACCACGCTGTAAATATAATTTAAAAAATGTAGACTGGGATATTTATCGAAATCGCATAGAAAACGAGGTTAAGGAGCTGTCTGAAGTCAAAGAGGGGAAAGAAGCAGAATGTTCAAACAATTTTGCAAAAATTATTTTAAAAGTAGCTGATGAAATTTTTCCTATAAAACCAACGAAAACTTCAATACTACCTTTTCCCCCTTGGTGGGATAAGGAATGTTCAGAGGCTGTCAAGAAAAGAAAATCCATAGAAAAAGCATATAATAAAGACATGTCAGAAGAAAATTTGGATATTTTAAACGCGATTATAAAAGATACCCAAATTCTTCTCAAAAACAAAAAAAGGGAGGGATGGAAATCATTTTGTGCCTCTCTTTCTCCCAATTCTAATCCTAGCGAAGTATGGAACTCTATAAGACGTTTCAGGTCAGTTTATAGAGATCAACAATTTATAGTTCCAGAATCGTTAGCTGAAGAATTTATAGATACAATAGCTCCACCTTCAGTCCCATCACAGTTAGCTTACTTTCCCATTTTAAAATCTGTTCAAATGGATCATAACTATACAATTCTATCAACACCATTCACATTATATGAATTAAAGGGTATTTTGTCTGGAGTGAACGATTCTGCACCGGGTTTAGACGGAATACCTTACTCCTTCCTCACGCACCTCGGCGATTCTGCCTTGGAATATTATCTTAACATTATTAACGTTGTTTTGCTGACAGGAAATATACCACCTCAATGGAAGGAGCAGGAAGTGATACCTGTGTTAAAACCTAACAAAAACCCAGAGGAAGCATCCTCCTACAGACCTATCGTTTTATCATCAGTATTAGCCAAAATAGCAGAACATTTAGTTAAAAACCGTATAGAGTGGTATATTGAACATCATAACTCATTATCAAAAACACAGTTTGGTTTTCGGAAAGGTAAAAGTACTATGGACAACATAAGTATTTTAACAACGGATATTCGTATTGCTTTTTCTGATAACCAACATGTCATTGCTGTTTTCCTTGATATTAATTCTGCGTATGATAATGTTAATATACAAATTCTAAAGAATAAATTGATCAAATTACAGATCCCCGAAATACTAATTAACTTTATAATTGTAATAGCCACTGAAAGAAAATTAAATCTAAAGTTAAATTATTCTGACTCTACATTATCGCGAACTGTACATAAAGGGCTTCCTCAAGGATCCGTCCTCAGCCCATTATTGTATAACATTTATACAAGCGATTTAGAAGACATATTTTTTGATTCTGTTAACATATTACAATACGCTGATGACGTTGTAATGTATATTGCAAATGATAATTTAATTTCAGCTTGTAACTCGATAAACAATAACTTGCATGTATTAGGCGAATGGCTTGATATTAATTCACTCGATATATCGGTTTCCAAAAGTTCTGTAGTAGTTTTTTCTAGACAACGGTCGTCACCGACCGTAAATATCGTGTATAAAAATAATACCTTACCTCAACACGATCAGACTAAATTTTTAGGCGTTATATTGGATTATAGACTCACAGGCACTCCTCACATAAATTACGTGATGATAAAGTGCGAAAAATATTTAAATATGTTAAGGTGCCTCTCGGGGGTGTGGTGGGGAGCTCACCCATTTTGTTTGAAGCTTGTTTATAATGCCATTATAAGAAGTACTATGGACTACGGGATGTTTCTCTTAGACGGTGGAAATGTTACAGCCTTTAAAAAGTTAGATCTTATACAATCGAAAGCGTTACGAATAATAACAGGTGCCATGAAATCTAGCCCAATCAATGCGCTTCAAATAGAATGTTGTGAGCCTCCGCTATCCCTTCGGAGGCAATATTTATCAGATAGATATGTATTTCGTTTATATCAATTCTCTAGACATCCCTTGTTCAATAGATTAGAAAAATTATATTGCAAAATTCTAACATGCAGGTATTGGGACCATAAAATGTTACCATGTCTGATTCAAAGTTATCACAGAATCAAATCTATACCTTCCCCGATTCATCGGTCTTTGGCGTTGCCGCTATTTAGTAATAATTTCAAATCTCTTCTTGTATCCCCAGATATAGTTTATAATATAGGCATAACGAAACATGATACATATGCTTGTATAGACTTTAAAAATGCATTGAATTGTAAAGAATGGGAAAAATATAATCACATTTATACTGACGCATCAAAATCATCACCTCAAAGTTGTGTAGGAGTTGGAGTGTTTCACCAGCAGTTCAACATTTACATAAAAAATAAACTTCCGCCAGAATCGTCAGTTTTTACTGGAGAATGCTTAGGGATACTTAAGGCCGTAGAGTATGTAATCTTAATGAAACTGCCAAAAACAATTATATTTACAGATTCCAAGAGTTCCTTGCAAAGTCTTCACAAATTTTCATTTATTAATAAACCCTTTTACCCCATTATTTTTGATATTAAAAGTAAATTATTAGAATGTTCATTCAAAGGTTATTCTGTTACATTTGCTTGGATACCAAGTCACAGTGGTATCCAAGGAAATGAAAAAGCTGATGAGTTGGCAAGGTCTGCTGTGCGATGTGGAGACATGTTTCCCTATCAGAGTTATTGCCATGACTTGGTCAGTTTGCCTAAAATTTACTTGCACGAGTCTTGGGAAAATCTCTGGAAACAAAGTACATTATATAAAGGAAAGCAATATTATAAGTTACAAGAAGTCGTTCCCATTAAACCTTGGTTCAATAAAGTTACAGGCTGTAAGCTTGTAACCTCTATCATTATAAGAATGCGTCTTGGTCATACATGTTGCCCAGCTCATCTTGCGAGACTGGGTATTTTAAACAATGCCATCTGTGAATGTGGAACTGACATAGGAGATATAGATCATATATTTTTTGCATGCCCCTTACTTGATCACTCTTCGTTTATATCCAACCTACTATCCCTTCGTATTCCATTTCCTACTCGTATGTTATGTTTACTACAAAATCCTATAAAGTTATACAACGCCTTATCATCATTTATAAAAAGTAATAATTTAAAGTTATAATAATATAAACATATATATTTGTATCTAGTAACATAAAACGTAAATATAATATGTAAATAATAATATAAGTAGTAATATATGTATATATAAATATTTCCCAACTCCTCTGACTTAAATCCAAATCTCCTCACCTTAATCCTTACCGCGAATTGTTTCCTTAACTTTTATCATACTTACTTGACACTGGCAAATAGTCACATCTTCTTGCCATGAAAAGCAAAAAAAAAAAAAAAAAAAATCAGTAGTCATAGAGTAATATAATCGCTAGGAGTAATTGTATTCTATGAATATAATATTATATACGGGTATCAGTAGTTCAATATACCTATGGTTCTTGGTATTTTTATAATATCATAGATCTTTTATCAATAAATAAACAATAGAAGCATTTCGAATTAAAAAAAACTTAAACCAAAATAGTGTAAAAATAACTCTAGATATAAAGAAAGACACATTAAATTTAGGTATATCAAAAACATTGTTTTGCAAAAAAATATAAAAAACCTATCTGTGTGTTGAATCTCCAGTCTCCTACAAAATAATTAATCAGCTAAGATGATGCCTGCAAGAATTGGCCATCTTCCTATTGCTGCTGAAAATCCCCTGGGACTATCATGGCACGATTCGGCGTGGATTCCATCACTTAATCCATCTAATATCATGGATTATTTTTCTGAAAGATCAAACCCCTTTTTTGACCGGACATGTAACAATGAAGTGGTAAAAATGCAACGTCTTAGCATGGATCAACTGCAGTAAGCATAAGATTTACTCTTATTTAGTTTAATTTTGAACATATTCTTTAATTCTTTATTAAACTATGATTGAGAAGGAGTCAAGCAATGGCATATTTGAAATAGTAGACATTCTTTATCAGAATCTATAGTTAGCTATAGATGTTGCAAGTTGCTATAATTATGTTAATGGGCTGAAAATTAAGTAAGCTAATAATTTTAATGAAATTGCAATGTTTTCAGTGTTTTGAGATACCTATAGTGCACTCAATGTTTACACCAATATATATTAAAATTTGATTTTGTTAATGTAACATTAGAAAACAATTCAAAGAATTAAAGTCAATATGATTGTTATTTCAGAAACATGACAGGCCTAGAATATATTTTACTCCATGTTCAAGAACCAATCTTGTATGTCATCCGAAAGCAACACAGGCACAGTCCCTTACAGACAATACCTTTAGCAGATTATTATATTATTGCTGGCATTGTTTATCAAGCACCAGACCTTGCTAGTGTCCTAAATTCAAGATTGGTAAGAATATCAGTATTAAATTGTGAATATTATTGTATTATTAATGTTATTGCTCATCAAATTAAAACATTTTAAGTGACTAAAATATATCTATACTAATATTTTAAAGAGGAAAGGTTTGTAATTATGTATGTATGTATGGTTTTCACGCATAAACTACTGGACCGATTTCAAAAATTCTTTCACCATTAGAAAGCTGCATCTTCACTGAGCAACATAGGCTATAAAACATGTAGGTACCACGGGCGAAGCCAGGGCGGACCGCTAGTATTGTATTATTATGAGATAAGATTATCCTAACTTAGTGAATAAAATATGTAGAAACCTTCTAAGAAGTTTTTTTTGTATATTTGTATAGATCTGAATTAAGTTTATACTAAAACATGTAACTTATTTATTTTGTAGCTGTCTGCAGTTCATCATTTACAATGCTCATTTGAGGAAACAATGTCCTATTCCAAGTATCATCCCAGTAAAGGATATTGGTGGGATTTCAAGGCTAACAAACCCGGTATGTTTCCTTTTTTTGAGAAGCTAAGACACTGTTGAAGCTATATTTATGTATTGGCAAAAGGTTATTATACCCTCTACACAAATTATCTCAATTCTGATTTGATTGTAAATTCATTACAATTTAATTTAAATACTAATGTATTATTTAAAAATAGGTGTAAGTCCATTCAACGCTGGACAGTCTGCTCCAAAGGAAGTATCGAGTACTCCAAAGGAGGAACCTTCTACATTGTTCCAAAGACAAAGAGTAGACATGCTGCTTGCTGAATTAGTCAGGCAGTTCCCCCTCCCTGTCATTCCTCCAGCATCAAGTCAGGTTTGTTGCTATACACACATGGATATTTATGCATGAGAACAGTGCTATTTTATTTTATGAAGGAACTGATATAAAGAATTATATGGTTGGAAATGCAAAAATATTTTCATAAGTTGTAGTATTAAACAGGTACAAAATAATACTTTGTTATATTCTTTGTTCACAGACAAATGGTGTTACGGTGAAAACTGAAAATACAAATGATAAAGGTGATAAATCAAGTGACGGAGGTAATTTAAACAATATAACCATAAAACAAGAACCAATGGACACAATGCATTCAGAAATGACAAATGGAAATATGCAAGGACATATGGAAATAAAACAAGAGATCAAGCAAGAAAACATGAAACCACCTCCAGAGAAAAAGCCAAGAAGTTTAGTTTAAAATTTATTAATATTAAAAAGAATTAAATACTTGATAAGATTAAAGTGTATAAACGCTATTTGTTTTTTATTCATTAACCTTTGTGTATTTCATTAAAACTAGAGACACTGGTTTATCTTGTAATTGTGTTCAATAAAGTTTTCATAGCAATGCTTCATTGTTCCTCTCTTTCTGTAAATTATATAAATTGATAACATTGTCCTTTAATTTGTTATTATCAATACATATAATACAATTAGCACTTTCACTTCTAGTGGAACTTGGTGGATCTCTGAAACATAAAAACTTATTACTTCTCATAAATACAAAATAAATTGCAGCTATAGGTACATCAAATTTCTTAAATTAAGTGTATTGCCTTACGTTGCATTATTGAATCCCAATTTCAATCCATACCGGAAACCCTCTTCATATCCCAAATCAAAACTTGATTGAAATGCCTTACTTTCACCATCTACTACACCATCTGAATATCGGACTTTATGAATAGTATTAACTGTCCTCGCCCAAGTTTTAGCTGAAAGTTTAATAGTTTCATCCCCCATCATATCTTATTAGAATATTAATTTGATATTGTTGTGATTTCTTTTACAAATATAGTTGTTTTCAAAATCATTGACGCTTAATCACTGTCATTTTCCATTCACGATATGATTTAAAATTGTTATTTGTTAATTTAATTAATTTGAGTTTCGCGTATTTACATTTACAATATTAATTATTTCAAATTTTCAAGATTGGAAATTTGTGGAAATTTGACAGTTCGCCTTATGAACCACAGATTATTATAGTACTTTTTTTTTTTTTTTTTCAGTTATGGCAAGAAGCTAAAACTATTTGCCAGTGTCAAGTAAAAGGTAGGGAATCCATACACGCGTAGACAGAGAATCCAATAGACACCGGCAATGCGTGTCGCAGAAAGAGATAAAAAAGAATACGTCACAATATTTAGGGTTACCGTGTGAGGGAAAATTTACCCCGCAATTTGTAAGATACAAATCTCTCAATATCATTATTCACATAACATAAGTGGATAATAATGAGATATCCACATTACATACATACATGTTTATACTATTTATACTAATATTATAAAGAGGAAATGTTTGTAATTATGTATGTATGTATGTATGGTTTTCACGCATAAACTACTGGACCGATTTCAAAAATTCTTTCACCATTAGAAAGCTGCATCTTCACTGAGCAACATAGGCTATATTGCATTTTCAAAAAAAATAGAGATCCTTACCAAAAATGCAATAATGTATCCTTAATAAAAATTCTATCATCGCGTGCGCTGCGGAATCTATTGAAAATAGAACAAATAAATGTTCTACGGTATTATAGAATGGACCAATATCTACAAGAAAGTCCGCGATATTCCATTCAAAAGATATAACGAATTTTTAAAAGTATCAATTTACAGAAAATAGTAGGTATACTGTTTAATACAATGAGGAGGCGTAGTGCGGGACGGGGTGAAGGTGAGGAGGGAAGGGATATTCTTTCAGTGTTAGATAGCCCATTGATCGAGGATGGGCCTAACTCTTCTGATCACCTTGAAAAATATCGTCCTATCTGGTTAGGCCAAACTTAATACAAGTTACATTATAATATTACATAATATTTACATAAACTAGAAACTAAAAAACATTACAATTTGACGTTATTCTTAAATATAAAAGTAGATATATTATTATAATATTTTTTAGGATACATAAATAGATATGACATACGAGTAGGAAGAGGAACATTTGAGGAAATTAATGAATTATAAAAGGAAGAATGATCGTATAAAGAGCAAGAGAAAAATATATGGTCTATATTTCCCTCATCCTCTCCACACTCGCAAACTTCACTATTTAATACGCCAATTCTGGCTAAATGACTAGGAATACACATATGTCCTATTCTCATGCGACTTATTGTAGATATAACTAATTTATTTGCTTCAACACCAACAAACCAAGGTTTTATGGGGATTACCGGTTGAATTCTATAGTAATTCCTTCCCTTATGCTGCCCAGTATCTGTCCAGACCGTATTCCACGCTTCAAAGAGAAATCGTTTCGGTAATGTTAAGAGATCATGAGAGTAGTTAATGTATGGATAAATATCTCCACACTGCACTGCATCCTTGGCCAAGCTATCAGCCCTATCATTTCCGTGGATGCCACAATGACTTGGAATCCAGGCAAAAGTCACAGAGTAACCTAGATTAATGCATTCAGCTAACTTATTTCTTATTTCAAAAACAACAGGGTAAAATGGTTTATTGTAAAAAGAATATTTATCTAAGCATTGCAGAGAACTCATTGAATCAGTAAAAATTACAGATCTATGTAGCTTCATTAATATAATATATTCTACTGCTTTTAGGAGCCCAAAGCACTCCCCAGTGAAAACTGAAGACTCCGGCGGTAACTTGATCTTTTGTGTAATCTTAAATTGAACGTGTAATATTCCAACTCCAACACAGCTATTATTCGAGGTTTTAGATGCATCAGTAAAAATATGATGCCAATTACGCCACTCCCTATCGACATTAAACCTAAAGTTTGCATTTGAATCCGTATCATTCTTATTGATTCCTATATTGTATTTTATAATTGGTTTGATCAAAAGGCACTTATAGTTATATGCATACAGCGGTAAAACTGGCGACTGATAAATACTTGTTGACATTGAAATGAATTTACGGTAACTTATAACTAAACAAGGTATTGACTTATTTTTCCAGAAAGAAGACGTACTTATCCGATCGTTTAACATTTTTAACTTGTCTATTAATGGATGGTTGGAGAATTGTACTATACGGAACAAAAACCTATCAGATAAATATTGCCTTCTGATTTTTAGTGGAGGATCTCCACATTCAACCTGAAGGGCATTAATAGGGCTCGATTTCATTGCACCTAATACGATTCGCAGAGCCTTAGCTTGGATTTGATCTAATTTTTTAAGTGCCGTTACGTTACCGCTTTCTAATAAAAACGTTCCGTAGTCCAGAATACTACGAATCAAAGCATTATACACCAATTTCATACAAAAAGGGTGGGCACCCCACCAAACTCCGGAAAGACACCTTAACAAGTTTAATATACTTTCACATTTTGAGCATATAAACTCGACGTGATAAGTACCAGCCATTTTGCTATCTAATAATACGCCCAAAAATTTTGTATGATTTTGGAGTGGTATCCGTTTCCCATTAAAACTAATATAAACCCTAGGAACTATCCGCAATCTCGTAAAAACTACAGCGACACTTTTGTCGACAGAAACATCTAATCCATTTTTATCAAGCCAAGCCTTAAGCTCGACCAGACCTTTATTTAAAAAATTACAAGCTGAATCCAAACTAAAATCTATCGTGTATAATACAAGATCATCAGCATACTGAAGAATGTTAATGCTATTATTAAATGAATCAGCTAAATCGTGCGTATAAATATTATATAATAGAGGGCTTAAGACCGACCCTTGAGGAAGACCCTTACTCGTAGTACGTTGAAAATGGACTGATTCATCAATATTCAAAACAATATATCTCTCCTCTAATAAAGAAATAATAAAATTAATTAAAACGTCAGGAATACCAAGTCTGAAAAGTTTCTGTTGTAGGATAGTGATAACCACATTGTCATAAGCTGAGCGAATATCAACAAACGCAGCAACAACATGTTGATTATCCGAAAAAGCAATATTAATATCTGAAGTAAGTATGGAGATGTTGTCAATGGCGCTTTTCGCCTTACGAAATCCGAATTGGCTATTCGATAAAAAATTGTTATGTTCCAAATACCACTCCAATCGATTTTTTATTAAATGCTCTGAAATTTTGCAAAGAACAGATGATAAAGCTATTGGTCTATATGATGATACCTCACTCGAAGATTTATTTGGCTTTAAAATAGGTATTATTTCTTGAGATTTCCAAGACCGAGGAATTTTCCCAGAGATCATAATTAAATTTATGAGGTCCAGATAATATTTAAGACTAGTTTCTGATAAGTGAGATAAAAAGGAATATGGGATCCCGTCCATACCCGGCGCGGAATCTTTAACGCACGAAAGAACTCCTTTGAGTTCCTCTAAAAGAAATGGAGATCCTACTACTGAGCTATAATTGTGGTCTGAAAGAGAGATAATAGGTAAGGGTTTTTCAATGTATTCTGGAGCCGTAGATGGAGCTAGATTATCCATAAATTTATGAGCTAAATCCTTAGAAATAACAGATGTTTGTTCTCTGAAAGCAGATCGGAAACGTCTAATGTTTTTCCACACTTCACTTGAACAAGTATCGGGGGATAATGACGAACAAAAAGATTTCCAACCTTCTTGTTTTTAGGGTTCCGTACCTCAAAAGGAAAAAACGGAACCCTTATAGGATCACTTTGTTGTCCGTCCGTCCGTCTGTCAAGACCCTTTTTCTCAGGAACGCGTGGAGGTATGAAGCTGAAATTTATATCAATTACTCAGGTCTACTGTCCCTTGAAGCTGTGAAAAAATCAAACTTCTAAGCCAACGCAATCAAAAGATACAGCCGTTTATGCCGCAAATTTTCGACACTTGCAAGGGAATCAAAACCTACAGGGTGCTTCCCGTGAACTCAGAATCTTGAAATTTGGTACGAAGCAACGTCTTATAGCATAGATAAAGGAAAAATTACGAAAACCATAAATTTTTAGTTACATCACATAATATATTTTTTTTAATAATTTTAAACTTACTACCCATTTCCTCATAAACGCGTAGAGGTATTAAATTGAAATTCATACCAAATACTCAGGTCTATAATACCTTTAAGCTGTAACAAACCTTGCAGGTTTGTACGGAACCCTCGGTGCGCGAGTCCGACTCGCACTTGGCCGGTTTTTTCTTCTTAAGAAGTGATCGAGTAAAGTTAATAGCTTCAGACAGGTTATCAAAATTAATAGCGGACATGTCATCTGCATAAATTCGTTCCCTACGCTTCCTTTCTTTGACTGCATCACTACATTCCATATCCCACCACGGTGGGGAAGGAATTTTCAAACTTTTGGTGGATTTATGCCGGAAAGTTTCATCAGCAACTTCAATCAATATTTTAGCTAGATGTTCAGAGCACGTCTCTTCATTACCTGCATGACTTTTAGGAAGATTTTTAATACGTAAATCAACCTTTTCTTTAAACTTATCCCATTTAGCATTTTTCAATTGGTACTTCAACCGTGGCTTTCTTGTTGTGTTACTAGTATTTCCTACAGGAACTGACATTAATAGAGGGAAATGATCACTGCCGAATGAAGATGATAAAGGACGCCACGATATGGATGATGCTAATCCTGGCGAACAAAGAGAAAGATCGACCGCGCTCAGATTTTCATTCGCTCGCGTACGTCGCGTTGGTTCACCTGTGTTAAGTATACATAAATTATGCATGTCCATAATATCTAAAAGTTGCTCACCACTACTAGTAGTAATACTACTTCCCCAATATTGGTGGTGGGAATTAAAATCACCAAGCAATAATAAAGGTGTAGAAATTGATCTTATTAAATTTTGTAAATAATTAAACGTTGATGCTGAATTATACGATATATAAATTGAAATGATTGAAATATTTTTAAAACTAATGCCAACACTATTTACATATTTATTATTGTGCGCTGGTAATATTAGACGTTTAAATTGTATTGACTTTTTAATAAGTATGGCAGCACCACCATACCCATCAATTCTGTCATCACGAATACAAACATATCCTGGAATTCGAAAGAAGAGATTTGGTTTTAACCAAGTCTCATTTAGCCCCTCAAACCCGAGGTCAAACTATCAAAATCTGAATGACAGCGCATGCGTAATTTCTAAAATGGCGACCTGAAATTGCCTTTCACAAAAAAATTAATTATTCCGCATTCAAGCCATATTTTATCATTCTAAAAACGACAATTTACTCATTGATATATTTCCTATCTTATAAAAATTGATATGATTATTAGGTACCAAGAAAGTATAGCTGTTTTACATGTCCAAAGTTTGCAAACGTGTTCTATGGACTAGATTGCAAAAAATAAATGCATTCTCAGTTATAATACAAATAACAAGGACCTATGCTATCCACTTATGTAAACAATTTGACGAATAACACTGAGATGTTTATAAAAACGGCACTTGAAACACGACCCGACGAAACAATAACATCACTAGGGATGTACCTATTCTTTTTCTAGTTTATCGATAGTCACGTTTTGTGTAAGGAATACAAGTATAGGGTAATAAAAAAATACAACATGTTACAATTGCTTTATTTGCACGAAAAATATAAACAGTGGTTATAATGTTCATCATCATCATCATCATCATCATTGCGTTCAACTCAATTTGAAATAAATATATTGCTGGATATGTGTATTTCCTAATCGGCGGCATTCCCATAAAATTCTTGTTATTATACCGAAGGCTATTATCTCCATCCTGTGAAAAAAAAAAAACATTTTTATCTATACAAATATTATAAAGACGAAAAGTTTGTATGTATGTATGGTTTTCACGCATTATTCGCACGCATATTATTCTGGCGAATACACAAACTTTCATATTTACAAATACATATCATTATATTATACATCCAACCATAATCATCTGTCGACCTATCGATAAAGCTATCGACAATCCTCCGTAACTATTCAAATACGCCTTGCAAGCCATTCACCACCGTACATTCATACAAATAGGGATCAAAATGGCGTGCTTGGAATTTATCAAGAAAACCGTTATTTTGATACATCGAATACAGAAATTCTCGTATTTTTATTACAAGATTTCTAATAAAAATGATTAGAAAAAAGGTCAAATCTGAATGGAAACTAGTTTCAATTGAGTGTTTTAGTAATTTTATAGTATTCACGAAGCTAAATCGCAATGAATTCTCCGGAAATATGCGACAATAGGTAGTCACTTTTGAACTTGAAAATCACTGATATTACAATGTATTTTTTACAACCAATTATCTACAGAGCTTCAATATATGCACAATAACACAGTTTAGTAACAGTTATCCGATATTTTATAGTTCTTACCTTACAAAAATCCAATAATCACGCACGCGTTGTTCACTGACACGTAAACAATAGGGCCTCTTATACGTAGATAAAAAATATAGAAGCGTCCATAGTTCACTGAATTCTATCGTTTGACTCTATGGCATATTTATCAATGTTTGTCTATGACTAAACTTGTTCAAACAAAAGTAGACTCTAAATATATTAAATTTCGGGTTAAAGTCGATGAGGAAGCGCGGCCCGATCGGGCCTCTCGGTGTTGAACAGAATGGCGTATTACGTCATAGCGCGGCCCGATCGGGCCGCTCGGTGGTCAACGGGTTAGAGCAATTAAAAAAGGATTGTGCTTATTTATTACCGTAAAATGGGGCTAATTAAAACACTTTTTTCGTCAAACAGGTGTTTATAAATAAAATTCTAACTCAAATGATATGAAATATTTTTTTTTTTAGTAGATTACACAACAAACTATAAATAATAATGATCGTAGTATACTTTCTGTAAATATATTTTAAGATATAATACTTTATTGTTGCTATTCCAAATATCGCATCAATGGGGTTATTTGTAATCTCACTTTTTTGCCTCGGTTTTTCTTTTTTTTTTTTTAGTTGTGTCAAATTAAAGTCAGTGAGCTATATTTGGAAAAGTTATAGGGTTAGATGTGGCCTTCATTTCACCTTAATTTAGCTCTCTATATGCCACAGACAAGCCAAAAATAACAACGGAATATTTATTCACTAAGAGATCTATGGCTTCTTTGGGGTTATTTGGAATGTAATGTTAATATATCAAAGGTATTGTAAATGAAAGTGAAGCTATATTTGGAATATTTAAGGGCAAGTACGATCTATCTATGTAAATAAAAATGCATTGCTTAATGTGTTGCTAAGATCAAAACTCGAGAAAGGCTAAACCGATTTCGCAATTATTGTTTTTGCGTTTGTTCTTGTCAAGAAAAGGTTTTTATGAAAGAAAAGTATAATAAATTTGCAAGCAAAATTACGTGGGTGAAGCCGCGCTGGACAGCTTGTTTCAAATAAAAATGTATTGCGCAAAATGAGTTAGCTGTGTATATACAGTGACGTGATTATTTTATGAAATGTTTATATTATGTATTAAAATAAAACAACTTGAGTCAATCACAATATTTATTCTTCTTCTACAAATTATGGTATTTAGTCACACTGATTTCGAAATGTTAAATATACCTACATACTTATGTATTTGTGTACTGACGCCAGCATGTCAACCTACCCCAATCTGTTTTCATTTAATCGGTTAAAATCTATTAATGAAATTGACAGATATAGGCGTCTGTACCAACTTTTAAATGGTTAAGTACCTCATTAATAATTATAAAACAATGGTTTTACTACAAAAATATGACATCTCTAGAAAGATTGTCTACAAAAATTGTCTTTTAAAAGTATAGGGTGTCCGGCTTTTTCTTGGGTGCAATTTATATTTCGACATTTTCTGCTTAACATACTCTTTGGAATGTTGTATTTATTAGCCGCCTCTATTAATTTCAGTGAGCCATTTTGAATTTCCCCTATTGCCTTTTGCAAATCTTCTCAGATAAGGTGAATGATTCTTACCGTTGCGCGAGTTAGTAAACTTTCGTTGGTAGGTCCGCACCATATTAAAGTTGATCTGTAGCAAATAAATGAACATTATAAAAAAAATATTTTTTCCTATGTAATTCCGACGCATTATTCCATTAAATAAATACGCGGACGCATGCAATTGCGTTTAATATTATCGTAAATAAATAAAAGTGTATAGAACGAAAAAAAGGAATCTAAAGCAGTGGCGTGCATTCCATAAAGACATAAAGACACTGCCTACCCTACCATTATTAATATCCATAATATATGAAATTCACAGCGTCAATATATTTTATTAATTACGCCAAGCAGTATGAAACAAAAATCAAAATATTTCAAATATATTTCAGATCCATCTAGTGGTATTTTGGTGGCATTATTATCTAATTTCTATAACACCGCTCAAGTCACTATGCATGCGCTGCACTAGCGCCGCCACGGGACCCAGTACGTCACGGGACGGCAAAGACACAAACTATCCGTGTCTAAGTTTTTATATGTGTGCTCTACGTGTCTACGCATATTTTATATGTGTGCGTGCGTATAAACACGGCACACTGATGTTATAAAACCACGCACACAAACACACAAGGTAGGCAGTGTCTTTTTACGAAGATATACGAATTAGGTACGAACCCTTACGAAGCGAATTACGCGACCAATTTATGAAGTGTGATAATTTATACATTTTTGTAGCAGTAAAGACCATCTGCAAATAGTATCATTATTCGTTTGTTTTGTTTTGAAATTTGGAAATAACAAACGTTATTTTAATATTTTACTTTGAGGTTAAATTTGTTTTTTGAGAAAATTGCAAGTGAAGTGTGGTAAATAGATTATGTCTATCATGAGTGTATTAATTTGTAAGATAATTATTAATTAGGTATAATTTAACGAAAAATTCTTATTTTTGTTTTATGAATAAACATTTATCAAACAGAGACTTAGTGATAGAAAAAAGGGTCGATCTATACCGGAATTTGTAATACACAAAGGTAAAGTTAATCGTTAATTTCATAATACAGAACACTACCTAGTTATTATACCTATAATAATAAGGTACCTACTTTGAAAATTATTTTATAGATATGAGTGTATATCGTATTATATTTTCCATTATTTTGGGGAATACTACGTATTGTAATCATAATATATGAGTATAGCAATGTGAAAATATGTATTAACATTACTGTAGGTATTCGTTGTTATTATCATTACCTACAAATTACAATATTTCTGCCTACCCTGTCGAAAAACCCTGTGCACGCCCCTGATCTAAAGAATAACTAAGATCATTCAGGTGTAAATTAAACATGTAGGAAATGTTTTTTAATTTCATACAGTGCAGTACAGGTAAATTATTTTGTGAGTACATACCTACCTATGCGAGAAATGTCTTGCCCTTAACATACCCAAAATTCGCAATTGGGACTATTTGGAACTATGATAAAATTCCTTGGCAATGTATAACAAGCTTTAAAGGGGCTATTTGAAACTTCGTTCTAATTAACCCCGAAACAGAAACCAAATAGCCCCATTTAGAAAAATCTAAATACCTATATGCCAGCTCGAAAAAGGTAGAAACGAGCAAATAGAAACACTTAAAAAGCGCATAAAACACACTATTACTTAGTTTAGTCAAATCCTTACATACCTGTCTAGATTTTGGGTTTCAGACGAAAGTTATCCAGGCACGAAATACACTCAAAACACAACGCTTTTTTAAATTACGAGCTGAACCACTTAGAAAGCCGTTACCTGTCAAAATTCCTGTGTAACATTGACATTAGTTGCCACTGTATTGCCAGATGGTAAAATATAATTCCTACTGTTCTCAGATATAAATATCAACACCACAGAACAGTAAAAACATATAGAAGTGTGATGTGGGCGTGGCCCTCGTGTCACTGGTAAGGTAAGATCACCTAACTTGCTCTCAGTTGTGCGCAGAAAAATATTCGAGTCGGTTGTCAGCTGTCAAACCTTTTTTCCATATTTATTCATTAATTAGGACGTGTTGTTCGGTATTAGAGTGCAAAAATGATAGCAGACGAAATAATATCAGCAATGGAGGCATTTCATACCATCGGTAAGTCTTATTTTTATTTATTTTAATTATATTTTATGTTATAACTTCGCTTGTCGTAATTTGTCAAAATTGTATACAAATATCTAGTCAAAATGAACCTTAAGTTATAAGAAATTAGTACTTTTATAGATTGAACAGAAAAAACAGAAAACAAGACTTTCTGGAATATTATTGCAATAAACAAACGAATGTCGATTTAGTGATGATTGTGGCGCATATCGATAGTATCGATACTTTAGAAAAGACAAACATTATAAATATTAAATTTTATTTTATTTTTCCTTAGCTTTCAATTGTCCAATTTATTTATAGATTTCCCAAGGAGGCTTATTTAAAAGAGAAATGGATAAATGCAACGTGACGAGTTAACTGGATGTCGAACAGCACTAAGCAGTCTAACAAAGGCCACCGATACATAAAACCTACAGCAGTTCCAAGATTTAAAATAATGCATATTTTCTGTTTGTATTTTGTTAATATAGATTTATACTATTCTATTCCGTTTTTTATTTAATAATAATAATATGAAAAGACGTACTTAGTAGTAATAAACATACTCCAAAATGTGACGCATTATACTATACTCGAAAAAAAAAATGCACAAAAAATATTTATTTGTGAATTATCGATAACAAGGCTGACATCCCTTAGAGCATAGCATCAGATAAATATCAAGTTAATGTCATTAATGTTGAGTGACACAAATTTCAACCTTATCTCTATGTGTTGAGGTTCAAAGTTATATCTATCGAAAACTAACGCCCTCTGTTGTGGAGTAGCTGAATGTTTTCGAATTTGGAATTTCTGAGCAATGAGAAACAAAACAGCTAATATACCTAGGGATGTTATACTAAAATAAACCGTAACATGGTGCGTTAGGGTACATATTTAAATGCTGAATTTATAACCTAAGTCAGTTTCTACTCAAATTAAGCTGTCCAATCAAAGACATAGTTTACTTGTAGTGTACTGTATAACTATCGGTTTAAATGTGTGGGTTTGGCGACACTGGTTTTCATACTAATTATGACATTAAAGCACTTCTATATGTTTTTACTGTTCTGTGATCAACACGATCAAAACTTTTTTTTCGTAAATTTCAAATAGCCTCGCGAGTTCTAAATAACCCCATCTTACGGTATGTGAATTAGATCTGACTTTTTAGGTATCACGCTTCTGCAGTTCCACTGTATTATTTTGGAATCCATGATTACTAAATAAACTATCAATTACTTTATGTAAAGTGGCAACGTTGGACGGTTTCAGGGTGTTATTTTTCAATAGAGTGTTGATAAGTAAAGTAATTATATCCATTATCTGGGAAGTTTCAGATTCATTAGGGGCTACTTGATAACCGCAGCCATTTTCAGGCGTAGGAATCTGAGCTTCCCTAATAATAGCATTATGAGCATTTTTATCAAAACCCTTATTAGTCTTAGGAGGCAATTTTGGTTTTAAAAAATAAGTCTTTTTGTAGGATGAATTTGAACTATTTACATTCAATCTATTTGTGGTTGAATAAGCAGATGAAGACATTAATACATCCCCATAAGACTTTGATACATTTGGGTAAAGTTTAATTGCTTCCCCGTAAGATATATTTTTTTCAGCCATACTTATTTTAATATCCTTTTGGCGTTTAAATTCTGGACAGATTTTATTAGTTGCGAAATGGAAGCCTGAACATAACAAACATGATGCACAATCTTCTTGTGTGTCGCCAGCATGATCTTGACCACACTTATAACATGGGTTTGGAACGACATATATTTTTAGTATGACCATATCTACAGCATTGAAAACATTGGATGGTAGGGAAAATGTAAAGATTAACTGGCAGAGAGTTATAACAGGCATACACACGTTCAGGAAGAACTTGACCGTCAAATGTAAGAACAACAGATTGTGTTGGTCTCCAAGATATGGAACCATCAATAATAACCTTATAATTGGTCCTTCTAACTTTTATAATTTTTCCACAGCCAGCTGGAGTTGAAATATTTTCTATTATTTCCTCTTGGGACCATTCAGAAGGTATTCCTATAACAATACCAATGCGACTTATGTTAAATGTTGGTATTTTTGCACTTAGCTTATTTAATTCTAAATTTTTATTTTTAATAAAATCATTAGCATCCTTTGGCGTTGAAAATGCTACAATACAACGATTTCTCCCTATTTTTTTAACACTACCAGATACTATATTTTTAATATTGTTATTTTTTAAAAATCGACCAAAAGTAATGGGATGCAATGTTGTTCCATCGCCAGGTGTTGACTCTGTACGCTGAACATGAACAATATAAGGGAAGGAGTCAGTAGATAGGTATTCTGAACGTAAATTTGGTAAAGCCGATTGTTCATACATATTATTATTATCATTCTTATAGGATTCATTAAAAGTAACATCAGAATTGGACTTTTTATTAGGCTTAGTGCTATCACTGTCCTGTTTCCTTAGCCTGCGTTTTTTAGGAGTGCTTTCCACCCAACTATTTTTTAATGCAAAATCGTTTCCACATTCTACACTTGGAACCGTAATATAACTAGCTACTTCAGGACCAAGTTGGGAACTTGGTCCTGAAGCTAAAGGGTCGGGAGGATCGTTCATCGATCAGCCCGCCAAAATTTAAGTGCAAAAATTTTTTTACATACTATAAATCAGAATAAAATAGACTTACCAATAAAAAAACTACTACAGGTAAATTAGCTTGGAGAAATTTTTGCGTTTGTAGTAGTGTATGGTCAGCAAATAAAATAAAACAACATTTTATTTTTAGTTTTTATTTTATATATATAAGGGATTTTAAATTAAACTATATGTGTTTCTCCTCTGAAAAAGATGAGACTTTATTTTAATATTTGCACATTTAACATACGTATAACTTTTACATTAACAATGTTACTAAAATGAAAAATTTACTAACCTGAAAAAGAAACGACATTTAAAGTTTAATTCTTTAGTTTGAGAAGTCAAAGGCTTGCCTCGACCATGTTTTAACACTGGAGCCATTTTGAATTAACAATATAAAGTTACAACACTTACACACAAATTAAACACTTCAACAAATATTATAACAATACAAATAATAACAACAATCAACAAATACAAAATTTAACAATTAAACTACTAGACCGGGAGATATTGACACAAAATTTCGAGTCATTTGTAGTTAACAGGATGGCGGTTCTACAGGGGTCTTAGTACGCAATGACAAAAAGAAAAACGATGGTGTGAACGCTGGTACCGGTGGCTTAGTCGCGTGGGCGTTAGTCGAACTCGTCGGAAAAATAGCGAAGTCAAACAATTTGTAACACAAAAATTTTAGAATTTACCGATAGCCCATAAAAAAGAAGTAGGCGGTAGTGTCATGCCATACTTTTCCGGTGTGACTTACAGCCTGCCATACCGACGCGAATGTGTTGATTTAAAAAAAAACAATTCAACCATTTGTACCAGGCTAACTTTTGCACAGGTAACCATCGTCGTGCAGCCATTTACGAAAATCGCCATGCCATACTTTTCGGACGATTCCAAATGGTCGCCATACCGCCGAAAATCTGCAAATTTTTTTTTTTTCGCCGAACCATTTACCACTCTAAATTTTTTTTTTCAACAACTCCTGAATGATTATAAATAGAAGTGTGAGAATGTCATACCTGTGGGAGGTGGCGAATGTGTATAAGATTTTTTTTTATTGTAAGATTTTATTCGTATTTTGAACGATTAGTAACAGTATGGCACTAATTTTTCCTGTAAGTTTGAGGTTCAACGAATATAAATACAAAATTTCAAAGATCTAGGTGGTGGAAATCTTCACTTATATAAATTAATACTAAATTAATTTTTCAAGTATGGCAGCACTTTTTCCCCCTACTAGAAGTATGGTAAATATAATAATGGTCACATTTTATCAAATACTCTCCAAAAATCCAAATGCAATACTGGTACAAAAAGTTTGGCGAAAAAAAAATTTTTGCAGTTTTTCGGCGGTATGGCGACCATTTGGAATCGTCCGAAAAGTATGGCATGGCGGTTTTCGTAAATGGCTGCACGACGATGGTTACCTGTGCAAAAGTTAGCCTGGTACAAATGGTTGAATTGTTTTTTTTAAATCAACACATTCGCGTCGGTATGGCGGGCTGTAAGTCACACCGGAAAAGTATGGCATGACACTACCGCCTACTTCTTTTTTATGGGCTATCGGTAAATTCTAAAATTTTTGTGTTACAAATTGTTTGACTTCGCTATTTTTCCGACGAGTTCGACTAACGCCCACGCGACTAAGCCGCCGGTACCAGTGTTCACACCATCGTTTTTCTTTTTGTCATTGCGTACTAAGACCCCTGTAGAACCGCCATCCTGTTACAAATGACTCGAAATTTTGTGTCAATATCTCCCGGTCTATACGTAATAATTATAATTTTTGAATGAAATGTGTGCTTTATGTTCTAACGGTACCAAACGACTGCACGTGGCACCTGCGGACAGCGTAAACTGGTTTATTTTGGTTTTGTGCGTGTTTCCACTTTCCACTATCAAGTGACGATTTATTTATTTGTTTTGTTTCGTAATTATTATGGTCAAATATTAATTATGAAACAAATTATTATGGACACGATATTTTATTGTTTCACGGTAGTCGTCTTGTCGTTTGCTCAAGGACGTGAAATTGAATGATATATATTTTTTTTATAAAGTCAAAACCATATTCTTTCAAATAAAAACTTGTTTTTATTGAAAACAAAAGTGTTGCTAGGAATAAGTATAAAATTAAATAGTAATGTTAGGATATCGAAACATTTTTGTATAGGCCAGAACGATATAGTGGAAACGCGCTCTAAGATCTGAGTAATATACACACCACTACATATGCAAAAATTTCTCCAAGCTAATTTACCTGTAACTACACTAATTTACAAGTTTATATATAAGAAACAAAAGATATATACAAAGCCAAACTCAATTGAACATTAATTTAAATTTTTTCCAAATTAAATTTCAAAAATTACACCCGGCTCGTTCGAAGATTCCCGCGCTTTTTTCATTATAGTACTTGTCAGTTGTCACAATTAATGTATGGTAATCACAGACTAAAAATTCCTGGCTCACGCAATAATAAAACCTTAATAAAACATATTTTAACAACAAATTTCTTTAGCGCTGGCCCGAAGCTGCACATAAGTCAAAAATAAGGCATGTAAGCAATCATGTAAGTATGTAATATTTGTAGTCGATATATTGTATGACGGGTGAGACAGTACCCATGCGCAGTAATCCCCTCTACATTTCATTCAGCGCTACAGATTCAGGCCGCCTATGGCCTATGGCTCAGGCCCTGGAGTGGACAATATTATTAATATTTTCAGAATGATTGGTTATATTTTTTGATTAGCGTAGCACCCAAGCATTCTTTATATTCTAATCTCAACACATTTATTTATTTATTTATTTATTTATTTACACATAGAACTAACTATCATTACAGGTTAACCTAATTCGACAGAGTTCTTTTATAAATTAAGAAAAACAAACATATCTCATAAAAATATAAAAATAAACACGTTGTAACACAATAATAGCCTATTAAGCCTCAATAATTCATAAACTTAACATTTTTGCTGATAGCATAATATATTTAGTAGTACCTTTGAAAATTCGCTCAAACTACAAGAAAACACATCTATTATATTGTGCAATTCGTTAATTGTACGAAATGCACAAATAAGAGGCGATTTGGCTAATAGATTAGTTCTCGCTACTGGTACATACAGTATATTGGGTAAGATTCTTTTTTCTAAATAGTGGTCTGGAACCTTTAAATACATTTCCTTTAATATTCCGGGATTGTATTCTTTGCCCCTTAAAACCCCCACCAAGTATGCCACCAGCTTAAATTCGCGCCTTACCCTTAACTCATTGTACCCCACCATGCCCAGTACAAACAGTGTGGGATACATTAGGGGATAGAAGGGATATACGCCATAAAGCTTCATGTACAGGTGGCGCATGAATTTATTTTGTACTCTTTCCAACATAACCGTGTACTTTGCTTCGTGCGGTGCCCATATGACCGCACTGTGTTCCAAATAGCTTCTGACAAGACTATTGTATAAGGTTTTGACTACCGTTATGTTGGTGAACCCCTGTGACTGCCTGAGTACAAAACCCAATTTTCTATACGCTTTTTTAGAAATTTGCGTAATATGTGCTCGAAACGAAAGGTCAGCCGTGAGATTCAACCCCAAATCCCGTACTTCTGTAACTCTTCGTATCGGCGCCGCATCCACTATGTACTCATAATTTAAAGGTACCCGTGCGCGAGTAAAACTAATGATGGAACATTTACTTACATTAAAATACAACTTGTTCCGATGACTCCACTCCACTATACTATCTATATCCTGCTGGAGCCTTTCGCTATCCATTTTATCCCTTACCTCGAGCAGCAATTTAAGATCATCTGCAAATAATAAACATACTCCATGCTTGATGACCTGCGGCAGATCGTTTATCATTATTATGAATTCGAGAGGGCCCAAATTACTACCCTGGCTTACTCCCGATAGGGTGTAATATGAGTCAGATAAACAACCCTTGTAATCAACATACTGCTGTCTATCCTTTAAGTAACTACTAAAAAATTTTAAAAGATGCGGTGTACATCCCAATAAAGCCAGCTTATTCAATAAAATATCATTATCGACAGTGTCAAATGCTTTTCTAAAATCAAAGTAGGCAACATCCACCTGATGACCAGAATCTACTGCAGGCACAACATTTGACATAAAATTTAGAAGATTAGTAGTAGTACTACGACCAGGCCAAAATCCATGTTGGGCATCAGATATCAGACTACTAATTTGCTTCTGCATGGCACGATATATTGCAGCTTCAAATACTTTAGCTGGTGTCGATAAAACAGCCACTGGTCTGTAGCCACTGATATCCGATTTAACCTTTCCCTTAGGAACTGGAATGACTCTAGTAACCTTCCATTGAGCCGGAAAGGTCTCGAGTCGCATGCAAGTGTTAAAAATATATTGCAAAGGCTTCGCTAGTATCCCACTACAATCTCTAAAAAGAAACGCCGGTATCCCATCGGGACCCGCCGATCGTTTTGGCTTAAGAGACGCTAGTGCTTCTTTTACATCCTTTAAACTAAACGCATCAATATGTACTCTAGTGCTGGCGTACTCTTCTCCTGAGGCGCACTTTACTGCCATATTTACATTCAACTGGGGTGGCTCACTTGTGTAAACAGATCTAAAGAATGCTGCAAACTCTCTGGCACATTCCACATTCGTCAAAATATTACCATTTTTTAAAATAACCTCCTCCCTAGCACAACTCGATATCGATTTACAATAACTCCAAAAATATTTTGGATCATGTGCAAATTGATTCTGTATTTTAATTAGATAATTTTTATATGCAGTGTCTATTGACTTTTTAATTCGCGATCTAATTATAACATAATTAACAACATAATTATTAAACATAATTAAACATAATTATAAACATATCAAAACACTTGTTATTCTTGTTATCTTCTTTTATGACCTACTAAATTATGCTAGCAGCTAGGTGTGTAACTATGTATAGTAGTTTGATATGAAATAAAACATAAATTACCTACTTGGAATTACTTTTAATCTCATTAAAACAATCAAAAATCTACTTTATATTGTGTTATACTATCTTTATCTGGAAACTTAGTCCTAAGTATGAACATGTTATTCACTTCTGGCATATTGTCCAAAGTTTCCAGATACCCAAACCAGTATATAACTAGTCCTGGACCAAATCTGTTCCAGTAGCATATTAATTGTTCTTTGAGATAACCCATATGGTTCTCTTCATCACCAAACAATGCTTTACTTTCAATCCAGTTCACAATGAAACCGTCTACAGCAATTGGGACCTCTAATTTAAAGTCAGGAGTCTTATCATACCCTCTAGTGCGTAAAATATTTTCATCAGAGAATGTTATATTCATCAATTTTAGTTCTCTTTCCAATCGTAGCTCATACTCTAATCCAATTGATCTAGAAAAAAAAAGATTTTTTTTTTCATAGAACATAAAAGTTTAATAATTTTGTTTATTATTTAGTAATAATTAAAAGGATACATCATTATTAAAAGGTGTTTGATTAATTCAGAATGCAATTTCATTCAGTAATTTTTTACCAATTATGAAGTAAGACTTGATATAATTAATTATTATACTTACTGTTTGATGATATCAGCATAGTGACCATATTGATTATCATTCATTATACCCTGAAAATGTAATTTATTCAGTTTGAAAAACATTTATTTAAAATGCCTTGCTTTTTAAGTAGATGACATCAAAATCCATAATAATGATTTATGTATTCAATTTGAATTGATGCAAGCAGTATACTGATATATAGTTAGGTTTAATTAAAACATACCAAAAATACTTGATAAGCCAAATCCTTATCCTCTATAAGTGTAGAGTCCTTTAGACATTTCTTGACCATTGCAGAATCTGAATATACATTTTGTAGTAATGATCTGACGAAAAGTGCAGGACTTACACATTGACTGTCAGCTAACCTGCGAAGTAATGGTTATTAAACACTTAATAGAAAGGTTTGATATAACATTGCTATCCATTAAATTATATTATTAATTTAGCTACTTACTGAATTATAATTTCATGTTTGTTTTGACTTTTCATCAGGTTTTCATATAAATCATAGTATTTGCTTGAAATTACTGGAGACTTTCTGTAATTATGTTTCATTGCTCTCTGAACTAATAAAGATATAATGCTTCCCATAGTTGTTGGTGGTATACTAAAAATTATAATTTTAATAAAATTATTTATTATATAATAAATTATTTTATGAGCTATTGACATTGATTTATAAGCAAAATACAAACTCTTCATATTTTTTTCGTAATTCATTTTCAGCCTTCCTACTGTATGATGTTAATTTATTGAAGTCCTCTACTATAGATGCATATACCTTACAAGGCATAGGTTTTATTTCATCTTGTGACAACATGATAAATAATAAGGTAAATTATTGTTATATTATCAATGCAGCAAAATATACCATGCACTGGTTTACTTGCATGAACGGGTAAACAATCTAGGAAAGTTTAGTTTCAATATTATTTGGTGAAAACATTAACATCTAAATTGGATAAAATTATACAGTTATACACTTAAGAACATATTTTGATCAATTTATTGTTTCATGTTTATAGTTTATACTACTTTGCGCACAATTCGACAATTATTTCTGTGATTATTTCAGTCAATTTCAGTGTTGAATTTTGTATTTTTGCTATACACCTAAACAGTTATTAAACTTGAAGTGGGACAGGTGACAGATGTGAGATGACTGTCAAACATCAGAGATAGATATAGAATTAAGTTATACGCCACAGAGTAGGTAATAAATATAATACAATAGGGCCAATTGTATTACCTACTCCTTGAATCCTACCTATTGAATATATCTTGGTGTTTTAATACTTTAAAATAAACAAAGTATATCAAAATAACGAACAAAATGCTCTAGAGAAATAATTATATCATTTTCAAATTATCACTTGACAGCATTGAGTTACTACGTACTAGAGAAGCCATCGCTATACACTTTTTGTAACACCACCAATTTTGAAGTGAAACTTCTTTATCGGGGTTGGAAAAAAATGTACTGTAACATCGTTACGCGTGACATTTTTCCGTTACGCGCCATCTTTTTCTTATCCCTACCACGCGTGATTCGACGTATTTCTGTAAAGTTGCATATAGTAAATTATTTTTTTAAAAATAAGGTCATAAAGAAGTTTCACTTCTTACGTGTGTACACTAGTACACGCACACATTTTTTTTTTGTTACATTGATTGGTTTTAATTGATAAGTTTATTCACATTTTTGAAGTGAAACTTCTTTATCGGGGTTGGAAAAAAATTTAGTGTAACATTTTTTCGTTACGCGTGACATTTTTCCGTTACGCGCCATCTTTTTTTTTTATCCCTACCACGCGTGATTCGACGTATTTCTGTAAAGTTGCATATAGTAAGTTATTTTTTGAAAAATAAGGTCATAAAGAAGTTTCACTTCTTACGTGTGTACACTAGTACACGCACACATTTTTTTATTTTAATAAGATAAACAATATTTATTTGTTACATTGATTGGTTTTAATTTATAAGTAATAAGAGGCAGAATATCTACAAAGTGTATGACTCACTAGCCGCCCCGCGCCGCGGCCGCCGCGCTTGTCGCACAGATTTTGTTCGTGGTGTCCTCTCTATAATAATACCTCAATGCTTGACAGTTGGCAATTGTCACTGAATAGTGAATGTCGAGTGACACTGATGATTGACATTTGACATTGACACTGTCCAAACCAAGAAGCTTATATCTAATACTAGCGACCCGCCCCGGCTTCGCACGGGTGCAATGCCGATACTAAATACACTACAGAAAAACTGTGAACACGCTCTTGACGCACCGGGCGGCCGGCTGGTACCGCCGCAAACGCTACGTCCCGCAATTTTTAAATCTGTAATATCTTCGAAAATATTCACTTAAATCATACGGTGTAAAGGGCCATATAGATCTATATTAAATGAACAATGTATTCAAGGTATTTAATTGGTTAAGGGTTAATGCTGTATTGGTTAAAATCGCTTCGAAAATTAGCCATTATTTGTCGAAAAAAGTAAATGACAAAAAAAAGTTATTGTGGGTTATCCATAAGAGATAGACATATACCATCGCGGACTTTTCTGTAGACCTTTTCAATGTGTACAATACTTAGTACATTATTTTGATAAAACTCGTAGGGTTCAGCCTGCGTTTGCAATGTAAGCGGAAAAAATGTAAAAATTTACGACATCACATTAGAAACCTCAAAAATAACAGTACTTCTCCACTATTTAATGGATGTTATTATACATATAAACCTTCCTCTTGAATCACTCTATCTATTAAAAAAAACCGCATCAAAATCCGTTGCGTAGTTTTAAAGATTTAAGCGTACAAAGGGACATAGGGAAATAGGGACATAGGGAAATAGGGACAGAGAAAGCGACTTTGTTTTATACTATGTAGTGACACTGGAGATTGCACTATGACCATTAAATTGTAACCATATAATTGTAACACACCAACTTGCCAAGTTAGGTGTGAAAGGGATAAAAAAACATACAGGCGTCATTCAACGTCATATTTTCTTGCTACAAGTTAATGGTCATAGTGCAATCTCTTATAGCGGCAGTACACATGGGGCCAAGGCGTTGGGCCAACGTGTTGGGAAAAAATGAAGGATATCAAGATTCCTGTTCACACATTGGCGTACTGATCATTCTGCATTGGCGCTTCAAAGATGGACGTAGTCCGTAGAAGTTCTTGCAGCCGCGGCAATTTATTTATACAGTGCGTTTAATTATTACGTACATGTGCACCAATAACAATGAGTGTACTCTGCCGTCTGCGATTAAACATTATTAAAAAATATGAATAGATTTTTTCAAATGTTTAAAATGTGTACATTTTACATTTAATTTAATTTTAACTACCTATAAAACCATATAAAACGAAACTTTAAAGATTACGGACGGATGTATTGATTGGTGATATTTGATAATATTATCACAGACTAATAATAATATACTACGTATATATTATTTATTTAATAAAGCACAATTTGATCAAAATCATGCTCATTGTAGGTATATTGTTATTTAAATTTTAAGAACAAGTAACTGTTTCATACTATTTTACTCATTTTATAAATATATTCTTTTTTTTTATCGCAAATGTATGAAAGTGAGTTATGAAAAACATCTAGAATAATATAATAAATAAAAAATAAAACATCTAATTTATTGAGTCATATGGTTTTTATTTTTGTGTAGTTCATGCCGTGGATTCCAAATGATTCCTTCATGTCGATACAATTCTACGAATTGTAAAACCTCATTGCTTGTCCACATCGGCGCCGCCATCGCTATCGGAACATGGAAACGTAAATTTCATTGACGCACAACGATACTGTCTCCGCTGACGAGTAAGAGCGTTTTCACATTATCCGATCCGATATCGGATATCGGACGCCGATAGCCGATATCCGATATCGGATACAATTTGCCCTTTCACATTGTCCGATAAAATCGTTCCGATATCATCATGAGTGTTGCCAGAAATTTTTAGAGAAAACTAAACTAAATTGCCAGTTGATAAAAAAGGTATAATTAAAAAAAATTCAAATGATAGATCATAGTTGTACATACATTAAAAATAACTACGTTAAAAAAAAACAACTTCAAAAAAAGAAAAGCAAAATGTAAAAAAGATTTGATATCATTAATTACTGCATATTATTTAGATGTGCTATTTACTAAATAGTTTTGATATCGGTCATTTGTATAGTATATGTTAACACATTATAAATTAAATAAATTTATATCAATACCTACTACAACCTAGTATTAGTTAATAGTTTTAGTAATACATATTAGTAAATACCTTTCAAAATCTATTAAATGTATTTTTAGCAAGACGTACCTAGTCATTTATTCATTTTTTCACTATATAGATTTATAAAAGTTCATGTAGTACCTATGATAAATTTATTAAGTGATACAATCTTTGTTCACATTTTCTTTTCTTTTTCTTATTACACTGTAATATCCTAAAATAATATTCTCAACCCGTTCAAATATATTTGTAATATGATTGTTGTAATTTCCTTTAAGTAAAGATACATAAATTATTTTATTGTCATAAGCAATTATTTTAGAATTAAGAGTTTTCAAACTTTGTATTCTTTGTTGTAAATTCAAAATAAAAATAAAATCGGTGTGAAATCTCCTCCTTTTTTTGAAGTCGGTTAAAAACAAAGCACTCAATGACAACAATACAATAACAGCACAACCAACATCCGAGTAGGAGGAGGAGCGAGGCAGAATGAGTTAAAATAAAGATGATAGACACCACATAATGTTTTCGAAGATAGATATTTGAATTTAAGAACGCAATATATTTTTCTTTACTTCAGTTCAGCCAATTGCCGTATATTTTAATACGGTAATTAAAATAGCTGCCGTATAAATCGTATTTTTAATGCCTATAAATACTTAAATGTGTGTTTTCTTAATAAAAAAAGGTTTCTTTTAATAGAAAGGGTTTTAGGTTAAAGCAAAGAATTTTTTTAAAGATTTAGCGCCCTATAAGACTGAAAATACACAAACTAGTGCTTTTTTGCTGTTGGTATACTGCCTTTTCGAAAATTTGGAAAATTTCGAAGAGTTGGCAACACTGAACATTATCATCCGATAGCCGCTGGCATATCGGTGTCGGCTCCGATATCCGATATCGGACCGGACAATGTGAAAGACAGGTACATATTTCATACATTTTACTTCCCTCCGATATCGGATATCGGCTATCGGCGTCCGATATCCGATATCGGATCGGATAATGTGAAAACGCTCTAACAACAAACTGAACAAGACACCAACGTGTGAACGCTGTTTGCGGAGTGCGCCAAGATCCTTTGAAGTGTGCACAAAAACCGACAACATTTGGATGGCCTGCCAATATTGGCGCCAACTAGGCTAATGAAGCCAATATACCGCCAAGTAGCTCTCTACACGTTGGCCCAACCCGTTGGCCCAACACGTTGGCCCCATGTGTACTGCCACCATTAAATTGTAACAAGAAAACTCGGAGCAATTAACAAGCCTGGAGAAGTAACAATTAATTGAACGTTTCTTATATAGTGGCTCTCTTTTATTCAATACCCTAATTAATGCGATAGAAAGAGACAACACACTGTTATCGGCTTGGCATTCAAATCCACATGTAGCCACTTTTTGTTCTAAAAAGGTAGTGCTTGCCAACTTTATCGAATACTAAAATATCGATAAATAAAAAAATTAAGTTATAAAATTGCTTGAAGATAATTTAAGATTATTTTAATTTTGAATTATGGATAGGTAATTCCAAATTTTAAGATTCGTTTAATTTGGAATTATTCATTAACGATGCGTATTGACTGCCTTGCATTGTATGGTAGTGGTATTTATAAAAAAATATTATTAGGTATTTCGGTTTAGGTTGTTTTTTATGGTTTCGTAAAAAGGTACGTATTTTTTCCTGTTTTCATAGATTCATTCATAGAATTATACGGAACCCTTCGTGCGCGAATCTGACTTCCACCTGGTTGATCTTTTTACAAATCAATAATCGTATCCTACTAATATTATAAAAGCAAAAATATATAAGAATGGACATTTGATATTCTTTCACGTAAAAACTACTGAATGAGTTTTTATGGAACTTTACAAATAAACATATTATAGATTAAACATCAGAATAACATATAGGCTACAATTTACCGCGGGAAAATAACTCATTCCCACAGGAAAAAATTGGTAAAAGTTTAAAATAAATTGCTTCAAATAAAACAAATAAAATTTAAATTTTTTTTTTACAACATTTTATTTCGATACTTAATTAACAAATTACAATATTTATTATTTAAAATAGATGCCACCTTAACTTGTGGCACAGCATCTCTGCAAAGCACTTTACTTTTCTTCCCGTCTGATTCGAAATGATTTGAACAAGGCCGAGAATGTTTTGAAGGCTTCCAATTTTCCCTGTGCTATAGCTTTAACCCAAACATCTTTTAATTTTTCTCAAGCCAGAAACCTGCAAATAACAATAAAATCCATACTTAAATACCTTTTTTTTTCTCCTAACCTAAAGCAGTCATTATCAATGAAGTACTTCGTACCTACTCAAGTATCGATAATTGCACAACACTATGGAAGTTATATTTTGCATTTTTTCTAAAAACTAAGCTGATTATGATTTCATTTCAATGATTACGGTTAGATAAAACATAGATGATTATGAAAATAACGTAAATTAACTTATTTATAATACAATTAACAAAAAAATTGATCAAAACACTAACCTGTGAAAAGACAAATTCCAATCTTCATCCGATTTCCCAGTACTACGGCTTTTACAGCCGTGAACAACACAAGCCATGTAATCTTTAGTAAATTATCTTTTCAGAAAATAACATAAGAAACTAGAAAACACGTTTTTCACTTCAAAAACAATAATTAAAATCACCATGCGTTAGTGACCAGACTGGTCACTAAAACAAATTGAAATGGCTACATGTCATTTCAAACTGTCGAACTGACATATATCTGTCCTCTTTTTTCGCATGACATTTTGCCATAAGCCAAAAAGGCCAAACTAGTGCTTTATTGTTCAATTAATTGTTACTTCTCCAGGCTTGATATTTGCTCCGAGCAAGAAAATATGACGTTGAATGACGCCTGTATGTTTTTTTATCCCTTTCACACCTAACTTGGCAATCTCCAGTTTATTAGATATAAGCTTCTTGGTCCAAACCATAAGTATATAGTCTATGGTCCAAACCAACCGAATTTTGATTATATTAATCTAAGGTGCTGTTCAGTGCTGTTTAATAACATAACATATTAAATCAAAATATATTTAACATAATTACGCCCAATTACATTATATGAATAGGAGCTTAAAAGATAATCCTTTTATTCATCAAAAATGAGTGATGTAAAATCTGATGATTTGATAATTGAGAAAATTGTAAATGCCGCAAAAGAGAAACCTAAAGGGTTAACTGTAACCGATATGGCTGTTGCAGTTCCCGAGTTATCATCAGCAGAGCTCGTTGAAGTTATTAATAAACTCCTTCAACAAGGTCAAATTGAACTTTATAAGCAAGGTGGATCATTAATATATAAGTAAGTCTTTTGTTTATTTTAAACTATATTTTTGGTAGTAGGTATTTTTTGCATCTATCATTTATTATTATTATTTATAGAATAAAAAATCAAACAGCAAAACAAGTTATAAAAGGTGCAGATAATGAAGAAAAGGTAGTTTATAATCTTATAGAAGAAGCAGCTAATAAGGGAATCTGGATCCGGGACATAAGGAACCGATCAAACTTAAGTATGACACAGCTTACAAAGATTTTAAAGAATTTGGAGAGCAAAAAACTTATAAAAGCTGTAAAATCTGTTAATGTAAGTATTATAACTAAATCAATTAATATTATGTACAAAATAAAGTAATTATATAATAACATGAAATCTTTTTCAGGCTTCAAAAAAGAAAGTATATATGCTATATAATTTGGAGCCTGATAGGTCTGTGTCAGGAGGAGCTTGGTATCAGGACCAGGACTTTGAATCTGAATTTGTAGATATCCTCAATAGGCAGTGTTTGAGGTTTCTTCAACAAAGAGCAGATAAAATTAAAAATAATCCACGTGGGCCAATAGTCGGCCGAACACAATCCTATGCAACAGCAGCTGAAGTACAAAAATATATAACTGACTTAGGTATAAGTAAAGTAAGTGCAACTTCATAAATAATCTTTGGTGGTAAGAAAAAAAAAATATAATAAGGTCTATCCAACTATTTATGCATTTTTGTAACTCACACTTTTAGGTTTACATAGTATTTTTTCTAATATAATTTTATAATCATAAAGACATTACATATTTCATTCATAATTTGATAGATTATTTCTGCTATTTTTCTCTAACATTTCTAAAATACCATACTTTTATATAGTCACTATGAGTTAATGATTTATAAAGTTCTATCCATTGCTTTATTGTATACTATTCTTTGGCAGGTTAAACTGGAGGTTGAAGATGTGATAACAATTTTAAACACACTGGTGTTTGATGGCAAAGCAGAGAGCAGTGTTTATCCTGATGGTAGCAGAGTATATAGGGCCATAGAATCTCTTCTGCCTCCACCAGGCTTGGTGCAAGTACCTTGTGGCATTTGCCCTTTAATACATAGGTGTTCGTCCACTGGACTCATTACACCACAAGACTGCAAATATATGAGTGAATGGCTTGAACAGTAAAGATTTTGATGTCAAGTATTTATTTTTTCATTTTTTATAAACCCCCTCAATGGTTAGATTCCAAATTAAATCTTGTTACATAGTAATTTGTAACAAGGATTTTAAACAAAACTTCAATAAAACAGCAGATTATATATATAGTAATTTATATTATAGTGGCTTAACTATAATGTCCACTGATCACTTAAAGTTACAATATACACAATATTATTATCATGGTAACAATTTTGTTTGAAATAAAGCACTACTTGATCTTGCCAATTCCCTATTCACACCAGAAATTATTCAAATGCTGTACAAAGCCAATAGATGTTGGTGGCACGTCTGCTTGAATTATGCTACTTGTTAAACTTGTAACTGGTTCAAAAACAATATCCAGTTACATCATCGCAAAAGGCCTATACACAACTATTCAACTACAATAATTCCCTTATTTCGATTAAATGAAGTATAATTTGAAAACTTGTGACTGATGATGTTAAATCTTTCTATCTTCTCACTGAATAGGTCTATCACTTACATACTTACAACAATACATTTTTAAGTAGAAGTGTATGTATACTCAATCCCATTTATTTCACAAAGATTAAAATAAATATGCAAGATTATTTGCATATTATCAACCTGCAGGATGTAAAGAATACTCTGTTTTGTCTACAAAAAATAAATAACATTACAAAATACTTTCATTGGTATTTTCAAAACAAACTTCTAAAATTATTTTCTATGTTATGAAGAGCCTCTGAAAGCAATGCCGGCTCTCGTTGATAGTTGTTATTTTTTTCTACAACCTTTTTTCTTTCTTGTTCGGGAGTTTGTACAAAGACAGAACTTAATACATCCATTTGTATATAGTTGAGTGATTGAAGAATAATTCCATTATTGGGGTAAGGTGCTGATGATTGTATATAATGTGAATAACTTATATTTTCAGTTTTGGGTTGGTTTGGTGGGGATGTTACTCCTGGTGATGAGCCACCTGGGGGTTTATAACCAGAAGGACCTTTGGGTGGACCATCTGGTTTCTTGTCACCTACAAAAAATATTGTTCATTAGAAAGGTTCAAATTATAAGTGTATTAATTCAATTAGATATAATGTAATAAAAATATCTCACCAATTGAATGAATTAATCTCTCCATTTCTCTAAGCTGTGTTTGCTGTTGTTGAACAGTGAAGTATAAATCTGTTATGGTTCCTGTTATATGCTTCATTTCTTCTTCACGTTTAGCTTCCTTAGCTGCTTCTTTTTTGCTTTGTCTAAAAATAAAATATAATTAACAAATCGAAGTGTCTAGTCGTCCGCTAAACGGATGAATAAAATAAATTAGTTGTCCGATTACCGGATGAATAAAATAATTTAATCGTCCGATTATTCAGATTACTAGGGATTACTAGATAACCTGGGTTGGCTTTTTAAAACTATAAAACTTTTATTTTTAATATCCAAATAGGTAGCGAGGAGCGAAGCGACGAGCGTGTTAGGTTAACTCTTGAACTGCCGCACGAGCCGAGCGAGCGAAGCGAGCGTGCCGCGGCAGCGGCCGGCGAGTGCCAGAAGTGACTTTAGGGCGATTCCCACTCAAACAAAAAAAAATCTACGTAGGTTAAAAAACTATGAAACTTTTATTTTTAATATCCAAATAGGTAGCGAGGAGCGAAGCGACGAGCGTGTTAGGTTAACTCTTGAAATGCCGCACGAGCCGAGCGAGCGAAGCGAGCGTGCCGCGGCAGCGGCCGGCGAGTGCCAGAAGCGACTTTAGGGCGATTCCCACTCAAACAAAAAAAAATCTACGTAGGTTAAAAAACTATGAAACTTTTATTTTTAATATCCAAATAGGTAGCGAGGAGCGAAGCGACGAGAGTGTTAGGTTAACTCTTGAAATGCCGCACGAGCCGAGCGAGCGAAGCGAGCGTGCCGCGGCAGCGGCCGGCGATTGCCAGAAGCGACTTTAGGGCGATTCCCACTCAAATAAAAAAAAACTACGTAGGTTTTCACAACTTGTTTGTATTTTATTCCCCCCCTCCTCCCCCCTCTCCTCCCCCCACAAAAAACCTATAATACGTGCGGCAGTTCTCTAAAGAAACCCCGATAACCTAACTATATAGATAAATAGATGTTATCGGACGATTAAATTATTTTATTCATCCGGTAATCGGACAACTAATTTATTTTATTCATCCATTTAGCGGACGACTAGCACTGTCCTTAACAAATACAATACATGGAATGTATTGATTATATTTAAAATAAAAAATTTACCTGTTGTATTCAATGATAAGCAAACCAGCCCCAATAACAAATATAACAGTTTCTCCAAGGAGATTAGCCCCTAGTTCAATAGCCATGTCTTGACTTAGGACTGGAATATTGACTGGTTTTCCTAAGTTTAAAATCCACATTTTCGCTTTTACTTCGCACCAGTTATAAACTAAAATAAAAAATTGTAGTTATAAGTTAAGAATAACTATGACCTAATGGAATGATACATTTCTAATTATTATAAAAATTTAACTTACATTGAGCGGGAGGCATACAAACATAGGTTCTGAAAAAGGGACTATTTTTCGCTCTTTCCTTACAAATATTGGCAATAGGTTTGCTTATTTGCTTCACCAATAACACGGAGAGTTTAGCTATAGGGAAAGCACCAACCACCATGTTGAAAAATAAGTATCGTTCGATCGAAAAAAATGTGATTTATTCGAAAATTATCACTATTTTGTACTTAATGTGTTAATCAACTAATCCATAATTAAATACACTGGACTGGAACACCTTTGGTGACTTTAAATGCGAAATTCAAAAGTGACCGAGAGGCGAGAATTATCTAATTCATCCCAATTTGACATTGACAAGCAGTGTTGCCAACAGATGTGGCCCTAATGTCGCCGTTTCTCGGGCATGAAGTAGCCTAAATCGCCGAATTTCAGTTGTAGTAACTAGTAGCCTAAAGTAGCCCAAACACCAAGAATATAATAAAATATAGTTTTTATCAATTTATTTATAATATGTTCATAACACACTGATAAATAGACATAAGCCATCTTTGAAACATGTTAATGAAATTAAAGTTAACATTTTAAGTAAAATAATAAAATAAACCTATCTAGAGACTCATATTTAAGCAGTATAATAGCGCAAATTCAGGGTATTCGGCCTGTTTATCGGCCGTATGACTGTTTACCTACTAGGTAGCATAAAAAAAGATTGTCCCTAGAGTAGCCTAATTGGCGACCAGTCGCCTTTTAGATTTTTTCGTCGCCGATTCTCGTTCTGAGTAGCCTAAATGGCGAAAAATCGCCTACGTTGGCAACACTGTTGACAAGCATGACAGAATTACAATACAATACAAACTGACCACAGAGTACATTATTATCTGTGATTATTATAACTGAAACTGACGTCCTACAAACTGACAGTTGCTAATTGCTTGCAGTGATGAACATGTTTATAAAAAGTACGTACCTACCTACGCATCAGATCGTGATATCACATGGACTTTGTTTTATTTAATTTAAATGTTTTGTTTTTGTTGCACTTTCAAGCAAATATTTTTTTAAATCCACCATTTTTGCATTCAACGATAATCCTACAATATGCATGCATGTTCGTTTGCTTTATCAGTCTCATAATATGATTGCAAAATACGTTTTTAAATAAAAAATATAAGTACAGTAACATACCAAATACAAGCACCATTACTGCGTTTAAATATTGAATGAATTACTAATTGTTACTAATCTCTCCAACCCACAGCTCCAACCAGTCAATTACTTTTGTTGTATGGCTTAAGTGTAAAGACTTAGAAAGTTTCATTTCACTGCAAAGTTGAAATGAGGTGAATTTGAGTGGGTTAAAAATTTAGGCAACCGATATTGATTTTACGTTCATGTGTATAGTGCCATAGACAAAAATAATAATTAAGAAGAATGTCCGACCAAACGTTATAGCTATATATAATATATTTATACTGTGTATTTATACACTTATTTATATATAAAGTATTTGAAATGATTATTTGTGCATAAAAGGCTTGCTCTATGATTTGTGCCAAATTTCATTAAAACCTTTTCAGTCGTTTTGGCGTGATTATAATAAAGATCCAAATTTTCACATTTATAAGCTATTGCATAGCTTCTATCGCGGGCCTTGAGCGCGGGGACTGAATCCAGAAATTTAGTAACGAATAACCTCACGCTCTCCACTCCGACGGGCGCGGAGGTGTGGAAGGCATAGCATGCAATAGCTTTACCGCGGCAGTCCCCGAGTGCCACACGTCTTTTTATTGTATACAGACAGAGTAAAATAAAATAACCCACGTTACGAATTGAAACCTTTCGTTGATTTTTGGAACGTCGCGGTATGTTTATTGCTCTGAGTCGCGGTCGGTTAAAAAAAAAGTACATTGTCACTGTCAAAATTATTTAATGCCCTATTATTGTGCCTATTACACATTATGACATTATACTCTTTGAATTTCAATTTCAAACAAACAAGTTCAACTGCTGTGTAAATTAAATCATATTATTATTAAATTTTTATGATAAAATATTTTTAAATTTTTCACATGTTATAGGAAATGAAAGGGCTCCTAGGTTTAAGATTATGAAATGATCTTAGAGCATTTCTTTAGCCTGTTACATTCACCATGAGAAAGTTATCAATTTTAAAACTTTTACTTTTTATATGTTTTTGCTGTATTATCGTATTTTTTTATTCAAATAGAAATAAATCTGATAAAGGAAGTGGAACCTACGAAAACAATTATTTTGATCATGAAGACTACAGGCATGTTTATAAAAAATAATATTCAAACAAATTTTATTTTATTATCCTATTCTATGAAATCACATTTTCTAAAGTGGAAATAATTTCTTTTCCAGGCGTCCATTATCAACGAAAACTCAAAGAGTTGTGATTTCATTTGTGGTTTGTGATTCAAGATTCAATGAATCTTTAAATGTTATCAAATCAGCATTGCTTTTTACAAAAACTCCCTTATTATTCATTATATTCACGGATCAAAAATTAAAACCTCTCTTTAAGTCTACTCTGACTGAATGGAAAAATATTATTGGGGAAAAATTGGAATTTGAACTCCAAAGAATTAATTTTCCAGAAGCTCATAAAGATGACTGGATGAATTTGTTTAGCAAATGTGCAGCACAAAGACTTTTTATACCGGTTTGTATATTATGAATATTTTAATTAAAGGTAGAGCTCTGTTTTTTACAGGTTTCAGAATTGTTGAAAGTAGGTATATCAATTAGAAACTATGTTTCATAATAAATTACATTACATATATATTAATTTCAAAATACAGTGTAAACTCTATATAACGACACCGAAGGGACTGTGCATTTTATGGCGTTATATAGAGTTGTCGTTAAATGGAGAGAAGAAAAATCAGAATTAGAAAAAGAGAAAATTTATTTCAGACTAGTGTTAGTAGTTATGTACATAAAAAAGAATGTTACTTGAACGCTATTGTGTATAGTCTGTTATTTTTGTTTGACGTCTTTTGCTGCACCAGTAATTTTGTTGTATTTTTTTACTTATTTTATTTATATCTTGCGATATTGTAACATCTTGGTGATAAAGAAAATAATTTTCCAATAATTTAGCTGCTTTCAGAGCTTCTTTAATGCTCGGCGGAGGCTCAGGCTCATCTGCCTCATCTTTTAAGTCATCGAGATCAGACAAAAATGCTCATAAAATAAAAACTACTGGGCCTAACCGAATGAAATTTAAATAATCCATGACTCATACTTATTAGTCATGGTCAAAAACAGTCTACACGTGCAAGCAATCCCAATTTGTAAACAAAAGAACGAATTTCTTAGAAAGTTCGGTATGCATGACGTCGAGTTTATTACTTAATTATTGTCGTTATTGAGAGTGGGTGTGATGCTATGTAGAGTGTATCATTGTATGGTAGATAAGCTAAACCAACCAAAGGCAATTGATTTTGACGTTTTAGAGAGTTTGTCGTTAAATCGAGTGTCGTTATATAGAGTTTACACTGTATTTAAAATCAATAAGATATCTATTGGTTTGTATACAGGGTTCCTATTGCACCATTTCAATTCTAATAAATATGTATATAAAATTTCATCATTTCTATATAATTGATGTTATTTATTTCAGACATTGATTCCACACATAGATGCTATGATTTATGTGGATACTGATACCTTATTTTTGGGACCTGCTGAAGAATTGTGGGATTCTTTTTCAAAATTTAATCACACACAAATATCAGCAATGGCACTAGAAGATGATAATCCAAATGTTTCATGGTATCCTCGCTTCGCTAAACATCCTTTTTATGGAAAATATGGTGAGAAAGCTTCATCAATCAACAATATTTAATTTGAAACCAGTTTTTAGACAGGGATAAATAACAAATCTTTAAATGTATTATAAGTTTTATTTATTTAACATTAAATTATTATATATTTTTAGGTCTCAACTCAGGTGTTATGCTGATGAATTTAACAAGAATGCGAGAATTTGGCTGGGTTGACTATGTTACCCCAATTATGTTGAAATGGAAATTGTATATACCTTGGGGTGACCAGGTAATGTTTGTTTTTATAACAATTGGATAAAAGTTGACTCAAGAGCTGTAAATACTATATTAATTGAAATTGATATTTTTGGTTTTATGGCATTCAAATGCTTTATAAATATAAATTTATAAAGAATAGAATCCCGCCTCGTGATCGAATTTTTTGTATTCTTTATAAATTTATACTATATTAATGTGCATCAGGCAATGTAAAAAGTTTCATTTTTCAGAAAACACAGTTCATATTACATATTTACAAGATTTACAATATTAAAATGTACCAAATATAAATATATTATGTATTATGAAAAAAGAAGTGCCTAGATGGATATTTAATTATATGATATTATTTTCAGGATATTATTAACATTATATTCCATTATCATGAAAGTGCAGTGTATGTGCTATCATGTAGATACAATTACCGCACAGACCAGTGTATGTATGGTGATGCGTGTGCTGATGCCACAAGTCAAGGTATCTATGTGTTACATGGAAGTCGGAGAGCTTTTCACAATCATAAACAGCCTGCATTTGAGGTAATTCTTTATATAGTGTAGTATTGTTTAGGTTTATGTTTTATATTAAATATTCCAAGAGGTGCATGAAGATATTAATATTGCATTTTATGAAAGCTACTATTTTTAGTAGTCTATGTAGAAAATCTGAAAATAGCTGTTTTGGGGCCACTTATATAATTTGCCTTATAGGCTTATTCCCTCTTCTTGCACATTTGTTTCTTTTCCCTCTGCCACTAAAAAGTATATGTACCTACTTGATGAAAGTCCTCTTAATGTAATCAAATTCTTTACTATCAACTGAAACCTACTTATATGCTAGGAGATCCTACTTACATTATTAATACAGTAGAACCTCTATAAGTCGAACATCAAGGGAGACGCCAAAAAATTCGAGTTATAGAGTTTTCAACTTATGGAGGATTTTGATTTAGGCGGATTTTGAACAATTGAGGTAATAATCAATAAATTCCTAATGATCAAGTTGTAAAGGTTGTAAAATAAAACGTTGCTATGTTCGAGATACAGAGGTCAAATTTAATTTTTCGAGTTATAGAGTGAAAATATGTACCAAAATGGCTTGGAGGGTATCGGTGATTATTTCGACTAACAGAGGGTAGAGATTTCAAGTAATGGAGGTTTTGGTGTTTGAAGGGAAGGGAACAAAACATTTTTTCGAGATTTGGAGGTTTTTGACTTATCGAGGTTCGACTTAACGGGGTTCTACTGTACTATTTAATATATTATGTTACAACCAATGTGTTGAAGTAGACATTACTGATGTGAAATTATAACAGTTTAATCATTTATTGTTTCAGGCTGTATATCAAGCTATGGACGAATATGAAATAGGAACAGAACCAAACAATGTGTTGGTCAAAATGGAACAGTATTTTGATGCAGCTCCGGAATCTAATTGTGGTAATTTAAAGGATGCCTTTCTTAAAGTTCCAAAACAGGTACTTAGTAATATATATGTGAAACCAGAAAGGTAACAATCACGATTATTTATCAACTAATAATAATTTAACAACTTTCGTGATATAGCATCACAGGCAAACTCACACCAGAATTATGTGTGTAACCAAAAACTAGAAATAACATACTGTACACACTCCTCAGAATAATTGAAGATATATTTTTCATATATTGTTTTGCATATTAAATATTATATGATAGGTCTTTTGTTCTTGATACTTGTATTTTTGCCTACTTGTTTAACTTTCATAATGACCCACAATGTGAGTAATGTGATCAAACAATTGAATATAAAACTGTCAAAAGTTTTTTTTTCTAAAACAAAAAGATACAAATCCATTTGAAAGTGGTCTTTTACTCATTGCTACAAGTATCAATTTAGATTGCGCTTTTTGATTTACATATAAGTGTTCGACTTAACATAATCATTTTTTTTATTATTATTATTTATTACATATAACAATATTATAAATAACCCTCAAAAACATGACATTTCCACCTTTATTAAATGTACATGTACAATGTAAGTATAAAATCAGAATTAATTCGTATTAAGCAAACATTAGTTTAAAAAAAATGTATTAATTATCTTGGATGATGTGGCCTTTGTTACCATCTTTCATAATGTTTTAGTTTATATGTAAGTATTGTTTCTATGATTAACCTAATTTTCTATTCTATGTACTATTTATTTAACAATTAATGTATTGTTTTAAATTAAAAATGACGCGTAATTAAAATATACATAAGTATTAAAAAAAAAACAGTGCACATTAGTATTGTGTTGTTATAAGAGTTGGCCTTAAAAAAAAACGATTGTGAGACTTGTTGATGCATGATTATTTAATATGTATGTTTTTTTTAAGAAAAAAGCATTCAGAATAAATGGCGAAAAAGTGTTCTTCGTGTTTATTTGTATTAGGTGTTATTAACTGCTTAAATGATGCAGTAGGTACTGGAACTAAAGATTAGTCACAACTCATAAGTGATTTATCACTTCTATCTTTCTTCAATGAAAAATATCCTTATTTTAAAGTATAAAGTATGTAAAGTATACGTTTTCTTATGTCGATAGGTATCAACTTTTAAACAATTTGACATTCCTATGACATTGATTTTCTTTGTGGCCCAGTCATTTAAGGTTAAATTAGGTAAGAATCTCGGAATTCGAGATACCCAGCTGTAAGTCTGTAAATACTTGTATATTGACACCCTAAAAGTTGTCTCAAAACCTACATATGGTATTTTTTTTTTTATTTAAATACTTTATTGTACTGCCAACAAAAAATTACAAAAAGAAAACTTATACTAAAAGAAGACACAGCACAGATGGCGGCCTTATCACTTAAAAGTAATTTCTTCCAGGCAACCAACTGAAGATCAGATAACATAATAGAAAAAGGAGGTGGGTAAAAAGTAAACGCAATAATTATGTAATATAATACTAATACAAAAAAAAATACTAATAAATATACTATAAATAATACATAGATATAATAATAGATATCATATATATATACATACGTATATACCTATAATTATATATACATACCATAAGTAAAATAAATACATACAATACATATCGTAATACATGTACATAATATAATATGTATAAAAAGCTGATATACTTGTATATTAACACCCTAAAAGTTGTCTCAAAACCTACATATGGTAGGGTGTAAGCAACTATTAAATTTCAAGGTCAAAGGTCACAAAAATCGTTTTTTCGGAAATATCTCATTTCCTATGGGTTTTTTGCTATTTGTATTTATTATCAATATTTAGAAAATTCTCTACAAATTTTGTTTAAAAAATTTTCTTATACGGTGAACCGTTTTCGAGATAGAGGGCGGAGAGCGCGCGGTCACAGCATCACTTCAGGTCAACCGGTGCCTCCGGTCGAAAATGCGCCATATATAGTTGATGAACTATCGAAAAATCAATGATTATAATTATTTGTAAATTTTTATTAACTATTATATTATATTTTACCATTTACACCCTTATCCATATCATTCAATATCATTAAATATCTATATCATTATAACCAATATGAAATGAGATATTTCCAAAAAACGATTTTTGTGACCTTTGACCTTGAAATTTAATAGTTGCTTACACCCTACCATATGTAGGTTTTGAGACAACTTTTAGGGTGTTAATATACAAGTATATACAGACTTACAGCTGGGTATCTCGAATTCCGAGGTGAACTTCCTATAATGACCGGATCATTGCTTTTTAAAGCCATTCAAATCTTGTTTTATAATACTCCTTAAATATTATGATTTTATTTCATCTATAAAAAATAATATTTAACTAAGTCTAGGTATATTTTGGAAAAAGTTTTATTGTTGCAGTATTGTGCATAGTAATGCTTTTTAATGTTAAGACAGTAGAATATTTATTATTTATTTAAGATATTAATTTATGGATCTGATAATAGGGCACAAAAAGTTACAATTACTTCAGACGTTGTTTTATGCGACCTCAATGCAGTATTATGCACAAAAAAATTGCACAAATCGACCGTTAATTTTATAGAATGATAAGTTTAACACAAGTATTTTAATCTGCCTCATATTATATTATTTTCTTACATTAAGTGTTAAATGTATTGTATTTTATTATACATTTGTATTGTATTAAATGTTATAAGTTTCAATTTGGTCTTTTCTTTCGTTTACCTAATATAGAACAGAAATATCGATATCTATCGATTCTTCGTTGCACAAGTTCCAATAATGGTAGTTTTTCTACGAAATTTGATTTGTCACAAAGATCACAAAGTTTTTCTTTCAAAAAAAAAAAATCCTAACTACTTAGAAGTTAGAGCAGATATTCATAGTCGCCATAGAGCAGCTCGATTTGGCGCACGAGTAGGTACCGAAAACTTTTCTGGCTCAATTTTTCCCTTCAAATGCAATCCTTCAATACAATCGCCTTCAAATAGGCAATAACAAGTAAAAACAAACCAGAATAAATTTTTCGTTTTTTTTTCTTAAATTCCTTGCAATTGTAAAAAAAATGACAATACGGATTAAACCACAGGATTAAACAATATGGCACGGGCCCTTCATGCATTTATATCACCAGTAGGACCATTATTAGGGATCGTATAAGAATTAAGTCAGAATAGTTTTCGGAAGTAATTCCCAATTCGAGCTGCTCTGCAGGACTGAGAAGTTTCTAACGTACTGGTAAGTATTTAATTTATATAATACTCGTGACTAATAAATGTTGCTAATTGTGTTATGTTTCCTTGAACAAAATTAGCACGTCAGTAAGCAAAAAATAAGATAGCCATATTCGCATATTTATACCAAAGAAATAATTCATGTTGTGTTGTGTATTTTCCGTATTTTTTTGATAACTAAAATAAATTTTTAATGCTGAAATTTAGTTCTTTGTGGCCTTCATTTTTGTGTTCAAGTGCACGTTGCGGATACATTATATTATTAAGGAATTGCATATTATATACAGAATTATGTCGATATTAATTTTAATCATCCACAATTCTATTTGAATCCCAACGTACAAAATATTAAATAGAAATAGAAATAGAAATAGAAAGTGCTTTATTTGCCACCAAGTACAAAAATATAAATCTTAATAATCTAACACAGAACAGGAAAAAAATTTTTTTATATATGGCAATGGTGGCAAAAAGGACTCCCCGTCAGCAAAGCAGCAACCATTAATTAAAATGTATTGCTGCATGTATGTATGTATTATGTATGTATGTATGTATGTATTAAATACATACTGTCTTACCACAAAAAACTTTAGACACGGGTTCTCTTTAATCTGGTTTTGTCGAGACAGCTATTAAAGAGGCAGATCCCTGGTTTAAAGTTAGACTGTGTTAAAAATGCGTGTCTCCAAAATCGACACAAATCGATTTTGGAGACATCAGAATGGAGTTTCAAAACACAGCAGAATATTCAAACTTGCAAGTGTAAATAGAAAGTTGGCTATTTATATCTTTAGTAAAGGTATAGGTAGATATTTTTTATGAAGTCTTTAAAAAGGAAGGTATCATGTCCTTACAATTATATTTACCGGATTTATTCTAATAAGTCAACATTATGACTTTAATTAATATTGATGGCTTGGAAGATTTATTAATATGTATTAACAATACCCAACCCTAAGTATGATACATTCTATTCATTCTTCTCATTTTACTTTATATTTCTACCTTGGTCACCTGGTAAGCGTGTCCTTAATATTTAAATTTTTTTTAATAAATTAAGCGTCTTTAAACACGACCTTCAAAACAAGTTTTAGGTAGTAAGTTAATGTTTTCCCACTGTCAATCGCAGTTATTTTGCCTACAGAATCGGTTGTGTGGCGTAAAACTACAAGAAAATGAAGAGTTATATATTTGTTTTTACCATTATAGCAGCGGCTTTTGTAAATGATGTATTGAGTGCTGGAAATCCACTTATATCACAATGCAAAGGTAAGACCCATCGACTAGGAAAAAGGTGACTATTTTGTTTGTTTTCAATCATATAAGATTCGAAACGATTCAAATTTTATTTTTTTTCCATTCACGACCTTCCTTTTAGATTGTTATTTTAAACGGGCTTAAAAATAAAATTTAACTACTTGCCGCACCGGTTATGACAAACCGCCCTCATGAGAAACCCTTTAAGAGAGTTTCAAAACCCGTTTGAAAAGTCCGCAATTAAAATGAACATTTCCAGTTTAGAAAATACCAACTTTTCTTTTCCTACGAGTAGCTGAGGTGCCGGCCTAGTTGTATTGCCGTAGACGCTGTCTCAACTATCGTCAGTTGAATTTAATTCAGTAATTCGAAATGAAAATATCTATATACATATATTGAGGACTTTCAATATGATCATCTGGACATGTCAAGGAATAACTGTAGCAATTTTCAAAACAACAAGAATTATTTCCGCTGATGGTCCATTTTCGGCTTAATTTTCTTAGGCAATTATAAATATACTATATGTAACAGAATTCAGTCATCCTAAAATAGAGTTGCACATTTAACTTACATTTAAGGACGAAGGTAAAACTAATGTTAATTTTACGATACCTTCGTGTGACAGGCTTGTGACGACATATTATTATGCCACTATATATATACCTAATATAAAATATATCCATCTGTATTGTAAAGTAAGTTTTACTTCATTAGATGTGTTTCTACAGTTCTAGAACATTTATACTTCCAATTACAGTTTATATCGAAAACATATCTACCTAGATGATATTAATATGGACGATTGGAACGGCGGGATCTCCAAATATGACATGATGCCTACATTTTCTAGCAATTATAGATATTTATTCTCATTTATTCTTATCTACTCGTAATATATACGCTGTAGTTATTAGGTATACCTATGCACGTAAATTTTCTAGCATCTTGTGATCTTCGCTCTTTAATTGTACCTATATACGTCTAACTTCATCAGCGGACAAATAAAGCGAAATTGTGCGAGGTCAGTCTCATTGGCACTCTCATGCTATGTAAATATTAAACGCAATCAAATCTTTTTCCAGGTCTTTCCATTGATAATTTACAAGAGAGGATTCATGTCTCTGCATGTGACAGGGCAAAAAGTCGCTGCAAACTGCGTAAAGGCACGGACATCCACGTAACATTCAAGTTCAAACCCAGTAAGTAAAGCATTATTGAATCCACTAGACTTCGTTTAGAAACACTTTTGAATCGTCAAAACAGAGAAAACCGCCGGTTCGGAAAGCAGTTACTACAGAGAAGAATCGACAGCAAACTCCGTAGTTACTCTTTTAAATTAAAATCAAAACAATAAGATTCGGGACAGCGCTATATAAATTTGCCGCTTACGACATCTGTATAATATCTTTAAATGGTACTTAATAACATTTTCGGATATGCTGATGCCTATGTTTACTTTTTTTTTAAATCTGGACTTCTGATTTTCCTCTAAATTTTCCCCCTCGTTTTAGCAAAGCTTGGGTTTTACCTACTCTATTTAAAATATATGAATAGATCTCTATCTATGTTAATTAAGACTTGAGATCTTGTTTTTCATTATGTATAGGCACCCTATTTTAAATATAATACAATACTTACTAAGTTACTTTTCTTAAAAACATCAATTATAAATATTTTCAGTTATAGGTTATTTAGGAAAGTCTATCAGAGTCTGTTAAGCTTCGTTTTCATAGAAAAAAATTGTTTTTCTAAAACGTTGAGGAGTTTCTGGCAACATTGCGTTTTCTGAGTTGACCGCGCTTGTAGAAATATTTCTCGCCTGATAACCGTCAAAATTTAAACAAAGTTTCCAAGAACACTGTTCTCTTGCTCAACAAATGTTTGGTCTTAGTGGCCTCACTATGTTTTCTGATAGTGGTAACTGGTTTGCTGTTAAGATTGTAGCAATTAATTAAATAAAAATAGACCGCAGAATATGCGTCGCTTAAGATTTGATAAATATGAAAAATAAACTAGTAGATTATATTTAATGTTTTAATAATTAAAGGTTATATTATTAATTAATTATTATTATTCTCGTTGATAAGCGAAGCACGAGAACGTGACTAATCCAGTTTTTTAACTTTATTCATATTACTCTTTGCAAGCAACAATACACAATGTTGCCAAATTATTCAAAATTTATTAATAAATTTGGAGTTAAAAATTTATAATTACTAGCCGAGCTCGCAGTTTTATTCGAATTGCTGCGTTCCTATTGGTGATAGCGTGATGATATACCTATAGCCTTCATCGATAAATGGACTAAAATCTAACACTGAAAGAATTTTTAAAATCGTACGCTTATTTTCTGAGCTCATTCAACCAAACAAAGAAGCGCAGCATAACTCTGATTGCCAGAGACCAGATTAGCACTTGTTAATTCAAATTAAGTATAATCATTCTATACAATTATAATGATAATTTTGCCCCAATTAGATATAACGGTAGGCAGTGATTGTTCTTTTTTGTGGATTAACCTTTTTTTACAAAGAAAAGACCTTGGTTTATCAGAATACAATGTCTTATTACCACAAATAATTGTCTATAATTAGGTTAAAACGAGATTAGTCTTTGAATGAATATAAATAAATTAGAAGTCTAGAAGATGTATCTCCATAACTTAATTATGAATAGGTTAAGGTCAAATGTATAAATATTCAATAGCTAGATGGTTATATTTTACCATTTTACGCATAATATTATAATATAAACATTTATCTACGTATAAACTTATAACGCTTACGTTAATTAAAGTTCTAAATATAACTTGAACATAAACCAGCTACTGAGAATAATGAATATTAATTACTTACTTATTAATAACTTAGGCTCATGAATGACCACCTAATTTCGGTAATCTAATCCTATACATTTTACATTTCAGCCAAAACAGTGAAAACCCTTAAGAATGATGTGTATGCTGAAATCGGGATGATTCCATTGCCGTTCATTGGCGTGACGGATGGGGACGCGTGTCCGACCGTGACTAGAGCAGATGACGGCTCACCAGCCCGGTGCCCCCTCGAAGCGAACGTAGAATACGTTTATACAAACATAATCCCAGTGGAAGCGTTTTACCCAGAAGTGAGCCTTAGGGTACACTGGGCACTTAAAGACGGAAACGGTGACGTCATATGTTTCGAAGTTCCCGCCGTCATCGTGCCCGCCTCGAAAAAAGGGTAAACGCTATCTCCTACTATTTTTATACAGGCTAAAGCGCGAGAAGGTGCAATAGTATGGTTTTTATACTTAATTTTATATTCAACTTTAAATAAAATAATTAAAGATTTTTTTTTCTTATTTTACGTATGATTTTGAAAAGGCTTATATTTTATTAATTAGTTTATGAGACAACCTACACTCGAATTCAGTGCGACCTACCCAATAGCGATGCATTGGTTAGAACAACTGAATAATTTTTTTTTATCTGTATGGTTTTCAAGGTAGTGTCTATTTTTTATAATGTAAGTAGTAGAACATTTTTTTATTCCAAAAGTTAGCAGAAAGTGATTGACGCAGTAGAATTAATTCCTACCAAGAAAATTAATATATTTACCAGCGATTATATTTTTAGACTACGTACAATAAGTGATATTTGTGGGATAAATAAAACACGTTTTGTATATTTTAATTCTTTATCCATTAAAATATATACGTAAGTACTAAAATTATAACCATAATAAACTGCACTCATTTATGTAGCGCGACATACCTACATGCCTACTAGGCAATGGATATACGTATAATTTCTGTTTCATTTTTGACGGAGTAAAAAAATGCTTACGCGTAACGCTTCAAAAGTAAATCACTTAACCATCAGTTAACAATGTAATGCATTGAGAAAAATGAAAATCGTAAAAAATGTATTGAATATAAAATTAATAATGTTCAAATTATTTTATATAACCATTAACGACAGCTATAAAATCATTGTGCAGACACCATTATTCATACAAAGAACGTCTTAGGACTAATTTATCAGGCGAAGAGATAATATGGTGTAAATTGTAGGAAATTACTATCACGTGTGTCTGTGTCAGCGGTAGCCGGTATAGATGTCCTTCATTTAATCGATCTACAATAGAAACATTGTAATCTTTGTATCTTATAACATTTTCTCGCGTGCTTTTAACTACATCTTAACATCAACTCATGTTAAGATTTCGTGTATATCTATCCACGTTATAATCAATCGCCGGTTAATATGATTAAGACTTAATATCACACATTATACAGCGCGTACCTAGCTGATAAATCTTGAAGAGTAAAAATAAATACCTATAACACCATCTCGATTTTAAACAAATTGTAAAAATCTATACAATTTTTACGGGCATTTCGAAGCAAATAAATCCTTTTTTGTTCGCTTGTAATTCCCAGTGTACTTTGACTTCTATTGAGGGATAGAAATTGAGTATGGGGAAGGAATCTTTATATGTGTATGTTGTTCCCGCTTTGAGTGGACATGAAGCTGGTTGTCCATCGGCCGTCTGAAGCTTGTCGCACACGGGATTGCCGTCGACTCCCACAAATGGCAATTCAACTCCGAAAACATCCGCTACTACATGGTTTGTTATTTCATCCAGGTCGGTCTCTGTAAAATTTTAAAACAGTTCGTTAGACTGTATTTAATTTACTTGATTTTTCGAAGAAGATTATTCTTGGATACAACCATCCTTTGATCAACTGTAGATGGTGTGGCACTCATTAAAACAATCAAGGTATACCTACTTTAAATACATGTACATAATATTATATTCTCACGTTACAGATGTTTTAATATCATTGACTCGTAATAAACTGAAGTCAAGTCAGTGTTTGTTAACAATTATATAAAAAAAAAATAATAATTTTATGGGTAGCTATGAACTTAACCACAGTAGTTATGATTATATGGCTCTATAAATATATCTGCTTTATATTCTTTTTTACATGCATATTTTATTAACTAGATAATAGGTAGATATTCCTTTCATGATTTCAATATAAAAATCATATTTTCACATGTTTACCATTTACAGATAAATAATTTATCTTTTACCACCAATTAAATATGAATCTTAACAATGGAAAAGTTCTTTTATATATAAAAACAATATTTACCTGGTGTGAAATTAATGTTGATATGTTGATTAGTTCCTTTTTTTAACTTGCAAGGAGCTTTTTTGCAGGGCGTCAATTGAACATTTTCTTTCAAATTCGGTATATTTTTACCTGTAAAAATAAATATGGTCGTAAATATTATTATAACCTTTATTAAAATTATACACCAAAACAAATTAATAGAAAGGGTGCGGGGTTGTCTTGCGGACCTATACCACAATATGCAGATACATACAGTAAGGAAACTTCATACAAAACGTTCGAAATGGCTCACGCACACAAGCAAGCGTGTTTACGAGAATCATAGGGGTATTCAGGGGGATAGATAGTAGCGGGGTGGTAGCGGGTGACACATCCACAGATTTTGAATGACAAAGATACATAGTATAGAAAAGTGATGTCAATGACTTCACGTTAAATAAATATCGATTGTTTCAGTTTGTAGCCTAACTATATTTTTGGCTTCGGTATCTATTGTCCCAAGTATTCTTTTAAAAAAATATTCAATCTACAGTTTTGACTTTCCTACGATTTTATTATATGTATAGATATTAAAATAACCATTACATAAATATGCCTTTATTCGAAAAAAAAATTACAAATTATTTACTGAAAAATACTTTCGTCTACTACGACTAATTCGGAATTTATTGTTAAATTTTATAGTGTAAAATATTCTCAATCTTATGAACAGTTTTTTAAGTAACTGATTATGTTTAATTCGTTGTAAATATTAATTCAGCCACTTTACAGTTTATGTGTTCTCTCTTAAAGCAGCAACGAAAATGTTATCCATTTTCTCGACATATTGAACAAAATCATCTGGTGGTATAATTGGTATAGTTGAATTCAAGCAGCCGAATACTGCGCAATTAGTACGTGGCATTTTTAAAATGATCGCCGAAATCAACTTATCTACAAGCACGTGTTCAAACTAAACAGAAATAATTTTTATCGATACGTGACGTCACCACTTTGTCAAGCACTAAGCCTGTCAAACTATTTTCTTTATCATCCTAAAATAAAAAGGTGGAGGTTCTATGCTCGTATAATAAGTAATAATTTTAATTTATTTCTGCATATTTTGTGTTTTTTAATTTACTTTAATTTATCGTTTTAAAAATAATTTAGTAGGTATACCTACATACAAGTATTGTTTTTAAATAATTATTCAATATATTATGTATAATACAAATATCAAGCATTATAAATAATTTAGGCACATTAAATAACCTTCGGCGTCCATAACAAAACAAGATTTCGAAATATAGCACTGATAAAACGTATTTACTTTTACAAGGTGTATTAATTCGGATTGTTTCTTCTTGTAAATTCATATTTAGGCTACACCATTTTTGTATTTTAACGAGTTTTAATCTCAAAATTACCACAAAATCGACTGTGAAAAAAAAGGTAACAGAAATATACAGGCCGAATTGATAACCTCCTCCTTTATTTTTGAAGTCGGTTAAATATCAAAAAGGTAACAGCCCTATAGCTATAACAGTGCTAACGTCATAATTTCATCGCAGGGGCTTAGTTTCCTAACTGTATGTACGTATATATCTGTCAACTGTTTATACGTATCTAAATAGGTGAACAAAATCTCTTTATTTTTATTGTTTTTCTTTTTGAATGTACATAATTTGCTACCTTTGATAAAACATAAGATCACGAAACGGGAAACCAGGTTTTGATCGAACATATCGCTTCCAACAGCTTACGCATTCAGAAGTTTACTTTTTCGGCACGTCAAATTCATAATAAAATTTCAGATATTATATATATAAGTATGCATTAAATCGAACTTGCAGTCGTATTTAAATTATAATTTCACTAATTTACATACTCTTTCATGTTTATAACTAGCTATTAATATTGTATTGAATAACGAATTATTCCTTGCGTGTGAATATAATGTAAAGTTATACAAACTATTTTCAAAGCGAAACGGGTTTTGTTTTTAATGCGGATATCAAGAAGCTTATATCTAATACACTGGAGATTTCGGTACGAACATTAACGTGTAACAAGAAAATATTGCCCAGTTGTTGTTTTTTATCACTTTCACACCTAACTTGGTATTGCCACTGTTAAGGACGCGTTTACGAATCTGACAAAAATAAGCAGTTTTTCGGTACATTTTGCGACAAAATAATACAAAACCAAATTTAACTAATAATTACTATAGATAGATTAATCCTTAATCTTTAAATGGTAGGAACTTTTTTGTCGAAAATTTTGGTTTATAATATTATAAAAAATATTTTCCGTTGCCCTTTCACACAAAATTGACAATATCGTGCTGAATAAAGGAACATTTTTCTTGTATTTAATAAAATAAAATTTATTGATTTAAAAATATTTTAAGTAAGCAGACATGTCCAACTCAAAAAGGTAGCAAAGAAAACTATCAAAATGTTACAAATAGGCTGAGAAAAAAATTAAAATCAAACCTTATTTTTTCACATATTTAGTTGTAACGCGTGATACTTATTGGATTGAAATAAGGGTTATTTTACCGGCTCATCTTGATTTATTGCACAAAAATTTAAGTAATGAAATATTTTAGTCTGCGCTCGGCCGCCGTTGTGAGTGGACACTGTGACGCTTGTAAGCAGCTCCTCGTTTACGAAAAGATCACTGTACGAATACAAAATATTTGACCTAATAAACTTGATCCTTCACGCATTCATTTTATTTATAGATTTTACGACAAATAATGGCTAATTTTCGAAGCGATACAGCATCCTTAACCAATTAAATACCTTAAATACATTGTTCATTTAATATAGATCTATATGGCCCTTTACACCGTATGATTTAAGTGAATATTTTCGAAGATATTACAGATTTAAAAATTGCGGGACGTAGCGTTTACGGCGGTACCGGCCGGCCGCCGCGGCCGCGCCATTGCACCCATGCGAAGCATAGGCGCTAGTTAGATATAAATATAGATACATATTATATACGTATGATATAAGATTTTTGATAGATTTTATTTATAGTAATGTTTCAGTATATTGGAACTTAAAAAGTATTTGCAAGTACCTATCAGTAGTATATGTATGTGCCAAATAAAAGTATTTTCTTTCTAGTTTTCGAAAACCCACTTGCATTTGATACCACAACAAAATTATATACTAAAAAAACGAGCCCAAACTCGGCACACCTAGCTCAGCTCGTATATTAGTTCCAGTAGCAGTCTTCAAAGTACACCTTCAGGTCACTCCATCAAGTCCGGAGGTAAGATCTCAACATAGCTAACAAAACGAGCCCAAACTCGGCACACCTAGCTCTACTCGTCTATTAGTTCCAGTAGCAGTCTTCGAAGTACACCTTCAGGTCACTCTATCAAGTCCAGAGGTAAGGTCTCGACATAACTAACAAAACGAGCCCAAACTCGGCACACCTAGCTCTACTCGTCTATTAGTTCCAGTAGCCGTCTTCGAAGTACACCTGCAGGTCACTCCATCAAGTCCGGAGGTAAGGTCTCGACATAACTAACAAAACGAGCCCAAACTCGGCACACCTAGCTCTACTCGTCTGTTAGTTCCAGTTGCAGTCATCGAAGTACACCTTCAGGTCACTCCATCAAGTCCGGAGGTAAGGTCTCAACGTAACTAACAAAACGAGCCCAAACTCGGCATACCTAGCTCTACTCGTCTATTAGTTCCAGTAGCCGTCTTCGAAGTACACCTGCAGGTCACTCCATCAAGTCCGGAGGTAAGGTCACAACATAACTAACAAAATGAGCCCAAACTTGGTACACGTAGCTCTAATCGTCTATTAGTTCCAGTAGCCGTCTTCGAAGTACACCTGCAGGTCACTTTATCAAGTCCGGAGGTAAGGTCTCAATATAACTAACAAAATGAGCCCAAACTCGGCACACCTAGCTCAAATCGTCTAGTAGTTCCAGTAGCAGTCTTCGAAGTACACCTTCAGGTCACTTCATCAAGTCCGGAGATAAGGTTTCAACATAACTAACAAAACGAGCCCAAACTCGGCACACCTAGCTCAAATCGTCTATTAGTTCCAGTAGCAGTCTTCGAAGTACACCTGCAGGTCATTCCATCAAGTCCGGAGGTAAGGTCTCAACATAACTAACAAAACGAGCCCAAACTCGGCACACCTAGCTCAAATCGTCTATTAGTTCCAGTAGCAGTCTTCGAAGTACACCTGCAGGTCACTCCATCAAGTCCAGAGGTAAGGTCTCAACATAACTAACAAAATGAGCCTAAACTCGGCACACCTAGTTCTACTCGTATAATAGTTCCAGAAGCAGTCTTCGAAGTACACTTTGGCAAGTACTTGTTTACCAATCACTCACTGTCCAATGAAATAAGGTAAATGGTATCTACTTTTGTGACCATTCAACGTTACAAACAAATCAAAGTAAATTTAAAAAAAAAAAAACATGGCAATAAAAATAAGTTCAATTATCAAGTCGTGTCAGTTTAGTCATAATTTCGTCGTTTCTCGCATTTCGCTGTGTGTGTGAGCCGTGCACGTGTAGTAGTAAGACTCAAAACCTAAAATTGATGCGCGTCAATTTGTATATGCGTCCTTAATACGAAGTTTTCCCAAGGCTACTATGTATGCTCAATGCTGTAATATTCTGTGCAAAAGGTTAGTTTTTGTACATGAGTTTGTTGATAAATTGCCAACAACGTCATTCAGAAGCATTGTTGGATGAGACAATTATTATTTATGCTAAATAAAATAAGTATCTGAACCAATTATTAAAAAGCGATATACTCCCTGATTATGGGTAGTCACCATAATAAAATTGTAGCAACTCTCACTTTGTCAATATGGCATGTGTGTCAAAAAAATTGCGTCGCTTCGAATATTTAAGTTAATATTGTTGCTTATTTAATAAATATTTTCCGAATATAAAGAATGCATTGTATTGTGCAAAATTGCAGAAGTGTTTGGACACCAAATTCTGGCATAGAATTTCACAGGCAAGTGTATATTTACGTTATTTACAATATTCCTCAATACTCCTGCATTTACCTGTTTAGAATCATTACAATGGCAAAAATTGTAAAATTTTGCATCATTTTAGTAAGCAGTCATGTTAAATTTGTTATTTTCCTAATCACAGAACAGTAAAGTAGATAGAAGTGTGATGTGGGCGTGGCCCACGTGTCACTGGTAAGGTAAGATCACCTAACTTGCTCTCAGTTGTGCGCAGAAAAATATTCGAGTCGGTTGTCAGCTGTCAAACCTTTTTTCCATATTTATTCATTAATTAGGACGTGTTGTTCGGTATTAGAGTGCAAAAATGATAGCAGACGAAATAATATCAGCAATGGAGGCATTTCATACCATCGGTAAGTCTTATTTTTATTTATTTTAATTATATTTTATGTTATAACTTCGCTTGTCGTAATTTGTCAAAATTGTATACAAATATCTAGTCAAAATGAACCTTAATCCGTAAGAAATTAGTACTATTATAGATTGAACAGCAAACAAGACTTTCTGGAATATTATTGCAATAAACAAACGAATGTCGCTTTAGTGATGCTTGTGGCGCATATCGACAGTATCGATACTTTAGAAAAGACAAACATTATAAATATTAAATTTTATTCTATTTTTCCTTAGCTTTCATTTGTCCAATTTATTTATAGATTTCCCAAAGAGGCTAATTTAAAAGAGAAATGGATAAATGCAACGTGACGAGTTAACTGGATGCCGAACAGCACTAAGCGGTCTAACAAAGGCCACCGATACCTACAGCAAACCTACGGCAGTTCCAAGATTTAAAATAATGCATATTTTCTGTTTGTATTTTGTAAATATAGATTAATACTATTCTATTCCGTTTTTTATTTAATAATAATAATATAAAAAGACCTACTTAGTAGTAATAAACATACTCCAAAATGTGACACATTATACTATACTCATATAAAAGAAAGAAAAAAAAAATACACAAAAAATATTTATTTGTGAATTATCGATAACAAGGCTGACATCCCTCAGAGCATAGCATCAGATAAATATCAAGTTAATGTCATTAATGTTGAGTGACACAAATTTCAACCTTATCTCTATGTGTTGTGTTTCAAATTTATATCTATCGAAAACTAACGCCCTCTGTTGTGGAGTAGCTGAATGTTTTCGAATTTGGAATTTCTGTGCAATGAGTAACAAAACAGCTAATATACCTAGGGATGTTATACTAAAATAAACCGTAACATGGTGCGTTAGGGTACATATTGAAATGCTGAATTTATAACCTAAGTCAGTTTTTACTCAAATTAAGCTGTCCAATCAAAGGCATAGTTTACTTGTAGTGTACTGTATAACTATCGGTTTAAATGTGTGGGTTTGGCGACACAGGTTTTCATACTAATTATGACATTATCGCACTTCTATATGTTTTTACTGTTCTGTGTTCCTAATACTTTATCATTTTTCAACAAGTTCTCAATAAACAAATTTAACAAGTAAGGTAACCATGATGACGAGTTTTTATGGATAGCGAAGAGAATATCTTAATACTATTATAAAGGCGAAAGTTTGTAAGTATGGATGTATGGATGTATGGATGTATAGATGTATGGATGTTTGTTACTCTTTCACGTAAAAACTACTGAACCGATTACAATGAAATTTAGCACACATATAGAGGGTAACTTGGATTAACACATAGGATAGGTTTTATCCCGGAAATCCCACGGGAACGGGAACTATGCGGGTTTTCCTTTGAAAACGCGGGCGAAGCCGCGGGCGGAAATCTAGTATTGTAATAACAATATTATGATGAACATTTAGAACACCATTTTCAAGATTGTTACTAGTAATGAAACAACACACGACATCGGTATTGCACTCACATGTAGTTATAAGATTGTTCGTTTTTACATTGAAATTTATACTTTTTTAACTTACCTCATATTTTTTTGTTTTACGTATTTCATCTTTCCAAAAAGTAAAATAAAAAGAAATATATGTGCCCATCAAGGGTAAAATTACTGAGGATTACGACCCAGAAAAAAATACCTTTTGAAAAATAAACTTTGTAAAGTTAGCTGAAATTTGTGCAAGGCTGCTATAAACAGTTTTTCTTTGATGATTTTGGCTTGAAATTAAACCCTCGAAGCAACGCGTTTAAAAAGAAGATCTGAGTAGCTTACAATTTGGTAAACAGCATCTGATGCAAAACACAACTTTCCTCTATTTACAAAGGATGTTAATGCTATATATTGGTTCATATCCAAGCTTTGTAGCCAAAAGTTATTTAAAACTATCATTCTATACCAATTAAAATTGTATGTACCTATAAAGTATGACCAGTTATATTATAATATAAATACTGTTAAAAATATATGTCGTTATTATTTATAGACCATGATTTTTAGTTTTTTCTATTTCAAAAAATCCTGAATATACAAACCAGCGTGGTCACTCCACAGAAAGAGACAAAAAACAACACTGACGTCATTCGAGGTCATATTTTCTTGTTACAAGTTAATGGTCATAGTGCAATCTCCAGTGTATTAGATATAAGCTTCTTGGCGGATATCTTATGCAATTAATTATCTATGATCTGCATTATTCAGCTTCAATAAAATTATTTGACATTAATCATTTACAATGCTTTAGTAAGATGCCATGAGACTCATTCGAATTAATTACTAGAACAACGAATAATAATAATTATTGCTTTAACTTGTGGACGATAATTATCGTTTTATATAACGTAGTCTTTATAGCAGGCTACACGAGTCAAGGACATGTCTATGAATCTCTAGATCTTGTTCATGATTACCTTTGTTTTAATTGTTTATGCTTTTTATATGTATATTAGCGATCCGCTTTAATTTCGCAAATTGTTCACAGCTAGATTTTTAGGCAGGTCCCACAAATAAGTTTCTAGAAATAAATGTAGTTATAGCCTAACTCCTAAATAGCTCTCATGGATGTTTTTGAGTTTTTGCAAATAATTCTACAGAAATACGTGACGGAACACTGTTTTCTATTATTATCTAGGTTAACTGTTAACGATATCCGATAAGCTTTCCGACGGCAACTTCGCTCAAGTTGTCCTTAAGAGCAAACAAAAGAACCGTTTTTCCATACCTACAAACGTAGTCCCCTGTTTTCTCCCTGGATTGTGCCACTAGAGCAATATATTTTTTACTTTTTTACTATTAATCTATGGTAACTTTAGCCATGTTCCTACGTTTTCCTTTTTGTCATATCTTTATTGAATGATATGAATCTTTCAAAACGTAAGAAATACGACAGATTTTCCGTTATGTTCCTTCTTCCATTAAACTAATTTTTGAACATTATATAAAGAAGCTAAACGTAGGAACATAGCATATACTTTTCTCTACTAAATTATGAAAAAAGTAATTAAATCGGTCCAGTATTGGAGGAGTAAAAAAAGGGGACATTTTCGGCCCGAGCTGCAGTTGTCCCTGTCGCGCTCTACGGGGGAGGCTTGAGGCATAGCGGGACAGCTATAGATAATAGGAAAACCTAATTTTGAATTTTCTCGTTTTGTTGGCTCTTAAGAACTACGCTATCCATTGTAAAAACAGAATGAAAATCGGTACAGCAGCATTTGAATTTTCAAGAACGGACAAAGATAATATAGACGGAGCAGTTTTATAGTAGGTATGTAGTGATAACTGATAGCGATAGTTTTGCATCCGAACTCCATCCATTGTTACAGATTTCTAAATAATTACTACATCCAACGTATGAACAAAAGCAAAATTAATTGCATGGTGAGACTCGTCAATTGCATTAAGGATGTGGAAATCGTTTTGATCTTTATAAACCGACCTTCTTATAAATCTTTATTATCTCAAAGTCTTCATAACGAGTTTTTCTTGAAACAAAAACAATGTAGAGTTGAAAACAGTGTACCTACACTATAAAGCGCCAGAATTTTCCTTTTATTATTTTGATGTACCTACTTACCGCTTTGAATATGTTTGTAGTTAGATATAAATCACTACATAGTATAAAACAAAGTCGCTTTCTCTGTCCCTATGTCCCTTTGTACGCTTAAATCTTTGAAACTACGCAACGGATTTTGATGCGGTTTTTTTTAATAGATAGAGTGATTCAAGAGGAAGGTTTATATGTATAATAACATCCATTAAATAGTGGAGAAGTACTGTTATTTTTGAGGTTTCTAATGTGATGTCGTAAAAAATTACATTTTTTCCGCTTACATTGCAAACGCAGGCTGAACCCTACGAGTTTTATCAAAATAATGTACTAAGTATTATACACATTGAAAAGGTCTACAGAAAAGTCCGCGATGGTATATGTCTATCTCTTATGGATAACCCACAATAACTTTTTTTTGTCATTTACTTTTTACGACAAATAATGGCTAATTTTCGATGCGATTTTAACCAATACAGCATTAATCCTTAACCAATTAAATACCTTGAATACATTGTTCATTTAATACAGATCTATATGGCCCTTTACACCGTATGATTTAAGTGAATATTTTCGAAGATATTACAGATTTAAAAATTGCGGGACGTAGCGTTTGCGGCGGTACCGGCCGGCCGGGCCGCTATGTTTTTATATACCTACAACGTTCACAGTTTTTCTGTAGTGTACCTATTTAGTATCAGCATTGCACCCGTGCGAAGCCGGGGCGGGTCGCTAGTTATTTTACTATAAACGCCGTCGTAACTTCGGCGTACGTGTAGCTCATTTTTAATGCACATAGACAAAAAAGCTAGACAAGTGCGCGTGACTAGAAACGCAGAATAAGTTGAAAAATATTTTTTTGTAATAACTAATTTTGCGAATTTTAATGTAGTAACTAATAACTTTTAGTTTAAATTTATTTTGTAATATGTATAATGAACTTACAAAGTAGGTACATTTTTAAATGTTTCTCTTCACTGAGGTACAAGCTAGATACAAAAATCCATTAGAATTGGAAATAAGTATATTTTTGAAATAGGCTATCCTGATTCCTGACTTACAACCAACGACGCGACGTCATAACCTTACAAAAATACGTGTGTCTTTGATAATTAATAATAATGTTCTTTTTATTAAAAAATCCATGCGATTTATTACCAACGATAAATTGAAATACGTAGGAACGTAATTTATTAATGATTCTCTTTCAAATGTTATCTCTATAATGTTATTTCATTGGATGAAAAAAATAAGGATTTGTAGCCGAAATATTTTTTTTATTTTATTTCTGAGTAAGTAAGTACTAGGTAGTTAGGTACCTATCTCAAAAGGCGTCAGTACCTACAAACTAATGTACATAGTTGAAGGAACCATTGGAATTAAAAAATAACAAGAATAGGCATGAGCTCGATGTTAACATCATATTATGTATCTTAATTAATGGGGATAATGTTTGAATATGTATAAGCTTATCTTATGATGAGCTATACTGAAATAGCTACACGAACACGAGGTAACTTCCGTCAATCGTGAAGGATTGTCTGTTGATCTGCGTTTAATTTGAGCAAAAAAGCTGATCATTATGTTAGTGTAAATGTGTACGAGTATTACATTGAAAGTGTATGAGATTTCACAAGTTCATACGATTCATCTTCCATAAGTACCTAATCTAATATTATCAAGAAAAAAAATTCCATGAAAACATTCCCAGGACAAAATAAATAATTCTAACTTTAATAACGTTGTGTTATCAGTCTTTATTGAGTATTGAGTACTAAAATATATAAAACTAGCGACCCGCCCCGGCTTCGCACGGGTGCAATGCTGATACTAAATACACTACAGAAAAACTGTGAACGTTGTATATAAAAAAACATAGCGGCCCGCTCCGGCTTCGCACGGGTATAAAATAAATAGCCGGGCGGCCGGCCGGTACCGCCGCAAACGCTACGTCCCGCAATTTTTAAATCTGTAATATCTTCGAAAATATTCACTTAAATCATACGGTGTAAAGGGCCATATATAGATCTGTATTAAATGAACAATGTATTCAAGGTATTTAATTGGTTAAGGATTAATGCTGTATTGGTTAAAATCGCATCGAAAATTAGCCATTATTTGTCGTAAAAAGTAAATGACAAAAAAAAAGTTATTGTGGGCTATCCATAAGAGATAGACATATACCATCGCGGACTTTTCTGTAGACCTTTTCAATGTGTATAATACTTAGTACATTATTTTGATAAAACTCGTAGGGTTCAGCCTGCGTTTGCAATGTAAGCGGAAAAAATGTAATTTTTTACGACATCACATTAGAAACCTCAAAAATAACAGTACTTCTCCACTATTTAATGGATGTTATTATACATATAAACCTTCCTCTTGAATCACTCTATCTATTAAAAAAAACCGCATCAAAATCCGTTGCGTAGTTTCAAAGATTTAAGCGTACAAAGGGACATAGGGAAATAGGGACATAGGGACATAGGGACAGGGAAAGCGACTTTGTTTTATACTATGTAGTGATGATGAAACAAAATTACTACCTATAACTTGAATATATTATTGTATATAATTTTTCATTTACAATTGACAATAAAAACATGCATTTTATGACGGATTAACAAACCACAATGGAAAATAAGAAATATCGCCTAATACCTACTTATAGGTATTATCTTCCTATAGGTATACTTATAGCCATTCAATTTATTCAATCTATTATTAAAATTAACTTGTAGACTGTAGTCATATAGAATCCATATTCTAGAAGTAACCATTAACCACCACGCATAATATAAAAATACAATAAATAGCAACTTCATCAACTTATTAGTCATCACTTGTGCTTAAAGCATTAAACCATAAAGCTGCGTACCTACGGATTGCGCGTACCCTGGTACGCGTTCTCAGTTTACGCGTATCCGAAACGCCTAGTTCATACCTGCAGCTACGGCTCCACTCTTGGGGTACGCGTACCGCGCGAGCCAACTCGAGCGCGAGCCAATCGTCAGTCGGTTGTTGGTCGCGCGTCAAAGAGAACTCGCGCGGCCGGCTACGCTACATTTGGATGGCAAAATGAATAAACACGCGTGTTCTTCGAGTTTTAATAATGAAAATATTATCAGATTGATTCAACTTTATGAATTTCACCGGGTCATGTAGGATAGCACACTAAATGATTATCGAAGTAACGATTTACGCCAATATGCATGGAAGGCAATTTCAAATGAACTGAAAATTCTGAGTCATGACGAATGACTGGGGCTCGCGGAGCGTTTTGGATCGATTGACCTCGCGTACAGGTTCGCAGCGCAGCGGTCCGTACAGGAGCTGTACGCGTATCCAATGCACGCGTGGACAGTGTTTCTCCACTACGCGTAACACAGGAACGCGCAATCCGTACGCAGCTTTACTGTGCGAGCCGAACTCGCGCACCGAGGGTTCCGAATAAACCTATTTTTTATTTATTTTGTAACTTTACATATATGCTTTTAGCAATTGTTATTTTATCTGTGTTGTAACTTGTAAGACGTTGCTATGTATCAAATTTCAAGATTTCTGTTTTCACGGGAAGTACCCTGTAGGTTTTGATACCCTCGGGAATGGCGCAAATCTGCAGCATAAACGGTTGTATTTTTTGATTGCATTGGCATAGGCCATAGAAGTATATTTTTTCACAGCTTCCACACAGACCAAGAGACTGATATGGTAAATTTAATATCGATTTTTTTGAAACATTTGCATTGGCATTCTCGATTTTGTCACTCATTACGAGGACAGTCGGATTCGGTGAAAATTTACTAGGTAAATGTTGAAAAAATTGTCTTTCAGTGTTTCTCCAACTCAAGGAGTAATTACCTAATTTTATTCATCTACTAATTTAAAAATCTTTATTTTTATTATTATCATATTTCTTTTGTTAAAAGATGCTGCAAATCAGTGTGATAACATGGCCTGTGACCACGGATAAAAATGTGCTTGCTTATCGTATTTTCTGAATACGAAGATATTTATTTTTCATACACTAATATCGAAGAGAATCAAAAGTATCGCAAATAATTATTAATTAAAAACTTGGGAAGTCTTAAATGTCGAGAAATCCGCAAAGGTCGTGATGACTTCGAAACAAATTATTAATAAATTATCCAAGACAAATATCAAATAATCTATTCATCATTATCCACTTAAGTGTAATTTAAAGAGAATTTTCGTAGTAATTTTGTCCACCAACATTATTATACGATTTGTTAAAAAAAGTACACATAAAAACAGGTATTCATATAACAACTAGAAACACTGCACAACTAAAAAAACCGCTTATGTAATTGTTTTTATCTTTCAATGCGATGTTAGAATTTGTCACATAGTATGCGAACAATTAGTTATTATGTATTTATTTTGACTTTTGAGGCCGTAAAAACAGCTCAGGGGATGCTAGTCTCAAAGGACCCAATCCAGAGGCCAGAGAGTACATGATATCAGATCAACGAATCAATCAATCATTATATTTTGATTCTAACCTTATGCCAATTAATAGGGAAATTGAAGTTTTTAAACTGACACGTGCATATATCCAAGGTATATGGCTGTAGATAGTAAATAGAATAAGTACCACAGTGTATGGTCGGTAAATATGTACCTACATATGAAGGTGTTATGAAACGTGGCCGGATGTTGTAGATACAATAATATGCTAGGTGACCGCTCAATGAAGACAGCATACGGCTCACGTATTTCAATGTCGGCGTTCTGCAGTTTATCGGAAGTAATATATAATTTATGCCATCTAGATCGGTTTAGTTTAATAAAAATAAATCGTGGTCATAATCGTTAATTAATCTGCTTCTCGAACTACGTGTCAGTGTCACTATAACATGGCAACAATAGAGCAGGCTCCAAGGAGATGTTCGTTTGCAAAAATAGCGGACCTAAATCTGACTTCTGATATATATTGTATAGGTCCCAGACATCCTATAGACAGATGTTGCCAACCAGTTTTGTGGTCCCCCTGCCCGCACCCCGGTAATTAAATATGGCATACAAAGAAAAAAATAAAAATTTCCAAAACATGCCGTGTGGGGTATCAAATGAAAGAGCTTATTGAGTAGATCACGAATATATAGCATACTATATACATTTCTTACACTTTCTCTAAGATTTTTTAGAAAATTTACGAAAATGGTCCATTTTTGAGTTAACTTTAAACCACTATAGATTGAAAACTCATGAATATATTTTTTAAATTATTATTTTAAATAATTAACAATAGTCCATTGTTTATGATTCAATAGTTCGTAATATAATATAAGTGAGCTATGTGGTGGATTTGATGAAAATAACTATATACTATATGAACTTGAAAATATACTCGCCATCTTTGAATGCTCCCCCCACTCCCCCATGCAACTATTTCACTGTACGAAATATTGAATCGTAAACAATGGACTATTGTTAATTATTTAAAATAATAATTTAAAAAATATATTCATGAGTTTTCAATCTATAGTGGTTTAAAGTTAACTCAAAAATGGACCATTTTCGTAAATTTTCTAAAAAATCTTAGAGAAAGTGTAAGAAATGTATATAGTATGCTATATATTCGTGATCTACTCAATAAGCTCTTTCATTTGATACCCCACACGGCATGTTTTGGAAATTTTTATTTTTTTCTTTGTATGCCATATTTAATTACCGGGGTGCGGGCAGGGGGACCACAAAACTGGTTGGCAACATCTGTCTATAGGATGTCTGGGATCTATACAATATATATCAGAAGTCAGATTTAGGTCCGCGATTTTTGCAAACGAAACTCCACTGAGAGTCCGGTCTACAAGATAACTTGCAAGAATGGTAATCACACTAAAAATAAATATTACCATTTACCAAGCGTAGCTAATGTACAAACTACAAACAACGGCAACACGAATAGTTAATTTGTTTCATTCATTTAATCTGTATAAACTTTTTGATGAACCCACACGAATAACACCTACTTCTGCAACTTGTATTGATAATATATACTGTGATTGCAAATGTTTAGAAAAATATATTCTCAACACGCTAACTTCGGATCACTGTGGCCAGAAAGTAGTTTTTGAATGGGATTGCATACCTACATTTAAAAGAATTAATGTTAGGCCTATAACTAGAAAAGGCATTCATACATTTATAAATAATATTGATAATAAACTGCCTGACCTGAATGATCAATCCTTTCATAAAAATCCTTGTGAAATGTTTACAAATCTTTTTAAGTTCATTCATAGTGAATATGAAAAAATATTTAAAATTAAATCTTTAACTATTACCAAGGATTTACCATTCAGCCAATGGGCAACTCCTAGTATACACAGATGCAGGAACGTTCTTTACGAGTTATATGGTATGAAACAATATAACAAAGACTTGCCATTTCTTAGTTATGTTAGAAATTATTCAAAAACATTTAAAAAAGTTTGTTTCACTGCCAAGAGTTTGTATGTCAGAGATAAAATACGCAACTCTGACAATAAAGTTAAAACGGTTTGGACAATTATTAATGGTGAATTGGGCAAAAGCCAATCAAATGATAGTACCATAAAACTTGTCAATTCTGGTAGGGTCATTGACAAAAGTGCTGATGTTGCGCTTGTTTTTGAAGATTTCTTTAGTAGTGTCCCTGCTAGTATAACTAAGAATTTAAATTCGTCTTCAGCGCTTGCAGAGTCTTTATTGAGGGATCACGTTGCTGAGTGTAACAAATTATTTGAATTGCGACACGTGACTGCTGATGAAATTGATAAAACTTTTAAAACATTAAATTTAAAAAAAACATGTGATCTCTGGGGTATGTCTGTAAATTTAGTAAATAATATCATAGAAAACATTGCCAATCAACTAGCGTTTATATTTAATCAGTGTTGCGACTGTGGTATATTCCCTGATTTACTAAAGTTTAGCAAAGTTATTCCTTTATTTAAAAGTGGTGACCAAGAAGACAGTAATAACTATAGGCCAATTTCCATATTACCAACTTTGAGCAAAGTCTTCGAGAAACTAATTTTAAACCAATTAAGTAGTCATTTTGCATCAAATGGTTTACTGCACGCCAAACAGTATGGTTTCACAAAGGGGCGCTCTACCACTGATGCCGGAGTAGCTCTTTTGTCACATATATACAAAGCATGGGAAAATTCAAAGAATGCTTTGGGGATATTCTGCGACCTTTCTAAGGCTTTCGACTGTGTAGAACATTCCACTCTATTACGGAAACTAAATTTTTATGGTATCAAAGGTTTAGCTCAGGATCTCATAGCTTCATATCTTCAGAACAGGGTACAAACCGTTGTCGTTATTGGAGAGAAATCTCGCGGTGCGCCGATTAACATAGGTGTTCCGCAGGGATCTATCTTAGGACCGTTTTTGTTCTTAGTGTTTATTAATGACCTACCTTATTATTTGCAGGATATGTGTGAAATAGTACTGTTTGCAGATGACACCTCATTAAAAAAAAACATTAAACATTACATTACTAAGCCTTGGTGAGCATGGTATCTTCAAAAAAAAAAAAAAAAACAATTTGAAACCTTTTATTATTATTATTATATCTTCTCTCTATTTTTTATTTTTTCATTTATATCTACTTATATATATTATATATTACATTATGTTATGTTTCTCTATTGTATAAGTATAATATAGTATGTATGACACACCGTATTCTTTTACGTAATTTAAATATATATATATATTTTTATTTTTTATTAGTTACACAAAAAAAAAAAAATGTAAATGTACTGTGTACTCCATACGTCACAAGGGGTTGCTGAAAACCAGTGTTGTGTTAGGGCCCTGGCTCTTGCACAACTATTTGCTGAGTCAGCCCCTTTTGTCAGCAACCAACGAGCCGCGCAGTATGCTGATTTGCCCTATCTTCTCCGTTCTTTTTTTTTATGTAAAAAATATTATACAAATTAAGGGTCAATTAGTTTTTAAGTTTTTTTTTTTTTTATGTGTTTTTTTATTGTTATATTGTGTGGCATATCGTTATGACAGTAAATTTCTTTCTTCTTCTTCTTCTTCTTCTTCTTCTTCATTAATATTTAATGTGGATAGACATGACACAAATGTTGACGAAGTAAACTCTGCTCTTTTACGCATATCCAATTGGTTTAATGCTAATAATTTACTATTAAATACAAAAAAAAAAAAACAAATTGTGTAGAATTTATCCTCCCAAATGTAAAAAAGGTGAAAAGGAATATTATTTTAAACGGGGAGGTATTATACCCTGTGGAATCGACTGTTTTTCTTGGTATGACATTAGATGAGAAGCTTCAATGGGGGGCCCATGTTACCACCACCGCTGCTAAGCTCAGCTCAGCTGCATATGCAGTTAGAAGAATAAGGCATCTCACCGATGAAGAAACGGCTAGATTGGTTTACTTTAGCTACTTTCATAGCATAATGTCCTATGGAATTCTGCTATGGGGCAGGGCTGCAGATATAGAAACTATATTTATATTACAGAAAAGAGCCATACGCTCTATATATAATTTGCGTGCTCGAGACTCACTAAGAGATCTCTTTAAGAATACTGGTATCCTTACTGTACCGTCGCAGTATATATTTAATAATATTTTATATGTACACAATAACGCTTACTTACACACAAAAGTAGGAGATAGACATTGTTATGACACAAGAAACAGAAATAAAATTGAAATGCCATTTTTCCGGCTAGCTAAAGTTAAAAATTCATTTATGGGTCAAGGTATACGCTTTTACAACAGAATTCCTCATAATATTAAAGAGTTTAGTAGTTCTAAATTTAAAACTTATATAAAAAATGTACTAGTTCAGAGAGCCTATTACAGTATTAAGGAATATATGGACGATAAAAACCCATGGAGGGTTGTCGCGTAAAAACCACAGGACAGTTCTTTGGCATATTATGATAATATATTATCCCACCAAAAACATTTTCATGTAAAATGTTGCCAAGACGAGCCCATATGACTCGCACTGTCAAAAAGTTATCAGATCTCATGTAGAGCCAAGCTTCTAACACTACACGCCCTAACTCTACAAGGCCTAACTTCACAAACTCTACACCTTAGTCAAAATATGTGGCTTGGCCATTTCGCTACATTCACATCGGCGTAAGGTGAAAAATTAATTAACTGTTCATTACTTTTGTGTTATACAATAGTTCTTGTAGTAACGAACGGCCAAGCCACATATTTTGACTAAGGTGTAGAGTTTGTGAAGTTAGGCCTTGTAGAGTTAGGGCGTGTAGTGTTAGAAGCTTGGCTCTACATGAGATCTGATAACTTTTTGACAGTGCGAGTCATATGGGCTCGTCTTGGCAACATTTTACATGAAAATGTTTTTGGTGGGATTTCATTTCTTTTTGTAAGTTGTTTGTAACAAATTTTTTTTTTTTTTTTTCTTCTTTTTTTGGGGTGTATTTCTTGCACATCAGAGACGCCTTTTTTTATAGCCCACTCTCTATTTTCCCCATTGTCGGCACAAGTATACAATTGTAGTTCATCCCAGTGGTTTACAACATATCGCACAATAGCAGTCATGACTTGCAACGCCACTTCAAAGTCTATTTCTTCACACATTAAATATGTCAAGGAATGAAAGAGGCAGGAACCATCTCCCGGCATATGAAGTATGAACCACATGATGATGGCAAGGTCCAAGATTTACTTCAAGTGAAACTATTTCACAATCCATGTTCACTTTTAAATCAGTAGCAAGACAATCGACAATCGACGCGCTTGCTGTCAAGGACAATTTTTTTTTATTTTTAGCTACTGTGTGGACGTAAGAGGCAGGAGACGTTCGCAACACTTCTATTCATTCATATTTATATGATCTGATCTGAAGTATATGTCTCAATATATGTCGATTAAATTTTTAATTTTTTTTTTTAACAAGGAGTACCTATACATATATATATATCTAGGGGAACCAAGTTTTAGATTATTAGATTAGACCTCTAGCGTCATCAAAATTTAATTTAAAATTACAGGTCTCATACAAACTCCCATCCCCTAGTTTAAGGGGTTGGGGGATGAAAGTTACAAGTTTTATAATTTTTTTGTTGTTTGTGTGCTAATACTAGCTTACATACAAAATTTCAGCTTTCTAGGACATTAGGAAATACCTTAAGAATTTTGATGATCATCAGTGAGTCAGTGACGAAATTAGCGTTTTTTAGATATAAATAAAATCTGAAGTATAAAAGGTAATGTAATTAAAACTTAATATGTTCAATAAGTCCGCTATTGACAATATATCCCGAAAATTTTGTTGATCTAGCATAATCCAAACCCAAGTTATGAGGGTTCAAAAAAACGTCGAAGCGCTTCGAGAAAAGGTAGGTAGTGCCCGTGCGCTTCGCTTTCGCTTGGCTGGTCTTGGCGGGGGCACTACCGTGCCCCCAGATGATGTTACATAATATGTAATTTGTAAAATTAAACTGACATGATTAAAAAGAGCAACTATGGAGTTTCTTGCCGATTCTTCTCCGTAGATACTGCTTTCCGAATCGGTGGTAAATGTTAAAAATATGTACCTAATGACGTTTCAAAAGTGCTTCTAGAAGAAGTCTAATTGAATAAATAAATGTTTGAGTTTGAGTTTGAGTTTGAGTTTAAACATATACCTATGCTTATAATGCTTGATATGTTTGTATGATCAAATAGTTAAGCCAATTTGGAAACAAATATTTACCTTCGATACAGTCATCGAGAAGCAGATTAATAAATTACTAAATAGTAACTACGGTCTACGCCATAGGATAGTGCCATAGGTCACGCTCGTGCGTATATATCATTGCCAATAAATATTGCATAATCTCTCACAGAACCAACGAAATCATTAATTGAAATTGGAATAAACCTATTCCAGTTTGCTAATTACCTAAAAAAATTCCATCATTTTAGGCACTTAGGAGGCTATACTTTAGTCACAGACTAATAATAATATACTAAGTATCTTTAGTTATACAACATTCATTTGAATATTATCTAAATAGGTAGTAAATCAACATCTTAATGTTTTTGACTATCTAAAATCTAGCTATCTGAATGAATTATATTTTAATATTTTTAAAATTAAAATATAATATTTTCCTGACTTAAATTTACCAAGGCAACTAAAGAATAATGTTAAATTATTCAAATACATCTATATTTAGCTAAATGTGCGCGTATGTATTTAAATGCCGTGATTTATAGTTCGCTGCAACATGTCGTGTTCTTTTCACTAGTCTCATTTTGTTAGAGACTCGGTTAGGCTCTTGTTAGTTTTTAACCGACTTCCAAAAATCAAAGGGGCTGCTACGTTCTATATTTTCTTACTCCTTTAATAGTATGAACTAGACAGTGAAAATGCTTGCTACCTTTATCCAGCTATAACTTTGGTAACAAGTATGGAAGAAAAGGCCAGACGGACAGATTCACCTGAATCTCCAATATAGATACTTAATAACACAACCGTGTAAACTGTAAATGTTCAGAACACTCTAGCTAGTATCTAATCTGTGACCCTAGTCCCTAGTAGTAGTATTAATTATTTTATCTAAAATAGGTCCAGTCCCTGGTTTAAATCGTGGTTTGATTATTGGTCGTGCGGTCTACAAATTTTTTACGACTGCATACATCTCTTCAATTACTTAACTAAGCAGCAAATAACCTGAAACTAAATTAACCTCAGAAACGACTATTTCATTTTTAAGGATCTTTGCAATTACCTACCTCATTTTATAACATATTCGCAAATTTATGTTTTTAATTTTTATCCTCCGGAGTCCGGTAGCATGTAGGTTACAGGCACAGGTTAGAGGTAGGATAGCCACCCCGTAAAATGTGAACATATTTTTAAATAAAATGTAGCCTATTATAATTTGAAACTAACTAATTGGTCAATCGCAATATAAAATTTTGTCAAAATCTATGTTTTTCTTACGTGATTGACATAAAATACTGAAAAAAAATAGTAATAAATATTTAACGTCAAAGACCTACAGAAATGGTTTGGTTATGTACCTAAGACTGTTTTATTATATTTTTGACTGTTTTATCTATACAAACATAGATTTTGAAACCACGATTCAAATCAAAACATACACAAATTTATCACAAACATAAATTTTAGGGAATACATAGGTACTTCATTTTTTGTGCATAGGTATGTATTTGTTTACAGTTTTTATGTAATAACTACAAACACAATTTAAAGCATAGAGTAACTAGGCATTTACCGACGCACGGTCTTCAGATAAGACACAAATTATCTTTTCATTTAACAGAGGTATCTAAATTGTTTTTGTATTTAAGTTTATTAATACCTTTTTATCGAGATATGCTCCATGTTAAAATCCGTTAAAAATTATTCACTGCTCGTAACTGAATAAACTTTGTCTTTGTAACTAATAGAGTGATTGTAGTGACAGAAATATTAATTCCTAGAAATATTAGTTTATTTTTAATAAAAACCACCAGAGTATGAGAATTAAAACAAAATTTAAATTTAAATGGGACCACATGGCTTTCAAATAATCTTTCAAATATTTATCAAAATCAGTTCACCCAGTCGAAAGTTCTGAGATAATAAAGTCAAAAAAACAATGTTTTTTGAATTCCGTAATAAATAGATGAAAACTTTGAAATTTTGATATTACATTAGAATTAGTTAAATACAATTTAATTTCACATACCTAGTTAATATTTTTTTTACATATTGATGAAATAAGCGTGAAAAAGTACCTAATTGATAAAGGATTGAATTCAAATTCCTTGATATGTATGATTTTAATGTGATCGTTTGTTTGATGTGATATATTTAACTAGAAATTATTTATTTATATTACTATGTAGACTTAAGACATAACAACCACTAACAACTAAGATTTTTGTGACACGTTATACCCTTATTATGTTGTGTACTAAATATCTACAAAGTAAGAAGAAAGGAGGTCGAATGGTAACGGTCTTACGTAAAGTCAATACTTACCGGGGCATTGCAATACGTCGGTTGCCGCAGCCATCGCGGCAAACGCCAGAAGACTGCACACGACTACACTCTTTGAAAACATCGTTATGTCTGCGACAAGAAACAAACTAATCAGCTTCGATTACGAGGTCGTTTAAACGGTCTTCTTCTCAGCTAGATTTGCAATGCGCCCGCTGCTGTATATAATAGCACTTTTAACGACAACTTAGAGTTCAAAATCAAGCGTTGGTCTTGCATCGCATGAAAATTGTGTAGGTATTGTTTGTACTGCATAAGTACACATATAATTTAATGTTAACGCGTTTGAGGAATATTACATAAACAGCTATAAAACCAAAAAATGATTATTGGCCATGTACTGCGCAAATTATTTTGACACTAAAGCAAAGGCAGTATTTTAATTCCATTGCAGTATAAAGGGGTGTAAATTAAAACCGATAAGTAGAATGATACATATTTTTGTGTAACGCAATTTATATCAGATTGATTTTTATTATAAGAATTGCGTTTATCTCTGGAACTAAGAGAAGTTAAAAAAATAATAAGCATCAGCATCACCTTTGGTGATCCGTAAGCATCGGAAACATACCCGTAGTCTTCTCGTAGTACTAAATATGATAATATTTAAATATAGCTGTAGTTACACGATGTTTTGTATTTGTTTGTTTAAGATAATGTGCGTGTCCGTCTGTGGAATCCCTAACAGGTAAACCGCTTTTTTTTGGAAGGCGAATATGAATGCTGCTTTCTGAGAATTTTTGATATCTGCTTAATATAATGTATTACAAGTTGTTCAATGTAACCTAAAAGTTACGGCAAAATCAAATTAAATACCTTTGATTTTGGTTACAGGGAAGAAAAAAAACTCCATACTACAATACTAAAAATACAAAGCAGAAGAGTTATTTGTTTGTTTCAACGCTCTAATCTCCACAGATAATATAATACTTTGATACTGATAATACTACTTTATATATATAGCTTTCCGTCGGCGACTTCGCCCGTGTTTTCAAAGAAAAACCCGCATAGTTCCCGTTCCCGTGGGATTTCCTGGATAAAACCTAGCCTATGTTGCTCAGTGAAGATGCAGCTTTCTAATGGTGAAAGAATTTTTGAAATCCGTCCAGTAGTTTATGCGTGAAAACCATACATACATACATACATAATTACAAACCTTTCCTCTTTATAATATTAGTATAGATTATTTCTGCTTGTTATATGCGCTCTATAGCTATAGCACTCACTTAGCTAAGGCTACATCTACATATATATAAAACCCTTACTACTCTCTAAGCTTCATCTTTACCGAGTAACATATAGGCTACTTTATGTATCTCGAGACTCGGGTCAACAAAACACGGCCAAAGCCAGCCTACGAGTTTTTAATACTTAGTTAAATATTTATCATAAAAAAATAAAGAATTGGTATGATTATTGATTATGCTCTATAAGATTTAGAGAATGAGGAAAATCGGAAATATGAAACAATTAATCTTATCGGTTTTGCTTCGGTTCGTTGAAAATAGAGTCTACAGACTTAAGTAAATTGTTTTCCATAAGAACAAAGATTGTCCTCTGACACGTGTTCATACACTTAAATGGAATAATAATATAAACAATACAAACAGAACTTGAAAATTATACTTACTTAATATTCCGCCTCAAATCAAAGTATATATAGGTATTTATTTGCCTATATTATATGACAAAGAAAAAAGAGCAAAGGCATCAGTGGTTTAAAATTTAAATAAGCCATTGAACTACAACATCTGTCAACTCGCACTTGGCCAACGCGGTGAATTATCCTGAAAAAATCATCGGAGGCCTGCGTCTCAAGTATGAGTTGTTGATCATTTTATTAAGTACAGCAAACTTGCCTAATTTATAAACTTAGCAACAACGGATGTAAGCGCCTGCAATATAAGTAATACTGGTAGAGAATAGATATTGAATAATGTGTGCAAATCTCTATATATAAATGAATCCCTATTTCTCTTGGTCACGGCATCACGCGTGAACGGGTGGACCGATTTCGATAATTATTTTTTTATAATATTCCTTGAAGTACGAGGATGGTTCTTATGGAGAGAAAACGTAAACATGTACCACGGGCGAAGCCGGGGCGGACCGCTAGTAAATAATAAAATCCAATTATCTAAAATTTTGCAAGTTTTATTATGTAGGTATGCTATAGATTAAGAAGTTTTGTTCATTGAACTTTCTTTTAAAACAAAAGCCTGACAATTTTAATGCTTATTAAGTTGTCCTAAACGCATGGAAGAATAAAATTAACGTATGCACAAACATGCAATATTTATTATCTACCTAACTACTTAATATAGGTAACTAATATTTTCATACGAAATAAAACAAGGAAATCGTTCAGAAAGTTTTTAATTAAATAGCGAATAGTAATTTTTTTAAGTCCCAATTAAAAGAAATAATGGTTAGTAGCATGGACGAATAATGTTAGTAGTTACCTTTACAAGGTTCTCTAGCCTCTACATGAACGAATAGATTCTGACAAGCGAGTCGTGTCGTCTGTCTTTTTTGTCCATCTGTCTGTCTCATTGTCTGTCTGTCAAGACCCTTCTTCTCAGGAACGCGTGGAGGTTTTAAGCTGAAATTTATATTGAATATTGAAGTCTACGGACCCTTCAAGCTGTGAAAAATCGTAATTCGACATTCGTAAGGGAATCAAAACGGGTATTACCATTTACCCGTGAACACAGAATCAATTTTTTTCACGAGATGCGAAATACAAAGCACGAAAGCAAACGTTTAGACAGATAATAGTGGTGCGATGCATATGAAGAAACCAGTAAAATTGTTGCCGATACAACTAGCTTAACAGATATTGATAATATTAAGATATTGAGAATAAAACAATAATTAAGCATAAAATTCAATGGTTGCATTTGGGGCTGCCAAATTTATTGGATAATGTTTATCAAAATTCTTTTTATTGTTATTTGATAAGTGAGAGTTCCTCCGTAGCATTTTTTGCACATAGTTTTGAGTCTGTACCAATACGGAATAGCACAGGACTTCGAGGTTTTTTTCATTGTAGACACGCCACTGCAGATAACCACGTTGATTCTGAAAAAAATATGTGATTATTCAATAAGTATACATTATAAGAGAGAAATAGAGAGGAAAACTACATTAAATATGAATTGAAACAAAAACTTGTTTTTTATTTTAACTACGTACCTAACAGAGATGTTGTTAACACGCTTTTATAAGCTACCTCTAGGTTTACTATACATACCTATCCTTCTTGAGACTCGATTTTGAATTACTTTACGGACAGATTTAATTCGATCTTTGAACACCTAGCAAGAATTGGTGACAACTAGTACAATATACTTTCACTTATTATTCTGAATAATAAAAATAAATATTGTTTAAAAAATGTTCGGTTGATTCTATCATAAAAACTTATTTTTATTTTTTAAGATTATTTAAATGTAAGTAGAACAATACCTTTATATAACCAACAAGATAATATTTATTTCATTCAAATGCTCACACCTATTTCCTTCATTATTTGGTTAACGATTCTTTGTTTAGTCATAACAAAACAGTAGAACTATGAAATGGACGTGACATTTATTTAGATTATAAATTTTGCTTTATTTGTATGAGCCACGTTTAGTGAAATCTATTCTAACACGTGTTAGTTGTATTTTATATGAAAGTTATATTTATTTCGTGGGTAATTTATACAGCTACATATTTGTAGATATAGGTACTTTAGATCTTACTTTATTCTGAGAAATTTGAAACAGAAATTTAATGAAAAAATTAAGAAGCATTTTACAGGTTTATAACTTAGCTGTATCAAAATAAGTAAGTACTTAGTAATTCAAAACTGATCAACTAAATTTGCCGGGTTTTCAACCTGGACTGAGAAAATACAAATGTATGTCGTGGCCATATCGTAGATTTGCTCATTTCATGAAATGATTGATCATTTCACGAAATGGTCGCATTTCATTTAATGGTTGAATGTCTATTGGCCACATCATGATGTGGTTTGAGCAGATCGATGATAAGAAATCGTTTCTCGATATGGCCAACTAAACGCGCGGTTTTTTCATGAAATGATCAAAATTATATTTTGATCATATCGTAAAATAGTTACATTAATTATTGGTAGAGGCGCTGTAAGCACTGTGTTTATGCGATAAGATGGCGGGCGAAAATTTAATTATTCGCAGTTAAAAACTTCATAATTCGTTTAATTACAATATGAAGAAAGTCATAGCAAAGAATTTACGACGAAGAGGTTCGAGTAGGTACTACGGAATCTGCGGATATCTTATATGGAAGAAAAATGCGCCTAAAATCCTATAACTAAGTATATTAATTATATATCCTACTATATTATATTATATTATATTATATTATATACTACTACTATATTATATATCGTACTATATTATAATTGTTTCTTTTTTAAAAAGCGATTCGCTTCTGGCACTCGCCGGTCGCTGCCGCGGCACGCTCGCTTTGCTCGCTCGGCTAGTGCGTTGTTTATCAAAGTCTAACCTAACCTAACTTAACTGTTTTCTATTGCAAAATCTATTCGCTTCTGGCATTCGCCGGCCGCTGCTGCGGCTCTCACTTAAATGACAATAAACAAGTTCTTAAAATATTCTGAATTTTTTAAATACATATTTTATGAACTCTCTATATTTTATACGATCTGGCCAAATGTGGATGACCAAATCGTGAAACATTGACGATTTAACGATCTGATCAAACTATGTTGGCCATTTCATGAAATGCGACCATTTCGTGAAATGAGCAAGTCTACGATATGACCACGACATGTATAGGATAATAAGATATTGAGGTACATAATATATTATATGTGACCGCCTCCTTGGTACAGAGGTTGACGCGTGAGCGTAGCACCGCTGGGTTCGATTCCCGGTGGAGACGAAGAAAAAAAATGTCTCGGTCTGGCAGGACAAAGAAGGCTGATTACCTACTTGTCCCTAAAGAAAATCTTTCAGTGAAACAGATGTATGAATAATGCATCTGCCCCTTACCCCACTTGGGGACACGGGACTTTACTTCACTATATTATATGTATTTAAGGACGCTGTCACATTTTGGCGTTACTCAAATTTAGGTATCTAACGTCGTAATTTTGTTCGCGGCAATATCACGCTCACGTAAACATAGCGCATTCCATTTTATAGACCATCTTCATACTTGATATTATTTTTAATTTTTGATATTATTTTTATTGAAATTGATTCCAGAAGATTACTAGGAACTTTAAAAATTCATTTTGTTACTTTTATTAGTAGGTACGATCCTGATAAGTATGTGAGTATATTCAAACAACTTAAAAAAGTGTGACTATTTTACAACAATAATTCATTGAATAATAATCAATGAATTGTATACAATATCAAAGCTTTTTAAGAAATGTAGAATTATTATCATATATGTATATGATGTTACCGGCACTGTATTAAATCCGGCATTGTATACAATTCTTAGTAAATGTACAGTACTCCAAACTTAATAATGCGCATGCAAATCTTCGCTAATTGTCGTATTTCCGAAGACACTCGAATCATTGAATCGTAAGAACCCTAAACAACGCACTTGCATTTTACACCTTGTTCAAAAGAAATAGAAGTCAATTCACGGTCATACACAATCAAAAACAAATCGGGCGGTAGGCTTAGATCATTTTACTTAATGATCTAAGGCGGTAGGTGACGGTAGCCTGTCAGTCAAAAAACTCAAAAATCCGTCAGTCGTCTTTAAATATTGGTGGTGACTGCACGTGTTCTCTCTGTGTGGAATTATATGGAGCTGCTATTACATACCCTTCTTGGTTTTGTTTTTAAAGGTGAATTAAATTAATCGATGAAATGATTTACACAGGTGATGGCAGTAGGGAAAGTGAAAATGAAGAAGAGCATAATGAAAGTTCCGATTTATCTAAAATGTCAGAAATAAAGATTATCCCTGATTTTGATTGTTTTTATTTTTATTTTTTTATAATTGTCATAATATTGAAGAATGATCAGTACTGATTTTAATGATTAGATATATGGTTTAAATATAAACCTGTGTTTGAAAACCATATTTTATACAATACTAGCTTGCCACCCGCGGCTTCGCCCGCTTTGTCTAAAACCTAATAAATTATATACTAAAACCTTCCTCTTGAATCACTCTATCTATTAAAAAAATCGCATCAAAATCCGTTGCGTAGTTTTAAAGATTTAAGCATACAAAGGGACATAGGGAAATAGGGACAGTGAAAGCGACTTTGTTTTATACTATGTAGTGATAAATTTTGTGTTATTTTAACCTTCTTTTCTTCCATCATTACACCAGCTTCAGTAAGACACTTTAAAAGAACTATAAAATTTTCCAAGTAAATCAATCCAACAAAGATATATTAGCAATCGTGGGTTTATTATACTCGCTATTTACTTACAAGGAATTATCGAAACAAAATCGTTACTTACAAATACATATTAATTTATTTTAGCACAAAACATAATTTGACTAAATTATGCATAAAGAAAATGCATTTAACCACTATTTATAGATATCATCTTCGGACGCAACGGGAATATGACAGTTGCCGAACAGCGACGAAGATTTCAATGCGCATTATTACTTTTGGAATACTGTATGTTATTCCGAAAAATAGTCGGAATGAAATAAATTATATTCGTCACATAACACATTCCCTAGGATACTCTTAAATCTGAACTTTTCCTACGTAGCAAACACATTTGCAAATGTGGGTGGTTTTTGGGGTAGCTATTAACCAATATGAGGTCAAAACTAAAATCCAAGATGGCGCCGACAAAAATTTTAAATATTTTCGTCATGGGTGTCATTTTCAAGGTTTTGGAGTAGCTATTAACCAATATGAGGTCAAAACTAAAATCCAAGATGGCGCCGACGAAAATTTTACATCTTTCCGTGATGGGTGTCATTTTCATGGTTTTTGGGGTAGCTATTAACCAATATGAGCTCAAAACTAAAATCCAAGATAGCGCCGACGAAAATTTTACATCTTTTCGTCATGGGTGTCATTTTCATGGTTTTTGAAGTAGCTATTAACCAATATGAGGTCAAAACTAAAATCTAAAATGGCGCCGATGAAAATATTAAGTATATCTTTTCGCCATGGATATTATTTTCAAGGTTTTGAGAAATCTATTAACTAATATGAGGTTAAAACCAAAATCCAAGATGGCGCCGACGAAAATTTGACATCTTTTCGTCATAGGTGTAATTTTCTTAATAATAAAGAAGTAAACTAAAATAAAATAAAACTGTTAACGTTTTTGTTATTCTATTTAAGGACGCTGTTACTTTTTTCCGTACAAAAAAAACTAAGAGATATTGCAAAAAAATTGATCACCCATCCAATTTATGACAGCGCCAACCGATTCTTAACCTCGATATTTTTATTTGTTGTTATCGGTAGCGGTAAAGGAAATAACCTCATCTCTCAAAATTTTAACTGTTTACCTATCACGTTTCATGAGATACCTGGTGACAGATAAAAACACGAAATCTTAGAAATGAGGTCCTGTCATTTTACATTTACAAATTTATATTTATTCTATGCTAATACTAATATTATGAAGCTGAAGAGTATCTATTTTAAAAAAATAATTTTCAGTTTGTATTAGTAAGTAGGTACAATAAAACAAACAAAACATTTTCTAATTATGTAATTTCCGATATTATTAATAATTACAATAAATCTTGGCTCCACAATGAGCTATGAGAATATGGGGTGGGTTCAGTATTTTAGATGAAAATAAGTAAAATAAAAATTAAATCATAAAAATCTCTATATACATCACTTTTATATAAGACATGATGCAAAAATACACCAACAGTTGTACTGCTATTGAACTTTTGCTTAATTTTTGTCAGTCAACGGTCTATTGCATTTATGTGAGTTATGGTCCCTTAAATCCATTGATCTCGAGTATCGAGGGTCCACAAGTTCTGGTAGTAAACAGGTATTGTAGAATTTAACTAAATGTCTTTCCATATTTTCTTTCCAGAACTGATCGTCTCTTTTCACGAATTCATATTTGAGATTACCGACTCCTATCCTCCTATCCATACTGCGAATATACAGACGTCTTCCCCAGTTACTCTTAACTGCCCTTGTATTTGGTAATACCACTTACTTTTTTTATTTACTGTAAAAGCATCATTTCTGTACACCCAAAAGTCTATTTTCTTTTCTTTTATTGCATATTGCAAAGATGTCAAATTTTCACCGGCGTCATCTTGGATTTTAGTTCTGACCTCATATTGCGTAATAGCCACCCCAAAAACCATGAAAATGACACCCATCACGGAAAGATGTAAAATTTTCGTCGGCGCCATCTTGGATTTTAGTTTTGACCTCATATTGGTTAATAGCTACCCCAAAAACCATGAAAATGACACCCATCACGCAGTGGCGGTACGTTCATACAAGCCGAAAAGCCCGGCTTGCCTTAGAAATTCGCTACGAGACAGGAAAATACCCATATTCACGTTTGAATATTCATAATTTGCTCCGAAATTCAATGAAAACTCACCTACAATATAATATATAATACGCCTAGCATAAAACAATGACGAATTCGAGTGAACTTTTTAATTTCATCCTTCTTCCTATCGGAATAAGGTTGTACCTTTTATTTTGACGTTACAATCTAAATTGGATGGATAATAAACAGTGCGGTGTCGATCTTGAGTAACATGTAGTTGTCTCGCTTGCACGCGTGGGCTTTTACCGGGCTTTGCGCTCATCTCTTCTAACGTATGAAATTTCGTCCGAGTAGCTACATTCCTAGCTATAGAACTCTATAGCAATTTGTATGGAGAAAAAAGCCCGGCCTTGCAGTGAAGATAGTTACGATTGCGCGAACGAACGTCGTGAATATTATTGTTACCTATGATAGTTTGTTTGAGCGGGTGATTATACCGGTGTAATTTAGGTTGAGTTTTTCGAATTTTGTGCTAAAATGAGTGTCGCGACAGCAGATTGTGTTGTAAATTGTGATGGTTTGCTTTGTGCTCAGCGGGGGAAAGGTAAAATCATTAAACTTTACTGAAAAACAACAATTAATTTCTTCATCAAAACCAACTCCCGATTTGTGCATTACCCAAACTAGGTAGTAAGTCACATAAACGAAATTTTAATTGTAATGTTTACGAACGATTTCATGAATGAGAATTGCTTAGAAGAAGCCTTTCCCCAGCTGTAGCAAGTTTCAGCACATTTGGTAGTTACGATTCCTGCTAGTAAGTAGGTAGTAGTCTGTAGTTCTTCCACGAAGCGTGCTTTCTCATCGTAAAATAAATCGTATTCATAGGTACGTATTAATTAAGAAATACACAAGGCCAAGAACGCCTTTCTGAATTAGGTATCAATAATTGCCATAGAAAAGGAGCTGTTAGGTAATTGAATTCTAAAACAAACACCTACTTTCTATAATTCCGATGTTATAAAATATTTCCTTCAGAAAGATCGGCGTTTTGAATTAGAATATAAATGATCTGTACAATTTTATTAATAACTAGCTGTGCCCGCGACTTCGTCCGCGTGGAATAGTGACTGCATAGTAGTTACTACTTAACACACAATTATTGAGTAAACACGTCTTGAAACACGTACTACCATAAACAACTAAATTATAAGTACTTACAGATTATTTTACAGTTAAGAAATAAAAAAAATAATGACACAAAATAACTGTTAGTAAAATTAAAACTAAACTGAGCTATAAAACTTTGTTACAGAAGAGTTCAAAATTTCCAGGGTGTGGCTATCCTCTCGCTCCCATGTCCCCCTCTTCTTTCACAGCCTTTCAACCCTTCCCTTTCCATCCCTAGTAAATGGCAGAACCGATTTTGATGTAAATAATATTATCTCATTGTACCTATATGTACACGTCATATCCTATCGTTTGATGCTCCATTTGGTTTATTTATCTAACCACTGTCACCCCTAAAGTGCCCTATATGTAATAAACGGATGAACCGATTTCGATAAAACATTACTAATTGTAATTCACCCGTTATGCACATTCATTTGATATATCACTTAGGTAGGTACTATCACAATATTTGACAACATTCGTTTCTTTCATTCCCACTTATACCTATACAGTAAAGTAAAAAAAGTAGTCAAATTTTATCAAAATCGGTTCATCCATTTATTTGATATAGAAGGTATAAAAGTGGTAGATAATAAAAAAAGTGAATTTTGACTCAAGTGACATATGAAATGAAAGGGCATGACGTGTAAAGTATAATTAGACATATTTAATCAAAATCGGTTCATCCATTTACTATACCTATATACAGGGTGTAATCGTTAAGTGTGCACAGGCGATTTTTCCGTAAGTATTACAGATAACAAAAAACTTTAAACTGATATCGAAAGTACTTAACCTAATGAGTAAAATGGCCGTAATAAATTTTTAAAAATAAATCGAGAAATATCAAAAAAATTATCTTTAAACCCTCCCATACATTAAGTATGAAATATGAATATCCCGTATACATTTAATATGAAAGATTTTTAGATTTCTTTTTCTTTTTTGGTTTTCTGTTTTAATTACTTCGCAAATTTGAAGTGGCATTTTCCACGCTTTTTCCGGAAATTTTCACGCATTTTCCGGATATTTTCCGGGGATTTTCCGTGCATTTTCCGGGCATTTTCCAGGCATTTTCCACGCTTTTTCCGGACATTTCCACGCATTTTCCGGATATTTTCCAGACATTTCCCTGGCATTTCCGGTTATTTTCCGGGATTTTCCAGACATTTTCCGGGAATTTCCCAGGCATTTTCCGGGGATTTTCCGAGCATTTCCCGGGGATTTTCCGGATGTTGCACGGACATTTTCCGGACATTTCCCTGGCCTTTTCCGGGAATTTTCCACGCATTTCCCAGGCATTTTCCGGACATTTCTCAGGCATTTTCCGGGGATTTTCCAGGCATTTTCCAGGCATTTTCCGGATATTTTCCGGATATTTTCCGGGAATTTTCCAGACATTTTCCGGACATTTCCCTGACATAGCCTGTAAATGTCTGGAAAATCCCCGGGAAATGCTCGGAAAATCCCCGGAAAATGTCTGGAAATCCCCGGAAAATGCCAGGGAAATGACCAAAAAATGTCTGGAAAACATCCAGAAAATCCCCGGGAAATGCTCGGAAAATCCCCGGAAAAAGCCTGGGAAATTCCCGGAAAATAACCGGAAAATGCCTGGGAAATGCTCGGAAAATGCGTGCAAATTTCCGGAAAAACCGTGGAAAATCCCTGGAAAATGCCAGGAAAATATCCGGAAAATGCGTGAAAATGTCCGGAAAATATCCGGAAAATGCCTGGAAAATCCCCGGAAAGTGCCTGAGAAATGTCCGGAAAATGCCTGGGAAATGCGTGGAAAATCCCCGGAAAATGCCAGGGAAATGTCCGGAAAATGTCTGGGAAACATCCGGAAAATGCCCGGGAAATGCTCGGAAAATCCCCGGAAAATGCCTGGGAAATTCCCGGAAAATGTCTGGAAAATCCCGGAAAATAACCGGAAAATGCCAGGGAAATGTCTGGAAAATATCCGGAAATTGCGTGGAAATGTCCGGAAAAAGCCTGGAAAATGTCCGGAAAATGCTCGGAAAATCCCCGGAAAATATCCGGAAAATGCGTGAAAATGTCCGGAAAAAGCGTGGAAAATGCCACTTCAAATTTGCGAAGTAATTAAAGCAGAAAACCAAAAAAGAAAAAGAAAGCTAAAATCTTTCATATTAAATGAATACGGGATATTCATATTTCATACTTAATGTATGGGAGGGTTTAAAGATAATTTTTTTGATATTTCTCGATTTATAATATAAAAATTTATTACGGCCATTTTACTCATTAGGTTAAGTACTTTCGATATCAGTTTAAAGTTTTTTGTTATCTGTAATACTTACGGAAAAATCGCCTGTGCACACTTAACGATTACACCCTGTATATAGGTATAGTAAATGGATGAACCGATTTTGATTAAATATGTCTAATTATACTTTACACGTCATGCCCTTTCATTTCATGTGTCACTTGAGTCAAAATTCACTTTTTTTATTATCTACCACTTTTATACCTATATCAAATAAATGGATGAACCGATTTTGATAAAATTTGACTTATTTTTACTGATAGGTCGTTCACTTTCATTTAATATATCACTAAAGTATATTCGACAACTTTAGTTATTTTCATTCCCACTTTTACCCCTATATACCTAGTTACAATAAATGGATGAACCGATTTTGAAACAGTTTATTTAAGAACCAGCGTCGGAAAATATGCTGCCTAACAAAAAAACATCATCTAATTCGGATTACCTGCTAGCGAGCTACGGTGGCACAAACACACACACACACAGCGGTCAAACACTTATCACCCATATTTTTGCATCTGGGGTTAAAAATATAATATAATACGACATAATTTAAAGGACATTTTATGTATAAAATTTACCTAGAAATCCCCCCCCCCCCTACTACCTCAGCTTACCCCCCCACCCTTGGGGACTTTCGATATGATCACTTGGACATAACTGTAGCGTATAACAGATAACTTACGTTTTATCGTACACTGTATGTGTACCATAGAATGCCTTAGCAAATGTTCGCCGTGAGTACTTAAATGGTCATAACTTTTTTATTTATGAACCGATTGACATGAAATAAACACTAAATGTTAAATGAAGATTACCACAATATATTAGTGAAAACCGCATCGAAATCGGATAAGCCGTTTCTGAGATTAGCGTGTTCAAACATACAGACAAACAGACAAACAGACAAAAAATTTTTTAACTACAGTTTTGGGTTTGGGATCGATTTAATAATAACCCCTGCTAATTTTTTTTTACATATTTTCATTGTACAGACACCACTTTTCTAGAATTTTATTATATGTATTGATTCTAAAAGTGTAATATAATACCTACCAACAAAAAACATGAATTGCTATCATTATAAAAAATACCTATAAGTAACAACTTACTTTTTGTGGGAACGCATGATGGTGAAAATTCACAAAACACGAAGATTGCATTTGATATTTTTGGTTTTATGGCATTCAATTGCTTTATAAATATCACTACATAGTATAAAAAAAGTCGCTTTCTCTGTCCCTATGTCCCTTTGTATGCTTAAATCTTTAAAACTTCGCAACGGATTTTGATGCGGTTTTTTTCATAGATAGACTGATTCAAGAGGAAGGTTTTAGTATATAATTTATTAGGTTTTAGACAAAGCGGACGAACCCGCGGGCGGTAAGCTAGTAAATTTATAAAATACGAAGATTTTTAAAATTGTAACTAATGAACGCAATCAATATTAGATTAACTGTAGATAATGGTGTCTAGTTTTACTTAAAATAATAAACATCTACCCTCACTTTAAAAAAATGTAGTATATTTATTATTTACACGAAATATACCTTATAGGGAAGGGAAGATATGGGCTAAAGAGTTAAATAAATAACATCATTATATTTAAATTATTAATTTCCAACTGTGTATTCAGTAGTGTTAACATCTAAATTGATTTGATTTTTACGAAATCTCATAGATGGCGCTGTTACAAAATTAACATTATACAACTTACATTCTTTAAACTATGTTTCTCTTCCCAAGTTACTTAAATGGCATAATTTTTATAGTGTCAATCTAGATATTGTCAAACAACATTTATATATGCGTCATTTGATTATTAATTTCCAATAGTTAAGGTGTGTTTGATTTTTCTAACACTTCATAGATGACGCTGTTTCAAATTTGTCTTTATACTGCTAAGATTCATTTAACTGTTTCTCTGCCCAAATTACGTAAATGACATAGTTTTTATTTTGTAAAGCTAGATAATAGCATGGCTTACTCGAAACCAACATTTAAACATGAGTCTTTAGATTGTACGCTGTCGTAGTACACGGAATATGTAAGAAAAATAAAGGCTCACAGCTCCTCCCCCGAAGGTGATATCATGATAATATGTTTAAACTATCCTCACCCGACCTCTTAGGAATATTCATGCAAAATTTGAAGTAAATCTATGCAGTACTTTTCGAGATTAGCCCGGTCAAACATACAGACAAACAGACAAACAGACAAACAGACAAACAGACAAACAGACAAAAATTCTAAAAACTATATTTTTGGCTTCTATATCGATTATAGATCATGGATTATGTATTCTTTAAAAAAAATATTCAATGTACAGTTTTGACTTTCCTACGATTTTATTATATGTATAGATACTAGCTGTTGCCCGCGACTTCGTCCGCGATTAGGTCGTTTTTCGTCATTCGTCGTTTAAAAAAAATATGTGACACTTTATTTTTGAATGTTCTTAATTATTGTCTCTTATAAAATTTAACTACTTACATTAAAATTGAACACTCTGATAAGAAAATCTTAAAATCTGAAGAAAACATGAATGAATGTGATTTAAATTCTACATTACTTAGTATCAAAATATAATAATCTAAATTAAATGTAGATTAACAGTTTGAGCACATCATTATAGAATATGTACTTAAGTATTAAATTACGTTAGTTAACATAGTAACTTTACTAAAAACACGATGACTTTCTTTCGCGCTCGGTACCACAAACTAAGCATGTTTGTGGTAAGTGGCCCGCGTGACGCGTCACTTGACCCCCCGCGAGTTCCCCTCCGTTGCTATGCGAAAATACATTCGTTGCTCTATTTTAGGAAAAATTTGTAATACTGTGGCCTGGGCGTTATAACACGTCCAGGGAGTTCCTGAGTGCCGATATCACCATCTTGAGGAAAAGCTTCTAATGTCGATTTAAAACTGCATACATACGAATTAACCTGTTCTAAAATTGTGAAATGAGTTCAGTTTTAAATTTGAGAAATATTGATTTCTTGTATTCCACTATTCGTTGTAGTCGAATACAAAATATAGGGTAAAAGTGGGATAGATGCCGCACCGGGATAGATGCCTCATTTTCAAAAAACCTCACTTCCCAGAGTCGTGACTACGAATTAATGATTTAAATAGGAGCTCCTATCACCCCGCACCTCGGGTACGCATGAGCTGTTGTTTGGTGAAGACGTGTTTCGCTAGTGCGTGTTGTAATATCCGCGGCGAACTTCACGAACACGTTAAAATTTAAAAAGGTTGATATTTGCCTTTGCATAACTTTATAAGCATTAATAAATTTCACTATATTTCTTATTATGTCTATACACTGGTTCATTAATTACAAATCTAAGTGAAAATAGTGGCTCTTTTGTTTTTATTTAATAAAAAAAATACTGGGGCAGCTATCCTTATCAAAAAGTATAGTTGCCCCTTTTTTTTCGAGGGATAGATGCCCTTAGGGGCCTCTAAGGGCATCTATCCCTCAATACATATTATGTATATGTTATTATCGATAATCACAGGTACCGTTTATATTTTTACCTGATTGCGCCAGAGGTTTTCTCTATGTTAACCGATTTTACTCGTTTAATTTGCTTTTTTTTGTTATGTATACTTACTTATTAATGATCTGCCCTTATACTGATTGTAGGAGAACCACGCCACGAAAATACAAAAGAAAAGAAGGAGTGCGAGCGCAAGTATATTCTTGGACAACAGAACAACTATGTTAACATGACATTTGCTGGTTTATCATATAAATTTTATTAGATTTCGCGTTTATAGAGTATGTAAGGCATCTATCCCACTCTGCAGGCATCTATCCTCAAAAAAGGTGTTCTACAAAAATGTTTATTACACATTATCTATAAATGATAGGATAAAAAATATATATAGTAATTCAAAACAGATAATTAACCTAGCTATATTCATACAAAGTGTTCGTATAAGATTCATGTTTTTAAAATTATGAGGCTATTTCAAAAAGTGGGGCATCTATCCCACTTTTACCCTATTTAAACAAACTTAGGTTGGCCTACAGGCAAAAGGGATCCTATCAAATGGTAAACTTGACCTTGTATCTTAAAAGTAAGCATGAACGGACCTTCTGATAATTATTGAGCACCAAAGGATCATTTGAAACGCGCTACTATAAGAGCGAATATTGTCTAATAACAGTTTACATTGCACAGTATGTTCCTCTAAAAGTAGTGATTTCAAAGGTTCCGGTGTATCTTCAAATGAAAGCCGACTCCTTACTACACTTTAAAGCATTACAAAAAGAACATACTACGCCTTTACAGAAGATGATCTGTAATCAATTGTGAGGTTATAAGCAAACCCACTTTTATATTTGTCAGACCACACCACCGAATTCGTAGATTGTTTACCTCAAGTCATTAAGACTATGACGAAATCTGTCTGCAGTAAGACGGGCCTCTCGCTATTCGTCCGTTTCCAGAGACCGAATAGTTTCAATTCTTAATCTTTCATTAAACAAACTTATTAATCGTTCTTGTCTCATATAATTGTAATATTCGCGTCCCTACTCTAGTCATTGCTTATACTCATGTTCATCTTCAAGAGATCGAATAATATTATGATGCACCCTATCATTTGTCAAACGGTCTTCATATTGAGTAAAGTTTCAGATTCTCGAGATAAAATATGACTGTCGTGATCAGTAGTGAGACGTAATTCCCTCTCAGTGAGGGTTTCGGTCTCACGGGATAGTACAATATGCCGTTTGCGATCAGCTGTGAGACGTCATACCCTTGTAGTGTGTGTTATTATTCACAGTAATCAAATATCGTAAATTCAGCGGTTTGTAGCGCGGCGAATGACGACACTCCTGCGAGAGCCAGTCGTCTGCCACTCGCCTAACTAAGCTAACGTTAATAAAGTATAAATGTATAAATATAATAAAGTAGTTCAGAACATACAGTATTTAATTTGAAGACCCCAGCCTCTGTACACTAAACTGGTGACCCCGACGTGATCAAAAATCGGCGTAAATAGTGACATTGGCTGTGGGGTAAGTTTTGTTCGAGATCAAATTCCACGCGGCACGGCGACAGGAAGTTAGCGTGACGCAATCGAAGAGCGCGCGTGACACGTGGCGACTACAGCGGCAGGCGGCTCATCAGCTCATCGGCAATCAAAGAAGAAAAATGAATAAAGCATCAGACACGGAGATCAAGGAAGGGGCGTCAGGCGCGGCGTTGGCATCGATAAGCGTGTCCACCAAGCTACCGGAATTTTGGACAGACTTGCCAAGGTTATGGTTCGCACAGTTCGAGTCTGTGATGGCCCCACAGAAGCAGGGGGAAGAGACCAAATTCAACCTGGTCATATCGAAACTCGGAAAAGAGGCCATTCAGCAGGTCAGTGACCTCGTGATGTCACCACCCGCCCAGGACAGGTATACGGCGCTTAAGGAGAGGCTGCTGCAGGTTTATGAAGAGAGTGCCGAAAGACAAATGCATAAGTTGGTGTCGGAGCTGGAGTTGGGTTCGCAAAGACCCTCCCAGTTTTTAAGGCGCATGAAGGATCTGGGTCGAAGCGCACAAATTGCAGATAACACACTCAAGAGCCTGTGGTTGTCGAAAATGCCGTCATCAGTTCGAGCAGTCATGGCGGTTTGTGAAGATCAGTCTCTGGACAAGCTGGCGGCCATGGCAGACAAGATTACCGAATACACCAACGTCGGGGATGTGGCAGCCGTGTCATGCAAGAAGGAAACAGATGAGCAGCCGGACGAGAAGATGAGCAGATTGGAGCTGGAGGTTGCAGCGCTCCGCGCCGAACTGAGGGGTCGCGGGCGCTCTAGGAGCAACGACAGACGGACCGACTTCAGGAGAAGATCGACATCGCGGCCGAGAAGAGCACCTGGAGACCCGGACTGGCTGTGCCGTTTTCACTTTCGGTACAGATCGAGAGCTAGCCGCTGCGAGCAACCCTGCGCGTGGCGAGCCAAGCAGTCGGGAAACTAGACGGAGTACATGCGGGCGCGGTGGACGGATGTACTCAAGGTCAGGTAACCAAAAGCCATCGTTTATTAATCAGAGATAATTTAACGAAATATAGTTTTTTGATCGATACAGGCGCTAACATTTCCGTCATTCCAAAGTGGTGTGTTAGAAAGCCTATCGAAAAAGTCGATCTAAAGTTGTATGCTGCAAATGACAGCGAAATTAAATGTTATGGAATATGTAATTTAGAGTTATCGTTAGGCCTAAGACGGTCATTTAAATGGCCTTTTGTCGTATGTGATGTAAAACAGCCGATTATAGGTGCCGATTTTTTGAAGAATTTTAAATTAAACGTAGATTTGTATAATAATAAGTTAATCGATTCAGTTACCAGTTTAAATGTCTGTGGAATTAAAAGTACACATTTTTTCGGCACTATTAAAAGTATAAATAGCAACCATCCTTACGCGGATTTACTGGAACAATTTCAGGACATCACGCGCCCGCCAGCCTTCAAGGATGTCCCAGAGCATTCCGTGTATCATCACATCGAGACTACTGGACCACCTGTGCACGCGCGTGCCAGGAGGTTACCGGCCGACAGGTACGATAGGGTCAAAAAGGAATTCCAATTGATGCAAGAGCTAGGCATATGTAGACCTTCAAATAGTGAGTGGGCCAGTCCTTTACATATTGTACCTAAAAAGGATGGTGGTATCCGACCCTGCGGGGACTACAGGATGTTAAACGCAATTACAAAGCCAGATCGTTATCCGATACCTAGGGTACAAGATTTTACGTATGGGTTACATAATAAGAATTTTTTTTCAAAGTTAGATATTTGTAGAGCGTATCATTTTATAGGTATTAATCCAGACGACATTAAAAAAACAGCCATTATTACGCCATTTGGGCTTTTTGAATTCCCAAGAATGACGTTTGGCCTGCGTAACGCGGCACAAACATTTCAAAGATTTATCAATAATACAGTTTTATCAGGCATAGAACAATTGAATTATGGCAGCGACTATACAAGGGGCAAAGGTCAGTCAGTCGTGTTCGGTTACATAGATGACGTCATCATAGGATCGGATAACCCCGATATACACAGAGAACATTTACGATTAATATTTGAGAGGTTGAGTAAATATAAAATGTCTATTAATTTAAGTAAATGTGTTTTTGGACAGTCCTCTATAGAATTTTTAGGCTATTTAGTTTCAGAAAAAGGCATAAGTCCGATGCCGGAAAAAGTTAAAGCTATCGAGTCATATCCGAAACCGGAGACAGTAGAACAATTACGTAGATTTTTGGGCATGTTAAATTTCTACAGAAATCATATTCCTAACGCTGCTCGAGTTCAGGGAGTTTTAGATAGGTATTTACACGGGGCTAAAAAACGAGATAAGACGCGTATAGATTGGACAGACGAGGCGAATAGTGCATTTGAAGTGTGTAAAGAAAATTTAAAAAATGCCGTTACTATTTCGCATCCAATATCTAGTGCCAAATTAGGGTTAATGACCGACGCGTCAGATTTTAGTATAGGGGCAGTGTTAAATCAGTGGGAAGGAAATTCTTGGAAACCTTTAGGATATTTTTCAAAAAGATTATCGGAACCGCAAAAGAAGTACTCCACATATGACAAAGAGCTTTTAGCGATTTATTCAGGAATAGTTTACTTTAGGGATTTAATCGAAGGTAGAAATTTAACAGTTTACACGGACCATAAACCTCTCACTTTTGCTTTAAGTAAATTAAGTTCTAATAAAGAGTTACCTAGGCGAGCGCGTCAATTGTTGTATATTAGCGAATTTACAAGCGACATACAACATATTCAAGGCACTGAAAATCAAGTGGCTGACGCTTTATCGAGAATCGAGAGTATCGTATGTCCTAGTTCGAGTGAATACGTGGAGGTTGCGAGAGCACAGGCGACAGACGCTGAGCTCGCGGATTTGATGAAAACAAATGATAAATTGCAATGGAAACAGTTAGCGCTCGATAATAATGACGATATTAAAATATATTGTGAAACATCAGCTCAGAATATTAGGCCGTATATACCAGCACAGTTTAGGAAAAGTATTTTTAATAAATTTCATGACGTTTCTCACCCCGGAGTTAGAGCATCGCGTGCGTTAGTTAGTAAAAAAGTTTTTTGGCCAGGCATGAATAAGGACGTGGGGACCTGGACCAGGACGTGCGTTAGGTGTCAGAGAAGTAAGGTTTTTAGGCACACTGTTTCAAAACTTAGCGATTTTAACAATAGCGAGCGTTTTGAACATTTGCATGTGGATCTGATAGGACCTTTACCGGAAACCGAGCACGGTTTCCGTTATTGCGTCACTATGATCGACAGAATAACGCGGTGGCCTGAGATTTGCCCTGTGAAGGACATGACTGCGGAGTCGGTAGCTAGAGCAGTTTATGAAGGATGGATTTGTCGTTTCGGTTGTCCTAAAGTTATTACCACCGATCAAGGTAGACAGTTTGAAAGCGAATTGTTTACAGATTTAATGAAATTATTAGGTATTCAAAAAACGAGAACTACCCCGTACCACCCGCAGTGTAACGGTAAGATAGAAAGGTGGCATAGGTCCTTGAAGTCGGCTCTGGTGGCTAGATTGAACAATAATCTATCATGGTTAGTAGAACTACCTACGGTCATGTTAGGATTGAGGGCAGCTTGTCAAGCGGACACTGATAATATCAGCGCGGCGGAATTTGCTCTGGGTCATTGTTTAAGGTTGCCGGGAGAATTTTGTTCGGATAAAAGTACGAAAATTGATAATCCACATTCATTTATAACTAAATTAAGAGACACTTTGAACAAAATTAAGCCCATAAAAAGGGCATGTAAAAATAGTAATAGTACTTTTGTGCATGCTGATCTAAATTCCTGTTCGCATGTTTTTCTAAGAGTGGACGCGGTACGGAGACCGCTAACGCCTCCGTACAGCGGACCATATAAAGTTTTAGAAAGAAATAGTAAAGTTTTTAAAATATTAGTTGATAATAGAGAGTGTAATGTGTCGATTGATAGACTTAAGCCTGCGTATATTTTAGAAGAAAATGAAGTTAGACATGACAGTAGATTAGATCAGCATAGTGAGGCTAATGTGTGCACGCCTTTACACAAAACACGTAGTGGCAGAATAATTAAAAGACCTGTAAGATTTTTGGACTGTAACTAGGTTAATGGTGCATTGGCATTTTTGTAAGCAAGTAGGCACGCGAAGGTTGCGTAATGTCATCTCAGCACATATTAATGTTATAAGTAGTTGTTAGGAATATTTGTATTCATTTTATTTCAAATCTCGGCTCAACCAGTTAATTATATATAATAATATATAAATTTGAGTGTCGGCTCATTTCACAAAGTTAAACTTTAAAGTTATCAGCATCAAACAATATTTAGCAAAATGGGAAAAACATATTCGGTTGAAAAGAAAGATGAAGAAATTGTTATCGCTCAAAACGGAGCGAATCACGCCACAGCATCTAATACTGATTTTAAATTGGAAGTGTTGAGCGTCACGGTGACGGTTATGGCGGTCATCCTTTTTGTATTGTGCGCTATATTAATATACAAAGTTTGTGTTATACGTGCAAGGAAAATGTTAAGGAAAGAATTAAATTGTAGTCAAGGTACAGATTTAAGTGTTATCTCACAACATAGACTCCCAAATGTTAATGTTTGCTAATAATTTTATTATTATTATTATTTTTTTTTTTATATTTGTCAGTTATGTAAATCATTTTTTTTTAGAAGGGGGTGTATGTAGTGTGTGTTATTATTCACAGTAATCAAATATCGTAAATTCAGCGGTTTGTAGCGCGGCGAATGACGACACTCCTGCGAGAGCCAGTCGTCTGCCACTCGCCTAACTAAGCTAACGTTAATAAAGTATAAATGTATAAATATAATAAAGTAGTTCAGAACATACAGTATTTAATTTGAAGACCCCAGCCTCTGTACACTAAACCCTCTCAGTGAAGGTTTCGGTCTCACGGGATAGTAACCAAACCCGGTCTCCCCGGTTTGGTTGTCTCACGGGTTGGTTGTCACAGCGGTCTTAACACAAAACTGAACTATCGAATGAGTCTGTTGAACAGCGTGGCAAGAGCGATACAGTGACAACGCTGTCCCCACTTCGCGTCAGACCGCCCCGATCTGCCGTGAGGGCCTCACACGTGTTTATTGTTTTCGCACAGATTTTTTATGATATGAGGACCGAATATGCTCCTCATAACATCACTTTTTGTGAACGAAACGACAGCGCGGTTTAATTTAATGCCAACACCATTAGAAAAAAGGATTATTATTAATTGTGAAAAAATATCATGATTTACACTATTAACACTCTTTTAACATAAAATATAAGTCTGTGAGTGTGTAAAAATAAATCCAGCTAATTACACATCAAACTTATGTTTATAATTAGGTATACGACATGAAAATATATTAATTACCAAGCAATAATAATACAGATAAGCAGTGGTGGCTCAGTGGTGAGACCTCGGACTTCGAATCGATAAGTCCGGGGTTCGAGACCAGGCGAGCGCGCAGGAAATAAATTGATTTTTCAATTTATCTGCGCATGTTGTAACATCACCACTGCTCGAACGGTGAAGGAAAACATCGTGAGGAAACCGACATGTCGAAGAATTAAAAAGTTCGATGACATGTGTCATCCGCCAACACGCACTTGGCCAGCGTGGTGGATTATGGCCTGTACCCTCATAGGAGGCCCGTGTCCCAGCAGTGGGAACGTATATGGGCTGATGATGATGAATAATACAGATAAATACTGAACATAAGTAGGTATAATAGATATTAAGTAGTATTAGTTAAAATATACTTTGACTGTTAGTCAAAGTTTATTTTTACTAACAACATGTAAATGAAGAAGAAATAATAATTACCAACGAACTAACCTTTTCTATAATACTTAACACGGCACATTTTTCAAATTATCTTGCTCAACCCTGCTCAAAAATTTGAGGGTTTTGTTGGAACTTTAATATGTCAAAACTATGATATATCTAAACTACGATACAACTTGCTTGCGGAAATGCTCATTACAATTGTGAATCTAAAGAATAACTAACAACATACTATTCAATTTTATTGAGCTGATGAATATCTTTTGCCTGGAAGAAATCACCGTCGCCTAATAAATATACTGTGTTTTCTTATAAAACCGTTACATAATTTATTTTATCTACTTAAATAATGAAAATGATATTATATTTATAAAATATAAAACATATTATGTAAAATGATTAAAAATAAATAAATGAAGCAACTACGATTCAAAGAAAACATCTTTTTCAGTGTTAAAATGCTCTTAGCAATCCTGGATGATGAACTGTATCATGTACTCTGATCCCAGTACGGTCGGTACCTCGATAGCCATAACGATAAATATTATAATCAGATAACCGCAAAGTCAAAATAAAAACATTACTTGTACAGTTGTGAGTGCAAAATTTACGTTTCATTTGGAATAACATTTTTTTCGGTACTAAAACGTAGTCGTTTGATATGTGGTTGGCTGCCCCTCCTCTCCTTCCTGAAAAATATCCTCCAAAATTTCCCGAGATACTTCCAATGATTGAACCATTGGACGTTGGACATTAACTTCAGTCAAAAATTGACGAAGCGGATGATTACTAATTTCCACTTAATCCTCGCTGCTACTATCTTTACCATCAAATCATCAATTTTCAAGTGGTGTTGTAAAAATATCAGCAGAAATCGTCTTCCAAAGGCGATATAATTTTATGAGCATTGAATCTGTAAATAACAAAATCAAAAGTTAACTGTAAATCTATAAAAAAAGCTACTTACAAATAAAATTTTATCAAAAACTACTGTTCCCAATGCACCTCAAAATAATAAAAGAATTCATCATTTTATTATTTCATTCTAAAAGTGTAATATAATACCTACCAACAAAAAACATGAATTGCTATCATTATAAAAAATAAATACCTATAAGTAACAACTTACTTTTTGTGGGAACGCATGATGGTGAAAATTCACAAAACACGAAGATTGCATTTGATATTTTTGGTTTTTGGCATTCAATTGCTTTATAAATATCACTACATAGTATAAAAAAAGTCGCTTTCTCTGTCTCTATGTCCTATGTATGCTTAAATCTTTAAAACTTCGCAACGGATTTTGATGCGGTTTTTTTAATAGATAGACTGATTTAAGAGTAAGGTTTTAGTATATAATTTATTAGGTTTTAGACAAAGCGGACGAACCCGCGGGCGGTAAGCTAGTAAATTTATAAAATACGAAGATTTTTAAAATTGTAACTAATGAACGCAATCAATATTAGATTAACTGTAGATAATGGTGTCTAGTTTTACTTAAAATAATAAACATCTACCCTCACTTTAAAAAAATGTAGTATATTTATTATTTACACGAAATATACCTTATAGGGAAGGGAAGATATGGGCTAAAGAGTTAAATAAATAACATAATTATATTTAAATTATTAATTTCCAACTGTGTATTCAGTAGTGTTAACATCTAAATTGATTTGATTTTTACGAAATCTCATAGATGGCGCTGTTACAAAATTAACATTATACAACTTACATTCTCTAAACTATGTTTCTCTTCCCAAGTTACTTAAATGGCATAATTTTTATAGTGTCAATCTAGATATTGTCAAACAACATTTATATATGCGTCATTTGATTATTAATTTCCAATAGTTAACGTGTGTTTGATTTTTCTAACACTTCATAGATGGCGCTGTTTCATATTTGTCTTTATACTGCTAAGATTCATTTAACTGTTTCTCTGCCCAAATTACGTAAATGACATAGTTTTTATTTTGTAAAGCTAGATAATAGCATGGCTTACTCGAAACCAACATTTAAACATGAGTCTTTAGATTGTACGCTGTCGTAGTACACGGAATATGTAAGAAAAATAAAGGCTCACAGCTCCTCCCCCGAAGGTGATATCATAATAATATGTTTAAACTATCCTCACCCGACCTCTTAGGAATATTCATGCAAAATTTGAAGTAAATCTATGCAGTACTTTTCGAGATTAGCCCGGTCAAACATACAGACAAACAGACAAACAGACAAAAATTCTAAAAACTATATTTTTGGCTTCTATATCGATTATAGATCATGGATTATGTATTCTTTTAAAAAAATATTCAATGTACAGTTTTGACTTTCCTACGATTTTATTATATGTATAGATAATGTCATACAGTTTAATATAATTTATCGATTTTAATGATAAACGTTTGACTCAACTGTTTGCGGGTGCGCGTGAAAATTTAAAAGATTTGATTCGGTATGTTCACGTTTTTTTATAAGTTATACCTATAGCGAACATAATTACACAGTATACCTTTGTAGGTATCTAATTCATGAAAAGGGTACCCATCAAACACTTTGAAAAATTTGGGCTTGCCCAGTCGTAAGGACTGGGCAAGCCCAACCTTAGGCACGCCACTGCCATCACGGAAAGATGTAAAATTTTCGTCGGCGCCATTTTAGATTTTAGTTTTGACCTCATATTGGTTAATAGCTACCCCAAAAACCATGAAAATGACACCCATGACGAAAAGATGTAAAGTTTTCATCGGCGCCATCTTGGATTTTAGTTTTGACCGCATATTGGTTAATAGCTACCCCAAAAACCATGAAAATGACACCCATGACGAAAAGATGTAAAATTTTCGTCGGCGCCATTTTGGATTTAAGTTTTGTCAAATTGCTTTACCCCACCAATCCGTTCAACAACCCATAAAAAAGAGGATCTCAGTCAACGTAATTTTTAAAACATAATTTTAAATTACAAATAATTGGAATATGAAACTTATACAGTTTACTCTTATAAAGTATCAAATATTTCAAATCATGAAAACGACAGTGCACGCACAATAATCTTTTTCTAATTCGTTTTTATTTTTGGGACGAGGAGCGATACACCCGTCCTTCCAAGAGCGCTTCTGAGCGCGGTCCAAGCGCGGTCTGACGACCCGTGAGAGCAAAATGTATGAAGAAATCGACAAGTATTTTTAATTTAGCTAATAATTGAAATAAAATTTTGACTTAGATACAAAAAAATTATCAGAATCTATAAAGGACTATATATCCCTCAATAATTTATAGGTAAGAAGATAGATTAGGCTTTTAATTTTCTTAAAATGGTACCGTTTTAGACTCCATTTTTTGCATTTTATGCGATCATTGTGCTGGGAAAATCGTATTTCAGCGACAATTTTGTATGACGTCGTACAATTTTTATAAGATGATCGTTGAACTGAATATATTATCTTTAAATTAAGATATTACTTTGTTCTCACGTGTAATTGCTTTGAGTTAAAATGGTACCGTAAAATAGCGTTTTTTGTTCAAAATCTGTAATAGCACCCATTGTGAAAAGCCATTTAGGTAGGGACTTTTTCTGCAAGCACGCGAAGAATAAAATTGGAGGGTTTAAATTTAATAGCCAAATTGGATGCTGTAATAAAATATTGAAGGTGAATAAACTACATAGGAAGAAGTACATATTCCAACCGCTTTTCTTACCAAAGCCATATTTGTCGGCACGGTCATGACACTGGTGAATGAGGTAATAGCGTCTGTTTGCACCGGACATGGCAAAATGTCGCAAGGTTCTGAAATCAAAGTCAAACATTTAACCAGTCTAACCATTTAGTTATCTGTGATTTAACTAATTTGTATATAATCTTTCTGAAGTTCAGTGAAGGCATCGAATAGATAATACCTATAAGATTATACCTAAGTTAAAAAAAGACAAAATTATTTTGTTACGTACCGGGTGTAACTGGAGGTTTAGCATTAACGTAATTCAATTTGAAAATCACATCCTGATCTAGTTCTAGTGAAGCAAAATCTGAAATAGATAGGTACCTATAAAAAAATTAATATATATAGTTATATATCTGACTAATGAACAATGATTATTATCTAATTGGTAGGTAATAATTACCTTCTAGAATAACATTCGGTATGACTGCTAATACATACATACAGATAAGATAGTTTAGTCTATTGCATTCATGTATAACTGTATTCATACAAATCATCAGGATGATGCGACCATTTTTATACAGCCACAAAAAAGAAAACGTCATGGTCAAAAGCAAGATTGCCTAAAATTATTTTAAGATTCTATTCGAACATTGTTTTTTTTAAGACCTAAATTTAGAAACTGATTTCCCGTCTACCTGTTCATAAATTATATTAATGTAGAATTCTAGAAGTTATGTTTTTGTAGAGCTATAATACCTAATGCAACAATATATAAACAACGATACAAATGCATTAATATAGGTACCTGCATAAAAGCGGACACTCACTGGGACACTTTCCCCCAGTGTGACATAGCAGGGCAGACTTCTTCCACATCCATCTATGTTAACAGTCACCAAGTCGTAAGCGGACCCTTGAAATGACCATGCAATAATTAATATATTATTCACTGATGCATTAATTTTGACTTAACTAATTACCTGCTAGCATAGGAATAAGTCTAAATTGTGCTTAAATTAATTTAGAACAGTATATTTTTCTGGGTATATCATATGTATTGTATATATGTTATGTGCTATTTACTCGGAAGTCAGCGAGCTTTTCAGGTTTTTAATAATTTTAATTTAAAAACCCTATATGTATTAGGTAGTTTACTCTTTGGTTAAAACCTTGTTAAAACTATAGATATTACGTAAGGCAGTTTCGAACTACAATACAACTAGCTATGCAATTCGTAATTTCGCAGGTAGAACAAGTTTGCAAAACTTGATTAAAAAATAGTGTATCTACTTTAAATATCAAAACCTTGAATCTCCGAAGGAAATAAAACATGTAAAAAGCGCTAGAAACTTGATTAGGTTTTTTCGATAGAGACAAAATACCTAGGTACTGCAGCTTAAAACTTCATAATCAACTATGATCGCTTTATGAACAACTAAGTATACTTACTAAACTAACAAAATTTCTAGCGCAATCAAAAATATAATAACTAGTTAGTTACCTATTAAATAAATATTTTAATACAAATTAATTAATTCTAAGCGCATTAGAGGTCTAGAAACAAGTAACAACCTTGATTACGAAGAATTCATTGTATTGAATAAATACAAAAAATCAACATTAGAATAACATGGATTGGTTCTATCATTACATACCTAGGTAGTTACGCATCCACCCCAACCCTCTGTATTAGGTTGAGCAATAGCCTTCCGCTGGCCTCAGCAAGACCACCGGAGAGTTCTTGCAATTTAGCATAAGCATTGCAGTTATTGAAAAACATTTGTTTCGCAATATTGTATCGATGGTACCATGTATGTAATTCTGGGCATTAACATTTGTGACTCCAAATCGTCCACTTGTTATAGTTAAGTAATTAAATAAGTTTAATTTTAATTTAATTTTATTTCTTTTTAAAAAAGTCAAATCGCTCCCGCAAAGTTTAACTGGCGCAGCCGGTAGGATAGCCATATAAGGTCTGCATGTCTAGAGGTCTTCAAAATTAGCCCTAGAACATTGCTATAAAGGCCGTGCTATCCTAAAAGAACCGAAATAAATTTGTTAAACGACCACGACGAGGACATGGGATCGACGATCGGTTGGTGAGTAAAACTTTTTGCCATCCTTTCTGATATATTCCCGTATCCTTTTCACGAGAGTGTAATTTTGACTTTTAACTATTTTTAACTGTTATTTTGGGATTGAACGTCTCGCATTATAACGGATCTGGTTTTGATATGAAATTCTATCAAATCAGTAATTAGTTAGTTATACGTAAGAAATATCGTATTTAATTCTAAGTAATTGTCTTGCATAAAACTCTGCACAGACTAATTAACTATAGAGTGTAACTGAATTAAAAGTTTTAAATTAGAAAATTAAATGTTTTTTTGCATAAAGAAATATCAATATTAATTGATTTTATTGATCTCAAAATCGATCGTAATTCAATTAATAATTTTTATATTTTATATGTGATTTTATACCTAACTTCAAGTTTTAATTTTTATAGTAATTGATAACATATAATTTCTTTTTATTGTGCTATATTTTAAGAATTTTTATTATATTGTGTTTTAAATTGAAATTTGTGTGTGTGATTTTTATAATTCGAAATTATTGTAATTGGTTAAAGACTTCAGAACTTTAATTACTCTGTACTTATTTAACATGGAAAGCGTAAACGTGATAACAATTCCGAGTGATATGTTAAAGCTTATTCCTCTTTTTGGTGGAGACAAAAGAATTTTGAATCTATTCTTTCGGAAATGTGAATATATAATTAATAAATTTAGAGGACATGAAGAGCAGAATATTTACGTTTTACATGCTATAACTAGTAGATTAATAGGCGATGCCGCCGCGTTATTATCCGAGCGCGAAGATATTAATACTTGGCCCGCGCTAAAAGAATTGCTGGAACAACATTTTGGTGATCCGCGAACTGAGGATTGCATAAAAATCTCTCTCGAGTCCTGTAAAATAAAATCCGGGGAAAGTTATCTTGAATTTTGTAATAGGATACAGAATATTAGATCGTTACTAATATCGAAGGTTAATTTATCGGTAGATACGGAAATTAAACGCGCGAAAATTGCGATTTATAATCATACAGCCCTGAACGTTTTCTTGTATAATTTGCCCGAAAGCATGGTGCGAATTGTTAGACTGAAATCGCCTAATACATTAGAACAGGCTCTAGAAATTGTGTTGGAAGAAGTTAATTTTCACGAACAATATCAGTCGCGCAATCGTACCAATAATAATACAACGGTGCCCCAATTTTTACAAAATCCTCAACAAAGATTTAATTTTGGGATACCAAATGTACCTCAAAAATTTGGTATTAAATTCACACCCCAACAACCGTTTAATAAAAATCCACAATTTGGTTATAAGCCACCGCTTAATAAAAACCCACAGTTCGGGTATAGGCCTTCATTCAATCAAAATCCACAATTTGGTTATAGACCAACATTAAATCAAAATCCACAATTTGGTTATAGACCAACATTAAATCAAAATCCACAATTTGGTTATAGGCCAACATTTAATCAAAACCCACAATTTGGTTATAGGCCTCCTGAAACTTTTGGTATGACGCCACAGAATTTCGGTCAAAGACCTCCTCAAAATAACCGCTTTGAGTCTACTGACGTTTCCATGAGGACGGCACCCCCTCGACCACAAAATATAACTCAGCCAGGTTTTAGAGTGAATGAAACCGACTTACATAATGACAATTCACTATATGACAATTATTACTATGGCTATAATCCTAACGACTGTACGAATTATTATGGCTGTAATCCTTACGATACGAATTACGAATACGACGCGAATGAGATTTATACACCCACTGACGATACTCAAGACGATAATGTGCTTCCGTCTGATGAAGAAAATTTTCAAACGAAAGCCTCTACAAGGAAAAAATCATAGAATTAAATTGCGATCCAAATCTGAAATTTCCACACATTTATATTCCTGAAACTAATTCCAAATTTACGATTGATACTGGGAAGCAAGATTTTAACGCGGACGCTTTATCTAGAATTAGAGTTAACGCTACGCATTCCGATAATGAAAACGAATCTATGGTTGTTAATATAGGCGATAGAGACAATAGGCCAAGAACGCGTAACGACTCTAGTACAATTTCTATACCAGAACGCGATTCTAGTGAAACGATATCTATTCCCGACTCTGAAACTCTATCGGCGCTAAGTTCTCCTAGAACATGTGACTACCCAGTCAGGTCACCATCTGTAACGTCAAAATCGGATACAGTTCATTCAGCTAATATAGTAGAATCGTCCGGTATACCTATATTACATGAAGCAATAGATACGAAACCAAATCAAATTTTAGTATATACGTGGTTTAAGAACGAAATGCAAGTTCACGACCTTTCACGTGAAAAGCAAAAGGTTTTAGAAGTTTTCTTGCCCACTAATAACCCAGATCTAGTAAAACAATTTTTAAAAGAGTATATTAAACCGAAAGTTAAGTATTTCATTTATTTCGAAGATGATGAACATCGCAAACAGTTCACTAGCATTGTCATAGAATTATTTAGAAAGGATACAGTATTGTTATTAGAATGTACGGAGCGTGTAGTTTTTATAGAAGATGAGAAGGAACAAAAGGCTATTATAATAAAACACCATCAAGGCAAAACGTGTCACCGCGGTATTAAAGAGACTCTAGCAAGTATACGTAGGAATTATTTTTGGCACAATATGCAGGAAACTATTTCAGCCCTTATTAATGCTTGTGAAACGTGTTCTAAAATGAAGTATGATCGTAATCCCTTTAAACCCATTTTACAGTTAACTCAAACACAAGACGCGCCTTTCCAAGAAATATTTATTGATGTTTTTCAGATAGAAGGAAATTATTACTTAACTATTATCGACGCATTTAGTAAGTTAGGTCAAGCCATTCCAATAGACAATAGATCAACGGCAGAGGTAGTGCGTGCACTCATGAAGTATTTTTCGTTTTACGGCACTCCTAGAAAGATTAGTTCAGATCCCGGTAGTGAATTTAACAACGAGCTAATGAAAGAATTTTTGAATTTACATAAAATCGAGCTTCATATCGGCTCACCTAATAATCCTAATTCAATGGGATTAATTGAGCGTTTACATTCGACCATTAGCGAAATTTATAGATGTGCGAAATATGAAGAGAAATGTACGGATGCAGCATCAGTAATGATGTATTCAATTATTGCCTATAATAGTTCAATTCATTCAGTTACGGGCTTAACCCCTTTTGAAATAGTATTTGGTCACACTGATTCAGGTAGCTTATTTAACGCAGATTTCGAGAAGCATTATGTACAGCAATTGGTTAAGGACCATGCAAAACGTTTAAAGGTTCTATATAAACATTTAGCAGAGAAAATGATCGAAACTAAGCAAAAAGTAAAGGATAGGAGAGGTGGTGAAGATCAAATCAGTCTCCCTTCAGGAAAAATTATATTTGCGAAAGACGTTAATAAGCGAAAAAGCAAGGATAAGCCGCGATTCCATAAAGCTAAGGTTATAGGACAAGGTTCAAGGAACGTTATACCGATAGAGATTGGTAAAAGGAAGACTAAGGTCCCTATTATAAATGTAAAACGCCCTCCGCAGGTGGTGTTGGCTGATAGTGATGAGGTCCGCGCTGGCCCTTCAACTACAACTTCTTCAACATAACCCGGGAATTTATCCTGTGAAAGAAGGGCAAGCATATCTCCAAACAGACTATTGGACTATAATTAAGGTTTTAAATTTAGATAAGATAAATGATGACTTAAATTTTATTATTAGCAAATACAGTGAATTCGATAGTTTAATTAATAAGAATATTTCATACTTACACGATTTTCAAGTGGCAAAATATCACGCTGAATATATTCGCGACATAACGGTTCCCGAAATACGAACAGTTAGTTCCACACAAACGCGTCAAGAGAGGTATCCTCAACCCTCTGGGTTCCTTAATTAAACTTATAACGGGAAATTTAGACTATAGTGACGCAATTAGATACGATAAACTTACAGCTAAACTTGAAAACGATCAGACTATCATTAGAAATAAAATTACCTTAATATCTAAAATGCTCGATAGTTTTATCAATTCTACTGAAGTCTTAAATCAAAATTCTAATATATTAGATAAGCGTTTAAAAATTGTAGAATCTATGATTAAGGAATTAGCATCTAAGGATAATCATTGGGTTTATACTACTTATGTTGTAAGCCTTTTAAATTTATTTGTTAGTAATTTTCGTTCTATTTTTATAAAATTAGGAGAAATAGAGACTGCTCTAGCATTTAGTAAAGTATCCATATTACATCAAAGTATTATTAATTCTACTGAGCTGTTGCAACATTTAATTCTTATATCTCAAACTGAAAATTTAGTGTTTAAAGCGAGTGAGGCAAATTTAGTAAAACTAGAAGAAACTATTAATGTTAAATCGTATATTAAACAAAACCAGATTACGTTCATAATGGAGGTTCCAATTACAGATAATTATACTTATAACTATTACAAATTATACTCTATACCTATGTACCGTGAATCCGATAGTAATACCGTTTCCATTTTTCCTAAATATCCTTACCTGTTGGCAAAGGGAATGAAATACTTACCGGTCGTAAAACCGTGCCGATCGCTCGCTGCTGGAGAACAATTCCTATGCGATGAACAAAATCAAACGCCATATCCTGAAACTACTTGCATAGAACAACTGCTTAAATTTGAAGGAAACCTAATGCACTGTGAACAACAGCTAATCAATATAGAGAATGTAAGAATTCAAAGAATCACACCTATAAGTTGGATACTTTTCTCAAAATACAGAAATACTCTGACTCAAATTTGCAATGGTGATGTCAGCAAATATCCTGTCGTGGGCACATACATAATGACCATCGACGAACCATGTAGCATCGAGATCCAGAATATAACGATTCGCCCTCACCAAGTAATCACTGAGAATGATCCTGTGGAACCAACAAAAATTATAGTTTTGCCGCAATTACCTATGAATAGAACTCCAATATTATCCAGTACACGTGTACTCAATATGCGAGGCATCAACTTGGACGAAGTTAAATATATGTCAACGATATTAAAGCAATCAGTGTTCAGTGATAGTGAAATGGTTAACAGTGAAAGAAATTTTAGATTCAGTGCTACTTTAGGCTATACGTCTCTATTTTTAATCTTTGTACTTGTAATTCTATTTTTACTTTACTTACTTCGTTATAAGATATTAAATGTAACATGTCTGCGAAATCATCGGATAGTTATTAAAAATGAACAAACCGATAATTTCGCACTTAAGGAGGGAGGAGTTACGCATCCACCCCAACCCTCTGTATTAGGTTGAGCAATAGCCTTCCGCTGGCCTCAGCAAGACCACCGGAGAGTTCTTGCAATTTAGCATAAGCATTGCAGTTATTGAAAAACATTTGTTTCGCAATATTGTATCGATGGTACCATGTATGTAATTCTGGGCATTAACATTTGTGACTCCAAATCGTCCACTTGTTATAGTTAAGTAATTAAATAAGTTTAATTTTAATTTAATTTTATTTCTTTTTAAAAAAGTCAAATCGCTCCCGCAAAGTTTAACTAGGTAGATATTATCATGGACAAATATTATGATATTATCTAGTTTTATGATTTTTTTTAAATAGGTAGTTGGTGTGCGGAATATTGTATCTACTTAGTAAGAATAAATATATATATTATTGATGTGAAACATCTATAGGCTCACTTGTAAACCGAATTGTTGACGTGGCGACGCTTGCCATGGCGACGGGTCGCCACGCTATAGGTACACATCTATAGGCTCACTTGTAAACCGTTTTGTATCTTTTATGCATATTACTTGTACACACACGATGTTTCACATCTACCAGGCGTCCCATGACGGCTCACATTTTTTATTATAGCTGATTTTATTAATGTAGATCTAGCTTTCAGCCTGCGGCAGCAATTCGGGGATTTTCGAAGAAGGGAGGGAGGTATCAGGTATGGCATCTTTCGACTTTAAATACGTATGCCTACATCTCGTCAACTATTAAATGATCCGATTTTATTCAATTTTATTACATAACTCTGTTTATTTCGATCCTAAATTTCATAGTAAAAGAATAACAGTTACATATCAAAGACCGATAAATAATATTAATGCAGTATGTACAGAAATATGTAATGGTAAGGATAATTATTGGATTCTAAGAACATCCAACGATTAAAAAAAAAATTAACCTGTATGCACTAACCAGCACTAACAATCTTAACAGCTATAAATTACACGTACAAAAAGGATTAGCAAAAGAGTTTCAATAAATTCAAATGCAATGTTATTTTTAATTTATCGTTTTATCAGCGTCGAATTAAGTGGGATTAAGAATGGCGTATTGAATGTAATGTTTATTTTTTGTTTTAATTCTATCATTTATCTTTAATATTTCAATTTTAAAACTACATAATTGTTTTTTCGTAACTTCGTTTTCATATGCCACATATTGTATAACTAGCTTTCCACCCGCAGCTTCGCCCGCGCAGTCAAAGAAAAACCCGCATAGTTCCCGTTCCCGTGGGATTTCCGGGATAAAACCTATCCTATTTCCCGGGATAAAAAGTAGCCTATGTCCTTTCTCGGGTATCAAAATATCTCTATACCAAATTTCATGCAAATTGGTTCAGTAGTTAAGGCGTGATTGAGTAACAGACAGACAGACAGAGTTACTTTCGCATTTATAATATTAATAGTATGGATGTCATAATAAGCCACAAAAGGGGTGCGTACCACTGCGTACTCTTTAAAATAATGTGTTTTTTTTCAAAGAACTAACTGCTTTCAAATGCTCAGAAGGTCATGGTCTGTTTCTGCTTTCTTCATCTATACCAATTATAAAATTGGAGTGTTTGTGTGTAGGTAATACACGGTAGGCACGGTACATACTCCAAAATGATATTATACATATATATATTTTATCATTTATACTCATTTCCGGAACTAACAGACAGCTGATGTAATAAGCCTTATTGGTATTAGTATATATTATAGATAACAGGATTCAAAGGAAATGCTCAATTATTATAGGTACGCGGGTGAAATCGTGGAACGCAGTTAGTACAAAATAGGTTAGATGAATGGATTAGATATCTTAATATAATATATAAATCTCGTGTCACAATGTTTGTCCTCAATGGACTCCTAAACCACTTAACCGATTATAATAAAATTCGCACACCATGTGCAGTTCGATCCAACTTGAGAGATAGGATAGTTTAAACATGTAGGTACCACGGGCGAAGCCGGGGCGGACCGCTAGTATTATTATATGTTTTTACTTCCATCTTCTCTTTCAAAAATTTATTATTCCTTTCAGGATAAAAATTGCACAACCTTGAATATTAAACTCAATAAACATGCAAAATTGCAATGATATTCATTCGCTTATTTTAGCTTGATAAGTAGTTTTTTTATTATTTTTATTTTAATATATATAACATTGGGTGTCTTCCGATATGCACTGCAACCACTGCACAGTGCTATCACTGTAGAAAAATTCGTTCCGTTATGGACTGCCAGTATACTGCCGCAGTACCCTAGGGAAATTTATGACGTCATTAATCGCCGCCATATTCTACTGTGAGCACTGGCGTTTTCGAGGTAAGGTACTAGGGTTGCCAACACTTCATGATCAAAATATAGTATTTTCCAAAATAAAGTGTAAAAAATATAGTACATTAAAAAAATATAGTATTTTATAGGAAAACAAAAAAAATGGACAATTAAATATTTGTTAATTGTTTATTTTTATAAAAACTATACTTTTTAAGCTATTGCATAGCTTCTATCGCTGGCCTTTAGCGCGGGGACCGAATCGAGAAATTCTGTAACGAAAAAACCTCACGCTCCCCACTCCGACGGACACGGAGGTGTGGCTTGAAGGCATGCTATGCAATAGTTTTACCGCGGCAATCCCCAAGTGCCACACGTCTTTTTTTGCACTTCTTGCACTTTGTAACAGCTTTTTGTTTAAAATAAAAGTGTCGCTTTGTCACATTCAATTTTTAAATTAATATAAATCAAAAGCTCATTTTTTATTAATGATACACTACTGCTGTTTCTTTTTTCTCGCCACTGGTATATGCGCAATAGGTTATATGACTTAGCCATCTTAACAATTAAAAGGCGCGTTCTTATTTTTATTTTAATGAAGGATTTGTTTGTTACATTTGTCGGTGTTGAAAATATAGTATTTTTGCGTACTATATATGTTTTCAACAGTATATAGTACGCAGACCCGAAATATAGTACAATACTATATATTATAGTACGGTTGGCAACCCTATAAGGTACTCGCAGTACTTTGATCACGTGATCAGTCCACAGACCTATTATACATTATACTCTTTGCCACAGAGCAAGTAATATGATCAGTCAAAACCACTCGAGTGCCTAACGTCTTATAAACAAAGCTACAGTATAATCAGAAAATTTTAAAGTTCTGTAATTAGTTTGGATTAATAAATAAAACAATGGAAGAATTGCAAAAATTAACTTTATTAGACTGTGT